>OX637277.1:4346828-5782982 GCA_951799465.1 Leptophobia aripa | reverse complement strand
TTGGACTAATGTATGTATGTAATGTATTGTTATAAAACTGAACAATAATATTAATATTACAATTATTGTTCTCTGACAACATAGATATTGCGGAGCTATTTTGGCCACGTCAGAACACCGTCGGGCCGCGGAAGTTGTATTCAAAAATCGAACTCGAAGTGTTTCTTGACTCAACTGAATAAAACAAGTGAAAGCCGATAATCGAATGACGCCTTGAAAAAAAGGGACCTCATGGAAAAAAAGTTTCGCTCAAGAATCTCAAACCGTGAAGGTTCTGCGTCAATTCGGCAACCGACAAATATACAGCAATTTCATACTTAAGCCCCTATTATTAAAATTTGTCTTCGGTAAATATTTTACAAACGAGTTGCCGAGGCTACCCGAGTCGATATTTGAATTGCGAATCCTCTTCCTACGCAATCGTTACAATTTATTAATGTTTAAGATTTTAGTATTTTACCAATTGTATTGTATTTGCTGTGAGTGTGCTAAACTTTGGATTTGGGGATTTCTTCTTTTCAAATTCATGCCTACGCGTGATATAAAAACACAAAACTAATAAAAAAAATACGTTGTATTTCTGATATACGTTGGCGTTATCACAAAGGCAAATAGTTATTAACATGGCAGACCAACAGCCCACTTTCATTGTTCTTTCAGATTTAGGTTAAGGATACGCGTTATTACTGTATAAAAACACGAAATCTTTCAAAATGTATTACATAAATAAAGTTGTAGTGTTCTTTTGAATTGATGAATTATCTTGGTGGATGCGAAATTAAACTCTTGAATCTAAAAAAAGGTATAAAGGTAGGGAGGGCCTATGAAATGATGGGTGTCCATGGGCCACGTGTTGTTTTTTTCACAGGCTCGTGTATTTATATTTACAATTACGATAAGTTTTATCTTTTAAAACAAAGCTTTCTATTAATAAAATGCGCTTAACAAAAGCAAATAAAAGTATTGCCACAAATAAATGTCCGCTAGTTTTACCTCCACTTACAACACAGGTAAGCCTGAGACTCGTATCTTCTATGTAGGGTCCGGCAACTCCGGTTATTTCCTTATCGCTCTCATCAAATATTTTAGGTTTCTCTGGCAATTCTGTAACAACATATTAATATATCAGTGAATTAATGTATCTGTGATTCTAATATTTGATTAAATCATCTAATACTCGTACTTTCTATCAAAATTCATTTTCAAGTTCTCATATAATTGTTTTGTGTTTGTTTTATTATCTTACAAGTTTATTGTTTTTTATTAAATATATTTAGCACATAAAATGTTTGGGGACAGTTGTAATAAAATAAAAATCCAATAATTTTGACGAAATAGCGTTAATCATATATTTAAAACAATCTTTATTCTATAGTATATGACTATACGAGTAGATATATGTTACTGTTTTTTGGTCCTTCAAGATTACTAGCTCACTTCTGAAAATGAGTCAACCAACCGCAGGTGTCCGTGCCGCCCGCGCCCCTATTTGTAAAAAATATGTAATAATGTGCATACATTTATTGCCAGTTCCCAAATCAAGGAAGAAGAGCTGACAACAAGAACTGGCAAGAAATTCTCTGCCACTCGTTCAAATTGTATACAATTTCAAAACAATCAAAACTTCGCCTTATAAAAGGGTTATATGTGTGCGTAAACCATAGACAATAAATATTGACTCTTGACTTGAATCTTACAAAGATACGTAGACTAATTGACTCGAATTGTTTAAAACTTTATTCAAATTTAAAACAACGCCTATGTATTTGAGTTTTTAGATTGAACAATTTTTATTATAGCCAATGTGTTTTCAGGTAAACTGTCAAAACTTTTAAATAACACGCGATTGGCTCACTGTAATACGCATTGTTGCAACAAATATTAAGGTGGGTACACACTAAACAATTTTATATTAATTTGTACTTGTTACTAACAAATAAAAATCTACAGTGTCAACTCTTTCTCTCTATGTAACGACACTGAACAGACTCTGCATACTGGCGTTATAGAAAGTGCTCGTTAAATGGAAAGAAAACAAAATTGTATGGAATACAAGATAAACCAACCAAAGCCGTTTCGACGCTTTAAAGAGTTTGTCGTTACACTTTTTTTAATTCTGCTTTTATTAATTTGTATCAATGGAATTACTTAGAAATATCATTAGCGTTATCATTCGGAATATGAAATTAATTCAATACAAAATACTTTTATTGCGTATCTCAATACGTTATGTTTTACATCAATATATAATTACATCTTTACGGTCGAAGTTACGTAAAAGCTTCTAATAATAATAAGTGTTAATTTTACGTCAATTATGCTATTTAAATTAAACTATTTCTCAGTAATAGGTGTCAAAATTTTGTTTTAAAAGCATTTGAAACTTTGAGTAATACAATCTAACAAACTCGTTTATATCCAGGAAGTATTTACTCGCGTACCTCGTAACTACTAGACTAGTATTACTAGTAAATTCTAGACTAGTATGACTAGTATTTACTTCATAGACAATTGTTACAACAGTGTGCACATACCTTATGGCAATCTATTTAAAATCGTTGAGTTTTGAAACGAAATCCGCTCGAACGCAGATCTAACGATAAAACCAATCATTCACACATGTCAAATGATTCTAACTTTATTTTGAAAAATCGCTTTTTAGTTTAGCGTTGTATGCGTAAAATAATTTATTGCGATTTTTTGATACGACAATTTTGAATCCTTTTTTTATATGTGACAAATGCAATCTGCCTTGTATACATGTATTTTAAATTGGACACCACTCGAAACTGATGTAAATATATTTAACATATCGTTACATTATATAAATAAATCTACACAAACAGTATTATTACGTCCAGTACAGAAGTCTAAAACCAGGTCAAGCGCTATGTTGTCTTAAGCGTTTAATTAGTGTTAATATAAACTTTTATATAAAAAATATTCAATAGCAAAATGTGTCAACTTTTACGTGTTAAAAAGTCCATATTCAACAAAAAATATCGACGATGCAAGTTAAAAAAGCTTAAAGCAAAAGTGTCAGGTTGTTTTTTTTAATAGTCCAGCTGAGCCAAGATACTAAGTGCAGTCATCAAGGTAAGTGCATGAGTACAATAGTGAAGTAATAACTGCGATCGGCTACTTCACATAATCGATTGTAATTTACAGCTGATTTTTAATTATCTGTAGATCGCAATATCCGTAAAGGGACTATCAAAATTCGTCTTGAATTTAAATTTCGAATATTCTCTTCTACCTTTTAGCTATATCACTCTATGTGGATTTCATTTCAAGCATTTTTTTACAGGGTTGCATTTTTTCTTTTTTTGTTGGATCTTAGAAGAGCTTAGAGCTTAGAAGATTAAGACATTACAACATAATTAACCTGTTTTCGCAATCTACTGCTACATTTAACAGCAGCATTGTCTTTACGGTAAAGGTAATTTTTTACTTCTTATCATCATGTTTGTCTGTAATTAGTATTGCTCAAATAATAATTTTAATTTGAGTTTCTTTAAAAACTTTAAATTTAATTGTGTATATGTATGTCTTAAATAACAAACTGGTTGTTATAAAATAATGTTGATTACATTAAAAAACTAAGTACATCAAGTGATAATAAGTATTGCATCGCACCTTTTTTCGTTTGAATGAGATTCGAAATATTCAGCGTTTCATAAATTACCAACATATCGTGATTGGTTCCATCCACGTGTGAATATGTAAATTTGCATTTATTTAAGGTTTTCCCTTTGCCATAAATATCTGTATTCGTTAACATGCAACTGAGAATGGTTTTCCTGCATTCATTTAGTCTTTCCTATCAAAATGGTTTATGATACTGATTGGAATGAAAAAAAATGTTATACAATATTAATATTATTTAAATTCATTTTTACGTTTATTAAGTTCAACTCATTACTGTTTGTTTTACTTTCATTGGAGTGTTTTAAACCCTTCTTTTTAAATTGAAACATGAACTCATTGATATTTAAATTCATAATAATATTTCAATTTATTATTACATTTTTTTATTCCTGCTCCAGTTTTTCTCTTTAGCTACAGTCATCGGGGATGTTTGCGCACACCTTTTGCTTGCCAAACGTTTTGCAGGAATTTTATAGGTCTCGCAACCCCAGAGACATTTTTACGTTTGCGTATACATTAATGTTATTATTTTAAACATAATTAAAATGTAAAAATATGTAAAAAAAAATGTCTTATAAAATGCTAGGGGAGCGCTTCCTCTGTTTTTTGTCAGCTGTCTTTATCAGCCCTTTAGGCAAGGCAAGCTTTATCAATATTAATTATTTTATCAAAAATTACTTAAAATTTAAAAATAAATGTGTATGTGTGTGCAAAAGGGTACACAGACATCACAGTTATGGCCAAAGCAGAAAATAGTGTAAAAACTTCGTAATATGCAATAAAAACTAAAACAATGTATTGAAAATAAACTAACAAAAGCGACTATTAACAAAAACAATGTAATCCATTACACTATCAATTACTATAATAATTACGATGGTGCAGTGTTGCCAACATACAAGTCACCTGAACCAGATGTCCGGTCAGAATTTATGTTTCGACATAGGAACGAAGCCAAATCGAGCCGGTTTATAGTAGCGAGCATCTTGCCAATATTGGCGTTGAAATAATGTTTAGAACCCACCGAATGTTTATGGCTGACACGGACGGAGTACATGATTGCTATTATGAATTCGTGGTGATATACTTATATACTTGATTTTTAGTCAAAGCGCCATCTATTGTCACAAATTTCGATTTTATCATTTTATTTGAGTAACCTATATATATTAGTGTTAAATAAACATTAAAGTGTCAATAGTTTAAGGCTGATAATAACATTAGGCGTGCTATTTCATATAATTTGGGCGGACACAAAAAAATCTCACACAAGGACACAAGGTATACTGGACCTAGAAGATCACCAACTGTGACCATCAGGAGTGTTCGCCGTGGCCACCCAGCTAGTGATCTTTTATAATGGGCATAGACTGTTATTACTACAGTTATTTTTTATTTATTTTTATAAAAGAGGGGGCAAACGAGCAGGAGGCCCACCATAAAGGTGAATTCGCCGCCCATAGACACTCACGCGGCTGGGAGCTCGTGAGTGCGTTGCCGGCCTTTAAAGGAAAATTGGGGATGTGGGGGGTAGGGGAGAGGATGGGCACCGGAAGATCGACGAAACGCAAGTACAAAATGAACAAAGTCCAATTGCATGACTTTACGCCGGTTTTCTGTGAGAGAGTGGTATTTCTCCGGCCGTGTGGCACAAGACGCTTCTCTTTAAGACTATGCGATATATAAATTATGCGATTGCATCAAGAGCTTTTAAGCCAATCGGAATATCAAATTCGTTATAGAGAATACATGTTCCGACACTACTCATCAATGCTGGTGTTCCTAAAGGCTGTGACCCTTCTTAAACGCTGTCACTTCTGCATATCAATATGTTAATGTATATTTGAATATTCTAACTTCGACTAGCACCATCATAATACGGTACGATGGTATTTAATTGATTGTATACGATACGTGAAAAATGAAGATAAATGTCATAACTAATGAACACCATTACACAGAACCATTAAATGTTAACAGAGCGGATCTCAATTAAGTTACTATGACATACCGCTAATGCGAACATTTACGAAATTTGTTCTTGTAATTATAACAATGATACTAATTAGTCTGTTTTATTTTGTGAAAAATAAATATGCGTAGTAAACAATTACCTAGACAGATATAATTTTGATCGTAACTGGTTATAATCAAACGCACTTTGATTTTTATTTCTAATTGCGCACTGTAGGACTGGTTTCTATGCTGAAAGCCGAGGAAACAGGTCAGGAATAATGTAATGATAAAAGCAACAGTAAAAATATTCGATCTTTGAAATATACTTTGAGTAAAATTAAAACCGCAGAGTGAACGATATCCAATCAAACACGTTCTGTAGGCGTTAATGACAAAATATCGAATTGACACCTAATTAACTGGAAATCAAACATTAGTATTATATAAAGAAATTTTAAAACAATTTGTCAGCAGAAATCACAAACGTATTCTATAGAATTATAATTCTTTAAAATCTCAATGAAATTACAACTTTTATATGCGTTATGTTGTTACACATGATTAGTTACATTATTTATATGTCATTCTACGTATAAATTACTTATAGTAAACGTAATAAAAAATCTGATTATATGCCGAGCCTCAAATCTGTTAATGCATCTTACCGCAAGTTGTAACGCAAGGATAAATTACAAAAGGATGATATAGAAGGCAATAATAAAGGAGGAATTGGCTACCGGCCAGTGGATGTAAGGTACATTTTATGAGTAATTTAACTCACGTGCTACTCAATATTGCATAGCGTTCATTTACTGGATTATTGAAAAAATATTTCCAACATTGCGAGTGAGTTACGTAGGAACGTGTACCCGCATTTTAGGTGCAGTTATTATTTCAATAGCCTAATTAGATGTTTTGCAAAGATATTTTGTGATCAGCAATGTTACGTTACGTACGGTAACGTAACCTTTAAAGCCTTTAACCCTTTTTAAGCTTATAAACGTTTTATAAATTAACAGAGATATGCCAATGCACGCCCTCTACTGACGTCCCTATCGACGGAACATAGTCAAGTTAGGAAAGAATATATAAGCATAATGTAAATTTTAGACAAAGTTTAATCTCAATATTGTACATTTTAAATCGTCTTAAATCTAATGAGTCTACGCCTAAATATGAACATGTTACAATTAATCCAACTTAAGCACAATCTGAATTTACAACATCGTTACCAGAATTATTTGATCTCTATAATTTGTATGAATACAATTGACAATAAAAACTATCGTTAAAAATAACTGCCCGTTAATTACTTTTAACTGAACCGGTAATTTTATTACGCAGAGCATGTTTCATAAATGTCGAAAATGCGAAGTTATTTTTGAAGCAACATTCCGCTTTTAAAATCATAAAGTTACCGAATTGTTCTGTTTATTGATGGCTGCGAACTTACCTTACAAGTGTTTATTTCTAATTAATTATTTAATAATTTATATCTAAATGAATTGTTTATTCAACTCTGCCTCTTTTTATTAAATTGTGATTAGAAAAAGCAATTAGTCTGTTTTATTATTTTTATAAACGCCTTAGACACGTTATGAACTCGTTATTACGTAAAGGGCTCAATTCGCATACAAAAAAATCTTTATTCAAAGCACATCCGGGCCAAACACACCCTTAAGAATATAATACACCACCAAGCTTTCACTGCAGGATACAATAGAGCTTTTTATATATTATTTTATTAAAATGATTGTAAACTGTGTTCGTTATACAGACAGTACAATTTATGATCGATTTCGATTAAATTTGGTAAGAACATAGACTGAACTTTGGGCTACTAATATTTTTATCGCGAAAAAAAGGATTGAAGGCTTTAAAAGCTACAATATAAAATAAATAAAAAAGCTGTTAGCATTGTTAGCTATATCATAATATATATAAACGATATCGGAGTTAGATTTGAAAACAGGAGTGAAAATAGCATCGCAATTTCACGGGCTAATTCTGCAACGGAACGTGCATTGATTAAAGGCTTTTGTGGTTTTTCTATTTTCTTACGGGAAATAGGGGGAAGAACAAACGAATCACGAGGCAGGTTGGAACTTATATTACAAAATGGTTTGTACACAACTTCAAACCTTCTTTATGTTTTTATTCTTCCACTTGCTTTAATTTTATATACCGGGAATATATGGATATTACATCTTAATATAAGACATTATTTTAAATTTAAAAGCTTGTTTTATTTACTTGCAGGGGACGCATGCATTCTAATGGCCCATGCGATCAACTAGGAAATAGCTGAATACTACACATAAATCGATGATATTGGTATTGTTGGTTGATTTGGGGCATGACTTTTTAAAATAAAATTTCTGAGCTGGTCTTGTGTAAGATTTCACTCATAAATAATTATAAATTATTTTTCATTCAAAAGCGTTATCGCTTAAAGAGATCCTTCGTCTGGTGTTTCAAGTGATTGATTAGTTTAACTAAAAAAATATTCATCACGCCTTTCAGATTTCTTATAGATAGACCAGATTTATGGACCTAGCTTACTAAGACTTACTCAACAATTTAGAATAAAATAAGTTGATGTGTGCGAGTGTCATTTTAAAATTGCTACACATAGTGAAATTTAATAATTTAAACAATCAATGTTATCCTTAAGTTTGTCGCGTGTTCTAAACTCAATGAAAAAGTTGTTTCAAAAAGTAAATTCCTCAAAGTATTAAGTTTAAATCGCAAAGCTCTAAATTAAATCAAGTGTAAACTTTTAACCATGCTAGTCTTGGTCGTATTGAATGAAGTTTGCACCGATAACATACAACTTGCAGGCGTTACAAGTTCCAAGTGATACTTCGAAGTTGACTCGTGGTGGGGCGATTTAGTTTTGTTTGACTCATGCCTACCAAGTTTAAATCCAATATGGGCGGATATTCACTTTGTATTTTTGGTACTTTGTTACACATAAATGTTCAAATGAAAATCTTATCCACTTTCTTTAATTAGTAAATTTTCTAGGTTAAACTAGGTTTGCCTGGTTGAGTGCGAAAGCGACCCCAGGGCCCTTTCAATGTGGTCTTGTAGGTTTACCCGAGGTGGTTTTAGTGGGTATTGCCCACCTCGTCTCTGAAGAGCAGAGACACCAGCGTGGGTTGAGTCCCACATATCCCTTATCCTTTGGAACCAGGGAATGCGAAAATGCATTTCCACCTCGGAAAAAAAAAAAAAAAAAAAAAAGGTTAAACTAGGTTCTCTAACTGTCGTTGAGAAAATGTTAGGCGGTAGTGAAATGTAGAACTCAGTAGTGTCTTATGGTGGCCTCCCAGTTCCATAGGACATTTATTTAAGGTGGCCAGAAACAAAAACCGTGGAGCTTCTGGTAAAATGCAAACGCGACTCCAGTGGTCTCTATATGCTGAATCGTGGGTTACGCCCGAGGAGTGTTTTAGTGGGTATGGCTCACCAGTCCTCTGAGTAGCAGAGGTTTCCTGGTTAGGTTAGCTTGCTTTATATATATATATATATATATATTAAGATTTACTTCAGGCTTAGACATAATTATGTAATAGCTAGTTAATAGCGAAATCACACAGAGAGGAATGGAGAAGCGTTTGGCCGGACTCTAGTAAGTAAGTTTAAATCAACATGATTTATATAATAAGGAAGCGGACATTCCAATTAGTATTTCTCCTTTTTATTTGTATAATGTGACGAATATTTCCACCTTTCATCCCTCTACAAATGTTTTACTTATGAATCATATTAAAACATATAAGTGTTTGTATATAAATTTCTTACCTATAACATGTAACATTAGCTTGTGATTCTTGGTTGGTGACACTTTGAAGTCGACTCTACACCGATAGAGGGCGCGGTCATTCGGGACAACGTCACGTATTTTGAGCGCTGAGTGTGGTGACGCGTGCCACCTTGCCCTCCCTCCGAGGGACGCGTCCGCCCAATGCGCTGAGGGACCCTTAACTCTGACATCATAGCTGAAAAAAAGTTATATGCATAAGGACCGGCAGTTCAATGGAATACGAGAAAACATTATTCTACGTCTGTTGTGAATTTTTTAATGAAATTGTGTAATACAATTCTTTAATTAGATTAACTATAATATAAGCCTCAAACATACACATTGACACAATCGTGTTCCATTCAGGGAATATTTCAATTGTAATAAAATACGTTAAGAAGCCAAAAATATATCTGTTCAGCAAGTGTTCATTTTTTAAAAGGATTATGTTTTTGTTATGTTTATGACTTTCACATTTACAATAGACAATATTTTACAAAACTCGATTCCCGGAGATTTGAATTTTAGAAAATCGAACATATAAGAAATCTTTGCACATGACAGTCGAGCACAAAGGTGAATAAATAGTGATGCATGGCACTGGTATGATAAATGACTTTCTATTCCGTAAGGCTGAGCCAGACAAAAAAACCATACAAAATGTAACTAATGCGGTTTGAAACTTATCATACAAGTGATGTGTGATTGACTTTGTTTAATATTCAACGAGGTATTTATATGTGTAATTGTTATTATATTTCAATAACTATTGACTTATTCTCTCTAGGTCATGGGATTAGTTGATCTTTAAAATACTAACTCATACATTTTATTTTATTTCTCAGACCCATACAGCACAATACCACAGAATACAATAAGACTAAAATATGGTTAACACATATATAAAAACAAAAACAATAATCACAAGAATATGAATTAGTGAATAATGAGCATATAATGTGAGTCTGTCTTAGTGTGTGTAATGTCGTGTCGCTTTTGGTGTGAATGAGTGTAATACATAATGGTAGTTATATATAATACTTATATAAAAAAGCTTTTGCTGACCACAATTGCTAAAAGCTTTAAAAGTTGAGTACTAAATTCGGGTTTATATAGTTAAAAGTTTTGGTCACATGGAATTATATTAGAATCATTTATACAGTAACTGAAATAAGTTTTCATAGGAAATATGAAAATATCTATATATTACGATAATCTGACCTTTACAATAACACACAATACATTTCGTTATAAAGGCCATCTAATACCCGTGAAAATAAACGAAACCCAAATAATAGAAAAAGACGAACGTATTTTGTTAATATATCTTCGTAACAAAAAGCAAATATGTAATAAGAATTTGTATGATATTTTTATTTAATATTCATTGTATGGAAATTATTTGATTTTTGAGCAATCATATTATTTTTTTTCATAATGTATTTATTTCATGGAAACAAAACAGACACATCACAAAAATACAATAACAGAAAAATATATATGACAAAAGTACAGAGGCATCCTAAAACATGTTTCACAAATAAAATATGTTATAAAATCAAAAACAAAAAGAAAAAAAAAATCTATAAATTTAAAGTAACATACCTTATTACAAACACAAAAGGAGAAGTAAAATATAAGATATATTGTTAATACTATATAATGCAGTGATTTTAATTTCGATTCTATATTAAACCTGAATGCATCAGAGGGGCACGAAATAAATCAAGAATGTTATCGCAAAACGTTTTAAACATCCTTTGTAATGGCACACGAAAACTTGATGTTTGACCTTGTAGACGATATTAGAAAAGTATTGGACTAGCATTAATTAATACATTCATGCATTACTTCAGTCTATAATAACTTTTTTTCTATGTGTTTATTACACAGGTAGTTCCAACTTCCGACAAAAATCGTATTTCAATCTCATAATCTATCTGATTATTCAAAAATAAATATATATTAAAAATTATTTATGGGAAAATGAAATGATAGAACATAAACTACATATCTTAAATGTAAAAGGATTCATATACTGTATATAAGTTTCCAAACTAGGCCGAGCATGTATCTTAGATGCTACTTCCTTACAATGATACAAGAAACCGTCTTAGGTAAAATTAGATGGCTGAGTAATATTATATATATATATATATATATATATATATATATATATATATATATATATTGTCTTTAGTCTATTATTCTCAAATATGAATAAGACAATACTATACAAAAACTACAACTATATATATTTTAATCGCATATTTTATAATTATTTTACTATGAAAAACAGAAGTGTAGTGAAGTGATGTGTTTCCTAGTTTCATTTTCTTATATACACAAAATCTATAATTGTAGTCTATATAAAGTGTACAAGATGTAATATACATGTAGTGTATATAAAAAAATATAACAAAAAGTTAATATAAAACCCTGGGGATCAACTTCGCTCTGTATGCAATTTCTAGTATTCTAAATTTAAATATCATCCACCTATAAAAGCGTCCCTCGACAAGAGAAGCTGGTCAGCAATAATGCGGTTACAATCCAGTTTGCTAAATACTCTCCCGGCGCATATATGCAAACACCGTATCTAATTTGTACACAGGATTATAATGTTATATAGCTTTTATCGTATCTCATATTCGCTATACAGCACTTTTCAATATAGAACAAATATTGGTTATGTTGTATAGAATACTTAATAACCGTGTTTTGTTTTATCATAAAGATTAAGATCTCTGATTAAGATCTTATACTCTATACATTGTATTAATCAAGAATTAACAGGCTGTGTTTTATTTTAAGGTCGCACAAAGGACTAAAAGAGACGTACTAAATTATCTTAGTCCTTCAGTTATAATGAGGTAGGTTGTAAATTTTATAATCCTCCAAGCCTTTCATTTGGCAATGGGTATTAAATACAAGTACAGTATTCGACGGTGCATTTAAATTGTTTTGATTTCGCCGTTTGATGCTCAATGAATGGTAAGAAAATTGATGTATTTAGTATATATTAAATCAATGTGTAGTTGTTACAAATAAATCCATTTAACAAAACGTCATTAAGGTTCACTTCAATAGGATAAAATGATGGCAATAACAATGATATTATAAGGGTGGGTAAATCGCAATCACGGCGTGCGTGCATATTTTATACATCACTCAGAAGCACATTTGCTATGCACGGTCGTTTCTTGCGGATGTCAAATTAGTTTCGACACGACCCAAGAAATTGTTCACGAATGTGCTGAATATTCGTGAAAATGCTTGCGATGCTCATTGCTCTGCGAACTTTAGCTTATATGAGCGTTTCCGTTTTGTACAAGCGATACCAATTTATTACAATGTTTGTCACTGGGAATTTCTCTCAAAATGTCTCTCAAACTTTATAGTTAGGTTAGGTTTTTTTTTTAATTTGGTTACGGAACTCCGTAAAGTACCTTGAGGTCACTTAAACCCATCAACATCACATTTATAAATGATAATTGTAATTACCTGGTAATTACTTTCTAAAAACGAAAGTTTTTAGAAAAAGCGTCTTATAAATTGTCAGATTATTTTGATGATTAAAAAGTTTGGGAATGAATTAGCTCCAGCTTAGCCTTGCCTCAAAAAGTGTATTGGTATCATTTCAAAAAAAAAAATCAACCAAGCCGACTTTCTTGTCTGCTTCTTCTGTTTGGTCGCGTACGAACAGGCGTTAAATCACTTACATTTAAGACGATTCAAAATGGTCCTATGTACCTTCATGAATGAAGATATTTTGACTTTGAATTAATTGGCGGATCATTAATCATTTTTTTTGCATATTTTTTTGTTTTTTTAACATAAAAGAATTAGTACCACTGTATCATTTTTGATGGATACATTATCATGACATCATCAACCACACCCACCTAATTAGTGTAATAATCTATATTATGAAGACTGAAACATAATTAGTTACTTTCCAAATTCACAAGGACGGAATAAATAACGTTAAAAATGCTGTATCGATTCATATAACATGTCAAAGCCCTTTCAATGAAATACTCGTAGTAGACCCTCCTCTTCTATTTATTGCACATAATCTATTGATCTTCCATACTTATCACATATCACATACTTATTACATTATCAGTTTTGTGTCTCCTTTAAGCCAGTTCAAAAGGATACTGAAGGACATCATCACTTCAGCTATTCTCAACATTCAATTATGGAGCAACTTATATATGACACAGAAGGCAATCGAGCAGGCAAGATATGTATAAATAATAATAATATATAAAAATAGGTGTATAAGTTTTGTCCATTTGTATTTTTATCACATTTATATTATAATTATGTAAAAAAGTTGAGTGTTGGACTATGTAGTGAGTGTTAGTATATCTTACAATGTGTTACTTAGAGAAAACAAAGGTTAGCAATGAAAAAAGTACTAATTATATTTTCATATTATATGATTAAAATGATAACAAACAAGGCTTGTGGTTTGGTGTCTGCAGTACAAGAAGCTAGTAATAATGCTAAGTATAAATGTTAAATACTCTACTCTAAGGTACTTAACAGATGAATAGCAGCGTCAGTTAATTAGATGCATTTTTTATACTACGCTCCCATTTCTAACGCACCGGAGTATAAGTAATTCTTATTGAACCGGTACAAAACAGAGGAAAGTTTTTTTTTAAATCTTTTTATAGCGTGCGCGATATTGGATAACGACCATACACCAGGTTTGATTTAGTACATGTGAAATATTGGCTAGTAAAGGTTTAGCTTAACGATCAGATAGTTTTAAAAAAACATTTTGGTGTTCATATTTTTTATAAAATGGATGCGATTCATTTCTATTTCTGTTGTTATTTCAGAAGAAAACTTATCATATATTAAAATAATACAATAAATAGTGTTGTCTCCAACACGAATAACAGATTTATATATGGCAGTTATGAAGTCATAGTATACTGGGGACATTAGCAGTTGGTACAACTGAATCTGTGGACCAATCACAGAGCAGATCTTGTCTAGTATTGGTTGTAGCTTACTCATAGGGTTGCCAAGTTTAGTCTTTTTTCTCGGCTGCATCGAACGCGCGAAGTACATACTTCGCGATTTTACCGAGTGACGTTAATAATAATAGGCAAAATTTGATGTTAAAACTCCAAGTTTAGGTTCGTCAAATATTAATGAAAATATGAATTTTATTATAACAGGTTACCTGTCTATATATAAACTTTTGTTATGAGACTTTCACAGACACGTATTCGTTATAAGTGATACGTTTTTGATGACGGCGACATATTACACGCGGTTGCGAGCATGCATGCAGAATTATAATAATGTCTTAAATTAGCCTTTCCAGATTTAATCAAGGCTAAATTAACATCGATTTTTAAAGTTAACAAATAATATTTATTATGCCAACTAAAGGTTATTTTATGTATTGTCATTATGTTGTTTGGTGACCTCTATGAGCTAAACAACATAATGACAACATGTAACAACATATAACCAAACGTCAATGAAACCGTCTTCGATTATGGATTATCCTTTTACAAGACAATAAAATCATTGCACAATAGGTATAGCGATTCTTCACATGCCAACTGAGAATAATTAAAAAAAAGAAAGATCCATATACAAAAAGAATGTTTACGTAATATACAAATAATATTTAGTTTCAAATTCTAAAAAAAACATTGAGGTTTTAATAATACGGTTTAAAGTAGGACTACAAATTTGATGATTGGCCCACTTAGTTGAGTAATCCCGTTTATGTAAGCCTAAAAACCTGTGTATTTTCATCTGTGCCTAAAATCAACTTTGATACATTGAAATAGAGTTCAGTTTGCACTGCGGAGTTGAAATTGGACTTTTTGATTTAAATGTGAGAAATAAAACAGCAGGTGGAGGTTCTTTATTCTTATTAGTAAAATGAGTTTTATACCTCTGAAACGGAAGACGGTTAACCATTGGCAATTGGTTTTAAGCTTGAACTTAAAGCTTAATCAGATAAAAGATATTTATTAGGTAACGATCCTGTGATAAGCGATTCAGTCAGTACATTCAAAATTGGAATAATAGTTCTAGTTAATTAATTAAACCAATTAATCGTTCTTAGCGTACGTTAGCGGAATACAGAAAATTTACCACACACTATTAAGTAAATCCAACGCTTTGTAAATAAGCAAAAACAGGAACGCTATTCGATAAACTTGCCTGGTAAATATTTTCAACGGTAATCAATAAATCGTTGTCGTTCTATTTTTTGCTTTAAGCTTTCGGTTCCAAGCCTATGAATGGACGAAACGAAACACGCAATCAGCACTTTACGGCGTACCATTTTGTAATTTATACTAGCTGACACCGACGACAATCTAGATATATATTTCGTGGCTTAAGTATTTATTATTATTATGTATTAAATATTTTCCGAATAGATCACGTCAATAATTTAGATACCCATTACAAACTATCATTTTTGTGAACGTTCACTAGAAATGTATTTATCAGTATTTAGGGTGATTAATTGCCAAGCTTTTATCGTTTAAATAGTCCTATAAACTATAATAGGACTACAGTTGGAGTAAAAGTTAAGTAGGAAGTATATACTTTTGCTATGTAATATCAATAATATTTTAAATAACACAAATCTCGACTAGGACGCCTACGGTTTTAGGTCTGTGGAAAATATAACAGTCGTATAGATAAAATAAAAGTAGAAATTATATCAAATCTATCAGTGGTTCACAATTAAAATGACTAGAATAACCTTTTAACATACGTGCACAATATTTTACGTTGACACAAATCTTAAACAATTGTTTGCTTTATAATATCTAATAAGTTACTAGTATAGATAAAAACCTTGGCAACCGCGTTGATATTGGGAATATTTATTATCTATTCTAATATAGGGTTTATCCTAAGGATAAAGGGTCTTAAGCCTCGGCTTACACTCGTCGCGTCTTTAGAGGTATTTTGTTCTAACACACCGCGTTTGTGGGAAGCAAACAATGGTTATATATAATTTTTGTATGAAGTATTAACTTTGCTTTTTATTTTAAACCTATACAGTTTATCACAAAAAGCTTACACAACAAAAATATATCAAAAACAAAGCCAAAACAAGGTCAAAACATACAATCGAAAACAGAATCCAACATCAGAAAAAAAATAATACAACAAAAAACTTAACTTTGTGATTATATAACTATTCTCGCTTTTTCATATTATGTACAAACGTTTTAAAATCAAAAATAGTCAAATATCACATACACTGACATATTTAAACCTATACAGGATTTTGAAATAAATAATATTATTATTTTAACAAATTATTTAAAGTAAAAAACGTTGTCGACTATACGCATTATCATTACTCGTACACACATTTTAATTAATCATCATTAAGCAAACATTACTGTCTGGGAATAGACAAGTATAACAGCCGGTATTATTTTATATTTGTTTTTTTTAATACGATATCAAATCAAAAATAACTTTACTCTATAGGTAATTTTTTTACACTGAATTGTCGAAAATATATTTTAAAATTGGACCCTACAAACATTTCAGTCCGTTCCCAAATCAAGGTCGGACGAGAAGAACTGGCAATAAACTCTCCGCCACTCCTTTAAATCGCCAAGTATGTACGTATATATAACTGGGAAAGATCCGATATAAGAGTAATCATTAATTTAATAATTAAATTTACTCAAATTCATCATTTATACTATATCTATAAGCTCGTAAATACTCTCTGGCGGCAATTCGCCATTACTCTTACCGGTTCAAACTGTCACCAAAGTCTATATTATATTAATAGTAAAATATTAAGTGAATGCGAGTGAGTTTTTAGCCTTATTGTATAAATACTTGGAGCATGTTAAACAGTGGATTGAAAAAATAAATAATTACAGTTATGAATGCTGAAAACTGGGTTACTGGTATTGATTAAAAATTCTCTTGCGCTAAAAATCTGAGTTACGCCAAAGAATTGTAGCGAGTGATTTATACAGAGTAACTTTAAATTACGAATCATACAATTCAAATAGTTTTAAGAACTTTTATATATACGGACGTTGTTTAATGTAAAGTATGGATCTAAAAGTTATATAACCAAGCAACCAATAACGTTTTTTGGGTTCCGATTACAAAAAAAAATGGTTTTCAATGCCTGACATTCCTTAACTTAGGTATAACTTTAATTTATGAATATTATAATCTTTAAAATTTACGAAAAAATACCTACATTTCATAGATAAATGATTTGCATTACAATACTTAACCGATTGTTGGCAATATTTAGTTTAATTATTATTAAGTTGGTACTACTGATCTATCTCTTTAACTGGTGGTTTTACTTTTCTAAGATAATTTTGCATGATATATATGAATATTCTAAATATGAAAGTGTGTTTCTCTGTCTTTAACGCCAAAATAGAGAATACCAATCCGTGGTATGATTTGTTGAGAAAATAGTTAAAAGGCTAGACAGTGGCGTTGATATACTTTTAGATTTTACTTTTCTTACCTTTATTCTGTATATATTGCCCCACCCCCTTAAATAGATATTGGGATTCGTATCAATATTTTTTTGTAAATTTGTCCCCATAAAATGTTGTATGGGACAATCTGCTTTGTAAATCTGTCCCCATAAAATTGCTGATTGAAAGCTGACTATTAGGGTTTCTTTATTTTGTACTTGTATTCAAAAAGGGAACTGTGGAACCCCGAATTTACCGAAGCCGCATGTAAAAGATATTAAAATTGTTTTACCTATATATCGGCACGTCATCTTTATACCAGACGACAAGTAACAAGGCGTCTGGCGGCTGTGGCGAACGGGTGTCGCAAGGGAGTGTTGCGTCACCTCCTGACACTGCTGATAGGTTGACCGCATCCAGCGATTCAGCTCTGACGCTCGGCCCCGGACGGAGTCCTGAAATATCGGTACATTTCAACAAAAGTTGGTTAAAGGGGTTATGCTATATGACTTGTAGGTTATTGGTATTTTTATACTAAAACATTAATTATTAAGCCATTGTCACTAAGTGACTCGCGCTTCGCTTTTATAAGCTTTTTTAATTACACTATAATTTTATTATTCATCTCAGTTTTTGCATATCATGGTAGATCTCGAACCCGGTGCGACCCAATTGTCGACCCAAAATGGGATTGAAATTTTTAACTCATTGAAAATTTCTACCCATTCTAATAAGGCCAGTATCAGAACTTGTCATATTATGTTTATTATACTTCTATTAATCATACCATGACTGTTTGAAAAGAGTTGAATACGAAGTAAAATGTTGGTGAATACAATTATAATTTGTTTATATATCTGACTTAAATTGTAAAATATCTACAAGTACTACTTTATACATAAAACAGTAATATATTTTTAAGTTGTATATTTAATAATTAGTATAATATTAAAATCCTAATGAAATGAAGTAAGGTTAAGTAATCTGACCGAGCCAACTCGGCAACTCTCGCGAGTAATTTGGAAATAGCAATTCGTAGCGAACTTTTCAAAGTATGGGTCAACGAAACATCCGAAAATGGACTTTATTCTGCACGCATAAGGTATAGTTTACATTAATGTTAGGCAATCAATAAATGTAGCATTTAAACAAAATGCATTATTAATTTCTAATTGGGTCTCTATTTAAGTACGTGTGTACGGAGTGTACTCCTATTACATTAATCGCTTTAAATAGGTCCTATTATAGAAACGGTATTAAAGATGGCATCCATTATTTCTATATGTAAATAACCACCGTGATTCACCATACTATATTTCATTTATAGTAACAAATCATGGTCATCAACAGAGATTATGACTCCTATCCGTCTGGTTGATTGTTGACGGACTTTAAAATTTAATGAGCTATTTATTTGAAATAAACAGATTCATATGTATAATATTCGGATTGTTCTCACTATAACGTGCTCCTATTTCACTATGTCCACCGTTAGTAATGTTTCTTTGAAATAGTTTTATGTAAAGATAGTGTAATGGTAGCAGCTCTTTACAACAGTACAAAATTCGAAAAAATACATATAAAATCTCGTAGTGTACAGTTGATCAAACCTCTTAATGTGACTGTTTATCGCAAGAATTACCAATTGAAGGTACTTGATATTCATAAAAAAGCCAGCATTGTGGGAGCTTTACTTATTTCAAATAATTTAATTTTTGAATGAAAGTATTTTTTTACATTTTTTCAAAACTCCAGCCTAAATCCAATTAGTATGAGTTGTACGAAGTTTTATTCTAACGACGCAAGTAACTGGGGTATGTAATTATATGATGCATGTTTCCATGCAATATTTTGATGTGGCGTGTACAATAAATCATGTAAATGAGTATTGTAATTTTATACAAATACCCAGTTTGTTTATGAAAAAAAATTATCATTTTTCGTCAACAAATTGGCTACAAGTTTATAACCGGTATTATAGCGTTGATTTGTGAAATCAAATTTAAACCTTTATTTTTGTTTAATATTTAATGATTAATAAAATATTTTCTGTAATATTATTTATACATAATGTAATTAACGGTGGTTTTGATTTGTTCCTTTCTAATTTTATAAATATGTTTGTTTAAGTAGGTGATCAACCAAATGCGCCTGAAGACATTTCTTGTGGTTTTTGCGGTTCTCCTTTAGCGTAAAAGAAAATGTTAATTACGTATATAAATAATATGATCATATATATCGTCCCAACACTGCTCTAATGAAAACAAAATAATTATTACTTTTGCTAAACACATGAATGTGTGATATACGCAAATATGGATTTGGAAATAGGTAGTTATATGTTGTAAAAAAAAATAAAAATAAATGACATATTTTAAAACGGAAAACCAAAGTGCACATTTATATTAACTCAATCGTGTGTAATCCGTCGATAATTTCAGAAGTCGCCACAACCAGATTCCTCTGGGAAATTGGTCGCGTAATTCGAGTCGTTCTTTTGCAGTGAATACCAAGCGCGATCGTGACAAATGGTCCGATTAACAATCCCGTCCCCGAAGAAGATGGTTCGAATAACGAGCCAATATATCAAAGGATTTTAACGCTGACGGAACTCAGTCGTTGCGCCAATGTTACCCAGTATGCACCGTTATTTTGGTAACGTACTTCGTAGCACAGCGTAGCTGTTTCGTAGCACCATGTAGCTGTTTTGTAGCACCATGTAGCTGTTTCGTCGCACCATTGCTAGCATCATAATGAAAATTTTTACTTCACATTTATGTTTGTGAATTATGAATGTTTTACAGTACAGCTGTAAATATCTGTAAACTTTACATCATGCGTTAGCAAATGGGTTAATATAAAACAATAAAACATAACTATAATCGGCGGACATAGCGAAATAGGAACACTCATATACGTTAAATTAAAATCAACAGAAAGTACACCAAGTCTAAACTAGGAAAACATGATTAGTAATTTTTAGTATTAGTAGAATAAATAGCATATTATATTATTGTTTATACGAATAAATAAATTGGGATATAATGTTAAATCGTAAAACATAAGAATGCGAGTGAAAACAAATTTTACGATCATACATTGAAAACATCACATACGTGACACAAGACGAGGAGATACAATTGATGGGTGAAATCGCGTTCTAACTTATTCGATTGAAACATTGTGTTATTACTAAAGTTTACAGTACAGCTTTTTTTTTTAAATATAGTAATGTTACGATGTCGTTATACAGTACACAATGCTTTCTTTTTCCTCATACTTGTATAGTTTATTTAATTATATATATAGTGTATTGAGGGTGGGGAGTCGTGACTGCGTTGCCGGCCTCTTAAGAATTAGATTATAAATCAACGCTTTTTTATGATGTCTTTGTTCTACGATAAATTGAATAATTCGGAATGATATGTGATATTGTAGTTACAAATTGTAAACATTATGAGTCAGTATACCGTTCTTAAGGGTCCTTGATGACCGCAGGCTCTAGTGTGTCTTGTGTCAAAACAGCTTTGTCTTATCTACCATACAAAGTAAAACTTTGGCCAAAAGAGACGAAGTACTTCGAATGAGTGTTAAGCAATAAATGTTAGAATGAAATTACGTTTTAAAACATATATTATATTGAAGTGCTCTGTACTTTAATTTTGTTCCTCAAGACAGTAAAGGCAAGTTCACAAACTTTGGAGCACGTCCTATGTTAAAACTGTTCGCACCCTTACGTGACAAGAGTAAGCCTCCGTATGTGGCATGATGACGGGGAAGTCTTGTACGGATTAACTTTTACGGCTTAAATTTTACAAATACGTTTAACCTTATTTTAACTTAGACAATTTTACTTATCCCATTCCTATTACTGGGACTTACATAAGATCTAACGACTTACACATGGAACGGAACTATGTTCCAGTGTTATATACATTCATTTAATATGCATATAGCTTAGATAGTTTTTTAAAAACGTAGGCCTCACAATGGAGTGTCAACGCACACACTACAGGAATATCTGAGTGTGGGTTCCGGCGTTTGCGTTGTACACAATATAATTTAAAATAAAGAATTAATTATATTTACATTGTAACCATGAGAGAACTGCTGTGTAAAACAAATTAAATAATCGTGAATATTTTATATGAAACCAAAGTGAAAGTGATAGTTTTCATTAAAACTGACATTGAAAAACATACATTTCGCGAGAAAACAATTGGACGCTTGGGTAACGTAAAATGTCTTGAATAGTGAAAATTGCAAACAACGCAGCGTTATTTTTACGATTGAAAACGGAATGGACTAACCCTAACTTATCAACTTGATTTGTGTAACAGTTTGGCATCAAATAACGTTCAAATTGCCCATCTTCAAGATTTGTGTTGAAATAATTCTTTGTTTAATATAAAGAGTCATGTTATCCATTGTTTATTTCACAAAAATATATATTACTACTGAAATGACTGCTCACAGTCATGGAAACTTTATTTATATACGCAATATTGCTAGTCTTTAATTTATATAGCTTCACTATAATAAGTAAAGTTATCTTATTCATAGAAAAGTATTTTACTAATTCGTTTACCATCATCGCAAATATACTATGACAGAGAGGCAAAATTAAGTTAAAGACTGTACTAAGACTGAGTTTGTATGATTAAGCAGGTAAGTTTCTAATAGAAAGGGACAAACGCTCTCATTATGTCTCATAATAACTAATTACATCGTTCCTTATGGTTACAAAGAGTGGTTATATATATGGAACAGAAATTTTAAGCTAATGCAATCAAATGCAAGACCAATGTTTTTGTAAAGCAGGACAAAGTCCAACGCGTTTAATAGTCTAGTCAAGTCTAATCTATTTATTCTGTATGAGACATTGTACAAATTGGAATCGTCTTCAATTTTTCTGTCTTATGTGTCGATTTACAGGTGTTAATCGTGGATATATAAAAATAGGTAATGTCAAATCCGTATTAACCACTAGATTAATTACTATATATAATTTTACCACTTTTGTAAATATATTCTAAAGTTTTATTCATCTTTGTATAGATTCCAACTAGCTCAGTCTAACATAGTTCAAACATAAAACTAAGAAGTCTGTTCAAGCTCACGCGAAAAATGGCAGTGCATTTAAATCCTTCTGCTGAAAGTCCTTTTATAATAGACGTAGTTACAACTTAACCGGCTGACTTCTTTAAGTCTTCAGTTTTTTTAATCTCTAAAGTAGATTGCTCATTTGTTCTAACAAGAAATATTTTAATTTTATTTTTTTAATAATTATTATTTAACTACTTTAAAATTAAATAGCATTATGGGTTCTTACAGAAACGTTACGTGACTACTGTTTCCTTAAGCAGGCAAGATTTAAACAACTAACTAGCACCTACCTACTACCTTTTTTAAATAACTGTAAATCTGTCTTCTAATTAAGAATGTTTTATTGGATGCATTTAAGTATATGTGAAAAAAAATACTTTTTTACCGAGTCCGTGGACTGACATGCAACTACATAAACATCCAGTCATCTCCGTGGTACCGTTAAGCAGGAGTATACTCATTTTATTTTTTTGTTAATATCAATATAGACCTGACTTCAATACTTTTACAAAATATCTTAAACTAACACAGCAAGATGCCAAAATAATGTTTGAAAACATGTGAGCAAAGCAATCTACGTCTCTAGGGTATATTAATAGTATTCAAGTACACAACTTTGAAGAGCAGCGGGTTCAAAGAACCGATCTCACTGTCAACAGATGTGTCAACAACCCAACTCGGGAAAACGTGCTGTGCAATGGTTTTCCAAAGACTGGCCTAAGACTCCCGAATACTCGTACTGTTATAAAAACAAGATGGCGACTAGATCTTAGATTCTTACTTATATTGTGTGTTTGTGGGTTGTTCTCACTATAACGTAAATGTGTGATTCGCTATGCCCACCGATGATAATAATGGTTAGTTTTTATTTAATATAGATGCATTCGCTGGTGGATGGTGTAATGATCTGGTTGCAGATCTTTACAACCGTACTGTGAAACATGCTTGGCGATTTAAAGGAGTGGCGGAGAGTTTCTTTTTTTATAGAAGAGGGGGCAAACGAGCAGGAGGCCCACCATAAAGGTGAAGTCGCCGCCCATGGACACTCAAGTGGCTTGGCTTGCCAGTTCTTCTGTCTACCTTAATTACCTATATAAATAAAGATATTCTTGATTTGATCCGAGTCGAAGTGATACTCTGCTCTGATTACTCAATACGATAAACGTACGCTTAATTACTTAACAAATGTTTTACACTATTAAGTAATGACTTAAATTCAAAATGTAATAAAATAGTAAACATTTTTAATAAATCAAAAGTAATCAATTTACTTAAGCAATTAACGTACAATCCATTGATTTCAAATAGTATTGACGCATTTAGTAGTACCATCTGATGAATTTTATAACACAGTAAAGAACATTAAGAGTAAAAACAATACTGTAGTATAAAATACTACAGATAAGAATAACTATTAAACCTTGGATATGTTGTATTTATGCTTTAAAGCGCTCAATATTATAGTGCATTTTCATCTCAGGTAAAAGGCAATACTTAACGTACGGTCGACAACATACGAATAAATACATTACGAATATTACGAAATCCAACTAACGGCTCTATCCCGTCTAAATAGGGTTTATTTCATCTTGAGTACGGAGTTCTTGTGACCTTTAGCTGCGGTTAACAGTACGGCCATTTCGCTTAGCTAACTCTCCACTGGTCGAACAATAAAAAATAAGCAGCCATTCGCTTTAGAGCAGTTGGTGGTTTCTTTCATCGCGAGTTTTAAATTAAAGCACCAAACTGTTTGCTAATATGAAACGGAATCTTTGATCAGAGTTTTACATACATGTTTTTGATTTTAAATATATAAATTTTAGATTAAACTATGTTTTTATTAAATACATGCCATGAAGTGCCATGCCAGATTAAAGTGATACTTTCAATTCAGAAAATACAATACATATTGTATATTCAAAGCTTGAAACAAATAAATCGGATATCCATCCTAAAAACAATCCCTGTGTATTCGCAAACATAAAAACCGGCCCAACCACCAAACACATTAGTATTGCGGCTTTAGATAAGGCGAAAGAGAAACAAATTCTAACCAGCTTACCCGCGTCCCACGTAAAAAACGCGTCCAAAATTCAGTACCAAATTGTCACTTTTTATCTCGGTCCGGCGCTGCAATCACCCGGCTCACTGAACGGGTTAATTAATGAAATCTATTAACCTCTCCTCCTTAGGGACTAGGATTGTTCGCTGATTTTTTGCTTCGTCATCTATCTGGGAGTTTTCCAAGTGGCGGACGCTATTTCATTGTGATTGGACAGTTAGAACGTTAAACGGTGCTCTGTGACACAGTGATATCAGTAGCGCTGATAAAAACGCTCGATTTTACCCGTGTCCCGATTTTGTAAATTGGGTTTAGTTCGGATATTGATTTTAAATACGCCTGGGATTTAGATTATTGGGACGGAAAAGTATTGGAATTGAAGATTGAGATATAAAATGGCGGAAGAAATGGATTTGAATTATATAGAATGGAAGATAATTAAAATAGAGACGGCGTAAGGTTTAATCTAAATAGAATCGTAGATTAACTTTATCGAGGGGCTTTCGTGGAATAAAGGTTTTTGCTGGAAATATTTTTCGTGACCGTTTCTAAGCCAATCGTTGAAACTCTTAAGTAGGAAATGTTATGTTATAAATTGTATATGAAAATATACCTGAACTTAATGCGTCTATAAAATATATTAAGTATGAGAACGCCTTAATCTTACATTAGTTGCAGTAACGAGGATGCCGTTAAATATCGCTGAACATTGATGCGCTGCTGGTATAAATATTCATGATGGAGAGACTACGCGGCATGTTAATGTAGGGAGTTAAACGTTTGCTCCCAAGGTACAGGCTTAACGCGAGATAATCTGAGTAGAATAACAATGAACCAAGCACCTACCCTTACATCCTTTTTAGATAGAACTTTTATTGCCACATAAAAACAATCTCTTCTGCCATGGGTTTTATTTAAAAAAAACTTATGTATGTAAAATTTCAAACAGTTTTAATTTGTTTGTAGTAATAACTATCAAAAAATCCAATATAAACCTTTGAAATGTGTACCAGGTACTAAGTTATTATACACTTGACCAGTTTACACCAATGAGTGAAACTTCTTAATGAATAAGTGCTTGAAAAGCTCTAGTTGAATGAGATGAACTTTGTTTGGAAAGTATGCTCTTGTATTGAGCTCGTCCCAGATTAAAGTTCCAAACGCTTTTAACTTGGAGTGCCTTATTAAAGCGAGTTCTACATGTATTAGTTCCCCATGCAGTAAGGCTTCGCTTTTACACTTATGTAACTTTCTTCGTATTAGATGTATGGTAAGTTAATGGTTTATCTGATCGTACATGTAATCATTGATATTAATGAACCATCAATGTCCACGAGTACTCATTATTATCAAATCATTATTCATTAAAAGTACGAAGTTTAAATTATACGCATACAATCAAATAAGTTTAGGTTAGGTTAGTTTATTGTACTTTTGGTTCCATATTTCTTTTAATTTTAGCTGTTGATTTTTTTTTATGTTTCTAATGTAATTAATGTATGTATGTGTGTGAAGTATTTTATTGTTTATGTTTGTGTATTGAGCATACATTCTGTATTGAAATAAAAAATATAACTTATAAAATAACCGTTATCATTCATGTTAACGATTAATGACGAAATTCAATTTAGAACACTATTCTTAATTATCTTGAATATGAACCGGCAAATCTTTTTTCTCGCATTTCATAAATATTCAAAGAAGTCTAGAACATTAATTGAGGTCTAATTAATTCAATATACAACAAGTGTCCTCTAGTCTATTAAGTTGACCCCATTTATAAGTGACCTCAGTATGATGTCAATCTACGAATCGTATAAAATATTCACAATAACGTCGTTCATACTAAACGAGGCTTCACACACGGGACCTGACCTGACACTTATGGTTAGTGTCGCTTATATTCCTTTAATCCTATATTGCTAAATGGTTATATTATAACTCAACCACAAACACTCTTCTAGTGTAGTGACTGGTTGATAGTTAAAAATAAATGCTTATAATTTGTATGTATATATTTGACAGTTTTTCAGATAATCGTATAAGATTGTGCTTGGCCGTTCGGAATCTGTTTGGGGATTTTATGTCTTTCGTATCTTTCGCTTTTAAATGTATGTATATATAGTCCATTGAAATGATACATTTGCTTTGCATTTTTAAAGAGGTGTTTTTATTTTTGGGACTTAACTTCAAGTTTGTGGGTGTGTCTCTCGGCCGCCATCGTGGAAAAAGTCATGAAAACATTTTTTACACAATATCTCAGAAACCTGCGTCTTAGAAAAAGTTGTGACGTCATAATTTGTAGCAAATTTGTTTTTCCTACGAATATGGTTATGCCCTAAAATGCAAAATTAAAAAAGTTACAATTCGGTCTCTAAATTGTAATATTTCAATGGACTATCGTGCACAATACTAACTTTAGCTTTTCAGAAGTATTTTATAGTAAATGTAGTTAACCGTATAAGGCAGAAATTTGTGCAACAAAAGCCAAACGCAACGTTTATAAATACTAATTAAACACTTATTTATTTTGATTAAATTTTTGAATTTTTGTAAAGTAAATTAAAAATATCTAAAATAAGCATTTCCCGCACGGTTGCGTCGCGTCGCGTGACTTACATACAGTAAGTGAATGACACGCTTATACTAACAATGCTTTGTTTATTCCACAAGATATGAGCCTGTTTTAGATAGGCTTATCAAGTCTCCTACTACTAAAAACACACAAATAGGGATTTCCTTACAAGAAAATATATTTTCAGTAAATACTTATAAATTATACATATATACACATAAAATATAGTGATATAAATTAGTTAGACGTATAATCACAAAAGACGAAAACATACAAATATTGTTACATAATATTATCAGATCAGTGTTGGCCAAATAGTACAAACGTGCACTCTTAACCGCGAGAAATTATTCACCAACCAATGTATTGTTATTTATCTACAAAATGTAGTAGTTTCTACGTGAAACTGGCAAGAAACCAATGAATCTATGAAAATGCGTCCAGAATGAAAGAGCCCCACCCAATATTGGAGTGCCGTTGGATGATTTTATTATTGTCATCGAGCAACCAATGTAACACAAAAGAAGGTTTACAATGTCCGAACAACATTCGAAATTTAAATTTTCACACTGTACCTTATCATCTTAAACGATAACGCCCCACCTAAGTGCTACTGGTTCATTTAAATATTGTCATCGAGCAACCAATATAAAACAAAAGAAGGTTTACAATGTCCGAACAACATTCGTAATTTAAATTTTCACACTGTACCTTATCATCTTAAACGATAACGCCCCACCTAAGTGCCACTGGTTCATTTTAATATTGTCATCGAACAACCAATATAAACAAAAGAAGGTTTACAATGTCCGAACAACATTCGAAATTTAAATTTTCACACTGTACCTTATCATCTTAAACGATAACGCCCCACCTAAGTGCCACTGGTTCATTTTAATATTGTCATCGAACAACCAATATAAACAAAAGAAGGATTACAATGTCCGAACAATATTCGAAATTTAAATCACACCGTACGTGCGTTCGTACGTACCTTTATAATCTTAAACGAAACAGGAGTATCTTATGGAGGAGTTTAACTTTGCAAAGTCGAAATAATGTATTATGACATCAGCAGTTTGCATGCGACGCACGGTATTACACTCACGTAATCTCATTCACACATTCCCAACATTACAATGTACCTTTTATCTACGAATACAGGGATTGTGTCAGGTTTAACTGGATTAACTTAATATAGTTTATATTTAAAAGCTTAGACATAAACAATGTTGAGACTAGTTGTAAAGGTAATAAAGAATATTTATTAATCCATATTATAATATTATAAATGCATATTTATTTTATATTTTTTTTATATCACTTTTATGGTATAACACATTTAAGTTTAAGTGTGTTCAATAGAGCTTTTTAAAAATATTTTATACAAAACACAAATTATATATCTATAATATTGTATATTTCGTTTAACCCAGAACAAATTTTGATTGTAAAATTCGTATAAAGTTTAAATTATTTTTAAAATTTCCGGCCACTATTGTTCAGTTGATGAGATATAATTACTGCGGCTCTTCGACTATCAACTTAAGACTTCTGTAGGGATAAATTTGACTGCTCAATTTATTCAAGGGACTGACGAATTAGCATCCAAAACGAGCGCGCCTTTATAATTGGCGCTGTTTACTGTGATGTATTGGTTGTGAAATGCGAGCTGTTTGTCGATAGATCTCTTTCAGAAAATTTTCGACACAATTTTTTGTAGTAATACCTAATAACATTAAATATAAATACAGTTACATATATACAGACGAAAAATAAGTTAATTGTTTTGTTGACTTGACGACTTTGACGACTTTCTCAACCAAGTGGTCTTTATGACAGACTGCCAAACAGAGAGACGCGAGAGGCTTCTATTCGGCAAAACGGTTGTGTAATGAATATATTTGCGTCCAGATATGCGATCTAGCATACATATATGTAACACATACATTACACCCATTTGGTTATTGGCAAGTACGCATGTTTGTAATTTATCGATACATTCGCGAGCGTCGATAAGACATCACTAGCTATTTATACGTTGGAATTCTCTTAGTGTTTGTCAAATGTTGCTTTTGAATAATGGAAGGGTTCCTCTAACCTATTTAAAGTTCAGTTTACGCTTTTATCACATTTGTACGTATAATTGTCTCATTTGGGTAATATTTAAGAAACCCTGATTTCATATTTACTAATCTAACATCACCTATACAATGACGTTGCTTTATAACAACTATATATTAAGCTGGGCGTTAAACAATAATATATTATTAAAACCACTTTTCATAATTTGGCTTCTCATTACTGTTGAAAGGGAACAAGAGGGTTGTATTAAATCGATCCAATTAAACGAGATTTAATTAATGCCCGAAAAAGTTAATAGCCGATCTTATCACAACTCAGTAGCCTTGGCCCTTTGAGGCAGGTGAGGGAGTGAGTTTAAGAGCTAAAATATTATAAAAGCTAATTAAAATGAACTTTTTTTTCGACATATATAACTTTCTGTATATAAGAATACAGTACAGTATAAACTGTACTGTACTCTTACATACAAAGGTAATAATTGTCGAAAAAAGTTCATGTATGTATGTATGTAAGAATACAATACAGTATAGACTGTACTGTACTCCTACACACAGAAAGTAATATTTAGTATTAATATATTATTTAGTACAGTACAGTCTATACTGTACAGTATTCTTACACACAGAAAGTAATATTTGCTATAAAGCAAAGACTGTCACGATAGAACGTCGTACAAATAAGTATTATGGAAAATTCAAGGTAAGGAATAGTCCAATAAATTTCAATTACTTATTTGATTCTATGCTTATTTAACTAAGTTTTTTATTCATGCTACAGATGTGAAAAACAAATACACTAATAAATACAGCTCTTATAATCAAAAGCTCCTGTTCAGAAGCTTTGTAATACAACTCAATCTGGAAATGTAAATTTTGAACGATTCCGTTACTTGAACAATCAAGAACATCTGTACCAGATAGGCTTTGTTTGGTATATACAATGCTGAGGGTATTTCACTGCGTATATAAAAATATACTTTGAACGGAAATAATTTGATATATATCATTGAACTCCTTAACAATGACATTGATTAATTAATAATTATTGTATAAGCCACGCCCATTTGCAGTTGCTTATTATGATTATAATTTAAGAAAGAAATTGATACTTAATACTATGTTGGCTTAACATTTAGTCCGGTTTTTTTAACGCAATAATTATAATATAATAAAAAGCCATTATTCGCTAATCAAACGAAATAATTAGTAAATAAGTTTATACTTAACTAAAATTTAAATAAAATTGCTTAAAGAATTGACGATTTTAGTTGGTAGGACCGGATTTCCTCACAACTAATAGTATTTATTTCAATTTCGTTTAAAGTATACTTTTAATTTTTACACAAAGAAACACAAAAACAGTATTTTACTCTTAGTTAATAGCCCTTTGCTTTAATAACCCATAAAATATTTAAGTAATAATTTTAAAAAGGATTTTGAGGGGAATAATCCAACATACTGAATGGGTTCCTTAATAATATTTCAAATCAACTAAGATCGACAATTCAAATAAATTATTTACATAAAGCTATGTGTAATCCGCTTACAAAGCTAAAACAATGCGAGAGCAATCGCAGATAATTGTATTGGCTCCAATTCATCATTTATTGGCAAAACAGTTTATACGGCGCATAGTTTGCTAAGACATTCCAAAATTTATTACCTATTCGAGAGTCGAGAACTAATGTAGAATGTTGAACAATATCAAACTTGCTTGTGACTGTGGCGTGCAATAATCTGAGTAATTGTTTCGTCTTTGTGTCTATTGCTGTACCGTTTCCTACGGTGGTACAGATATTTCGAAATTTAGATCATTGACCTACATAAAAGTTATGTGTGAATTTGTGAACATGTTATAGATATGTGTGACGTCATTCCACAAAGTAATTTCAAATGTGATTCTTTATATTGAGTGTTTATATACGCTCATTTATGATTAATATTTGAATGTAATATGTTCGGGTGAGCGCTTAAAACTTAGGGATATGTTGAAAATTAATTGTATCATGAGTAGGCGTACAAGGTCCAAACTTGTCCTATCTTGTTAGGGAAATTTCAACTCAGCGTCACTTGTGCCACTCAGCAACAAGGTTTGTCGTTCATATTATGATAAGCAATAAATTTGGCGGATCATTTTGTTTTCTTAAATTATTTATTTATTGTAATGGGTAGGTTATATGAAATTTAATTTATATGTCTGTACTAAGTCTTGTATACATAGTTCAACTTTGACAATGTCCAACAAAGCAAGGTTTTTTAAACCTACTTAAGGCTTTAGCCCGAGTGTGTCACACTCGTGTGTCTAATGGAAATTCTGTCAATGACGTGAAATGCTAAATAGCAAATATGCGTCATAATTTTTTTGTCAATAAAATGATAGTTTAAACTAAAATTTTAGTCTCTAACTGAACTAACAAGTCAGTCCAGTTGGGTTGCCTGGAAGAGATCGCTTATTACCGATAAGGCCGCCCGTTGCTCTTATATGTATTAACATCTTCAACTTCTACTATTTAAGTGCAATAAAGTGTAAAGAAATAAATAAACCTTAAATAGTTTTCTTAATAGAAGAGAAGGCACGAACAGCAGGCACTCAATAGACATACACATTTCCAAGGGCTCGTGAATGCGTTACCTACGTTTGGTTTGTTTACATAAAACAAAATATAAACTTCACTTTCATAAGCTATATCAATATCTATCGTAATGCACTGGTTAGATAGCCTAAGTTATTTGTCGACGTGACAATTTCTGTCCTTTTCATATTTATCGGTAATGAGCGGAAGGGCACTAGTATGTTTTGTTAAAAGGGACACGAATTAGTTTGTTCTATATTTGAATAAACTGACAACTTCAACCAAGTTTATATTGTGTTTTAGTACTAAGAGCTAAAAGCCAAGTTAGTTTGATCGTTAGTAATCGCTATGAATTTTTAATACACGATTTGTGGTACATTTACCAATATCTCTATACATATTATTTTAGGCTCAAGTTAGCTGCGTATAGAAACTCGAAAAATTAAATCCTATACTTTGGATATACCTAAGTACAGTTTCCGAAGAGTTAAGGATGTAGTATTATTTTTAAATATTTTATTTATAAATGAACACGTTTTACTCACCTTAGTTTAGCCTCAAGATAAGCTTTTATAGTTTGTGGTATGAGTAAGCACAGTTTTTGTGGGTTGTCTGAAAGACATCGCTTATTAGCGATAAGGCCGCCCGTTGCTCGTACTATCATCTATTAACATTACCTACTTCTACTGTTTTGGTATGATAAAGTGTGAATAATTCTGTAAGTCCCATGTGCCAAATGATTAGCATTTAATAATATTCAATAATAAGATATTAAATTACAAATGGAACATCGGTATTAAAGATGCGCAAATTATGAATTTTCATTTCCTAAGTGCTTTCATAATTAATTCAAATAAATGAAGATCGAGAAAGTTAAATTTATTATAAGTGTTTAACTGTTATGATAAATTATTTTCGCTTCGTTTTCGTGGGTAATTTTGAGAAAAACTATATAAATGGCTTTACATTTTAATGAATAACATATTATTATTATTTAAGGGTATTGTGGGTACTCTGCCACAGGGACCGTACTTTTTAAATTTGTTTTAATTTTGTATTTTGTTTTGTAAAAAAAATAAACACAAAATATTAAGAATATTTTGTGTTTATTTAATAAATTGAACTATCGTATTTATTATTATTATTAGTTTTAGTTCTGTGAATTACTAATATATTAATTAATTCTCCAAATTATCTTACAAGAATTTCCTTAACTCACGCTTAACTTAATTAGTCTTAAACACTAAAACTGTTTAGGATAAATTAGTCAACTCAAACATAATGATGGACATCAATTATTCCTGAACTCCATTTCTTTCAAGATCTATGAGAGGAGACGTAAAACGAGCTTTTCTCGCGCATCGCGATACAGCGAGAAAATACCGCATTATGGGTACTCAGCCACAAGGATCAAACTTTTTAAATTTGTTTTAGTTTTGTGTTTTAAGTTATATTTACAAATGTTTAATATAGAATGTTTATGTAAGGTGTTGTGAATTTTATAATTAATTTTTACTGTTTAAGATTAATTGACAGCAAATCAAAAAAAAAAAAGTGTCATGTCAAGTCCGGTTTTGACGCCTGATCACACATATAAGTCCTCTCCTCTTTGATTTGCCGAAAACAGGTAATTCCGTCATACGACCTCACAGAAAGCAAAAATATTAACCAGTATTCAGTATTCAATTAGGACCAGCTCAAATTACTAGGCACTGAGGTACTACATAATTTAAATTAATTCAGTCAGAATATCTTTGTCTAAGAAGTCATAACAATTTAAGTTAAAAGAATAAATTACTGAATCATTTCATTCCTTACAGGGAATAAATAATGGTTGTTATATTATTCAAATTTTAATGTAGAAGTCACTGCTAGGGTGTAGATATCGATCATACGGTGGCATTAGAGTTCCGTTTTGTGATGTTTTAATAAGTACATCGTGACTCCTGGTTTCGACTCCTTAGTACTTCATACAGCCTTAGTATTGTTAAGGTTGACTTATCGTATGAGGTAAAATTACTCAGTCATCTGGAAGAAAAGCCAAACTGGTTTCTACAAAGCTGGGTGTTTTGTGAAGGGCGAAGCATTTCTTCACTGTGGAATCAAAAAACCTCTAAGACGTTGTTCATTTAAAACTACTTCAGCGCTTTGGGCTGGTGCCCTTAAATACCAGCTTCGTTTTTAAAGTGAAGAACTGTCGGAATGCCAATCATCAATCTTCACTATTCAAATTAAAAAAATAACTTATCTATTCAATTTCAGAACACATAAGAAGTAAAAGTTTAAAGTGATAACGCAAAAAAATTGATGATGATATAAAAAAATATTATTACAAATGTTACAAAATAACCAATTTGAAGTCGCAAAGTAGAAAAATTTACTTTGAACGGCGTCTTATAAAAAATTCACCCTCATTCGTACTTTAAAATTACTTTCCGATTGAAACAGAAACGTCGTGAGCTTATTAAAACGTTGATCGTCAGTCGTCAGTCGTGTTTAATGATCGGTGGTTAGCTAGCGTGACTGTAGAACTTGGAAATAGCGCACTGCATACGGTAATTAATGTTTTTTTATTGTTACATTAAATGGAAAACGTGCAAGGGTTATTTAATGATAAGTGACAAACTTAATTATAAAATCGCTGAACTGTTTACCTAGTTTAATTCATTAAAGTAGTGTAAAGTACATACTCGTATATGTCTTACGAAAGCAAGATGGGTTGATTTATTCAATTGCTTATATGATTTATACCTTATACTATTTTATTCTATTTGATTAGCATCTACTTATTTATGTTATAGTTTAAAACATTCGTTAAGAATCGAATAGTATGTAGATTGTATCGACCAATCAGGGCAGGTTTAGCGCTTAGCGTGGGGTTAAGGCGCCATCTTGTTTAGTGACAGTGCGTTCGCGATTCTAAGACCAGACTTTGGAAAATCATGGTACAGCTTGCGGACTGAGTTGTAGACACATCTGTTCATGCATATAACGACGCCCACTAAGCCTCTTAAGAATTATGCTTCTTCTCCTAGAAATATATTATATTTATTCTCTACTGTATGTAAAGGTTTCTTTAGGAATTACAAGTAAGATATTTATTGTTTACATGTGGTTTGTAGCGTGATAAGGGTGTTACGAAGTTTTACGGAATGCTAGAAGGTGCGATGACTTTATAAACGTGCTGCTCTGCAGTTTTCCCTGTCAGTATTTTTTTAAATTATTGTATATATAGGGACATAAACGGAATATTATATCTTATTTACTAATATTTTCTTAAGCCCTGTATGAACAGAAAAAAATACATAATATTTTTTTTTGTATTCTCGTGAACAAAGCAAGTTTACTCAGGATGAGGAAAAATGATTCCCAAATGACCAACTTTGAACTTAGCCCGCAACACTACGCCAATATTGGCTCGGGTTGCTTCTTTGAAAAGTATCATCACATTTTATATAAGTTTCACGAACAAGTTGTATTAATATGTATAAATTGTAGTGCAGTGATAATTGTACTTACTGGCTCAGTCACTTGATTCATGAAAGACATACATTAATTTAATTCAAAAAAGCGATTTCTTATACCAATAAGACACTTATACATAAGTGTATACTTAGTATATAAAATCGCTTTTTTGAATATATTTATATATACAGTATAAACTCGATGTAACGTCAACCTCTAAAGCATCGAAAACAATTGGCTCCATCTATGGTCCACACTCTATAACTACTACATGAGTGTCGTTATATAGAGTTTATACTGTATATCTATATGATTATAATGTAGAGTAGTATTGGAACTTGGGGTAAAGGTGCACCTTAAATAATTAAGTGCTGTTCTCATTAAATGTATAAGCATCGCGATAATCTCTCTGCCACAAGGACCAAACTTTTAAATTTGTTATAATGTTTTAGTTTCTATATTAAGCTATTTTTTTTTAATTTAGGTCTCCACATAATCAATTATTAATTTGTGCATACATTTATAAATATTCGCAAAATGTAATTTAAATGTGTAAGCTTAAAATTATTCAATGTAATTTCACAGCACATTTTAGCATTCACAAATCTTTTTCGTGACATATCACAAATCTAGTCAATTGAGACTTCGGCGTAGCAGGATTCTAAGATAACATTTTCAATTCTTTTTTATATATTTAAAAAGTATATTTTTCTCTATTTCAAAATATACTAATATATAAAATTTCCATGTCACACTGTTAGTTACCGTACTCCTCCAAAACGGCTTGACCGATTTTAACCAAATTTGAAATGCGTATTCAGTAGGTGAAGTGGCTTCTATCTATTTTCCATATCACTAAGTGTATGGGTGGTCGACCCTTTAATTTTATTTGTTTTTAATTTAATTCAAACATTCATGCAATTCTTAGTTTCTACCCTTCTATTGGTTATTCTATTTATTATTATTGTTTAAATAACTACTTTTGGACCAGATTTTAATTTGACTAGTTTAAATAAAAATTACTTATTTTAATTCAATTTCACTTCCTTAGATTAGCTTGTCAGCCATTCAAAGAACTCTTCATTTATTGTATATTAATATAGCTTGCATACTCATTATAGCTCACATCATCTACCTTTATAGTTGAAAATAATTAAAATCACAGCAGGTAACACAGACATAAAGCAGTCTGTCGCCAACATCTCATTAGCGTACGACGGTTACTCTAATAATCACACTGCGTATGACTTTTGTCTGCACAGTACTCACGTTTTTAGCGTTTTGAAAGTAGATTTTTCAAGTTGATAAATGTCTATTGCCTACTCTAAAAAAATCCAACTAAGCAACGTTATCTTATGTTTTCATAATTGAAATTTCATATACCATAAACGTATTGTGAACCAGCAGAGATAAACTGAACAATGAAAATATACACAATACCTATTTGGAACCATTTATAATTAAATTTAACGTCTTGACTCAAATAATGACAATGGACAGAATAATCTTTTTTCTATCATGCATTATATACAAGTAGATAATTATTCATGTAAAAAATATCTAAATTCTATACGTTATTACAAAATTTTGTTATATTTAAAAATGGAATTGATAACATAAAATATATTAGTAGTTGAAATTCTCAGTGAAGGGAAAAATACAAGAACAAAAGTACTAAGTGAAGAATCATTTGCACGAATGTGCGAGTGGTACTCCACAGTATGATGTACTTCAGTTAGTGTGTGACTGTTTCGACGAGGCACTCCAAAGCTTACATGTTAGTTAAAGGACAGTAATATTTATGTTTAACATTTATTATTATTTACAAAAAAAATAGTTTTTCGTTGACGTTTGTAAATTGAAATTTAATTGATTGATTATGTTTGAGAGATTAGCTTCAAGTTATTTAAATATATCTCTAAACATATGCGTTTACAAAATAACTTTAAAAATAATTAAAACATCAGTTATACACATGTAAGAGGCCATTTATTAGCTCGACAGTTCGCAGAAGGAAAAGCCCCACGCGAACAGTAAGAACGGTTTATTCCTTTAAATCATTTTGTTTAGTGTCGGGTCACTTTTGGCTGGCAAATTTTATAACGATAATTATAGAGTAAAAAGTGATATAATTTTAAAATAGTTATCTTGGACCATTAAATACATCATGTATATCTACAGTTAGGTAATTGTAAAAATATTCATAAATGACAAACCTACTGAGTTTCTTATGGGTTCTTGTCAGCTGAGGGTGCTGTTAATCCTTATTGAATAAATAATTTTTCAAATTTGATGACAAATACACTACTGGATTATGCAAACTTTTTAATAATCTATTAATAGACAAAAGTAATTGTTCGCTATTTGTTCGTAATACAGTAACACATAGTATTGGAAATTCGCTTCAATTGTTGCCAACCTTTTGACGATTTAAGCACAATTAATTCGTTCAAAAGGGCCAATTCATTGTTCAATATTACTTTATAGGCTTATTTATTTGCCCATACAGAACTGTTAATAAAAATACCTTAAATAATAATCCATAGGTGCTAGGATGGGTCTCGATTCTTTGGTATTGCTTTTGAATCTCATTTTTAGGTTTTGTACCTTTGCCTTTACAGTACACCACTGAGCGTTTCATGAGACATCACCGCAAGCACCACCACGTTATGGAACCAGCTGCCCGCCACGATATTTCGGAACCATTACATACAACTTTGGATCCTTCAAGAAAACAGCATACCTCTTCTTAAAAGACTGGCAACGTACTCACAAGCTCCCAGCCACGTGTGTCTATGCGGCAACTTCACCTTTATCGTGTGCCTTTTGCTCGTTTGCTCTTCTATATAAAAAAACATATAGAAAATTGGATTGGCCGGGATGGAACGCACGACCTTACAAGCTTGAATAAATTGGCTAACAATCAAGTGTACGTATAAAGCTTGTCTGTTATGTTACTGTTACTCAAACTATAAATGTCAAGCTAACCTTTGTGTTACCCAACGGTTTGTAAATTGTACTTGTTCTTTTATTTAAATGATAAATTCATATGTCAAGAAGTCACTGTTTGAATGAGTTTATTCTTTGTATGTAACATTCAAATTACAATAAAACGTGATACATAAATAATTTCGTAAACGTTAATCATAGTTTAGCTTGTTACATGCCCACATTAGATATAAGCATAATTATAATTAGTTATAACTCTTTATTGTTTATTTCCCACAGACAACCCCTACCACAAATTCTATCCTTTAAATACGTTATCCTTTCCACTCCACGGGCATTCCTGATCCAACTTCTAAAGACATACATTGTAAATACTATTAAGAACAAACCAAACAAAGTGTTTTTGTAAAAACTCTCAAGTGTTGTCACTGCCCGTAACAAGCTTAAACGATGCTTAACTGATAACACATTTTGAATGGTTTAAATACTTACCTATCGTTCCATCGTTCTAAATACTTTAAAAAAATCTTTAAATCTTAAATTGTGTTTCCATTTATGTCTGTTGTGTGTTCCTACTTGTTTTGTGTTTTACTTTATAATAATACAATTTTTTAAATAATATACTTAGCATATGAATGTTTGTGGTGAGTTTTAAATAAAATAAATAAAATTTGTAACTATTAGCACTATGTAAATTAAATTCTTATTTATATCAATATAAGAATATTAACGCTTCAATCCGACGTAACCACAAAGTCGTTATCGTTCAACTGACGCGTTCATAACGTTTCAATATGAAGTGTTACTGCATTTTTTATGGAGTTCATAAAAGCGAGGACATTTCCCCTCAAATGGAGGTTATCTAATAAAACTTATATATACACATAAATTTCACCCCGACAGTATATCTGACGAAAATCACGCACCTTCCTTTTCGAGTGGTTGTATTTTATGTAAAATATATAACACGCGAACGTCGAATCGATTTATTTATGCCCTCGTCTGAGTGAATGCCATTCTCCACTAAATTTGTATATATATTGTAAAACACATAAGTATATATTTCAAAACTATTTCCAGTTTTTTTTAATGTTAACATAGTTTATATAGATGTGCAGAAGTAGATACGGTTTTATGTGCAAAAGATATATATATGAAAAGATTTTTAAGAAGTTGAAGATGTGTGAAGTGCTAACTAACCTAGAAGCGTAAATCATGAAATATTAATTAGGATACCACTTGTAACAATGTCTTACGGATCGTATTTAAGTTAGCTTTATATAAGGTAGAGGATTTAAAAGCACAATGCGAAACAATAAAAGCGTCGTACGTGCGAACACGGTTCACTTGCGTGCGACCTTCGACCCGGCTCGGGATTCAATTTATCATTATGTCATCTCAGCTCCTTTTATTTTTTGTAAATTACGTTCCCTATGATCGGAAATATCGAGATGTATCCGGTTTGTATTCTTTGTTGTCCTTTTTGGTGATAAGTGGATTTTTTTTATATTCCATAGACACTTTATAATATTAAATGTAGTGACGTTTGTGGAACTTATTCTATGTCTATCAAAATAAACATATATACTAATTTTGTAAAGAAAAATAGAAGATACAATTATTTTGACATTGAAGCATTAAGCGCAATTCGTTGTCGCAAAATTTTTTTACTACCATTAGCAAATTCTTTTTTTAAAAACTGACATTTCATTACTGTTAAAAAAACAATAACCATGAAATTTTCGCGCCAATACATGTCTGTCAAAGTGACAGGGCCACTCTGTTGCCTTAAAACCTTTTTAATACTTTTTATTTGGTTTTTTAAAAATCCAGGCTGTTAATAGAGGTACAATATAGAAGGAAATTATAAAAAAACATTTTTATAAGTAAAAGTAATCCTTTATTTATAAAAATGTTTTATTTTATTAAAATTACTCATTTATTAAGTTTAAATTATTAAAATATACGATCTAGACTAGAAAATCAACTAATGAGTAATATTTATCTCACTTATTTGATTAAAGAAATAGATGAAAATCCACAACGTACCAAGAGATTTTACACAAGGAACTCGTAGATTTTTTTTTGCAGATTTAATGGAATAATTAATATGTAAAATAGACATGTTGCGATTCAACAATACCACAGACATAGTAACTATGTAAATACAAGACTTGGTTGTCCATGAAACTCTAATGCTCTTGTTATGGTAGAACATACATAATTCGTCTCATGTAAGAAACTTAACACAAGAAGATTAAAAAAATATTCTAAAATATAAAATATATTTCGAGCGATTTTTTATGTTTTTCTTTATCCCTCCTAAGGCCTACCTTTGTAAAATCAACACCACCAATTTGTCTTCAAAGGCGTAAAAGAATAACAAAAGCTGTCTAGATCTATTTATAAAGATATAAATACAAGAGCAAAGCGTTATCTTCGATATAAAAAGGTTGAATATCAAAGTAGAAAGCAGCTCAAAGGCATTCCCAACCAACTGTCGAGAAATTCCTTTGAGATTTAACAAGTTTATAATGTTACAATATGACATTAACTTCATATCAGTGATATTACCTCGCTTATTTAATAAAACAAGAACTAACACTTGTTGGTAATTGTAAGTGAAGTATTATTTATATTGAATGCCGTAGTGTGAACAGAATTTCAAGGTAAAAATAATATTATTCAAATTAAATATACATTTTATGAAGCGCCAGTACAGATACTGGATACTTTATTTCGTCAGGTTTTATATTCACGCACGTTTAATACAACCATTGTATAATTATAATTGAAATAATAATTGTTTGCGTACTTTTTTTATATTTAATCTTAACCTTGGGCAAGCTTGATACATAAGTGGATTAGGGGATTTGACACCCCCCCCCCCACTTAACACAAATAGCTCGCTCAATTTAAATTTCCCGCTCACCTCAATATGCACGCCCAACTCAAATTTCTCACTAAACTCAAATTGCACGCAACTGCAGATAGTTATTGCTCTTTTTCCTATATTTCTGTGACATTTAAGTAGTGTTTAAGGTAATGCCAATTGGATAACATAAATTTATGCAGAAGAAATTCGTTGATGATTTAGTGGCATTCTATTATTTTCTTTATAATTTTTTCAGGGAACACCACAAAAAAAGATATTTGTTAAACGCTAATTATTTCATAGACCTTTTTAAATAAGACATAATACGAAAAAACATATAATTATAAAAAGTGTTGCTTATTAACTGCAATCAAAAGGTGTAATTATATCACGTAATACCATTCAACGTCGGGATTTATCTTTATTATTCAACTTGCTATTTAGTAACTAAATTCTGTAGAAAATTCAACGAAAGGACTTGGTACATAACATGAGCTCCGTAATAGCTTGTATGCCTTTTTAAACTTTCAAAGGATATAAGTTTATAAACACGACGAGACGTTGACGTAGACGTTTTAAAAAAAATCTTTGATACGTTTAGAATAAATGTGAAAACTGGGTACCTTAAAAGGCTTTACGTAGATCTAATTATTCAGTTTTATTTGCATTGCCTGATTTTAATTGCTCGGCCAAAAGTCTTATAAGTATTAAAAGCTCTGATGCGGACGTAATTACTGTTAAGGAGAATTAGTTAGCTTCATAAAGTTAAGGTTAACTTTATAATTTTGATAGTCTATTTAAATTATACTTGATGTTGTAATCTATTAACACCGTTTTGTACATGAGCAGAGTTTTTCGAGAGAATGAAAATGATAAATATTTTATGCTCACAGAAATTGAAAAAATTGTTTTTGATACGTAGTAAGGTTTTAGGCGCTAGCCCGCACGCTAGGGTGGGTGGCTTGTTTACGTCTCTTTAGAAATTATCATTTATAACGAGTGTGTAGTTTGTATATGTGTGTGTAAGAGACACTTAGTTTACTATGAGCCGCTGGTATTGTTAAAATTGGTTTTCTATTACTAATAGAATTAAGAAAAGGGTAAAGATTTTTGTTCTAACCTATAGGTTAGATTAGAATAGACAGTAGATACTAGTTATAACTACTTGTATAATGTATTTATAAATTTAATATATTTTACAGTAGTTCAGTAATGCTTAGATATTGGAGGTAAACGTGAAGAAGACTTGTCAGATGACGGAAGGTAACTTATCAGCCAAGTCTCTCTCTTCTAACACACCTATTCGAAATTACTATACCAAAGCTATACTATATTTGATTTTTGTATTATTTCAAACAATACAGTATTCCATATAAGAAACATTACCCCACTTAAGTATTTCATGTGTTTTATCTTGAGAAGCCTCGTTATAGTGGACGTGAAACCGAAACGTGTCACTAGTGAGTCATAAATGCATTAGTAGTAGAAACTTTAACACTACATAGATGTGAAGTTTTCCTTCAAATATGCTTACATATTCTGGTTTTATTTAGCAACATCATAAATAATCTTTAGTGTTTGAATATTCTGATGTTAAGGAGTAGACAGGCCTTCAGAACTAAATTGTAACATTACAACTTCATTGTAGAAGATTTAATGTATTTTTTTCCTTTAGAGCATACACTTTTGGACTTTGGATTATTAAAGAATTAAGTAGACGCCTGGCAGTACCGGTGATGCAAGAGCTGGTGCTTTTTACGCTCAACGAATAAACATCACAATACACCGAGGAAATGCCACAAGGATCAAGGTTTTTGAAAATATTTAAGTGTTCTAGTTAAATCTGTTTATTTCATTTTTATAATGTCATACTTAGGAATTCTCAATCTTTATCAAGTATTGAATCTATTGATAGATTCAATATTTGATGTCTACTGTATCGTAGACACGAACACTTTTTCTCAAAACCAATAGTCGCTAATTAAATGCGTGTTGCCTGGAAGAAATCACTCATTAGCGATAAGGCCGCCCGTTGCACTACTACCATCTATTAACATTATCGACTTCTACTGTTTAAGTGCAACAAAGTGTAATAAATAAATAAAAATTGTACGTTACAAGAATTTATTGTATTGTTCCAATTATTTATTGAACATTATAATATGGAATTTAGAAATTTGGTAATTTAAAGCATACAAACAATATATATTTCACGCTTAAATGTATGCCTTAGTATATATATAAAATATAAACAACAGAAAACAAATTGTTAAAGCAAGCAAAACAAAACTATCCGAGAGCACTTGAATTAAACACTTTGCAAAAATGAATTCTAGCAATCACGCTAATGAAAACAACGCGCCGTCTGGTAAATATTCATTGAGCGCCTGTAAACTGTATAGATTATTTCCGCGCTGATGGAAGAAATTTCTACTGTGAACAGTAAAAATCAACCAATAGTAGATCACTTTGCTATATATAATCCTTTGCACATATATATTTCGCTCAACTGATCGATAATTATCTAATTTAAGTTATATTAAAGTAGCACAGGTCAAAAACTATAGTTAACATTATTTTTACGACCATGCTCATAGTTCTGCTCTCATAGTTCTCATAACTGCTTACAGTGTTAGCATTGAGCGGTAAGATACTAACTAAACAATAACTTTAGTATAATAACAACATAAATAATTAAAAAGAGAAAATAAATAAAAATATACTTGTACGACAATATATATTTAGCGTTGATAAATAGTTAATAATGTTAAGCACCTGTTCTAAATTAAAAAAATTGGCAACAGAAGAAATTTTACCAGCCATGGGGCTAATGTAAGAGTTTCTTTGAATATCTCGTGCTCTTAAACCATTAAGGCTTTCGCTTCGGCAGTTAAGTGTTATGGATACCTCAAACGAAACAAAATATCGTAATAAAAGTAATTGCATTTAGCTGTAATGTATTTAATTTATGTTCTCCGTTGTATGTACAATGTACATAACATTATGATTCTTACTTATATTAGGGGTGTTAATTAAGTTAATTGGAATGGTAGGTTATCTTTCGGGTATATTTGTTTAACCACTTTTGTCTTTCAATACAATTTCTACAAGGGTTTCAGTACCTTGTTGCTTTTATTATCAAATCAATAACTAATAGAGAGTTATAAAACCGATCCGAGCCGATATATGGATGTTACGCTCTTATAAAACGGTTCGATTCGATTCGGACAGTTAGATTTTTTCGTAGTTCCATTTTTCGTTATAAAAACACAATTTGGAAGAGGTGAAATCAAATCTTTAATTTAATAATATAATGTACGTTTGTAATAACCGTTTCTTGTATAAGATTAAAATGCGGTTTGAATTAAAATATTCTATCGATTCTTAGACCTACATATATTTGCATTAAACTCAGTCGAGCCGTTTTCGAGAAGTCTCGCAGTTAACACTGTGACACGACAATTTTATATATATACTTAGCCTTAACGAATCGGTATGCTAAGTATACGTAAAAGGTGTGTTTAATATTCTATCGACGTATAAACATGTATGTGCTATGAGTAGATTTATATGCGTAAAATATTTGTAATGAAAAACTTAACCAAAATACAGTTAAGCTATATAACCATCATAGAATTAGAAACAATCGAGTCATCAGTTTAAAATCACTCAATACAAATGACTGACGTTGCTAATATCAGAGCCAAATCTTAATGTACCATTCCATATTACTTTTTCATTCACAGGTCAAACGCAGTAATGGATTCATAAAGATTCACAAAGTACAAAGCTTTTTAAATTAAGAACAATGCGCTCATTATTTCAATTTTCTTAAGACCTAATTAGATAATTACCTGCTATATTAAAGCTGCCTATAAGCAGAGTCCATAGGGATATCACCCGTGATGGCCCAATGGCCCAACACTCCATCCTTACTTGGTTTAAATCTGAACATCCGTTGTTAGGATTACATTTTCATCCGGTCCGTTATCTGGAAAAATTAAACGCAAAGTTAGTTGAAAGCTCTTAAAGTTGATTTTATGGTTGGAGATTAAGTACAATGTTGCAACATGTTACGATTCACTTATTTTCTTTAAAGATTAAAGGTTACAAGGCAATTTAATTTGCAGAATATATGAACTAAGGAGTAAATATTTCCAGCGAACCCTACTTATAGAAATATAACAATGAAACATCGTTTGGTACTTTCAAACACTGAACTATATTAAATTATTGTGAAGGAGCTCTTTCTTTAAGTAGTAAGTGTTTTATAATAAAATAACATAAACAACTTATTCCCAATATTCTGCTTTACTGAAAGTTTCGTTTACTTTCTTGGGAAAGTGTAACCACTTGAACTAAGAATTAGGTGTTCTCATGTTTTAATTCGTAATTTATTATATTCCATTCGTAACATGTGAACAATCGGACTGCTCCTAAAACAAAAGGAACGGGTTCTTTTGTATTTGAAGCGGTCGTGTAGTGCTTTCTAGTATAAAACCCGTTGTAACATGGATTGAGCTACTAGACCTCCAATTAACTAGTAAAAACATGTTTTAGCAGTCAATATTTGAAGTGTCTTTTACTCGTATATTACAAAAGTTAGGAGATGTGTTCATAAGGTTAGTTAGGTTTGAATTAAAATATAGACCATCAATAGTTAATACCTTATAGTGAATTCACTGATTTATATGAAGATAATATATTTTTTATTTATTTATTTAATAAGGCACACCAACAACACACATACAAACATAATACGAACAAAATTACAAAAAAAATACACACAAGTCATGTATGTGCATAAATTATAGGGATGCACAGCATTACAGGTATACAGGTATTTTATAAAAAGGCATTAGTAAACTTTAAATCATGAGATTTTCAAAAAAGATATAACCATAGAAGTTAATATGTGTATTAAAGGTATTTCCTAGAATATGTACATTGCATGGTAAAAGTTGACTAAGGATTGGAGCGACAAGATGACAGAAAATAAATAGAATCCTCTGACATTGCTGGTCTATAATAGCTTCTAGCGCTATGTTTTAAATAAAATTATACCACAGTTAAAAAGTTAAATTGATTAGTCCAAACCAGCAGATTTTAAGCTTATTTTTAATGTTTTTCTCTCTGAAACTAACAAAAGTAATACAAACAAATTTGGTATATCTATTAAAATAGATGGTTCTGCTACTTGAATATATAAATAAAATAGAAACTTAATGTCGTTTATAAATAGTTTGCAAAACCATCCGACTTGTATGTTTCTTTTGTCTGTTTCTTTTTAATTTTTAAACTTTAATTTTTTCCTTGCAAAACATAACAATAAATTGCTTAGCGGGGCAATCGAACCACAGTTTGATAGCCAACATATATAAAATACAAATGTATGTGTTATTGTGTTATTCAACATACATATGAAAAATTCAAATCACTACACGGCGTACATTTAATCAAACATAATACTTAATTATTATAAAAAATATTACGAGTTTCTATCAAATCAATCATCGTTTTTTATCAAAAATGTTAGGAACGCTTACACCTTTTTAAATTTATTATAATAAAAGTCTTATTCTAAATACAATTATATCTTGTAAAACCATGTCCAAATCATGTCTGTACATGATACAATTGTCATTCCAGCTAGTTCTTTGCTACATGTAAAAGTATTTTTTATTTATTTCAAAAGCCTAAAGTAGCAACATTGTTTAGTTTCGTTACGTAGATTTTGCGAGAAATCGGATCGTTAGCAGCACTTAGCGGGACGAATGTTCCACGTCACTGTTCTCAGGAAATATGAAGATTGATAGCGTTTCGCCAGCTTATCTATTAACAGCTAAATACTGCAGAGAAATTGTGAAATTAAGTACATCAATAAACGTTCGATGTTAATTGAGACTGTAATTAATATTGAATTTCAAGTGGAGCACATATTTGAGCGCGTTCCTGGAATTCGTTTAGAAATTTTTCTAAGAAATAGTATAATCTTCTTGGTGAAAGCCGGTTTTCAATGTGTTTAGCGAATAGTGGTGGAAAAAGTTATGTAATTTGGTGTACTAACCTTCTTTAATGAAAGGAAAAATTGTTAAGCACCGTGAAGTTCTACCGACCATTTTTGAGTCATTTATATCATAAACGCAATGAACTTCTTCAAGTAAACAGTAGTTTTATTTTGTATGTTAATGTGCGATGCTAGTTTTCACCAAAGCCATGTTTTATAATTATAATAAAAAAACCCATAATATTGATAAAAATAACACACATTAATTTTATAATAAAAACAAGGCCAAAATAAATATAACATATAATATATATATTCAATTCAATGTTTTGAGAGTCTCTAGAGACTATTATTTTTGACGTTTCTAGAAACGTCAAAAATAACAATGGCGGGTTGACGTTTCTTCACTCTGACGCAACTCCGGGCTCTCTTGTCGTGCAGCGTTGGAACGGAGAAGAACCACAATCATTGAAGGATTTAGATCCGTTCGCATCGCGCCCAAGCAAGACGTGTTCGGTGGAGTATCACTGTGTCCTAATTAATTATAAAGTGCTGATCATAATTCTGTTCATATTTGTGAAAATAAATAATCGTACATTGTTAATTATCTTGAACGCGTGGCTTTAATTCTCTTCGCCCGCCTATCCACGATAGCTCGGCAGCCATGTTGAATACAGAATTGACTGATAGCGACCATGAGCCGTTATATATAAGAATAAAAGCAGGAATATGACTAAGTAAAGTATTTTAAGTAAGTAAGGAGCATTTAAGGTGAGTGTATTAGTGTGTGTAATTTAATAAGGAAACAATCATAAATTCAAATAACAAAGTTAATTCTCTATTGAAAAATACAATTATTATTGAAAAATAACTACAAACTACTAACAAATTTGTTTGGTTGTGTCATGTGTATGTGTGTCAGCCCTATTAAAAGTTAATTATATTTCAATTTTAATTATCAGTTGTTATATTTTCTATGAAACTTCAGGAGCAGTGTTACACTTCGATACTAACAGGTCACGACCTGAATTATTGATTATGCTAATATATATTTAAATTCTTACGTTTGCTACTTTCTTAATTCACAGTGCTTCAAGTAAATAAGTGTTTTCTCTTTAATAAAACACTTATGTTAAACATAACTCAGATTTTTTTTTATGTTACAGGAGGCAAACGAGTATGCGGGTCCATTCGAGTGAAGTGCTAACCGCCACCCATTGATACCTGAAACGCCAGGAGGCTTACAAGTGAGTTACTGGCCTTTAAACTGAAACCCAGTACAAATTGTAACATGTCTCTTGGTTTTTGTTGGGAGCAATACTATGCCGAAAAGATGGCTTATCTTATACATGAGAGAAGGGACTGTTGCACAAGGTTAACATATAAAACTATTAATTTAAATCTAATTATTGTCAATGAATAACCTATTAGGAAACATAATTATACATGCAAATGTATATACGTAAACTCATGTAATTATCAGCACATAAAAGGTTTTAATAGCCCAAAGCGTTGCTTTAAAATATAAGTAAATTTCTTAGGTAATTGTTAAAAATTAACAACCTAATAGTGAAGTTTTCTGACGCGCAGCGGTGTATAATATTTCCTTAAGTGAAAATTTTAATGGACTTGGGGAAGGTTTTGTTAGAAAATGTGTATATTTTATTTACCCGCTTTTACGTTTAGCACGTTTTAGGTTTATTATGTTTTGTTTTAAATTACCTTTATTTTAATGGAAATGAGTTTTCTACACATTTAGAACGGAATCTTTTTTTTTTTAACTAAATGTCTATTTATTTATTTCAGATTTTTAAATGTTGTCTTAAACAATGTTAATAAGGACAACATTTTATGGATAAATTGTTTAAGATTGTTAAAGAAGCTGTATTTTAATTCTGGACTGAATAACAACTTCATTCATGAAGCATAAAAACATTTGAAACTCGGTTACGTGAAGATTCATAACAGAAAATGGCGTCTGCTATGTCTTTGGTATTTTAGTATTTTTATTAATTTCTTTATAATAATGTTTCGTGAAAGTTTTCAGGTATAGCAACAGTTTCAAGAAACCTCTAAACAAATTCATTCAACAATTAAAATATTCAGTTATCCAACAAGTCAAGACGGCACGGTAAAATTAAACATTCAAGAAGATCCTCAAACGCTGCTACTCTTATTATGAATATCACTAAAAGCCTTTTACAAATAAAAATACAAAAAACATATTTAAATAGTCAATTTGTCCAAGCGAATGGACTTCTTGCAGTTCGCAATGCGAGCTCGTATGGTAAAAGAATGAAACGTGATGAAATCCGTCTGACTTTGTGAAAAGCACAGAAGGCTGTCAAGAATCACTTTTAGGGAAATAAATATTAAATGGATTTAAAACTTGGAGGCCAAGACTGCAACAACATGAACTTTTAACATAACAAATATTTATGATAATGCATACATATAAATAGTTCCATAGATTGGATAAGACATTTTTATATTGGAGATATCAAACTTGACGATCTCTCAAATATATATTAATTGACATATACCCAACAGCAGCACGGGTTGGAGTGACTTCGAGGCTTAAAAACAAAACATATAAAGATGTAAAGGGCATTATACTGAGCAGATGTGATCGCCTGTAGATGTTAAGTTCTATATATAATTGTTTTTGATACCATCTATGCAGAAGAGCGGTACCCCCTAAACATATGTATAACATAGATATACTAGACGTAAATATCTGAAGCAATATGCTGGTATGCTGTAAATATACAACCAGTCTTTAAGTAATCGGTATGGCGTTGCCAATGCTCCACTATTTGCTATTTAAGCCAATATTTGTTTGACGCCGGCAGTTGTTCAGTTCGGCTGTACTTTGTTCGCAAATCGCGTGCCCGGGGAAACTTGGCGATGTTAGTGAATATTTACTATGTATTTTTCGCAAGTGATTTTTGTGTTTATAAATTCGATACAACCTGGCTCCTGTAGATCAGTTGAGGATTATAAACAAAAATGTGTAAAATTGAAGACAATTAGAAATAGATAATTATACAAGTTTTATCTTCATTATCAAAACATGCTTTATATGTTTGTAATTTTAATGTATTCTACGCATGTGTAATCAAGCCATCAAATACAACTGTTCCGAATTGCGTACAATAATAAATTTCTAATTTGGTAAACTTTGTAAGTATATAACAAGTCTACGCAAATTCTTTGAGTGAAGACAAATGGTTTATTTAAAATTTCTTCTGTTATTGATTACAATTCTTGTTTTAGAATTGTTTTGACAGTCGAGAAATATTTTTAATGAGAGTATGGAAAATTCAGTTCTGTGAATTAGCACTTGTTATGAAAAATACACACCTGTAAAAAATATGGTAACAAGACCTCTAATATATTTTAAAGTTACTGTGTAGACTCGTGTCTATCATCATTAAAAACTTGATTATCAAATAAAACAATAAAATAATTCATTATTAAATCTTATTAAAAACAAAACGCTCCGTTAAACAACAGTATATTTATAAAAGCTATAAAGCAAAAGCCAGCTCAGAATTGCAATTACACCATCCTCCATTGAATGTAATGAAATGTCTGACGAATGCACAGGTGAATTTCTCCTTTTATTCGGTAAGGTCACCTTATCAACGGTCATGGACAAAGACCTTTTTCGTAAAAAAATAAAATAAAATGGATTAAATGCATAGATTGCCGAGAACAATAAAGAGATTGGGAGTAGATAATCTTGCTTGAAAGTTCCGTGTTTCAGGTACCAAACCGAATTTTGCCTTTCGAAATGAAATCTTTTTTTTTTGTTTCTTCGTTAAGTGTGATGACGTTGCTTTGAAATTTTAAACGAGTTAGCGTTTGTGTCCCTTCGTTTATTTCATTTTGTTTATTTCACTTTCGTTTCTTTGAGGTAAATAAGGAAGATATGCAAATACTTTTCTATTAGGAATAGTATTGGGAGTGAAAAAACAGAAGTTTAAACAATTGCGATCCAGTGATTTAATTAGCGAACAGAATGCTCAATCTTTGAGGGGCACACATCAACAAATTAACAAAAGTATGCAATATCTCACTCAAGCACTTCATATAATAATTTCATATTATAGCATCATATATACGGTTCGTTGTACCAAAATGTAGGCGTTGAGAAATAAACCTTGAAGATTCAAAGATATTCCTTACTTCTATATGGAACGTTAAGATGTACAAAAATATAATTTGTAAGCTTATTCACTAACGTCGTCAGAAACGACTGCGTAAATCTGTCTGTTATCCAATCAAACTTAAAACTTAAAAATGATGTTTGCGACCTGCTGTTTACTTTTTGCAACATCTGATCGCCAGCTTACATATTTTCTACAAGACATTGCCCGTAAGTAACGCCCTGTCATTAGATATTTATGTTGTATACAGGCTTAAAGCGTTTCTCAACAATTTTTTCATCCATACATATTCCTTTATTAAGATTATACAAGACGCTTGTAGAATTTCATAATCTTTCAGAAATTCAAATTCAGTTATTTGTCTTTGAGATGCACTATGGATGCACTTTGCGAGGCGTTGTTTGAACAGAGCGATAATGCTGAAGGAACAAAAGTTTAAATTCTTCGAATAATTGGGCGAGTAATAGCTTTTAGTTAATAAACTTGGTTCTCCCCTCCTGGACCTTGTTCGCTACCCGATTCTTTCAAAGTCGCTTAAGATCGTAGAGATTTCTTACATTTTCTTGTAACAATTGCAATAACATTGTGGTTTATTTTCATAGTGTTAGTTTTGTGTTAATAATAACTAGATTTGGTCTCTATACATAATATGGAGCCATTTATTTTATAAAATATCTTTATTCAAGTAGGTCTTTATAAAGACATTTTGGAATCGTCAATTTTTACACTACCACCGGTTCGGAAGGCAGTCATCTATCGAGAAGAACCGGCAATAAACTCGATAGCTGCTCTTTTAAAATAAACAATTAATACAAAATTGTGTTACTGAAAATTAAAATAACAAAGCATAGTAAGGCTACTTAAACGATTTATGAAGGCGTACTAAGGCGAGAGTCAGGCACATCAATTTTTTCTCTATTTCTTGTGTTGTGGTCGTGTTTATCTCCACTAAATGATAAGAAATGATTATTTTTATGTACGAACAATATACTGCATAAGATATATAGTGAAGCTACTGTAAGAATACCGCTTGTTTTAAAGTGAGACCTTAAATATTCTCTGGCTCCTAAACCAAATAAACCACGCATAGCACTTTTTTGTAAAATAAATATAGTATCTATGTCCGCCGCTTTTCCCCAAAGAATAATTCCGTAGAATAATATATATGTATATTCAAAATTTTTAAGTTATTTTAATGATTCAATTCATATATTATTAAAGACACTTTTGGAGTAAGTGATTCAAACGCATCATTAAGAATTTTAGAATTGCGAGCCGCACATTTGTCAGTATCTACAAAATATCTATAAATTGAGTGAACTAAATACAAAAGCTGCGAGAAAGCTACAACTCAATATAAACGCAAATAACTCAGGACTAAGCGTTTCCGCGTCAATAAATTACAAACGGCATATCGCACATTTGGTAAGCCTCTCTTATTTACCTCGACGATTTCTTGGCAAACATTTACCTTAAGGAAATTATTAAGGCAGGTTGGCTGAAACAATTTCCCTCGGTATGAATGATCCGTCTTGAACATCGAGACGCAGTTCTGTTGTACATAATAATTAATTAAGCGGGAGTTGAAAGCTTCGCGTAAGCCATACATTGGGTATACGGTAGAATATTATTTATATTTTAATATATATTATCAATAATGGCTGAAGAACGTAAGAGTTTTGGAAAAAGGAGATTTCAAAAAGTAACTTTCACATGAATTGCCAAAGAATAAATAAAAAAATTAAATCTACAATCTTTAAATTATTTGCTACCAGATCCCAAAACCAGAGCGTGGATCGGACGAGACGTTAGAATCTGAAGCAATGATAATTCCTTTGTCGACATAAAACCTTTTTGCTCGAATATGTAACTGGCAACTCATAAAAACCCAATTTGTTTATATTTAAAGTTGTTCATATTTCGAATTCATTGCAGTGCAAACAATGTTTCACAAGAGGCGTCGCAATAAATTAGGGCTGTATCAACGCAAATATAGGTAACAACACTCGAACACGTCACGCATACAGTACGCACCTGCGTTTGACAGCCCCATTAGCTGGAGGACCGTATTAGTAAGTGCGTCTTGGGATTCGCGGTTTTAATTGACACGCAATGCGCAAGACGACATTATCTTGGCTATTTTGTCTTAATACTTAACAGGCTCAAGATCATAATAGATGGATGAAATATATTTTTTTCTTTTTAATTTTTGACTATATCGGGATAGTACATCCATTTAAGTAATAATCTACTTGTTTTTGGAGATCACGCTCTATCTCTTATTAAACTTCAATATATACAAATGAAAACAATGAATTATACAAAGATATAAATAAATAAAGAAGAAAAGAAATCGAACGAATATCACTACCCGTTATTATTGTGTGTATGTGTTTGTGTAAGTATGCGTGTATGTATGTGTGCATGCGTATAAATACATATACATAATTAATACATCACTTTAAGTAAACGTTCTATATCATATATAGAAAGCATGCTTGCAAATTTATGATGGTTCAAGGTTTTCATATGTAAGTAACAGTTTCATATATATTTTATTTAGTTTCTAATGTTTTATTTTAATTATAATAAAATATAGTTGCCCTTAGAAGCATTTAAAAATATAGGTTTTCATTGAGATTTGTAAATACAAGTAAACGCATTGAGGTGCTTTTGTTGAAAAAAAAATCTTTCAAAGTAATTAAACGAAAAATATAATATTGTATTTCTCATATATAAATGAGAAATACCACACTCTGTGTAAACCGGTTACTGAGGAATATGGTGTGTGTAAATGTGTGCGTGCTTGTCAATAAGTTAAAATGACTAATAATTAAAATAATTATATTAATGCAGTGGTACTATAGATACCAGATTCTAGTGACATCGATAAGAGAATTATGATTTCAGATTTTTATAAAACGATTAGTTTGAACATGTATTAGTATCCGTAGGTTACGATCCTATGACATTTAAACATTATTTTATTCTTCTGCAATCTATTTAGTTTCAAAAGCAGTTTACGTTGTGTAACAGTTATAAATCAAGCAAATAAATTTATGCATATTATTATACATAAATTTTTGTTTCATTCCTAATATAATGCCATCTATATCACGAATCTTAGAGATTTCTCAATCTGAAACACGTTAAATCCATCGATACGATCAAAACACTATATTAAAAATAATGTCTCAAGTTCCCATTTAATTGTCCTTAGTGTAATCCTAGCCTAGTTGTGTTATCTCATAAGTTTATTGTTTTAAATGTATTAAGCACATAAGATGTGGACAGATATAATAAAATAAAAGAAATGCGCATCTTACTATCTGCCAGAGGCTTAACAATGCATACACTAAAAGTGTCAGGAAGACATTATAATGGAGATAATAAAACCACTGTTATTATTAAGAAAATATTAGTCACAACATTTACAAAAAGTTAATATAATATTTACGAGTCGTATTTAACATAACATCGTTACACGAAGACAGCTATGAATAACAGGAGATGATGTAAGAAAAACATATTCTTTAACGACAGGTTATAGCAATATACCCTATCTTTTATTTATTCTCCGTAATTTATTACCGACTGAGAGAATAATTTAGAATTTTGTGAATCAAATATATAGGTCTTTTGACACTTTTGACACCTTTTTACATTACCACCGGATAGGAAGGCTATCTTCCGAGAAAACCTGCAAGACTTGATAGCTGCTCTTTTAAGATTAATATTTCATATATATACAGTACTGATATGACTAGTTCAAATAACAAAAGCATTGTAAGAATAATCAAAAAATAAGTAATCATCAGTTTAATGCAGTATGCCTCTTATTACTTCATCAATAGTATAGTATAAAATACCTTATACGATCAAACTTCCAATTCGTTTTGATATCGTATCATTTGTAGCCATTTCTCTTATAGGTTGGACAAATGGGCCCGTCAGGTGCAGTTCTAAGTTGACGAGCGAATATTGCTTTGATTTTCGAACTGTTTGATTGCTCTATATTCGTTTGATTCAATCAATTAAATGATAAATTAATATTGAAATACTATACTTTAGTATTTTTACTTTGGCTTAATAAAACTTATCAGGTGAGTAGTTAATGTTATAAGCCGAGATTAAGCAGTTGCTATAATTCCCATATAATTTCAAATTTACGTTTTAAGTAAGATTTTAACTTTGAATGACCTAGATGTCGATTTTACCTCTCACTTAGGGTAAACGGTGATATCTATACTCTATCTATATCTATATCGTGATCAGATTTTTAGAGTCACCTGCTAAGCAAGAGAGCTACGCTTACGATGAACCTTAAAGATCCGTCGAAAATCAGTTACATTAAAAACACTTTATTGTCATAAAAAAACTTTAATACGTACATGGCTCCAAATAATTAAAAGCATAATGCACATATTTAACAACAAAATATTTCAATAATACACAAACTGATAGATAGACTAGAAATTCAAATTATTTATATTCACTACGCCATTGAAATAAAAATACATCAAACATCTACAAAGTATTTGCTACGCATATTTCAGCGACAAATTGATGAACTTATAATAACCGTATTCAAGAGTTGTATTTAAAATAATTAATTGCTTCTTTTATTAGTTTATAATAATTCAAAAGTGCATAATAAATAGGTTTACAAAACAAGAACAATTCAATTGTTTTTTAATAAAAACAAAGTCGAGTGTTAATGAGAAAGTTTCGTTCGTTGAAAACACAAGTGCAGCATGAAACAATACAGCACAATCGGGGAATCGAAATACGTCTTATCTCCGCAACCTTATACAGTTCCACAGGTGAATGGGTAGCACAAATCAGGTCAACAAAAATCGATTTCGATTTTAAAACTTTAACGTTATTCAGTACGTGAGTGGAAATATAAATGGTTCAGGCCAGAGAGGTGTCATAATTCAACGTCTTTCCGAGCTTTTTCTTGAATTCACGACGTACGCTCGAATAAGTCACGAATTTGTCACAATGCGACCGGTTCACAGTTTGAGACGATTCTTCAAACTCGTGAAATATTGTGAAGTGTATTAGGATTTCGTTACTAGGTCTTATTTAAACAATTTATGAGAACTATAGGTCGGATAAAACCATATTTTAAGTAAGTGTAACTGAGCACCCAGCCCCAGCTCACGTGGGGCTGGGTCCTCTTGAGTATGTTTATGAATATAAACCTATATATAAATATGCCTTTCAGTAAATGGTACGCTCTTTTCTTGAAGGGCCCTAAGTCGTCTTTTTTTTTCTAGAAGAGGGGGCAAACGAGCAGGAGGCCCACCATAAAGGTAAAATTGCCGCCCATAGACACTCACGCGACTGGTAGCTCGTGAGTGCGTTGCCGGCATTTAAAGGAAATTTGGGAAATGTGGGGGGGTAGGGGAAGAGAACGGGGGAGGGGAAAGAATGGGCACCGGAAGATCTCACTCGCCAAACGAGACGCGAGTACAAAATGAACAAAGTCCAATTGTATCACTGTACGCCGGTTTTCTGTGAGAGAGTGGTTTTTCTCCGGCCGTGCCTGCCCATCCGGCTGAAGCTCTAAGTAACAGCATGACACTCCCACTCAGTCTTATCTAATATTGAAAGTCGAAACAAGACATAGAAAGCACGTTTTATTTATAATTAAATTATTAGATATAAAAAGTTGACAGAAAAAATATGCCCAGAGCCTGTGAGTTGAATAATATTTTACACAGATTTCATTGTAACAACAAGAGTTACGTTTAAAGCCTTGCCAGACTACTAATATAGTCTGGGCGACGGAAATGTAACGTCGTTTTCTTGCCAACACACCATTACAAGGTTAAATTGGAATCAGTAATAGCCTTATATTATATAAGATTTCTTTATCTATACTCTTAAATAAATTATTTATGTTATATAATTATTTAAGCTGAAGCAGATCAATACACAGGATATAAGAAAAATAATTCTCTTACAATACAAAACATTAAAAAAATGGTATAGGCCCCGATGCAGGATATTTTAAGGGACAGCAATAGCTATATAATTAATTTATATAGAAAACATTAGAAATGACTTCTCCATCACCAACTGGAGTTTAAAAGCCACCTGAGACCCAAATACTTTGGACCGCCGCTGGATTATTATATCTGACGCAATGCGTGCTTCTGCTTCGTTTATTGTCGTATTGCGTTTGCCACATTTTCATCTCCTTTATGACTGTTTGATAACATTTTTGTAGTATTAACAAGAGAACGCAATTTTATAGAATAGGGGGCAAACGAGGAGGGATACCATAAAGGTAAAATCGCCTTCGTGGCTCAGTGGCTAAGTGCGTTGCCGGCCTTTTACTTTTAGCTTAAAGGACCCTTGTAGTTGTATTGGTTCGGAAATATCTGGTTAAATAACGTGGTGGTGCATGAAGAAATATTAGTATTTATTAAGATATCTAAATATCGTATAGAATCGGTAGTTATTCGCGGAGAAAATCCCGTTAGCCAAATGAAAATAAACAGCCTTGTGCACGCAACAAAATTGCTAGTCAACACAGTCCAGTTAAAAGTTTTAATGGATTTCACATGTACAGTGTCAGGTAAAAGTGTGCTAACTAATTTTATTTAGGCCCTAGCTCTAAATTTTATGACACTTTTCATTTTTTTTGTTACTACTGATACATACCAATTCTTCTTTTAAACTATGCAACTGCTATCTTCACTAAACGATAGCAGTTTTTATTTAGGCAGAAGTTTAAATGTAGTAAGTAAATTAGTTCAGAAGCTGATTAATAATAAATAAATGAAAGCCTTAAAAAATCTAGCTTATTTTTGTAATGATTATAAATTTTTGTCATTTCGTTGAATAAACAAAAACCCATCAGATCGGAGTGTTTCAAATTAAAATTTCGTATCTTCGATAAGGAGTTTGTAGTATTGGCGAATATCACCAATTCATAAGCAGTAAATGCTGATCACAAATGCTCATAATGTCATACCCTTTATACCCTTAAAATAATATTGATTATGACTATTACTATTAAGCAAGAAATTAAGTTCTTATAAGAGTAGCTAGTCATGCAATCTTCATACGAAACATATTTGCTTCATAAAGTACTTAACCCGGTCAAGCCAATCATAGTAATGAAAACAGGCCGACCAGTTACTGCTGACCTCTTGAATATTCAACATACTTGTTATTTTCTTACCTGTGGTTTTAACTGCAATTTAGCTATATTTCAAAGAGCAATCGTTAAGAGTAAAAATTCCACGTATTAGAATGTAGATCTAACAAGATAGGTAAGAAGATAAACGTAAGCTAAACGGTTAACACATTAAATAAGTAAATAATGCTTTGTTAACTTGGAGCGCTAAATACTATTATAATCCATAGTGAAGCGAAAGATTCTAAGAGAGTTTAAGAAACTTGGTGGACAGACAGATTGCTTTTTATCTCATAGAAAATAAGTTAGAAATAATCTCTGAAGTTATTTAAAGAAAAATAAAATAGGTTTCGCTAGCAGCCAAACTATTGATTGAAATTAAATATTGTGACACATTCCATATTCAAGCCCAGCGTGGAACAAGACTCAGTTTCGCATTTGCATTTCAACGCTTCATTTAGTCTATACTTTGTTATACAAGTGAATATTATATAATCTTGATAGATTTAACTAACCCATTATCTGTACGGATACAAGAGACAGATTCCTAACACAAGGACTGTTAAGTCCTCTTTAACATTACAATGTTGAACTAATAGCTAAATAGTAGCTTTGTACGTCAAAGCTTTCACGAATACAATAGGTTCATTACATGTCAGTTACGACTAGGAATAATCAATACACACTATTCTAATCTGTACAGAATTGACTTACTATAAACAAAATATATCAAATAATATATATATTAAAATTATATATAAGTTATTCCGAATTCAAATTATACAAATATATGCCATATTGGGCCTTATACAAAAGAGATCATCCTTTTTGGCCTTTATTATTATGGGACACGTTTGTAAATTGGGCTATGGCAACTCGGTTGTGGGTGTACTTTGAATTAAACCAGTAGTTGTATTGCTTTCGAGAAAAGTTCGTTACCGCGATTCAGGATCGATAAAATGTCATACTGGTTGGAGCTGCCGATCTCGCTACACCATCCTGTGTCCAATTTCATTTTCATTGATGCATCTTAAAGGTTTTACAATTGGCGATTCAAAATTTGTATGATCAACTCTTTCATAAAAAGTTATTTTTTAAATTCTAATTTGTTGTGTATACAATATTATAACCATGTATTGTTTGTTTACGTCAATAATGAGGGTGCAAACAGCTTATTTTTAAAAACAAACAGTAAGAACGTAAATAAGAATTAAATAGTTCGTATAGAGAGAAATTCAGTGAGAAAAGACTAAAACGCATTATTTACAAACTATCTCATTGTTTGGCTTCCCTCGACTACAATAAGGCAGTCGCTTGACTTTGCACTTTGTAGTCGCTTCGGGGTTTTCAATGCAAAGAAAACGTTTACGTAGAAATACAATCATTTATCTTGCATTTAAGGTTTCAGTAAATAGCGATGCCCAACACTATTTCAAAATCTATAAATAAATTGTTGTCGTTACTTAAAGATGTAAAAGGCATTGTTGATGTATTGAATGAACTCATATAACGCCTCAAATATTTATTTATGTATGGCGCTAAGAATTAGCTGGCAGATCACTTAAAGAAAGTGTTGACAGCCGCTTTGTAACGCCGGGTAGCTCGCGTGTGTTGCCAGCCTCAAGAGTAATATACGGGTAATGGAGGAGAAGAATTTAAATCACGGTAAATGGGAGGGAATTGGTTAAGTATGAGTTAACAATATAACTCACGTATCGAAACGCGATACGTGAATTAAACCCAAAAGCATAACACTCTAACATAAATAATTAATTATAACCTTTTCCCATACACGCTTATATAACTCTGTATAATATTTAATTAAATGGTATACATAACAATTTCCTAGATAGTCCCGATCGGTTATAATAGTATCTTAAAAGATTTTATACGTAAGCGTTGGCAACCCACACAAGCCTCCACCCGAGGTGTCAGACCACACCGCTTTTCTCATTTATTCGTGCCTTTTTTATTATTCCCACGTTGAATGTTTGAAGGCTACCAGTTACTTATTCTTTTATTAATAAAAGTTTACGCGACCTCCGCCTATGGCGGTTCGCAATTTCCTCCACTGTTTTTTTCTTCTCTTGCTTTATTTGGCAGGTCGAATTTCAATTTTAAATCAGTGGAAAGCTCTCTCAAACGGAATATGAAAGAAATGATTTCAAATAGCGTTTCACTTGAAATGGTTCTAATGAAATGCCATAATTACTAAGCGTTGAAGCGGCAATAAAAATCGTTATAATAAATATTGGGTCATCCTTGAACATTTTCCCTGTAGATGTTTATTATTTCACTCATAGCCATTAATTTTTCGTCTCTCTTAATTCCTTGTTCGTCTTTAATTTGTTTATTTTCCTGTTTTTTTTTATTTTCGGCTCAATTTTTTGCATAAATTTTATTTGTTTAGTATTGAAACGTTAATTAGCGTATTTCAAAAAAAAAACAACTCAGTATTATTCCGAATGTAGAAAAATCGTACGCCATTTTACCGTTTCGCAAAAAGCTTAAACTATAACAAATAAATATAAATTTCATTATAAACACTTGTAAGAAAATTACCAATTAAATTAAAAGTTTTTCTACAAGAAACTTTTTTTGCCTTTTTAGCTCTTCAAAAAAGTTCAGTTACTTTATTGGATTACATTTCTTCTACATAATTTACTATTCAACTCAGTCAATTTGTATTTCCAGCAGGTAATCAAAATGTAAAATGAACTTGGACATATTTCAACAGTGCCGATGAGTGAAGAATAATGATCACGTTCTAAGAATGTATCATGTAACTTTATTCCACCGCCTTTTTTCATATTATATTTATATATTAAGCTTGAATATGGTTTATCAAAAACTTTGCAAAAGTTTATACAAACTTCCAGCGATCGATTTTGCTATCGACCACTATTGACGGTTTAGACAGTTTATTTCTGAGAATTTAAAGTACATGTTTAATTTATTAAACCACAAACAGTTAATCAGACAAACACAAAGTCAGTCAATAAACCAAAAGCGTGACAAAATAGCATAAAAAACAAACACCCAAGATAAAAGTACAAAATATAAAAGTACAAAATATAAAAGTACAAAATATAAAAGTACAAAATATAAAAGTACAAAATATAAAAGTACAAAAGTAAAAGTACTACATAGTACAAGAGACTAAGTTTATTCCTCTTAAGTATGACCGAGATTGATACAACAGACCTCATATTATTTTTAACCATAGTCTATTACCACAGATGAAACATCGTTGGCACTAAAAGAATTACAGTTTTTACAGAAGTCAAGCTTTGTAGTTTCACACTAATGTCATTGATGAGAATATATTATGATGTATAATTTATACATACAGTATAAATCAAGATTGTATACAAGTAAAAAAGTGCCTAAATCATTAACTATTCATACATGTGACTTTTAGACCTATAGTACGTAATAAACTAAAGTTTAAATGAAATAAGTAAGTTATTATACAAAGGTATCATTTGAAAATAGATTTCAAAGTACGAGTTAATACGATGCTATTAAATTAATCATGAAGCGCACATTAATGATAAATTTAATACAACACAGCGATCTTGACGTGATTGTCTTCATAATACGCTCCCTTAACAAGTTTATTATCTTCTGAAGTACAAAGGAAATTATTATATAGAACGAGGTAGAAAATACAGCTACATAATTTGTTTTAATAATTTCATTGGATTAAAACTACGCTTGAATTGACAACTGGTTTTTTTTATAGAAGAAGGGGCAAACGAGCAGATGGCACACTATACAGGTCACCGCCCATACACACTCTTATGGCTGGAAGGTCATGACTGTGTTGCCGGTTTAGGAAATGGTACCCTGGTTTCTTGAAAGAACTTAAGTTGAATTGGGATTTGGAGACCGAACGGGTTCAACACGGGACTTTAACACAATGATAATAATAGTGGTTTAAGTATGACATTGCTGTTTTAGCAAAGAGAACGGTGAACATTGATTCATGAGTCGGGATTGTTTTAATGCTAGTTTTGCATTGTTTGAAGTTTGGTACAGTTGTCATCAGCCGTTAATGATTGACCTGATTGGAAAAATCTTAAGTGAATAACACCAAGCTGAAACCACCAAATAGTTTACATTTTTATTGATATGCTTTTCTTTCACCGGCGTTTGACCTGGGTATTTATCGCTTATCGCTTCATATGTCACATCTCAATCTAATATTCCTTTTGCATGGCATATATTTTAACACTCATATCTTTGTGTAGATCAGTAAAATCTTATTTGACTCGAATAAGTAAAGATTGTGGGTCTTCCACGTATTTTGTTTTTTAAATCGAAGTGTTTAAACCAAAATTGCAAATTGCGTTCATTAGCAGTCCCCTACCCAAACACAACAATGATATTGCGAGCTGTTTCACGTTAGTTCCGCATCGGAACTTGTACTCAAAAGTTTACTCATATTTTCGAAGTATCCATATTTCCTAAGCTGAATAACTAACTGACAGTTGATAATCGAATGATGGATATTTTTTTTAAGCCTCGAAAAGGAACCATGGAAAAAAAATCACACGAAAATGATGTCAATTACACATGCACCCGATAGTCTAAGATGGTATTAAGTCTGCTCTTGAAGGTGCATAGGACTATTTTGAGACGTCTTAAATGTAAGTTATTCTACGCCTGTTCGTACGCGAACTGACCAAGCTGATAAGAAGTAGGCAAGAAACTCGTCTTGGTTGATTGTTCGGTATTAATCCCAGTACACTTTGTTAGGCAAGGATAGAAGTACCTCGAATCGACTAGAAGTCTGTAATAGGTATAATGAAGTAAAAAAAATAACTGAATTTAAAGAAAAATATAATACGGATATAATAAGGATATGGGAGCTCGTGAGTGCGTTGCCGGCCTTTAAAGGAAAATATGGAAATGGAGTGGTAGGGGAAGTGGACGGGGGAGGGAAAAGGCTTAGACAGGGAATCGATCTAATAGCGCAATCATTTTCCCATAATGTAACAAAAGTTTTACTTACTTATATTATTGTATTTTTATACTCTCATCCTCAGTCCATACTCAGTCATACTCAGTCCATACTCAGTCACCCCGAATTCACAACAGCATCATTAATGAATGAGATTCTAGATCAGAATTTATATATTTGAAGCCTTGGAAGGGAAAACGACGAGTCATTTCCTCAACGCATTACCGATTTCTTTCGTATGGTAGTGTGACTGACATCAAGTAATGACATTTGACGTTCATTCTGGAGAGCCACTCAGGGCCCTCGACTTACGAAGGTACACTTGGTACGGGAGTGTTCTTAAAACATGTATAAATTGAGGGACTCTGTTTCTTATCCGCTAAAGTGGGTTCTCGATCAAGTTACACCAAAAATGTACCTATACATAAGTATTTAATACGTAAATATAATTGTTATATAGGCTGTTAGGTCCGTGATATAAACCAATATTTTCAATGATTCCCAAATGATATTTCAAATATGCCTCTTGATAGATTCAAAATAAAAGTTATACTTGATTTTTTTAGCAAATTCTACTATAGTGTAAAGGGCTATTTAAACGATAAAAACGCTTGGGAATGAGTAACCCTTATGTGACATTTGTAAAACAGTGCTCATGCTTAAAAAACTCAAAGGTTAACAAGCGTTTGTTAGACCTCTACTCAGACCGAATATTTTGGATCTCTCGTAGCCTAAGAGATAAGGAAATTATTGACGTACACAAGTGGTCGCTGAAACAATTCTATGTGAAAAAGATATACTTTTATTAATACAAGAAATTCTAAATTTAGATTTGCGTTAGGAATTGTAGGGTGGGAAGAAGTCGTGGCTTATTAGGGTATAAATAAAAAATACATATCATTGCGTGTGCGATTGGCTGCGATTAGAAAAGTGTTGAAAGCCATAATACCTAGCATTTATGCTATTTTGTTGCTCGTGCTCCTAGTCGTAGTGACCTTTCATGACCTTTCTATCTATTATTTATTTATTTATTTAATAAGGCGCACCAACAACACACATACAAACATAACCCGAACAAAATTACAAAAAAAAAACACACAAGGCATGTATGCATTATTTATAGGGATGCACAGCATTACAGGTATACAATAAACAATTTTAAAAATTTATTTTTAATTTATTTAATTTAAAAATAATATATAAATTTACATATATATATTAAAAAAAACAAATTATCCACATATCACGATTTGTATTATTGTATTAGTCCCAAAATAGTGTGTAATGCGACACCATGATTTTTGTATTACTCTTAAGATTTAATCGCACCGAGTAATTCTCTTTACAACAAAATGTATTTATAGTGAAATGTGTCATAATAATTTCGAGGCAACAATAAATAACCTTTATTAAAATTTTCTGTAATGAGTTATTTATGGTGCGCCCCGGCGTGCACATACTGCAGGATTATTTTATGGCGCTAAAATATATTGATAATGCTCATATATCGTAGTTATATAATCATAAAATATTTACAACTTCATTGTACACCGTATAATACTTAAACTGTGAACAACTTATTGCTTACAAGTGATTTTTGAAATATATCTAATACATATATTTAATTTGTACAACCCTATAGTAACACAGATGATAGGGCGCAAAATTGTGTTAAAACGCGGACAACTAATTATGTAAACGAAATACATAGTATATATTTATCATCTCTTATGTATACTATATGTATGTATATATACATATGTATTGCCCAAATTAATTCAAAGTAATATAATGCAGTTTTTATACTTCAATACTTTATTATTAATAAAAAAAACTATCGCTTTAAAAACCTTTATTTTTCACAAATAGCAGTGCAGTTTTAAGGTTATCAATACTATTATTGGGAAAACTAAAACTTTTTAAACGCCATGAAGGTATATTGCAAGTGAGTGAAATAAATATTTAACCAATACAAAATGTCTACTTAAAGCCGTCATGCTTCAGGGATTCAGACAGCTGCTAGAACGCATCGGATTAGCACACCATTAAAAAAGTTACCGCTTCCCTACACTTGATTTATTTAAATGTTTAGTCTGGGTAAATTGGAATTCTCCTTCACAATTATATATTTGCTTTGGAAAACGATACGAGTTTTTAAAATTTTATTTTCATACATTCATTTAACGCGTTGCAGTGTTTAAAATTCTAACAAATATGACTAACACGATTTAGTTAATTTGCTTTTTATAACTAAGATGTGAACATCACATTTGTATAAAACTAAACCGCTTTGGTATCTCTTGAAAAAAATACGATCTGTTCTTCAATAAATAAAATTCATAATATTTTACTCGGGTATACAAAAATTAAACAGACATAAGTATCTCGATGTCTCTTGCAATGCATTTGAAAAGGTCTTCGGAATTCCTCGTTATGTCCAATTCAATGTAAACAATAGACTTAGTATTTATTTTAAAGATTGTTTGAAATCATATATACGTCGGTGCTGCCCCTTCATATAAGTTATTATACTTTACTCGCGTAATATATTTAACGTTTTATTCAATCGAAACCAACGTCGACCGGAACTAGTAGTATGGTGAAATGTGGATTGAATTTTCAATGGTGTGCAATGATGTTGAAAGAATAATTTATTTGTTGCGGTTTGCGATGTGGTTTTCGCTTCAGTGTACCTTTGAGACACGTTAAATAGGTTTACTGGAATTAAAGCGTGTAAAATTGGAATACTGATTTTCTAAATGGGGCCATAGTGCGCGATTCTCAACCTTAATGCTGTATATCACAGGCCTGATTCCGGTTGATCATCAAAGTATGTTTCGCAGTTTATGCTTGATATTTTCTCCTGGATGTATTTGGTAGGAGATTGGAGGTTGTTTGAATCATGACTGTGCTTACATCATGCAAAAAGCTTGCTTGCTTGAAGAACAAATGTTGTGCTCTTTTGAGTAAATAGAAGACTGATCATTTATTCAATAAGGCTCACCAACTCACACATACAAACATAACCAAAACATAACTCTAAGAACACACAAGATATATATGCATATAAATTATAGGTATGCAACAAAAATACAGGTATGCATACAACACAATTTTTTTGACAAACAACAAAACAATTATATGCAAAACATCTACAAACATAAAAACAATAAAAAAACGTTCAATTTCAATTTTATCACTAACTCTGTATAAATAATATTAAAGCTACGCGTGTAATCCAAGGGACTGGCACTTGGCTATTATAAGCCCAATACAGTCATACACAAAGTTTATAAATATAAAACTTTGTATTACTTCATATAAAGTATTTCTAATGAAGAGAGTGATAACCTTTGTATTTTGTCTGTCTGTTATTTAAGCGAAATATTACCTGAGTAGATGTAAATTATTTAATACTGACTGCAACTGTGTTTGCGGATTGTTCCCACAAACGTTAATGTGTAGCAAGGCAAAGCATTCACACTGGCAGTAAAGGGTTTTAATTCTTTTTTTATTGATAGATATATGAATTCACTGGAGAATGGTTGAGCTTGGCAATTCCTGTTATCCGCTCTATGCCCTTCATTTGGCAACTGGCAGTATACTGGTATTTTTTTGTAATTAAAATTTATGTCATAAGCGTCACCTAAATGAAGAATGTTATTTTTGTTTTTGATTATGACTCTGTAGTCTTGGAGGTCAATCAGGCTTTTACTTTGTATCTTTAGAAGTATATTGCGATTTATCTATTAAGCTGAAATAGAATCAAGTTCTTTAAACAAAATGTCAGTATAGTGGAAAAAATATAATAATACAAATCTTGACAAGTTCAGAAAGTCTATCTGGTGTTATACAAAAATTAAAACATCATAAAACTCGTGAGTGCTAGCCAATATTTTCAAATAATTAAGGCTTACCGACCCTGTTAGTACCTTGATGGTTTGCCATCTAAACTCATCTAAGCTTTAGGCTTTACTTTATATTATTATTTTTGATTGTATATAATAAATAAGATCATAATTAAATTACAGTTAACTGTTTATCATATCTATCTATCCTACTACTAAGGGCACTGTATATCAGAAGCTTGCGACATAAAAATTTACATAAAATTAAATAAGGTATTTTTTTAACATTAATTAATTGTATTCTATGATTTCCGGACACGCAAGCGTCTTATATAATTCTTGGAAAATCATAAAATCAATATTTCATAAGGTTAAAAAATGTCCAAGGACTGTTCAAGGTCAAAATAGTAATTGCGGAACCTACACGCTCATTGTTATGTTAATTAATAAATTCCACGAAATGACCGACCTCGCAACATGGTCCCGTAATTTCAAATTGTTCGCCTGACACGGCATTGTTAAGAATTGGGTCAGAAATTAGCTCGTGAAATCTGTATTTTTATTAAAATGCATATTCAAGTGTTACTTCAAATTTGGTGAAGATGCCAAGATATTACCAGACACTTAACTCAAAGAACCTTTGTCCCATTGGCAATTGGCATTGTCTTTATATTTTACTAATGTATTTTATTATTTCCACATAGAATCGTCGCGATCACTTGTCACGTCAATGATTTTATGATATCTAGAGTGCTTTATTCAGTATTTTCAGTAAGAAGTCAGAATTTCTTTAAGTATCTGAAAAAAAAAATATTTAAAAATTATGCTTAATGATATATCAAATAATGTCCCCATAGATCATAGACATAAAGCTTTTATAAAATAACTTAATAAATGCTTAAATAACATTTACGTTACATCAAAGCTTTCAACAGGAAGCGATTCAACTTAAAAAACGTTTAAAGTCAAAGATAGCATGTAATCGCATCAAAAGCTTTCACACTATTTTTTGAATTTTTCAAAAATTCCAATTCGCTTTCCCATTCACATTGTTTAAATCCAAAACTTATTCCTATTCTAGGACTGAACAAACTTTCACACGGCTCCCGTATGAAAAACCTAACATTTTTCCCCTCAACTGGAGCGACGCGCAATTAAAATTTAACGAAAAATAACCTTTGAAAAACAAAAGGGTGCAGACATGAACGCTTAACTTTTTTAAACCCATCCAAACTAAGTACATCCTTTAGGACTTCACACATTTTAAATGAAGTGGTTTTTGAAGCTTTCACAGTATGGAATTATTAATAGTATTAATAATTTAAGCAGTTATCAATGATGAATGATTTAAATGTTATTCTTAAGGGAGATTTTAAATGACTTCGTAGGCCCAATAGGAGCTGCTGAGCTTATAGGCCAGATGAAGATAATATACTTCCATTGTATTAAAATTTAAATACTAAGATCTGATCGTTTTAAGAAATTCATACATGCCTTTTTCTAAATTTTTTTTTATTTTTATTTATTTATTCAAAACCAAGAACAATTTTTTTTTCATACATCTTAATCTATACGGCATTAAAAACCGCGCAACGGTTTGTCCATGCCGTTGTTCACTCAACTAACCTTATCCAACCAGAAGTGCGAGGAGGACACCCACGCTATCCCGCGTCATCCCCACGTTGCATCAAAAACATGCCTTTTAAAAACTGCTTGGTTTTTTCGGGTGCAGACAACAGTTTAGCGTGGGTGTCCGAGTCTAATTGATTTAGGTAAAGGGGTAGGAGATACTCCCACGTGCGCTCGCCATAGCTGTTGTTGCAACGAGGCACTACGTATCTGGGCATGTAGTTTAACATGCGCAGGTACTGATGTACCTGCGATGTACATGATTAATTATTATCATAAAAGACTGAACGTAACAATTGTATGATTTCAGTAATTACGAACCTCAACGTCTTATATAAAGATTAAAAATATGTTTGTCTCGTAAGTTCATACAATGTAACAAATGATTTTTGAGATTAATTAAAAAGTCGAGCAATCGTGCCTAGCGTTTGTAGGGTAATCCAAATATAAAAAACTATTTTATTTTTTTTGTTTACAATTAACCAAAGCTGAACTAACAATATATGCCTTGTTTAAATGTAACTAAGACCCCTTTTCGCATGACTCGACTATATCACTTACCGAAGGACATAGTTTTGAGTGCGGGTTGTTTAGATTAGCTGATAACAGTTTAATGTGAGCCGGAACTACTGTGCTGGGTCCCGACAGACTTGTAAAGAAAATAAGCCAATTTGTTTTACTTTTCACGAACCGTATAATTGTATATAACATGTAGATCCATTATGTGTATTAAAGTAAAGTAAACAATTTTATTATACCGATGAGGCCTCTAAGAATTACGATCATTAGCTGTAAAAATATTTAATTTTGAATCTATAATCAAATTATAAAATATCACACATTAAGATAAAAACCTGCATGCATTTTTTGTCATACAGTCTAGCAATTGTCTGTTAAAAATCGTTGTAAATGTAAAATGTAATATACGCCAATATTGTATTAATTACATCAATTACAAAGTTAATTAAAATTACCGACCGTTAATTTAAAAATGTTTCAAAATGGCTTCACGTTTTTAATTAATAGCGACTAATAATCCTGTGACCAAAAGATCTAAAGAAATAAAAAAAAAAATTATTCAGACAAATATTTTAGTTGTTCATAAAAGTTTGGTTAATGTTTGACTCATAGAATGTTTATAAAAGAAAATAAAGACTTATTTAAAATATAGCATGCATTGGAAAACAATTAATATAACACAAATTCCGCGGTTGGTACCAAATTAATTATCCAAATTTCTAGACCGATTCTTTTTGAAAGGCTTGTATAAAAAAAAAACGTTCTAATAATAATGTGATACCGCAGTAATATAAAATAATGGAGTCGTAACACGAACCTAAAACATTTCCCCCTGTACAGTTGTGAAAAAAATTCATCTCATACTTTATTAGAACAAAATACGGTTCACGCTACATAAATAACACATCATCCAAGGTATTATCCAGTTGAGTGTACGAATGTAATTTGCAAATGAAAAATGACTTTGGGGAGCGAACGCACTGCGGGACTAAACATTTCTCGTACACTAGAGAGGTGAAGGTTTTCATAGGTATGTGATTGCAATACATTTAGATGCTCGTCTACATTATTGTATACCGATGTGCCTCCGGTTTTAATTGTGCAAGGGCTTAACAACTCCTAAAACAAGACTGAACTGAAATGTTAGTGTGTAACTAATCCTCCTGTTAGGTTTCTATAGTCTTGTATATTGTCAGAAACACCACAATACGTTATTCAATATGTGTATAACACTTGCTCATACTATGAAGACAAATAAAATGACGACAGTACTTGTATACCACAATGAAGGTTGGTCTTCCGTATTTTCTTGAAACAGCTAGCCGAATTGAATACAAGGTTTTAGTTTCTTACAAAATAATGTTATCTCTAGTTTTCATTTAATATGTTTACATTAAATATCAGATCATATAAAAAGTATTAACGTAGTGATTTGATATCACACTTATACTTTATTAGTAAGGATTATTGAAAAACAGCAGATTTCAAAGTACTCCCAAGTTAAATACAACGTTTGAGATTATTCCATTTAATACTTTGGATATTAACTCTTCTGCTTCGGCCAAAGCCGCAGCTTAGCCACAGATTAATGAACAACAGAGAAGGCATTACAAATAAGCCAACATTGGGTCATCAAAGCAAGAAATGCACATAAAATTTAGCCGTCTAAACTTCATTTAGATTGATTCAGAAATTACATTTATCGCAATACTTGTCAAGTTATGTATATGGTCAATTTCACTGGTGTGTTTAAATACTTTTAATTATACTTATACGAACCAAATATTGTTTCTCTGGTTGCAAAACTGTAAATTCTCGTTAAAGTAACACAAGTATATTTCAATATAATTCTACGTTATTTATTGAGGTTCCCATTTACTTATTTGGCACGTGTTAAATAATTAAGAGTTAGATATTTGTGACAGCGTTTTTCGGCTCCCTAATTAAGAAGTCGTATTTATATCACGAGTTTATTTTTCAAATAAGAACACAGAGCGCTTTTTATAATATACTTCTCTTAATATTTGTTATTCACATATAACTATTTTTAAGTTTGTCTACCATGATTTAAGAACTTATAATATTTAAAACGTTTTTTTGGAAATATCCATAACATTTGGACTTAAAAACAATGTCACGGATGAGAATGACACACTTAAATCACTTTTATAGCAGAGCTATTGAAAATCAAATTTATATGAGATAATATAATTTCAAGATTTCATTGTTTTTAATCAAATACATTGTGTCATTTAAAAGATTATTGTTCTAGCAGGCAAATTGTCATAATTCATTCAGGAACATTGATTGGTGGTTGGAATAATCACGACCGGTCTAACCATAGGTATTATAAGTAAGCTAATCATAGTTACAATATCCCGACTACCATTAAACAAAATCCAAGAGTAGAAGGCTTTGTAAAGAAAGAGCAGCAAGACAAGAAAAACAATCAGTAATAAAAAAGAAGAAGATATATATGTTTATATTTTTGCTATATCTCTATATGTTTGAGTTAATTATGTTACTTTAATTTGGCTGATATTACAATACAATTTCTAGATGAGTTTAGTACACAGTATGAAAGTTTATTCAAATAATCATATAAAATAACGGAGAAGTATGTATTTGATACTGTTAATAAATGTTAAATATGAACAGGGCTTACAGCTGAACACAGAGAGTCGATCATTACAAGTCAATTAAGCCAGTAATGACTTGAATTGTAATTTAGTTAAGAATTTATAATGCACAATTAGCATGCGGAATCTTACCTTACATTTAAAGGATTTTGTTTGGAAATTCTGTAAACAGTACTTGAGAACCTCAATTTCAGTTCTCTCTGTAATTTAAAGTAAACAGGCGCTGTCGAATTTTTTTAATGCGAAATCATGAATTTTGCTCTGTAAAACACGTCAACATTTTCTGAAGCGATTTTTCAGCTTAGTTGCGTGAATGTAAACAAAGGGATTTCGTGAAAAACGACCTTTCATCTGTTTAAAACTGAAGGATTTATTATTTTCGTTCACACGCCTCCGTAGTGCTTGTAAATAAAGTCTTTTAAATTATTTTATCTCATGTTTTTTAAAGATTCGAACAAACACATTCCTTACCAAGGTATATGACCATATATACTTAATATTATTGTATACTAGCTTTCCGCCCGCGGCTTCGCCCACATGTAATTTGGTTAAGTATATAGCGATTTTTAATGATCTCGAAAGGGCTTTCTTTCACGGGCTATAATCTTGTTACAATTGGAATTATATATAGCCTGTGTTACTCAGGGATGATGTAGCTTTATAGGATCGGATGATTCAAGGAAATCCAGGGCAACTTTCAAATTAACGTACAGGCAATTACTATTTATAGTAATACTATATTACTATAAGGACGTATCCTTAACGTTAATTGAGGTTTACCTTTTATTATTTGGTCAAGCTAATAATTAAAAACCTCACAAGTATTTATTTCGTACTCATAACTTCGAAAGAATTTTCTTTCAACTCTTAACCGCTGAGGAGTTTTACCTTCCATCATCAGCTTATCCACATAAGAAGATGACTATCAGAATATAAAATTGTCAGAATAGTAATTGCCTCTACTTTAATTTGAAAGTTGCTGTAAAGCTAACATCATCCCTGAGTAACACAGGCTGTGGCAGTGTGAGTGGCAGTGTGCGTGAGTGTGCGAGTGAATGTATGTTATTTTTGTATTCACTGCACTTCTTGTGTCCAAGTCTCCTTGTCTCGCAGTCCAAAATTACTATAAGGGTTGCCCGGAAGAAATCGCTTATTATCGATAAGTCTACCCATTGCTCTTATCGATCTGACGGCATCCCTTTTATATATTAAAAAACCTTTAAAATAAGGAGAAGTAGATAAACTTTATTGCTTTAATGAATACTAGTTAAAGTATCAATGTTTAGATTAAGTCAATTTGTAATTTGGAAAATAATTCAAACTCAGATCGCGTTATCAAATTGTTCACAATATTCTTACTTACAAATTAAGAAATATCATAGTTGTGTAATTAAATATCATCATAAAATATTATTTATATAAGTATTTAAAATTACTTCGTTGATAATATTACTATTTTACTGGTTAATTGGAAAAAATACTAATAAGATATATTTTTTTTCTAATATAGACAATTAAATATTTACATCTAAACATTTATTGACACACGCTTCATATAAACCATGTTATATTATGACTAATATTTAAAACAAACCCACGATGTTAAATCATTTACATGGTTAGCTTGTTCTACGTGCGTACTTTTTGCGGGATTGGCGGGAAACACCAAACGCGTTAGTCCAAACACTAAGTTGCCATAGTTTAAACGTGATAATAGATTTTAGTCATGTTTTACACAATGTTGACATCTCAGTTGACATTTAAGGGTAATTTTTTTAAAGTTTAAATCAGTCATGCATTATGCCTGCTTTAAAAAACTAACTCGTTCTTTGAAAAGAACCAAAAACCTTTACTATATTGCAAACAATAGTTTTAAAACAAAATTTTAAAAATCATTTTGTATATTTTTTATTCTAACACCGATGCGTAAATAAAACATTAAATACTCTTTGTTATAAGATTCTACTAACAATTTTAATTACCTCTATACAATCACGTAATTTTTATTCACGTGAGGATATTGACAAATTGTTTCTATACAAAAATATGGGTATATAAGTGGTCAGTTTGCGTGAATAGGAGTCACGCGAAACTGCGGTCAACAAAACTCCGATAAAACAAATTTTTATTTGGTAGTTTATTTCCTACACGCGAAGGGCTATAATTGATTGAAATTTGAATAATAGACGTATGAGACAGGGCGTACACCAAGGTCATAAAACGACTTACAACGTCTAATTATGGCTTCATACAAAATTATTAAAATATATTTATTTATTTGCACTTTATTACACTTAAACAGTAGAAGCAAATGACGTTAACAGATGTTAGTACATATAAGAGCAACGGGCAGCTTTATTGCTAATCTCTTCCAGACAACCCACACAATAAAATAATACTTAAAATACAACTGGTGCGAAGTGTACAAAAATAAAACATACATGAAATTAAGTAAAACCGGAAATATATGCTAATTTAAATCTAGAAATATAAATTAATAATATATATATATGTGTTCTATGGCTATCGATGTATAGCTTTTCATAATTTACTTCGAAATTGTTAATTATAGAAATATACACTGTAAACTAGCACCACCACTTGTGACTGCTAATTTAATTGTTTCTTAAAAGATTAACAAAAGCTTACCGAAATTACTTAGCTCTAATTTTTAAACATTGTTTCGTAATTAATGATTAATTATAATAAAAGTTCAAATTAAACTAAATTGACAATATTTTGTCCCACACCATACGTCCCACATTTGAAATAGAATTAAAAATGAGATTTAAAAAAGCTTCAAAATTAAAAACAAATTTCCGCCCAAACGTAGCGTTAAATGAATTTTAATGTTTGCCTAATTGCCAGTTGTATTATTCGAGAGTTTTGAACTCAGAGTAATCGAATAGTATAGCCTATATGCCTCTTCTCTACAACAGTAATCGAGTGATACAATACTGTATGGGTTTTAATGTTGAATTGTAATCGTTTTTGAAGGTACAAATATTATGAACTGTCCATGTTTTTAAGTTTCAGACATGTTGGGATAACTAGATTGACCTAAATTAATTTGCTATCAGGCGACCGACAGAGTGTTTAACAGGAAGGTTCAATCATATAACTATGACAGATAAAAATATGAAGTTCATTAAGTTAAATCAGTCAAACGAGGATAACTGGGGAGAGCGTTTGTGTTTTAATCGCTAAATTAAATATAATATTGTGTAGTGTAAATAAATCGTTGGAAAAACAATGAAAAAGTCTATTACAGAGTACTGTATATTTATTTTATTATATGTGTATCCATTTGTGTCGACTATTGATGTGTATCCAATTAGTGCAATAATACAATATGGTAATCCTCTGGAAATATTATGTGTTGAAAGCAATGGAACGTCTAATCATATTCAAATTTGGTCGAACGGAAAACTTCTTACATCAACAGCATACAATGCCACAACTAGGAGATTGTATGTAGAAAAGCCAGAAAAACAAATCGCAAGTTTCTATTGCAGAAATGTTATTACAAAAAAGGTACATGTAACAAGAGTGGTTATTGATACAATTCCAGATCCGGCGAGTGATTTTCAATGTGTTTCTGAACCGGATCAATTAAATTGTTCCTGGATATCCAGTGCAAGGTTTTTATTAACGCTTTATACTATTAAAATAAAATATCAAGGTCAATATATAGACCTATGTGATATAAAGACAGTTGGTAAAAGAAAATATTGTGTTAATAAGAATCCAATATATCAGAGCGAGGATAGTTTAGTCTTTAATTTATCTTCCTGTAATCGTATTGGCTGCACAGAGCAACATTTTAACATAAATCACTGTTCTATAATAAAACTAAATCCTCCAGATATTTTACTACTCAAAATCGGAAGTCATAATGCAAAAATCGGTTGGAAAGCCTCACGTTATTTTGATTATCTGAATTGCGGATCCAATTTCTTATTTGAATACAGGTTGAAACAGATACCAACGCCTTTTAATTCTTATATTTTTAGTTCATTCATGATACCTTTTAAAAACAACCGAAATTTTAAAATGTATACATTAGAATTGTTAAACTTACCATTTGGAAATACGGAATATGAATTAAGAATTTCAGTACAATCGAAAAAAGCAAAACAAAGTTTTACGTCTGATTATAACTTGATTTCTTTTCGGACGACGTCAGATGACATTGATATATAAGGGATTATAAAAACATCAATATTTGTCATTCAAAAGAAAGAGTTAAATAAAAGATCTCGTTACAAAAATGAAACCTTAATTGGCCGATTACTGATAGCACTCGAAATGTCTTGTTTATTTATGTATTAAGGAAACAGATACATCACAATAAAAAAATGCAAGTCATAGGAATCGATATGTTAAGACATAAGATCTATCCTAAACTAAGCGTCACTGAAAAATGAAAATAAGCAACTACAGGAATGGCAAACAGATAAATAATAGAAAGGAGATAGCAGATTGAAGAGCAACCACAATCACCTTCACCTCAATTCTCTCTTAAGTGAAGCTGCAGAAGAGTGGTAAAATGGATCTACGCAGGGGTGTGAATCCAAGAATAAGCAGTCTATGTCGATCCGCGGACTAAACATAATATTGGTTCTGTGAATGGGCAATTTAAAAGTAATTAATAATATACAATTAAAATATCTAGCAGGAACATGAAATGGTAGAATGTTTTTAAGGTTTATAAACTTTGGGACATTTAATAGAGTTATATTTGATGAGTATTACTTAAGCATTGTTTAATGCACTCAAAAGCTCAGAGCTCTTATTTTGTTTTTAGTTGTAAAGTTTATAGTCTCCCTTAAAATCATTAGGCTGCTTGATTTCGATTTTTATGTTGCCGATCGTTGATATTATTTTTTATTAAAATACACATTATTTGGCCAATCAATCAAACATACTTGCTGAACGTTAACCAACGCTGATAAGTTATTTATAGCAACAGGAAAAAGCTATTAATTTTAAATATAATTTATATTGTACATGATCAATCATGAGTTATTAAATTTATTTTACTGGTGTAATTTACGCGAACAAAAATAGCTTAGCATTAACGAAAAATACAACTTAATAGTTTATTATAGTGGTTATGATATTTAATAAACTGCCTTAACTACATAAACTGTGTTCTTATTGCACGTGGGTGCAGCCACTAAAAAAACAATACAACTATCGGTCAAAAAATTTTAACCAGTAAGAGAAATGATCTGTAGATTTAATGTAATGAATCTTTTATTGTCATAAATTTAATACTGTTTTACTAAGTTAACGGACACATTTGCTTAATTGACTTTTGCATGCCATGTTGATTGGGTGATTGTATAGTTTCTATAAGATTTTTCTTGTTTTCTTTACTTGTGTCGATCACGGCAAATAAGGATTATTATTTTAAAAAAAACCATAACGCAAGGGTATTCTGAGTAGTCATTAGTCGTATATAGTACTTAATATTTAAAGACTTTGTCGGATGAGGATTAATCAGAATAAAATGTAAGTAAGCTTAAGAATTATCAATAAAAAATTAGATCATGTAACGAATTGTAACAATTAATTTTAAGAAATATGTATCGTTGTAATACTTTTCGAAAACGATGTTGTTTGCTAATAAGCTAATAATAAATAAAGAAACCAATACTTCAGTACTTTCTGTACACAATTCAGTGTTAAAATTATTTATCTTTAGTTCATAGATCAATTTATCTATATTCAAAATATTTTAAATTTAATATCTGTTAATTATTTATTATAATGGCTTGCGATGGTTAATCATAGTTCTATCTAAAGTAAATGAAAATTTGATAGCACAACAAATTAAATATCTTATTAAGCAATCCAATGAATAAAATTATGTTTCATATTAGAATGAATAACAAAATAGGAATTAAACGTATTATACGAAAAAGGTAGCCGATGTGAAAATATTGTCCACGATAATTATTATTACCATTTTTCAATATGGAATGAGAATAGGGAAATAACTTACTCTAATTTGTTTTTAATATTTTTCTTCAATCAAATTGAAAGCAAATTTATAGAAGAAAAAGGTATACCTATAATTTTAAATACTAAATTGAAATGTATCTTCACGGATGTACGTGCTCAACTGTTATCTACCTGTTAATTATGTATGTAGTTAATGATAATCATAAAAAAATTCAAACGTAGAGCATCGTAGCGATCAAGGATCACTGTAGCTTCTTGCCCCATTGAGGTGAAATAAGACATTAAGTCAAGTCTTTTTCGTTGTTTAAAATAAAATAAAATAACCTTAAATGGAAGCCTAATGTTTAACTCTAAGCTGTAAATTACTTTCAAGAGTCAAAACAGATGCAATATTACTATACAATGTGTGTTAATATTTAACCGATTATTGTTAATTAAAAAACTATATCTTACCCAGAATAAAATCCACATTCTAAAACACAAAAAGTTAAATCCGAGTCAGTTATACACACACAATACGAAAGGATTGTCACACAATATTCTCATACACAAAATGTCGTAAAGTTCACCATGATCGCACACCGCGTAAACAGAGGAATGTGAAGCACACAGCTGAAACAGGTTTAAACCGAACCGCTATCGGCCAATTACTAAAGCCTGCACACTGGGCACAAACGAAGCGCCAACAGCGCATGCGCGTCATGAATTCACACTATCCAAGTTCTTGTACCATTTCTCACAAGTTTTTTTATATAGATATCTATCGTATAAGCTATCTCTAAACTAACTGAATGTATTTAGAATTTTAATTACCTAATCTGCTGTAATTTGTTACAAATATTTTACTAAATTTAACCCGAGCGCATAAATTATTACAAATTACTGAAGCACCATTAAGATAATATTTCAGTAATAAAACCGCGACGCCTTTAACAACTCAAGATAAGACCAGTTCCGGCCCAATAAAATTTAATTGCACGAAACAAGATTCTTTAAGTTCATCGGCACTAAAATTAATCCACGGGACATCTTTAAAACCGTTCAAAGCTCAATTCATTTTATCAGAACGATTGTACAAGACCACTCAACCCTTTTACCCCAATTCAAAACGCGTCCGGTCGTTAGCAGACATTAATGGAATCCAATGCGGTTAGTCTGCCGTGAAAATAACAACGATTTTGGAAACTCAAGCCTCTGTGAACAGCAAAAACTGTTGGCAGCCTTGAGTAAAGCTTGAGGTGTAGCCCACTTGATTAATTAGCTCAGTTACAATTGCTTAAAGCTCTACGCTGTGGCTCAGATAGGATTTGGTTGATATTCTTTTCATTTATACAATATATACAAACACAACATACTTTATTTCTACAACCAGAAACAGTTGTAACAAAATAGCGGACGTCTCTTCCAATATTCATTATACGCACTTGTTTATGTGAGTATAAGTGTGTGTGTATGGGGATGTGTTGACACTAGCTGAAATAAGATAATTTCTATTTTTATGATAGAACGATTAGGACAAAAATGTATACCCAAACATTGCACTTGTTTTATAATTAAAATATATGAAACGGTTATTTATAGCCTACAAGCTAGGCTATAGAAAACCATGCGACACCAAGCGACACCAAGCGACGTTATGTAGTGAATAAAGTCTTACGATTTCGGTAATCGCAACGTACAAACGTACAACGTAAGGGAAGACAACGTACAGAATACACTCAACATACAAATACGTAATGTTAAAGTTTTAATTAGCATAAGTAACAATACTAAGGTTATGGTCTAAAAAACGGTATTACTTTAGATATTTGATTACATATTTTCCGTTCATGATGAGTTCCTTCGAATTGGGCAAAAAGTTGTTAGTTTTTTGCCCAATTTCCCAGCATTTAAGCGAGTGAAACTGGATTGGTCTGATTTTATAATTTATTTCAAATATAAAGTTATTAAACCCGATGCGATGTAAAATTCTATTAAAGTTATGATAACCCAAGTCTAACTGGAGAAAGTCATAATTAATGTACAGTCTGAGTAGTCTGACTACTCACCTTTCGTAACTACAATATTAGTATCAAAAATATAATAAAATTGGTGCAAACTCAAGTTTTTTTTAAAAAAAACAACGCATACGCTAAACCCTCGTTAAAAATGCTGAGTAAAAGTTTTTTTTTCTAAATAAAATCCGTCTAGATTCCACATTGTATGACCAAACAATACATACTCGCAAATATGAACAATTTGTTACTCACACAGTTTTTTTTTTTGCAAAAAGGCATTTTGTTTGTTTCATTCAGAATATATGACGCTTATAAATATGATACTGCATATCAGAAACTCTATCTAAAAAGTGGCGTTCATGATGTATTCATATATCTGTGTTTAAAACCGTATTTTAACGATAATTGTAACTGTTATTTTCATTTCTCTAATAAATATAAATAAATATAAACAAAATTTCTTACTATAGAGGGGGAAAACTATCATGTAATGAAATAACTACTAATCTAGCAGGCAAATCTTGTCACTTATTTATTTATTTAATTAAACAATGAAATTTATTTCTTTGATTAAATCTGTCCCCAAACATCTTATAGGCTAAATATATTAAGAAAACAAGAAACTTATAAGATATTATAACCCACAAAACAATTTTATGGGACTTAAAATATATTTTTTTTAATTTGTAAAAGAGATAATATAATTTCTCTTATCATTCCCTTAAAATTTTGCGTGCATATACGATTTGTATCTTATAATTTAAAATACCTAAATATTCCATAGCTTTTTTTTTATTTGTCAGAACGTTTGCGGGTCATCAAAAGTTATTATATCTATCAAATGTATCTAGTTTGTACATATATTTTTCACAATTCTAAGTGAATGGCCCGAAAAGGGGCTCTCTAAAGTGTGAAAGGTTTTTCAGTGAACGCGCTTCCATCATAACTTCGTATAATCAGTTGCATCAATCTCGTGTAAAGAACATGTTTATATTGGAATATTTTCAGCACCAAAATGAACTTTGTATGGCGTGTATGTGTTGTGATTTTATTTAACACTGTCTTACTTTTTTCACAGCCCGTTTCATGCCAGTTCTTCTCGTCCTCTCTACACCCTTGATGACTGGCAGTTAATGTAGAGTCAAATTTTTAATAAGTTTGGTTACCTATGTGAATAAAGTTGTTTTTTTTTTATTTTTTGAATGATTTGGTTGATAGTTGTTTTCACATATATCCCTGAGAAGAAGCTTTATTCAACGAACTTAGTGGGCGACATATAAGTGCAAGATCAAAAACACTTAAAAATAGCAATGAAGTACATAATTATGAAGACCAGCGTGACAAGATCAACAGATGTGTCTACTACCCAACTCGGTCAAACGTACTGTGTAATGGTTTCCCAAAGACTGAGAGAATAATCAAATAGAATAAAGATTTTTAAACAAATTAAAAGTGCAATAAGTTTACTTTTATTGTGATCAGAAGTTAATGTGATATACTGACACAGAAACAATAAAATTCCAAAGGAATACAAATTTTATTCAAAAAAATATATATTCAAAAATCATATTGAAATTTAACATAAACAACAACCTAAGTAATATAAATTAAAATGAAACAAAACACAACAATTTTGGTCCCTGTGGCAGAGTACCCACGCTGTATCGCGATGCTTATACGCTGAGCAAGGAAAGCACCAGCTCTTGGATCCCCGGTACTGACTACCAGGCGCCTACTTAATTTCTTAATAAGCGCCTGTGCACTTGCACCTCATGGTGCAAGTGCACAGGCACCTCATGGTGCCTCTTGCACCACTACTTGGGGCGAACAACCTGATGGCCAACACCCCGAAAGAGAAAGCCGATCTTTTAGGCTCTCTTTTCGGGTCCAACTCGACGATTGATGACCACGGGAATACTCCACCGACGTTATTGCGGTGTGATACCTCGATGCCCGAAATTGTTTTTCGGCTTCGTGCTGTACGCAAAGCCCTTACTTCCCTGGATATTCATAAGTCGAGTGGACCGGATGGTATTCCTCCAATAGTGCTGCGCACTTGTGCTCCTGAGTTGGCTCCGGTCCTGACGCGTCTTTTCCGGCACTCTTATTCACTCGGCATTGTCCCGAACGCTTGGAAGACCGCCTTGGTTCACCCGATTCCTAAAAAAGGCGAACGCTCTGATCCTTCAAACTACCGCCCAATAGCTGTTACCCCTTTATTTTCTAAGATAATGGAGACTGTTATCAACAGCCAGCTCCTTCGTTACCTAGAGGAATGCCAGCTGATTAGTGACCGTCAATACGGTTTCCGCCGTGGCCGCTCAGCTGGTGATCTTCTAGTTTTCTTAACTCATAAATGGGCAGAAGCTGTTGAGTCTAAAGGGGAAGCACTGGCGGTTAGTCTGGACATAGCAAAGGCCTTTGATCGGGTATGGCACAAGGCGCTTCTCTCAAAACTTCCAGCATATGGGCTTCCCGTGAAGTTATGCGACTGGATCTCCAGTTTTTTGGCCGATCGGAACATCAAGGTCGCTGTCGACGGTGCATGTTCCGACCTCAAATCCGTAAACGCTGGAGTTCCCCAAGGCTGTGTACTCTCTCCTACGCTGTTCCTCTTGCATATCAATGATATGTTGCACTTAAGCAGCCTTCATTGTTATGCGGATGACAGTACTGGAGATGCTCTATATCACGGCCGTGCAAATATTTCCCGGGTTGATGTCGAGCAGTGTCGGGACAAACTTGTATCTGAAGTCGAGACTCTACTGCGTGGAGTCTCGGATTGGGGTCGACTTAACTTAGTCCAATTTAACCCCTCGAAGACCCAGGTTTGCGCGTTTACCGCTAAAAAGAATCCCTTTGTCGTGGCCCCACTATTCGATAACACTCCTCTTAAAGCCTCAGCCAGTATTGGAATTCTTGGTGTCGATATATCGAGCGATGTCCAGTTCTGCAATCATTTGGAAGGTAAGGCTAAGTTAGCCTCTAAAAAGCTTGGTGTTCTCAGCAGGGCGCGTCAATATTTCACATCAGGCCATCGCTTGCAACTCTATAAAGCGCAAATTCGGCCTCATATGGAGTACTGTTCCCACCTCTGGGCGGGGGCGCCCCAATACCAGCTCCTTCCATTTGATCGCATCCAACGCAGAGCGGCTCGTATCGTCGACGACCCCATCCTTTCCAATCGGCTTGATCCTTTGGCTCTGCGTAGAGATGTAGGCTCCCTCTGCATCTTCTATCGCATTTATCATGGGGAGTGCTCTGATGAATTGTTCGGGCTAATACCTGCAGCGGAATTCCATCACCGGACATCAAGGCAGAATACGAAATTCCATCCGTACCACCTTGATGTCTGGCGTTCCACGACTGTGCGTTTTTTAAGGCAGTTTCTACCGCGCACCACCTCTTTGTGGAACCAACTGCCAGCGCAGGTATTCCCGATCCGCTACGACTTGGGGACCTTCAAAAAAAGAGCGTTCCTCTTCCTTAAAGGCCGGCAACTCACTTGTAAGCCTCCTGGCGTTGCAGGTGTCCATGGGCGGCGGTTGGCACATCACTCGAAGTGACCCGCCTGCTCGTTTGCCTCCTCTCACATAAAAAAAAAAAAAAAAATGGTCCAAAAGTCCAAAAGAAGGAGGTATATGTTTATTTTAATATAGTGTATTTTATTATATAATATAATACATTGCATAAATAGTTCGTTAACCTATATTGTCGATGAACTATGCTTTAGTAAAAGTACAAACTATACATGTATAGTTGGAAAAATGTGAACAAACTTTTAATAGACTAGTTTCCGCTGGCCCAGCGGATAATCTCTGTAAATCTGACGAAGCCGCTAATCCAGATTGGTTGTATGACTTCACAGAACAATATCGCATTATTGAATTCTTTACATACCAATATGCCTTGTGATTGAACTTCTATGAACCCGTGCTGTTTAACACAAATTTACATATAAGTTTTTTCTTATAAGATACTTGGATCACTGAGTGTAGCTGAGGTCATGTTGTGTTTTTATACTAAAGGTTTGCTTTTATATTAATAATATATCATAGTGTTATTTATTTATATTATAATTGCTACCTAGTTAATAGTAGTGTTATAGTATTCACACTTCAATTACATTTACTGACAGTTCCCAAGTTAATGGCGTAGATTGGACAAGAAGAACTACCAAGAAGCTTCTCCAGAACAGAACCGTTGTAAAAAACGCCATCGAAAGCGTCAATATATATAAAACAAAATATAGTTTTATATCTATATATAGAGAGAACCTCCAAAAACACAGTACTCCGAGATGAACCTAATGTAAAATGAAATGAGAATGATTAGCAATACAAATTCAAATTCAATATGAAGTAGGATTTTACTTTTTTAACTTAATATTAGGAAAGTAAGAAGAATGGTTTTTCAAGGACATATTAAGGAGGTCTGTTACAATTTTTTTTAGGCCTATCTTATCAAACATCGAGGCTGAATTCGATAGAAATTCAGTCGCACACAGGAAATACACAAAACATATTTTATTGAAGGTATTCAAAATAGTTCTATGGTATATATATTTTGTTTTAGTTATTAAAGTTTAATATTAACGGTATTTATGAGTCAAATATCAATTTCAGTGCACTTTTTTTGGTCAAAAAGGTTAGAGTGCTTAACCAAGTTTCACAAGTTATTCAAAGTGACATTAGGTCGTAACATACGATGCCGGGGCGTTCGTATTACACGCTACCATAGTGTATAACAATCAGACCATTTACAAGGTGGCTGTGTGGCAATGCTCCAACTTAGTAATTTTCTCTTAGCACCGAAAGTCGCAATCCAAATTAACATTTCAACTGCCTTGACTCAGATAAAAGTTAATTTTCGTTATAAAGGGCCGTTGAAATGAATGTTTTTATAATTTAAGTAATTAGTTTGTAAATATTTTTTTTGGGTTCAGCACTAGTGCATTTAAAACTTTCTGATCAAAACGTTAATTTAAGAACTGGCTCACTAACTGTGGGTTGCCTGGAAGAGATCGCTTATTAGCGAAAATGACGCCCGTTGTTCTTTTAATGTATTAACATCATCTCCTAACACTGTTTAAGAGCAATGAAGTATGAATAAATAAATAATTGTTGTTTCATAATCACAATAAAAGTAATTCTAGTATTTTAATGATTCATTTTATATACTTTACAAATTAATAAAGTCTTTTATCTATATTTTGTGATATTATCTTTACATTAATTTTTCTATTATAACGACACCCTTACTAGAACAAATATGGTCCAGACTGAATGTTTTCTTAGGACGTGAAGTTCCTTGGTCCTTGGTAACCTGTCTTGTATTATTTCAAAACCCGCTCTCGGCATACGATAAACCCACCTTGTTAATTAGATACGATGTATGTACAGTGTTATGATGCCTGAGAATCTAAAATATGTACAGTTCTTATGACAAAACTTACTGATTCATTAATTAAAACAATTAATAGTTTATTTTATTTATTCACACTTTGTTACGCAAGAACGGTTGAAATAATATTAATAGATGTTAGTACATATTAAAGCAATACTTGTTAGAATATAAGATTTAATATTTATAAAAGTTTTATATCATATCGTGTCAATATATGTTGATAATGCATTAGTTAAGTTTTCACAGAATTTGCAGGATTTTTTTAAGAATAAACATTTTGATAGGGATTCGTTATTTAAATCGCTCAGGAATTATGCGTAAAAAATCAACATAATCTCGTGCTCAAATAAGTAAGAGTTCCGCTAATTTTATTTGTGCTCCTACAGAATTTAATAAGGCGAAAGAATTATATAATATTTTCAACACACTCGTGTCCGGGCTAATGAAATTAATTATTTTAATGTTGGCCACTACAAGAATAATTACTCATATCTTCCACTGTGGCATGCTATTATCAACTTTATGTTTAAGAATTAAAGTTTATTTTATTACGCCCCAAACTATTTTATGACCCTTTAATTAAATTGTTTTATAACGAATGTAGCAGTTATTAAGCATATTTCTCGATTATTGAGAAATATTTAATATTTATACACAAAATTGAACTTAAATATACGGAGAGCACAGAGATTTTAACGCTCTAAGCATTATAACCCACACATTGTCCTATTTGAGAATAAGACGTTTTGAATAATTTCTGAAATTCTTAATTAACTCATTCATTCTGAATACCTTAAGTATCAAACTCAAAATATCTTTATTCAAGTAGGTCTTTATAAAGACACTTTTGAATCGTCAATTTTTACACTACCGCCGGTTCGGACGGCAGTCATAAACAATTAATACACTATTGTGCTACTGACAATTAAAATAACAAAGCATTGGTTTCATAATTATACTTAGGCACTGGTGATATTGTGATTTAAGAAGCCTCTCCAGGTATATGTTAATTTATTTAGTTATAGATATGACGGCGCATCATAAAACCACCACATTTAGTTATACTTGCTACGATTTATTAAAGATGTCTGCATTGTTTTTTTAATTATCAGAATCAGGCCGGCAACGCACTTACGAGCTTCCTGCGATTTATCTATGGGCAGCGACTTCTCCTTTATGGTGGTGCCTTAAAGAGTTACTTCTGCTCGTTTGCCCCTCTTCTATAAACAAGAGTGACAGCTGTCAATCTAACGAAGTGTTATGTCGACGGTTGCACAGCAGTGATTACAGTGACTTTGACTTAAATACTGAGTAAACTTTAGTTCACACAAACAATCGTTCAAATACCAACGCCCATGGCTAATTATAAAGAGCCTGCGTCTACAAATACAAAAAAAAGAACTTTTTAAAAACTTTTTGATTCCTCAAATATATTTTATATTATATTATATTATATTATATTATATTATATTATATTATATTATATTATATTATATTATATTATATTATATTATATTATATTATATTATATTATATTATATTATATTATATTATATTATATATTTTTATTCCTATAATATATCTACGCCAAAGGTCTCGACGTAAATAGTTTTGTAAATATCTCGTGAAATCTAATCCATTTTCAGACTGTAACTGAGATTAAACATCAGCGTATAGTTTGTTGGTTGTTTCTCCTTCTTACTATATTTCTTGTAATATTTCGACGCTTGTGTTGAGATCATATGAATAAAAGAAATATAAGCATTAAGGTATGTTATAAAACAATTTTTTTATATCTATGATTTTTATATAACATTTATACACGGTACTTGCTAACTTGCTCGGGGCGGATCAAACCGGTAAAAACTGGATCCAGTTGTTTTTGCATTAACTGTATTTCCATTAGAATTTTCGGTTTAGGGTCCGTCCTTTTGGCCAGAGGCGGAAAGTGTTTTTGTAACACTCTCCCACTTCGTATCGGTTCATTAATTTTGGGACCTCTACTTCTTCCAGACAATGATCAAAAAGAAATAGATCGCTTGGTGTAAGTACGTTTTTACTTGTTTGACCTATTCATATTTAATAATCAAACACAGACAAACACACACACACCAAAAATAGGATGAATGTATTTAAATATTTGTCTTGATTTAGAGATATCCGCTATTACTTTAATAATGCGTGGTGTGTGATGTTGCTACACTAACAAAGTGCTGAGTTCATTGTTGATACTTCAAAAATTTGTACGGCCCCTTATTAAAAAAAATAATATACTTATGTAGTATTGATTTGATTCGACGTAAGATGGTCCCATACCACTACTTTATGGGATCATCTTCACATAACAAAATACGATTATAAATAAATTTAGAGACCATTATTTTCTCGTTGTTTAATATAGAGTGTTAAATACTTTGTTTCAAATAGATGTAAATGAAATTTAAATTGAATCTATGATACAATTTAAAATTGCAATTTTCGTAATGACACTGCAAATATTTTGTGAAAAACAAATTTTGCCAAATAATAATTTTAATGAGGCGTCCGCTAACTTTCATGACGCGTTGAAAGCGTTCGTGTTTATAGTTTTTAATGGCTGCCTTTAATCATTTTAATGTGTTTTTCAAAAATTATTAAAATGTATTCATATTGAAAATTGTTGAGGAGCGAATCATAAGAGACAATTTGATATTTTTTGTACTCAAATTAATGAAAAACTTTAATCTGACATTATAACAATTGCACCACTGTGCAATATACTAAGTACTTGGTGACTTAACAATTTAATTGTCTATATATTTTATGTACTTAAAGTAAGCCTTTATCAAAGGTATTCTAAGCAGCTCCTTTAAAAAACGCTCTTACTCAAAAAAAGAAACTGGAGGCAAACGAGCAGGCGGGTAACTTTGACTGAAGTGCTAACCGCCCATGGACCTGCAACGCCAGATTTTTAAAATTAAATTGTGTTTTATTCTTGAGTAAAAATATGAATGTAGTAAAATATATTAATAGTTATTATGTTATTCTTGGTTAAGTCTTCAAGAAAATGCAATTTATTTTACTCTCCTAATGGTAAATCGCCGCCTATGGAAGCCGCTTATAGATTTTATATTTGCTACAGAGTACCATACCTGCCTTTAAGTATGCTCGGAGACTTCAATATATAAATTTCAAACAATCTTCCCTTAGTTTGAATCAAAAAAACAAAGTCTACATGAGCCATACAATTGTTACTTAAGAGTCATGGGAGCAAATCAAACAAAAAAGCCGGCAAACATTGTAAACAATCATTAATTAGGGTTCAGTAACCGTAAAACTAGGCTGGGCGTGGTAGCTATTAATCACCCGGAGTCACTCCTTGCGATCTGTACCACCTGATTGATGAACAGCTAAGTACTGACCAACTGTTAAAGATACATTGTCCAGATACGTATTAAATGGAAGCTCTTTCATACTTTTAGCCCAGTTTAAATCTCAGTTTTTCATTGTTATTCTTGCATTCATTTTGTATAGATACAACTTAATATTGTAATTCTCTCACGACTTAAGCTATTAAGTCAAAGTTTATAGAGGTTTTAATAAATGACGAGCCTTTTTAACAGTGTCTATATTTTTCAGTCCGTAGATCAACCAATAACATAAGCCAAACTAAATGCATCACAATAAAACAAGAAAGATAATGATAGTTGAATTATATAAAAATATATGAATGCGGAGAAAGTTAAGTTAAACCAGTTCCAGAGTGACTAGTAAAATAAATTGTGCTAAATTCAGTCATAATGCATTTCAATCTCAGCGCATTAAAATTGTATACATCTTATGCACATATATTTAAAGTTCCACAACTTGGTAGCCAGTATTGAAATATTTTTCATTCTAAACTAAAACATTTTTCATAGTCGCCACTAAACGAAAAGGCACTAGCAAACATCTGCTCCGAGGACGGACAATTACGAGTGTCGTTCTATGCTAGCTTATACCACGTAACACAGAGTAAAAAATATTGATACAACCTTTTGTAATCTTTATACGAAGGTCACAACATATATTGTTTTTGTTAATTAAATTTACTATAGCTTATTGAATCTAGTGTCAACACATACTCATACATACACACATAAACACACGGACAGACACAACACAGGAAATATCCAGCGTCCGCTAAATTGTAACTATAATTTCTGGTTTTAGAAATAAAGTATTTTACTTTATTCCCATTTCATTCTGAAGTACTGTTAAATACAATATTTTTTGTCAAAACTCCCTATTTTGAGTGTTTTATATAAAGACTCTAAAGTCTACATTTAGGTTTATTTATATATGAATAAAAACCGAAAAAGAAATATTTATATGAGTTTTTTTTCACCATCAAATAACTACCAAGCAAAGTTGTAACGTACATTTGATAAAAGAAAATTATCGACGATATAAAATCAAAACATAAGACAATAAATGGTACAGACAAAGTATTAATAAGGCGTTGGATGTTAAATTGAATATATCTTTATTTCTTTACATTATAACCAAAGAAATTATATTAAAATGTCAAATACAAATCAGACATTTAATATAACTCACACATGGGTATGATATGGTATGGTATGTTATATTAAATGTTTTATACACAATATATAAATACAATTTAATTTTTTCATCATTGTCTGAACACATCTTACAAAAATATAAACGAGTCCAAATCATCTGAGTTAGCTTTTATGAAGTTAGTTATTATTTTGTTTAATTTTTTTTTTATCTTTATATAAAAAATATTATCTTACTAACATATAACGTATACGCCTAACTAGTAACCGAATAGTTAATTTTTTAATAAAACTCTTTTATTATAAAAAAGGTTTCATGGTAGGACTATAAACCAACAATAATTACAAAATGTATGTTATACACGATAAACACTTTATTTGCTTAATGAAAAACATTATTTACTCATATAAGCAAACAATAGTTCGTAATGAAACCTTGAAAATTAAGTAGGGTTACTTCTAAATAAATAATACTAGAGTCTTACCATAAACAAATATACGCATATTAACTTCAGTTTATCACTGTACGTAAATTAACAAAACAGCTACTTGAATACAACTTAGAATATGACTAGGCGCACAATAATACAAGTCATACCGCATCCATTTATTATTCACTCATCTATACTGACGACTTTAATTAATAAATAAGCGCTCTGTATAAAAAAAGTTTACGGCGTCCGGATTTTCTAGAAGTACACATCGCTTATAAATTCAACTTATATAAGAACAATTTCGAACCTCATGGTGAGGTAAGTATATATATATATATGTGTGGTATTGGTGGTCAAAATATATTGGTTTCAACTTTTTAATGAATTTATTTAACACTTTCTACACTAATACATCAACGTACCAACGTATCAACGTACGTCTTAGTTCTCCATCTTCAATCTTCCTGCTCCCTCTCTCTCGCACAGTCCTCTCACTCGCACACCTCACGTTCCTTTATCACGCTAACTCTAACGTTCCGTTCCTTTACACATCCTACATATAGTCAAGTCAAGTACGTAAGTAAGTCTATATAGGTATATTACATATTATTATGAAGTCAACAATGTAACGTGTTATAAAAATATAAGTGTATTACAGTCTATTATATGTCATTCGCATGTTTTTCACCATAAAATATTTGCAAAATGTTATTATATTTTCGACGTAAATATGACAGCTTTATTATTAATATCAATATGTAGTTGTTAATTAATAAATACAGGCTTTGAAATGCCCTTACGAAGGCTCTCCGCCAACGATCGTAACTTAATTAAAGTGCAGTGATTAAGATTCCTTTCACCGCCTTATTAAGAAGTGCGATAATGTCAGAAAATTATTAAATCAACTTTTAATCGAACCAAACTTAATAACTGGATTACTTATTATTTTTTCCTCTCTTAAGAAATTCAACGGCAAATTATTTATCGACATAAAGTCCTCTGTCATAGAAAATCAAAGTGTCTTATTAAAGTTATTCAAAGCTTCGAAAGTTTTATTCATTTATCTCTTTCATTAATATTGTATATAAATGTATAAAAAGACTATTGAACATTGGTGAAACTAATCTAAAATGTATTTTGTTGCGTTGTCTTTTTATTAAATTTTATTTTTCAGTCTCAGATTCAGTATCATATACTATAGACTCCTGAATATATTATATATATATATGTATATAAACACACTAATTTCGCGCTTTTAAATGTTCAAAGTCTGTTGAAAGTTATTCATTACAAATTATAAAACGTAAAACGGGACTTTTTTCTTGTTATATTCCGTAATGAGTATTTATACTTTGACACAGAATAAAGCGAGTTCGCCTTTCAGCAACATAATACCTTTATAGATAATTTCTAAAGCGAGTAAACTTTAAAACTTTAAACTCGAAAACCAACTTTAATTCACTAAGGTGCCGTTAGTTTACATAACAAAATGACTCTTATTTCAGGGGGATAAAGGTGAGATTTTCAATTTATTATGAGGAATATGCATAAAAGATCTTTTATTTAAACGATTACTTATTTTACAGCCCCATACGTTCCTGCTGTTGGTCTACCAGCACCTAGATGCGGCCTTGGAATTCGAATCAAGTAGAATTTGTAAAAAGGTTTACATGTTGTGTTGTTATTCCGATATTGTTGTCATGGTTCGTTCGTTCGTTTTACTGGAGCCAGCTGCCCTCCAATACGAATTAGGCACCCCAAATGGACAGCGTACCACTCTGTAAAAGGCCGGCAATGCATTCACGAGCCTGCAGCCTAGTGGGTGCGGCTACTTGTATGGTTTGCCTTCTGCTCGTTTGACGCCTCTTCTATAAAAATAACTCAATCAATAAACAAACTACTGCGCTGGAAGACATAAGTCGATCAATAATATTTTCACAATTAGTAATATTTCCAGATTATTAATACAACATGGAGAAAATGTTTGTTATTTATAAAATAAACAATTATTTTATATAGCGTGTCAATAAATAAATTAAAATACACAAAACCTTATTCATTTTTAAACACCAACCTCAATATTGCTCGCCTCATTATTTTTGGGTACGCATTATCCAAGCGTTATGAATGTTGGAACAGCGTTTGTATGGAAATTTCTTCTTCCGGCGACTCTTAAAGTCAGTTCAGAAAGTAATTTACACGACAGCATACAAGCTGAAGTTGTACAAAGAAATCGTAAAAAAAAAAACGCCACAGTGTCGCGACATGAGCAAACTGCTCAATTGCGACTTCTCAGACTTAAAAGAACAGTGATTTTAAAGGAGCGCAAAGGGTTTCTGTTTCTTTGTGTTATCATTTTAACGTTCTTTAAGCTCGGTACAACAATAAATTCTAGCGATTTAGTACTTTCATATTTAACCATTATCAAAAATGAAAGCTAGCTTTTTGAATTGACGAATTACTAACACTTGTTTTCTGTATACTCTTGTCCTTTTCCAGGAGGCAAACGAGCAGGCTGATCATGGACACCTGAAATGCCAGGAGGCTTACAATTGAGTTGCCCGTCTTTAAGGGAGAGGAGAAAGGTACTTTAGGTTAAATAAATAATTGTTTAATGGTTTATACTAATTTAAATTAAAAAAATATTATTAAATATTTTCCATTTGAATATACTCTTAAATTATTATGCAAATTTTTATAGGCCACAAAAAGTCTTCATAAATTCCGTGCTACTTAATAAATATTTGTCTTACTTAAACATAATCATTCGTTATTACCTTTGGGAAATGCGTGTAAATGAAAGTGGGAAGAGAAATTCCATTAACAAAATTACATTGATAATAGACATTGTGTTTAATTTTATTCAATAAGGGCTTTATATAAAACATATATTTTTTTAAGGTTAATTTTTCAATAAAACTCCACATGTTTTTATGTCCTGTGCTGTCCAATGCTTTAATAAAAAGCAATTAAACCATATAACAATGAAATGTGTTAATGAGACTTTTTGAGACTAGGGACAATTTTAAATACAGGAAATAACAACCAATCGTGCTTTAAGGCTTACGTGTGTGTTATCTAATCATCAATTTATCTCTCGTAGTATTTTACAGAAATCAAATTAAAGCGCAGCTCAATATATTTCCTACGATCCGTTCTAATTAACGACTCTGAGCTGTTCTGTGCGAAATATTTTAATACACTAAGTTTGCAGTTGCAGTGAAGTTTACTGTCTAACATCGTTGGTTTTCGTTTAATATTTAAAATATGCTCGCATCAGTATGCATACCGCTCTAACAACTTATAATAAATAATATAATTATTAAAAATACCGTGTTATTCATTATCTCAACAACAAAAATACATTTAAAGAAAGCTAAACTAGGATGTAATTTTTATTTTTTATTTATTTTAGGGAAAAACAAACGGTTACACATTTACATTGAATATATAAATAATACAAATAGATAATTGTACTATGTGAAACCCTCAGCGTTTTCCAGGTATTAAGAGTAATGTTTGCAGTTATGGAAGAAAATCTAATATAACACCAGTGAGTGTGTTGTGTATATATAACCCGATTGAATTTGAACAAAACAAAGACATAGAAGAGGCTAAAGAACTGGCTTTCCATCCAAAATTTTTATGACACTGTAGGTTTTATACTGTTCCCACTTTCCTAGTGGGAACTGTAGGGTAGTAGTAGTAGTTTTATACTGTTTTATGACACTGTATCGTGTAATATATTACACGATAACTCTCTTATTTCTGTATAAAGCCTACAGTGTCATAAAATTATGGATGGAAAGCCAGTTTAGTTCCTGTGACATAAAATACTCGTATACTGCATAATTATTATCAAATGTTGTGGCCCACATATTTTCAGTAACAGGAACATATAATATTCGTTATATTTCGTGGTTAATTTGATGATCAAATATTTGATAAATGTGATATTTCACTCAATCAAGTTTATTGCATCAATTGGAGATCTTCATGCATGTTTTACTTTGAAAAAGGTAATTACTCAACTCGAACTTGAACTCCTTACATAAATAATAAATTATACTTGAGTACTATACTTTCGTAAACACATCCCACACCCACGTCACAGTTGTCAAGACGTTAAATAATAAAGCGGTTCATCCCGACAATCGCCCGTCTCCGCGCGAGTTGAACCCACAAGTTTGTGGTAGACTCATCCATCCGTACTTCCGGGCCTCTCAAATATCCTGACGCAACATATATTACTTCATTAATCTTAGACTATATTTACGGTAATGTTAGAACAATTTCTGTTAACGCATCGAAATTCTAATTGTTCTTAAATTTCACACGCATGGTGAAATAATATTTACGTCGCGTCGTTTACTCTTTTATGCCGGCTATAGAATATTTATTATTTGTTTATCTGTGGTTTCAAGGTAAAAAAATGTTACCCTGTAATATCTGTATGGCGTTCTTGACTTATTACGTGATATAATAGGTAGCCCTAGTTGGGTATATACAAGCAAATTTTAGTGTTAGCCCAAGGTAGACTACACTTACTCCTAAATAATCACTCTTCCTGTGCTATGCAATATGTCAAAACATAACTTAGTATCATGTTTTTTGTAACACAACGGTTACAATATTTAAATATATAATTTTTTACAACACAGAAGGATTATTTTATTGCTTAATTGCTGAATATTTTAAAAGCAAATAACCCATTAAATTGTTTTTTATGTATCGCTTTGAGCAAAGAACGTGTCTGAGATAAAAGTGATTCAGGGAACGGGGTACGCCTCGGGGGTCGATTTAATTAGAAATATTTAAAACGCTTACCATGTCATTATAAGCTCCAGTGTTACTAACTTTCAATAGATATTCTTTAAGATATAATATTGGTGTTACATTCCATTTCTATAATATAGTCATTGTAAAAGTTTGTTCATTAAAACGATGTTTGACTTCTAATTAATTATAGGTTAAGAACAACTTAATATTTTTCAATTATTCACATAATTGTTCGTTGTAAAATTAGTCTTTAGCTGACTTTTTTATAGTAGAGAGGACAAACGAGCAGGAGGCCCACCATAAATATGGAGTCGCCGCCCATAGACACTCACGCGGCTGGGAGCTCGTTAGTGCGTTGCCGGCCTTTTAGGGAGTGGTACGCTTTTGTCTTGAAGGACCCTCGTTATGTGTATGGAAGAAAGCATATAATGCTTCTATTTACTTATAAGTATTCTTTATAACATTACCATATAGATTAATAATATTTAAATTAATCTAAGCTAAATTGATTTTACATTTCTTTTCAAGAACGAAAAATTATTGTACAAATGTTTATAACACAAGTTAATAAGACCATGAAACCGCTTTTTATAACGAAATTCTTGAAAACACTCAGCTAATATACAAGTTTCTTTTGAACATTATTAAGTGACGTATTCCAAGGTTTTTGGGTTCCCTAATGATGAAATAAAAGCCATCACTACATACACTTTTTAATAAACGTCAAATCTTTAAAATATTCAATGTAATATGATTTTATGGAAGCTAATGTGAAAAGTTGCTGTCAACCTAATGTAGACTTTCGCTGAAAACCTTAAAACATAAAATTACAGGCGTTTTTATTTTCAATAATGTATACGGAACATTAAAAATTAAATCCAAAATAGCTTGACCATTATTATATTTCCTTAAGAGCTACTCTCTCGATAGCCCGAGGATATTTCAATATTCACATTAGCGATATTACATTTTATTACATTTTTTCATACACCACAGAGTAAATAAAATAGTATACAAATCATTTACCATAATGAAAATAATAATATTATTAATTTAAAAAAAAAACGGTTCCTGTGGCATACTGGTTTACGTGTAAACCAGGGTTTGAATTCTGGTGAAACAATAATTGATTTTATTATTATAGAAATTATCATAAACGCAATATATCACTTTCTATATTGTGACCCTTGTGTGACTATATAATTAATTAATGAGAGTTATAAAACCGATTAAATTCAAAAATGAATAGTTTTGATTTTTTTACTGTCCATAACTTTACTATGGTAATCGTATGGTTGATAATTTAAGTGATCAAATTTTATTAGTCGGATTGCCAATATATTTTTAGATATATTTTCGTTGTTATTGTGGCTTCGATTGTGAAATCATTTGTCATAATTACATTTGCAATTTGGTTTTACATTTCTGTGCTCAAAAATAATATGTTTGCTTATTAATTTTTTTTTTTTTTTTTTTATGTGAGAGGAGGCAAACGAGCAGGCGGGTCACTTCGACTGATGTGCCAACCGCCGCCCATGGACACCTGCAACGCTAGGAGGCTTACAAGTGAGTTGCCGGCCTTTAAGGAAGAGGAACGCTCTTTTTTTGAAGGTCCCCAAGTCGTAGCGGATCGGGAATACCTGCGCTGGCAGTTGGTTCCACAAAGAGGTGGTGCGCGGCAGAAACTGCCTTAAAAAACGCACAGTCGTGGAACGCCAGACATCAAGGTGGTACGGATGGAATTTCGTATTCTGCCTTGATGTCCGGTGATGGAATTCCGCTGCAGGTATTAGCCCGAACAATTCATCAGAGCACTCCCCATGATAAATGCGGTAGAAGATGCAGAGGGAGCCTACATCTCTACGCAGAGCCAAAGGATCAAGCCGATTGGAAAGGATGGGGTCGTCGACGATACGAGCCGCTCTGCGTTGGATGCGATCAAATGGAAGGAGCTGGTATTGGGGCGCCCCCGCCCAGAGGTGGGAACAGTACTCCATATGAGGCCGAATTTGCGCTTTATAGAGTTGCAAGCGATGGCCTGATGTGAAATACTGACGCGCCCTGCTGAGAACACCAAGCTTTTTAGAGGCTAACTTAGCCTTACCTTCCAAATGATTGCAGAACTGGACATCGCTCGATATATCGACACCAAGAATTCCAATACTGGCTGAGGCTTTAAGAGGAGTGTTATCGAATAGTGGGGCCACGACAAAGGGATTCTTTTTAGCGGTAAACGCGCAAACCTGGGTCTTCGAGGGGTTAAATTGGACTAAGTTAAGTCGACCCCAATCCGAGACTCCACGCAGTAGAGTCTCGACTTCAGATACAAGTTTGTCCCGACACTGCTCGACATCAACCCGGGAAATATTTGCACGGCCGTGATATAGAGCATCTCCAGTACTGTCATCCGCATAACAATGAAGGCTGCTTAAGTGCAACATATCATTGATATGCAAGAGGAACAGCGTAGGAGAGAGTACACAGCCTTGGGGAACTCCAGCGTTTACGGATTTGAGGTCGGAACATGCACCGTCGACAGCGACCTTGATGTTCCGATCGGCCAAAAAACTGGAGATCCAGTCGCATAACTTCACGGGAAGCCCATATGCTGGAAGTTTTGAGAGAAGCGCCTTGTGCCATACCCGATCAAAGGCCTTTGCTATGTCCAGACTAACCGCCAGTGCTTCCCCTTTAGACTCAACAGCTTCTGCCCATTTATGAGTTAAGAAAACTAGAAGATCACCAGCTGAGCGGCCACGGCGGAAACCGTATTGACGGTCACTAATCAGCTGGCATTCCTCTAGGTAACGAAGGAGCTGGCTGTTGATAACAGTCTCCATTATCTTAGAAAATAAAGGGGTAACAGCTATTGGGCGGTAGTTTGAAGGATCAGAGCGTTCGCCTTTTTTAGGAATCGGGTGAACCAAGGCGGTCTTCCAAGCGTTCGGGACAATGCCGAGTGAATAAGAGTGCCGGAAAAGACGCGTCAGGACCGGAGCCAACTCAGGAGCACAAGTGCGCAGCACTATTGGAGGAATACCATCCGGTCCACTCGACTTATGAATATCCAGGGAAGTAAGGGCTTTGCGTACAGCACGAAGCCGAAAAACAATTTCGGGCATCGAGGTATCACACCGCAATAACGTCGGTGGAGTATTCCCGTGGTCATCAATCGTCGAGTTGGACCCGAAAAGAGAGCCTAAAAGATCGGCTTTCTCTTTCGGGGTGTTGGCCATCAGGTTGTTCGCCCCAAGTAGTGGTGGAAGAGATGGCTTACAGAAGTTTCCTTGAACAGCCTTGGCAAGAGACCAGAATGCACGTGTCCCAGAAGGGAGCCGAGCCAGTCTATCACCAATTCTGCTGATGTGAATAGACTTTGCCTTAGCAATGGCACTTTTGAGGGACCTAGAGGCCGAGTTGTATGCTTTTTTAAGAACGCTGGTATTTACATCACGTGATGCTGCCGCTTGAGCCCAGGTACGATAACATTCAAGCTTTCGGCGCGCCGCCATTTTGCAAGACTGTCTGAACCAAGGTTGGGACTTGCCACCGATGGGCACAGCAGAGAAAGGAATAAAAAGCTCCATTCCCTGCAGCACCACATCAGCGACAGAGTCGGCAGCAGCATTCGGATCATCCGACGAAAAACAAATCGGCCCCCACGGGTAGGAAGCAAAAAAGGAGCGCATTCCATCCCAGTCTGCTGACCTATAGTGCCAGACGCGACGACAACCTGCAAAACGAGGTCTAGTGAGTCGCGTTGTTCTTATAGTACTCCGAACAAGGCAGTGATCTGAAGATCCTAATGGGGAATCAACTGATACATGATACCCGTCCGGGTGAGAAGTCAGCAGCAGGTCCAACAGTGAAGGATTATGACCTTCGACATCTGGGATTCTCGTGATCGAGGGCACCATTTGAGTCAGGTCGTAGGCCAAGGCAAAGTCGTGAAATATTCTTCCCGCATAGTCGGTGGTAGTAGAGCCGAGCCAGTCGGAATGGTGGGCGTTAAAATCGCCAAGAACTACGACTTCAGCGGTAGGAACATTTGCAATCAAGGAGTCTGTAGCCGATTGTGTGATGTGCTCCACAAGTCGGTCAATTTCGGCATTACCGCTATGAGACCTATAAAGGCATGCGTAGAATCGCGGATGGTCATCGCAGTCTACGCGGAGCCAAAGAATCGATAGGTCTTTTCCTTCAGGAAACGTGAGGCGACGAGAGCAAATGTCATCCCGGACATAGACACACACTCCAGCCCTTGGCAAGAATCTATGTTCTAATTTATAACCAGGGTAGGAGAGGAAAGAGGTGTCGCCAGGAGAAGAAATCTGTATCTCGGTAAGAAAGAGTAAGGCCGGCAAAGCTGTTTCAAGGTGGTGGTGAACAGCGTTTAAGTTCGAAACAAGCCCCCTCACATTGCAGAAGTCCACAGTAAGCGATGAGGAAGGTGCCAAGTGATGCTTACTCTGTTTGCCCCGACATTTATGAGATGTGTTTTTAGATATGAGCGCAAAATTGCCCCCCCCAGAATACGAAGGGCAGCCTGGGGGCCCAACAACAAAACAGTTAGGTGGACACGCAGGAGGGGATTCTCCACGACAGGTGGTACCCCCCTGGGGTAATTTCTTTTTATTTTGCACCATCATTCATGTATTTGTTTGGGGGGACAGGGAAGGAGAGGGAATGAGGAGGAAAGGAAAAAAAAGGAAATGGAGGGTTACAAGAGGGCGGGGAAGGGGATAGGATGGGCACCGGAAGATCTCACTCACCGAACGAAACGCGAGTACAAAATGAACAAAGTCCAATTGCATCACTTCACGCCGGTTTTCTGTGAGAGAGTGGTATTTCTCCGGCCGTGCCTGCCCATTCGGCTGAAACCCTAAGGTAACAGCATGGCACTCCCACTCTAAAATTATTTTATATTCTATTATTATTAATTTTGTGTTTATTACACAGTTGGCTGCGTGGTCTATTTACAATTAAGTTTTTTTTTGTACATACTTTAAGATATGAATGTTAAAGGAAATAGAAGCGAGAAAATCGGCGTGTCTTTATTATCTAAAAATATATAAATAACAATATTGTACTCATTTCAATTGTTATTTTCACGTATTAATATGTAATATTTACACATTTCAAAGTAAGCTATTTAAAGCTTGTGTTGTAATATAATATATATATAAACCTAACTAACCTTAATATGATCCCAATCATATTCCCAAGCAGGCACTTGACTGGAATCCTCAACCTGGCGACGTACTCAAATGCGTCGGATGGAGCGCGATGGAGGATTGCTGTGGATCCTATGTCCCAGGCCAGGGCAGGCCCTCTGCCCCACCGAGGGGACATAGGATTATAAGTCAAGTCAATACTAATCTAATAAATTAGCTCGTACATGTGTGCCACCACGGCACACATTAAGTATTATATTAAATAAATAAATAATATTTCATATTCGTGTCAATAATACCCTGGGTTACAATAAATTATAACAGATGTATAAATTAACACAGTATAAACATACTTTATATTAATATATGTTGTATAGTTTTTTTCGTATACGTATTAAATTAATGCATCATGCGTGATACATTACTACTAAGTGCGCCTTGGTTTGGTTAACGTTTTCGAATCACTGACCCCTATGTTAATCAAATGGGATTACGTTTAAAACAGATGTAGACCGCGTGAAGGGCTTACAACTTCATCCTTCCATTAGCGATTTGAACACGAATCAAATACCAACGTAATAGTCCGGACAAATGAATATTTTTACATGTGTACTTTTCGAATTTGAACGGAAATGCATATACTACGTTCTATTTTCGAAAAAGGACCAATTAAAGAATGCCTTTGAGCCTCTTTGGTTAAATACTTGATTTTTTTTATAACTTTTTTTCAGTATTTAATTCCGCTATTCTTAATTAGTTAGTGTAATCACTCAATGCAATAACTCTTAATTAATTAAATACGTATAACGCCTTCAAAATCATAATTACCATTTGACATTTCAATCCAAACCAAAACTTAAAATATTAAATATCTGGAAACCATCTCCCAACTGAAACATAACTACATTTCACTAAAAGCTCATCAGCTCTTGAAAACTCAAACAAAATAATTAATGTGACATATGTACTTAATTCTAAATTGACAGTAAAACTAAAGAAATAATTAGCGCAGACATTTTAATTTCCATGTAAGTAACGATTGGACGAATGACCGTATTTCTCACACTTACAAAACGTTTACGTGAAATAAAGGTATTTTTTTTTTGCAAACCGTACAAAGTACAAAGCAATAAAAGTGTATTTTGTTAGTTTGTTTCGTTCCGAGCCTTCGATATTTGGCGTCGTGTGGTTATTTAGGTGGTGGAAATTTATCACCCACGTACTATGTCGCACTGTAAATATCGTCGGCTCTTTTGAGGTATATATAAATGTTTTTCATTGTGTACACACTATGATAATTATTTTTTTAAAAATAATATCGCTACAACCACTATACGTATTAATTAAAAAATAATATAGGACATTTATTCATTTTGATTTTTAGTTTTTTTTATATATTTAGTTTGTTTTGACAATATCATGGAGGCACTTAAGTAATAATCTACTTGTTTTTTGGAGAACACACCCTATCTCGTACTAATGTTAATGAATAATACAAAAAACAAATCAAGTATCAGTTCCAGTTACTATAGTGTAAAATTGTGTGTGTCTGTTTTGACGTGTAAAGAGTATAGTTAACTTGGTTTGATTCGCTCGAGCGTTTGGTTTAAATTAATCATTTGATTCGTTATTTTATTTCAGTAGCAATCTTTATTTAACTTGTATGACAAATTCAAATTTTCAAATTACGAAAACGCTTTGTAGGCAACATTTAAAATTCGAATTTTAGCGAAATATTCGTTTTAAATATAGAATTTATTTTATTGCACAGTGTGTATACGTTACTTACGGCAGAACAGCGTACTCAGCTACTACATTTACGAGGAAAACATTAAGGAAGATATAAGATAATGTCTTACCATAGAAAGATAATATTAACGCTAGTCCGAGCGTAAATCTAACACATTATTCAGGTAACTAAATTGTTGGTCTACTTTCAGAGAACCTGATATTAATTCATATTTTATTACGGGAAACACTTTGTGCTTAGCATTGAATGTGTGTCAGTGTAAAGATTAATAAATATTAAATAGCTTTTTTTAAATATATTATAGGTGAAGATAGACCTCTAGCTTGAAAGTAAAATGGAAAGATTGAGCCAGCGACAAATTTGAAAAGTCGAACAGAACTTCCATTCTCATTTCTCAACAATAAAACTCCACAAATATCACGTTTGTTCATTTTGAAAGTTTACTGCTTATGTTGCGTGAAACTTTCTTATAAGTTCGCGTATATAATTCTAAACGCTGGCACAAATTTATTTCGATATTTATGATCGTCTCAATAACGGGTTATATTTGTGTACAGTTTTATTACGTTACATTAAAAAAGTTTTATGAGTAAAAGGAAGCCTACATTCCGTAAATTTAAAAAAGAGCATTTTCCATCTTTAAGGATCGTCAACGTCGCATAACTGAATGTCTGTTACTATGGACTGCGGCATGTTTGTCTAGGAAGTCCACAAGCTTTGTCTTATGAAAAAATATTTTGCATATCATGTAAAAACTTTACTAAATGTATAAAAGGACGAACGTATCGTTGTTAAGTCAAATCTTTTTATTATGTAATGAACATGTAAATGGTCCTACATTTTGACACGTTTTAAGTCTAAATGACTTTACGTATGTTTGTACATGGCCAAGCTGAGAAGCTGGCAATAAAAGCAGGCTGATTGTTTATTTCGGTGATGATCAGGAGATTGGAAACTCGTAAAAATAATGAAATATTCTATTAATCACTATTTCTTGCATCCTTATTTATATTATTTTACGGTGAAATTCAACAAATCCCTTGGTTATTTGTTATAGAGGCTTACACATTACAAATTTAACTACCAACTTTATGGAGCCTAGTAGGGTGTGTGAAGTATTGACATAAAACTCTCGTATAGTAAGAAAGCGTTATTCGACTGCGTATGTCAGAAACAATACTTAACTACATATACAATTAGTATATAAACCATACGGATAGTAGAAATAACTTTGTAAGCTATAATGTTACTAACATAGTTCTTTTAAGTAATTTATACTAACACTTACGAGTCTTTGTCACTCGAATAAATAAATATATTGTTTATTTATTCACACTTTATTGCACTTAAACAGTAAAAGTAGAAGATGTTAATAAATGTCAAAACATATAAGAGCAACGGGTGGCCTTATCACTAATAAGCGATCTCTTCCAGGCAACGCACAAAATAAAGGAATAAAAAAAAATACAAAATATATATATTATTATAAGTAAAAGAAATGTAGGTCTAATTATTTTTGTATTAATCAACTCCTATTCAACATAGTAAATGTGTCATGAATATTACTATAATTATCGCTTAAGGAGTACATATTAAACATCAAAGTTTTGAAAATAAACCACATTGGCAAACAAAATTCCACACCCACATCAAACTTGTTAGGCAATGGAATAATTAATTTACTAAAGCATCGCATAACGAGAATGTAATAAGGCTCAAATTGGTGGATCGTCTGTACGGGTCGTGAGGCAAACTCTACTGAGGTCGTACAAAAAGGAACTCCATAACTAATTAACAGGCATCAAAAATACGGGTTTCTCGTGAAAATATTCACAAAATGACGTCAAAGAACATTCAACCTTATATCAAAGATACCAATTATCTAATTATCTACGGCATAATGATACAAGACTCTGTTAATATGTTAATTATCGAATATATTGTACAATCTTATTTTCCTAATATGATAACAACAATAACTATAGAACATTCTGTAGTATTTCTGTATAATATACCTAGATTAAGATTACAAGAATTTGTTTCAAATATTGTAGAGTAATAATTGTTAAGAGTTAATTGTTCTCAAATAAAAATCCATCTTTACACGACCTAGCGATTAAAAACTTAAGGTCCGATACCTCAACACATCAAAAAACTATTCGTCGCGATACCACCTATGCATATATCATAGTTTTCACCTTAAAGCTTATTAAGTATTTTTTTAAACAAAATATGCCTTCAAACATCACATAAGTTATGAAATGATTATGATAAAAGGTACACTAATGTCGCAGACTATTACTAACAGAACTTCTGTTAGCGGTAATTAAATGTACGTGCCTTTGAAAGATATTTCCTTTCACTCAATATTACTTTCCTCGTGATATATTTTTCTTATTTTCCCAACAATTATGATAAAAACAATTTTTTACGGTTGTTTGACTTATTGGGAAACCAAACTAGTATATAAACTAAGTGTGGCTAACGATACTTAATCACCGAGTATTGGGTCAAAGTAACATATTTATTTTTGGACAAGATCTATTTTCACAATTAATATTCAGAACCTCACAGAAAACCGGCTTAAAGTGATACAATTAGACTTTGTTCATTTTGTACTCGCGTTCGGTGAGTGAGATCTTCCGGTGCCCATCCTTTCCCCTACCCCTCCATTTCCTAATTTTCCTCTAAAGGCCGGCAACGCACTCACGATCTCCCAGCCGCGTGAATGTCTATGGGCGGCGAATTTACCTTTATGTTGGGCATGCTGCTCGTTTGCCCCCTCCTCTATAAAAAAAAAAGAAAATATAAAAATAAATACCTACGAAACAATATGCTAAAATGAAACATTATCAATTTCAACCTGTCTAGAACAATTCTATTTTAATAACAAAACCTACAGCTATGTTCATGCTAAGATAATTTATTCATCACTCATGCAGCACAGTCGAGAAAATGTACTCGCGAATGTCAACAGAATCGCGGACTTACCTCATAATTAGTTGCTACGTGATTCATGAGACTTCATAATTGTAAGTCGGATGTGTAGAACGAAACGGTTTGAAGCTTTATTTTAATGTCTTCGTTCAATGCTAATTACATGTATGCGTTAAGTTACAGTTTTAAATCATGAAAATGTTGTTTGCAGGCAAATTGGAGAAGATACACAAAACAATACTGGATATTTAAAGAGAAATAAAATTAATCCACAGTGATTTCTTCTTAACATAATATAGAAAATAAATTAACTGTACATATATATAAAAAATGACAAAATTATATTCGCAATTGAACTGATATATATAGTCACATATAAAAAAAAGAAGGTTATAATGATTAAATTTGAGCTAATTTGTGTAAGGTTAATTATAGTTTGGCCCTAGTGGACCCGAATTGGAGCCATCATTCCATCCAATTAGTGAAATTGTATTCCAATACACGTAACCTAATCCTAGGTAATCAGACACCACCGTCTTTGATTCTGCAACAAACATTGTCTTTGCGTGAACTTAGTTACTAAGTGGGTGTAGACAATTGCACACGTCTTCGTAGAGCCTCTACGGCGTAGCGTCGCTGTAGCATGAAGTAGACGTTTCAAGTGGTTTGCAAAGTCATGAGGAAAATTGTATTTATAGAAAAATCTTATCAGGAAAAATTAAATCTTAAATTGATATTTTTGTATAGAAATAACAATAAATCCTCTTAAATGGGATAATATGAATTTAGCTGTATCAATTATGGTTTAACTAAAAATATATAATTTTATTAATATTAATGTTACATTTACAGACTTGTTAAGTTTTAACTTGAACTGCATTTGTGATACGCATGAAAATATTACAAGACCACTACAGTTTTAATGGTAGACAACAAATTAATATATTTTTAATACTTATCTAACATTTTAACAGGCCCTTAAATAAATATTTACAATCAAGTATTAGGATTATACTAGTATTAAGTATAATTAACGTTATATTTAAGTCGTAGGTCTACTGTCGTATGCTTGTTATTAAATCTGCGCTTAGCAAACGAAGATTACGTAAAATATTACTTCTACATTTGTTGGTACAGTAGTTAGTTGAGACCATACTGACTGTGTTATGATGTAATTAAGAAGATTATACCCGACGCTCTGTCTTGAGAATGTTTAATTGCAAACCTGGTTGCATTTGAGATGCAAACAATGTTTCCACTGAGGAATCGTGTACATAGAATTAGTTTAATTAACAGATCTAATATTATTTGATACAGATATTTTCATAGTTGAGTTTAGTTAAATGCCTGGACCTCAAACGCCAAAAGGTTAATAACCTTAAACGTAAGCCGAGTTACTGGTGACCGTACCTAAGTTAATTAACGAACTGTTTTAAGCTGAATTTAAGAACTTCTATTTTTTTAATATTTTAAGCACATATTCGTTATAACGTAGAAACTGAAATAAACTCACTCAAATACTAAACATTTGAAATAAGTATGAATAAAATGATTTACGGCAATCAACAATCCTGTATAACCTCGATGTTCGTCGTTCCACTGAGCATTTCGTAAGACCACGCACCACCACGTTGAAAGATACTCATGCTGGTGGTGGATTTTTTCACAAAAAAATCTAATACAAAACCAATAAATATCGGATAAGGCAGTGTTGTTTCTTTCAATCGTCAATTAATGTTACAGTTAAAGTATACAGATGGTTAAAGATTGAAATCACTATTTTAAAATTCTGCCGAAAGAGAAATAAAAGGATCTGGTGTGTTTTCAAGTCTGTTCTGCAACCATAACGTTAGCTTATAACTTCAACATTCTTATTCTCGAGTGAGAAAGCACTCTCGGGAGGTTTAGCCGCCTCAAGTCAAAATTGAAGTGTACGTGTCCTTGGAGCCCTGACAGAGCGAATTTGGGGCCCTGTGCAAAACTTATACGCTGTATACTTATATAAAATAAATTAAGCCTAGTAAATACATTTTTTATAATATCAGACAAAACTACTGATCTCCTTGTAACATTCATCCACTTACAAAAAAAAACAACACGCCCCGTTTTTGACTGTTGACGCAATGGTCAAGATGGCGGACTGTCCATCAGAGGTCAAAGGTTCGGTCCTATGAGCCATGGTCATGGTTTACAATACGAAATTATTAACAAAAAATAGTTTGAAATTTTTAATAAAGCATGCATTTTTAAAAACGAATCATTTTAAATATTTAAAGGGCCCTAGCAGTGTTAAACGCGGCCCTGCGGGCTATGTTAACGTAGAAGTTTTAACTTTGCAGGACTTTCAGACGTAGGTCTGAAAAGCTAGTCATAACTGTTATATATGATCCAATGTTGGATTATTTGAGAAGGTAATAGCTTAGTGTCTATGTTAAGTTTATTCTGTCGTTGAAAAGTATTTATATGATTTATACGCTAAATAATAAAGATTAAAAAGTCTTTGAATTTTTGCCCTCGTCAAAAAAAAAACAACTATCGGGTTCATTATTAAAACCTAAAAAGAACGAAAGAACGAAAAGACAAAAGGCTAAACTAAAATGTACTTATATACAATGGTCACCAATAAACATCTTATGACGTCAGTTCTGTTTGTACACACTAAAGCGATTGAATTCTGTGGGTACCCAAAAACTGAACTAAAAATAAAGCGAGTATAATTTTTGAATTCCGAATGTAACAGATACCTTTTTTATTCCACACGCGTATTATTTCTTGAAAGCCAATAATAATTTAATATAATTACATCTTACAAATTTCAAATTCATACTCAGCAGGGAACGAAACGTTATTTCGTTCTTTTGTTTCTTAACAACAACACAAAGCCAAATGTTACCGAACGATAAAAATAACTTCCATAACAAATTCTATTGTAGTTCAAATTCAAAGGTACATTGCAACAGTAACTATTTCTTTGACGATTTCGCTCCACCATATTTTATATCATTATAATTGCGAGGAAAAGTTATACATTGTTCTTTGAGCGGTTAGTTTTCATTTTACTGCGTCTGTTTCATAAATAGATTCAAGAGGATGGTCAAATGTATTATTTTACTCTAATTATATAGATACCATTAAGGAGTACAATTCAGATTCTAACCACAGTGTTAGACATAGTAAGACGCCAGTCGGCCACGCAGTCTCATAGACATACATCACTTCGGTCACAGAATGCGCAGAGGCGACGAATTAAAAAAAAAAGTGTTCGTAATTTTTATACTGGCAAAAGATCACGCAGCAATTTAAAAAGCGAACGGTACTGAAGTCAAAGACTCATCGTCCACAAAAAGGTGTTTGATAGAAAACAGTTGAGACTTTTTATTTATTTATTTACGGAAGCCAAAAAAATATTCCTAAAGCTAACAACCGCTTATATTCCTCCACTATCACTGCTAACCCTCTCATAAAAATGTTACATTCTGGTGCATAGTTAATAAAACGATTAATTAAAATGATCATATGGTCACCAGGCTGACCATGGCTTTCAGGCATTTGCTATCCTGACACCTGCAATGCCAGGAGGCTTACAAGTGAGTTGCTGGCCACTAAGGAAGTGCAACGCTCTTTTCTTGAATGTCCTAAAGTCGTAGCGGTTTCGGAATACCTGTGCTGGCAGTTGGTTCCACAAAGAGGTGGTGCGCGGCAGAAACCGCCTTAAAAGCGCACAGTTGTGGAGCACCAGACGTCAAGGTGGTTTATTAAATGCCATGCACTCCATGACAAATAAATATTAAGTATTCAAATATATCATAGGAGGAAAATTAATGTCAATTTAGATTTGAAATTGACATAGAACACCATCAGGGCTGCACCTAATAAAGCGGCATTATACCCGACAAACTAATCAAGACGAGTAAATTGAATTTAATTTTGCAAGCGTCCGCCGTCCTTTGGGAGGTGACGCGACCCGCAGATTATGATTAATGGTATAGTCTAATGTGTTAGGTGTATTAATACAGGGTAAATAATTAAACAGGCTTTGTGGGGGGGTCAATAAGGCGGGATAAAGTGAGAAACTTTTGATTTAACCTTTCATGTGTTTTAATTGGTCCTTTTGAGTTAAGGAGCGGATCGGTATCTATGGTTAGTTATAAACTATTACTGTAATATTCTGCTTCCTTTACATATAAAAATGTCTGTACTGTTAATAATTGTTTTTTATGTATGTAGTCTCTTAATTGATCTCTTTTGTATGAATTAATTATGTTTGGAACAGAAATCGATGTTATTTATTAACCTGTTCTTTCTAGAAAAAAAAAACAAATTTTCATATACGCTGTTATACTTAAATAGATACCACATACTTTGAGAGCGTTATAGGACGTCATATTAATCATTACTAAGTGTTATGTTAACTAAGTGTTAATAAATAAATGATACGATCATTGATAATGAAGGAAGCAAGACCGTTAAAGTTAAGTAAATGTACAAATTAGTACAACATTCTGAATGAATCTATTCAAAATCATTCGCAGTAAACATTTTATTAAAAGTCGAATTAATTAGACAGTAAGCGTTGAAAGCTTTTACCTGCTTTTCAATACTACTTCACTTGTCATTAAGAAATATATTAATTAATTTTTGTTGATTTAATTAGTTTTTGGTTATCAGAAGTTTATTAGTATATAACAATAATAATAATTGACATCAATTGAATCCTTTTTTAAAATATAAAGTTTTAAAATTATTATAATAAAAAAGTATATACAAGTAGCTGCAATAAAAAATGTACTCACAGGAAAAGTATTTGCACCGCCGAAAACTCATTAGCCCCGTACTGACTGACCGAGCAGCCTCGCGCGGCAGACTCGCGCGACAGCCTCGGGCTATTGCCACGGGTTGATCGCGAGACACCCTCGATGAGTACAATTTATGGATTGAGGCAGCCATGCGGCAATGACTAGTCAGTTATGCTCAAGATCGCAATGAGGCCGCACGAATAATTAACCAATTACCATAATAAAAAATAATATATACCTGATCCTGTGATTCAGTCTTTTTTCTTCCCGTAAGACCCCAAAGAGTCCATTTTTCTAGCCACAGGCTTCGTGACTGCGTAAACTACCTTTCAAGAATTTGTACGCTAGTTTGTTGTAGTTCCTATATCGTATTGGTTCTACGTATTCTCTCTTTGCTCGATTATGAGATTCAGTTGCATGTATTAATTAAAGCAACTCCTCTCAACTCACCATGATATATGCGATAGAAGACGGGGCATGACCGCATCTCTATCTCACCAATAGATCAAGCCGCTCGGCAAGTCGCTTGTCGCCAACGATTCGAACCGATTCACGTTGGATGCGGTCAAGGATTTGAAGTTAGTATTGTCACACAGTGAACTAAACTCAAACCCAAAATGTATACAAGGATGTATACAGAACCTTCTGAAAACCCAATTTTGCTTTTTAAAATAAAAAATCTTTATACTGGTATTATCAAATTCATTCAAAATATCAGCTAAGCATAGGAACGGATAAATTATTTATGTTAATTGTCTCGACCATGCTCAACTGACAAATTCCAAAGATTTTCCAAAGACTTTGTCCTCTAAATATTGTAGCTTTGTATGTAATTGTATTGCATTGTACATTATTTTACATATATGTGATAGCATATTGTAATACAAACATATGCTTAAATATCTAAAAATATGCTTACTAACTTTAACTTTAATTGTAGTGTTGTAGTTTACTAAATATATGGCATCCTAAACGTAAAAAAAAAATAAAAAATAGACGTAAATAGACAAATAAATGTAAAATGTTTGCTTCTAGTAGCAGACTACCCATAATGCTGGCGGCATTTCCTCGCTGTACCGCGATGTTTATATGACTGAGACAAGCACCAGCTCTTGGGTCATCGGTACTGACTACCAGACGCTTTCATACCTAATAGATTTCTACAATTGCGTAAACACAAAATATATTATCTACATATAATTATGTATGGACTAGTACTTATAATTTGGATAATACACGTTCAAATTATAAAATCTTATTGTTATCTATACTTGTAATAAGACAGTAAAAATCGAATGTCTGTACATTAAATATTTTTCCAAAAAACTGAAAGGAGGATTAAAGAAGAGTCATAGAAACCAAAAAAGCAATTTTTGGCATTCTTGTCTGTCTGTCTGTCTGGTACGTTATAACTTCATTACTACTGAACGGATTTGAACGCGGTTTCACAGTTGGATTACATATAATTGGGAGCGTTGTCAAAAGTTTATTTCGTCAAAATCGGTTAAGGGAAAAAGAAGTTATGGTCAATTGAATATAGTAATAACGGTACTATCGATTTTGACAGGAAACCACTATTAATTCAACATGCATTTAGAATTGTAATTACATGTTTAACAGACCAACTCGCAAACTTCCATAAATGGTTAACAATTTAATTATCTTACATAAGGTCAATACCACTCCGGTTTACTATATTTCACAGTATATTAAATCTAATAGCCATTCGTGAATTAGAGCGGAAAGCAAATTGATTGAGTTTGTGACAGATGCCCGTTCAAATGTAAAGATATACACGACTTCCGACGTCTAAAGATTATTCAAACGTTAATAATAATTTGACGATAATTTAAATAATCAATAAGTTCCTATCGTACACTTATGAATCTTTAGTTTTTTTGACTATACAGTTGCTGTCACTACACAAATCAAGGGCGTAGAGCGGACGAGAAACTCTCCGACCCTCCTTCAAATCGCCAAGAATGTTTACAGTATGTTTGTAAAGATCTGCAACAACTGCACCATTCAGCCCTAAATCGATCAATATATTAACCTTTATACCAATATAATAAAATTTTAATGAAACAATAAAAAATAACCTTTACTATAGTGGGCGAAAGGAGCACACATTTACGTTATACGAAGAACCACCCGCAAACACAGTATACCGAGACTAATATAGGCAAAATATTATTATCAATACAAATTCAAGTCCAACCACATTTAAACATTAAGTAAACGCTGTAATTTTTTTATAGAAACAGTTTATATGTAGAATCAGACATATGAGCTGAAAGAGTGGGTTAAAATGTATATAATAAAACTCGTTTATAACGTGCAACATAGCAAACGTTTAATCAACAAATCTCCCCTCATCCGCACTGGCAAACGGAATTGTGTTAAAAGCTGGTAATTAGCTTACGGTGAGATTAATCAGGATTGTAATTAAGCAAAAATTACATACGTTGGCTTACAGGATAATCGTTATAAGATATTGCAGCTAGTTGCTTTAAGTTTTAATTATGTTTTTATAAGACAGTTGTTCGGCACACAACAACTGCCTGAGGACTTAGGATTTCAAATAATACAATGTCTGTTTGGAAGCGAGTACTGATATATTTATGAAAACACACGAAGGTCATTAATTCTCGCAGCAAGTTAACACTGCGATTCAAAAAATCGAACCTTATCTCATAACGCCATCTATCAATCACACGTTGACAACTGGCGATCGAACAACAGTTATCTTTACTTAATATAATGTCACTTGTTATTATGTGTAACGGTATAGTAATATACCAAACTTAATTGGTAAGATTTGAATCTGATGACCTCAAGTCCAATTTTACATAATAGAATTAATATTGACACGACCCCACCATCCAAGAGACCATTCGAGACTTTTCAGTGAAAGCCTTAAATTTTTTTACAACCCCTCATAATACCAACAAGCTTTATTGAAAATAGCTTTGTTTTAGTGCTTTCGCTCATTTGCGTAAAAAATATTTTAGGTTTCATAAAAATTGTACGCTATAAAAGATTTCAATTGCGGTTATTTAATCAATTTGCGGGATATTCAACCGTGGGCTGCGGCTATCCGGAGGCTGCGTTAAACATCAATACGAATAACAATATGAACATTTTTCGTACAATATTGAATGTCTATGTATTCAATTAAACATATGTAACTGATATATTAATTAAACTATTCACATGCGGTATTTAGGTAAAATGAATTCGCTTTAATATACATATAATCTGCATTAATCAATAATTTCTATGCATTCAGTTGAGTATCGTTAATCTACCAACGGTAGTAAACGGTTGGTAGTGTAGCAGCCAACATACGATCCTTGGCGGTCCATGCTTTTTTTCTCAAACTCAAAATATCTTTATTCAAAGGTTTAGGTTTTTATAAACTTTTGAATCGTCATATTTTACCCTACCACTGGTTTGGAAGGCAGTTATCTACCGGGAAGAACCGCCAAGAAACTCGATAGCTATCCTTTTAAAATAAACATTTAATACAAAATTATGTTACTTACAATTCAAATAACAAAGCATGGTAAGGCTGCTCAAGAATTAAACTGTCCCGATGCTGAGCCAATTGCCGATACATTAAAGGGATCTTGTCCTCTATAATAAATAAAAAATAATAAAAATAACGCCAGGCCGCATTGAAGGTTTTCTCTAAGTTATTCTATAAACGTAAGTGTAATTTTTTTTTAATTATCAACTTAACAACAAAAATTTATCAGCGAATTACATTTATAATACACTTCAATTTAATTACACCACACATAGTGTGTATACGCTATTCCTTTTATGAGATCAAATTGTATTTTTATACGCGCTTAGTTTAATTTTCCTTAGTAGATTGCAGAGCACTTGAGCTAGGCTTAGAAATTCGTCGCCAATGTATGATGTTTATGCAGCAGTACTGGCAAAACGGTGCCTCAGGAATTTAATTTCATTATAATGCTTACCTGACGCCAGAGCACGGGTCAAAATGCATAGAATGCAGTATTACTCGTATATTCCAGCAACAACTATTTGTATTGAAAATAGTTTTTGGTTACGGGAACTACAGTTTATTTTGATTTAATTATTGCTTTGATTAAATCTGAAATTAAGAACAAAATTGTTCTATGGAAGGATATGTATATATATAAACCTGTGTACATATGTCTTACGTACCTATATACATAAGTGCTTTATATATTCGTTAAAAAAAATAACATATTTCTAAGATAGTGTGTAATCATCGTATAGATTACTTGTACGTTTGTTCGTGTTCGTATATTCTTTATCATGACGGAAGAGCCTAGATTCCTTTATTTTTTATTACTTTATTATAAATGAGAGGACACTCACTCTATCCCGCGTCATCCCCATGTTGCATAGAATAAGTTGCTTCCAAAATCTGCTGCTGTAGAAAAGTTGAGCGTGAATGTCCAAGTCTAGATTATTTAGGTACCTAAGTAGGAGATACGTCACCGCTGTGTCTAAACCATCAATCTTTAAACAGAATACAATTTAGTTCGGTAAGGTAAATGCAACTACACATCGATTTGTATTTCATTATGGTCTTGTTTTTTTTTTATAGAAGAGGGGGCAAACGAGCAGGCCGCCCATAAACACTCACGCGGCTGGTAGCTCGTGAGTGCGTTGCCGGCCTTTAAAGTAAAGGGGAGAGGGACGAGGGAAGGGGAAAAGGATGAGCACCGGAAGATCTCACTCACCGAACGAAACGAACAAAGTCCAATTGCATCACTTTACGCCGGTTTGTTAATATGTGTTTTTTTTAATATACAAAATTGGTGCCAAATTAAACAGGTGTTTATTTGAACTCGTTAATCACTAGGACGAGAATGGAATAATGAGTTGTCCAATCAAGCCGTTTGTCTGCTGATTAGCATAGTTCCGAAAAACTTTCAACTTATTGCAGAACTCATTCAGTCCGAGTTCCCACGCCGCTAATTTGTCGGATTCACTGTTGAATCCTTGAGATGTTCGTTTAAATTTAAACAAGAAACGTGATATCTGGGTTTCTGCTTTTGTAATTAAATTACCAAGTTCTACCTATATTTTGCTTAAATTTAATTAATTCATACAAACAAAATGTTTATTTTTATAAATAAAAACTTTATATTACTTTAATATGTACGATTGGGACCGACAGAAATGAAATCAGCTGAAAGCAGTGACAAGAGCATTACAGAATCGTGGTATATTTAAAGACACCTGTCTTAAAATGTATAAAGACCTTTTATTAACCTACGTACTACCGACCTACTCGAGGTTATTTCAGCAATGATGTATCGATTTTTTAAGTTTCCTTACGAGTGGCGCACATAAACATTCATTTCGACTTCGCATCTGTGGGAAATACTATAATACGTATAACCACTACACTCATAAGGTTCTATGATGTATGTTGCATATGATTTCTATAAATATATATCAGCGACGCTCGAATCCATCAAATGCGATGTTAAACACAACTCAAATAGTTGACGGTAGTTCTAATCCCAGTAGTTCAATAAAGTTATTGAATACACTGTTCAGGAGTTTAGACCAATGTAACAGTTCAACTATGTAACTGACCCAGTACGATAAGAACACAGTTTATTAACCTACAGTAAGTTATTTTAGGTTATTCCTTACTGTATGTTTAAATGTTTACAATCTGTGACGTCTCTGTCAATGTTGGTCTCTTAAAAATGCAAGGTCTATTGTATTTTTTTTTAATCAGTTATTAAAGTTTGAAAATGTAGTTTCTAAAAATAAACTATTACATCAATAAGAAAATAAATGTAAGTAGCATTATCAAGCAGTACATAATGACAAATTTGTGGTCAATACTGATAGATACATTTTCTGATAAAAACATTAACGTAAAACTTGAAGAGCAACTGTCCCGCAGCGAATCTCTTACAATCATATTACGGGGAAATAATGACAGGCAAAATATAATACCATTTGTATTGAAGATATTTATAGTAACATAAATTACTAACTAGATGTTAAAAGAACTGTTAACAGTGAACTTAGTGGAGCACCACGATTTCCGGTAAAATTAATTGAGTCGAGTAAGGCCGCTTGTTCTGTCAGCAATCAAATTCAGTTGTGCGATTAACATAATTTTCACTTCACAGACACTATGGAAACTTTGAGTGAGTCACTGAGTTTACTTCTATCAATTAAATGCTATACAAGATATTCAATTTTTGCATATAAATTATTTATATAGTACGGCTTAATATAATTATTTGAATAAACACACATCTACACAGATCGTAGAACATATACTAAGCGAATTAAGTACTAAATTTAACGTTAGAACTATATTAGAAATATATTACGAATGGAAAAGCTTTCGTTCCCTTGAGTGACAAAAAAAGGCAATCTAAAGTTTGTTGATACGAGAACTTTTTAAAGATATCACTCTCACGAATACAATTAGAGTGAATCCGATAAGAAGTTGTTGGCAATTTAATTTGAATTATTAAGGATTCAGCCGTTTTGCCACATTTGCATGATAGTTCACAACTTTAGATTAATTCCGATCCCAATATATATGAATTTTTACGGTCTCATATGGTGACGTCCTGTTTGGAATACAAACAGTGTTGAATGCAAGGTAAATCTAATTATATAATATAAGTAAAAACTTCAATTTTAAAAATATTTTTTTTATTTCTATTGAGATTTGTAAGCACAAGGATTGTGTCTCCATTTAAAATTTAAGAATATACCATTCCTCATATGAAACACCGCACTATGTGTATTTCAGTTATTGAGAAAATTATATATATAAATAATTTTAACAAATCTAAAAAAACACATTTTCAACGACACAGTTCTATCCTAATTAGTGGTTTTCCCAATACTAGGTTATATAATATTTTATTGAAATAAAAATAGTATGCCATGAAAATCTCAGTATCATATAAAGACAAGGTCAAGTAATGAAACAACTTGTTACTTAGTGCTAAATGCTAAAAAACTCCTTATATATAAACATTGACATCCATAGTATTCTCATTACATTAAAAGCTAAACAAGTCACCGGCAGGCTAAATGCAAGTTACTGGCAAACGACTAATCCGATTAAAAACTCCGACAGCGTTTCACTCGATTAACATTTTATTCAGAATGGCTTTAAGTTATTTATTTTTCTTTTAATTTTCATTTGTATTTTATTTACAAAGCGCTAATCCTCCTGAAACGTAGGGGATGTAGACGAAGCGTTTACGTAGCGCTCTGGCACGAGACAACAGAACATTAACACAGGTTACATATTTATGATTAAAAAAAACATGACTAAAAAGGGTCAAAACATAGAACAAAAAAGTAAGCCAATATATGTAAGAATAAAAAAACAATAACAAGAATATGAACATGAAGTATTTTAAGTGAGAAACGAGCAATTAATGTGTGTATAATGTGTAATTGTGTTTATAGACATAGAGGTGATAATTCATCTGTGCCATATTTTATTATTTGGTTTAATCTTTGATTGACTTTCCTAAGGTTAAGTATAAATTACGCGAATATAAATCCTTTTATCCACGATTTCACGCGTTTTAGTGTTATACGCATAAAACATACCTTGCCTATATTACATAATGCATACATTTATGCGTTCAACAATTTTCAAACCTCGCTTTGTGGGATTGATGAGCCGCTCTCTCGCCTCTTCACCGAAAAGTGACATGTTTTCTTGATCCTTTACCGTCATATAGGAGTATTTTTAGATAGATAATATATATGTGTTATATTAATTAATAAACACATAAAAACATGCTGCATTTTTTTTATATAATTAGTTTATGTGTATGTGTAAAGGTTGTTTGCTGTGAATAAAAGAATCGTTTTGTAGGTTATCTATTAAATTCTACATAACTCTACACATTATGCCGCATTGTGGAAGTAGCTAAGTAGTAGTAAGCAGTAGTGAAAAAAAGCACACCACAACCCTAAGGATTAAAAATACTTGCGATGCCCAACGTCGTTTTAGATTACACGACAACGGTTGAAAAAATAAGTAACTACTAAGTTTGGCTGTGATATAAATATTTAAATGTGATAGTAGTTATTAGATACAGCAAAATGCACACGAATTGCTTCCCACACTAACTTCAGTGTGATAATGAAAACTGGCTAAGTAATTTAAAACTGTATTTACTCTATGATTTATAGTTGTTGCAAACTATAAATTCTCTAGAAAATTCTAACTCTCAAATGACGTACTAGATAGGAGCTACCTAGAAAACTTAGAGGTAGTTTAAGTATTGAAAAATGAACGCGAATCTTCGATGGTTTTCTTAGAACAAAGTAATTTCAACTTAGCCAACGTTTGCCGTTGGGAGGAGATTAAAAATAAAAGGCGAGAGGCTAGCTTTAAACTACAGTTAAGATAAGCCAAGTTAAAACCAGCCGCGGTGGTCATAAAGTCACATTTATAAAAACTCTAACGCAGACAACAAATTACCAACGATTACAAATCTCAACAATTCAGTGTAAGGTAATTAAAGATGTTACGCGTTTGTAAAACTTTATGTCAAAGTGATGATTGTCATAATAAGGGATGTTTAATTAAAAAAAATCACAAGGAAAACATTCTACGAGGCCCGTGGGAGGGAACGCGTAAAATTAACACGTGACAATCGTGCGAAAACAAAACGCGGTGACACGGAGTGCCGCCTGTTTCGCGAATACAGACAAAAGCAATGTAAAAAGAGGACTGTGGGGTACTCACCCCGTCTCCTGCCCTCACGATACGGTTGTTAGCGCACTAACAAGACCTCACGGAAGTCGGTTAAGTATGAAACGAATCTGTATAGTGGCGACTGTATTTATATTTTTGCTGTTGCTTGACATCGTGTTTCAAATTATTATTTTTTTCAAGTCGACAAGTTTCCTTTGTGCTATTTAAATATAATTTCCAAAGTCCAAACATCAAAGCTTTCATGGTAAAATCCTACTTTTTCCTTCTTGCCTATCATCTATATTATTGCGAACTTTCTATTTAAATACCCACCTTGTGTTGTATAGCTCCATATTAATATTCGTAAAAAATGTCTGTTTACCATGACGTACCGTTATGCTCCAGTGGTTCTGTCACTGTCACCTTCCTACAAAAATACCACATCACCATCGTTTAACGTAGGACAACAGTAAGTCATAGCACCATACCTCGTCCAGATCCGAGAACACCCATGGATAGTAGAAGCCCACAATACTTAACAATAATAGAAACATTCATCTCACAAAAAATATATAATCAAAACTTAATCACTAACACTAAGATATAAGTATAATAATCGAAAATTAAGAAACAGTAGAGAAAGCGCCCGTATCGCTGATAAGCGATCTCTTCCAGGCAATCGAAGAAAAACAAAAATAAATAAATTAATGAGGGTTATGTAAAAACCAACAAAATGTATGTATTTATAAATATGTAAAATCTAATATGGATGTTTTTTTAAAATTAAAAATAAAGAAATCGATTGATGTAAATATCTTCTTAATCTTTTTAATAGTTCATCCATAAAACTTTTGGTAGATCGGTTGGTTTGGTTACTTCGATTATAATATTTTAAATCGTACATGTATAATGTATGCTTATAATAAAGGCATGAATAAACAATCTTTTCATTAAGCCGACCTGACACAAGCATTGTTAAGAGCTCTTGATTTCAGCGTTGTTTCAGTAATAAGTGCCTACAAATGGAGCGCCCTTCAAATTATCTTGTTCTATTTGGTTTTCGGCCTAGGCTGTGCTTATTTGACGCTCATTATACGAAAAATAATACGGTTTTTATTATTTGTAACTGAGTTGTAACATGATCTACATTTTTATAGCATCCACTCTAATAAATTTGTATTATGTAAAAAAATTGTGGGTATGCTCTCGTAACACTGGTCTGAGAACTGGTTATGAAATCCAGATATATAGATATATAGAAATAAACATTTATTAACGATATACAATGATTATATCAACTCAAACGCAAAATATCTTTAGTCAAGTAGGATTTTATAAAGCGACTTTTGGTAATTTTTACATGACTATTATAAAACAAAATATAAAAAATATGCTTTATTAAACTCAGTACACTAGCTGTGATCGTTCAACAACAAAAAATCAAAAACATAAAAATGTTAATGTGTAACATATAAAAGTAAAATACACATAAATTCCAAAAGTAAAAAAAACCTGAATCTTATACATTTCGCAACAAAAAAAATAATAGAAACTCACGCAGATATTGCACCGTTATATTGTGTACATACCCAAGTGGTTAATTCATATCGGATTATTGGTGAACTAAACACCAAAGGATTAAAGCACCATGATTTGTGCGTATGCTATATAGGTCACTCGACAAAGACGACTAAAGTGGGTACAGTATCCCAACAAGTGTAACGCGTAACAAAAGAATGGTTTTACAAACAATAGAGTGTCTGCCCTAGAAAAAAGGGAGATCTTCAAGTATTTTATGGATATTACCTATTCATTACGTAATCAAAAGTCATATTAATATTACCTTTATTACCATATGTAAAGATTTGAATCAAAAATGTTATAAAAAAATAAAGTTTGTATCAACAAAATCTATTTTCAGTACACGTATCGTATCGATTATATCGTAAAAAAATTGTCATGTATTGCCTCAGAGCTAGCAGTTAGTAATATCAGGGCTCGTTGGAGTGTGAAATTGCATCCATCGGTACGTGGCCAAGTCCCGCGGTCCGACAGATCGACTTAAGGCTAACCGAATGACTTTACCAATTTTCTATTAGTAAATGAGTATATGAAATCGAATATCGGAAATATTTTTAAGGCAACACATACTATCTAACACCAGAAACTAATATCAGAAACTGCTTTATGTATGCTATCAACAAATCAGTATATTATATATTACGTCGGAGGGAAGTTTGATGGGATGTAAACTTATAACACTTATGAATTGTTTAAAAATCTTAATATTATTTTATAAGATCTAGTTAAACATTTTTTAAGAATAAAAAGTATCTTTCTTGTATTGCCCAACAAGAGGGCGCTTTGAGTGGGGTCTAGACGCCATCTTGTTGTAATGAAAGTGTGTTCTGGATTCTAAGCATAGTCTTTGGAAAACTATTGTAGAACACATAGACACATAGACACATCGGTGCCCTGAACCTGCTGCTCTTCAAATTTCTTCTTAATTATTGTATTACCCGTGTTTTTGTGTTCGCACATAACCCATATCATTATTTTTTTCGACATATATATTATGTGAAAATAGTATTTTAATAGCTTAATTTTAATTAACTTCTTCCTGACTAAGCAGGAGATAATCGGCTGGAAATAAAGTATGCAAAAAAACTTTGCCACTAATTGCCTATTGCAAATGAGCCGGATAAGCAGTTGAGAATTGCAATTATGATACCAAGTTTTAATGTGGATTTTAAATTGCTTTTAACTATTTGTAACGAAATACAGAATAGTAACAGTTAACTGATACATTAAATAAGTTTAATGTGTTAACTAGTAACTATAGTTGTGTAAAAGTGGTTGTTAAGAATCCTAATTTAATAACGAGTCTTTGACTTTTGACTTTTTTTACTATGTATCAGGTAATAGTTCAAACCAGTCTACGGACGTTAGATTGAACATAAATACTTAGGAATTGTTTCATGTAACTTACGTGAAAATGACATATAATAACAATTTGGCTTTTAAATATAAAAGTCCACTTTAATTATTTCCATATTTTCTTTTAAGCTTAGTATTTCTTGCTATCTGCGCATAGAATCTCTGTCAAATTAAATATATATTAAAGTCGCAAATTGAGGAAAATCAATTCGTTACAGGGCAGCCTTCCGAGTCATATGCAAGCCTGCAGCAATATCGCTCCGCTTGTTTTGATCGATCGATAACACAGTGTTCTAAACATATAGTCTACTTGGTGGCTTCCAAATCCTAGACAACACAAAATATAGATAAACTTTTATGTTACCATAAAACACTACAACCTTGGTCCCAATTTTTAATTAGATTAAATATCAACCGCCTGTACTTAACAAGCTTCTTATTGTTCTGGTGTCTTTAAATTATTTTCTTTTTACGGACAAATATACATTTCTGATCATATATTTTTTATTTTCAGATGTCAGCCGTCAGTGATCCACAAATAATTATGACACTATGGTGTTCGATTCCCGGTGCGGTGATAAAATAATTATGACACTATGGTCACTATACCGAATTAGTGAACAGAGGGTAACGTGTTCGATTCCCGGTGCGGTGATAAATTTAGCTATGAACATACTTATTGGCTCTCGTCTGAGGTTATTAGTATTATTTATTTAGATCATATAAATTCTGTAAGTATATGTGATTCATCAGTTGTGTTAGTGCCTTTAACACAAACGATAAATAGCAATGCGTGCCCCATACATATCTATTATATTATTCCTGCAAATCTAGGCAACTCAAATCAATAACAATAAAAAATAAATCATCTACTTACAGTTAAAATTAAGAGAAACAATGAAACTATTCAGGCAAAACTAATCAAAGACTGCAGTCATATTCACTATATCGTTCAAAACACCATGCGAAAACATATTTGCTTCGGTTTCCAATTAAAACATTACGAAGCTACCATAAAATTCTGTCCACGTAGCATTTACCTCCTAGCTAGGATTAAAACGACTGGAAATCCAGCAATAAGTTTCTGTTTATATTTCGCTCACGTCCTCAAAACGTTATTGGATTATTCGTGTATATCGAATAACTTTAATGTTTCATATATGGTGTAATACTAACTTCTCGCGGAACAACGGGCCTTATAATCTTTATTGAGTATTTATAAAATGTTTCTCCTTACAATCGTTACTATGAAACGGTCTTAAGTGGCGTGGACGCAGTTTCAATAGACACAATTGCATAAACAGTAGAAGAAAGTGCAGTACTGTCCGTGATAATTGGCAAAGACATTAACCGATAAGACTTGGGGGTCTTTAAGTAAAGAGCGTACCTCTCCCTTAAAGTCTGACAACTCACTTGTAAGCCTCCTGGCATTGGTGATGGGTTGGAGGTGTCCATGGGTGGCGGGTAACACTTCACTCGTGACCCACAAGTGACCCGTTTGCTCGTTTGCCATAAAAAAAATAGTATTTAACCCGAATACCGCTGTTACGATATTTCTACCAAGTTTGTCCTAAGTGGTGGAGTGAAATGAATAATTAATTATTAAAAATCTGCGCTATTGGATGATAATGCAAATTTATTAGATAATTTACGTAATATACAAAGTACGCAGTAATTGCTAATATGGCAACATCAAAAGCTCCAATAAAATGAAGTTTTAAGTTTATAGAACATAGAACAAATATTAAACAAAAATATCAGGCACTATCCAGATTTTGTTAAAATACAAATCGTGAATACGAGAAATAATCCTTTAAACAATACTTCCGTGGCGCCAAGTCAGAGGTATCAGAACAGTGCTCCGTAATTTCATGAACAATGTTTACCGAGTAGCAATAATACATCTCCGAGCGACGTCACCTCAACCATTTGCAGGAGCTATTTAGTTAAACCGCGTAATTTAAAATGCACCTGCTTGTATTTACATTCCCGCCATTCCGACATACGATAATGTATGAGCAAAAATATTTCACCATACAACATACAACCTTTAGTCTCACGTAATGTTAGCCCTAATTCAACCCAAGATTCATAAAAACTTAATTTTCTTTCACTAAACTCTTCCCGGCGTAATATTATTTTCTCACAATGCAAATGGCCAGAAGTCACTGTATGATCTAAACATTTTTTGAGGGCGGCTCGTTTTATTATAAACAATTTGCGCACCGTGCCTTAATTATTATTTACATTTTTTACGGCTTCTTTAAGTCTTCGTTTGTTCATACTCATTTTATGCTAAATGGTGATTGACACACCTGTTCCTATACGAATGTTTAATTAATTAAAAATAGTAGCAAGCCGTCCAATCATATAATTCGATTTGACTTATTAAAGTTGAAAAAAGATGATATATCAATACTTTAACAGAGTTTTAAGCGTTGCGTTGAATGTTGGGAGCTTTTACAATATCCATACCAGCTTCCATATAAATAAGACGAGGAGGCGGTTGTGAAATTGACTAGTTTAATCGTTCAGAGTTCCCAATATGCAAAGCGCTTTGTGGCTTCACTGTTCGAGATTGGCTTGACAATGTTTCGTCGGGACGTGTTTCACTTTGTAAACAAGCTTTCACAAGCCGAAGATTAGTCTAAAAACAATACTATTGTGTAATCCGGTTAGAGTTGCTTGTTAATCAGTTCGGGCCGAATTGATACAGCTATCAACTGGTGCGAACTCTTGATATAAAACTGATAAAATCCATATATGGATAGAACATAATATAAATACCATACAGTTATCATACATACTCGTACATCATTGTGATGTGTGTATATTGTTTTTGAGAATTGGACAATATTCAGTTTTGTTTATTTCTAACGTTCTATAAATAAAATGTTATATCACAAAACTTAATAGCTTTTTTTGGTGAACGTCAATCAAATCAAATCTTTTTCACATAGGTAACTTAAGTAAAACTTATAAAAGTTTTTGACTAATTACATTTACTGCCGGTTCCCAAATCAATGGCGTAGAGTGGACGAGAAGAGCTCGCAATAAACTCAACGCCACTCCTTTAATAATGTATTAAAGTATGGTTCTCTGCAGTTGGAAGAAAAGACGGAAATTATACCATATGCATTGCACCTCGTCTTTTTAAAGGGTTTCATGGATCTTTATCATCACCTAACCACGACACGGCAACGCATGTTTTAAAGCTTACATTAGACGACTTTCTATATCACATAAATTAATCCACAATCGATGTAATTATGAATTAGAAACAGCCTCTTATTGATTATTTTTAAGAAAATATACATTATAAAGTATAATTCTGAAATAAATTGTATTTAAAACCACCAGTTTTGTGTTATAAAGGTTTTCTAAAAATTCAAAAAGATTTTTTCAATTGAACAAAACTTACAAAATGTAGGTGACCGTGCCAACTATAAAAAATGTATTCGAAATTTCCACTCGAAGCTTTGCATTAAAAGAGAATTTAAAACGAGCTTTATTTCCCTCCTATTTAATAACTTTTATTATAGCGATATTAAGTCCTGTGAATCTTCAGTCGACCGTTATATACCGGGCGTAACAAATTAAAACCGAAGGCTTTTTTGAAACTCGACTTGTACATACAAAATTCTAAACTACTATTGTGATTCTAACTAATTAACGACTGTAGTCCAAGATCTATCTGCAATTTAAGGACACTTGAAGAAAACCTCACTTAAACCTCTATGAATTTCCAATTAGAAAGGTGGTATTTAATGAAAAGAATATATATTAGATTTTATAATTATAAAAGCCAATTGTTTGATTATAAATGAAAGGGAATTTCTTAATTATAAATATTAACTGTATCACCCACCGATTTTAAGTTGCCAAAGCTTGAAATTTAACGTCAAAATAAAGTTCATATGCATTTGAAACACAATAGTACTTTAATAGTTATATCTATTTGAACCCTTTCGCACCGCACTTAAACGTGATGAGCTTGAAACCCTCAGATCTTCACGCAACAAACCACACATGAAAACAATGGCCACCCCATTCTCAATTACACTGACGCACATCGATTTCCTGTGTAATTGGACTTCACTTAACAATGTCACAACGAGTACTTGACTTGAATAGCTGAGTTTCCTTCATTGTTCACAATTAAATTGTACGGGGCAATGTCTATGTTTATTCCTCAGTATTGTGGTCATACTATGTTAATATAACTTTGCAATGAATATATTTATATAATTTTTATTGATAACAACGTAATTCATATGCTTCATGAATCGATTATGTTATATATAATTATTTGATTGTGTGTTTGTTCGCATACACACTTATACACACACACACTTAAATGCTCGTTCTTTACATAATATACTGCACTTGTTCATATGTATATATATATTTTTATTAATTTTTTTCTGTTCGTGTTTTTTTTTTGTATTATTTTTTTCTGATCTTAGATTCTATTTTCGATTGTATGTTTTGACCTTGTTTTGGCTTTGTTGTTGATCTATTTTTGTTGTGTAAGATTTTTGAAATAAGCTGTATAGGTTTAAGAAATAAAAAATAAATAAATAAAACGATGACTAAATATATAATTTCTACGTATGTCTGATTGTAAACCAATGTTTAAACTCCAAAGGAAGTGCTTGTTACAAAATATCAATACGTTCCTTTTTTATTATTTAGAAAAAATTCTTTCATACTTATACTGACCGAGTTTTAGTCTAATTTGCACTCGACGCATCGGTCAAGTTGCAGATGATATGGAGATAATTAAAACGCTTGCTAATACTGTATTTTAAGATTGGCGTAATACCAAAAGATAAGAAATGCGTATTAACAAACATGGAGAATGCCTTTATTAACAATTTACGCGTCCTAACATCTTTATTATTTTATATTAATTCTCATAAATAATTAAGTTATATAGTTTCAATAATATTCCAGAATACAAGAGCAATTCAATTAATTATTGGATATAAGCGACTAACAGTGAAGTCCTCTCGAGTGAAGATTAAGCTTGTCCGAAGAGCACCACTAGCTATTATTCTGAATGCCTCAAATACTAACACCTTAGCTCTGTCTTAATGGAAATTTACAGAAACAATTATGAATTTAATTTGTTTTGATCAACTATGTGCAACTTTGAGTGATGAATTTTTATTATATTTTTTGTAATAACTAGTATGTATAGTGGTAAATAAATTATGGAAAAATTTATTTCTTATTTATATATTTTATTTGTGAGCAAGCGAGCGAGATATGCATATAGGAGCAGGCATATTAGTAACAAGAATAAAATCGATATTAAAATGGATTGAAACATAACAATCTCAGATATGTATCCTGAAGGATAAACTGAATTTTAAACTAATACGACATTAATAAATTAAAGTATTAAAAAATAATTTAAAAAATCGTCATTGTTTACACACTAATATTGCAACGAAGTATACTATTATTTTTATTACTAAATAAAAAGGATATAATTTTAACATTAAACATTTTCAATCAGGATTGTTCACAAACACTTTTCAACGTCACTAAAGGTTCACTGCGCGCTGTCACCTGAGAAAAACCCACAGGAAACTTAGTGGTGTTGTCATTGTGTACAGTACAGCTACATTTATGTCGTGAAATTTATAAAACCCGAGGGATTTCATCCTGCAAAAACTCAGCCTCAAAATAGGGGCAGCAAAAATCGATGCTCCGTGTCGTCACACTTCTACGTAACTTGACATTTCCAGCCCCTTGATTCAAATGCAATAAATCACACCATGTTCATAGAATAGAGCTTAAACGATATATCTTGCTCTATCACACACATACTTTTCATGTGTAAACGAGAGAGAAGTAGTAAGTTACTGCTGTTAATGCTAACCTTGATTACTGTTGGCAGGCATTATTCTATATTGGTTTTTTATATTTTCTTTTAATAAATGCATCTCCAAACATGATATGTACTTAAAAAATTACAAATAACGTAAAATATATTAAAACAATTGTAGGTACGGACATGCAATAGTTATTCGAGAACTTAGCGTACCTTAACGTAGCGTAGCGTAGCGTTATGTAGCGTAGCGTTACGTAGCGTAGTGTAGCGTAGCGTTACGTAGTGTAGCGTAGCGTTACATAGCGTAGTGTAGCGTAGCGTTACATAGCGTAGTGTAGCGTAGCGTTACGTAGTGTAGCGTAGCGTTACATAGCGTAGTGTAGCGTAGCGTTACATAGCGTAGTGTAGCGTAGTTTTCCGTAGCGTTGTGTTATGAGATAATTTACGCTGCCATTGCGCCGTGTAAAAGTAGTTAAATTAAATAAGAATGTTTAATATCAAACAAGTATAACATTTGGACTGACAGAAAACTCATTATAACAATATGTATAAGACTTTTATGCTGCTTGAATGTCTTAAAACGAACAATACTAATTGGGTACCAAATATTAGTAAAATTATTTTAGATCTTATATCATTGTTTACTACACCGTCACTAAGACCTTCAGAGCCCAATATAGCGACAATTGCTTATTGCCTCGGAACAGCGCATCGCTGCTTTCCTAAGGGAAATCTGATAGATGGCAAACTTACCGGAGTGCTGTTTTAAACTTACTTCTATTTTAATTTCAAAAACAAATAAGGTGACATACATCTTTCATACTTACGGTATAACTATTAAAATTATATTGTTCTGTTAGTCGTATAGTATTAGATTATATGAGAAATCAGGACTTGAGAGACTGTAACCACATTTAAAAGGGGAAATTATCTAGTTAAGTTGTCAGAGGTAGCCAGGTGAAACAAGTATTGTAACACAATCATGTCCAAGCTAAGGTGGGAATGCGGTACATTCATAAAATATCCGGATAAAACACTTAGTTTTATTATTGACATTTATATTTTTAAATAAAAAAAATATCTCGTTCCAATCGATTGAAACGCGCCAATGTTTTAGTTAACTTCTGCTACCTTATTTTTAATACACACATACAAATGAAAAAAGGAACAACACAAAAGACGACAAATACATGATTAGTACGAAACAATGGCAAGGTATCATATCAATAAGCGAAATGTCACTGAAAAGCATTTATAAAACCGATTTGAGGCAAATGTCTGGCTCGAAACCCGCCAGATTAGATCGCTATAGAATTAACGAGATAATGATCGGGACACTTCAACAAGTCGTAAATCAATCTCTTTGGTGACTCGAGTAGTGATCGTCACGTTTAGGTATTTAACTGAAACTGACAAGGGCATTTTTTTTTCTTTAACATCTCTTTTTAACTACCGTATTTTCACCGGGACTTTTTATTGTTTTGTAATAAAATAACACAATTTTCTACTATAACACTGTATTTTTCATAGTACTTTTTAACCCTACTTCGAGCTGTCTTCTCCGGTTACGGAAATCACCGTCTGTATTACCAAACCCGATTGCACCAAATGATAAAAAATTAAGAGAAAGTTTTATAATCACTCACACAGCAACACCATTGCACACACTAATACACACACCCACTTAAATGCTCGTTCCTCACTTGATATACTCCACTTGTTCATATGTATATATATATATATTTTTTGTTCGTATTTTTTTATGATTGTTGTTTTTGATTAGATTTAATTTCTGGTTCTGTGTTTTAACCTTATTTTAGCTTTGTTTAACGCTGTATGGGTTTAAGAATAAAAATAAATTATTTCAAGTGTCAGAATTATTATTCAGTTCTCTATTACTATATATCTATCACTTTAGTTTTACTATATCAATTAACAAATCTCATTTGCAAAACAATACATCGTAGAGCTTCAATTTAATACGAAAAGTTTGTTTGTATATAATTAAAATTTATATCAATCGTTTAATCATTATCTTCTTTGTGTTAGCAAAGCGCTAGTCAAACTCTTCAAATGCCAGTAATTAATAAACTCAGATATGATATCTGACTTCAAAGAGATTTGGTTATCATGTCGACATACCTTCGAAATTTATAGACGAATCAATCTTCGAGAATTTTTGCAGCGTCCCGCCGAAAGAATATAAATCTTTTGTAAAAGTTTTTCAAGGGATAGGTATTATTCATGAGGGTGCCAACCGACTGATTGATCGTGTTGTTTAGCTTTATATTAAGTTATGAGCTTAAGCGGTATTCTTTGAAACTCCGCGACGCCCATTGAATATTGAATATCTAATCTATATCTTTTAAAGTTTCTTAAAAAAAACGTTCACTGTAATAATTTAATAATCAAATCTTTTAATATATACAAACTTATTTATTAGGCTAACTTGATTGACCGCAGTTGAGTACTGAGGTCTTGATACCGCTCATTTGTTTATATTTCAAATGGTCTATTTGTTTTCTTCTTTTGATTATACTAATCTTTCTTTCATTTAGAGTCAATAATTTGTATCCAACTAGATTAACAGATAATAAATATATGTGTTTCAATATTTCTATACATGCAAAACTAAACCCCACTATTGAAATTGTACCTAGGCTCTTCTCGGCTCCTTGTAGTGATAAATTCTATAACGGAAAAGCCCCAGGCTTCGCTGCAACTGAATATAGATTCACCCGAGTACGGAAAATGTATTTTATAGATTTTACGTATGCTGTTGTACATATAGCGATGACTAAATTAATTATAAAATGACAAGTTTTGGGTGTTCGTATGTAACTATCACTGTATTTTTTAAAGGATTTATAATACAACCATAAAAAAATGTGCAATATATGCCTAAATGAAATATAGTCTAGTATTTTATATCTTTGTTATTACAATAAATAATATAGAAAAAATACGTGTAATAACGGTCAAGTCAGCTTTAGTTATAGTAAAGTCAGTTGATGGCCGTCGGTGCTACGATCGTATGGACTTTTTATTGGCGTATGTAAAGAATTTATGAGATAATAAATAATTTATAATACCTCAGTATCACTATAACATATAAATTGCACATAACTTTCAGTTAAGAACTGAAAATGATGAATTACGTCAAAAACTTCAGTATTAAAGTCCATCGTCGTACTTAAAATTATTTTCAATAAGCTCAATACGAAAAGCTTAACTTTTTCATAACTATTGAACTATTCAGTGACAGCCCTATAAGTAACTTACAAATTTGTGACACTTGTCATTCATCTTCCTATTTATGGATCTCTCTTGGCATCTTATATAAGAGTGTATAAGATATAATAAATTTTAAATTATAATAATTGGTTTGATTAATTAATTTATTTAATTAATAATGTATTTATTAAAACTTATATAATTTTGATTGTATCGAGCGGGTTTAACGTTTTCTAAGATTTCGTCCTAAAACTGGCATAATATCACGGTATTTATATATAAAATATGTCGGTTATTAAAACCATAAGCTTTGCAAAGTTGGCTTATAAAATCCAATCTTACGAGGTGTAGACATGAAAAAATATCCCGTCATTTACACGATACGAAATTTTGCAAGCTCATAAACTTTGGACCACATAATTTTGGTCGCTTTCGGTGAAAATGAGGAACCGCGAACAGATAATTTTCTCATTTTCAACCATAAAACGATTCTTTTGTAAATTTTTCTAATAATACACCGGTGATGGTTTCATTATCTTTATTATAATTAGGTATATCTTATTAAAGAAATATATATATATATATGTTTATATATATAAGCGGCAATAGAGCAGACATATATTTCCAATTGTATAGTAAAAGTAAGTATCAACTGAATCATCAACTGAATTCTTCTACTTACTAGATTAGATACTCGTAGTATGTACATTATGTAATTTAAAAGTTCGCAAATGTATCAAATGACATTGTAGGCATCGTTAAATAAAACTCTATGCTGAGGTTAATATCTACTTTCTTATTTATAAGAAGTTAGGGTGCTACACAAATTACCCAACTTAAGCTTGTTCACTAAGATCCTTCAGGAACGGCTGCGTAAGACCCGCCGAGCTCTTACCCCGCTGACCATTAGTTTCCACATCTTCACTTATAGCTTTTCTAAAAGATCTCGCTCGTTGTACGTAACGGACATTATAGACTGTAAGTACTCCCAATATAATTAAAGATTCCAAATTTAAACAGTGACAAGGAAACTTTCCTTTATAATAACAGAAACTTCAAAATTCATTAACAGTTTACATCGTGTACGAACACGATGTAAACTGTACAAACTCCAAACTAAAAAGCTTTAAGACTTTACATTGAGAAAGGTTTTCTTCAAATTGGCGTTGCTCATACGTCGCAGAGTGTAAAGGTTACTTGAACTAATTATACGGCACTGTATGAAAGCAGATTTTTGCTCACCGCATTTTCCGGTCTCGATTTAATTTGAAAATGCAAACGTGTTTCTAATTGTATTTGTTATTAATACTAAACTTAGTTTTTTTTGGCCAATGAGTTTGTAATAAGAATAAGACTTGTTAAAATCTATATAGAACTTAAACCATATAAAGACATCATGTCAAACAACCATTTTCAGTTCCAGAAATTAAGCCGCAGCCATAAATAGGATTAAACAAAACACCAAACGAAAACACTGTCTTAAAATGTCACCAATAAACAAGGTGTTATCCTCTCAACTCTTCCCTAAATTATTTACCTCAGTCCATATTTAAACCGCCCTAACGTTCGACTCTAGGTAGGAAATTTTCTGGCATTCCTCCAAAACCCGGTCGTAGCTCACCTAACCTTAATGTGCAAACAAACTTTTTTCGTTTGGTCTAATCCTGGCGATTCATGTCCACAGCTAGATAGCCTGAAATTTAGACGCTATAAATAATCGTGATACATTTTGCTATGTAACACTAAATATTGAAATATCATGCAAATACACACACACACACCAGTTAGATATATTATATAATTACATATAACTTTTTATCAGTAGCTTTTCTACATTGATTGAGATCAGTATTCATTCCTATCAACTGTATCATTAAACGTGTCTGTTAATAATAATAAAATACTTACTTTAAGTTTCTATGAAGCTGTAGAGTCTTCGACTTTCATGAAAGAAAAAACAAATTTAACCTGCAGAGTTTAGTGAGACATTTTAATGTCCACATGTTTGGTGATGATTAAACAAATAACTTCAGTTCTTACCAACATTAATCAATTGGTTTTTCGATTAACATACCCAAGCCATTAATGCAATTCAAACCGCAAAAGCGTTGACAATTTATTCATGTTTATACGTAATATGTGCACTATTTATTTCACACTATTTACTGATATATAAAAGTCAATATCGAAAATTATTTATTTGAATTTGAATTATTAACAACCACTATTGTTAACGTCCCTAGAACTAAGTTTAGAAGGGTTCACTGCGGGAGCGGTAGCTGGGAAGCTAAGAACAGAAAATACGTAGTGGGGTTGTCATTTAATATGTCATATGAATATTTATCAATTATATATATTAAATCATTCACATACAATAAGTGAATGAAACTCTGCCCTTCTGTTCAAGTCTATGTTTAGAAATTTATTTCAATATATATCTATAAAATTCCTTTAGATTTTATATCGTAATAAGCATTTATTATTAGTCTGTATCGGAAGCAAAACGTATTTGCGTTTAACGATTGAAGAATAATGAAGTGCTATTTACAATTGAAGTGAGCTTATTAACTCGGGCCTAACAATTCTGCGTCGGATCTTAATTTAAGTTCTTAAGTAATAGTTCTGTTATCTGAATACATTTCACAATTTAAAATCAAACAGATTCTGATTATATTATTACCTTAAATCATCCTTTTACTCTGCCAGATAAAATATTATGAATTAAAAGTTACAAGCATTATACTTTTTATTAATAAAGAACTCTAAAATTACAACAGTAAAGTACTAACTCTTATCTACATTGAAGAAATAAAAGAGTAAAAGTCTTATCTGCTTGGAAAACAATTTATATGCCAAGACACCTTCAGACACATTAAAATACTGAATGTTAGGGATTTTTTTATTTGAATTAAAATATAGTTAAGGTCAACGACCTCAACATATCGTGTGGATATCTAGTTTCTTTCTATTCAATAGTATAACGTATATAATAGTATAAGCATTACTAAATTTGAAAGCTTTATTATATTTTTTTTCTCTATAATCCAGGTACTTTTTCAGATGACAAAATTCGTTCTTCGCAGACCACTGCCAGGAAAGACGCGGGAACTGTGTTACCATGAACGCTTTAAGTAAGTCAATGACAAAGACCATAGACAATAAGACCAAAGGAGTCTTCCCATAAGAAAAGGTCTTTATATAGCCTTAAAACTATTCTATGTCTCGAATTACGAATAGACCTCCGTTTTTCAAGCGTCATACAGTCCATTACTTCTATTTTGTATTATAAGGGTTTTTTGGCTTCTAATAGCTTTTGAGGGAACTCAAGCATACACCATTGTTGTATTAGATAAATTCCCCTTAAGCCCATACAAATGAGTTTCTTCCCTACTAAAATACAACAGAAACATTTAAATTTAGTTTTTGTATTGTTTCAAAACATCTTGGCTACATATAAGCTTATAATCAGTATTATTTTATCATCTTCTCCTAGATTATTTTCTGACTTTCCACGGACACATTTTACTTAAAATAAATAAAGGTGATCAGCGTTTTGGGATCGTCAAAACAAGGCAAAATTAACTGCAAATTATTATTTAAAAAAAAAAACATTTTAATTAAGATTCCATATTTCATTACATGTTTACCAGGAAGAGTTTAAAAGAAAAACATGACAATGAGGAGGCTAATCGGATGGAATCAGGCAGTGATTTCCAAAGCTTTATATTAACACACACAAAAAGATTTTCCGTGAATAGGAGAAAGTGGGGTGGAACTTTAAGTATTTCTATATGATATTTATTGTCGGTATGATTGTATGTATGGTTTTGTTTACACAATTTAATAAAATATCGTTGGTAAATATTGCCTATTAATTTGTATTCCTGATTAACACAATCACCAGGGGACTCGTTAAACGTTTGTGAACATGGTGAAACATAACGTTTTACCATTCCCAAATTGGCTCATTGAAAATCTCGAAAGGACAGGGGACAAACTTAGACCGAATTATTCATGAGCTCGGAAATCCCGATTGATTAAACTGTTTATCGCAAATTAACTGCATAGGAAACATTTCGTTAAATTGAATGTTTAGTTTAAGACAAAAATATATTTATAAAGTATATTTATCTTTGACTTACACAACATTGTTTTGAGGTTCATGGAAGCTACTAAGGGCGTAGTCAAAATTAAAATATACAGTGTACATATTTAATTTTTACATAATTTATTAAACTTTATATATATATATATATATATATTGTACATTATAATGTGTGCGCAGTGATACAAGCGTAAGCATGAAAAGAAAATATTCTTACGTTTACTTTTTCTTCCTAGTAGCTTACACTAACTTACAAACTTGACTGATTTCGTTGCCAGGATCTCCTTTTTCTACAATACACACGCCTTGGTGCCTTAGTCGTCTGCTTCGTGGAAAATTAAAAAACATGGTTGCATGAAAATATCACTAAATATATTCAAAATGAAAGTGTAGTCATTACGTACTAGCCAGTCAGACAATGAATAAAATATCACGTAAATTGGTGTCTGGGGATACCAACTTGAGATATTAACATCTCGAGACTTGAATTACAATAAAACATTGTTATTTATGAAACTTTTTATTGATGCCAGTTGTCAAAAATCAGTCTCCTCCAAATAACACATAAAACGTAAGCTTTATTCTTTAATAAGTTTATTACCGTATACTCGTAACCACGACAAAGTACATCTTAATCCATACTAACAATATAAATGCGAAAGTAAATATGTATGTTACGCTTAAACTACTGAACCGGTTTTAATGAAATCTGGTATGGAAATAGACTAAACTTTAGAGAAGGACAGGATAAGAAAAGGTTGAGAGTTTGTATAAAAATTTTACCAGAACTCTGCCATTTACCGTACTACTACGGTACTGTAAACCGAATTCCAATATATATATTTTAAATTTTACAAAAATTAACACATATATTGTCCTTATTTTAACATACATTTAAACCTCGCAACTGCTTGAGGTTCGCTCGTTGTTCCAGTTCTACCCTTTAACTCAAGTTTACAAAATTCCTTTGGTTTTTAAAGCACATACATGGAGAAAGAGAAGAGAAAATTACTAGAACTCTTATCGGTGATATCCCCTGAGATAAGTTTATTGAGATTGTTGATATTATTCGTATATATGCGATCGTTTGGGACTCTATCACAATATTGAGCTAAATTGCGTGTGCAAAAACAAAACGCGAGTTCAAAGATACGTGATGAAATATGATAGTCGTTTGCAATCTGATCGTGATTGTTTTGAGATAATCCGTTAGGCTTTTGAGGTTGCTTTGCTTCGAAAGATATTGATTAATACAACTCTATTTATAATGAATATTTTATATGTATTTGAATTAAACGAGCAACCTTATTAGCTTATACAGTTATACTATATAACTTGAAATCAACCCGTTTTTTTTATTGTATGTTTATGCAGCTTTAACATATTAATTACATATATAATATTGATTAACGTTTAAGATTAAAAGATGAGAAGCCTTTGATATTAATAAGTTGTTATTTTGTAAGTATATTTATTAATATAGATAGAAATTCGGGTTTTACATGTTAAATAGAAATCAAATTTCAAGATCGTCTCTAACTGTTAAAGGCTAGGCGGAATGTTTAAATTCGGTAGTTCAATATAACGTATTTAGCAGCAGAATTCACGCAAAGTAATTTAATGAGCTGACCCGTTATTCGCTAATTGGTTAACAGATGCTCTCTACAGTCAATGTTGAAATTAACTGTTTCGTTGCTAAAGGGAACTCCTTTCGTAGCTTTAAACTTGTTTTTAAGGGAAATTTATTGTATTATCGCTTTGAACTTTATTGGATTATTTTAAAGCAATATAACAATTTGTTTGAATGTAATAATAATCCTAAGCAAAGTGTAAATGTGTATTAATATATAATTTCTTTAGCTTAGAATTATTTTCATAAATATAAAAGCTTTGAAGATTTTTTAAATCCTATTAAGATAACTCATTAATTAACTTGGCCATTATTTCATATTTTTGTAACCATTCAAAGGGTAAAATTTTAAACGGTTTTATAGTCCTTGCTAATAAGAAAACATGAGTTAATAGAGTTTTACAGTATTTAAGAATGACCAGACTTTACATATATATACTGATGGACAGCCTGGTGATAGTATACTAAAACTAGATAACAAGTTCGGTCCTTTAATATTAGTATACAAAGAAGTTGTATAAGGTACATTCTACTAAACATTTTCCTATTTTCCAAGATTTTCCAAGGATTTGATACGGGGTCATATCACATTACTGAGATTGGAGTAAGCCCGCGTAAGATCGGAAAGTCGAAGGGCTGTCAGACTACTCTATTGTGAATATTTTAGTATTATCTGATTGCTACAATCTGATCGCAGTTTTGGTTTACTTTTCAGTAAAATCATCTATATTTTTTTCATAGTTTGTTTTTTTGGACATTGTACTTTGGTTTATACTAATACAATTTAAGATCAAGCCTTACTGACTTTAAAAAAGCTTCAACTTAATCTAAAGCTTATAGCTTGATAATTTAATCGGTGCGTAATAATATATCTTACACAATATCGCAAGTCCTATTATATAATATTAAAAAGTGCGAATGGGGCCATTTGGAATAGATGTATGTATTGCTGTTTTCTACGCCGAGCGTGACTGTTTGGCACTCAGTTTTCACGTTATGAATTTAATTTACGAACTCAATTGCCGTACTCATATTAATAAGTAATGGTCACTCGAGCTATTTGATTTTCATTTATTTAAAACTTTTACTCGTAATAATTTTATATGCTTGTTAATTCGTTTAATATATCTTAAGTAATGGAAAAAAATTTCATCCAATATTCATCTATTAACCTAATTCCTTCTATTTTAAATATGAAAAGACTCGTTATTATTAAAGTCATTCTAAAATCGCTTAAAATATATGACTTCGCCATTCAATAATTATAGAATCAGAATATTGAAATGGGATAAGTTTGGACAATATTTCGAAATTCAAAAGCAATAAATCGGTCGGAAATGTTATCCATCTCGCGATACAGGCAAATTGTTCTGCTGGCTTCCACCGGAGCTCATTAAACTTCCTCTGACTCAATTTATTCTCGATTGACGTTCATTCCATTTTTACTACCAAGTTTCATGACAATTTTCAATACTAATGATGTGTACGTAGGACTAAAATACATTGTCTTAGTACGATTTTAAATGTAAAATTCAATAAAAAAAATCATTTCCCAATATTAACATTTAATCATTTTTCCTAAGCAAATACAAGATTAGCCTGGGTCTGACATATCAGTAAGTAGTAAGCAGCTTGAATGGTAACTTAGACGGGATTGTTAAGTTCAAAAATTATGTTTGATTACTCAACAAATTATTGACATCGAAATGGCAAAGCCAAATAGAGATAGCATAATGTAACGCGTAGTTATTCTGCAAACACACTTACCCAAACATTACACATGTTTATTTGACACGACAAAACATAATCAAAGATCCAAATACAATTGGATAAACGCATTAAAAATACATAAAGGCGCTTATTAATTTTAGTCATTGCATATAAGCAAAAAAACCACAAATCACGAATAAAATAGCATAGTTAAAATCGAATATCCATTCTAAAAATACACGGAGCAAATAGTGAATTGAATTACTCACAAACTCAAATTGCCATAGGTCTCTCGAGACAAGGGAATTTAGGTTCACACTAATGAGATGTTGATTGCGCCCCGACCTGTAGTCTATTTTATTTTCTCCTCATATTTTTTTCCCCAATGAAATGCAGACTGCGTCTCCACGTTCTTTGTTGTTCTGAGGACTTATGCAGATTTCATTAAACGTTATTCCCGCTCTGTTTAAGTTATACTAAACTTTCGATTGGGAATTGTTTTGTCACTGCGTGCATTTTTTATGGGACGTGACTTAGATTAGTTATTTATTAGAAGTTGGCGGCTCTGCTCTTCCTTAAGATATCTTCTTCCCGAAGAGACTCTATAAGTCGACAACAGTCATCATCTATCTCCTCTTACTTACTTACTACACGTACAGTAGCAAATTAATTATTAGTTTTACCGTCACGTGTAAGATTGTTAACCGTCACTTTAACTCCTACTCTGCAGTCAAATAGATGTTCCTCAGGACACATAGCATGTTAGACTCTCTCCTTTCTTCCTCTTCCAGATCTCCAGGATTCAGTATACATACATATAGTTATGATCTTGGCCGCTATTAGATAAGTTAAATGTGCCTACAATATTCATAAATTTACTTATGTATAAGTCATAACCAGAGGCAAAGGTAATTAAACTTAGTATATAAAGAATAATAATCGAACATATAGATGCCTATTGGGTCGATAATAAACATAAAAGCCGGCAACGCACTCACGAGCTCCCAGCCACGTAAGTGTATGTACTATAGGCGGTGAATTTCAAAGACAAAAATTGTATGTATCCAAATCAGCACTGTAAATATAAGGTATTGTTATTCAACATATGTTTAATTATTGTTTACCAAAACATTTACAATCTAATGTTTGTACTTTTATAACTAAAACAGATAACATCTTGTATTTGTATTTACGCTCTATATGATTTGTAAATTGTAACTGAAGTAAGAGAAAAATACACTAAACTTCAGTTGGGAATTGTTTTGTCACTGCGTGTGGCGTTTTGCAGTTGTTTATGTGACGTGGCTGATCGTTAACAGACTTTGAATTGATAACTTTTTACATGGCGGTTCTATTGAAAATGCTGGGTTTAACTCAAAGTAGTATTTCCAATGCGTATTAGTTGAATGTTTATTATGATTGTTTCTCTATTTACTTTTCCTTTATTGGTATGTTGAAGTTCGTTCAAATTTCACTGATAAAGTCAGAATTGGAATGCTTTTGCTTGCTATGGTGGTGTGTAGAGAAGAGATCAATGGTATAATTTAAATTTTATATGTGAAACATATTAAATAAATCAAATAGCTTGTTATTCGCAACGAAGTTACTTTTAAAGGCAAATTATTCAAAAAAAAATCCTTGTTGTTCCCATTTTTATCGGGAAAAAGTGTACGAATAATTACAGTGTAGCAGTGTATCATAAATCTGAAGTACGTACCATAATTATGTTAAGTACCGACTCATATTCATACCGCAGCACCTCGCAATCTCTATGGGATCTTGCAGAGTATAGCCTAGTTCCGCTGTTCGCGTGGTTAGGGGCAATAAACTAATTCGCAAACATTTACAAATCTCGTAGTGATTGCAATGCGACAATGTTCTCGCATTGTCGCATTTAAATAATGAATACAACTCAACCTTTAAGCCGCACCTTTAAATATTGGTAGGTTTTTAAATGAAGCTCTATGGTCTTTGAGGATAGATTACTTGCTCCAATATAAAAATAAACTATCTGAAATGGGATCATGTATTGGTAGACAGAAAAAAGTTTCGAATTTCAAAAAAAACAATATACTTGTGGTTGATTAACCTTGTAAGTTAAAGAATCATCAAAGCCAGTTCCTCTTCAATAGTGGCAATCCCTATTAAATATTTATTTAATACTAAAATATGTATTATTTTAAGGTATTAATGAAATTTAATATTTATATTTCATGAACACTAAAATACTACAGTTAAAAAGTGAAAAAAAACACATATGTGAATCTTGAAAGTATTAAAAAATAGTTAGGTCGTCAGCGAATTGTTCAACTAAAAAGTCCAGACTGACAAAACCAAAAAAAGAGATGCATGTCAAGTATCAAATGAAAAATCCAAAGGATATATGCAAATCACTAATGATTCACATCAAAGGCACTCATCCAAGATACTTAAAATTAATTATTAAACAGTCTTTACTATCTGTTAGCTCATGAGTTGAAACTTAATAGAACACTATACTTGAGAATTATACCGCTTGTAGCGCGACGTTAATAAATTAAGCCAATAGATATTTTACAATGATCATCAGATATGCTTCATTTTGAAATTAATTAGACGCTGACATCTACATAGTAATAATAAAAGCGTAACTCTCGATAGGACTAGGATTTCTGTTACCTTGATTATTTTAATTTGTCTATATACGAGTATGTAAGAATTTCGCATTGTTGAATCGTAATCTAAACCTGTCTTATTACAGCCTCTGTAATTATAATGGTGTTTTCTCGAACAAAAAGCTTACGTCTTCCATAAAGGCCGGAACTAACTTGTAAGCCTCTTCTTTTTTTTATGTAAGAGGAGGCAAACGAGCAGGCGGGTCACTTCGAGTGATTGCCGAACATGGACACCTGCAACGCCAGGAGGATTACAAGTGAGTTGCCGGCCTTTAAGGAAGAGGAAAATTCTTCGCGTTGCAGTATCCATTTGCCTCCATAAAAAGAACATCTATCATTTTGTACATAGATTTTGATTATTCAGTCTTAGGCTCTTACCACTCTCGGACATTATGGATTATACTCATGACATTTGTCTTTACGGTATAATAAAATTGTGCATACAAATCCATGAGTGTGCGTTCTAACGCACCGCTTAGTGTTTCCACAAATACTTTAATGTATTTCATCTCCAACGCGATATCCCTGACACAGCCTGTACTCAAAAACAGTAAGCTATCGTTAACTTGCCAATCGTAAATATTCTCGTTCGGTACGTTAGTCAAAGCAAAATAATTTATAGTTTGCACTTGTATCGGCTCTTTGAAAGACTGAAAACGTAATACAGTTACGCTGCGAATATTTCAAAGGGTTTTTCGATTTTATTTTGCAAAAATCTGTATTAATGTAGACTTATACAGTAAGATAATATTTTTGTTATCTTTATAGCCTGATATTGAATATTTATAAATGTTATATAGGTTTACAATATTTTTGGATGACATGAATTGGGGCATAGATTCAAATATAGTATTTATTTAGATTACGGTTATCAGTCTGCTTTAGTTTGATGAAACATCAGTCACTTTTCAACATGTGTATACTTTAAGTTAAATAGTCTACTAAAAATTAAAATTCGATGATTTGGTATTAATCTCATACAAACAATTGTCACGTATTTAAAAAATATACATAACCGGAATACAGACTTTATAATTAAGTTTATAAGCAAAACAATGTAACTCAGTTTAATTTCGGAACACATAACCTGGCAGGAGTTCTATCTTTTACAAATCGATTTTATCGTATAAATTCATATTTTTATTAAGATACGAAGAAATAATTTTTCACTTTAAGTCTTTTATTTATGTTATATTCGAACACAAAATATTGTATTACGACATTCAAAATTCGATATCTTATTATTATAATTCGACATTAAAACAACCCTTTAGATATTAATTCCGTACAACGTTATTGAAATTGCACAGAAATAGTACTTTGATATAGTAAAAGGATTGATGCTGTACAAATTGCAATTTGTATTGCGTTACAAGATTCTAAACGATCGCTACCATTCCATTTGCTTTTGCGTCTTTCAAATTAATTTCGGTTCTTATTGATTCATAATAGTATAGCTATACAGCGTTCATTCTGGCTTTTATGTTGTTTTTTTTTCCAATACATGCAGCCAAGAGTGTTTGGATGCACAGCCTTTCATTAATTATTGACTGATATTTACACTTTGCATAATCAAAAAAAATGTAGACAAAACTCATTACAGCTTAAACAGATTGTTTTTTACAAAAGTTCAAGTTCAATATTTTTATACAAGACCAGTTGATTTTTAGAATGTTATGTTTATTTATTTTTCAATGCGTATTCAATACGTATCGCATGTCAGAGTATTGTTAAAAATATAAAATTGTTCGACAGCTCTTCAATGCTTGAATGACGTTTCAGAATATGGACTTACAGGTAACAACTGAAAATACAGTAGTTACAAAACTATTTAGTTATATAATAATTAATACAGCGAATAAAACCTAAGACTTTACGTAAGCGGAACGATATTTACTAGGACTGAGCCAGACTCGCCTGTTCATAAGAAATATTGACGATGACGATAATAACCGTTGGTGCCTAAGAAGGCATTTAATATTTAACTACAAGAGAAAATTGTTTACCGCTTTAAAAGTATACATTTACCCGCCTTCTTCAATATTCATGAGTCGATCCTTGAGGCCTCTTTAACTTAGGTTTCGATGTAGCTTCTAAAAATCAATACCCTGCCATTTTTATTGTTCTTCTATAACAACATAAGAAATAACACACACCTACCTATTAGCGAAGTTTACATAGCTAATGTTTAAGCAAAACCAAATTTTGAATACATAACACATTTTTTTTCGGGAATCGAGCAGGAGGTACACCGTAAAGGTGAAGTCGCCGCCCATAGCCACTCATGTGGCTGGGAGCTCGTGAGTGCATTGCCGTCCTTTTAGAGATTGGTACAATTTTTCTTGAAGGACCCTAAATCGAAATAGTTCCACCACTGGCCGTTTCGTGAGACATTTCTTACCACACACCATCACGTTATGGAACCAGTTGCCCGCCACGGTATTTTCGAACCATTACGACTAAGGTTCCTTCAAAAAGAGCTTACAACGCACTCATGAACTCCCAGCCACGTACGTGAGCCCCCTGCTCGTTTGCTTCCTCTTCTATAAAAAATAAAAACATATCATCCTCTAATGTTCATATTCTCTACGGACTATACCATTGAGTAAAATCCTTATCGTTTTAAAATGGTTAATTTCACATTCCCGCAAAATCACCATCGAATAGCAATCAACGCATAAAGCATCAATTTAAAGTCAGTTATTTGTAAACGCGGCACGTACAGCAAACCGAAAGGACCTTTTTTTCCAAAATTATGATCTCCAGTTATGTTCGTTCGGTGAATTTTATCCCCGTTAGGCCGTGCTTCGAGCGATTCGTTTGCGGTTTAAATATTCAAGTCGACACGATGCTTAATGTACTCATTTGCATAATGTAATATTTTGTACATAATGTCGATGATATAACTACTGGTCAGCTTGTTTCGGTTAAAGTTTTGTTTCTATGTAGAAATCCTGTTGAGATGGGTTTATTACGTAATCCAATATTAGTAGTGAAGTTATTTTCTCTTTAACAGACAACGCCAAGATATTCGGAATAATTTATATATTTGTGACCTTCCGTTAAATACCCTACTTAATACTAATTTATGTGTTAGTTATAATATATATTTATTGTAATAATACATTTTGTTATTATTAATTAGCAGTTTTTTTAGCATCCCACTATACAAGCTATAACTTACCTAGGGACTAACCAACCGTGTGTTATATATGTCCTATATTTATGTATTTATAATATTGATCAAACATTTCCCTATTTTAAAGCTGCTTTTTCAGGTACTTTTGTTTATTGATGTTTTTAGGTCTTTCGAAATATTATTTTCTACACTAAGTTTCTTAATAGAATCCCACTTTGTACATCGTTGAACATTGGTGCCGCCCAATAATTTAAGTCTAAAGAGAGTCCATAGATCTTTTCTTTAACGGAAAAAATATTACTCGGGTAAGGAAGAAAAGTTAAACATCTCAAGATCTTCACAGACTATTTTAATATTCAATGAGCTGAAACTTCAAATACTGGACAGTATTTAAAGAAACCGGAAAAGTTTTTCATTATAGCGTCTATATCACCGACCCTAAGCGATGAGAAAAGCTAGACTTTAAAACGATAAGCTAAACTTTGCGTTGTATTACGATTGGACAATCTTCATGAACACAGAATGACACAGAATTCTGTCTTTCGTTCTTTCCAAGGTACTATTGAATCCATAACTTAAAGGTTGAGAATTCACACCGCCTCTTATATTACTCTGGCAGTCAATTACAGCTTGGCTTTGCTTGTTTATAGTTGTGTTACAATGGCATGGAAAACACTTTACAAATATCATATAGAATATTGCAAAGCTTTTAAATATTTATCAATAAAATTATTTTATGTCTCAAACTCAAAACTCAAAATATCTTTATTCAAGTAGGTCTTTATAAATACACTTTTGAATCGACAATTTTTACACAACCATAGATATTTAAATAGAGTTTTAGAGTTTATTTATGTAAACATGGCCAATTAGGTTTTTTAACGTATATAAAAGAAAATAATTGTATTGTTATACACAACTTAATACTCAATTTCTGGTAGATTATTATTATTTATTAATTGTTTTAATTATTAAATTTATATGTTTATAAATTCATCACTATTCCATTAAACAGCGCGTCATGGTGGAAATTACTATTTCGTTTGCAATATTAATTAGTATGCTGTGGTTAATGAGTTGTCTAGAACATTAGGAGTATTAGGTAATGTAATAATCAGAATATTGCTATAAAGGATCTCCTGATATCTCTATCTCTATTCACTGTATGCCTAAGGATAATTTACTACAATAGGACCAAGAATATTTTAATACCATCATGCTTATTGGTGAATTCTTTTCAGCGTGTTTATCTCTCACTCTTACTCGTACCTTTATAGTGTTATAAGCAATGGGGCATAGTAATTAATTATGCGTTCGTACATATTCTTCTAATATTATGTGTTTCTGCTAAACAGTGTTTTAAAAAGCCTTCGTGTTTTCAAGCAGCTATATAACTTTATACAGAGTGAACTCGTCATTTGTTTTAACGACAAACTGTCTAAAGCGTCGAAATCAATTGGCATTAGGTTTAGCTAGTATTCCATACAATGATTTCTCTTCTCTTTAACGCCATGAAATTTACAGTGCCTTCAGTGCCGTTATATAGAGTTAACACTGTATTTATGGTGTATGTAGTTTAGAAACGGATGCTATCAGTGGCCTAGACCCTTCTAGGGCTGTAGATTATTATTCCGTGCTTAACTAAATCAACAGACGTGTTAGTAGTATTAAGCACCGCAGCAAAATTAAAATTATGCGGTGTATCTTAGTTTGTACTAAAAATTCAGGCGCGCGGTTTTTTATTATTATTCAGGAGAACTCGTGAATTTTGCTGAGGGCGTAAATATAAGGGGTATCTTCAAAACTGCACTTTATGCTAAATACTCTTTACATATACCTCAGCCCCTGCTGAGGGTTTTTTAATGGGATACATTATTCTATGCGTTAAAGATTATTGTTGTGTAATTTTATTCTCAACTTTTTACATTATTATGTTTGTTATATTAGTTACGTAAGTTTTTAAATATATATGTTATATAAGTGTTTGTAATAAAACATCATATATATATATGTACATATATTATGTTTTATATATATGATATATACACGATTGTTTTTTTTAATGTTAGCAATACAATTATTTTCCTTATGGCATATAAAGCAAATATTCATATAAGAATATAGAATGACCTTATCAAACTGAGTAAATAATAAAACAATGCTAAACCGTTCCCATATTCCCATACAATCAAATATTTTTACAGAAATATTACATTTTACTTAAAGCTCTAGTCACAAATCGTACGCGTAGCAGCTTACCACAAAAGCTCCGACATAAAGCCAAAAGGATTTTTTTTAAATTATTTTACTTTGATGATAAGTAACACTTAAGGTTTAAATAAGAATATTTGTTCAAAGCTAACTTCTTTTATTATTAAAATTAGAAACATTTATGTGTTAAGGTAACGACGAACTTACAATATTTTTTTTTATTTTGTTCTTCGTATTCTTAGTATTTTGTGTCTATAGTTGTGTTTTGAATAGTTTTTATTTTTGGCAAAAAAATTTTTTTCATTGCATATCTCTCATTTATGCACAAACATATCTTGTGTGTTCTTGTAGTTTGATTTATTTATGTTTGTATGTGTGTATGAAATAAATAAAAGATAAAAAAAAACAATAAATATTAATTTCTATCTAGATTATTCATCAATATAAGTTACAAAGTGATGGTTTAAGTAATAAGCAATCAATATGGTGCGGTGAAGCGCGCTTCAATTTACAAAATGAATGGGTTTCGCTGACAACAAATAGAAAAAGATTTCAAACCTCCTCCTTTGGGTCTTTGGAGTCGGTTAAAAGCTTATAATTATAATTTTTAAACGGTATTAACTTAGTTAAATTTAATATTTAATAAAGAAAACCTCACAAACATTCAATTATTAAACAAAAACATAAAAAAATGATTTCTGAGATTTAACAAAAATCTCAGAAATCATTTTATTTTATACGATAACATATTACACCGTAATTAACTTCCTAATGTTAACACTTGGCTTACTGGATGTTAGTTAAAATGACAATATTAAATCGTTCTCATACCTATTTATCAGCCTTAAATAAAAAATGTTTTATTTTTCATTTTTAACACATGAAAAACGATACATAATACTTTTGTTTAGTAACGATAAACCCACAACTTACTACATACAAGCTTTGTTAAGTTTTAGTTGTTAATATTGGAAAATTTCTGACTTTAATGCCCCTGTACCTGCACTTAACGTCTGTTCAAATATAGTCTGACTAGCACTTACAAACTTTGAGTACATGCAACATTCAATGTCAAACAACGCTAAAACAAGATACATTTTAAATAAGAATTACCAAGTGAAGGAGACTGAGGAAGTTGTCAAATGGCATCTAACTATTACTCCGAGAAATGCCAATTTAAACTTGTAACGAGGTTTCCCGCAAGTGGCTACGGAATAAAATTAAAAACTCAGAGCAACGGATAGCAACTGGGTGCCTGTAACGGGCCTAACTTTTAGCTTGACTTTGTTAGGCCGACGGCAATTTTCGATATTTTTTTTCTCTATTTCAACCCGAATATTTTTAGCGAGCGTAACACTTTTTTGACATTCTATTTTATTTTAGAGTGTGTTCTTTAAACTACTAACTATTTAAATAAGACCTACATAATGCTAAGACTAGACACAGAATTCATCACATCCTGTACAGGCCTTACAGGCAATATTTAAATCAGTATACGATGAAATAAAACATTTGACTGTACAAACAAAACATAAAGATAATCTTCTTAACAAGTTTTTCTATACTCGTCTAATAGGTTGCATTTTCATGACACTAAAACGTCAGTGCAAAACAATAAATGAAGAAACTTAAAGCGAAATAAACTTAACCTGTCAACAACACACTACGGCATTACTCGACTGACATGATACTGAAAATTTCATAACAACAATGAACTTATATCAAATTTCATTTAGCAAGAGAGTCACGTATGTATAAGAGTTAAAACTAGTGCAGTTGGAAACAAACAGATACGAAGTGTTACAGTCCAGATGGCAAGACGTGTACGTGACGAGAATGGAGTTGCTATTCAATATCGAAATATTAAATTACTTAAAGCGTGGCCGTTCGGTCAATGAATGGTAGCCTCTCATTTGTCAAATGTGTTCATCTCAATATAACATTCTTAGAAGTTAATATTTGCTTTTTATCAATGATATAATCATATTATTAATTATAATTATATTGACTATATGGAAATTAATAAATGATACAACGTGTATATAACTACCGTCATTATCAGCCGTTTATTTTGTCCATTTTAGGACATAATCCGGAGAAGGCGTGAAGGCCATTAGGCCAGGCCTTCTACAACACAATTTGTAATGTCCTCGTTTAGTCTTATTGGTGGTAGGCCTAGCGGTCTCTTGTTGGTAGTGTCCATTCAAGAAGCCCCTGGGTCCATCAATTCTTATCTATCCATGCAACATGGCCCACTCACCTTCGTTTTGGGTGCCATGACACACATAGTTGCCATTTCAGCAACTAAATACGAATAGCTTTATTACAAATACGGTTGCAAAGAAAGATGCATTTCTTGCTATGATATTTTGCTTCATAATAATTACAGTTTCACGTTCTACCACTGTAAAATTTCTTAAACGATACGGGTTCAAAATTAGTTTGAGCAAAACTCCAAATACCTTTTTAATTTAAATATTATTTAAAAGCGTTTGTATACTCTAATTATTTAATTTAAACAGTTCATAATTTTAGTATTTACGCCCTGGGTGCATAAGTTTAACAAAAAAAACATCTGGAGTGGAGCCAAGATTTCTTTATTAAAACATTAGTTTAATGTAAATACTGGGTCAGTTTTCTATTTAACCTACAAATTTCAAGTGCCTCGCATTTGGCGTAGATTTTAGCATTTTTTTAAAGTTAATTATACATATTCAATAAAAAAATATACATATTTAGTTTCTCTATTAAAGAGATACAATTCCAAATTTAAAATATCGTGCTATACCTAAAACATACTAATGCAATTCACCGTTACACGTTAGAAGGTCTATGTGGTACACATAGATCATGATTGGCTATAGCCACTCTGTGGTTAACTCAAACGGTAACATTGTTGTGGGGATGACACATCAAAGTCCATAGCTCACACTAGTCATAAAATATATGTACCATTCTTTAATACAAGTAAAGATCTATTTTTATAAAAGCTTACCTAATTGCATTTACCACCGAGAATATAACCGTAGTACGTATTCTTAGAAGCGTGCGCATTGTGTTTCAAGTTGAAGGCTTGGCCGCCTCACCAAGATGCCTTGTGTACGTGCTTTGAATGCCCCGTTGAAGTGACCCAAACTGTATGCCAATTATTATTGATAGAACGCCGTAGTATTCTTGCTATGGAATACTATCGTCGACTCTATTAGTTCAGCTGGTATCATTAATTAGTTCATGATTTGTTTACGTAAATAGAAAAGAACTGTCAAGGGTATTTTTTATAAACGAGCAAGCGGGAAAGCCGCAACGCTAGGAGGCTTACAAGTATGTTACCGGCCTTTAAGGGAGAGGTTTGCTCATTACATAAGGGTGCTTTCAAGCAAGTCGTAGTGGTACGGGAACATCTGCGCTGGCAGTTAGTTCCACAATAGGTGCGCTAGTATATACAAATGTGTCTACAGCTGTATTGCTAAATAAACTGTGGGTTGCCTGGAAATATCGCTTACTAGCGATAAGGCCGACCGTTGCTCCTGTATTAACATCTATAAGTTTTACTAAATCACTTCATTACATAATTCACATAAAACATTCCTTCTCACAGAAATTGAATTGGTAGAATTCAACAAAATTTGAAATAAAACAACAGAAGACACGTATGTATCTTACGAAATAAATGATTCGAGAAGTGAATCGTTACAGCTTGGCCTACGTCGTCGGGCAGGAAATATGTCTTGGTCTAGAGTCTAGACGTTCTTAAATCACTGGACCAACGGCGCGTGACTTGCTTCTAGACGTGTGCTCTTAAATATTTCAGTCTTCGCTAAACTGTTTGGATGCACTTTTGTCATTCAGAAAAAACAACTGTCTCACTGTACATATAACTTATAATTTTCTACTTGGTCTTTATTCAATTTAAATCTTTTTATGGAAGAGGGGGCAAACGAGAAGGAGGCCCACCATAAAGTTGAAGTCGCCGCCCATGGACACTCTTGTGGCTGGGAGCTCATGAGTGCGTTGCCGGCCTATTAGGGATTTGTACGCTTAAAATATCTCTAGAATAAATATATAAAATGAACTTCGTCTGTGCCTCCACCTTATCCAACTATTAAACTGTTCGCTAATTTTGATTTACCCAAGAGTAAATTAAACAGCGAATCACCCATCGCAAATTTTCCTTGGTGATTTTTTTTTATAGAAGAGGGGGCAAACGAGCAGGAGGCCCATCATAAAGGTGAAGTCGCCGCCCATAGACACTCATGTGGCTGCCAGCTCGTGAGTGCGTTGCCGGCCTTTAAAGGGAAATTAGGAAATGGAGGGGTAGGGGAAACGCGAGTACAAAATTAACCAAGTCCAATTGTATCACTTTACGCCGGTTTTCTGTGAGAGAATGGTATTTCTCCGGCCGCGCCCATTCGACTGAAACTCTAGGAAACAGCATGGCACTCCCATCAAAAAATATTTGTATTATTATTTGAATTCAACTCAATTCATTGACACGGATAATAAGGCTTCTTATCTATTCTTAAGCATTTCACGAAGGATTCATCTTTACGCCGTTCATCGCTTTATTATTGCCTGGTACATTGAAAAAGTTTCGAAATCTAACGGCCTTGTACTGTAAGTAATGTAAATGTACATAAATGTTATATATTAAACAAGCATATTAATTTTACGCGTTTTTCTGTAATAGTAAGTTGTAGTTGATATAAATATATATAAATAATATTATTTATTTGATTTAATTAAGCGTAATCGCTTTGTACATGTTAATAAGTTTAAATTGAACATAGAAACCTTATTATTAAGTAGTGTATTGAGTTCCATTAAGAAAATTTTAATGTAAGAAAACTTGAAAAGGTGAGCTGTAATTAATTTATTTCGGCCTAATTAACTTCTATTTGACTCCGTTCCGAGAACGTTATTTTACCACTTAATTGGACTTTTGAACACTTCAACAATTTCAATAGTTTTAACCTAGTCAATCCCAAAAAAACAGCGGGGTAAAATTAATTGAACATTACGTCATGCTGACCAATAAACACAACAAACATGCAACGTCATACGTCTTATCCATTGGACGTCGCAGCTTATTTTTGATTTAGATTAAGCTATATTTGTTTAGATCATTCGTATTCGTATCAGCGATAATTTGTTATAGCCTTGAAATTGTGCTTTACATAATAAGACCAGCTCAACAATTTTTGATTAACAGGCAAATTTAGAACATTATTCGGAAGTGTATTGAACAATCGTATGCAATATACCAAAATTTTCTATTATAAAACCCTAATTATAAGGATTGTCATACGTAATACATATCAGGAAAGTTATGGTCAAGTAACAATATAGATAAAACAAGTACACCGCATAATATTGTTGTACCAAATAGGTTGTTCACGCGAACTCATTATTTTTATGTCGCTATCCGATAACATAGATGTACCCTTTTATATTTCATATTTCATATTCTGTATAACAAAATAACGCGATAATTGTAATTCGATATTTGAATTGGCCGTTTTAATTATTGTACTAGGCTTGTTTTTTTATGTTCAATCGTATATATTAAGAAATAAAATATTTTCATAACAAAAGCTTGACAAAAGGTGACAATGGGCAATTCGCAACATTTTTAATTATAGTTAACACCTTTCAAACCTGAGTTTACTATAATGACAAGTTGGCCAGGGCAACAGTTTCCAAAAAAACTTGCCTACTTTTCACATCCGGGTCAGGCATTGTTCCTTTGTTTCATTCATTCCGGACATCGTGTTGGACAAACTTAACTTTGCTGTCCATTCAATTACAATTCCTCATTTTATGTTCTTCAGACCTCTCGCTTCGACTGTACTATTCATTTGTGTTAAAAAGACGGTATTGTCTGTATTTATGTACTTAACTTTTATTCTGTACTTTAGTGACGTTTCTGTTTAACATAAAACACCTATTTTGGTGTTTAAGTAAATAATAAGCCTTAAACAAAATTGATGGAAAAAAGTTTAATACCATTTCCTTTCATCGCCTAATTACCTCTATACATAGGCCTACGTAGGTCCTTTGAAGAATATTTTGTAAAAATCCTTTCTAAAGCTCTTTATTGAATATTTTTAAACGCTTTTGTGGGTAATATAATAATTATGTAACAAATATATATATATATATATATATATATATATATATATATACGAGTATATATTTTATGAATAATTTGGTGCAACTATTCTACGTCGAAGTTTAGTCTATTAGTGCAAAGTTTATTATATAATATTTATTAATTTATTAATATATTATAGGAGATTTTATAAGGAAAACATTATTCCAGTATAAAAGGAAAATCCTTGAAAAGCACAATGGGAGTTTACGGAAAATCACAATACGAACACCCCTAAACTATTATAAAACATATTTCATAAAAGGCTGGTCTCTGTCAACTGTTCTCTATCCTTCCATTTTTCATAACCGAAATACGAAAAAAGAATAAACACAACTTACAAGTGAACAAATGGCGTCGCTTTACGTGCCACAACTTAAGCGCCCTCAGAAATGGAATCGTAGATAATGTCACTATTCGTCTCCGCTAAATGTTGTATTATATTCTCTGAGCTCTTCAGCTGTCCTTTTAGATCTAATAAAGGCTATGTGAACATTGTTAGAACCTCAGTTATACAAGCATGAATACCAACGCTGCAAAACTTTAAAAAGAATTGCGTTTATTTATTTTGACAGGTGAATGATAACAGAACATACAATAAAACACAGACCATTTAAATGTCAAACAAACATCTTTTTTCACGTCTTAGAAGTTGAAGAGGTATAGTTTAAGTCCGACTTAAGATCCTGTTCGAGTTATAAATGCATTTTAGCTCATAGTAAAGTGTTCACACTGAAGACAAAATATTTGTTAACTATGTTTGGTAGCAAACTGTTCTATTCTGTGCAGACGGTTTGTGAAGCTCGAATAAATTTAACAGTCTGTAGTCTCAGATTACTCTGTGACTAATTAGTCTGTGACATGTTATATTAAATCTATTGCAAACCTCTGTTCGTAGTAGATCACAATATTTCAATAGCCCTTAAGATTTTGTCATTAAAAATACTGTAAAACTGCATACATCTAGTTAAGGTTTACATTCTACGCCTTTAAATTTCAAATTATGTTCATCGAGAATCATTTTTTACTAACGTTATGAACGTGAATGATTTTTTTGAAACACTTATGAACTCAAGAGGTTTGCTTAAACCTGGCTAACTGAATTCAAAAACATATAAAACTTAAATGAGCTTAAATTAATAAATTAGAACTCCTCAATAATTACATATTCCAAGCGACGTTGCCTTATCAGGTTGTATGTAATTAGAAACAAAACATGACATATTTGATATTACTATACTTTTTTATTAAAAGGGCAATGTATTAGATTTTAAATACTATAAATGAATCATGTGACCTTTATGTACACAATAGTTCTTAAAGTGTATAAAAAAGTCATAACAAATCCGGTGACAAAACGTTGCCTAACAAGCATCGAAATATAAAAGATTTAGTAATTGAATTCCTCACAATGGCGGGGTAGAGAAATGTATGTAGATTGCAGTACTTGAAGGAGATAACAGAGAGTAGTATACTAAGATTTTACACTTCGCCGATGGCTGCCAATCCCTCTAATATTATTATGGTAATGCGGCCAATTTCAATAAAAGCGTTCGTTCGGCGCCAAAGACATTTTCCTTTAGGTATAAATCTGGGAGACATGTGACGGTTAAAAAGACATGGGTCTGAATTTGTAGCTCATATTATCATTCCCGCCTCTTTCATTTCAAATTTCGAATCGAATGATGTGCGAGATGGATTCTATTTAAGCGGAAATTTCCGCTTTGTCCAATCTATTCATAAATTTGACGGAGTTCTTTACCGGGTGACGGTCAAAGCTCAATTTCGTTTTATTAAAACCTCAGTCTGGGATAAATCATCGTTCTCTTTAGCCGTTTTTTGTTATTCTACGCCTTTATAACTCCTATTTGTTTTGTTTATTCAAATGCAAAATACATAGTGCGTGAATATATTTAATAAATATACAATTTATAACGACAATTAAGCCTATTATTCAATCTTGTGATTAGGTTCTATTGCATGATAACAAGTGATAAAGGGATTGATATGAAAATGGCACGAAAAATAAATGAATATGGTATAAGGATTAAGTTCTAACCAATTCTTAACATATTACAAATGATTTCAATTTGGATTTTTCAATATACCTTTGGGTTTAAAGTAAACTAGTTAATTTATTTTGTACTTTACGGTACGTGTCGGTTCATAATACTTTCATTTCAAATAACTTCGCATGCTTTGATTGCCTGTAAAAATCATCCAGTGCAACCCACTTTTTATTTTTACATATTTTCAAACCTATATTACCACAAAATTTATATTTTTTTATAAGGCCAGATATGATGAAACTCTTTGCTTTACACACTTATATACGCATATTTTCCTACTCTACGTAATATGGAGAAAACTGTATTTTGTAGCAAAATTAATATCAAAATCAATAAAATTCACATCACATACTAACTTTGGCTGCATTATTCCATATGTAGAAAGGAATAATTCAATATATTTTCTGAATTTTCTAAGCTATTTACTCTGTATTGTTACGTAATGGATGTTATGTAAAGAGAAAGATTTGGAAAAATTTAGGGCAGCAATTCTTCACTCTTGTATGAAAGATTGATTAGATAACAATTCATATTATGAAGAATTCTCTTTAAGAGATACCGTTTTCCAGACGATTTCAACTTTTGGCTACATTTGGTTTAATTCTATGTTTTGCAAGATCAAACAGAGAGTTTTATTTTATTTTATTTTTGTCGTAATATAAAAGATAATAAAAGCATTATTTACGAACCTAAAACATCGAACCGGAACTGAACCGGATTCCTTTGTGAATGTTTACATATTCCACCATTCGTGACCGATCCAAATAAATGACAATGGATCAGAAAAATCTAATATTTTTTATGTTTCTATAATATCATTACTTTATTATTGTTTCATACGTTAAAGATATATAAAGTGAAAACTTAATCTAATTGTATACCAGCTATACAAAAAACACGAAGTACGAGTTTATGCTGTCAATATCTTATGCAATTTATTGTTCGTACATAAAAATAAACACTTTTTATCACTTAGTGGAGATAAACACGACCACAGCACAAGAAATAGAGAAAAAATTGATGTGCCTGATTCTCGCCTTAGTAAAGTTCATAAATCGTTTGTAGGTATGAGCATACGTTTTTATAACAAAGTCCCATCACTTATAACCAAATTGCCTTCCGACAAATTTAAAACGCGCGTAAAGGGTAATTTGGTTGAAAAGGCATACTATACCGTAAACGAATATTTAGTTAGTACTTGAGTAGCCTTTGTTATTTTAATTGTCAGTAGCACAATTTTGTATTAATTGTGTATTTTAAAAGAGCAGTTATCGAGTTTCTTGCCAGTTCTTCTCGGTAGATGACTGCCTTCCGAACCGGTGGTAGTGTAAAAATTGACGATTCAAAAGTGTCTTTATAAAGACCTACTTGAATAAAGATATTTTGTGTTTGAGTTTGAATGCAAGGTTCATTATGATTTAAAGGAGTGGCGAGAGCGTAGAGTTGGCCAGTTCATCTCTTCCGCGCTACGCCCTTGATTTGGGAACTGGCAGTAAATGTAGAGTCCAAAAATTTGGTTAGAAACTGGCAGTGAATTTGGTAACTTTTTTTTGGCGATGCAGTAAGTTATGTGAATAAAGATATATTTGATTTCAACAAATCAATACACATACAAATTACACATCTGTAATGACATCCCCTACAAAGACATTTACTTTATATTCAATATTGTAATACCGATCAATCAATCCATAGCAAGCAGTCGAAATCTTTTCATTGTCTATGAGTTGCAATCGTGAACCTTGAAGACAACATTGTATCAAAAAAAACATAAAATTCACCTATTAATAACAGCGTTTCTTCAGAAGATATTTTTAAAAAATACCCCCATCTTTCTATTCTTTGTACGATTGTTATAAAATGCTGCAACGCCGCGTAAAGACGAGTATAACGCGGCACAAAAGGTATACAACAATAAGAAATTGCCAAGGATTGCCACACTACCATGATATTGTAAAACGGAATGCAAATATTGGATGCTCTATTCAAAGGTTCGCTTTAAAGCCTATCAATAAAGGGTTTGTAGAGCTTTGACATTGCGATCTAGACATTATTAATTAGTTCAACAAGTGTCGTTTGTTAGATCTAGATGTTATTTTCAAATTTATAACCAAAATTGATATCTGACAAATATTACATCCAGTGTAATCTCTATTTAATGACACTGAAGGGAATGTGCACGGCGTTATAGGAAGTGGGCGTTAAGTAGAGAAAGTCTCCGTGTATGGAATACAAACTAAAGCAAACAAAGCAAATTGATTACGACGCTTTAGAGAGTTTGTCGTTAAATCGAGTGTATCTTATATAAAATTAAGTTTGTCATATTGTTAAAATTGTACTCCGAACTTAAGTCTTTGAAAATACTTTTCTAAAGTAATTTTATGTAACATTTAGAAGAAGCCTTAACCAAAAGAAAATTATATACTTTTAACAAGCGATACAATTTTCTACACAAAACTGCGAGTCAAAGGCAAATAAATTTCTGTAAATAGCCATCTAGCAATGGCTGAATCGAGTCTTTAAAATAACCGCCCGAAATAAGTTTTAAAATAACATTAAAGAAAACGTTCTTAACCTTTGAAGTAAGTTCTTATTTAGTCATATTAGCGTCCCGTACTTTTAAAACCGTACGTTAATAAAGAAAAATACGTTAACATTTATGCTTCTTTATTCATAAACCATTGCACCGTTAAACCTTTTTTGTCACAATTACGATAAAATATAATAAAAATATACCAAAAATATTAAAAAGTTTCCATTCTAATTTTACAAAAAATTAACACACTTAACAAAGAACTGTGTTAAGTGTGTGCCGCGGCTTACTCAATATTATAAATATGAATATATTAATTACATAAAGAGAGAGTAATTTAAGTATTTATTTATTCACTTTTAATAGCACTACAACAGTAGAAGTAGATTATGTTAATATATGTTTGTACATGTAAAAGCAACGAGCGGCTTTATCGCTAATAATCGATCTCTTCCAGGCAACCCACAAAATAAAAGAATACTTATAATTGGACTGGTGCAAGAAGCTTTGATATTAACGTATCATGGTGGATAAAAATAAATCTGTAAATAAACTAGGTTAATACCACGCAGGAAAGAACCCGGGGATTCTAGATTAGATTTCCGATGAATTAATTTAACATGCAAAGTTGCATACTTTTCATGCCTAATATGGTATTTAATAATTTTAAAGGCAGCAAAAGCTATACGGCATGATAAAATCGATTCCGTCATTTATCACTGGCATATGGTACGACGGGGGAGTTGGCGACTAAATTAATGTATTAGCGTTCATCGACCACACTACATCGGCTGGGAACACTGGCCACGTAGGCTATGATGTTGGGCAATATATAACTGCCTAGCATGTGGGACCTACGGTTATAATATACTGAGTCTGATAGGCCACCTAGGGATACTCATAATTAAGAACCGGTCAGCCTCTTCACTGTCATCTTTTAAATCTCTTCTTCGGAAGCATTTATTTAGATTATTTTAAGATCTAAATTAGCTTATCTTTTTCCTGTTTTACTTAATTTAATGTATGTTGTGTTTTGTTTTTGTATTCTTGTCGTTGTGAAATTGTATTATAAGTAGTCTTACACTTTGTGGAATCCCGCTAATCAGCGATAAGGCCACCTGTTGCTCTTATATTAATTAACATCATCTACTTCTACTGTTCAAGTGTAATAAAGTGTGGAAAAATAAATAAGCTTCTAAGTAGTTTTTTCATTTTTTTAGTACTTCAATAAGCCTAACGTAGCTTTATATAAAGTGGAGTACCCTTTATATATTTAAATTTGTTTCATAAACAAAAATATATTTTCTTACAAAATAGACCTTTACTTTTTGGTACAAATTAAAATGGACGAATGTCATTATACAAAAAGTAATTAATAGGACAATATTTGTAAATTTTCCATAAAAAAGAAATTCCATTTCAACCAAAATTCATTTCTTTAGCTTGTATAGAAGTGATTCAATTCAGTTGTGTACAGAAGACCTTGCATAGCAGCGTAGTTCTAGCCATTTTTCATATAAACACACTCCTTAAATAATAATGTCCGCATCCGACGATGGAACTATCAGGGCGTCAGTACGTTCTCAATAAATTAAATAGACATTCTGAAGATTGATTAAAATGTAAAATTATCTTATCTTCAGTATACTTTCTAAGATAATTAGCTTTATAATATTAGATAATTTTGCTTTTTCTTTATCCAAAGTAATTTTGTACAACTATTATGAATATTTTATATTCATTGTATATATATAGCAGACTGAATATTTTATTACATATAGTGTATTAATTATAGAAGAGATTATTGCAATCTCATCTCAAACTTTTAAGAAAATCATTATTTACTTTGTTTTATATATCGCTTATTAACGTTTAGCCGCTCTTATATCCGCCGCCTATATATAGGTATATTTATAGGCCTATATATAGGCCGCCTATCTAAAATGAATTAACAAACGTTAATAATATATGAAAAATTTATTAATTGATTATTAGAGTTATTTAAAATTAATTATTTTGAAGAGGAATTGTGACTATAAAGTCTAGTACTTTCCGAGTACCTAACCCTCGCAATTCAAAATATGGCAATGGCTACCAGACTATAGAGGCTTGGTTGTATAAAATCATCCACGAAAACCTAAAAAAAAAGTCCATCAATGTGAATGAAAGTAGCTGCCGCACTGACCCAGTTTCAACTTCTATTGAAACTGGGAACATAATTTATGATTCTTAATACGAATACATTCAACTTCTTTAAAGGCTTACATACGATTGATTGTTTTAGGAGTAAATTTACAAAGCAGGCTACAGGCAATGTGGTTGTATAAAAAACCGACGTCTGGTTCATCGTGTTCGAATCTGAGTGGCCCAAGCTACACATCATAAAACAGGCATATTTTATTTAAATATAAATAAACTATGTAGAGCATCGACTGACTCAATCATTGCTCATAAGCGTACATCTTCATGCTAGACCAATAAAGAAAACAAGAATTAAAGTTAATTTAATTATAAGATAAAAAAATATCAATAAAACACAAAAATCATTTAACAGATATCAATTTTAAATATATTATTATAAAAAGGTCTGTACATTATTTTGGAATTTATACATTTTTACCAAATCTCAAATACATAATATTAAAATACTCATTTTCAATTTCAAATATTTAATAAAACAATAATTATGTTTGAATAACTCTAAAAAACCATTTTTAACGCGTAGAACATTTTCACAACTTTTCCGACAACTGGAAATTACATCAAACCTTTTGGGTTGCAACTTTTAATCATAATATGAAAGCGAAAATAACTTTATTAAAAAATAGACTATCCTTGCGAAGTCTATCAAAAACTAATCAAGAGGCGAGGTGTGGTCGCGTGGTCTCACTGCTCTTATAGACTGTACTCACTGTGCCGCATATTTCTCTTACATCCTCGGCCAAAGTAAACTTAAGAAGCCACAAACTTTGTAATGGAATAAAACTTAATATTAGCCTAGTAATAAGCATACCAAATGTTCACACTGTAAGCGCGGTGCTAGATCGTTTTTTAATAACAAGATAATCATACTATAAATACAATAACATGATAATTTAAAATAATGTTTTGTATACTTCATTAATTCTTAAGCTACTTACACGTAACAATTGCTTACAAAATTTCACTGTGATTGCAAACTCTGTGAAAAATATGTCAGGTACTGTAGTTTTGATAAAAGGACTTTGTTTTCTAGTTAAGTACTATTAAGCTGAGTTTTACGCAATATTAGTGTGTTATGAACGGTGTAAGCCTAAACCAAGTGGAATAAAAGGAATATTTATGACGCACAGTGAGTAAACGACATCACTAGGCGAAGTTTTTAATGACCTCCCTTGGGCACGGGAGCGGGCCACGACTAAACTTATTAATTTACGATCTTTTATCAAAATAAAACCATAAAATGCAGTGTATTTAACAATAATTTTAGTGCCTAATTTTTAATTGTTTGTGTTTGGGCCCCAAACACTTTCATCTTTCTGCCATAGCTATAAAATATGTTAATAACTTTAAAGGACTTCGTACATACTATATAAATTTATTTATATATATTATAGAATTTTATTTTATAAATCAAAATTTTAATTTAACTTTATATAGTCTGCCACCTCAGGGGACCCTGTACCGGTATTAATCCTTAATTTGATGCCTTTTTTTTGGATTTAACGACACCTATGTTTTGTACCTACAATGAATACGATAATGTCATTGAAGTACACTCGTTATACTTCTCGGCCTTAACCACTAAGACCGTGGTTTCAATTTGCCGAGAGCCCTTCAACTTCGATTGGAGGAATTGCATTCAATTACTTCCTCCACAATTAAAAAAATACTTTTACTAGTAGTTAAAAATCTTGAGAGAACACAATAATTTATCGGATGGTATGATCACGCTTAAACTTAAAAGGTTTGTTCGTAGTCTTCTTATAATGTTTTATTTTGGAACCTTCCTAATTATTGATATAAGAAAAAATTTGCAGTACACCATAACTTTCTTTATTTTATTTTTATTTCTTAAACCTATACAGCTTATTCCCAAAAAGCTTACACAACAAAAATAGATCAACAACAAAGCCAAAACAAGGTCAAAACATACAATAGAAAATAGACAACAAAAAAAACACGAACAGAATAAAATGAATAAATATATATATATATATATATATATATATATATATATATATATATATATATATATATATATACATATGAAAAATTATTCTACAATATATCAATATGATGGCATTTGGAGAGAGGTGTGAAACAACCATTTCATTCCATTATATAACGTTGCAATTAACAGTTAATATTACTTTAAAATTTTTAAGTCAATACAGTTGCTTTTCGTATAACAGAAAAGGCTGACAAAAGTGAAGCGATTCATCAAACGCTAGTCACAATCACGCTTGGTTGACGAGACAGTTGTTGCGTTTTAGGCTGTTTACCAGTGGTAAACTAAAAATATATTTTACTACATTTTATCCGTTTTTACAATCAAAGCGTGTTTGGAACATACTTAATTATATCCGTTTAAATATGACCAAGTACAATTTATTTATAAGTGTGACAGAACCTAAGAGATACAGAATTTATGAACGATAAAAAAACAATAAGAACACATGTCGTTATTATTTGTATAAAGTGCTTTTGATATTATATTTTGCGAAATAACTTAATTGAATCATTAAACACAGATATCAGTAGTACAGACAAGAGATAAGAAAGAGAGTTTTTTTTTTATAGAAGATGGGGCAAACTAGCAGAAGGCCCACCATAAAGGTGAAGCCGCCGCCCATAGACACTCACGCGGCTGGGAGCTCGTGAGTGCGTTGCCGGCCTTTAAAGGGAAATAAGGAAATGGAGGGGTAGGGGAAGAGGACGGGGGACGGAAGATCTCACTCACCGATTGAAACGCGAGTACAAAATGAACAAAGTCCAATTGCATCACTTTACGCCGGTTTTTTTGTGAGAGAGTGGTATTTCTCCGGCCGTTCCTGCATATTCGGCTGAAACTCTAAGTAACAGCATGGCACTCCCACTCAGATATTAGCTAGATTTAGCTTTTCCTGACCAATAGATAAGATAGAAGAATAATTCAAATACAATATGTCTGTACTAAGTGGATTTAGTCCCTTACCCCTAATGTTTTGCAAGATTCAGGGGATTTTCAGAATTTATTGAAAGCGGGCTCGTTAAGTGCAATGGATCGCGAATGTAAATGCCTGTCTGGACGCTCAGAAAGGGAAACGTGATGCCGCATTTGTCTGCTACTGCACCGAGCGTTTCCATTATGAGTAATGTCTATAATTTTTAAAAATAGAATTTTTATAACTAGAAGCTTCTACAAAAGCTGCACATTTTCATAGAGAAGATTAAATGTGAAAATCAAATAAATGATATAAATATCGAATTTGATGTACATATTTAAATACACCTGTTACTAATATCTCCATTTATTTATTGATATATAGACACTGTTATATTGAATTTTAGATGCTTAATATTTTTAAATAAACTTGTCGAAAATTAAGTTTGAAGTCCGGGCGTTATGGGTTCAGGATAATAAGATTTGGTTTATGAAATAGTGCTGCATGTTCACTAGAATACTAAAAACATATTTTTTAAATGACTTTTCCAAGACTAAAGTTTGCTATTAATCAATTTTATATTGGAATTTGTGTTTACACAATTCAAATCCTACCATTATTTAGATTAACTTTTATACTGTCAAATATGAAAAACGAAAGTCTTGGAATTTTAAATCTTGTATAATGGTATAAGTAGCTCAGTTCATCTATCCGTTACACTTTCAAGCAAGATTGACAAAGAATCGATTTGAAAGATGAGTTAATATTGTTCTGTTGTCTGTTATTAATATGGGATGAAATGCGGTGGTTAACAATTCGAATAAAAACTTAAACGTAATATAGGCAAGTGTTTACTGAAGCAATCGAAGCAATCTGAATACATTTACCAGAGCCCGTCTCGAAGATTTATTACACTATCGAATAAAATATGGAGATTTTAAAACACGCTTATTCGGAGACTTATTTAAGAGCGTTTAAATGTTTATTACATATTTGAATGAAATATCTCCAATGACGAAAATTTATTTCGTCTTACATAAAACATACCTGCGCTGTTTGGATATAATAATGTAGTTGAGAACACGATTCTAAAGTTGAGTTTATGTTTATAAAAATGGAATAATCAAGTTATATAACTTTTATCAAAACAATTGAAAAACGATAGAAATTCGCAACGCAGGGAATCTGAGTGGAGCTTTTCTCATTATTAATTTCCTCATCTCTGCATCTTAGTGTTTTTGTTCCTACATAGGGCGCATCAGACCATCACGTTTTATACCAGCTCCTTCCATTTGATCGCATCCAACGCAGAGCGGCTCGTATCGTCGACGACCCCATCCTTTCCAATCGGCTTGATCTTTTGGCTCTGCGTAGAGATGTAGGCTCCCTCTGCATCTTCTACCGCATTTATCATGGGGAGTGCTCTGATGAATTGTTCGGGCTAATACCTGCAGCGGAATTCCATCACCGGACATCAAGGCAGAATACGAAATTCCACCCGTACCACCTTGATGTCTGGCGTTCCACGACTGTGCGTTTTTTAAGGCAGTTTCTGCCGCGCACCACCTCTTTGTGGAACCAACTGCCAGCGCAGGTATTCCCGATCCGCTACGACTTGGGGACCTTCAAAAAAAGAGCGTTCCTCTTCCTTAAAGATCGGCAACTCACTTGTAAGCCTCCTGGCGTTGCAGGTGTCCATGGGCGGCGGTTGGCACATCACTCGAAGTGACCCGCCTGCTCGTTTGCCTCCTCTCACATAAAAAAAAAAATATCTATATATCGACAGCTCATTCACGCACAGATGACTCAAATGGAGTAATTGATTAGACCCTGTGTGATTACAGTACTTCATAGCAATGTCTTATAATAAGGTTCTTTTTTTAAAATTGAAATTTCTATTAAAATACGTATGTGTAAAATCATATGTTTATCCAGGTGTTTTAATATATCAATAACATACATAAAAATCCAATTATCCATAGTCAACTACCTAAATACATCAATTTGGGTGGCCTTTTCATATAAAGTATCATATCTTATCATATAAACTTCAACGATAAACATTAGCAACAAAGTACGCGCCAAATAATCTAAACAATGTATAAAATACCCGTTTGTACCCGTTGAGGAAGTTTTATTTGAACTATTTGGAATCAATAAGGTGTTCCGTACCTACAATTATCTTTAAACAACTTTGCAGTGTTTTTTTACTTTTATTTTTCATTCTCCGAGATAAACAAATGAACGAACCAGTCTTTTGAAGTGAAACTTCTTTTTACCTTATCTCCGCTTTGTTCTGAATAATTTGCGAAATAGAAAAGAGGGTATTTTCTTCACGGCGTCATTACGAGTGTCCTTCAATTAGCGTATTGTTTTTAAATAACTATTACAAAAATAATACTTTCATAATTAGTAGAAACTTATGTCTATACCTCCTTGAAATGTGTATAGAGTATATAACAGAGGGCACAGATAATAGAAAGTGTTTGTTATGTCTATGCTAAATATATATATAGGCGAGTTTCAGTTTAATGAATAAATCCTTACCTATTCGATATTTTAGTCTGATTCATACTGTTTGCATAGTTATTAAAATAAATCGTGAAGAAAAATATGATATACACTTGTAAAACAAACGGCGAACTAAAACTCTACGAATAGAGACGACAGAATGAGATAACGTAATGAGGGTTGACAAATTAGAGCAAACTCCGCGACAAACACTTGTCTCGACGCGACCGTATTTATTCAATATAATATTACTGACTTGGCATCTCGTTAGTACTAAAACAAATCTACAGAACATTGAATTGGTTCTTTATATTATAACAATTTAATTTGCCCCAAACTTGAGGGAATATAATTCAAATGTGGCCAATATTAACAATACAATTATTTAAGAAAGCAAAGATGTAAAAACTGTAAATGTTTAAAACAATAACGAACTATATTAATTATTTATATTTATTTATAGATAGGTTTTAAAGAAACATGTTTGAATTTTTGAAGTACGTTGTACGCCGTAAAATATTGATACATAAAAGTGTTGAAATCGAGTTTTGAAACGAACGTCAACCGGAAGTAGGCTTCAAATCCAGTAACAAATTGCGTCTGAGGTCGCAACACACGTATAGTTTCTGTTTCCGTTAGTGGATTTTAAATGATATTTCGTGAATTAGAGAATTTATATGAAAGTTTCAAATGGATTTTATATAACACAAATGAAATCTTTCGAGCGTACATCTACGTCCGTTTTTTACGTTAAAACATTTATTAATACATAAACTTCAAGTAGGTCTTTATAAAGACACTTTTGAATCGTCAATTTTTACACTACCACTGGTTCGGAAGGCAGTCATCTACCGAGAAGAACCGGCAAGAAACTCCATAGCTGCTCTTTTAAAATAAACAATTAAAGAAGTAAAACACAATATTTTTCTTTAATTATATGACGGCGCATCCGTCAAGACGTCAGGTTGATTTTTAACTGTCAAAATCAACCTAGCGATGCGCCATTGTCGATAGTATTAAGGGGTACCAATCTTGACACACGGTGGTTCAAGACGGCACCCACACCACGCTTGTGACAAATCGTTTTGCATCCGAGTTAAAGTTTGACCTAGTGTTATAATTAAGTTGGTATCGTGTACTGTATACAGTATATGTATACTGTGACTGTATATTGTTTAATTGTCTGCGTATTTCAATTATTAAAACCCGTGCCGATTACACAGCTATGACTTGTAACGAGGACTTGTGATTTTTCTGCTCACACCCACCCGCCTACCTACATTACACAAGATGAGTTCTAATGAAGCCCCTCCTGCCCTCTCATATTTATAAGTATTCCTCTAGGAATTATTTTATATATTACCTGTAACTAATTGTTATAACCACAATATTCAAAATAAAAATATGACCTAATAGAAAATCCACCTATTTATATATATACTTACTATAAAATATCTCGCACTTCGGTTGGCTCCAGTAAAAGTATACGGTGGGAAGCGGCATTGTTTTATACTTATAAAAAATTTATATTGTAAAAATAAACTATCCCGAATCTTCAGCATATGTTTCAAGAATGAAAGCTCTATATAAATTAAAAGAGTGTTCAAATGTTTCAACAATTCTGGACAGTTAAATACATTGCGTCTCTAATCTCGTGATTATAAGATTTTCACAAAATTAAACGGTTTATAGAACAACCTTTTAAATAAAAGGAAATTCTTTTAAGTTTAAATGCGGGTTTGTATGAGTTGAAAAAGTTTTTAATGCGATTTTATCAATGACAATATTTCACGTTTTTAATAACAATGTCAACTTAAGTTAAGTAGGACAGACTGTTAATTTAACGAATATAATACTTAAAAATGTTACCAAATATTGCGCTTTTCATTAGTAAGGCCTATCTTGAAGCGATTCTTTTGTCAAAGTTTTCAATGTTTATGATTCAGTGAAACAACGGCTTGATTACGCCTGGCTCGATTGTCCTCTGTAACGGGCCGCTTTAATTAACAAAACAATACCTTTTTAAAATATATTTCAGAGATATGGCAAAACTTAGTTTTTCAATCAAATTAATCTGTAGACATTCTCGTTGTAAAAGTTTTACTAAGCTTTAAATATTTCGCTTAACTATCTGATTTTTACACCTGTTCTTTTTTTTACGTGTTTGGTTAAGTGCAACAAAATAAGTTATTCAACTCGCGAAGACACAGAGAAAGGTCTCTGTCTGTATCTCTCTCTATCGATAAACAATTTGTAATCTACCGCCCACCTTTTGTACAAAAATAAATAAATAAAATGTATCTCTCTCTCTGTATATCTCTCCGTCTCTTTTTCTCACACAACATACGTCAGAGATACGCACATAGAGACGTTTAACATCAAGAATCTAGAGCTGTTCGTGGCAATTTTTAATTGTTACTTATAGCATGTACACTGTAATGACAGTACATAGTATACACTATTATTTACCTATCAAAGGGACATATGAATGATGTATTGAGAAGCGAATGAATTTAGAAAAATAATTTAGTTGAGATAAGTTGTTATCAAAAGTGAAGTCTACTTAATTTTAAATGAACACTTGCATAGTGTAAATTTATAATAAAATATTAAATACATATTATATTATGTAATGTGTATTTATTTAAAATTAAATTTCAGTCCGATAGCGATTTAATATTATATGAAAATTACCAGTATATATTTTTAATCCGTTATATAATAAATTGAAAGAAAAAAACTTATTAACACAGAAATGTATAGTGAAGATCCCATAAAAGTTAATAGTATGGTGATTTTGGTTCCTAATTAATACAAGTGTATTTGGGGCTTTGTACAATCTCAATATAAATTATATCGCTTACATATAATTCTCATTTCGTATCAGAGGTCAAACAAGTGAAGAGGAACATAACTTTTCGTTAGAAAAATATTAAGAATGAGAAATGTTCGAAAAGTTAATTATAATACAATTTTGCTCGTAAAACAATTTAACATAAAGGTGGAACACATTAAATAGACCTTTTCAAATGTTAATTTGATTGTATCCAGTTTGCGGCTTCAAAAGAGTAAAATATTCTTTCCACGCTACGCTTGGATTATTAATAGCCTGAAGTTTGCTTCCATTACGAACAAGGCTTATACCGATTTCTATATAATGCGAAAATAAATTGTAATTATATATAACAAAGGCTTACATGATACATTCCAAGTGTTCCATTTTCAAATCGAAGGTGTAAAGACCACCAGACTTAACCGTGATACGCTTTCATATCGCGGTTAAGTCCGGTTCCGAGTGAAAAACTTAAAATGGTCCAACCTATGTACACAAAAAATTAAATATTCTTACAAATATCACAAAAATAACTTTGTAAATACTAAAAATATTTCACTTATTTAAAAATATACCCCTAAAAACACTATGTCTTCACAATTCGGCCAACTGTAATAAGAATAAAATTACAGAGGCGTTTATCAAAGTTGTTACGTTCAATATTTGCATGAAAAATTCTCGCCTACGGTGTTATGTGAATAAATAAAGGTTTCGTTTATTATGACCATCGATCATAATCGCAGAAAGGCTTTTATAGCATATTGACGCGTTTTTCACAATTTCTTTCAACGTGAGCTTTTAATAAGGAAAAACCGTTTTGGGTAAAACAAGTTTATTCAGTAAATTGATTGATCTCTACATACAAATAATCACTTTTTATTATAAAGGAACAATACATGTTATACAATATGACTGTTAATATATTAACTACAGAGTATAATATGGGAACTTTTTGTAGAAGTATTAAATACTTTTTTAATTATTTGTACCAACTAGCCTGCAACCACAAAATTCTCGTGTCACAATGTTCGTTCCCGTACTCCTCCGAAACGACCTGACCGATTCTCATGGAATTTTGTGAGCATATGGAGTAGGTCTAAATATCAACCAACATCTATTTTAAGAGACATTTTATTTATTTATTTGTCGCATTAAAAATACATACAGCCCTTAATTTTTACCCCTTAAAACAACGTTTGCCGGGTCAGTAAATAGTAAGTAAATAGTATATAATTTACTTTTATTAAGTAAAGAGTAAATAATAGTATATAATTATTTACTCATAATAAAGTTTTTTATAAGATGACACACCTTTCTTACAAGGCTTACTAAGCCTGGTGCCAGATGTTGGTTATTAGGAAGACCTGTAACCATATCTCCATTTGCAGCTACGAGAGTCCTAATTTCGATAAAAAGAACTGCGATATCCATGGTCAAACGTTTAATTAACAGGTGTGTTGCCGGTCTTTTAGAGAAGGGTACCTTTGTTTTTAAAAAGCTCCAGCTATAGGAAAGTCTGGAACCCGATTTTACTTCATAAAAGAATAGTCTGTGAAGCAAACTTTTTTTCGATTTTCGCCCATCATGGTAGTGTGGATAGAATTTTAAGTTTGAACTCGTGCAGTGGAGAAAGGACACGAGCGGTTAGCCTAAATGATTCATCACAATACTTATTTAAGTTAAAAACACGATTCTTAAATTGCTATGACGGCGACAATCAAGGTGTCAAAATCGAACTTAAAGTTTTAGGCCAAGAATCGAGAAAAAGTATATTATTATTATATATATATATACAGTATATATAATCAATACTTGCCTATTGATATAAGATAGAATATATATATAATATATAGATGAATATATATATATATATATATATATATATATATATATATCTATATCTATATAAAACACAAAGATAACGGTAAACTTCGGCATAACACCAGTTTTAGGTAGTCGACAACTCAATTACAACGCTTTTATGACACTTCAATCAATGGTTTCAGGGAAAATAATAAAATTTGAATATTTAATATAGTAATCTGGGTTTCGCGTCATTCCAGAGTGATGACACATATCCGCTGCAGTTACCCGCGTCAGAGTACTTATTATGTCATCCAATTTGGGAGAGCCAAGCGTTTTATTATGATAATTGTAAATACGAATTTAAACATTAAAGTCAAAGACAAAATCTCTTTATTCAATAAGGTACATAAGACCATTCTGAAACGTTTGAAATTTAAGTGATTCTACGCCTGTTACTGTGAACAAGCGGAGAAGAAGCTATAATATTTCTAATTTATAAAAAAATTAACGAGGTGTTTATTACAGATATTTCTTATCCTTATTATGGTACAAAGTATAATGTAAAACAGTATTTTTTATTTGCTACTCAGTCAGCCAAATGCCTAATTAGTATGCAAGTAGTTCGCTGCGACTTTGTCTTCGATGTAGTTGTAAATAATCTGAAATCCGGTAATAAGAAATATATTATTTGGTAGTGATTTTACGGTCTACAAAACTCACTGTCGAATATAGATTAAGCCATATTTGGCAATGCTTTGACAGAATTTTACCACATCTCCAAACTTTATGTGAGAGTGTCTACTCTGGTTTTGGTTGGTGGTCGATGGCCACGACGGACGAAAATAATATGTCAAGTTATGTTATTATTAGTATTTAATAATGAATCAAAAGTCTTCCGGTAATTTGTTTATGTATTAATAAAACTATTAAGATCTCCTTATAAGAAAGCAAAAATTCTGTCTTTTTCTTTTTCAAGAATCTCTTATATAAATATAAATATCTATATTCAGTTCTAGGTATTCCGGTCAATTCACGAATATTTCCTAACCATTTTTACCTTCTGTCAACCGTCTCTCTACCATTACAAAAGAAGACTTAGTTAAGAAAAAAATCTAATCAGCCATTACTGCTGAACGTTTTCAATTTTTGAATGAGACAAAAAATCATAAAATTCATAAATCTTTATACTTTTGATATTCAGAAATTTAATATAAAAATGCATCGAACGTTCAATTGTATTTTAATCATATAATTCCCAGTCATCGTATGAAAATCGTATATCGCACAAAAGTGCTAATAAAAATTCCATATTATCATATAAGTTAGAGACAAAATATAATCAAATACATTTTCTCATATGAGTTGTGGATAAAAAGATTTGTATTCATGAAATATTTTGCTTATAACTTGCGGCAATCGCGACGCTACTTCGCTCTAATTTTGTATGCCCCGACCTTTCACCGCATTTATTTTTCTTCGCAGTCTAATTTTATCTGTTGTCTCTTTCATTTTTTTTACTAAATTTACTGAAATTAACTCAGTGGTTCGAATTATAGATTCGTAAAGCGATCGTGAACGAACTCTCTTGACTTTGTTATTTAATTCGATCAGAATTTCCATAAAAATTAAGGATTATAACTTTTGTTTTAATTAAAATGTTTTTCAATAACGCCAGTTTATATTATCACTGCAACAAAACCGTTTATTTATTATAGAAGATTGGGCAAACGAGCATGAGGCCCACCATAAAGGTGAAGTCGCTGCCCATAGACACTCACGCGGCTGGAACCTCATGAGTGAGTTGCCGGCGTTTAAAGCAAAATTAGGAAATGGACGGGTAGGGGAAGAGGAATGGGGGAGGGGAAAGGATGGGCACCGGAAGATCTCACTCACCGAACGAAACGCGAGTACAAAATTTAAATTATCGAAACTGTACATCATTTCAAATGTAAGAATTAAATTGTTACCAAAATTCTTTATATAACTATCGTAAAAAAGAATTGTGAAATGATATATGAGAAAACTCAAAACAGTTTGGGAATAAATCAAACTATTTGTTTATAGAACGGGGGGCAAACGAGCATGAGGCCCACCATAAAGGTGAAGTCGCCGCCCATAGACAATCACGTGGCTGGGAGCGCGCTGCGTAGCCGGCCTGATAATAAATAATATATAATAATAGTCTCCTCCACTGGATCTAAAGAAACGTTACTCCAGACAGTACATTTAATTTTACGTTTTAATTAGTAATTACATACTGTAATAATGAACGTTTTTTATACGTTTGAGTTCAATATTTCTAAATTCTAATAGGTGTTTTTTTTTAATGTTCCAGTTAAGTTCCTCTTGTTGTATTTCACTTGTTATTTTCTACTTACCACACATAATAATAAAATTATATATATATATAATTATTAATAGTCCTTACAGTATGTAGATAAAATTTTAATATCACCCCAAAAATGCGGACCTTTAAATTGCTGTAACAAAATACCTGTGACAGAGCACTCCCTGTATAGGAAACGAACCGGTGACTTTAATAAGGGTCACCATTTTAGTAGGGCTGAATATCTCTTTGTGCATAACATAATGTTGCTTTTAAAATTACGCATATTGGAATATAGAATATACTTTGTAAACAAAGGAAAAAAGGAAATTATCGGTCCTATTTGTTTGATTATATATGTATGTTTTTATTTTATATAGTTTAATTTTCATTTCATTGAAACAAACGGAACAAATAGACCAAAGTAATGAATACATCGGTTAGTCCCAAGTTAAGCTAGCCTTAAGCTAGTAACACGAGTCAAAAACTTTTTACAATTATGCTTTTATAAATATATATATAAGACCACATACGAAAAATAAGTTCATCTTAGAAATGATATATAATTAAATCCCCTCGGCAATTCACTGAACATCGCAACAAGTAGATGATCAAATTAAATAGGTATTTATTGCACTAAAGCCCATCTTAGATGTAAATTGATTAAAAAAATATTTTCAAATCAGCATATAAACTAGGCCGAGCCTGTATCTTAGATGCTAGTTCCTTAACTATAAAGGTAATGGACCTATTCATAGAAGTTTTCTAAGGTAAAAAGAAATATACACATATATACATGATACGTTTATAGAATGTATGCGGTTTACGCAATATTGTAATATCCGGTGAGACGAAACAAACAACAGATATTAAATCATCATTACACTTGTCAGAACATTAGGTCATTATCATAGGACATCAGGAAGACAGATCGCGTGACACTCGCATGAATATTTCAGAGGGCGCATTAGGGCAGAAAAATAAATACAGCCGACTGGACGTATTTGTATATAAAAATGCGGCTCGCACGTGAGCTGGATTCAAAGCGAAGACTATTCATCAGCGGTATCCTTCTCTGGTGGAGCTGAATTTTTATTGTCAAGTGCACTATTTAATGTATTCAAATTGTTATAATTTATATTGCATAGAAGCGATCTGTTTGTATAATTGTGATTTTGTTTCGAAGCTATTAACTTTTAAAATAATATACTTTTATAAATAACTCCTATCGAACTCAATGAATTATGTCCAATTAAAGTGTTCAAAACAAAGAACTTTAAATATAAGAATACAACTAACGTATATAATATAAAAAAAATAAGGAAATCGCCCTGTTAAAATGTCCAAAAATTCATGTTCATTTGAAAATATAGATTATTAAATATTTACATTAGTTTATATTAATATTGTATCATTACCACAACGGTACTTAAATTATAATAATAGTGCTATACATCACAATTTAAATTAATTACACAAAACCCCGCGGAAGCCAGTCGTTTACTCGGCAAGGAATCGGCTTAGCAATTCAATGAGGCAATGTTTCCTAGCGGATATCTTCAATAATTATATGATAAAATAATGTTTTGTGTTGTTCGTTATTTAAAAAATACACAGTTGAAATAACGTCCTTAGAATGAAGGAACATATAATGAGAATTCTTCTCTTAATTCAAAAACCTGCGATGTCTATTGATAATTTGTCAAGGAGGATTTTACCTCACACATTTCATTGTATGACAATAAAAGGCTAATTGCCACATTCATGAGATCCTCGATCCTCATCCTCGTCTGCTATAGACGAGGATGAGGATCTGTCTGCGTGACAAAATAATACCATAGAATATTGTAGAAAGTTTCAGCATCCACATTTATTTACAAAATTATTTTCACAAAATGATTTAATGTAATTTTTTTATTATTCTTCTAACTAGAAGCTAAATACAGCTTTCACTTCTATAATTTTATATAACTTTAATTTTAATAACAATAGGATTCAATCGAAAATAATTTTTATATAAATTCTGTTAACATTAACAGCTGTTCACTTGAGCTTATATCTACCTTAACATGTATATAATGTCATCACTCATATATTTATACAAGTAACAATAACTCATAAGTGTAAGTAGGTACAAATTACCTAATACCATGTTAGTAACATTAAACACAAATCACAATTTATTATCTTATATAACACACAGTATATACATCTAACTATATAACATTCAATACGGCTCAACGTCTCATGTACATACTTCAAGTCTACTTACAATCAGGACACTGTTGGAGCTACTTCGCACCTTGCACACCAAGAAAACCCTTCTATATAGCTCTTAAAAAATGTCTGTGTTAATACCCTAATAACGATTTTATATATATCGGCGCAACTACAACAATTAGTATTAAAATAACTAGAAAAATTAAGTTTAGGGGCATCATTTATTTGTCCTACTAATAAGTTTTAAAACATAAGCTGAATACTTTGAAGTTTATTGCGCTATGAAATGTCATCATTTCAATACGTAGTCTGTGAAAGAAAAACAAGTGCGGACATGTCGTGATTTGTAAAACATGGATGCATTGTAACTGTACGACAGCTAATAGTGAAAATAAAAACCTGGCAAATAACAGCGAAGTGTTGTTTTTATAATGAGTGGTAAACGTGAAGTAGGCAATACTGACGCAACCTTACAAAACCCCTACGGAGATACTTCATTAATATATCAGCTTTGTCGAATGTGGTCTATTATAATAATATGATACGGAACACTTAGCAATGTTTCAGTTATTTGTCATCACTTTAATTAACACCGCACTCACCCTCATAATTTGTCGACAGTCTCGCGATATCTATTTCAATGCGAACTGACTATAAAATCTACAATTGATATATATTTCTCATATAAATAATCGGTAACCAGGACAGAATGTCTATTCCGTATTGCCAATAATAGGCATCGATCGTATGTGCTTGACCCAAGCCATAAGTCCACTTACAATGTTTTCCATATAAATATTACCTAAATTAATTCAAATGAACGGAAATCAGCCAGTTTCAATATAATACACAGACATGTGACATAAATAGTATAATCCTTTTTAAATATCTTTAAATACCTACAATACTCCCATTTATTTTAACTTCTTAATCAGCCTTGACAGCTCTGAATATACATACACATTCATGACATTTCCACTGTCTAGATGTTGTTGTTATTATTTAAATTTCTTTAACTTTAAGTACTTTTATTAACATAATGAATAAGTTGTGGTTTCGTAATCTATCGAAAATACTGACCACGATCTAATTTGAATTTAGAATTTCTTAATCAATATTTATCAATTATATTTCCCATATTAATTTGGAAATATTGGTAGCACAATCTTATAGATTTAATATTTATATATATAATTCATCAGAAGTTCACAGTCACCAATATCATCAGCCAATTATTATGTCATTGCTGGTCGTCGGGTACATATAACTCGGCCACACCTTTTTTTTCACGACAGTCATACTATTTATATACACTTTACTCTAAAAGCCTTCTTAATAATGAATAAATTTGCACAAATACCCAGTGTGGCACGCCATCACCATGGTCACTAGATCAATTGACTCTTCCATTACGACATCAAACCATATTTGAAAAGTTATATGTCAATGTAATACGCGAAGATTACTTAAAGGTTCTTAATGTTGGATAGATATCAGTCAAATACTACCAACATTTCGAAAACAGGTGTTGAATGAATTCTCAGTGTAATTAAGCCAAATGACGTGGTGACGTCAGGAGTAAGGTAATTATTCTAATTGAAAGAATCAAAAAGTCTACAACTGAGATTATGCGTTTTACCTTGTACAGTGAGATTCGTAAAGGACAAACATAATCATTAATCGCGTTTTCTTTATATATATATAAGTATAGAAGATATCGGTCAGGGTCCATGGTCAAGGTTCCTAACAATTTTTTGTTTTATTTTTTATGTTTTCTTAAGATGAACTGTACATGTTAACCTAATGTGTGTATTTAAACTACATACTAGTCAAAGATGGAGCCAATTAAACAGAACTTTTATAGTATTTTTTAAGAAACGGATTACGTTAAAAGTGATTTCATTTAAAAGTAAACTAATAATTATTTAATTCTCAGTCTTAGCAAAACAAAACGGCTCTGTTCGTCTCTTATAATAAAGAGTTAAAGACAATAAATACACCTGTTCGTAGAAATGCATCACCTTACAGGCGTGAGAAGAACGTAGGTGTTCGCAATAAATCGGTGGAAATGGGACGATAGGACCCGGCTAAATTTCCGTAAGTACGGTTAACGAGTTGCTAACTAATATCGTATGTAATGTCGCGCAGACATGTGGAACTACGTATTTGCATTTATTTGTTCCAACTTGTTCGGGATTCTGTTTGTTATTAAAGTTTTAGGTGTTGGGATGAAATGGTTGTTTACCGGGTGAGCCGAGCTATGGCCTTAATCAGGTTTCGAGGTTAATTGGATGTTAAATTAAATTGTGGTGAAACGGTTTATGGACATATTTTTGACCTATAAAAAGATCTTTGAAACTCAATTTAGACGAAATAGTTATATTTTAACTGATATTTTTTTGTCATTTTAACAATTAACGGATACATTATTTGTTCAATAATCATTTTTTTAACGGTTATTATAGTTATTTTATCTTGATAGTATATACAACCGATTCCGAATTTATAGCTGTATTTAATAGAAAGACAAGAAACCAGGAGGACCAGAGCGCTACCGTATCAATTCTTACCTGCTGTTTTCAAGGCCAAGTGTTAGTTTCACTACTGAATTGACTGAATATTTATGTTGACACCAGAAATTTTATTAATTTAAGTAGTTAACCTTATTATTTTAAATTTAAATAAACTATTACGTTACACGATTTCACGCTTCTACAAACAGTTGTTGCATTTTCCCTCAGGCTAAGTTAACGCTTCTTTTTCCCAATCATTCAACCTTTACCGTTCGTAAGTCAATATTAACCTAATAAGAATTGAAAGCTTCGATAATAATAAAGAATACAACAGCCTACTTCGCTGAATGGAACTTTCATGTTCCATTAGTGGAGTGGGCAGTTTCCACAATGAATTTCATTGAAGGTGGTAACTGTGGCTCAGTTTGTTGAAGATATCACAAAAGTACTGCTTTCATAAGTTGTGCCTACGCGCTGTCCATTCGTAACATATTTTATTTTTAATGTAATCAATAAATTACAATATGTCGACTCTACGTAGTTGTGCATACAACAAAGCCTCTCATAGACGGAGATGTGTAAAAATATTGACACACAAATATGTCTGTGTATTTTTCAGTTAACTAATATAACATAAGTGCTAACATAAATAAAATATTTTTTTTTTGTAACTCATCCGAGACGTTAAAGAAAACGATTTTTCAAAAATGTGCGTTCTAATTCTTTGTTCACTGATATATAAATATTGTATTGTTACACACTTTTATAGAGCTTCTGTAAGTCGTGTCGGCACTGTCTGTAATTGTTTGATTTATGAGAACATTTTTTATAGGTTATGTGTCGAAATTTAATAAAAATTGCTTGAGAAATAACTGCTCGCAATCATTTACAATTTAACAATCAACACTCGAAATGCATACGTCACACTGTTAAAGATTTATTTTATTCATTCGGCTACGTTCCGATTATTTTTGTAGCGTTAATAATTTAATATGAACATTGAATATCAATATTTTTAAATGGAACTCGCAACTTCCAATTTTAATCTCATTGCAGTTAGTTGAAGAGCTTTTTCTGTTCGCGTTTCTACTGTAAATAAAACAGATTTAAGACTATTCTTATGACTATTTTAGAGGAGTGTAATATTTAAGCATCAATACTATCTCGGACCGCTCATCACATACACTATGTCGCTGATTTCTTGCGTCAACTTCAATCACCATTCATTGACAGTTGACACCTCGTTCGACAATTCAAATGTTCCGTCATATATTTATTTATTTATTTTATGAAAACAAAACAGACATATGACAAAAATACAGAGGCATCCTAAAACATGTGTCACAGATAAAATATCACAGTACTTGTGTACAGAAACAACAAAAAGCCACGGAAAAGCAAAAACAAAAAAAAATTCTAGAAATTAAAAGTTACATAGCTTATAACAAACACAAAAGCAGAACTAAAATATAAGATATATTGTTAATACTATATCTTATATTTTACTATATGATACACTAAATTTATTGTCGTAGAATGAGAAAAGCCAATTTGTATCTAAGCAAATTCCGAATCTGTCTTGTCGAGTTTTGCGTTTGATTCCGATTCTTCACAATATTTAGACAGGACATCTTAATTGAGAAAGAAAAAAAACCGTTGGTGCAGGGTCTGAATAAAGTTGAATTTACTTAATTTTACTATTTTTGGGCATTTATTAGAACTCCTTGGAGACATTCGTCAACCGGGGCCATGTGGCGGGAAATCGTCGGTGCGGACGATCTCCAACATTTTGGATCGACCTGATGGTCCTACCCGGATCTAACCTGGAACAGTGCTGTCATGACGCTGAGAACAGAAAACATATTCCAGGATATAGCGACGACGGGACGTCCCCATAAACCTACCACGACCACTCTATACCATCTATAAAGTAATAATCTATCAAGTAATCAATTGAAAACTGATAAGATGTTAAATGTGAGAATACATGTGTTAAAAGTTCACGTAATTACACTGTCGCGTGATGAGGGAAACTTCGAAGTCGGATTGAGAAAATGAGTCTCGCGTAATGAGATTGTGTTTTTTGAATGTTAGTACCCGCTTTGTAATTAGTATTATATTTGAAACAGTTGACATCCGAGTTTTAGGAGATTTTCTTGACAGTTGAGCGTTTTATTAGTTTTAAATTAAGAATAACTTCACAATTTTGTTAATTGTGGATTTTAATTTAATATTTTCGTAATACAAATAATTAATAGTAATTATATAATATAATTAATTCGTGCTATAATCAATTGCTTTTTAAACATTATATCACAACTACTATTAATTATAAGTATTTAATACTCATTTGATATTGTACGTAACATGTTTGTATCCATGTCTTGCTTACTACAAATGACGTCACCGAACATTTGACAATTCATAATAAGATGATAATATTTCGATATTTGTATGTTAAGGAAATAATATATGTGTGAAGGAACGAAACGTATAATTTAGCGTGGTAAAGGAACGTGAGGTGTGCGAGCGAGAGGACTGTGCGAGAGGAAGAGAGAGATGTAAGACGGACGGTTTTTTTTTTTGGAGTGGGATCTCGCTGTTGGCCGTGAGGCCTTTACAGCTCAGCAAAGGGCTGGTTGGCGAGCGGGAGCTCGGCCGAGACTTAAAACTAATACAATGCCTTGACTAGCACAAGGGCGTCTCCTGTGAGACTCGAACCTCGGCTTGGGCCGTCAGGGCTGGGGACTGACCTGAAGGGCCTTATCAGGAACTCACAAAGTGTGAGCGAAGCTGAACAGGGACTCCGCCTTCGCCGGCGAAGGCGGTTTTTAAAACCTACATTTCTAATTGGAATTAGCCGCGCGGGCGGCGCGAATCTGTATCTAGCTAATGTGATGTGATCATCCGGATCGGTTTAAAGCGTGGCTTACCTGTGTAAATATGTCGCGACTAGGCCTTACGATGGCCAAGCAAACTTCTGGACTGCACTAAGGAGTCCGGCGTTTTCTATTATTATTCCTAGCTTCGCGTCAACACTGTCAGCCGCACTGTACGAGTGTTTGAACGCTAGCAGGGCGTCGATGTCTACAGCGTCTATGACGCTGAGGGCTAGCTGTTCCGCACTGCGGACTTCGCTATTGGGAGGCACTGCCGCCGAATTTTGTGGTGCTTTCCACGGGTTGTTAGTGGGTGGCTGGGCTGGGACGTAAGTTTCCTTGGGGGGCGCGGGAGGACGCTTCTCTGCACCGGACCTTGGCACACGCTTGCTTCCCTTTCCGCCCGCTTTGGGGGCCCTAGGGCAGCCGCGATAACTCGCGGGGTGGCCCTGTTGCCCGCAAAGCACGCAGGAAGGCGGCTCGGCGCATGGCAGTGTCCGTGTGCAGTCGGCGGTAGACGGACGGAATTCATTTTCCAAACTTAAACCTAATTATTTTGACCACCAATCCCACATCAATATTAAAAAATACAGGTATATTATTAAATGTTAAGCGGTAAGGTATATCCTAAACTAAGTTTCACTCATAAAAGATGTCCTATCAACATCTCAGTCACTCGAAACCGTCAAATTTAATCAATGTTCGAATTTTGAAATATATTTCAACTAAATTTAACAACATAAATAAGCAACTATAAGTAGCGGTAACATTGGGTTTTAAAGGGTCCCCCAGTGACCCTCCCAAAACAAAAATTCAAAGTCCGCCTGAACGGTATGCGGGCACTCTTTGATCTCTGACGCTCGAAACCATTATAGTTTTATAAAAATCGTCATATACAAAAACACACCAAAATATTACGAAAAACACACCTTTATTTCACTATAATTTAAACATAACATACACAAACAAACCATATTTTCATAGCCATATTTTCGCATCACATGTAAAATTAAAATGATTTTACTGAATAGATGTAAGTAGTTATGTTTTATGGTGTGTATGGTATAATCAATTTTTTTTTCTTTTAATGTAGCTATGAAATATTTTTAAGAGAATGATAGCTCTTATGATACTGATAAGATATCAGTAACATTAATATGACTAATAGGATAGACGTACTTTTATAAGGTAAGTGTGGTTTCATTTTCGATGTTTTATATTATGTGAAGTTCATATTGAATATGAATTGGAAACTAGTAGCTACTGTCCGCGCCTAGTCACAAATAGTCCGCGTGGTTTAAATGCAAAAGGAATTTGAAAAATCGATTTATATTTATCGGGATTGGTCCTGAATGAATCGATGTTTTTTGAGTTTATTGTAGCAAAAAAGAACCTTATAATAACTAAGTTATGTTAGTTTTATGAAAATCTATATATAAATTACAATAGCTTTTTTTAGTTTTATAGGAGATCAAGAAAAATGTCTTAGTAACCATGCATATTTATCACTATAGTGTCGCTGACATCCACTGAATTATGGATCAAATTATATCCCTCATTCATATTAAGGGTACATAATTTCCATACATTATTTTACCTTAACTGAATATTGTGGTATAATATAACTAGATGGCGCCAGTATTTTCCAAGTGGAACTCATATTTTATAAAATTTAATTCACTTATTCGCAGATTATTTTTTTTAAAAATCCGTGAAGCTGTAGTTACATTTATGTATAAATATTATTCAAAAGAGTTTACTCTAAAATACAAATCATTTCTTGTCAATCCAATAAGAATATTTACTAACATAAATCTTGTTTCATTATTATAAATTAGTTACACCTTCAAATATAAGACAAGTATCGCATTAATTTTTTTAAATTACTAAATTGACTTGAAGAAGAACGAATGTCAATTATATCGTATAGAATCCAATTAAAGTAATTCCGTTCTCATAAGGTTCAAGAAACACGCAGGATGATACTGAAATCACTGTCGCCCGTAAAGTAATAACCGCCCGCCAGATGACGGCGTAATATCGACCTCTCGTAAAAAAATACGCAAAAAGGAACCGCAAAATAGTCACTATTACATTTGCGGGCCCGCAAATATTGGAAATATATTTGGCGCCTTATGAGCGAAGACGTGACGTTTTGATGGAGCACCGTCTGAATGCACTGTGACATTTGTTCTTGATGTGCCATTTTTGTTCTATTGAATATTAGTTTTCGCGGACTTTGGTGGTAATGTTGGATGTATTTCGTTTTATTGATGTCTTTAAAAGGTACCCTATATACGAAACACTTGTGTCTCGTAGAACTTAGACTTTCGATGTCAAAAAACTAAATTCGCTTTGGTTGGCGACATGTTCCCAAGTTACTTTCAATCTAGTAAAAAAAAAGGTTTTAATCATAACATCTGAAGCCCGTATTTCGGTTGGCAGCTTAAGCGAATAATTCTCCTCCTGTCAGATTATTCAACTTGCTTTTACTGAATATAAAATGTCGACTTCGGTGTGGGAAACGTAAAATTTCATTACCTGTAATTAAACAGCAATAAAACTAGTTCAATCCCAAAGTCCAAAGTTCACTCGTAACATTAGAATTTAAATGAATAAACATTGCAGCTAAATAAAGATACTTGTCTCACATAAAAGCCGATGTGTTACGCCGCATATAATAGAATGAGGATTCCTTAAATGTAAAACGTTCGCTGCCGCTCCGAGAGTCGTTCAAAACCCCTATAAAAATGTTAGTTCGCTTTTCATTACATTTTGAAACACGCCCCGATTCCTTGACATGGGAAAATAATGTTTCTCACACACTCAACAAAGACGAGTTTTGCGTATATAATTCCATATTTATGATTTCGGACAGCTCGTTTTCAATTTACTGGATTTCATCGATAATCTTCAGCGCATTTTCTAAATAATTTGTATACATTAATAAAGTTTTATAACAAACGTTGGGTCATGAAGTATTTATTGGCCTCTGGGGTCGTGAGTTCAAAACTCGACTAAAAACCCATTTATTTCTGTAGTAAACACTTATTTCGTAAAAAATGTTGCCACTGTTATTGAGGATAATTATTCCTTAAATAAGCTAAGAGATAAAAGAATTTCTTTGTAACAATACTGTAGTTGCTATATCCTCTATTTGTGTGTATAAATCAAGTTTACCTCGACGGATTTATGGGATAAATATCAAGCTTTAGTTCATAAAATGTGCACACGGGGAGTTAGTATAAATCCGACCTTATTTAAGCGGAGCAAGCTTTTCCCAAATCAATTACGCTCTTCAAATAATGTTTCACAAATACGTATCTGTGCCGGTTCATAGCCACTATAAGTTCACCACGCGACACTCTGTTATTTCCCCTGGTAGCCATATCGCTGCAAGTTAACGCCAGCGTAATAGGACCTCCCATGTCCGATGAAGCTCATCAAACTCAACACGCTCCCTTGACAGCCGGGAGTTTTCTAGAGGTCACGGTTCACTGGACGCGATGTATGTTGTATTATGATACAAGGGTCCTCTTGCCCTCAGGGCTGTAATTTGCACCTGTACTCTGATATTATGTGAGAAATTTTGTCCTACAGAGATAATGAAAGTATTTTGATTCGTTTTTACGTTATATCACGTAACCTTACTAATTTGTTTTTATACAATAATCCAATCCAGTATGTTTTAAACCTTTAAAAGACTTCTTGCTGAACGCGATTATATTTTCTATGTAAACGCTAGCTTTCTTAATATATTATATACGTTTAATAAAATAACCTATAACCTGATCACAAAATCGGTCAAGCGACTTAATTACCCTGGACCCAAAGTCAGGGCTTCTAGTCCTGATTTTGGCACCAAGGGAAAAAAATTGCGGACCCATAAGGTTGATTGCTGGTAAAATGTAATTGATCATAATACTAAGGTAATATGAAATAAAAATGATTAAATCTGTAATATTTATAAATACCCAAAAAGTACAAAAAATACCACAATATGGATAGGATAACCGATAACATCATGCAGAGCAGAGCAAGCAGAGCATGTTAAAAACGGCCGGTCTTAGCTCGGTAAAACCGCGGCCACTCCTAGATAAAATATGGAAGCATGAAATGTCTCAAAAATATTCATATATAGCTTAGATAGCGCACATCGCGTAATTTTATAATTTGAATATTTGTTATTAAACTATCTCACCGTATACATTATATTCTTCCTTCATTATTGAACTAGAGATGATAAACATAAAATATTATCGTCCCACGTACCGAGTCACCTGTGAGATGATCTCACACTCTCTATATGGCAAGACAGGTATAACGGTTTAATATGTGTCATCTAATATATCCGTGTTATTTTGTGAAGATTATAACTAAGCCTTATCATATATAATTGAATATGTCAATGTTATTGTAATAGAAGTTTATAAGAGATGTTAGTATGTTTATAAATGTTATGTTTTCTAATATAGCGCTTGTGGTTACGTAGGGTTGTCCATCTCCCTAAAATATGTTGAGGCCGCTCGTGCTCGTGAACGGTAACTTGTGGTGACTGGTCGGACTTGAATTTGTGTTGATAAACATTTTTCTAGATTCATCTTATTGTACTGTGCGGGTTGTGTCATTGTAACTTTTGATTCTATTTTACCACGACAAGTAAAGATTTTATTGTTTTATATATAGAGATATATAATGCATTCGCTGGAGCTGGATGGTTTACAACCGTTCTAGAACATACTTGACAATTGCAATTCACATCGCAAGTCACATCTTAAACCATTTCATATTTTATGATGGGTAAAACAAATCAGCCACTTGCTCTTATTAAATGGTTCTTGGGCTTAATTACTTTCATCCGACAGTATCAGGTCAGCTGGAATCTTTGTGATTGTCATATATAAGTTTCCAGGGGGGAAAAAAGGCGTAAACATTTTTTAGATATGACATACCATAAAGCACGGTAAACTATTAAACACGTTTGATAATAAGTTAAATGAACATAAGATTTTTCCATTTCAAATATTCGATGTTAACCTTAATCCGTTTCGCTCGCGTGTTTCAAGAAATAGCTCAACTGATTTCTAAGAAGTAAATTGCATTGTAAAGCCTGATTATTCTTAAACCTTTTTGTTTGTTTATACTAAATGTAAAGGAAGTATTGAAACGAAAACGTTTTCAATTTATAACGAATTGCTTCAAGCACGAAATTTATATAACGACTTTACATGTTATATTAATATATAACATGTTTAAACTGTATATAAGACTGTGTCTCAAGTTCCCATTTAATTGTCTTATATATTTAAGTTTATTGTTTTAAATGTATTTAGCACATAAGATGTCTGGGGACAGATATTATAAAATAAATAAATATGTATTATTGTGGTTTAACGTTTAACGTAACGTTACGTTACGACTTATCAAAGGAGCATATTTAAACAAATGACATAACATATTATCACCCGTTCACTACAATACAAAATCACAGACCACATTTGTATCCTCAGTTTGTGTTCCTAACAATCAACTGTACCAAGCTAATTATAGTCTAAATATCCTAGTTTGAAACCGGATATACAAGATGCACAATACCACTTCAGTACAGGCATATTCACGCGTACGAAACTATTATAAAACTCTCTAAATTTAAATAACTTAATCTGCATATTCCACAAATTGAGTGCATCGCTTGTCTTGCCACGGCTCTCAACTATCGCCAAACTAATTTACACTTTGAATGGCTCCTATTGATCGAGACCTTGTGTGTAATGCGATTAATTAGTTCTGTCTTACATTTATTCACGGGTGTATCTTCAATAGGATTACAACATTTGAGTCTTTACGTTAACAAACAGCGTGCTTAACATCTAAGCTGATACATAACATAGGTTAACAATATCTAATACTGTCTCACCAATTCAATATATAGCAAACTCTGCCGCAAACCTTCACTCAATATCGTAGCAATTCCCAGCTTTCACTGCCGACACTCGCCAGCTATGCAACTCCGAATACCAAGTCGAGAGCTTTCTCACCTCGACACGAAATGCAGCTCCATTTTATTAGGCACATGCCTCGCATTATTTACGGAGTCGTGATCTCAGCCAGCACCCAAAATGTATTTACCAAAAGTGTATTCATATTAGATTTTCGATCTCGCAATGCCGGCAGGCCGTATCGAGAATGTCACCGGCACACTCGATACTTTATTTGAGTCTATTCGAGTAAGCGCACGCCGCGACACGGAAGGGTGTCAAATAAATACAGGTTGAAATATAACCGTCTGTCGTGTTCTGCGATCCTGGTACATCCAGGCCGTTTGAAGGATGAATTTCTATTTGTTTTTCGTGTTATTTGGTAATTTTTTCGCATGGAGCTCGACGATGTTGTACAGACGCGACACCGATAATATTTTAAAACCGGGTGAGAATTATATTATGTGTGCTAAAATGAATGCCCTATGTAAATTGAATTTAGACAATATTTAATCGTCCATTATAATTAAAATGAACCGTGGGTTTATTTAATTTGCGGTCGGACTATTTGTTTTATTAATAACATTTATTGCTGCATTGCATGTTTAGATAAGGTTTGCATGTAACGTATACTGAGGCAGAAATTATTATTTTGCAATATTCAGTGTGAAAAATGATTTTAATGACACCTCCTTGGTGCTACGTGTAGGGAAAGTAGAACTAGCACTTTCAATTATAACTTTGTAACGAGCTTTTGTTTTACATATGAAAACAAATATATATTATATTATATTAATATAAGACCATAAATTATCCTGAACATATTTTTTATTGTTTGCTTTATTGAACGTATTTTAAAACAATTGGGATGGTAGGTATCCCTACTAACCTTTGGGGTAAAAGCTCTGTACATAACTCCTTAGCTACAAAATTGTGGTTTTAATAAGTAACCCACAACTTTGTAGCTTAATTAATTTAAATAAATTGTATTTTAATTAATATCGGATAAAATTTCTACTGCAATGACTACTGATTTTTGCCGACAGTAATCTTGTTTAATTAAAATGCTTAGGCGTTGTTAATACAAAACCTTTGAGCCTTGACAAACTATAGAAATTTAATTCAACTTAAACTTTAAAAATCGTTTAATTATTATTATGTATTGTATTGTTCTGTATTTGTATCATCCGTATTAATTTAATGGAAATTAAAACAATAATAAAGCACTGAAGCTTTTGATTATTTAAACATAATGGTATACCTATGACAATCTATTGACATATCATTCCCCTTGATAGTAACACAGAGTGGTAAGTAAAAGGGAATCCGTGTAACCTTGCAAGCGAACTTTATACCTGCTATCACGATTTAAGCATGATATACACGAAAAATGTTCGTTTTAATACCCAATTAGGAAAAAAAGACTAATTTAGATTGTTCATATAAATACCTAGTAGTACTGAGACTTAAGTCGTATCCAAAATGAAGAATCAACTATTTTTTTTTAATTACGGCTAATAAAATCAAACTTTCCATATTTGAAAGAAACAAAACATTTAATAATAGATGTATTAGTAAAATAAAATTTTTATCCTAACACGTTTTACAGATAAGGTGGTTTCACATGTTTGTTTGGCGTTAAAATAACAATACTGTGAATGAAGCTTTATAATATGATGAGTAAGACAAAACCTTTCAAAACAATATACACTATTGAATATTCATCGTTAGGATTGTAGTTAAATGTATTGCTACCAAAACGATAACTGCTTACATGTGTAAAAAAGTACACGTCTGTTCGTTTAAATGTATATTTTTAACATGTTTATGTAATTTTCAAAAACGGATCATTTTTACTTTGCATATAGCATGCTTATGTTGTAAATGTATTCAAAACTTTTTATAATATTCTCTTCTAAATAGAGATAAAAAGTACAGCGCGATAAGTGAAGACAAGAAACAAATACTAATTGCGCTAATTAAAATCCACTTATGTCTGTCTCTTTTCACCACATTGTAAGCCCAATTCGATAGAGAGGGGCAAAAGAATACATAAATTCAAACGTGAAATTTATTAAAACATTTTTAAATTCTCATAAAGGAATCATTAAAGTGGAAACATAGTCACATGTTAATAATTAATATCAATTTACATAAATAATCAGTTTGCCTTGAAACCGTTTCATTACTTATTTGGATATCCTGATTTTACCAAATAAGTTTTCTTGTATTTTTAATATCGACTGCAACTTTAAGTAACTTAACATTTTACTTCCGTGGCTCAGTAGTTAATAGGTTATATTCGATTTTCAAAAAAAATGTCGAACATTCAATGTCACCTATTTGATATAAATTAATGATAAAATCTAAACATTAAAAAAAACTTTAGTTAATTAGGTAGTATTATTTATAAGATGGTTATTTACAAAGCAGTATATACAAAATATTAATTGGAAATTGGTTAATTTAAATTATAATCTCATCAAAAGATGAGTCAGGCTAAACAATGTTGCTTGTAGTGAATTAATTACACATTGTATTCATTAAACGGCTTTCGAATAAAATCCGTACATACATAGTTAATCCCAATAACATTTTTACCGTATATCACGGTCAGATCGATAATATCAACAGATAATCGGTAAAAAGGTTGTTACTTTATTTATTCCGCGCAACGACCTTTGACACGAACGCGGCATCTTTGATTTTATTCTACAATTATCTACACTAAGATAAGAGAATAAAATATATTTTGTTTATAAACTAGACGCTGAAATAAAATCTAATTCTGGCACCAATTTATAGTTATTTCTGTTATTTTCATAGATATATCACAACCTAAATGTCTTTGTATTAATAGTCTGTGTTGAGCCTTAATTCGCGAAATAAATGCGGTGAGTGCAACTTGTTAACCAACCTTGTTCGATTGGGCCATGGTCAAATGATCGAACTGCACAATACGCGTACATATATTACATATTATTTGTAAAAAAATATTTGTTAACTCTTACAACACTATATTTTGAACAAAAGTATACTTCTATATATTTCTATGAAATTGTATTTACACTGTGACCTATTTACACCAGATGTCAAACATGATATACAATCAGAAAAAATATAAATGGTTTCAAGCGAACGTAAAAAGAACCTAATAATGATATATTTCAGGGGTGGCAATCCTTAAATATTTTTTACAGCTTATATCACTACCGATATAAAGAGACCTAGTTAAGATATTTAATTTTCAGTTAATCCTAAGTACATAAATATACTTATAATGTTCCAATCCAATCGTCCAATCTAAAACAGACTAAGAAACATGATTTTGCGGTTTTATGTAATACCAAGGTCTCTTAATGTACATTGAAGATGTTTAATAAAATAATATATGTGAGTTAAATAAACTATTCACGAAGCAAAAACAAATAAACAGAGCCGTTAGGAGGTAATGATGTGCCAAGTTGCGCAGTAAAAGCTTAGCGAGCGCGCGAAACTTTAAAAATAACAATATTCTATTAAGTTTGAAAACCCCGTTTTATTGTGTTTTGATTCAATTTTAAACTCGACGTAATACTTCGCTCCTCTTTTCTGATTAGCATCTAATAAAATGCATTCTTATTATATAAACTTAACTACTAGGACTCAGGTTTCAAGAGGCGAGCTAAGTCCAGGAACGGGCTCAAGTGCTGACGATGTGAGAATCCGGAGAAGTCGATGACTTTACCGTGTTACCATCACTACAACTAATTTCTTTAGTTAATTGCTTGCCAGTTCTTCTTGCTTATTTCTCTTCCACTCTACGCACTTAATACGAGAAATAGCCTTTCTGACGATACATAAGCTGGATAACCTATGTGATTAAAGTAATTTTTGTAATAACCTGATGCGGTTCACATACGCTGAGTAGTGATTCTATTAAAAATAATATTGAGCCTGAAATTTACGATTCCATTGTTGAATAACACGCAACGAGAAAATGTAATAGAAACTAATGGTTGGTTGCCTGGAAGACTTTAATTTTTTAGCGCTAAACATTTTCACCTCTATTCCTTTTTCGGTTTTTTTTTAGTTTTTTTATGAATTTGTAAGGTCTATAAAGAGAAAATTATTATGATAATATCACAATTCATAAGCTGCAAGTCAAACAAAACTTAAATATGAAAAGTAAAATTTGTTTCAATATTTCCAGATCTACTTCCAGTCTCGTCAACAGTGATGCCGCTATCATTTTACTCCGTCTACAATTACGAAAAGAAACTCCTAAAGGATAGAAGGAAACGACCCCAAGGGAAAATCTCGCTAGTCACCAAACAACCAAAATAAAAAGATGTCTAATAGCCAGCTATTACGTTATTCGCTTTCTAAGGGGAAATTAGAACGAAATATTCCGTTAATGGTTTGGGTACCGTGCCTACACGACCGCAAACTCGCACAATGATCGCAATTATCCTTATTTCGAGCACAATCAATGAACATTGTTGTATTTAAATTCTGCTCTGGTTACCGTTTAGTTTAAATTGTCTATTTTTATATGTATTTGATATATGAAAGTATGGTTTTTAATTTGTATTGTTTTTATTGTTTACCAGCTTTTACGATTCATTTCAATCAAAATGAATACAGTTATACCATTATAATAAATAATATAGATACAGACGCATTTATAAATAATTATAACACCTTATCATATAAAATAGTGACCGTATCAGGAATCCAATCCCGGAATCTCTGTTGGTCAGTACTGTATGCAACAATTACCCAAAATATACCTGTAAGACCTGTTGTCTTAAGTAAGTTTACTGTTTTGAAATTTAATTTAACCAACATATTCCGCTTACATCATGAGACGTGTCGTATCTAAAGACGTTTCAGATATTTTTAATAACACATCTTTAATCGTATCATACAATTTACATTGTGTTATACTCGTTCATATAACATATGCCTAACTATAACAATACTGTTCATTATTAAAGTATCGTAACAAAATCACGACTTGGCAAGTTAATATTCATATATAAACACTGACTTTGCACACATGTGGAGTCGATTTTAATTAAAACGCTGGAAACTACGACTAACGAAACGTATATTTCCAGCATTCTAATATACGTTTGAACGTAGTATAGTTGAAAAGATTTCGCGCAGAAATTCGCCTGCAGCTTCCCTGTAAAGACGTCATTATGTCAATATTTGTTTGGAATATTTATTCAATCTGACGTTACGGGAGGGAAACGCTGGACGGAGTTTTAATGGCGGATATTTTTTTGACTGCCATTTATTGATCTCACGGTAAATGTACCTTTCGGTTGCTTAGCCTAATTATAATTAGCCCTTGTCAAAGTCAAAAGTCATGAGTCAATACTGAAGGCCACTCATGATGAACCCAAGTCATAGATTTTTATGTTCAGTTTAAATCATATTTACCGTAATTCCACCACCCATATATAATAATTTTGTTAAAACCTTTGACAGGATCAAAGGTTTATATCATTTTCTTTCAAAATTTGAAATCATAAGCCAATATGTCTGTTAATTCGCAGTTTGGGCGCTGTGAAAGCCCTTAAGCCATATTGAATGTGGAGTGAAATCCTCCCGGCGTAATCTAAGAGGCTCTTAGCTCGTTCCTGTGCTATATGTGCCTTAATGAATACATACTATAACGCTGATATTAGCTTTGTCGTCTGCTATTGTCAAATTTATATTGCATTTATTTATAAATAATTTATCAGGGTAATTAAATTCTCTGTGTTTTGAATTAAGATTTTGAAATCACTATACTCAAGCTCAAGCGTTATAAATAAGAAGCGATCTTACACTAAATGGAAAATCATCGCAATATTAGCAAAAAAAAATTCGTAAGGTCCACAAAAAAGAACTATTTCTTTAAAATCCGTCTATTTACGTTTCCCAGCGGTTTCACCCTCAATTAGGGGTCCGTAAGTCTTATAAACGAAAACATATCTTATAAAAATAATATCAAAAGGCTCATGCGAATACTTCACATCCGCGATGTTGATCGTTCGACGCCGGCTTGCATTATTATTATTTATTTTTAAACAATGTTAGATATAATTGTCTAAGACATGCATCTGGTATAAAAGGCTGGGGCTATACAAATAATATTGAACAAAGATATTAATACGCTCTACTAAACTCTATACTTCATCATATAATATCGGTAATACAATACCTTTTGTTAATATTTTAAACAACACAAAATACCCATTAATGAAACCGAAAAGAATATTACCACAAAGTAACGTGGTAACAAAGCTTTGTCTTTATTTCGTATGTATATTTGCTATTAAGTTTTTTATTATCACTGGTACGTAGTCAATTTGAATATTTTCATGCAATGATGTCAGCATGGTTTTAAGTACGCGTGGTTTAGATCATACATGACTTATTATCACATGTATTATAGAGCGCGATTGAGGATTGATGTGCCCCTTTGTCCCATCGAGGGGACATAGTATTATAATTGAAGCGAAGTAAGTGATTACTTATTATAGCTATTTTAATAAGATGCCTAACCTAATGTAGTATTTTTAATTAAGTTTAAGTGATACTGATAAGTGTTTGTTTAATCTAATTAACTTAAGGCTCCAAATCGTGAGCCTTTTAAATTATGTATTAAATCTATATACAGCCGTTACAAAATCATAACGAGGTCAAGTCTCCGCTTTAATTAAATATATTAATTACTTAATTACCGAAAATACTTGTATTTTTTTGTTTGTCTGTTTTCAATTTCTTTTTTATCAATTAACTCTGCTTTCAGCGTTATAATGAGTGTCTACATAAGGCTCTATTAAAAATTCAAAGCGCCCTTTTTACTTCACAACGTAATAACAATTTTGAATTTATCATCATCTCATCACGGCCATAAAAACTTAAAACATTATAGTGTTTCCTTTTATTACCAAAGCATCTGCACACTTGCGGATATAAAAATAACATCTGGTTCTCAAAATTCTTTTAAAAATCGACCAAACGTGAGCTGAAACTCAAACCATGGTTCCGTACCCATTCATGATATGAATATAGGGGAAGTCATTTGACTATATATACAAAAACCACCAAAAACGAGTAGGGCATAAAATATTACTTCAATTTATTTTCTATCTGGTCACAGACTAAGCCACGCCCACCTCTGAAGCTACTTAAAACAATTTTTCGCGTTAATCACTAGTAGAGCGGTGCTTAATTGAATATAGCTTGATGTCAGGTATATTTTATGTATAAATGGTTTCGGTAGGGAATGAGGAAAACATTATAATATTAACCAATCCTCTTGATTGAATTGGCGCACTTCCAGGGACAAAAGCATAGCTGAATCAGAAGCCTAGGCTACTCGTGGCGATAAAAGAATATATTTTTATCAGAAGTTGGGTGTTTTCTGTTAACAAGTATGCTGGTCATTTACTATGTTTAAAATGAGTCATCAAAACTTGTGGTTTTTTTTTAACTTTATAATACAGTATCTTTAGTAGTCTGCTATTAATTTTTCAATATAAACTTGAATCCATATCACCGAGATTCTTATAAGAATATAAGATTAAAAATGTCACAATTTCACTGCCTAACTCTAGACTATTTTAGAGAAATGTTTTACGTAAAACGTTCACACCGGCTCTTCTAATGGCCGTGTCATGATGGAGTGTTATAAAAATAATGTATTAGACGGATTAAGTTAAGCCAAAGATAGATCGGTTGGGGCGTCAAATGCCAGCAACCGTATTCTACACATTCTTGAATAAACACTGTCAAAGAAAATTGGGAATTAAATGTGATATAATATTTGGATAATCCTATATTTAATCTTGAATTGAAATATATAAGAAACCAATAACCGAGTTATGTTAATTCTCAATTATTAATAAGGAAGTATTATTTTTAATGAATTAAGCTCATTGTCCTTCAAAAAAGACTTTTTCTTAAAAGGCCAGTAACGCACTCTCAGCCAAGTGCGTATCTATAAGAGGCCACTTTGCTTTTATTGTGTACCTCTAGTCCGTTTCCCCCGTCTTCTATAAAAAAACTAAATACATAAGACAATAGTTATTTAACAGACACGGACCCGATTTTCTAAGTATTAGAGATCTTTATTCGTTGTCCTATTGGTGAAAATCGTACGATGAAAAACGCGTCGTGTGCAAATCGTCGTCACCTATAAGTACGACGCCTAACGCAAGCGTCTTCGTTACAACTGTCAATGAATAGATAAATGACAGTTTTCAAACATCAGTCTGCACAAAAATATATTCCTAGAAAAATGTTGTAATTAATAAACAAGAGTATTTATTGATAATCAATCGATATTTGAAACGCGCCTTTCGTTAAACCTAATAATTAATACAAATAGGATGACAATTCAAATTTTCTCGATAAACTCAATATCGGGGCGTTAAAAGAAAACAGCAAAATCACTTCGCGAATGAAGTTTAAACAACATCGCGAAATGAAGTGCTTCAAGTTTATCGAAAACGAGATTGGTTCAGACACGCAATCAATCAAATATTTGGTCAAGTCATGAATAAATCTTGCGGAAAGTAAATCTCCTGATAGCATTTTTAACATCTTTGAGCTTTTGTATTTTATTTGCGAGTACATTTCACAAAGTATGATTGCTTTATTATTTACATCAATAGACATTTATATACATTTGTATATATATTTACTAATTTTGCTTTTTTCCAAAACCAAATTCATAAATCTCGAAACTCGATGTTATATATACAAAACAAGAATCTCTTAAATACTAATAAAGGCTGTTCACAGAAACCAATTGTATAATAATATAATAAACCATTTTTTATTAATATAGTTTCATGTATATTTAAAAACCATATATCGAGAACGTGAAGGACACGTTGAGCGTCATTATTAAAAAATATTTAGCTTACAATAATTATATTTATATTGACCACAACGATATTAAGTCTGTAAGCCGCTTAACTTCGCTAATAATACTCTGCTACCTATGGCATAGACGAAAAGGTTTTGCTGATATTTTTACCTAAATCTATTTGTTCACTTACCTTTTGTTTAGCATATTACGAAACAGCCGCATTCAAACTAGGTGAATAAATATATCTATAGCCTTTATTCTTCTCCACAAACATTAATCTAAACACAGCTTTATTGCCCTTAAGTTAAGATACATTTCACATTGTTTAGATTTAGCAGTTAGATCGTTAAAAAGTTATTCTAGACAATTACATCCTGCTCATGTTTGCACTCCTGGTACTTAGCTCCCCCTGCACTCTCTTTGCACGCCGCGACTTTCTCGATAGTTTTGTTTATTGTCTAGTAAGTAAGTAAAAATATAACTAAAAGCAAATGTGCATACAAAAAAACCTTTTTTGTTACAAATCAGAAGTCATTTTATCGTTTAATATGTGACACTATGTTGAAAGGTTCACATCGATTTTCGTTTAGAATTTTCACGTGAACCGAAATTGTAAATAATAATTTTGCAGTGTCGTCTTGACAAATTTCGGCACAACCTAGATCAGATACAAGTTACAATAATTACGACGCTATGCGAAGATTCCCCGATAGATGTATCGAATAGGGAAACTTTGTTAATTTATCATCTTAGATGTCTACGGATGTCTTTGAGTAAATTTTGAAGAGACTGCAAAGTTTTATCATCTCATGCTCCCGTCTGAAGTTTGCCAAGTATTGATTTGCTTAAATTTTCAAAACTTAAAGTTCCAAATTGACAGAAATGAACACAATCTTATAGATGACGGTGAATGCGTGCATTTTCTTTTGTTCTAATTTTTCTTATAAATATTGCGTTGTTTTACAGTGTCTTTGTTAATTTTAAATTATTTTTAAGATATTTGTTATATGGATATATATTACATCGTCCATTTAGTAAATCATTTATTATTATTTTTTTTTTTTTTTTTTGGAGTGGGATCTCGCTGTTGGCCGTGAGGCCTTTACAGCTCAGCAAAGGGCTGGTTGGCGAGCGGGAGCTCGGCCGAGACTTAAAACTAAATAAAATGCCTTGACTAGCACAAGGGCGTCTCCTGTGAGACTCGAACCTCGGCTTGGGCCGTCAGGGCTGGGGACTGACCTGAAGGGCCTTATCTGGAACTCACAAAGTGTGAGCGAAGCTGAACAGGGACTCCGCCTTCGCCGGCGAAGGCGGTTTTTAAAACCTACATTTCTAATTGGAATTAGCCGCGCGGGCGGCGCAAATCTGTATCTAGCTAATGTGATGTGATCATCCGGATCGGTTTAAGGCGTGGCGTACCTGTGTTAATATGTCGCGACTAGGCCTTACGATGGCCTAGCAAACTTCCGGACTGCACTAAGGAGTCCGGCGTTTTCTATTATTATACCTAGCTTCGCGTCAACACTGTCAGCCGCACTGTACGAGTGTTTAAACGCTAGCAGGGCGTCGATGTCTACAGCGTCTATGACACTGAGGGCTAGGTGCACCGCACTGCGGACTTCGCTGGCGTGAGCCGTAAGCGTCGTCGCAGTGGCGGGGGGGAGGGGCATCTGAGGGCCGGGTTTCCTTATTGGGATACTCATAAGGGATGGAATAGGTTTTATGGGCTCCGCCGGCAATGGCGGGTTAGTGGGAGGCACTTCCGCCGAATTTTGTGGAGCTTTCCACGGGTTGATAGTGGGAGGGGGGGCTGTTACGTAAGTTTCCTTGGGGGGCGCGGGAGGACGCTTCTCTGCACCGGACCTTGGCACGCGCTTGCTTCCCTTTCCGCTCGCCTTGGGGGCCCTAGGGCAGCCGCGATAACTCGCGGGGTGGCCCTGTTGCCCGCAAAGCACGCAGGAAGGCGGCTCGGCGCATGGCAGTGTCCGTGTGCAGTCGGCGGTCCCGTGATCGCCTAGGCACTTAACGCAGCGCGCACGCGCAAAACAATTGCGCGCCGCGTGCCCGTACAACTGACAGCGGTGACACTGTCTGGTGTATGAGTGCTTGATAGGTGTTTCCACCTTGAGCCCAGAGAGTTTACAACACTCACTGAGGTTGAATATCTTTTTGCCGCGCGCTGAAAGCTCTAGGACGACAAGAACCATGTCGTATTCCTGCTTTGAGCTGCGGTGTAACATGCGGAATACCTCCTTCACGGGGTATCCCTGATTTATTAGATCCGATTGAACGGTAGAAGAGTCGATCTCCTTGGGGATGCCTCGGATCACGACTCTAAGGACTCGTTCCTCGGGAAGAGGGAACGTGTGGCCTCCTATGCCTTCTGAGCGAAGGTACGAGGTTAGAAAACGGTGGTGGGCGGGGTCGTACACTTGCACGCAGATGTTGTCGCGCAGTGTTTTCGCCTTGTATGTGATGGACTTTTTGTCCATCAAGGCGGACAGAGAGGGCCAAATACTTTTGTCCCTGACGTAAACTGGGGGAGGGGCTTTAGTGCGATCTTGTTTCGCGGGCTTGGGATAAGGGGCGGGAGATGGCGCGGTGTTCGAACCCGCAGCCTGCTGGGAAGCTGGGTGCGTGTTCCGTTTAGGAGGAGGGTCGAGAGGGGTGTTGGGAGCACGCCTCTTCTTGTTTTTTCGGTTTTGTACGGTCTTGAAACCGTCGGAATCGGAGTCAGTGTCTGAATTAGACGCTGCGGACTGACAAGACATGGCGACTGAGCGCCCGGCCTCTGATTGGTCGTCGTCACTGTCGAGAGTTCTTTTGGATTTACGCGATTCCCTGCCGGAGGGAATTTCGGGGATCGAAGGGCACGGGGCCTGCGCGGAGGCCGCAGAGGGTTCGGTTATTTGGGTCTTCGCGGGGACCAACAATTCAATATTATTGCGCGAGGCCTGCGCGGGGGCCGGGGGGAGGGAATTGCGCGCGAGGAGTGCTTGCGCGGAAGCGTATGCAGGTCCGAGCTGCATAGGTTCTGGCTCTGGCTCTGGGGTCGGGGAACGCGGGGGAGACGGCGACCGTGATCCCGGGGGAGACCGGCTGTTCCAAAGGCGGACAGTCGCCGGGTGTCGTCGCTGCACGAAGACGTAGAACCGCCTGTAGTGCCGCGCGAGCTCGGCGTTGAGGTCTTCTACCTCACTGTCGTCTTCCGCTGCATAGTCGTAGTCGGGAGGGCGTTCGGTGTCCGCCATCTGCGAAGCTTAAGGCCCGCAGCTTGGCAGTGTGTACCTAAACCTACGTGTGTGTACCTAATCTATGTATTCCCTAGGTGTAAAGTCTTCGCTGGTGATAGCGGACGAGACTTTTTGTGTCGCTGACCTAACCAGCCCGTGGGGGGGTCGTGATGGCTGAACCCCCACGGATGTGCGACTGGGACCCGTCCAACAGTGGACCCTGTGCGTGCAGACGGTGGCTAGAGCGTAGTTGGAGTACCTACGCCCCGTGGCAATGCCTACTGAGAGGCTCCGCCCACACACAGGGACTTGATGGAAGCAGGCGAGGTTAACGCGCCTTGAAAAAGGCACGGGTGCTGCCCTCGAACAACACTCCCGCCTAAGCGTTAATCGATCCCAACCGTTTGGCACCGTTAGGTGGTTGGAAAATCGACCGCAGGTAAACCCGCGTTAATCATAAACTGCAGTCCTTCACTGCTGCTCGGATGCCGCTCGAACGCCAGGAACCTGGCAGACGGGGAGACCTCGGTGCAGCTTGCGTCGGGCTAGAATAAAAAATTCAGAGTTGATAACCACCCAGCGCTTTAGCACTGAACAATTGAACACGCCACTCGACAAGTCAAGTAGCGGGAGCAACTGCGCAACACAACCGCACTGGACGGCTGTCGGACCCGGAATCGTGCATTTATTATTAAAAATTAAAGCTTTTATATTTAAACTTGTTTCGTGATAAGAATTGTAGGTTTTATTTCGACTTTTAACCCTGGTACTTGTTAATCCACGTTTTGTTATAAGACGAACCATTTACCAATACCATGTAACGAACTGTTATTCTAAATGGAATCATGGTTTTGAATAAAATCAAATTAAGCAGCAGATGTGATAAACAATACCGCCAGATGGCTCTGTTTTATATTCAAATATCCAATAAAAAGGAGCTACATTTTTATGGGCCATTCAGAGGGTCGCCAACTTTGAATACTTCAACTTTAGCTTAATCTTTCAGCGAGTATTGTAACGATAGCAAAACTTTTCTGATCTTTTATGCCCGAGATGTTCGTGGATTTAGCACTTTTTTTTCAAGTTTCTACCTTTAAAATTATCAGATTAAGATAAAACCAGTATTATTGTACTTATTAAAAAAGTATAATAATATATAATGCAACATTATTTTTATTAGTTAGATAATAGCTTTCTATAAAGTACTTGTTTATTAAGTACTCCTTATTTATTTATATATTTTCTACAGAATCGTATCAGCGATCGCTAGTGTACGTCAATACTCTATATCTTATATCTAGATGTACGAGTTCCAAAATAAACCTTTCCGAGATGATACTCAAAACAAACTCAGCTGGTTAACTATAATTAATCATTAACGATAATAAATCTACTCATTAAAACAACTGCGTGACTGTTAATTTAATATTTTCCAAAGCTTCTTTCGTTTGTTAATTAAAATTAAATACGTATTTTATATGAATGGCCATATAAAACATTCCCTGAATCTATATTGTTCTCAATACATAAATCAGGGGATGAAATGAATTGTTGAAAACTGCACAGTTGCAGCTAGACTTTAATGGTAATTTTAATGAATTTTATTTGAACTGCTTTTGTTGTTCAGTTGAGAACATACAATACTTCAAGTTATATAAGGTTACAAAATTTATACCCAATTCTCATATAAATGTAATTTTATATGCTATATATTTTTATGAAATTTTTGACACAAGTTCTTTGGTACAACTAGGGAAACTATATTGTATACAGTTATTTATAATCAATTATAATTATTTATATCATTTTTAATCCTTTCATTCAATATATAATACAATACATTTTTAATCAAGTAGGCGTTCAGGACACTTTTGTATAGTCATCACAACTAGTTCGGAAGTTATCAATCAAGAAAAACCGATATTAGCTCTTTTAATATAAACATTTCAAATATATTTGGCTTATATGATAAATCCAAATGACAAAAAACATTGTTAAGAAACTTTATTTTTATTGAACAGAAAAGCTCACTCATACAACAGACAGACAGTATTAAGATATTTTTGCAGAGCAGTATCATAAAGTCCCGTACAAGCGCTAAAGGGTAAATTCACGCTCGAATGAACTCTAGTGCGCTACAAATGCCAGCGCAATGGATGTTTTCAGACTGTAACCTTACTAAGCGTTGTACGGTGATTAAACCAGCTATGTCTTCGGTGTTTAATTGAAGAGGGTCTGGTAAACAATGTCGGGGGATAGACGTATCGCTCGGTGAGCAGGCAAACTTTTCAAAATCCAACGAATTGAAATTTATATTCTGTATAGCTGTGGTGGATTGTTGCAACTTTAGCAATAGATGCATCGACTGAAATAAAATGTGTATGAACTATTAAAATACATAATTATAAATACATATAAAATCAACTGATAATATATAGAATTTATATTGACGAATGCTTCACAACATTATGTTAGAAAAAGGAATTACTTGCTCGACGCACTTGTAAACTCTTGTGTAAAGTAATATCACAAAGGTCCTTGACGGGCCTATTCAGTTCTAGATGGATTGTTCTCCACTCGCACCCTCGTTCTCATAAAAAGAACAAGGATTTTTGTGAAGACACCGTTTTTGTTCCTCAAATCTCGCTTGAATTTTGGCGGAATTGTTGTAACTTTTGATTTAACACTCGATTATTGATATGGTACGAGTGTAATAATCTTCAATACGTGCGATGTCCATTAAATTTTGAGTTAATAATTTAATAGGAACAACCCTTAAAAAAGTTAAAACCCTATAAATACATTTTTGTGACTCAAATTGACGTAATTTGGTCGTAATTGGTCTGTCCATATTATAATTTTCCGAAGATGAAAATGAGTTGAAAATCTTATTGTTAAACATTACTAGATATTCAGTGAGGTGAACTTTCCCGGTGTATTGGCACTCCCAGAACGCTGTTTCAACGTCAAAGCTTATCAAAATAACAATTATGTATCTCAAAAGCCCGCTGTGATCAATCTATTAGCGTTGTTGTGAAAGTCGATAGTGATCAATTTTAATTTTCAATATACATCGATATTAATCTGTAGGTACATTAATATACTAAATCTATATTAGTATAAACATAACTAATCAATATTTGGAGGACAAAATAAAATTCTGTCTAACATTATAACATCTATGCGTCATTATGATAGACAGGATTTACAATAACTTATTTATTAAATAATTATTTTATTTTTACAACTTAAATTAAAACAAAAACAATTTAATAGTGGTGCTCATATTTGCATCATGGTATATAATAAACAGAGTATACACAAAACAATTAAACAATCCTGCTACATTTTAAATACCACAAAAAGACAAACCTTTAAATCCTGATTGTGTTAACATTTGTATCTTATATGTTTTATTTCTTAAATGTTTTAAGTTCCCATATAATTGTTCTGTGTGTATACCTAGTTTTATTATCTTATAAGTACATTTTTTGTTAATATATTTAACACATAATATGTTTGGGACAATATTTAATAAAATCAATAAATACAGGTATAATCCAGATCATAATCCAGAACACCTTTTTGTTCATTCCCTTTAACGAGTCAACATTTTTCTTCTAGTTTTATCCACAATCAGTCCGCATATATGGACTATTAATGTATGTGTCGTTTGGTCTTGTTATTGCAGAGTGCACCCACAAGTTAAGACGCTCCTCCACGTGTGAAGCAGACATCAGCATCCGGGTATTGTGTGTGCCCTATAAAATTCCTAACATAAAACAAATTTCAATCTGTCTAATTCCATTTGAAACTGACCATTTGCCACATATGGACGAAAGTTGTTAAAGAAAGATATCGTCTAGGACGTAATAACGGACAAAACATGATATATCGGTGGCATTATTGTTTCTAAAGTTACCCGTTCAACTTTATAGCGAACATAAGTATTTGTTTGGATTTCAGTTTTCTGTTGTGAATTATGAGATAGATTAACGAAACGTAACTGTAAGCAGGCCTAAACTATAAATATCAGGCTTTCTACGGCTTTAGCAACTACGTTTATAGATGGAGTTACATTTAATACTATAGTTTCGCCAAATACTTACCAAATTATTATCAAATATATTTTTTTTATTTACCTAACCTTTATTGCACTTAAACATTAGAAGCAAATGACGTTAATAGATGTTAGTACTTATAAGAGCAACGGGCGGCCTTATCGCTAATAAGCGATCTCTTCCAGACAACCCACACAATAAAAGAGTACTTAAAATACAATTAGACTGAAAATACAATTAAATATAATAATACTTACTTACTAACATACCAGTCTTACTTTTATATTTCTTGTTTGAACCCTTTTTATCATTAATATGTAATCAAAAAAAAATACGCTTTACAATTTTGACTGATACATATAGATATTAATACTTTTATTTTATTTTATTTTATTTAATTTAATTTAATTTAATTTAATTTAATTTAATTTAATTTAATTTAATTTAATTTAATTTAATTTAATTTAATTTAATTTAATTTAATTTAATTTAATTTAATTTAATTTAATTTAATTTAATTTAATTTAATTTAATTTAATTTAATTTAATTTAATTTAATTTAATTTAATTTAATTTAATTTAATTTAATTTAATTTAATTTAATTTAATTTAATTTAATTTAATTTAATTTAATTTAATTTAATTTAATTTAATTTAATTTAATTTAATTTAATTTAATTTAATTTAATTTAATTTAATTTAATTTAATTTAATTTAATTTAATTTAATTTAATTTAATTTAATTTAATTTAATTTAATTTAATTTAATTTAATTTAATTTAATTTAATTTAATTTAATTTAATTTAATTTAATTTAATTTAATTTAATTTAATTTAATTTAATTTAATTTAATTTAATTTAATTTAATTTAATTTAATTTAATTTAATTTAATTTAATTTAATTTAATTTAATTTAATTTAATTTAATTTAATTTAATTTAATTTAATTTAATTTAATTTAATTTAATTTAATTTAATTTAATTTAATTTAATTTAATTTAATTTAATTTAATTTAATTTAATTTAATTTAATTTAATTTAATTTAATTTAATTTAATTTAATTTAATTTAATTTAATTTAATTTAATTTAATTTAATTTAATTTAATTTAATTTAATTTAATTTAATTTAATTTAATTTAATTTAATTTAATTTAATTTAATTTAATTTAATTTAATTTAATTTAATTTAATTTAATTTAATTTAATTTAATTTAATTTAATTTAATTTAATTTAATTTAATTTAATTTAATTTAATTTAATTTAATTTAATTTAATTTAATTTAATTTAATTTAATTTAATTTAATTTAATTTAATTTAATTTAATTTAATTTAATTTAATTTAATTTAATTTAATTTAATTTAATTTAATTTAATTTAATTTAATTTAATTTAATTTAATTTAATTTAATTTAATTTAATTTAATTTAATTTAATTTAATTTAATTTAATTTAATTTAATTTAATTTAATTTAATTTAATTTAATTTAATTTAATTTAATTTAATTTAATTTAATTTAATTTAATTTAATTTAATTTAATTTAATTTAATTTAATTTAATTTAATTTAATTTAATTTAATTTAATTTAATTTAATTTAATTTAATTTAATTTAATTTAATTTAATTTAATTTAATTTAATTTAATTTAATTTAATTTAATTTAATTTAATTTAATTTAATTTAATTTAATTTAATTTAATTTAATTTAATTTAATTTAATTTAATTTAATTTAATTTAATTTAATTTAATTTAATTTAATTTAATTTAATTTAATTTAATTTAATTTAATTTAATTTAATTTAATTTAATTTAATTTAATTTAATTTAATTTAATTTAATTTAATTTAATTTAATTTAATTTAATTTAATTTAATTTAATTTAATTTAATTTAATTTAATTTAATTTAATTTAATTTAATTTAATTTAATTTAATTTAATTTAATTTAATTTAATTTAATTTAATTTAATTTAATTTAATTTAATTTAATTTAATTTTATTTTATTTTATTTTATTTTATTTTATTTCTGCCCTACTCTACCCTACTCTACCCTACTCTACCCTACTCTACCCTACTCTACCCTACTCTACCCTACTCTACCCTACTCTACCCTACTCTACCCTACTCTACCCTACTCTACCCTACTCTACCCTACTCTACCCTACTCTACCCTACTCTACCCTACTCTACCCTACTCTACCCTACTCTACCCTACTCTACCCTACTCTACCCTACTCTACCCTACTCTACCCTACTCTACCCTACTCTACCCTACTCTACCCTACTCTACCCTACTCTACCCTACTCTACCCTACTCTACCCTACTCTACCCTACTCTACCCTACTCTACCCTACTCTACCCTACTCTACCCTACTCTACCCTACTCTACCCTACTCTACCCTACTCTACCCTACAATACCCTACTCTACCCTACTCTACCCTACCCTACCCTACCCTACTCTACCCTACTCTACCCTACTCTACCCTACTCTACCCTACTCTACCCTACTCTACCCTACTCTACCCTACTCTACCCTACTCTACCCTACTCTACCCTACTCTACCCTACTCTACCCTACTCTACCCTACTCTACCCTACTCTACCCAACTCTACCCTACTCTACCCTACTCTACCCTACTCTACCCTACTCTACCCTACTCTACCCTACTCTACCCTACTCTTCTCTACTCTTCTCTACTCTTCTCTACTCTACTCTACTCTTCTCTACTCTACTCTACTCTACTCTAAGCTACTCTTCTCTACTCTACTCTACTCTACTCTAAGCTACTCTACTCTACCCTACTCTACTCTACTCTACTCTAAGCTACTCTACTCTACCCTACTCTACTCAACTCTACTCTACCCTACTCTACTTTACCTCACCTCACCTCACCTCACCTCACCTCACCTCACCTCACCTCACCTCACCTCACCTCACCTCACCTCACCTCACCTCACCTCACCTCACCTCACCTCACCTCACCTCATTTCACCGCACCTCACCTCACCTCACCTCACTATGTTTTATTTAATGTTACTTTATTTTAATTTTGTTTTTTCTTATTTTACTTTATTTTATTTTATATTATTTTTATTTCATTTACCTTTTATTTTTTGGTCAAACTAATAACATCACAAACACGTTAACACAAATTACTTCGTTAGAATTTCCTTTAGTTTATTAGTTATATATTGTTAAATATGTTCTAATATAAGTTAATCTTAATATTAGAACTTATGAGAGGTAACAAAAATAACAAATAACTCAGTGCGCGCGGGCGCGGTTGAAGTGTTGAGCAATGCGCTCGATAGATGGCGTTGATAAAATTCGTCATCAACCTAGATTTATTTTATTTTTTTATTTCTTTAACCTATACAGCTTATCAAAAATAGTTTACACAATAAAAATAGATTAAAAATAAAGCCAAAATAAGGTTAACATATAGAACCGGAAATAGAATCTAAGATCAGAAAAAAGAATAACAAAAAAAACACGAACAGAAAAAAATAAGTAAAAATATATATACACATGAACACGTAAAACTATGTGAAGTACGAACATTTTAGTGTGTGTGTGTGTATCTGTGTGTGCAATGGTGTTGCTGTTGAGTGAGTGTGCGAGGTTGAGTCTTAGTTTTTTTTAAAGTACTTCTATTTAGGCCAAATATATCCATCGCGGTATTAGGATGCTCCATTGTGTAATGACTACCATGCAGTTCAAACTTTCATTAACGTTTTACCCTATGATTATTTTGAGTGAACACTACCTATACAAACAAGTAAAAGGAAACGAGTGAAGAGACGTTTGTCGTTTTTTTGTCGTTTGTCCGCATCCATTTTTCCACCTACGTCCTTAACGTTAATGAGGTTTACCTTTTATTACTTGGTCAAGCTAATAAGTAATAACCTCACAAGTACGTATTTCGTACTCATAACTTCGTAAGAATTTTCTTTCAACTCTTAACCGCTGAGGAGTTTTACCTTCCATCATCAGCTCATCCACATAAGAAGATGACTATCAGAATATAAAATTGTCAGAATAGTAATTGCCTGTAAGTTAATTTGAAAGTTGCCCTCGATTTCCCTGAATCATCCGATCCTGTAAAGCTACATCATCCCTAACACAGGCTATATACTTAGTCTGGCCATAAATACTGTTACTATTCAAAAAAAGAAAATATTACGTTTGAATTTGGAATCTGTCATTTTTATATGATTGCTTGATGTGTTTTCTTATTTTCGCGCCATTATATTGTTAAATATTTTGTTATATTAAAATGGAGTGGGGTGATAAAGAGAACCGAATCGCTGTGATTGCCTTACATAAAGTAGGTATGGAGAAAAGTGCAATTTTTAAAACCCTCCACCCGCTTGGTATTAGTCAAATGTTTGTTTACCGGGCTATTGATAGGTACAATGATACCTCCTCTGTTTGTGACAGAAAAAGATCTGGCCGTCCACGTACCGTTCGTGTGAAAAAGGTGATTAAAGCAGTTAGGGAAAGAATTCGAAGAAATCCTGTCCGTAAGCAAAAGATTTTATCTCGGGAGATGAAGATAGCTCCTAGAACCATGTCGCGTATATTAAAAGATGACTTAGGACTTGCAGCCTATAAGAGACGTACTGGTCACTTCTTAACTGATAATTTAAAGAAGAATAGGGTGGTAAAATCCAAACAACTACTTAAGCGGTACGCAAAGGGAGGTCACAAAAAAATTTTGTTTACGGATGAGAAAATTTTTACAATTGAGCAGTATTTTAATAAACAAAATGACCGTATTTATGCTGGAAGCTCTAAAGAAGCTTCACAATTAGTAAACAGAGTACAACGTGGGCATTATCCCACTTCAGTGATGGTTTGGTGGGGTGTTAGCTATGAAGGGGTGACTGAGCCATATTTTTGTGAAAAAGGTATTAAAACGTCGGCACAAGTTTATCAAAATACCATTCTTGAGACGGTAGTTAAGCCTTTAACTAACACCATGTTCAATAACAAAGAATGGTGCTTTCAACAAGACTCGGCACCGGGTCATAGAGCTCGATCCACCCAATCTTGGTTGAAAACTAACGTTCCGGACTTTATCAGCACTGAAAACTGGCCGTCGTCAAGTCCTGACCTAAATCCATTGAATTATGATTTATGGTCAGTTTTAGAGAGTAAGGCTTGCTCTAAACGCCATGATAATTTGGAGTCCCTAAAACGATCCATTCGGTTGGCAGTGAAGAATTTTCCTCTAGAAAGAGTTCGTGCTGCTATTGATAACTGGCCTCAACGTTTAAAAGACTGTATTGCAGCCAATGGAGACCACTTCGAATAAACATTGTATATTTTTAATAGTTATATATTGATGTATTAAACTAACTCACTATGAAAGGAATAAATGTTACGTATAAAAAAAAAATCGTGCTTTTCTTTATAACAATATTTATGGCAAGACTAATTCCAATTGTAACAAGATTTTAGCCCGTGAAAGAAAGCCCTGTCGAGATCATTAAAAAACGCTATATACTTAACCAAATTACACGTGGGCGAAGCCGCGGGCGGAAAGCTAGTAATAAATATATTATATGTGAAAGTTGAAGGACGCTTTTATATTTTTATCAAATACAATACTTTTTTTGAGTTTATGTTATGTGTCTGTTTTGTTACCGTCAAATAAATAAATAAAAATCCGGTTAATTTACAAATCTCAACGCAAGATTTCCGTGCACAAATTTATCATCGATAAATATATTACTTATATGTATGTGGCTACAATATCCTTTATATGTTTACTGCTTACCAAATGTCTTCAGAAAACTTCTTGTGAAATGAATGTATCTATCTTTATCATATTTACGGTTTTATAAATCTACTCATGGGTTTTATAAAAGCATACTAAAGTATACCAACTGTTTTTTGAATTCGCGTGAATAGAGTATTTAACTTATATTACCTTACTTCACGTTTAGTATTGATGACCAGATTATCTAAATAATATTTAAAACTTACCCACAGATTATATTACTTACCAAAACCCCTAAGTTTAATCTATATGGTCCCTTACGGAGGTCATCCCTATATTAACCTGATATTACAGATTTCCATCCAAAACCATTACCTGACTCCTGTAAGTGCCTTAAAAACTCGCTGAGAACACGATTCTATACCGAAAGCCGACCTCCGATATTTCTGCTCCCGTAGGACAGTCATATTCCTATATTCAATAAAGTGAACTAACACGTTTAGCTTTTGGGATCGGACCTTTTGGGTCCCAAGCGCATTACAATATAGAATATACCTTGAACCGATGTTATGAGGTCTCACAATATTTAAATCGGAATGATTTCTTGAATTCCAGTGGATTTTTATGAGACGTTAAACGAAAAATAGTAAGGCAACTATTTATTTATTCACACTTTGTTACACGAAAACAGTATGAGTAGATAATGTTAATATATGTTAGTACATATAAGAACAACAGCCTTATTGCAAATAAGCGGTTTCTTCGAGGCAACCCACAACCCCAACCCCCAAGTGATTGGTACTGTAAAAAAAATTAAGGCTGGTTAGGCATGGTGAGGCAGCATTAATCGCTGTCCATAGCTATATAATGCAATTTACGGAATTGAATGCAACATCTTATCCCATATACTTAAGAATTTCGATAAAACATATTTTCACAAAACCACAATAAAAAAGGAGTATTTGACAAAACTAAAGCAGCATCGTAGAACATATTTCACAGATAATATATGTCATTATTTTATAAAGATATTTTGAGTTTCAGTATATTATATATTGTATAACTAAGTTCGCACAAAAATTCCATTCCATTGAGTTCGCCTAATTTTCACCACGGCAGCGCGCGTACAATTTGTCTTCATTCGAATGTCAAGGTTTTTGCATTTACTTTGAACATCTTATTCATACAACACTGTATGAGACTTGAAAAGTGTCAATACAGTATAATAACTAGTACTGTGGGACATTCGTACGACTAGATCAACTGTAAATAATTTAAAAAACTAAATAAAACATTTGCCATCAAACAACTAAGGCATTTGTCTATTCAATTATTTCTAGAATAAACCTTATAGAAGAAGATGGTGTAGTTCCATTCCTTTGCAGTCGTAATCATGAGCTATATATTATCTATACATCAAATTCGCCAGTAGTAAATATATATTCGGTTAGGTAAAAAGCAATTTAAACCTTAAAGAGGTAATGAGAACTTTTCATAAGCGTCTGTAAAACTTTAATTGTTTCTTAACGTTCTTTTGAAGCGTTTCTCTTAACAAAAGAAATTATAAACTAAAGTACGTTTTGTTTTTCATTTGCCTCATTGTATTTCACATCTTTCGTGCAAAGTAAAAATTTTCACTAACAGCAAAAGTATGAATCGCAAATTTCGCATTCTTTACATTTAGGTTACGGAACGTTTACGTTGTGGAAGCCGACTTGTATTTACGAGACGAACAACCGCTCGTTACCACGCACAGTGTGTCACCTAACTTTGTATTGATGTACAGAATGTTATTATTTACAAATAAATATATTAATACGACTAATTTGTAACGACCACTATATATTATGTAATTTATAATATAATATATTTATGTATATATTTTCATATTGGTTTAATTGTATTTGATTAACATGAGTTTAGCTGTAAGTCAGGTTAATATTTTTGTCTTTTGATATTTTTATTTTTACCTATTCTGTTGTAATTGCCGTGTGTGTATTAATAAACGTGATGTCTTTCTTTGACGATTGAATATCTCGTTATGTATATAATATGTGAATAACTTGGTAACTTTAATCGAAGGAATTTGTATCACTTAATAAAAAGTAATGCAGCTTTGGCACAACCATTTTCCAGAAACAGGATGCCATGACGCCTCAACACTACTTAGTAAAGAACTTTTCTTATATCTGTTTGGGAAGCCAAAATTGTCCGTGAGAAAACAGAACCGGCGTGAAGTTTATGCAACTATATAACTTTTACGTACTATCGCAATTAAAACTTTATTTATTTATTTATTTAATTACAAACATAAGCCAAACAAAATTACAAAAAAAACACACACACAAGGCATGTATGTGCATAAATTATAAGGATGCACAGCATTACAGGTATACAATTGAAAAAAAGACAACCAAACAATTATATATAAATTTATTGTGAATTTAAAACATTTACATTTCATTTATTTTTAAATTTAAATATGCCTGGTTGTCTGGTTAGCGCAATGGTTACCATGTTGTATTGCCACAGAGTGTACCAGATTCGATCCCTGGTACGATCAACATCAGTCATGAACACATTTTATCACTAACATCAACTACTTCTACTGTTTAAGTGCAATAAAGTGCGAATAAATACATAAATACTTGTAAGCTGTGGTCTGGATGTCATAATATTTATTTAAGACAAGAATTCCAAAAATTGTTTTTTTGGTTTCTATGACTCTTCTTTAATTGCCTCCTTTCAGTTTTTTGAAAAAATATTTAATGTACAGATTTTCGATTTTTACTGTTTTATTATTAGTATAGATATATAACATATTGTAATTATATGTAATTTATCAGTTGTATTATCACTCATAACATAAGCTTTAAGTCTCTTGCATTTGAGCTAATCGACCGTGAAAGGTGTTACTATTATTAATTACAATGTTTTTATTGTAGAAGGTAGGGCATAGAAGCACCACAACATATGATGAAGTCACCACAATTCACAGATTCCCTTTCCACACATAAAAAGAAAATTAATGATCTCCTATAGAATCATATTTAATGTGTTTTTTTATGATATTATATTTTTCAACATTAATTATCGCTACTCTGACTTTTGTGTTAGTCTGTAAATTTGTGTGTGTGTGTCAACTAAATGTTTGCGGTTTAATAAATATTGGGTCTGTGAACGCATTGTTTCCTAAGGGTTTTAGTGTTGAGCATTTGACAGACCGACGATGTACTGTGATCCTTTGATCAATACCTTTATAATACTCAAACCACATAATTACGAGGAAATGCAAAACGTACCAGCATTATTTGGTATTAATTCAGTTTCCTGTAATTACAATTCATTGCAGTACATACCTCGATGTTCGAACGGAACCTAGCTCCCGTGGTATTCCAATTACGAATAATTAACCAATGAAAACTATGTTAATCGATGTTCAATAATGTTTTTAATCAAATACTTGTATATACTCTCAATATTTCATTAGGAAAACAATGAGCATGAATTGTTTATAAGATTACAAATAAATCGGTCAAGAACATCGAACATTAGAGGTTCAAGGAAATATGGAAAAGTCGTTTCCTCGTAAAAAATTGTGTCATGGCCAAACCATTGATAAACTTCCGAATATCCATAACGACTCTTGAGTGGTTCTTTATTTAAATGACGCCATAAAGATATATCGGGCCGTAATATCGGAACATCTGTCGGAAGAAAGTTTCGGAGACATTTTATGGAACGCACTTTCCAATATTTTTAGTATGAAAACTTTGTAGGCTTCGTTTGTAAAATTAACAAAATTTACAAACGTTAACCTGTCAGGTTTCAATTAAATAAACACAAAATATTATTTATATTAACCTAACTGATATAAGTAACTTAAAATAAAACAAAACAAAAAACTAAAACAAATTTAAAAAGTTTGGCACTACTACCTGTGGCAGAGTACTCGCTGTATGGCGATGCTTACACGCTGAGCAAGGAAAGCACCAGCTCTTGGATCACCGGTACTGACTACCAGGCACCTACTTAATTCTTCACCAAGCGCCTGTGCACTTGTACCCCATGGTCCAAAAGTCTCTACTCCAAAAGGAAATAAAAGTATTTTAGTATGTATGTAATTACGTATCAAATAGACATCCGTCGTTCCACTCACCACCACGTTATGTAACCAGCTGCCTGCTACGGTATTTCCGACCCAATACTTATCGCAGTAACATCTATTTAGAGCAATGGTCACCATGCGCTCTTAACAAAAGCACCCGGATTTGGTTAAACATATACTTATTATTTATAATTCTAGATTTAAATTAGCATATTTTTCGGTTTTTCTTATTTTAATGTATGTTGTGTTTTGTTTCTGTATTATTATTATTATTATTTTGTATAATTTGCACCCTTTGCACCTGTCTTATTATATTAAAAGTATCCTTTTATCGAGTGGGTTGTCTGTAAGAGATCGCTTATTAGCGATAAGGCCGCCCGTTGCTCTTATATGTACTAACATCTGTTAATGTCATTTGCTTCTAGTGTTTAAGTGCGATAAAGTGTTAAATAAATATCATATGTATTTAATAATATTATTAATTATAATAATTATACAAAAACTGAGCTTACATATTACACCAAAATCAAAGCTCAGCCTAAAAAGTATTTATTATTGAATTTGACAGTATTTAACTTTATGTTGGAAATAGCCAGCTTAGTAAGCACATTATGAATTGATTCCAATTCTCATCTACTCAATCATAACGGAGAATTACGAAGGGCCATCAACCTCATTCGAACCACAACGAAACGTGTGGAGAATACACCGGTTAACATGTAAATCTGCACAAATTTTGAACGAGCTTTATCTATGAATTTAGCACTGTTACACGAAATCCTCATTCCATACAATTTAATGTTGTGTATTTTGTGAAAAATAAAAAATGTCTCTGATGGTATGTGGGACTAGGTCTGTGGAATGCTTCCCAAGCGCATATTAGTTAGGTGTAGGTGGTAAAGTAGTATAGGGTTATGAAAGCCTAGATACATTTTCGCTTGTATTTCATATATCACTAATTCAGCCGATCCAATGAAACAAAAAGAGATAATATTAGAATACGTATTACATAGATAAAACAATAATCAAAATAACTTAGTTGAATTTAATTCTACGTGCTTTAAAATACTATATTTAATTTTACTTATTAAAATTTTTAAGCTATATATATATAGGTTAAAGAATATATATTAATAAACCTTACAAGGACGGACACGTCTTATATAATTCATATACGTGTGAAAAAAATCCCATTACACAACTGCAGTGTAGGCTAAATAAATCTAAAATAAATGAAGCAGTTTGAATTCGACTCATTATAATTTCAGCAGTGCAGTGATTTCTGGTCATTTTGTTCACAATAATTTGCATCGGTTATACGCTTATTGTAATTGATAACTCAACCGAGCTTTCGCGTACCAAATGAATATTTTATATTGCCATATATTACACGGACAAATGCTTGAATTTTAAAGCCTATTTTTCTCGGTTAGTATATATTTGCGATATATCAATTTTTTTAATGAATTTTCATAATTATTTAAACTTTCACTATTCACAAAAACACCTTTTAATTCTTTTTATTATGGATTACTATATAGATATAGTATGGATTTGACATTTATTTATTTTTATATGTAACATAACAATGCGATATACTTTTTTATATCAGTAGGGCAGATTATGTTAGATATTGTTTTATGTAAGAGGAAGTGACCCACTTCGAGTGATGTGTTAACCGCCGCCCAAGGACACCTCCAAGGTTAGGAGGCAAGTGAGTTGCCGGCCTTTAAGGAAGAGTAACGCTCTTTTTTTGAAGGTCCCCAAGTCGTAGGGGCTCGGGAATAAAGAGCATCGCATGTCACTCGTCTATTTGTCAAAAAATCTAAATCCTCCTTTGGTAATGGCTAAATGATAGTTCACAGATATGTCGTTAATGTGTCGTTGATATATAACTAAGGTGTCAGAATTCTCACCCAAACAGTAATATTATAAAAGTTTTCCTCTCCCCCTTTTAGCTGCAAAGCCGAGAAACAGAGATAAATACGGGATATCAGCGATTTAATAACATCGTCATAAATAAAAATAAAAGTCGGGATGAAATTAATAACGCGGCTTAACTAGTGGCCAAGTTAGAAATGAGTTTTATCTTTAATAGCGCAAACCGCCATATTGACCGGCAAACTTTACTTTTATATTAGCCTTTTATTATTCTTATCGAGACTTACATTATAATCATGTTGGATTAACATCATATATTATATGTCAAAACTTCTTACAAAAGAACTAATATGAGCGTCGTATTTTGATTTAAAACTTATATTTCTGGAAGCAATGAGCTCAGAGAGTGGCTGGAGTGGTACATTTTCATGTCAGATTCTATTTTATATATTAAATTATGACATTTTGTAACAGTACTTAACGATTAATAGGAGTTGCACAGTGTCTTGTCAGTTATTTCTATTACACTCTTGATTTATTTTTATATAATTAATATTCAAACTCAAAATATCTTTATTCAAGTAGGTCTTTATAAAGACACTTTTGAATCGTCAATTTTTACACTACCATCGGTTCGGAAGGCAGTCATCTACCGAGAAGAACCGGCAAGAAACTCGATAGCTGCTCTTTTAAAATAAACAATTAATACAAAATTGTGCTACTGACAATTAAAATAACAAAGAATTGTAAGGCTACTCAAGAATTGAACTGTCTTTATTTCTACATTCTTTGAATTTATAAATGTATGATATCTACATTAGATTCTAATTTAATTTGCATTTCGTGCTAACACGAGTATTGAAATCTGTATAAATATTTTGATTACAAGTTTTCATTTCATTCGTTTTTCAAATCTGAAACAAACATTACGTATACTCCGTTTTCTTTATACAAACCAAGAAATGAAATTTTAATCGAGATACGTTCAGCCTTATAAATGAATATAAGGCTGAGCAAATATTTAACGTATTACAAAAAAACACTGATTAAATGTTTGATTTATTTGATATATCAAACAACACAGGAACAAACAGAGGACATTACTTCACATTAGTTATGTTTATAAAGGGAATTTTATTATGAATTCTGTTATGTGAGGCCTGAAATTACTTTGTTCGTTATTTTACATATTACTTTTCTATGAAGCGAAACAACATCTTACAGGGTAAGTATTACCGGTTCCAATTGTATTTCAGATCTAAAGACGGACTGCTAACCAGTTCAGCACAACGTCATAGATCCTGAATCATTGTTACGAAGTTCTCACGGCCGCTAAGCCTAGTTTACTGCGAGTCACCCAATGGTCAGCCAAGTCACCAATGGTTTTGGTTTCAGCGATAATAGATCCAAGTCAGCTTGGGTCAGTCTTCTTTGCGCCATCCTTTAGGGTTCCAGTCCAAAGTCTAGTCTAGTGTTCATTAGACGCACCAAATTTTAAATAAATTGCATTTAAGTGAAATAAAACGCCATTTTATATAAACAAACCACATAAAGAAACATATTTAATGTCACGTTTATTAATAAACCCCATTATGTCAACATATATTTTACAAAGGGGAACACGTATTTCACTAAGTCCTCACAAAATGAGAGATTGTGCTCAATATCAACCAACAGCTAGTAGGAGGAGATATTAATTTGTCGTCAACAAAGTTCCTAAGTCTTGTATCGAGTGTGACATTATACTAGCCGGGTCTCGTGAGACGTGAAAATAATACGTGCTACGGGCAAGTGTGATTAATGTAGCACTATGAACTATATACTATAGTACAATCGTAGCACGAGAATAGTCCGGTGTTACGTCCATAGAAAATAATCAGCCTAGACTACAGTGTCAGACTGTTCAAGGCGTTTGATAATAACAAAGGAAATTTCATTTATAATTAAAAAAAACACAAATGTGATTAATTATTATGAAAAAGACATTTATATATAACTTTTTTTAAACGTAGATAACAATAAACATAAAGATTGGATTGGATTTAATTGCATCAACAAGAATTTAATTAAATAAATGTATGGAGAAGTACAACATTTTGGTCATTTTGTACTCCTACATATATTTATTTGTTGTGAAAACACACTGGAACAATCACAATACTTATACATTATAGACAACATATATATAAACATAAATTTCACCTTATTACATCCACTTCACTGACTGAACGGCATACTTAAGATAAATCTTTAAAAGACCATAAATCGCTGATCAAGGATAGGATCGAGTCTACAATCAAACATAAGAATATTACAAGTTCATAATAATTCAACTCTCGTTTGCCAAATTTTCCATTAAAATCGGTACGTTGAACTCGTTAAGTATTATTTGAAATCAGCTTAGAAATTCGAGTATCTTTGTACCGGTATTCACTTAATGAATACTATTTAGATGGGCGTAGTGATTGCGAGGGTTGACTCAATATGCCGGGCAATTCTGTTTATTTAACCTAAAACTTTCGTGTTGCTGGTATTAAAACGATCAAATACAAACCTTGGACATAATGGAATATTTTAGTAAAAAGCACGGCACATGTTTCAAATTCTTTTGTTTCACGCGAGTCCATTACAGTTGTTGTGAATTAACTTGTAATTAATTGTTTAAATTTTCGTCATAGATTTTTCAAGTAATTGAAGACATACAGTCTAGTGGTGGACCTAGTGTTTCCCAATTCTATATCCATAGAATAAAAATATGTTAAAACTGGAATAATATATAATATAATAATACATTAAATATTGACAATTTTACACACTATGTAAGCGAAGTATTATGGGTACATCCAACTAATATTAATCACAATATTACTGTACCGGAAATCGAACTCGGCATTCTTCTCTTCTGAAGTCCAGCAGAACTTGACATGTACTGGTTTGGCCTTTGATTCTAGTTTATTGAAGGTCAAATACACTTTTTAATTGTCATGTCCCGAGGTAAGTTATGTACTTATTGAAAGACGGCAACTCATACAGAATTACAGATGACATTATATTTAAAAAACAGGGTCCAAATTGGTTTAAAATGGATTAAACATTTAGTTAGCTCACTACATACATAAGAAAAGTAGAATGTGTACGGACGTTCCCCGCGACTGTGGCCCGAATGAAAAATTGTATAAGTTTAAAAAAAACATAAGAAAAAGGAATAAAAAAAACAATAATTAAAAGAATAAACCACCTAAACTACTTTTTAGACATATATAACAGTATTTATACGTAACGTACAAATGCCATTCATATCAAATACATTTCATAACGGTCTATAATCGATTGCAAACTGACAGGGATATCTTTTGACAACTGCCACTGTCACACTACAATGTGTGAACAGAACATAGTATGATATATTGCCAATAATAAAAACATTCATATGTTTGTATTTTACAAAACGTGCAGTAAGGGTTCATTAAACTTTACGTGTGACGTTTAACAAACCGCACTTCAAAGACAAACGAGGTTGCACATATTGTCTATAATTTGTAACCTAAAAGTTAGTGTATAGAATTATTTACCCAAACAGATCAATAACAACATAAAATAAAGGATCCTCAAGTAATCCAAATAGCTGAGAATTACGTTGGGGAAATGGTTTATTGCGACATAAAACAGCAACATATAGTTTTTCAAGTCTATCGCGCTTTTATATCTGTGGCTTGAACCCTCATTTATCATTGGATCAACTTGATCCCCGTGTATATTATTTTGATTCGTCCCCAGCGAGGAATAATGGCACACATTTAGCATTGCGACCAACATATCGCTCATCATCATATTAATTTAAGTATTCCTATATTTTTTATTAATATAACGTTAAATGTGACAGCAAACTTCAGAGTGTTGCCACAATAAATTATTTGCAATTGTTAATTTCGAATTAAATTTTATATAATGTTTTAATTGCAAGAGTTTTTATTATATGACATTGCAGGCATTAAACAAATTTATTTACAGTTATCAATATTTTAATGCGTACCTTTTACCGTCATAAAATACCTACAAAACGTGATGTTAGTCATAAAGCGATCACAATGCTCTGCCCGAAAGTTTTCAGTATACATTTCCATTGTTAGGGCATCCAGGCGTTTATTATTAAATATAAATCATATATTTTATGTATATTATATAATTTCAAGGGCGATATTTAACACTCATATGGTAAGGAGGAAAACTTGTAAGCGTGTCTCATACAAAAAAAGGCATGCCATGCACAGACAGATCTATTATTCTATAAAAACTTAACTGAACTTACACACTTTCCAAGAAGTGTTGTGGTTTTTATATATTTAAATGCCACTAAAAGCTTTCTACTTTATGTCCATTTACCATTATTTCACTTCATGCCTTCTAATCTTCTGAAACGAAAACATTCCTTTCAAAGCCCGACATTTTGTCGTTGCCTAGGATTACCTAAGACGAAAGCTTTGAGGATTATAGGCCTCAAATATACTCAGATTATACGCGACTTACCTGAGTCGTAAGATTGCTATGTAATTAGAAAACCAGTGTATTACCGCTTCACTTATGAGTAACTATTGACGGGATTGGTCTAAAAATTGAACTGTAAACCAGATTAAAATACTCTCAAGTCTAGTTTTGAATAGGGATTTTTTAATGTAATTTAAAAAAAAATCATATCACTTGATTTAGCTTCAACATCAGCCCTGGCCTACTAAGGTCTGTCATGGTATTACTCTTATATAATCATATGTACCTTACATGAACATTCGTATAGATTATTGGCACCAATGAATAGTTCCATATGTGTTAAATGTCAATAAATATTTTTTTTGATGTCCCTAAAACGATAGATAAAAAAGTCCATAAATAGCCTAAATTACCAGACAACGATAGTTGGACGTAAATATCGAGAGTTAGGCGGTAAATTGACAAGGGACCTGAATTGTGGCCGGTATCTTACGGAAAGTGGACCCCAATAATTCTCGCCTTGAATTCATGAGCTCCGAAGCGACGATTTGACTGATGATCAAAGAATATTAGAATATTTTCCCTTTTATCTCCGGGGTTCCATTGTTAAGATATTATTAAATTGTATGTATGTTGGTGTCATATCTATTTCCGATCTTAATATATTTTTTTTATCGGATATGCGAAAACATTCTATTAAGTTTTGTACAAACTCCTTATGTAATGAAATCCATTTTTTTATATTAGATCTTAGATTCTATTTCCGGTCCTATGTTTTAACCTTATTTTGGCTTTATTTTTAATCTATTTTCATTGTGTAAACTTTTTGTGATAAGCTGTATAGGTTTAAGAAATAAAAAATAAAATAAAATAGACATGTCAACACAGGTGAGCATTAATTGATATAAGATTGCATACAAACTGTTAAAGCTCCCTTATATAGAAGTATTTCAATTTTTTCGTCTCTTGTTTTCTCCTACTCGGTTAAATCTTGGTGCATCCTCGGTTACAATTCGGCGCTTTTGATATTCGATTTTCTCTCGACCACTATCAAGGCAGACTAAAAATCGACTTAGTTATATGTCAATCAACATCTGACTTTTAATCTTTGATATATAGATTCGTGATTGACGGAGCGCACACAATATTTGAACGATGAATAATATCGCGGTTTATACTCGTCAAATTATGTAGATGAGAGCGACCATTCATTTTACGATCCACCATTCTTCAACGAACTCAAACAAAACGATAAAGATTTTATGAAAATGTAATATTACTGATTGCATTTCGCCCTGTTCCTTTTTCTTCGTTCAACTGTTACTTTTATGTTTGCGAAATAGCTCGTTGTTAAGTTTATCTTACGCTTAACTGAATTAACCTTTAGGGATTATAATTTTTAATGGCACGTAATTTAGGCAAAAACATAGCTCATAAACTAGACATCCCAAATACTAAAAAGCAACCTACCAACTAAAACGAACTAAACATTGCAATGTAACTCATTAGTCTGAATTCATGAAAAGAAACACAAAACAAATAGATTTTCTGAAAATTCAAATAATTTGCTTGAATATAAATAATAAAACAGCCTTAAAGTCCTTACAGTGAATTAAGTCACGAATAAAAAAAACCTCCTTGGATATAAAAGCGAATTTATCGCACTATTTACATAACTCGACGCTTTGCAACAGTCGTGGTAACCATTACACGAATTATGTTGGTCGCCAACGGAGGTCGCAAAAAACCGGTTAAAAATTATTTATTAGAAAAAATGATATTAACTCGATGCTGATTATCTCCTGATAATCTTAATATTTAATTATTAAAATTCTCACCCATGGAAACTAAAAACCATGTCCATTAATAACATAAAATTAACCTAACTAATATAACTTAAAATAAAACAAAACACAAAATTAAAACAAATTTTAAAAGTTTGGTCCTTGTAGTAGAGTACCCACAATGCTGGCGGCATTTGCTCGCTGTATCGCGATGCTTATACGCTGAGCAAGGAAAGCACCAACTCCAGGATCACCAGTACTGACTACCAGGCGCCTACTTAATTCCTTAATAAGCGCCCGTGCGTGAGCACCCCATGGTCCAAAAGTATCTACTCCAAAAAGAAAAAAAAAAGTTTAAGAAAAGACTTTTGTATGTTGAAATAAATTCAAAACTGTCTTACGCCATATTGGCTTACAACCCACTCAGCAGAAACTATCTTCTCCATTTTACTTATAACGTAGGGCTGTCACTCAACCTGCATCTAATTTAGGGCTGGCGCAACACACACGTAAACACAACAATAACGTGACGCTGTTAAAATGTCGCGTTGTGGATTTAGTTTTGACTAAATCAATCAGAGTGTTGATTAAGGTCAAAAAGTAATCTCAGTATCAGATCACTAATACAGTCTTTATTTGAAAAACCTTTTTCTTTTGCAGCATAACATCAATATATACAAATAACAAAAACATTTGGCACTCAATAAAAACCACAAGACCATTATCATACTTATGCATATTACCATACAATGAATTTGGAAACATAAAGCTATAAACTGTGCGTCGTTACCATACCGTTTATGACTTTGAAACCCGACAACACATCACTACGACCAACTTTAGTGTACAACGGTAAACTTTTATATCGCGTAATTTATAACGCCTATTATATATAGGGTAATGAAACAGTGTTACGAATGAATGATGTTGGGGAATTAAATATTAATGGAAAAATCAATTTTGGGATAGTATTTTAGAATACAAGACGGAGAATTTCTTGCCAGTTCGTCTCGTCCACTATACGCCTTTGATTTGGGCAATAAATGTAAAAGTCAAATTTTATAACTTTTTGTTTTTTGACGATTCATAAGTGTACCATAGTTGCCTATGTGAATAAAGATATTATTGATTTTGACACGCGGAATGTGACGTAGATCAAGCACATATACTTTTATATAAATATAATGAACACCCAAACTACAGCCAGCAAATATACCGTGATAGACCTGCTGACGGTACCGGGAATCGAACCCTTTCTTTGACAACCCGTTAAGTAAGTAGTATACTTTCTTCATAACAATTTTCAAAGAGATTCGGTCATTTTATACATGTGTTTATATTTTATTCCATTAATTTAACTAAATAAAAAGACATCATAACGAACCAAAAGAGTAGTTACCTGATATCTTTTCTTAAACTTGCAATTATATTCAATAAGAAGATATCGTATAAGATTCAATCACCAAAACTTGATATTAAAACAGGAAGCCATATAAAAGCAAATTGAGTGAAATGTATCCAACTGCCCCCTTTGTAGCAACACTAGTTTCTTGATCTTGTACACATTGAAGTAACAAACTTGATATCCTTCATCCTCTCACACATCCTATCTCACAATCCGGGCACGTCACTGCTAAGGCTTTTACCTATTAGGTAATATTAAAGAATCATATTTGGTTTTGTAAGGTAAGCACACTAAAGCTTGTAACCTTGTCTGTCTAAATTAATTTCAATGTTATAATAACCCCAATTTCAGTAGAAATACTATAAATACTACAGTTAAATTGACAGTAATTACGGAATAATCTAGCAATAAATATGTGGTATTAAATTACGGCATTTAACGTAAAATAATTTTGCATATATGTATAAATTTTAGCACGCAAACAAAATTAAATTATTCTCAATTCGTAGAAGTATGTGAATAGCCAAAGAACTGTAAAGTTCAATGCAACTTATTTTAAAAAAATTAATCATACTTTTTTTATACATTTGGGAGTCTTGTGATTTTATTACTGCTTCTTTTCAGTGTTAGCAATTCGAAATTAACAACATCGTATTAAAATAGATAAATCACTTAAGGCCATATACTTTAATACAAATTAAGTAATACACATTTCCCGTCAAGCATTTAGAAATGTCTTGTATGCCACAAATAAAGGGTTACAAGTAGAACTTGATTGGCCCCTCTCTCCGGAGAGATCCAAAGCAGGCATTCGACTGGTATCCTAGAGGGAAACAGGACTAATTCGACATGGCGACGTACTGTTGCCGATGGGGGGGGAAACGTCGGATAGATCGCGATGGAGAATTGCTGTAGAAGCTCTCTGCCCCATCGAGGGAACATATTATTATGAACATGTATGGCATGATACGCTAAAGCCTTCATTATATTTAGTTTTATTTTTTATTTCTTAAACCTATACAGCTTATCAAAAAAAGTTTACACAATAAAAATAGATTAAAAGTAAAGCCAAAATAAGGTTAAAACATACAACCGGAAATAGAATCTAAGATCAGAAACAACAATAACAAAAAAAACACGAACAGAACAAAATAAATAAAAATATATATATACATATGAACAAGTGAAGTATATTATGTGAAGAACGAGCATTTAAGTGTTTGTGTGTATTAGTGTGTGCAATGGTGTTGCTGTGAGTGAGTGTGCGAGGTTGAGTCTTAGTTTTTTTTTAAATTCTACTTAGGGCAAATATATCCAAGTATGTCACCGCGGACATCACTTCTATAATTTCTTTATAATTATATTCATTAATATATTATTATTTAATATCATATACAGTACACAAAATTGGTTTGACGAATGTATCAATGTGATATATTAATTAATCCATTAGTTGCAATAGAATGCAATCGACTACTGTAAGTATGTAATATAGAAATAAAACTCATCACTCACGTAATAATATAATGATTAATTTGAAAACAAATTTAAATAATACGCGAATATTATATGCTATAATATTTTACAATAGACATAACTTGTAAAGTAATTTATGTAGTTGCTCTATTTTCAGAAACTAGAGCTCTTAACACAAATTAGGTTAAGTAAGATAAGGATATCTTCTCAATCTTGAAGACGAGAGCTTCACTGATTGCGGCATTTATAAATAAATCCTGTGCCTTTTTAAATCGTATCACTTACATTGCAAATGGGATGTTATATATTTTTTATCTCTATTTTAAAACTTTATATGTGTCATTTAATACATTTTAAGTTACGACATAGAGTTTAAAGTTTAAATTGAGATCATTACGAAGCGAATTCATGAATTAATTTAATTCATTCCCACTCACAATTAACTAGTATATACGAATTTAATTGAATTCTTTGTCCATATAAATAATTATAGTATATGATAAGTTATAAGTTTCAGGGCATGCTATTACAGTAAAAATATGTTAGATAAAAACAATTCCATCGAACCAATCCCAAAGAGTTTACTATCACTAAATCGTAAATTTAAATCCTGTACAAGACGATTCACGATTACACGTTACATCCTATTCTATTTTTACGATATTGTTAAATCGTCCCCTTGATTGTCCCGGCCGTGTCGCTATGTGATTACTTAATTCCACTCCAAGTGGGCCTGGACCCTCATAAAGATAACAGAACGAGTGGGCCTCCTTAATTTATAACTAGGAGCTCAGCTCATGTGCCAAAAAGTATCACCCAGACGTAATAATGCTTGCTTCTGCTCATAATGACAACAATTTAGCCACGATAACAATGCAATGGGTTAAGTAGAGCGAACTCTGTTTCGACAATTTTCGTGCGAAGTAGAATGAATTATTATTTTTTAAATTGTTCGCTATTTGTTTTGGAAGTTGTAATAATTATTATAACACTTGGTGCATTTAAAACATTGTAGCGTTTCAAACACAGTAATATTGCAGTTAAATTTAATGTTAGTATTTTAACATTTAAACCTTTTTAAGAGTTAAGTTAAGTCTGCAACTTAATTACTTTTTTTTTAAAGCAACGGGGAGTTCTTTATCTCTTTGTGGATTTAATAGAAAGTCGCGTCGTCAACAAGGCTTGCACTGCATTGAAAAAAATGAAGTGAACTAAGTGAAAATGTCGTCTGACGAAATGTATTATGCGTATAAAGTTTTCATCAACACCCTGTGAAGCATGGTTGCTTATAATTACATTAAATCTATTCTCTATGCATTAAATAGTTGAGGCCCACAAAGCTATAAATAATATGTTGGCTCTACCGGCGTATGGCGCAGCACATTGCTTTTCCAAAATGGAGCAGCGAAATTACTATAAAATAAACAAATTAAAAAAAAAGTAATTTTAAAAATTCCTATTACACGTGAGAAACCCCTATTTTACATAACAGGGTAAGTGGAGCGTGATTTTTTAGGATCCGGTAATGACCATTTTAAGACAAAAATCGAGGACAGGCAGACGTAATTGTCAACAATAACAATCTTAACATCAAGATTTATCTAGGCAGCTCAACTAGCTATTTTTATTAACATGTTAACGTAAAAAACCGATGAATCGTTTTTTATTAGAAAGTACGAAGCTACCTTTACGTATTTTACCAATATATTATTTATATCGAATATTCCGAGAATTCCCATCCGTAGACAATATATAAATGTCTCCAGTTTGTAAGTTAAATCGAGCGGTACCGATGAGGCGTTTCGTCACGTGCCTTATAAAGTTTATCAACTTTATCTTGTCAATGTTTTATTCGCTAAATATATTCCGACAATCATGTATGTCTTTTAAAATGAAAAGAGAAACGTGTAGGCGTGACTTTTAAGTATTAAAATCAACGTCGATATTCTCGACATTTGTACTAGATGCGTAAGATGTAAGTCATGAGTAACTTGTGATATTATAGAAGTGATATCCGCGCCGGAGATAAACACTATTTTATCATCGATATATCCTTATACGTTCATCATTGTAGTTATTAAGTAGTTATTAGTATTACGTATGGTCCCCTTTTTATCGTTTGATGAAACCATTAAAAAGCGCTAGTTATCAAAATAACTATGATACGCTTATGAATCGTCAAAAAAATTATAAACATTTTCGACTCTACATTTACTGCCCGTTCCCAAATCAATATTTCAATCCATAATAAATAATAAGCAATCAGTTCGTGTAGATACAGACTTATCTTTAGTAATTCCTATTACAATTTCTCAGATATATTGTATACTCTTTTTCAATAAACTCTTGAACTTATAATCACAATATCCTATTTTAGTGTAAAGCACTTTTTATAAAAAAAAAAGCTTGGTTTAGTCGTATTAGGATTTAGTCCCCCTAAATTCTATGATAAGGAAATTTTTATAACAGTGATCACGCTTAAAAAAACTGATGGGTAAACCAACTGAGTTTGTTGTGGGTACATCAGACCGTTTTATTTAGGAACCCGGCTCTAGATATTAGAAAATTCTTGACATACACAAGTGATCGCTGATACGACTATGTGGAAAGGATAAAAATAAATATTTAGATGTAAAACTTTTGAAATTCAAGTTAAAACTAACAAAGCAAAATCACAAATTAGTCCACAATAGTTAACAGCTATAGTTACTTTGCGTAAACACGGAGCAAGGTGGGCTTACACCGCGAACAGATGCGAAGTCATTAAGTAGACAAAACATCCATCATAACTTGAATGTTAGTGAAGGAATTACTAAGTTTCACGGTTACTAATAACCCGGCCTTGTTGAGTTATCACAAAAGGGTATAGAGGTAATTTAATCAAGATAAGTTTTAATAAAGTTTGAGATGCAATTTTAACCTCTTGACTTTGTCAAAGTGGTATTAAAGCTGCACTCTGACCTTTGTTATCAGTGACTAACAGTAATATGCATCTAATAGCTTAACGGCGCTAAGTTTCAGACAGTCACTTTACCAGAAATAATTAATTAAAGACCAATCTTTTAACAACGTGGTTGCTACATAATTTATTTATACGAGGTATTTAATACGATCATGGCTAGGTACATTATAGCGTACATAAATTTTTTTAAAGCTTCAATAAAATCATTTTATTAATGTAACTTTCATACACTTATTATCCGTCAATTAATAAATACGTTTGACTCTATAATTACATTAACTGGGACAGGTCCACAGTAAGGGCTAGTATTGGACATTAAGAACTGGCAACTGAACCAACTTAAATAAGGATCACAAAGAACTAATTTTAATTAAATATGTTTATCAGTCTTATTTAAAAGGACAAAAATGAGGTAGGAAAGGATGGACTCTGAGAATTTTATTCACCGCACGAAACGCGTGTAGAACATACTAAAACTTCAATTAAATTAACTATACACAGCAACAACTGTCTCAGTAATATACATATTTTCCATAACAAACCTATTCTCTTGAACAGATTGTGCTACATTAAAGGGTACTTTAGTTAAATTGCATATCATAAAAATCTAATTAAGCTATATGTTCTTTAAGCTAGCCTTAAATTCTCTCTCCAATTAGCAAGAAGATGCCATCTTTCACAGCTCATTTGAGTGGATTAGACTTGTCGCAGCGCTGGTTCTAACTGGTTATAGCCCAGTATAAACTGTTATAAACGGTTTTGCATGGATAGCGCGAGATCGCTAAAAGAGCTAGTTAATTAGAGGGTTGAGCGCTCGTGTCGTTATATATCAAATAATTTATAAGAACGAGACTGTATTAAGTTAATTGAGACAAGACTAATGAACCTTTAGTTGATCTGTGACTTAGAATCTTTTACAATAGCGGTGGGTTAGGATTTGATTGTTCGTATAACAATTAAGCGCTGGTATCTTTAAATAAAAATCACTGAAAATCTATCAAACACTTAAAAAGCGTTATAGATAAAAATAAATTACTATGTACAAGTATACTTGGTAATCCGTTTCTTATATCTCTGTGTATCTGAAATTTTCAGCAAAGCTTTTTAGCAGTCATTTTTGACATCCTTATACTATATTCAGTTTCAGTTAATTACAATAACAGCGAACAAAATGTTTGAACAAAACTTACATTTAAAACAAGCACATTTGAATACGCATCTAATAACAAACGAAATATGGTATAAAATTTATTCAAACATTGTTCCTCTGTGTAACAAATGACAAACATAAAATCCTCTATTTATGACTGCAATGTAATGTACGAGCTGGAATAAAAACAGCAAACATTTTTCAATGTCTTTTTTAATTTGTACAAAAATTATAGAACAATGTATGTGTAAAACAACGCTCATGTGTAAAAGAAAACTTTGATCGACTATAGTCTTCAATACTCAGATGTACCCTTGAGATGTTACAACTAGTATTTTAGAAGTTAACGTAGGCGTAAGCAGAAACGTTATGGAATTGTCTATCCTCTATCCACTTAGTTCCCATTTTAACCTTTTAATCCTCATTTAATAATCACTTATTCACCTTCAACTTTAATTAAATAATTTTATTTTTTATTTCTTAAACCTTATCACAAAAAGTTTACACAATAAAAATAGATTAAAAATAAAGCCAAAATAAGGTTAAAACATAGAACCGGAAATAGAATCTAAGATCAGAAAAAACAATAACAACAACAAAAAAAATACAAACAGAAAAAAATAAATAAAAATATATATATACATATGAACAAGTGGAGTATATTATGTGAAGAATGAGCATTTAAGTGTGTGTGTGTGTGTGTGTGTGTATTAGTGTGTGCTGTGTGAGTGAGTGTGCGAGGTTGATCATATTAAATTTAATAGTGTTTTGCCTAATAATTTCTCCCATATTTGGAAATAATTCGCTAAGAATAATGCCACCTCCACACTCCATACTTTAAATAAACTTTTTGTCTTAACCTCAGATCTACCCGTGATTATACCACGCGTCGTCCTTCGCGCGTCGGTAAGCCAACACCACTTAAAAATCAAAAGATAATTAATTAAAAAGCATTCACACCAAAATTGGCATCCAATGTTGCAAAAGTGTTTTAAAATGGAAAGATAATCAAATTAATCCAACCCGTTACTCTCTGCACGAATTTTTAATAGCCGGTTGAAAATATATTAAACAGCCTTTATATTAAATTGCCGTAGTAGTAATTTTGAGAATTTTGAGTAGTTTATGCAAATAGGACAGCTATATATGAATTCATAGATAACGCTATAAAATCTCGTAAAAATTGCAGACGCGGTCAACATTTGTGTCATATAAAAGCCGTAACAGATGCTGGCGGCTCCAAATATTGTGGCCATTTGGGTAATTTGGATAAAATGTGACGTCTATTATGCTTTAATTAACACTATCGTTCGCGTTTTACGTATACGATACAATTTTGATGTGAAAATTGTGAAACCCTTATTTAACCATTTGGCGCAACTGGATTAATATTACAGTGAAAACTTCATGTCACTCGACTTAACGACAAACTCTCTAAATGGTCGAAATCAATAGTCTTTGGTTGGTTTTAACGACTAGTCTCTGTAACGCCATAAAATGTCACAGTCGCTTCAGTGTCGTTATATAATGTTTACACTGTACTTATAAATACCTAAACGGTATTTATTTATAATAATAATGTTACATTATAAGTATAGTTATTATTTATTATATTACCACCCACCATACCTAATGATTGTGCTGCCGGCCTTAAGGTTAACAGTTCGTTGTTACTATAAAAAATAAGATTTTTATAGTGTTTGCCCCCAAACGAGCAGGTAATGTAAAAAAAAACTAAAAATTAATAATTACAAAGTATGTAATTATTTTTCAAAATTGCTTTAATATTTGAATGAGATGACTTAAATTTGTAAGCTTTTAAGTTGGTAATGGAATTACTATTGAATACAAAAGCTCGTAGCTACGAAGGTTTTTCCCTATTATCGCTACGCTATGTACCATGATCTCACTATGTATTTCCATACGTCTATCAGAGCCGTAACCTTTAAAATAAGATTTTCATCTTAGAATGGAAACTGTATAATCTTATTAGATCTTCTGTAGATAATTGTTTGGCTTAAGAAGACTCACAAGATTATGACGTCCTCTTACGCTTAAAGCAAACATTATACAAATGAACCAGCATGCCTAAGACATAGGCCACATTTGTGTGGCATGAAATACTGTCTACAAAAATAATAAAATTAGCCTATATATAATAAATATTGTATATATATATATACAAATGGTTTGCTTGTATATGAAACCTACTTTTAGAAACAGAAATAAAAGACATTCAGCTACATAGAGATGAATTAATGTAAGCTACAATGACAAATATCCGCCTGAATTTTAAATGTTTTCATCGCATCCCGACTCCGCAATTTAAAAATAGTTTTTAAAAGTATACGAAATATATTAAAAGCTTCCAGCAAAGGTTTGAATGGTCATTGAGGTAACTCATTTGCGTAAAAACAAACGCTCTGCTCGGAAATAGCATATTCAGAGTAAGAACTATTGAAACTAGACCAGTTTAGATTCTGCGTACTATTTTATCACCTTATATGAGCCATTGTGCGCCAGTCCGATGGAGAATATTCTGGAATATTCATAGAAGTTAATTTGACAAAAAATATAAAATATTTGTTCCCCTCAAAGCTAAATGTATTTACATTAACGCGGCCACTTAACCCCACAGTAAGAATAATTGCTAAACTACTATTTTAATAAACACATAACACATAAATAAATATGTTCATCACATAAGGGTTTTACCAAGGATCGAACCTGGGACGCTGTCTGCCATGGTACCCATTGCACCAACCGAGCCGTCAAAAATGGTTTTATTGATTTGCATTTGTTAACCTGTAAGTGAATTTCATAATTATATAGTTATAAAAAAATACGTTAGTCTATTAAAAACGTTATAAAAGACTAATAAAAATCGTTAATCTATTAAAAAACTTATAAAAGACTAATAAAAAACGTTAGTCTATTAAAAACCTTATAAAATACTAAACACGAATTAATTACAACTCTGCCTATATATTATTAAAACTTTATTTACGGAAGACTCTAATTCACTGTCCGTAACTCGGTGAAATTTAATTTATATTAGACAAGTGGATTAGCTTCAATTTGAGCGTCCTACATAAATACTTTGATCTCGTTAACGACGACTCTTTATTAAACCAACACAAAAGAAGGCTGCAATCCCTTTATTCAAAGCCTTTACCTGCTTGATTACGCCTAGGATTAAATATAAACAATTCAGTTAAATATCAGAGAATTTTATGCGGGTATAATCTATAATTAATGAATCAATTCATTTATTTTAATACAGGGAGGTAAATTTTTGCAATGCAAACATGACGATACCCCTCGTCAAAAAAAGATTTGTGTTATGCATATTTTCTTTTAATTAACAGACGATGTTAACAATCCTAAATTACACGTAACAATGTGTGATAAATTGATTAAATGCTTATAAATAAAAAAGAATTAGGATTTTCAATTGAAGTCTTGATATAAATGTACAACTAAACACAGGGTAAAGTCCATGTCACGTCACTTGATGTAACGACCATCTCTCTAAGGCGTCGAAAACAATTAGCTTTAGCTTGTACTCCATAGAATGATTTTTCTCTGTTCCATTTAACAACCACTCTATAAAACGCCGGAAAATTCACAGTCCCTTCAGTGTCGTTATATTGATTATACACCGTAATAAGGAACTAGCTTCCGTTGATAGTGCTGTGTTAAGTATAACTTGAGATAGCTCCGAAGGAAACATATATATATATATAAGTATGACTCATCGAGTGAACTTAGTTTTGCAGCTTATACGAAGGACAAGTTAAAAATTGACAATTATATAGAACCTTTATTAGGGTAATGCATCGGATATTGATGCTTTATTTACAGAAGAGGGCTGTTCGTGAAAAGGTTAGTAGCTCATTCACAAGAAATTGTATTCGCATTTTCATTAAACTCGTCTGATGTTCCAAATTTGTATTTTAATTAATTGAAAATCTTTTTGAAGCAAAAATTGTTTATCAATTCCTATAAAATGTAATGGACTATTAACTAAACGATAAAAAAAATGGGAATTGGCCCTAAATGATGAGATAGGGTCATTTCTTAAACAGCTTCAAAGATGCTAGGCGAGAAGAAAACCAACTGAGTTTGTTGTGCCTAACAGCATTAATATTATGAAGATAGTCAATCACTCGAGTGCCCACTTAGATACTTCAGTCATATTGACTTCTTCAAGCACTGTCTTGACGTTCTCAAATGTCGCTGATACGATTCTACGTGGAAAAATATAAATAAATAATTCAAATATATAAAAATATTGTAAAGTAGGAATTGAATTTTATCAAGAATTTCACATGTAAGTAAATAAACCATTTGCTGCAATAGGAGAAATAACTTAAATGTTTATCCCTAGGATTCCTCGAAATATAAGATATGTACAGAAGATTAACACGACGAAGTCGTATTATATTATAAAAACGGAACGGAATAGCAAAGTCACCACAACCACACGATAATTATTTTTACGTTCCTGTTCTAATTTTAAATTAATCAAAGTATTTTTTTTAATATAATTACTTAAGTATATAAACATATATAATCCTTGTAAATCGTGCACATTCGATGAAAGTCTCCTTTAAAAACATGTTTGTTCGCATTAACAAAAGGCATGTACCAACAACTCCAGTTGAACAAACATGTTGTATTTAGGAACGTAAACACACCAGTCGACTAAAAGCTCACAAATCAGAATACGTAAATCCGATGTATTCTGTAAGTGTTCTTAGGTTAATACGATTGCTCTCGGTCGCCCGACTCAGAATGGTCGTTGCAAATTCGAAGCAGGCCAGAATTGCGAGTCAAGCCACCCGGAAAATTGTATCGCACAGGTTCACTGCTAATCTATGCATATTATGTTGTACACTCTGAATGTCAAATAAATCCTACAGCGTTACCAGGCCGTAAAATCTTTTAAAAAAATTAATTCGATGTCAGTTAAAAGGAATTAGCTGGTGCCCTTGCGTTCCCCACCTCCGTCCTCTTCTCCTACCCCTCCATTTACTAATTTTCATTTTCTCTTCATTCCCTTTTCTTCCCTTCTAACAAAAACTCACTTGTAACGCCGTAAAGGCCGGCAACTCACTTGTGAGCCTCCTGGCGTTGCAGGTGTCGATGGGCGGCGGGTATATATTCTTATATATACGTAGTATATATAAAATAAACATTGTACATATGATAATTAAAATTACGTTACGTTAGTTAATTGGCGCGTCAAAAAATCGCTATAGAATTTTAGGTTTTTTAAAACTCATTTCCCCAGCAAAGTTTTAAATAGCTTAAACGAGATTCACAAAAAAATAAATGAAGATAAAAATTAATTGATAGCATACCGGTTGCTGCAATTTCATTAAATTATTTTTCAATCAAGTGGAAAACGATCCATTAAGCATGTATGCGGAATAAAATTGTTCGCTCAATAAGCCTGATTGTTTGAACATTCTGACATACATTTGGATAAGATTTAATCGGACACGAGAAATAAGGGTTCATATTCAGTTGGTTAGAGGTGTGTGATTTTTTTGTGTATCTTTCATTTGAAATAACTTTACACTTATATGAAATATGTATTTTTGTTTTGAATACTGTCCTGAGTGGATTATTACGAGAACATTATTATACTTAAGAGCTTCTGTTAGATAAGTAAACAGATGAACCTTTTCAATTTGTGAGTGATGTTGATTTTGGACGCGCTATTAATAGTCAAATTGAATATAATTCGCTTGTTAATAATGTATCTGATATTTCATTAAATTATTGCAATAATATAATATAAATCCCATTTGAGTCTTCGCCTTATTAGGCTTCGCTTATTTAATAACTGGAGATTTTTTATTGTGTGCGAAATGAACACATGACTTTAACGGTTATTTGTCGAAGTTTACTGAGACTTTCTTTTTGTGGGATGAACTGAATCCACGTAATTTTTCATACGCTAGTCATCCTTTGATACGTTTGCGTACTTTAAAAATTTACGTCTTATAACTTGACTTATAATCCTATGTCCGATCGATGGGGCAGAGGGTCACATCAATCCTTCATCGCGCTCTGTCCGATGCTTCGCATTTGAGCTCGCTCCAAGTCTTACCGACTCTCTTCGCCTCATCTGCAACAGGTATGTTTGGGACGGCCACGCTTCCGCTTTGCTCGAGGATACCAGTCAAAAATTTACGTATATATAATTTTAAAAAATAACAAAACGTAAGCACTCGTTCTAATATTCCAAAGTTTCCATTTCGCGTAATCTCAATTTTTCATTGTAACAATTGTTATTTCTATAATCGTTATGCTGTATTAAGTACTTATATTAGCTATTCAGCGTTTTATGCCATTTGCAACCGTTAAAATACTTCACAACGGACTAGAAATAAATTAGGCTAACTACAGCTACATTGAATTACACGTAATTGTTATTTATGGTAAGTGCTAACATGCTATTTGGAGCTCTTTGTATTATGGATATTTACGATATACCTACTAGTTAAGACACGCAACTCCGTTTATTTTTCATAATTACTATTCAGGTGGCTACTGATAGAGTTTGTGTATGTTAGATTTGAATAAAACATGAATAACAGGTACAAATTTATTACATAATTAAGTCAGTCATTTTAATACATAAATGAAAATATGTCAAAGATAATAATAGTAAATGCAATTTAGTGGCAATTGTTAATTTATCACAACGCACTAATTTAGCTACACTGGCAAACTGTAACTAAAAAACACCTCGACTCACATTATTAAAAACATACCACTTACAAAAACATTATATTTTTAAAAACATTCCTTTTTTTAAAATCATTCAATTTTTAAAAACATTCTATTTTTAAAAACATTCTATTTTTAAAAACATTATATTTTAAAAACATTATATTTTAAAAACATTATATTTTAAAAACATTCTATTTTTAAAAACATTCAATTTTTAAAAACATTCAATTTTTAAAAACATTCAATTTTTAAAAACATTCAATTTTTAAAAACATTCAATTTTTAAAAACATTCTATTTTTAAAAACATTCTATTTTTTAAAACATTCTATTTTTTAAAACATTCAATTTTTAAAAACATTATATTTTTAAAAGATTCTATTTTTAAAAACATTCTATTTTTAAAACATTCTATTTTTAAAGACATTCAATTTTTAAAAACAATCCCTTTTTAGTCTATTTTTTTTTTTAAAATACTCGCATACAAAACTGAATATATTTAAAACAAGAATAAAAAGAAATCATTGAACTCTCACTTACATAAAACTAAGAAAAACTAATTGTAACTCGTTTAGTCGCTTTAACGTCAAAAATGTGCCCTTAAAGCGCACGCGCATGTTTCAATAATCGTATTAACGTCTGCTGTCAATGAAGCGCTTAATATGCTTATTAGGGTTGAAATGCATTGCTTAATATTTCAGTAATGTAATCTCAATGAGTTAACATTGAATAATTGACTTTTCAATTCCTTATTAGTTAATATAAAAAAAAATATTCTTATTTTCATTTTCTTTTAACACATAACCGATGAACTTAATACATAATCGTTATAATACATGCTTTAGGCTTCTGACTAGGAACAAATCAACTATATCTTTTCATAAGAAACACTTTGAAATCACTTTTATACCTTCAAAATCCTAGTGAAACCCAAAATAATAGTTAACATTTTTAAAACAGGATATTAAGGAAGCTCTCATTCGCTTATATATATATGTTAGCTTATATATACAATTTATTTACATATTAATCTAATGAGGCACAAACATTATAGAGCACCATAGATATACATTTAGAAATTGGTCACCGGGTACGTAAAATAATCTCAAACGGTGACCTCGCCCAGTTTAAATTATTGCATTTTGTGCACATAACGTGAAAAATGTGTCTATTTCTAATTCAATTAGTCTATCTACTTTGAAAAAAATTATTTGTCTCAATATTCAACAGTCAATCGAATTTGCGCGACAAGTTGACAGATACTGTCATCTGTCATTTGACTTTAGAGTCTATGTTTTTCATATAGTTTTATTTAAACGCGCCGGTTAGGGGAGGTGCGCAGATCAGTAAAGCAGGGGCGCTGGAGAGGGCGGTGGGGCCCTGGAAGCGGGCTCCGGCTCCGACTCGCAGGCATCGGTGGATGCGGGAGTCGGGGGCGGTGGGCGGTTTGAGGCCCTGTAATGGCGGTAGGGCCTCCGCCTACCACCGCTCGCCGTCGCTGGACTAGGTGGGGGATTCGCTGTAGGTCGCGGGTACCGCCCGCAGAGGCTGTCCGACGCCGATGCGGAGCCGGTCGCGCTGTCCATGTTACTGTAATATAATTAAATGTAAAAATTACAGAAGCATAAAAATCACAAAAAAATGACTTAAAAGAGATCTTGTATATGCATACTCAGAAGATGGCAACGAAACCCTATTCCTTCCGAAATCGGGCGGTTTGGTGTACACTAGCGGTGTGACGGGCACGGGTAGTCGTCGCGGTGGCGCGGACCGGCAACGTCGCACGACGGCCGCAACGCCCACCAGAGCGGCACAGGCTGCGCCCACCGCACACCACACTGCCACTGAGTGCCATTGGCGGCCCGATGCAGCAACCACCTGGAGAAGTATACTCTTCATTTTTCATCACGATATAAAGATAATTAAAAATATATATATTAACAGTAGTGTGACATGAGTTTATTAAAAATAAAATAAATATTACTCACAGTATCCTTTTGTATATATCCACAAGCAGATGGCGCTTCATCTGAACCGTCCTCACAATGCGAATGTCCATCACAGAGTAGACTCGAGGACAGACATAGACGGTCATCACACCTGCAATTTTATTAATCTATGACTCATTCGAGGTATGATATTTTTTGATTATTTTCGTGTGTGAAAATGTTTGTCACCAAGTAAATACACATAATAAAGATAAATAATACCTAAAGGCATCGGGTAACGGCATGGCATGGCAGAAGGCACCCGTAGGACACGCTCCCAGCGATGCACCGCAGGATCCGTCCGCGCATCTTACGCCACCCGCACACGCGTCACACGACCGCTCGTCCGAGCCATCCGGGCAATCCGGTTGACCGTCGCATCTGTGATGGACATTTTTCATAAGTTTCACTTTTTTGTATGAAAGATCTGTTGTCGCAATTCTATCCACGGAGGAGCTTCGAACTATCCTAACGTAGGGAGACAATCTTATTGAAACGAGTGTTGACACACACCCATTACACATCAACACCCGCATACATACACACAAACACACTAATATACACACACTTATTATGCACCTCAAAACAGACTAGACACCCACAACACAGCAAAAATACTCGCGTGGGGCCCAACATCCGTCTCATAAGTAACTTTCAATTTTGTATTACTTACTTCCAAAGCATGGGTATACAGGGTGCGTTATTATCTTCCGTGACGTCACCCTGTCCGCATAGCATGTGCCCATTGGCACAGGATGTCCTCGGCGGATGAGCGCAATGAAGCCCACAGCCACACACGCCACCAGCACCACACGAGCCAGGCGTCGAACCGCACGAGCCACCACCGAAACAGGGGTGTTCACGAACAATCTGAGTAAATGTGAATTTATGTCAGGATTCCTTATAGAGCAAAAAAAAACTAATCTTCCTTACTATATTTTATAAAATATATTAATGATACTAATACATCATTAATAATTATTTAATCATAAGTACAGTATTGTATTAGTATACAGTATAAATAAAATCATTGTTCAGTTCACATCTTGTAATGCTTTACTATATTTTTATGTTTTTACACAGATCACATACAAACTTCACAGATTATAATAATATTCAACATATTGTACTTAACACATCCGCGTCTATTTTTAAGAAAAGAAACCATTATTGAGAAGATTTTATTTAGCAATATAATAATAATTTTTGGACAAATATGGAGACACACACACACACACACACACCGAAAAAACACACTCATGAATGCTCAATTTGTGTTAATAAAAAAGCAATAATAGTGTCGAAGTCACATATTGACTTAAATAAAGGAATAAAAAAATTAAAATAATGTCTAGAACAGCTTACCCGATGCACAGTTTTTGATGTCAACATCTTAGAAATATGTTGTACGGGGGTGGCAGGCGCGTCGCGACGATGCAACGGTATTCGCATTAAAGGCCGTTCGCCCCCTCCCAGATACAGAGAGCCGCTGTACGCCGCCAGCGAACCCACCCAACCACCCTGCCATACTATACGCCTGAAATATTGTCCAAAGAAGTTAATAAATGTATTTAGACCAACCAATGAACAATACAATTTAAGGATCGAATTAAAGGATGCAATACTTGCCCCGCCGCCATCTTGGAAAAAGGGGTGAAAACATTTTATACGCAATCTCAGAAACTGAGTCTTACAAAAAAATTGTAAAGTCATAACTACTACAGTCTACATTAGTAAAAACAACGGCCAAATCACACAATCGTTACCAAAAATCGAACCTGGGACCCTTCGTTCGTTCACACCTTTGTTTTCATTAAAAAAGTACCTGTTAGAAGTATCGAGGTCTACCGCGTGTATTTGCCTAGCCACCGCCCAATAAACGGTGCCTGTCGTCTCGTCCAAGGTCAAAGCGGTGACGTTCGTCACACGAGCGAGCTCAAACTGCGACGTGCCGTCCACGCTCGAACGTATTATCGCCCCTAGGCCTGCGTCGCTCCATATGAGCAGCCTTAAACGAACAAACATTCATTCATTTATTTATTCACACTTTATTGCACTTAAATAGTAGAATTAGAAGATGTTAATTAATACATATAAGAGCAACGGGCGGCCTTATCGATGATAAGCGATCTCTTCCAGGCAACCCACTACTACATTTATTTACATTAATTATTCTAATATAGATATTTATCCAATCGCTGGTAAGTAACTGTAGAACATGCTTGACGGTTTAAAGGAATGAAAAAGAATGGCGGATTTTGTTGCCAGTTCTTCTCTTCTATACGATTTAGGAACTGGCAGTAAATGCAATTGTAGAATCTATACTAATATTATCAATGCGACAGTGACTCTCTGTCTGTGTTTATGTATGTTGCAATTCACATTTAAACTACTGAAGCGATTTCGATAAAATTAGAGATAGACAAAACTTTAGGGAAAGGCATACGCTAGAGCTTTCAAAGTTTGTATAAAAATTTCACCAGAACTCTGCCATTTATAAAACGATTTTGCCAATTTCTTTTGTATTCAAATCACGCGGACGTTGTTGCAGTCAAAAGCTATTTGTTCATATATAGGACAAATATGAATAACCTTTTAGTCTGATGAAAAGCCAAATGTCTGGGCATCATTTTCTCCCCCCGTACAACGACACCCAACGACGAGTTATTTTCTATGGACGTTGCATTTATCGTGTTTGCGTCGAGGCAGGTCCAGTACAACGCCCGGCCAAGAACATCCAGGACCATGTGAAATGGTCGGACCAGACCCGTGATCACAATGTTGGAGTCGGTGACGGCTGACGTGGACGAATAGGTGATGGGTACCCGTCGTATTGAGTGGCTATCGTCATCCATCCAATATAGGTATCTGAAAATATTAAAAAACTAAAAAGAACACGTACGTGTTATAACGAATGGAAATCTCGTTTATTATTATATAATTTTTATTAATTCTAAATGGTATACAGTGTTAACTCTATATAACGCAAGGACTGTGCATTTTATGGCGTTATAGAGAGGCCGTTAAATGGATAGAGGAAAATTTCTAGTATGGAATACAAGCTAAACCAATCAAAGTCAATTTCGACGCTTTAGTCGATTGACGTTACATAGAGTTTACACTGTATGTCAATTTTTGCTGCTTATTGCCTAGGTTTAGGAGCGTATTTGTAAAATAAATTAAAAATAAATATTGTCTTACCTCTCAACGGGGTCATATTCAACAGCCTTAACACTCTTCAATCCGGTAAGAGGTATGAAGGCGTCGTTACATTCACCATTCGCAACCATAATACGACCCACCGCATTCTTCTGTGCAAATAGAAGAAATTCTTCTGGTTCTGGTGTGAAATTTAAAAATTTTAAATACATTAAATTTGTTTTTTTTTGACACACGACTGACTTTTGACATTTCTCTCTTTACATTGCCGAACAATAAGGGTTTGTATATTACGCATTCACGCTTAAACCACTGAATCGAATTTGATGAAATTTGATATAGCGATAGACTAAACTTTATGAAAGAACGTAATCATACTTTTTATAACGAAAATAAGATTTGAAAGGAACGAGAGTTTGTATAAAAATTTCACCAGAACGCTGACATTTATCAACCGTTTTACCAAACTCGCTTTGTATTTAAAGCACGCGGGCGAAGTCGCGGACAAAAGCTAATACCTGAACATGTAATGTTGTCTCTGTTGAGCCGGAAATGCGCTGGACAAGCGCACCGGAAGTCGTTGGCGGGCAGCGGCAAGCACAGGTGCGAACATCCGCCATTATCCACCCCACACTGGTTCGGCAAAGTATCTTTAACGCGATGGTAAATTCGCAAATCTGATATATAGTCCAATTGTGTGTGAATTGTTTTACGATCCGAACCGTCGGTTTTCTTCGCCGATTCGATTATACCTGGAATTGAAATAATAATCTTCTGTTAATAGAATAACCATTTCTAATAAACATTCTCATTACAAATTAATCAAAGGTAAAACATATTAATATATGTTGGGTTGACTGAAAGAGATCGCTTATTAGCGATAAGGCCGGCAGGTTGCTATACGTGTGTATCAACATTACTTACGTCTACTATAATTGGTGCAACAAAGTGTAAATAAATATAAAGATTTATACATTTTTTAATATTCATTTTTATTCGTCTTTTACATTTAAACTTTATTTGATAAACATGTCTTTTCATCACAGTAAATACACTATAAAACGGGACGGAGGAGTACCTAATTATTGAAAAAAAATATATAGATAAACTAGCTGACCCGACAGACTTCGTCCTGTCAAAAAGATTTGTAATGTGGCAGTTTTTTTGTCTACGTATTTAAAAAAAATCTCCTGAACAGAACCGTCACCCTGGTGATAGGGCGTTGTGAATAAAAAATAATTAAATAAAACATATATAAGGATTTAAAAGTAAGTAATCGCTTTATTGAATGAATATCATAATTATTATTATTATCATTGTAGTGCTTTGTGGTATACTATGTTTTTTGTTTGATTACCTGGCGCATAGATAAACAAATCTGATGGTTTTCCAACACGGGAACAGGCAACATACAATTGACCATGTGAGAAACATGGGTTTTCTAGATTAATACCACAAACACTTAATGATTGCCCCTGGGACTTGTTTATAGTCATAGCAAAAGCAAGCCGCACTGGAAACTGTAGTCGTTTAAACTCAAATGGCACATCAGTCGGAATCATTGGGATGCGCGGTATGAGAACATCTTCTCCTTTATACTTTCCTTTGAGTATAGTTGCTTCTATCACATTGTTTAGTAATTTTTTTATCGCTAACCGTGTACCGTTGCAAAGACGCGGTTGGTTGATATTTCGCAACATTATAACCACCGATCCAACCTTTAATTGAAGATTGTGAGGTGGCAATCCTGGCAAATCCAGCGAGTTTAAAAATTCCGGTGGATAGTTGACTACATCATCTTGATTAGTAGCCGAATCAACTGATTTATATATCCTCAATTCGCCTGTAATTTGTTCTTGAATTTTGAAATTTAATTCATATACATCTATGTTTTTTTGCAGCCAGTATAGCTCGTTCGCTCAACCAATCATGGTTTCTGTAATTTTGAGAAACATCTGGAAACACCTTCTGGATAAGTTCATCTTTTGATCGAGTTAACTGACAAAAACTTTGAGGAAAGTTAATGCAGCCAGTCAACATGTCTATAGGAAATTTGCCATTACCAATGTCAATGAGTTGTTTAGAGAATATGTTTCCAGATTGTTCATTTTGCAACTCGACACGCATATTCTTGCTTAAATGAAGTACTTTGACATGTTTCCACAAATTGGAGGACTTTAGACATGCATTGAGTTCATCAGCTTGCGTTGATCGTGGAATCACTGGCAATGTTTGACGAAAATCTCCTGCTAATAAAATCATTGCACCACCAAATCGGTTATTATTGCTCCGTAGATCTTTTAAGGTTCTGTCTAAAGCCTCCAAAGATTTTTTATGTGCCATCGTGCATTCATCCCAAACAATCAATTTACATTGCTGCAAAACCTTTGCCATTGCAGAGTTCTTCGAAACGTTGCAGGTTGGAGTTTCATTGCTTTGCATATTTAATGGCAATTTTAGTGCTGAATGGGCTGTTCGACCACCTTCAAGCAAAGTTGCTGCTATTCCCGACGAAGCGAGTGCAAGTGCAATTTTATTTTGTGAGCGAATTGTTGCTAATATTAATGAAATCAAAAAAGTTTTTCCTGTACCCCCAGGTGCATCTAAGAAGTAAATCCCTCCAGTTTCATCATTTGTTACTTTCATAAGAGTTTCAAATACATACTTCTGTTGTTCATTTAACAGTGGAAGATTTGTTTGAATTAATTCTTTCAAAGCGTTGAGATCATACAGTTTTTCTCGATGCAACTCTTGGTTAAAAGCGTCATGCATTGGACGTTTGGGCGCGGTCAGGCCTAATTGAATTAATAGTTTGTTTGACATTATCAAGCACATGTCCTCAATTGAAATCAATGCTTCATTGTAAATTTCTTCACTGATTTGTATATTTGGATTTCCCATTCTATTCCGTATTTGATACAAAATATCATCACACATATAATCTTTGTACTTGATCCACAAATCAATTGGGTTTGATGGGAAGCATGTAGATATGATTATAGAAAACAATGTTCGTATTTGATGAGCGTGTGATGATATTACAGCATCATTGAGAGTTTGATCCCAATGAGCGTCATTTTCAAGCAATTGCAAACGTTGACAGGCTTCTCTGTAGGATCCACACAATTCACCATCAACAGTTCGTAACTGTTGGAATGATGTTGGGCCACGTACATTGACTAATAGCAGTCGTAAATAAAGACATTCATCATTGCTTGGATGTACTGAATAAATCCGGCCAATCGCATCGGTGGAATATACATCTGTATATCCTGGAACTGGTTTTCCTTGTTTCCGTCGTATAAATCTCCTTGAGGATTGATTCCAGGTATAATATTTTGGCATTTCAGAATATAGCAATGTTTGTGCGAAATCATCGTTTTGGCATGTCTCAAAAAAACTGGTTAATGTAGTAGATGGTGGCTGAGCAGCTCTTTGTACTGCGTTCTGTGCTGTAAAATACACTCTTTGTCCATTTTCTAAATGCACAGCTAAGTGAACAACAGAAGGGTGTCTCTCATGAATAGGAAAAGAAAATATTCGCCAAACTGCTTCATTACTACTGACATAGCGGCCCATTTGGTATTGGGTAACTTCATCATTGGAATTCTCTGCACCAATTCCAATCACAGCCATATCACTCCCTTTGGTTACATATTTGCAAATGTATTTAATAGATTTCACTGAATGGCAAGATTCAACGTTGATGTGTGCTTTGAATGTCTTTGATAAAATGGGTGAATATGGAACAATCCAACGATTATCTATTTCAATATCTTGTTGATTTAATTTGACAATTGTTGATTTTCCATTGTCTGCTGTCGATCTGCGACGATACAATGGATAACCGTCATTACCAGTAATTGTTTCCGATATTAATGTCCGTGGATATCGTTTTGAACATTTACCATCCATCATACACGGTGAATTTTGATTAAGAGTTCCACAGGGACCATGTATCATGTTTTTGATAACTACCTCATGCAATCCAGGATCTACTTGTACATTAGGGATTTCAGCTGATATCACTGCATCAACTTCATTTGGCCTTATCTTTTCAACCAACCAAATCAAAATGTGCGCATGTGGCAATCCTCGTTTCTGCCACTCCACAGAATACATCCAGCAGCGTGTCTCACCAAACACATTATGTTTTACGATGAAATCCATTAAAGATTTCAACTTTTGTCTAAAGACTCTGGCTGTAATATCATGACGATCAATGGGTGATTGCCCAGGGAATAACTCCTGCTTGATTTCTATCCATTGCGGATTGCATGTAAATGTGATGAACAAATCTGCTGTACCATAATGACGAACATACGACATGGCATCTTGAGCATATTCGTGCATATGCCGAGGGCTTCCGATGTATGTTGCTGGAAGAATAGTCATCCGACCGACATTCTGTGCATTTCCATCAGTATTAATCGCATCTCGAAGGTGAATATACTCTTCAGATCGGAGTTTGGTTTGATTGAACCTGATGAATGTTAATCTCTCCGTTTCAATTTTAACATACATGTCAACAACATATTTGTGATATAATCGCCGACATTTCAATATGTGATTTTCTTCATTTTCCCGAATCATTAGGCGGTATGAATAATAGTTCATTGAACTGACTTTTTTGTTGGTTTCAGAACCTGTAATTAGATTTTGTTTTAATAACATTCAAATATAAAATTAAAATACATAATATAATGACAGATATTATCGCCATAGCTAAACTAATATTTTAGTTACCTGTAATGGGATTTATCATTTTTATTGAGAAATCGTAGCCATCTTCACCTTGCCAAAATATAATGGGATATTGCAGTGCATCATATGAGCGGTGTGTTTCCTTTATACGTTGTAATTGATCATTCCGACGATGTAAAACAATATCACGGGATTCCAAGTTTTCTCCAACTACAACAATAGCAACTTCATCAATAGTTGGTGCATTAAAACGTCTTGTATGTTGACCTGCAGGTGTTTTATCAGCTCTGATTACAATTTTGTGATTATCGGATGGCATCAGATCCAGGGCAGTTTTAAACAATATAATCAATTGATTGTGTTGATGAAATAAAGTTTGTAATTGTTCTACAATAGACCTCTTTACTAAATTGTTATGTGCACAACGCAGATCAATTTCTTGTGGTGAATTGCCCATAAAATAAATTTGCAGGAATTTGTTGTCGCTATCTGACACTGGTAACAGTGAACCTGCTTTGTGATATATTTGCCCTTGTATCTGTAAATAAAAAAAAATATTTTGGTGTGGTATAAATTAATGGATTGTCAGTGATCAAACTTAAATAATATTTGATCTTAAAAAGTATATATTTAGTTTTAACTAATATCTATCAAATATAATAAAATATAATAAAAGTGTCACTGAAACTGAATCACCATATAATATGATGACTAAGTGATATATAAGTGATTAAGAAATTGAAGATTAGTGACACATCTTAACTTTTGTGACAGAAAATTTTATTCGCTAAAATAATTATGAGTAACTGCTATAATATACCATATACATACCTTGAAAGTTGGCATAAAATTTTCCCGAACTACATTTGTTGCCCCAAATGAAGTCATTTGAAAGCAATTGTTATATTGTTGGATATGTGTCAAAAAGTGTTTAGAATCTGTTCCTATTCCTGAAACCAATGAGTACAATGGTTCTGGTGGTGGATCCAATGGTATCAATTTCACTTTACCATTTGCACAACAGAATCCATTGGCTTCGTTTTTGTATTTTAATGCCTTACAGTGTGAGCAAACCGAGTTCATAGAACCAATAACAACACATTGGTAGTTACTGTAGTCAATTGACACATCGTAACTGAAAGCAGCTCGATTCAAACTTGCGCGATTATTAGTTGAATGTCGCGCTCGCGCTTCACGCGTTTGTGATATCCGAATTCTTTCACGTTCATTTCCGTCGTCACGTTCTTGTGCAGTACGATTAGATCGGTAATTAGCTTGGTTTGTAGCATTTCTGGTTCTTCTACCTAAATTGCTTCGTCTTATAGGAGGCATATCAAATATAATTTATTTTTTCACTAATCACGAACTAAACAAACACTAACTAAGTAAACACTCTGCACAAAACACGATATACGAATTTGTTTCGTGTATCAGTTGACAAAAGCAATATCAGTAGATTGTCACAGACAACTTTTTTTTTTTTTAATTTGATGTGACTTGAAGTCAAATCCTTTTAAGCCGTACGAATTGTAATTTGGATATTATAAAAATAATAAAACACTGTCGGTAACGCGATTTTTGTTTGACTGATGTAATGACGTGGAAACTGATGCATTTTATCTCGCGTGCCGAAACGAATACAAAAGAAACGCGAGTTTCGGAACGCGACATTAAACTCCTCCAACTATGTATTCTGTGCTCCAACGCACACACGCACATTGTTTTGATAGATATGATCTTTGACGTTAGGAACACACCTACATTGCTTAGACAACAGTGAGTGCTTGTAATTTAATATGAACTTTATACCATAGCAATAAAGCTCAAATTGACTCTACGTTTTAGTTAGAAAACGTTTGTATGGGAAAAAGAAAAGGGCTATTTTTAGGGTTTTTCCAGCAATAATTCTAATTTTTCTCGCCGTAAAAACCATCCTTGAACTTCAACGAACATTTTAAAAAAAGATTTGGCCAAATTGGTCGAGGCGTTGTTGAGTTATGCGCTTACCAACACATTTTGCGATTCATTTTTATATTATAGATAAAAACTTACCCGTATTCCAATCACCCCAATAGACTTTATCCCCATACAAAGCGAGGGCATACGGCATAGGTATGTTATCAGCCAGTACCCTCCTTCCCGTACCGTTGAGGTAAGCGTACTCTATGGTCGGTGGGTCCAAAGCCGCCCAATAGATGGCGCGTCGTTCGTAGTCTACGGCCAGAGCGTGCACGCGCCCAACGCCCTCAACCAGAACACTGACAGCCGACCCGTCCATTGACGCACGCTTTATTGTCTTTGAGCCCAGTTCCGACCAGTACATGTTACTGGGGAGAGACGTTACATAGATCATAAACAACCCAAGACATTATTTTGATGGTACGCGCTCAACAATGCAAAGACACGGATACTCTATAAGTCTATAGTCTATACATAGACCAAGTTTTGAATGATTTTTGATGTATTGTTTTAGTGCCTGTATCCATGTTTGTCTTCCTTTTTTTTTAATAAGTTTTTTTATACGTTAACATATAATAATGTTTTGTTTACCCTTTCCTTGGATCCAGTACAATGCTTTTCGGTTTCTTCAACCCTTGCCAGATAAGCGTTCGTCTACTTGAACCATCCAATCTTGCCACTTCAATTCTTTGCGCCGCCGTATCAGTCCAATAAATATTCTGACCAGACCAGTCGATTGCCAGACCTGTTATGAAAAAAAAATATAATCTGTCACAAAATAACTTATAAAAGTAGCCACTAAAAAAATATCATACCCTCGACAAGTCCCATCCATTCAAGTATCTTCTCCATATTGAATCCATTTATTGAACATCGGTTTATCGTCTTCATTCTACTGTCCGACCAATATAACTTGAACCCAGACTCGTGAACGGCTAATGCACTGTAAAAACAATAACATTAAACTAAAAACAATTTTTAAAAAAAACAAACATATTACAATTTCTAAATTTTGCTAAAGTTTTGTTTTGTTTGCAATATTTAATTGTTCATTTAAACCTAACTAATAATAAAACGTCCGTATTTACAGTGCTCAAGCACGTGTTTACACAGACTACGTTTTTTTTTTTTTTTTATAGAAGAGGGGGCAAACGAGCAGGAAGCCGCCGCCCACAGACACTCACGCGGTTGAGAGCTCGTGAGTGCGTTGCCGGCCTTTAAAGGAAAATTGGGAAATGGAAAGGGTAGGGGAAGAGGACGGGGGGGGGGGGGGGAAGAATGGGCACCGGAAGATCTCACTCATCGAACGAAATAAGGTTGACATTACACAGCTTAATAAACTTGAAAGTATTCAACTCATGTTTTTAAATTTATTAGGACAATTAAATGACGTTCGAAATTAATTATTAAGTAAATGTTTTGTGGAGCAACAATCATTCTTAAATCTTATAAATGCCTCTATTTATACAAACCTAACTTCCTTCAAATCCTTAATTGGTTGAACCACATCGTTATTATCATTCTCAATACTAATACGTCCGATGATATTCTTACGGCTGTACACCAAAAACGCTTCAGGCTCTATGCACACTTTCTTATCGCCACCCAACTCCAAACCTAGAAGAATATATTTCTACATTTGAAAAATAATTTCTACCACATTAGAGCACACACATAGAAAAATCTGGTTCAACAAATCTATAATTAAACTAGGGTCATGATAATTATGCTTATTTAAAACATATTCTGCTTCAATCAAAATGGTCATATATACCTTATTAAATAAAGAGATTTTGATTTTACATGACAGCTTAAATTTCTCATTTAAAATGAGCAAATACAGTATTATTAGAGAAGCAGGCGAAAATCCACTTTAAGTTAGTGATCTAAAGATATTTTTTCCGTTACCATGGTTACGACATTTTAGACACCGATAATATACTTATAAGTAACATACGAGTTTTCAAAGTATTAGAAAAATCCAAACTCACCCATAGGACAACTACACACATGATCCTGCGGCCTGTTGAAGCAGAAATGCGAACAGCCGCCATTGTTCTGCGCACACGCATTCCAACCGAGCGACTCGTTCACCCTGAACGCTTTAACACCCATCATGTTCGCCATTTGCTCGACCACTGTTTGCCGTTCGAGACCTGGACAAAAAGAAACAACTTTTATTTTACATGTCTAATACCCAATTTACTATTATTAATCCTCATTCCTTTATTTATTTTTAAAAAAACCAATAAAATTGCACTTATCATAAATCCAGATAAAATCAGTATGAATACAGTTAAATTCATGAAGACTCCAGTTAATCACATTATGAATCCAGTTAAACTAATTATGAATCCAGTTAAACTAATTATGAATACAGTTAAACTCAGTATGAATGCAGTTAAATTCATGAAGAATCCAGTTAAACTCATTATGAATACATTTAATATCATGAAGACCCCAGTTAATCTCATTGATAATCTAATTAATCCCTAACAAATACATTAATAAAAAACTAATGGATTTGACGTACCTGTATCTTTATTGATCCGGTCCATGGTCCGTCTCTGTATATCCGTCCAATAGAGATGTTGTCCCAACAGCGTCAAACCGAATATGTGCGGAATTTCACTACTGTGCAGTTCACGACGTTCGGTACCGTCCATGTTTATTACCTATTTCATTTTCATATATATCAGACAACTTATGTGTGGTACATATTTATATATTTATTGGCTTTGGTCTGGGTGCTACAAGTACACTAGATTATACTAGAGTAGACCAGTAACGCCATTTTGCAAAGAATTTGTTAAAATACTAAATATGCTTTAAAGATTAATGTTTCTTGGCAATTCGACCTCTCACGCTCAACCATCTTGATATATTTATCTAATTTTTTTAAGGATTCATAGTAGTAATTAATTAATAATGAGCACCGTTAAAAAATATAAAAATATAAATACTACTGTATATTTATTGTGATATTTGCCGTGTGAGTGTGCCAAATTAAACATATTTTCTTTCTTTCTTTCTAATTATTTAATACAAATTCTTAAGCCATTTCAACTGCATTTATTTAGCTACCCAAGGACATAACACATTTGTGGTATATATTTTTTTTAATTTTGAACCCATACATCAAACTATGCCTACCTCAATTTTATGAGTCCTAGCGTCTCCCCAATACAGCCTATTATGCTGTGTATCCAGGGCAATGCCGTTCGGCCAAGTGACCCTTTCAGCGACCAATAACATCCTCTCACTGCCGTCAAGGTTCGCCCTTTCTATTTTCGGTCTCTTTTCATTCCAATCAGACCAAAACATCCAACCAGCTGTTGGATGTAACGCTATAGCACGCGGGTTGTATAATTCATCGTAGATTATCACCTGTAATAAACAAATAATGATCAGCCCTGTCTTCTAAACTAAAAGAGGATGTGCCAGGAATCATAGTCGTACGTGCATAGGACCATTTGGAATCGTCTTATATCTAAGTGATTCTATGCCTTTTTTTAAGCTGAGAAGAAGCAGGCAAGAAATTTGGCTTGGTTGATTTTTGGGAAATCATCCCAGTACCCTTTTTTAAACAAGGCTAAGCTGAAGCTAATTCATTCCCAAACTTTTTCATTATTAAAATAAATCGAACTTACTATATACATAATATAATATACATATATTTTTAATTGTCAACGCAGGATGTCACAGCCTTGATAAATTTATACAATTAATATTGCACGTTTAAATCAGTGATTTGTGAACAATACTAGACGTTTCTTCCAGACAATTTATAACTCCAACTAGTTATTCAACAATAAGTAATTCAATTCGCATAAATGCAGTTCAGTCAAAACTTAACACGTTAAATCGTTTTGTAAAAATATATCTTATATCCTTTTGTATTGCATTCTGTTTAAATGTTAGTATTCAAACTATTACACAAACCACTAAACAACTAGCACAGTATATTAAGGGAATAGAATTGTATCATCACAACCACACCTTCTTAGCACTGCCATCTAACCGGGCGACAGTGATGGTATCAGAGACGGGATCGGTCCAATAAATATTTCTGGCCAATGGATCTATTGCTATACTATCAGGTACGCCATTGCTGTGAACCACAATCGATTGCTCGCTGCCATCCAAACGGCAACGGGATATTGTCGATCGCGTTTTTGACTGAAAATATATAATTCATAATTTAAAATATATATATATAACGAAGAGAGAGAGAGTTCCTCTACATGGCTACTGCCAACCTCACTACTCCGTAGGGTTATTTTTGAAAGGCGTAGGTAGCATCAGCATTGCCAACCCACGATTGAGTCGGTCATAATAACCACTTATTTAAAGAAACACTTCACTGATAGTTTCCAAGGCTTATTTCACTATTTGAAGAGAGGTCCGTTCCGTACAACGGCCTGAGCGCGACTGTGTCGTGCGGTTACAATGCGACCCTATATATAGTGATCTAGCACCTGTTTACAAAGACGTCTTATTGAAATAATAAAGATGACATTTCACAGAGTAACAAACGTTAAGTATTCAACTTATGTGTTTAAACTTATTTTAGGACAATTAAATGATGTTGAACTTAATTATTCTAGCTAATTTAAGACTAATTGTTGTGGTTGCGCCGATATATATATATATATATATATAATATTCATTTTATTATCAAATGGTTGAAAAAAAATATTGGTTGACACGTCAGATTAAATGCAAAGTTTACGCCATACCCATCAGCAATCAAATACAAAAACCCAGATATATTTTAAGACATAAGATTATAGTTTTGTTAAAATATTGTTATAAAAAGTGTAGTACAGATTTTAAAATGTTAAAAAATCAAGTCTCTTATTTTTTTTTTCTAGATATAAAGGCTTCCTCATTTGAAGTTAGATTATACAGGATCATCAAAACTCACTTCTGTGTCTTTCAATTGATATTTTATCACCACTAGGCTAAAGCACCACATATTGCTAATATGTTTTAATAACCATAGGCTTATAGCGATTTATAAAGATATTTTGTATCACAGATTATTTATTTAAACATAAAGACAGTGCAAACTAAACATTTAACTGTAGTAAATTAAGACAAAAATTTAAAAGAAATTCTCACCACACTATCAGCCCAGTATATATACTCTGTGTTTGGATCAAAGTCAACTGTAACCACTCGTTTGAGGTCCTTCAATGGCATTGTATAAGGTGTGAAGTCGGGTGAGTCGAGTGATATTTTCGATATGATGGACCGCTGTGCAACTATCAACATTGATTGTGGGCCTTTGTAACATGTTGTCTCACTTCCCTCTTTTAGCTTCACACCAGTTGGGCAGGAACAGACGTAGCCTTGAATAGTCATGTAAAAATGTAAGATACATATCAATAACTTTTTTTTACATACATTTAGTTTAAGATTTATATAATATACAATTTCTAATTCTCTTCACTTGATTTAATACTTTTAGTATCACACCTTAAGACACTGTTCAAATTGACAGATCATTTAAAAATATATGAGTTAATAAATTCATAATTATTTCATACAGAAACATTTTAATAGGTGACATTTATTTTATACACATACCGGGAGGAGAAGGAGCTAGAAGGCACAAATGTGAACATCCTTGATTATTAACTTTGCATGGGTAATCTTCTGCGGGAACTATTTGTCTACCCTCATCATATGCTTTAATATCGACAGGTACTGAATCCAGTTTAACAAGCTCTTTGATTGGACCGGTAGTACTAATATCCCATGTGTAAATAGCCCTGTGTTAAAAGAGAAAAAAATACTTATGTATTAACCACTAGTTTAAATCTGCAATATATTTCAATTTCTATTATATAATTGTTGTTAATTACAAATTACTGTAAAAAATAATAATCAAATTTTATTATCTTTTAAGTTTAGGAATGTTGAGCCGTATTTGCTATCTTTTTTGTGCCATCAAGATGCTACGAAAACCATCATTTTTCTCCAAGAATCAAATCAGAGTTTTTATTTCATAAGAATTAAGCTTAACTTGCTACACCACTTTTACTCACCATGTCTTCCAATCTGTCCAATAGAGCTTTTCATTGAACAATGTCAGAGCATAGGGATAATTCAATCCTGACTTGATGATTTTCTTCCGTTTGTTGCCATCGAAATCAATAACATCCACAAATAGCAATTTTGAGTCAACCCAATAGATTAAATTGTTGTTGTAATCTACAGTGATACCGTTAGGCCAAAAAATATCTTCTTTTACAATTACTTTACGAGTTGTAGGATCACCATTCATTCCAGCTCTCTCTATTTTGGGTACCTCACCCCAATCAGTCCAAAACATTAATCTGCAATTGAATTTTAAATTACCAATATTTTACAATTACAACCTAAAAGGAATAGTAGAGTTAAGATGTTCAACTGAAAAACCAAAATTTATCTTTGAATACAAACAGTGATATATTGTGGGATCAATTTTCTTACTGCAAGAGCTGTGTTGGCTTAGTGGTGCAACACTTTTCTATGTTGATTACTCAGGAAACTGATATAAAAATATTAGGCCAAGGGTTGTAGAATCAATATACCCACTACTTTTTTATTATTTGTAGAAATGTGATTTAAACAAATACAATTTTAATGTTGCATAGAGCACATTTTACTATATTATCATTTATAAATTTTCAATAGCAACCATACCCAGACTTAGGAACAACAGCTATTGCTATAGCCAAATCAACTTCAGACCAGAAAAGTACTTTTCTGTGTTTATCATCAATACTAATTACTTCAATTCTGTTAGTCTCCCCATCTGTCCAGTAAATTTTATTTGTGTACCAATCTATTGCTATACCAGTTGGAGTGATTAAGCCCTCTGATACTATTTTCACCTGCAATAAGAAACCAATTATTATATTCAAGGGTTCTTATTCAAAACTTATGTACTTATGTATTAAATGCATTTAGACCCATTTGATCTTGAGGGTTCTAAAGCTAGATGAGATATTGGTAATTAAAAAGAACATGTATGAACAAGATGTACAAACTGTTTAATTTTTATGCATAGTATAATAGTAAATCACATCATGGCACTAAATTTGTAAATGAGCTTTGATATTTTCTACATAATTAATAATTACAATATTATACCTTTTCTCCTGAAAAAGTCTCATTATACTGCATACATTGTATCAATTCAGCATTTTGGTCTGACCAACACACAAGATTCTTTTTATGTAAGAAATCAACAGCTGAACCTTGTTCTAAGTCTTTTATAATTGGATTAGCTTTACTAAGCCTAGAAATATTTCCTACTCTTATGTCAGCAGCAGTTGAATATAATAACAAAGGATTTGTCGATGAAGAATAGAAACCTAAAAATATAATATTTGAAGACATTAATATTTCAGACTGATTACAATGTTGTTTCCAAAACAATTCATTACCTGTTATACGTTGCTTACCTTTTAACTGTAGGAACATTAATAAAGTAAATACATGTACAACATTCTGTATTATTTTGTCAGCTTGGACTATTCTTCGGCGTTTCGTCATGATAAAAAGCAAAGGATTCGTGGTATAAAATTCCTCATGAAGTATTAATGTGGTAACCGGTACTAAAAAAGGCACGTACGGCAAACTAATTCATTGTGATACATTTAGTAAACAAACTTCTTTCACAATCACTAAAAGACATTAATAAATAAAGGATGTTTTAATAAACGATGTTTGTTAATAAACTACCAATTTTGATAGAGCTTAATAGTAAATCCACACAAGAATTATAATGGTAATAAATAAAGTCACAGATATACTAGTCTACATCTTAAAAAAACAACAAATACCATTTAAATACAGACTAAACTAAACAAAAGTCTGTCGGTACGCGGTACTCGTTAGATTGTCATTGACAATAGGGAATTGTCGATTTGAATAATTTTGAGATTTGTAAGGTCCTTGCAAAAGATCTTTTAAATATTAAATATAAATGTTTGCAAATTGCAAATAACAAATACGTACAATATTTAGGTAGATTCTGTAAATATTTTATAAAGTATTTAGTGACACTTTTTTATCTACTCAGTAGATAATAAATTGATTCTTCTACAGTGCCTAGACGGACACGTATTCCAATGTGTTTAGGATTTTGAATTTTTGTTAAGTGGTACTATGTCAGCAAGTATAACTTGTATTTAAGTAATAGAAAAGGCAAAATGGGGGCCTTTTCGAATCTGTATTATGTATTTGTGTACGGCGCTGTCACGACACTTACCGGTTTTGTAGCAGTAAGTGATTTTAGTGCATAGTTAAGCAACTAACTAAACAATATGAAACATATTTCTACAATATGTCTATGATATGTATATGTATCTTTTAGATTGTGATATTTCTTCTAAAGTTTACAAAGCCATATCCTACTGTAGAGCGTTTTGAAGAAGAAAAAACATTTAATGATCCCAAAACAAAGTTGCAGAGAAAGTTTTACCAACTTAAAGAAACTCCAGTTGTCCATTTAAGTGTTATTGTTCCTGCTTATAATGAAGAAGAAAGATGTAAGAGTGCTTATAATTTTTACTGAAATAAATTTACAATACTTCTTTTTGTACCCGTGACATACTACATAAAAGTTTTTTTTTAAATTTTAAACCTTTCTAGTGCCACCAATGCTTGATGAGGCCATTGAGTTTTTAGAAAATAGAATCAAAGAGCAACCCTCATACAAGTATGAAATTATTGTTGTAAGTGATGGTAGTAGCGACAACACTGCATATGTTACTGAAAAGTATGTTGAGAAATATGGCTGTGACAAAATAAGATGTTTAAAATTAATAAAAAATAGGGGTAAAGGTGGTGCTGTTAAATTGGTAAGACTATTTTGTTAACTTATTTCTACACTTTTTACAAGTAAATGTTAGAAAAAAAAAAATTCATTTCAGGGAATTTTAAGTTGCAGAGGTGCCTCAATATTATTTGCTGATGCAGATGGGGCATCTAAGTTTGAAGACTTGACTAAACTTGAGAGTGCTTTAAAGGAGTTACTTAAATGTGATCCAACTGCAGAGTTAGATCTAACAAGCAATGGCTTGGCTGTTGTCATTGGATCAAGAGCTCATTTAGAAAAGGAATCCCTAGCTACAAGGAGTTTATTTAGGTACATATATTAAAATCTTTTTCTGGGTAAATGTATTACTTTAACTTGAATTTAAATATTTTTACCAATACTTAATTAATTTTATATTTACAGAAATATTTTAATGTATGGTTTCCATTTTCTGGTGTGGTTTTTTACTGTCAAAGGTATAAAAGACACACAATGTGGGTTTAAACTATTTACAAGACAAGCGGCAAGAGATTGCTTTGGTAATCTCCATGTTAATAGATGGTAAATATTTTTCCAAGTCTTTATTAGCTTCATTCTTCACCAGTATCATACAATGACATACAAATGTTTATATCACGGTAGTCCCTTATACTCGTCCCAAGCTGTTGATTTGATATACACAATTGACGTCAAGATGTGAGCATGTACAAGATATACGAGTATATAAAACATTTTGGTTTCAGGGCATTTGATGTAGAATTACTTTACATTGCACAAAAACTAAACATTCCAATTGTAGAAATTCCAGTGCGTTGGACTGAAATAGATGGTTCCAAAGTAACACCTGTTTTGTCATGGATTCAAATGGGATGTGACTTAGCATTGATATGGTTAAAATACAAAATTGGTGCATGGAAAATGATGAAGAGAACCTAGCATAAGCACAATTATAGTGTTCATGTTTTTAAAATGTCAAAGCATTTTATAGTAATTTTACATTAAATTGATAAACATTAACATAAAACCTTTTAATATATAATAAATATTTATTAGAACATCATAGAAATACTAAAATTACATCAATAGTTGACTATAATAATAGAGATTCTATCTCATTATTAAATTGGAGCTGAAATACGTGAGACAAAATCACTGTCCACTAACATACAAAAACCGGGTCTAACTTCAGTTCCCATTTCATAATGAGGTAAATAAAATTTATAGAAATGTATAAAAAATTTATGCTTGGACATGGTTATGTGTCTAATGGAATGGATTTAACAATATAATTACAGTTATTTTAAAATGCAGTCTGCTGTAAGACTCTAACCCCCTTTTTTCACAGAAATACTAGTTAATTAATGATCTAAAGTATATGTGTGTTCTGTTATATATTATATTCATGCTGTAAAAGATACAGAAGAATAACAATAGTGCATTTAAAAAGTGGGTATGGTAACAAATATTTGAGCATTACATTCACTTTTTGGCAAATTGAAATCCTATTTATTTTAATAATTTTGATTGTAACATATATACAAAGTTACTTACAACCTCTTGTTGTAAATCATCAATTATCTTCATAACAAGCGAAAAAATTAAATTACTTAAGGTGGGCAGATTAAGTAATAGTAATGCATATATAACAGAATTTAAAAAAAATGGTTTAGCTTTGGTAGTAACTTTTCTAAGGATTTGAGCAACGAGTATGTAAAAATAGAATTTGATTTGAAATAGAATAAAACATGCAAATCTCTATAAATAATTCAAATACCCCTAATTACTTGGCTTACATCCAAACCTTGTTCTTGATAACTGACCTTGAACAACCACTGTGGTTACGGCCAGCACTGGACGGAAAACAAAATATATATCAATAAGTACTTTGTATTTTTCTTATTAGTATTTTGTAGAAAATATAACAGGTTTTCAACATTACAACTAGTGATCAAAGTCTATAACAATATTTAGAATATTTTAATCATATAAAAAATGTATTATTACAAAAAACACTATTGATATATAGATTATATGTTAAGTAATATGCATTTTTAAAACATAACTTATATAATATTACACATTAAAAGCATAGCAATAGTATTTTTAAACAAATTCAAATATGTATTGTTTATACCTTTAAACCAAACACCATTTTTAGGAACTGCTCATAATGTATAGTTATAACACCATCTTGATCTGTGTCAAACTGCCGGAATGAAGATGTTAATGTCTGAAAAAGTTGATTAGATGAAATGTAATACGCTTAAAAATTGAACAGTAACCAGCTAAATTTGTCGTGGGTATTTTTTCAGAATGGTTTATTTGTAACCCTCATAGATCAAGATTTAAGAAAAAAAATGATGATCACAAGTGGTTGTTGTTACGTTTATATGTGAAAAAAAAAAAAAATAAATATAATATAGGTAAATAATAGACTTGACTTGATATATGTTCCATGTGACTAATAGAATATATCCCACCAAAAAGATAAATGCAAAATATTTATAAGAACAGATGTTACATTACTTACATACAATGTTACACAGCATTGAATGAAGTCATCAAAAAGGATGGTACCTCGTCCAAATCTATCAAACTTCTGTAGCATTATGTTAACAACATCATCGGAAAGCCTATATCCAAAAGCAGTTAAAGCATTCTTTAATTCTTGTTTATCTATATTGCCTGAGTTATCTTTATCAAACGATCTGAAGCAATTCTGCCAATCACTGACATACTTCCAAAGAGCACCAAAGTCTTCAAAGGATATAACACCTCTGTTTTGTTTATCAAACATTCCTGAAATTGAGTTTCAATATAAAACTTTATTAGCAAATAAATTGATAAGTAAAATAAAAGAAATTGTTATTAGATTGAACCTACCTATCATTAGTCTCACTGTTTCTGGATTGAATGCATTCCATGTTCCATTGGAAAGAGCCTGCTGTAATTCATCTGCTGAAATATAACCACTTCTGTCTTTGTCAACTCTGTAAATATCAAAATAGTTTGCATTAGAATAATGTATATTATTAGTTAATAATATATGATAATATACAACAAGTACAACACACCTTCTGAAAATGTCCCATAGGAATTCTCTACTTGGCAATGGAGATTGGAAAGACATGATTTAGACTAATCTGTAATCCTAAGAAATATAAAAAATCATTAAACAGTGAGTGATAATTATGACTAGAATATAGTTTACTAGGAAAACATCATTAATTAAATTAAGTACTTTCTTACCCCTTTTTCACTTTATATGTGAAATATCAATAAATCTTATTCAAAGTAACTGAAAATTAAAGAAACTGAATTACTAATAACAACTTTAATGAGTGTTTGTACTTAAACAAGTATTTTATAGTTTATTTTATGTTGTAACTTGTATGCAGCAGTATGTACTATGTAAATCTACATTACACAGATAACAACTCGTTAGTCATTTATGACTCATTTAAAGTGTTGCCAATAAGACAAATATTAAATTTGCTACAGTGCCGTGATTTTTTTTATATTGTTAACATTTTGAGTGAAATAAAATATATTTGTAAGTTTAAATTAGTGGTGGTGTTGTTATGTACTCAAGGTCAAGTTTTTGTTTTTGGACGAGGTGTGGCTCACCTATTCCATATAGGAAATAAGAAGGAGCTTTAGATTGATATCGTCAATGTAGTTATCTCACACTTACAATTGCTAACAAGACCGAACTTAATATTTTTGGGTACAAGGATGGTTGTAATAGCAAATAAGAGACCCCAGGAAAAAAACTACTAAAAAGTCTCTTCTAATTGATTAGGGACATTATAAATGTGGCTACCCCACTCCCCCACCTCCAGCTGGCAGCACCTACTCTGAACTCTCGCATTTTTCGCTGATACTAAAATGGCGGATGTCCATACCGATGAGCGTAAAATAAAACTTACCAAAAACGGAAAAGTTGTGAAAAGACGTCTTCGAAATCCTGAAGGTAATTTGTTTATTTATTCACTAATATAAAAAAACTAATAATATTATATGACTGTAACTGTGAAGGACGTTATTTTACTTGTAAGTCAGTTGCAGAACTCCATTATTATTGACTCTTACTACATTTTGATACGTACACCCACAATGTTTGAATCGGTTCGCCACTAGTCTATGTAATTTCAATATTAATAATATTAAAATTACACAGATTTCTTTCGTTGAAAATTATAATTGGTCACTTAGTTCTCTAAAATATATTTATTACTTTTTAGAATGGCACAAACAAAAACAAAAGCGTTTGAGAATAGCCGGACAAGAATATATAAATGCAAATGGCAAAGTTGTACCCCATAAACAACCGGGCCCAGATTGTAATTGCAGAAGAAAATGTTTTCAAATCGTGCCAGAGGAAATTCGTATTAAAACATTTCAAGGGTTTTACTCTATGAAAAGTCATGATGAACAAAATGCATATTTATTTGGTTTAATGCGTCAAATTGATGTGAAACGAAAAAGAGTTAAATCAAGCAGCAGAAGAACTTGCACATTTGAATATTTTGTACGAGTTAAAGGAAAAGAAACTCAAATCTGTCAAACAGCTTTTAAAAATATACATGCAATAACGGAGCGAAAAGTTAGGGTTCTTTGCAAAAAAATGGATGATGGTATTATGTTCCCCTGTGATAATAGAGGAAAAAACAGCCATAGACGGTCAGGAGAGGTACGTTTGCCGACAGGAGTTGTTGATCAAATAAAAAATCATATTTACTCAATTGTTCATACACACAGATTGAAAGATTTTATCCGACTTGACAAAGTAGCGGGTCTTGAAATAAATATCTCTAAAATGTGGAAAGACTACATTAAAACATATGATCCTGACAATATAACTGCAACAATGCCAAAGTCAAAAAGAAATATGGAAATAGTACCTGTTCAAAATGAGCCACCCCAACCTATAGCCCCAGCTCCAATTCCACAAGAGACTTATACACCTATAGCTTATCCTGGTAATAATCACATAGTAAACACAGCAGAAAATTACTTTGAAAATCAATATCAGACACAATTGACTGCATCAACACCTACAAATTTTTATCCTGCTCAAAGTGGACAACATCCACAAGGCATGGGTATAATCTTACAATCAGTTAACAGACCTGCTCAACCTACAGCATTTATTTTACTTCAGACTAAACCTGATATTTCACATGATAAGATTGCTTTAAGCAATGGCTCATACATTGAGACAACAGCTGATATTGCTGAAATACCAATTAAAACTAAAAAGCTCAAAAAAGAAAGAAAAAAGGGTCCAACAGTTAAACAGTGGCGATATAGTAATATATTTCACGACGAAATAAATGGAGCAGCTTTAGCCGCCATCAAAACAAGACTCGGCATGTATTATGCAGAGAGTGATGCGGCCAGAAAGAAATCAAAACAACTTCCAAGAGTACAAGAAACTGCTGAAACACAAACTGAACAAGCAACTATAAAATCTGAGCAGTCGGCTATTATGAGAGCCCCTCATCAACAGTTAAGGGCTACGCACACATTAACCATATTCACATAAGCTATTTATTCTTGATGTCATATTACATTAACCTAAATAGGTGGTTAGAACTAAATTCGGAAATTATATGATAATTTTTGTCAGTACTTAGGTATCCAAATACTATTTAAGTCAAAACTCCTTACATTTTGACATTTTTTTTGGTAGACAATTCAGTACATTCTACACACTCAAATGTCATACCATGTAGCCTATTAGTGCCTAAGTAACAATATTTAATACCATTCATTTTTATCTCTAGGTTTAGCTTTACATCAGTGTAGTAATTTTAATGTACCTTCCTGATATTTTTATATTATGAAATTAATTTATTTGCTATATGTTTTACTTTGTTATGACAATTGTATAACATGTGTATAATAACTATTACAATCATAGAAGATATGTTTCTTTATTTCAACTGACCCAGAAAGTTAATTGGATTAGGATTGACTGGAAATCTAATTTACAAAATAAGAACTTAAAAAAGAAATAATAACACTTACATACTTTCAATGAAAACAAGGATCTTGGGAGTCCACTTAAACTAGTTACAAAATATAGAATATCCTAATGAACTTCCTAATCAGGGTACCTCTATACAATTAACTCTGAAAATGTCATCCAAACAAAACTAACATTTACTCCTAGTGTGATTTAAGGCAGAGATTGTTTTACCCTAAGCCTAATCAAATCATTATACCCTGTGTACACTTGTAGGGTCTAAATTACAAAAGTCAAGTAGATTTCCTTAGAATTTATTGTACACTTAAATTAGGCTGACAATACGCAGACTCCACCAACAGATTTGATCTTCTTCTCAGCAGTCTTGGAAAAGAACTTGGCCTTGACTATGACTGGCTGCTTGGGAAGGTTGCCCTTACCTAGAAGTTTGTAGTATCCCTGTAATAGAAAATATTATTTCATGAAGCCTTAGTCTTTATGCATTAAAAAATACAAGACATTGTTTTGTTATTCAAAAATAATTTCTTTGTTGATTTAGGACACATTTAAACGTATAAAAAGCAACACACAAGCTTCACTTACAGCTTTGACAATGTTAATAACTGGAACTTTTCCATCTGTGGCATTAGCATGTTTAAGTCTGGCTTGTTCCGAAACCAGAGTCCAAAGTTTGTCCAAATTTAAAACAGGACAGAATATTTTGTTTCTTCTTAAATGGAAGTTCCTCATACCAAGCTGAGAAAAAAAGGTTATTATAGTGAGATTTTGTTGCTTTGAAAGACTCCTTTAATGTTACCCCCTTAGCAAAAATATTAAGATACTTGTATACATAATATGCCTTACTTCGAACCTCACACCCATATGTCGAGTTAAATTTTTGTAATGGTCAGGTGAGTATGCTTTAAGTGTACTTTGAATTTAGATTAAATACATTAGATTTAACATGATTAATGAATAACTTCCTAAATTATACTGGTTATTAATTGGATGATGTGATGACATAGATAAGAATTTGTTTGTCTGGCTCTTGGTTGATAAGTTTTGGGGTTATTTTAGTAGATATTCACAACATATAAAGAGTGAATAGTTTACCCCAGAATAATTAAAAACGATTTAAGAAAAAAGCTTTCCACAACATAGAAGTCAAATTACCTTTCCATAGTATCCAGGGTGGTACTTGTCCATGTTAATTCTGTGGTGATGTTCACCACCAGCGTTACCGCGACCTCCCGGATGCTTACGGTGCTTGCCTACAAGTAATAATGAATGATTTAAAAATCACAAGTATTTTCAACACTAAGAATTTTATAGGTTATTATTAATTTAAGGATATTATATATAAAGAAAAAGCTTACCGATACGACCATGTCCATGACTGACATGCCCTCTTAACTTCCTAGTCTTCTTTTTAGAGGTGGCCTGTAGGAGAAAAGGTTAACATAATGAGTACTCATACAACTACAATACACCAAAGGATTTTTTTAAAAATATTTATAAATATAATCACACACTACATTTCACAGCACTTATACAGGCTTTTTTAAAATAAATTATTAAAGATTTCGCAGAATTTATTCGATAAAACACAAATGTAAACACCAACCATATTTTCGGCTTTCGTCGAGAATTAACAAAAGTTGAAAAGAAAGAGAAGGAGCTATGAGTATTCAGATAAGTTGTTAAACGGAGGTCAATTGTCATAGCAAAGTGTGGTACTTGATCGAGGCAAATTGTCACTATAAAAATAATTATCAATGTGTGTATTTTCAAAGATTATTAATTTTAGAATAGAACTATACCGAAAAAGCCCCTTCTATGAACGAATATATTCTATCCATGTTTCGCAACAATTTAAACCTTCACCATTCTAAGACTCAGCCTAAAACGCAGTTCCTTAATAATAAGGTATATTTAGAAATATATATTCGTAAATAATGGTATGGTTATAATGGTCTTCCAGCTTGAAATAACATGTAGTACTTACAACATGTTATTTCGTGATACACATTATATATACACGTTAATCGTTATATGTACAACTTCAATGCACATATTTTGAAAATCTTAGTATTCACAATCAAATCTTCAAAAACCTAAGCATTGGAACGTTTACTATTATATTCCGTCTATTGCATATTCCGTATGTATTCATGAAATAACTCTAATTTTGTTCCTACATACCTTCAATTTTTTAAAAATCCTTTGGTTCTCTAAATACTGACGCAAAATTTATTTTTTGGTAACGTGACTGGCAACTAAGTGGCAGCACTACCTATAACTAGTTATCTACAACTCCCAATTGCTATACAGCTAGTCTGTATCTGCTCAGTACGTTTCCAGAAAATGGTTGGGTTGATTGTCGAAATTGACACGTAATTTCGCTTCAAATCGTAAATATTTGTATTTAAACTTAACCATGCCATTATTTTGAGATTGTGATTCTTTTAACGTGTAAAAAAATATTCAACATGGAGTTTCGTGAAACGCTTTTAGCCGCTCAGCGTAATCAACAAGAGAAGTCATCTGTTGTAAGTATTTAGATCATAACTTACTTTTTATATTACTATGCTTTTCACTGCATATTTGTCATTTTTGGGAGTAAGTAGAAAAACAAAATTGTTACATTTATCAATACTTATATAAACAATTATAACAATAAACTTGATAATTTAATAACTTGTGCTAATTCACTGAATCATAATTTATACATAAATATAATATAAACTGTATAATCCGTTATAAATTGCTTTTAGAGTAAAGCTTATATTTTGAAATACTTACTTCAATTATCATTAACTAGTTTTCTACTTTTAGAGCAATTATTTTTACAAGGCTAAATTTGATCCACCTAAAAAAGAACAAAGGGAAAAGGATAGATTATCAGCAAATATACAAAAGTTTCTAGCTAAGAAAGATGAAGAGGAAAAACAGAAAAAAATTGATGTTCAGCGAAAGAGAGATGAATTACTTGCTATGCGTGATCCAAAGGTAAACATAAGCATATTCTAGTGTAATAATTATAAGTTCTTAAAAATCTCTATAACTTTATACATATTTAATTAATAAATAAATATGACAACAAGGTGAATTGACTTCCAGGCACTACGCAAAATTCAAAAGACACTGAAAGTCATAAAATCTGCCAATAAGTCTGTTATTGCCGATGCTGTTGATAGAAATGACACAGCAGTAACCCGGGAAGGCCCTGATCAGCCAGATCAAGATGACTATGGGTATGAATCGCAATCAGCTGCTGCAATATATGAGAAAATGATGGAAAAATATAGCAAAATGTCAGATGAACCTAAATTCCCTACTTCATGTAAGCCCTTTTTAAGCATTATGTTGGTTTCTACGATACACACTTGAGTATCAAAAATACTCTACAAATATATTTCTTGTTGTTTCACTTTGATGTTGTTAAACTTATTGCTAAAACAAATATTTTATCTCCTGAAATATATATTTTTTTGTCATTTCCAATACAGCATCAATATTTTTAATTTAAATGACAGTGTTTAAGTTAGTTACGAGAATATTTTACTCAAGAACTTGAGTAAGTACTTTAAAAACGTTTATGGATTAGGATTGTTGTAAGTACAATCTGCGCCCAGAAATAAAAAACTGAAATAAATTGTAGCCAGTTCAACTGCCAAGGATTTAAATGGTACAAGAGAAAGAGTCAAACATGCTCTTCGACATGAGGATGACCCAGTGCCACACAAGAGAAGACGTCGGAATGAAAATGGTGGTATGTAATGACACAAAATAAATTATTTTTATCATAATAAGTATGTATAAATAATAGCAAAATATCCATTCAATGCTAATAAGTAAATGTTAATATTATTTCAGATGCTAGTCCTCCACAAAAATATGAACCAGAAAGAGAAAAAGATAAAAAATCAGAAAAACCAAAAATTCGAAGACCAGCTCCCCCACCAATGGACTTCAATCAATTATTGAAACTTGCTGAACAGAAAAAAAGTGAACCCATTGATATTGGTACTCCAAAGAGCACCGTTGTAGAAGCAGAACCAGACAGACTGATGACAAAAAAACAAAAGAGGGAGTATGAAGAGGAAATGGCTCGAAGACAGCGACGTCAGGAGCGAATTGATGCAGCAAAAGCAGGAAAGAAAGGTTTGTATTTAACATTTTGATATTGTTCAAAGAAAGCTTAATATATTTACTTAATTTCCTAATCTTTGGAACTTGTTTAATTTAGTAACACTATTCCAGTTCCAAAAGAGGATAAGCCAACAGATAAAGAACGTAAATCGGAACCTATCACAAATGGTTTTGGAAGAATTCCAAAAATTGGTGAAAGAGCTGCCACAAAGTTTGATCCTCCAAGAAAAGATGAAAGAGAGAAAAAAGTTAGTGAACGAGACAGAACAGAGAGGATACAGAAAGAAAAGGAGAGAGCTAGGTTAGAAAGGGATAAAGGTGAAAAAGAAAGACTGGATAAGGAAAGGTTAGATAAATTAAAAGCAGAGAGAGATAGGATAGAAAGAGAAATGGAGCGGCTCAACAAAGATAGAGAGAGGTTAGACAAGACTAAGGCAAAATTAGAAACGAGCATATCTTCAGACAGAAGTAAAGATAGGCCCAAAACAAATAAAGAGATGCCAATAAAGCAAGAAGTTAAAAAAAATATAGATTTAAAAAGTCAAAATACATACAGGATAGATAAAAATGATAGGAACGCCATACCGCAAAAGGCAGATAGACTGGCATACGTTAATGCACAGAGCAAGCCCGTGCCAAAACTTAGTAAAGAGAGTTTAGATAGGAATATTAAAGATAAAGTCGCCTTAGCAAAGAGACAATCAGACGGTAGTCCGAGAAATGCTCAAGTGAAACAAGAAAATGGTAAACGGTTACCAGAAGCCAGCAGGGGTCATAAAAAAGGAGATGAAAAGAAATCTTCACCGGGAATGAAACAGGGTGGTTCAAGTAAACCTTCAACAGGTTTTGATTTCGATAAACATGTCAATTCAATTGGTAGGAATGGTGGGAAAAAACTACCTCCCGGCAATCAAAAGAGGAAACCACTATCCAACGATAAAGTGAAGCAAAAACGTAAGTATCATTTTTTTGTTTCATAACTATGTATTATGCATATCCGTTTCAGGATAGAATTGTTGCTTTGCAAAATGGTGGACAAACATGACTTTCTTATCGTTCCCTTCTAAATAAATGCTATAATATTGTAAAGGAAGTACAGCAAAAATATGTGTTTTGAAATGAGTAAATGATTTCAGGTCGTATGGTGCATTCAGACTCTGAATATGACTCTGAAATGGATGACTTCATTGACGATGAAGATGTTGAGTTAGACTATTCGTCTGCAATCAAAGAAATATTTGGATATGATAAGTCCAGGTATGTTAATTACACATACAAATGTATGCAGCTATATCTTCCAATTCAGGATATATTATAGCAAATTATGAGTGATATTATTTTGTAAATCAAATGCACAAAATATAATATAAATATATATATAACGGAGTGATTACCTCTGTAGGATTATTTTTGAAAGGCGTATCATCAGCATTGCCAACATCACGATTGAGTCGGTCATAATAACCACTTATTTCGCGACTAAGTACACAGCACGTGTACGTATTAAAATAATAAGGATGACATTTTACAGCTTAATAAAGCAGCTTTAAGTATTCAACTTTTGTTTTTTAACATATTAGGACAATTAAATGATGCCTGAACTTAATTATTCTAGTAAATTTAATACTAATTGTTGTACTTGCACCTATATATAAATTTACTGTATACAAAAGCCCTATGTATTGAGGTTTTTTTAAAGTAATTATTTTGTTTTTTTTTTTCAGGTATCGAGACATGGATGATGGTGATGACCCGTCCATGGAATCTAGTTTTGCTCGGCAGCAACGTGAGGAGTACCTGAGTAAAAAGATAGGTTAGTATTTATATATTATTTCAATTTAACTATAAACTTAGCTGAGTTTACCTGTCTTAGTGGTTTCTAGGAGCTTAAAAAGCCCTGACAATAACTAAAAGGTATTTAATTTATCATATAAACTCTAGGTTTAGCCTACTCTATGTTTAAAAAGGAGTGTCTTTGGTCAAGCAACTTTGGTTTGGTGCTTCAAGTCAACCGTGAGGTCGTGCATTCGATTCTCGAAAAATCATTTTTTATCTTCTGTGCACTGGTCTCTAAACAGAAATCCAATATTTATAATATTTTCCATTTTCCAGGTATCATGGAAGATTTGGAAGATATGAGAATGGAAGCAATGGAGAAGAAGAAGAAAGGCAAGAGGCGGATATCGGACGACGATTGATGCGATTTGACCAGTGAATTAGGACCAATGCTTCTCTCAAAGCCAGCATTACTAAACCGAAAACTTACTTTCTTTACTTGTATTCCTTAAACATTGTGATTTGTATGTTAAATTTTTGTCAACGCCAAAGTCACAAATATCTTTGGGATAACCTATTTGAATTTTGATTATTCAATATTTTATACATATTAATAATGTTGCTTTGGTGATACAAAAAAAAGTTTGAGAGTATGTTGTTCTTTATAATGTTATGTTTATAGTGTATGAAATGTATATTTGAGCTTATGTGTATAATTTATAGCGAATATATTAGCATATTTAAACGTAACAAATATATTAAACGTGTTTTTGGTGATTTCATTTATTAATAACTGCCAAATTGTCTTTTTTGAACAATCTAGTTTTCTTAATTTCATCTCTAACACTTTAAAAAATTTCATGGCTTCGTGTATCATTTCTTGTGAATTTTGCATCGCTTCACTGTTCCTTATTAACTGTGTTTTAATATGTTAATTTATTATAACATTTAATATCTATAATTTTCAAATGTAATTACTTTATATTTTGTAATAGGAATTACATAATGAGCAAATCTCTTCGTTGTTTTGATTAAAATAAAGCTACTTTATTTATGAAGGAAAATTATTGGCAATTATTTTAATGATTAAAATAAGAAAAAACATCAACTTTGGTATGAAGTAAGATAGTTTCAGTTTGGATTGTTTATTAAAATAATTTGTGTTATAATTTATTAATGATTACAATGAGATAATCACAAAATGGGAGATAATAATATTAATAAAGGTAAATGGCAGTATATTTTTAGTTTTACTTTGTACCCAATAGGTGGAATCACCTTCGTCTTTAACTTGTTAAAAATATTCTTTTTTTTTTAAAAGTAAAGTGGCCGTTTTTACTTTCGGTATTAACAATAACCAATCAGATAAAATAAATTGAAAAGGCATATTCAAAATGTTCTCTATGTAAATAAATTTAAAGGCATTTTACTATCCGCATACCTTTTTGGGATTATGTCTGTTTCTTGAATCGTTAGGATTTTGAATAAGCAGGAGATTAACGTACTGCACCCTAGACTGGTAGTCGGATAGATTCGGAACTCCGATCAAGCTCGGCTTGATTCGGGTAACCTCCATAGTGATTGAATTCTGTTTTAAGGCGCAGAAAGCTCAGCCGCAGCTGCAGCAGATTATAGGCTTTTAATGATGAGGTTATCACTCTTTCTAGCAATTGTAATCTATAGAGTTATATTAAAAATTATAAAGACGCGCTGATATCCATCCAGTACACTAATTTAATTTAAATCTTTATATGTTATGATCCTCTCGACAACATTTTCTAATATTGGTAAATACATGTCACTACTATTTAATGCATCTGTGGAATGGAGGCACATATTGATTTGACAACTGACAGCGGATGGCAATATTCTATTAAAAACAAATATATAAACATTGACATCGTCATTTGAAATTGGTTTAAAAGGTCCGATGTTATAAATTTTGTCGAGTTGCAAAATTGAACAGAGGAAACGTGGATCTCGCCTTGGATACATATTTGAGGGACAGCTTTGGTTTTACATAAAAAAATAAGGTATTTATTTTTTATTAAATAGTATATATTTGTTAAGTTTGGTTTATCTTATCCTTCTGTATCTTAAAATTAATAATTTATTGCAAATAAACTATAAGTAGTGTTATATTTTCAGCTATGAAGCTAACAACTATAAATGACATACCTGAGCTTACTCAGCCAAACGTTCATCTCAAGGATAAGGATGTCCTTTTGGAAAAAATCAATAGAATTCTTAAAGATGGTCATAGCAAGCTGCAAATTGTTACCGATTTTGACCATACTTTAACAAGGCATCAAATGGATAATGGAAAAATTGTTCTCACTAGTTTTGGTGAGTTTAATTATTACTTTTTATTTTGCTCTAGATATGTTTTGCCCCTTGATGAAAAAATAATATTTTTTTCTTATCAACACTAATATCCTTTTATCTCTCTCTATATATTTTTTATATGTATATATTACTAATATAAATCCACATTATTTATAAGTAACACAACCATAATGTGATTGTGAATAATAAAATAAAAGTGATTATCTCATGATAATTCCTGTTCATTGTCATTCATATGAGAGCTTACACACGAGAGTTGCTTGAAAATTGGAATAATTATTCCTTTATATCAGTTGTTTATTTATTATTTGTATTTAATGTATAATATGTAGCCAAGTAACCATGTTTGAAAGAAAACCATTGTATACCAAACTTTAGCACCGAAAGAAAATTTTCAAAGTTGCATAAATTGTATATATCACATATTCATTTCATAAATTTCCTTTTTCCTTTCTCTAATGAGCTAAATTAGATTATATAAACAATTTAATTATTGTTGAAACAGCAATACTTCCTCAAAATATAATTTCTAAATATATATTTAGTGAAATATATATATTCAGAATTTTTCTAAATATATATTTGTGCGTCATCTAATATATAAAATGTTCTTCTCACAATGTTTGTTCCCGTACTCCTTTGAAACCGATCATGAAATTTTGTGGCCATATTTTTAGACATATCTTTTTGTTGGTAAAATAACGTTTGTCGGGTCAGCTAGTGATTATATAAAATTTGCCTCTACATGTGTATATTCTTCATGTTTGCTTTGTATGTAACTATAAAATTTTAAAAATAAGTCTTTGTCTAAATTCATGGTTATACTTTGATGAACATTGGACTCATACATTAATTATATGTTTACTCATCTAAAACAACATTAGGCTATTTTAATTGTCATTAAATTCCAATTTGCTTAACTTTCATATCTTAATTGTGTAAAGAACTTAAACAGATAATTAAATATCAATTAATATCATTGTATTTAATGCATTTAGATATCATTAAAAAACATGATCATTAAACATGTAACAAAAAAATATATATATATATATAGAAAACAAGCCACATATGTCCTATATATTTTATTATACTGAAAACATAATAATGTGTCTTTGTTTTTTAAGGTATGTTAAAAGACTGTCCGTCGGTACCACAGGTATATAAAGATGAAGATAACCGACTCTCTGCTATATATAAGCCAATTGAGGTGGATCATATTATGTCTGTAGAAGAGAAAACTAAACATATGATTGAATGGTATATCGCGGCACATAAACTGTTAATGTGAGTTTTTGGTGTATTTAATATTTTGTATTCTTTGTTTCGTATTTCATATGTTTCTGTTCATGTTTTTCATTCATCATGTTTTATTGTTACAGAGGTATGAAGTTTCCAAAGCAAGAACTGTGTGACATCAGCAAGGATATGGTACAATGTTTCCGGTGAGTTGATAATTCATATCATCCCTTGCAATATTATTGTATTTATTTACACAATTATAATAACATAATTAGAAATGCATGCCAGCCTTTTCAGCCCACCCTTATAATAAAAACATTTAATTGGCTGAAAATTCAGTAGAAAAGCTTGTGTGTTATTGGTTCTTTAATATGCAGATGATTGTATCGGATGGATTATCCCCATATGGCAAACAATTTATTATTATATAGATGAACAAGACTAGCTTAGGTTGTACGCTGATGCGTGTGTGTCATGTTTATTTGGAGAATCTATCTAATCTGTTTTTAAAAATGTTAACGGATGGTGCAGTAATAACACTTTCCGGAAGAACGTTCCAAGGAACCATACATTTGTCTTAAAAGCGGTTACTTGGAGCTTTAAAGTACTACACCTTAGGTGCTTTTATTTATAGTGCCCCGTTAGAATTTGGTAGGTCTCAATAAGTCCCTCTCTTTGTCTTCTTCTTTATAAGTCTGTAAGATTGAGTGCTATTAAGGCGTTCACAATATATCTTCCTAGGTGTCCCAGGTTTGATTGTGTGATGATATTTGTTGGCTGTGGTCTAGGTGTTATAATATGTGCAAGTAGATACGTTGCACTCAAAACACAATCTTTAAATCGCTTTACCAACCGGGTCTTATTTATTTCTATTACTAACACATTGACTTGGTATTTAATTAGCTCTATTCTCTGATAACAAGGTTCGAAACCAAGACCTATGACTAAGTAAATTGATTTTATCTGATACGCTTACGCAACGCTTACTTACATAGTATGAATCTATTAACAGAACAGGGATAATATTTGATAGGCCGCTAAGCCTTGATTCGACTTGTGACAAAACTTGTTAATATTTAAACAATAATTTCAACGAACTTGATACCTGATAACGAGAGCTGATACATATCACATTTTTACGTATTTATGCACGCGATGTTTATAATGTTAGTAATATGTGTATTCCTTACTAGCTTTCCGCCCGCGGCTTCGCCCACGTGTAATTTGGTTAAGTATATAGCGTTTTTTAATGATCTCGACAGGGCTTTCTTTCACGGGCTAAAATCTTGTTACAATTAGAATTATATATAGCCTGTGTTACTCAGGGATGATGTAGCTTTACAGGATCGGATGATTCAGGGAAATCGAGGGCAACTTTCAAATTAACGTACAGGCAATTACTATTCTGACAATTTTATATTCTGATAGTCATCTTCTTATGTGGATGAGCTGATGATGGAAGGTAAAACTCCTCAGCGGTTAAGAGTTGAAAGAAAATTCTTAGGAAGTTTTGAGTACGAAATACGTACTTGTGAGGTTATTACTTATTAGCTTGGCCAAATAATAAAAGGTAAACCTCATTAACGTTAAGGATGTAGATGGAAAAATGGGAGCGGACAAACGATAAACGTCTTTTCACTCGTTTCCTTTTACTTGTTGGTATAGGTAGTGTTCACTCAAAATAATCATAGGGTAAAACGTTAATGAAAGTTTGAAGTGCATGGTAGTCATTACACAATGGAGCATCTTAACACCGCGATGGATATATTTGGCCTAAGTAGAAGTTCTTTAAAAAAAAAGTAAGACTCACCCTCGCACACTCACTCACACAGCAACACCATTGCACACACTAAAATGCTCGTACTTCACATAGTTCCACTTGTTCATGTGTATATATATATATTTTTTTTTTCTGTTCGTGTTTTTTTTTGTTATTCTTTTTCCTGATCTTAGATTATATTTCCGATTCTATATTTTAACCTCATTTTGGCTTTATTTTTAATCTATTTTTATTGTGTAAACTGTTTTTGATAAGCTGTATAGGTTTAAGAAATAAAAAAATAAAATAAATCTACGAATTTTATCAACGCCATCTATCGAGCACATTGTTCAACACTTCAACCGCGCCCGCGCGCACTGCGTTATTTGTTATTTTTGTTACCTCTCATAAGTTTTAATATTAAGATTAACTTATATTAGAACATATTTAACAATATATAACTAATCAATCAATATAAGTGTTTAAAAAATTTGAAGCAGTGGTTGAAGTAAATTTTCAATTGACCATAACTTCTTTTTCTCTTAACCGATTTTGACAAAATAAACTTTTGACAACGCTCCTAATTATATATAATCCAACTGTGAAAACCGCGTTCAAATCCGTTCAGTAGTTTTCAAGTTATAAAGTACCAGACAGACAGACAGACAGACAGACAGACAGACAGACAGACAGACAGACAAGAATTCCAAAAATTGGTTTTTTGGTTTCTATGACTCTTCTTTAATTGCCTCCTTTCAGTTTTTTGGAAAAATATTTAATGTACAGTTTTTCGATTTTTACTGTCTTATTATTAGTAAAGATATGAATTTATTATAATTATTTCATAAGAAGTAGTATTTGTACTTAATTTTTGACAAGTGTTTCGATAAATCTTCATAGAAAATCTTCAAAAAATCCTGGTTATATATATACATAAATAAAAATTGAACCCTAGCGTACTCCTGTTAAATACTTGATGTTCTTTGTTGGCGTGTTCCGTTTGTTCCTCTTAAAAAAATACAATTAATACGATTCTAGGACTGGTGTAAAAGATCTGATATCGTGGAGCGAAGCGCACTTTATCCCGGTACTGGTCTTCTCCGCTGGCCTCGGTGAATGTGTGGTGGCTGCGATGGGGGCTGCTAACTTCCTCCTGCCTCACGTTAAGGTGAGTTAAGAAATATTGATTTCCTTTCGTTTTAATAAAACAATAATTGCAATTTTAAACAATTTAAAAAAAAAAAACATAATTTCTGTTGACGTCGTCAGCCGACTTGAGCGGTGTTGCCATATTATAATTAATGTAATGAAAGTGAATTAAATCTGAAGTTAATGAATAGGTTTGATCTATTTGGATGTAAATAAATGTAATCCCTTCAAGGTGATATCAAACTTCTTGGATATAGACGAGAATGACACGATATTGGGGATAAAGGGCGAAGTAATACACACTTACAACAAGAACGAGGCCGCCATTAAGAACACTGAGTATTACGAGATGGTGAAGGAGAGGAACAATGTGATTCTGATGGGGGACAACATTGGGGACGCGGGCATGGCGGAGGGCATGGACCACTGTGACGTCATCATCAAAGTGGGCTTCCTCGGCAGGAACGTGGAGGGGAACCTCCAGAATTATCTGAACAAATTCGACATTGTTCTCGTGAATGACCACACCGTTAATGTTGTTAACGCCATATTGAAATTGATGCTGTGATTTTTTTACAGATTTTTATGGGTATTTTTTTTTTCATATAAAATGGGAAAATCTTTCGCGTGCTATTTAATTGACTGTATGTGATGTCCAAAGGGCGGTTTTGTTTTTAATTAGAGATATTTATCGTTTGTTTTTGTATTAAGAATGTTCATAGTTATTTATTATTTTGACACTAGGTTGATGAAATCTTATAAATATTTTAAAAAGTTACCCATTTCTTTTATAGCATAGTTTTCCATTTAGTTAATTTTTACTTTGATGACAAGTAATCTCGTTGTTAACATTTTATTAAAATTATTACATATTTTTTACATAAAACTAAGACATAATAAAAGACAAATATCGATTTTGAATCAAAATTCGTGAATGCACAGATTGCCAATAAATAAAAAAAAATGCTTTTGTTTTTAAAATATGTTAAGTACTTTTTTATAACATGAATTAAATTTAACGTTTTCTATACAAACGTGATGACGTGTAGTCAAATAGAATTATTGATTATCGTTAAATATTTTATACAAGTATCAAAACGGATAGAGCATAATACAATTTATTGGGAATATGCTGCTTTAACATATACTTTTAATAACATAAACTTTATAGAAAAAATGTCTAATCGAATTGTAGAATTTAAAACTCTATATTATTGTCTATTCTTAAGTGTCTTGTTAAGTGTTTATGGAAAACATTTATCGTGAAAAATTCCATTGAAATTTTTGAGACATTTTTTCTTGTTGTTTACTGTCGAGTGTTCTTCGTTAACTATAACTATAACATTTAGAGATATATTTTTGTTGACATGGTGATGAATAAAACGAATTATAAAAATTAAATATTTTGTTTATTTAAAAAAAAAAAACAACACTTTTTTGACATATGTATTTTCTAGTCATCGATGTGCTCGGCTGTGCACAATGAATAAATGATGGAATAAACTGTCAATACATTGGAAGGTTAACCGCTAAGCTATGGAAGATTATAACCTAAAGCGCACAATGTTCGTTGATAAGACTAGTTACGATTTACAGCTAATCCTGATAACACAAACCCCAATTTCACAATACAAAACCACCCGTGCAAATAACAGGTGCAAAATATATTAAATGCAACGTTCCTTTCAAGCCCTATTTTAGAATATTAGGATGTCAATAACAATATTTAAAAAATATATGTTCTTTTAAATGCAATTTGGTATAGATTATGGCAAGAAATATCTTTTGTAGCCTGAATGAATTTCAAATATTGCCACTGGCTATTCTCATACAACGAAACCTTATCTAATATTTTGATTTAAGTACTTGGTACCCTTAAAAGCAACATTAAAATTTTCATACAATTAGTTGGGGGGGTAGATCAGTCGTCTGACTGGAAAATACATGGGAATAAATCGTTCAACTCAAAATTAAAAGATTTAAATAAACAACAGTCTTAGAGCATACGGTTATTTACACAAAATATATTTTTTTTATATATAAAAATATCCTACTGTACATATAACAATAATTGTCAATGTAGAAATATATAATTTGTATTTACATTAACTAGAAACATTATTAAAAATAGTCAAATCTTTAGGAATCACCAGGCAATGGTGTGGCTTGGTTGTGAAGTATGCACTTGCCAATGCTACTGTGAAGGCACTTATTTCTATTTTAGGGCTGTCAATTACACTGACGTTTACTGTCAAATGTCAAAACTCAAGTAGACATTGACTAACAGAGTGTATTTATCGTGTTTATTTGGCAATATTCCGAGCAGTAATCCGGCATTTAGCAAACTCACCTTGTATAACGGAACACCATTTTTAGTTTTTATTATTAATTTACTTTTTATGACATTTGATAGAATTGTCTTATAATAAAAACGGTATATTTTATGTTTTTTTTTAATTGTCTCAATACGACTCTATGAAAAATAACTTCCGAGTACACAATTGCAAGAAGGAAATCTATATTTCTATTTAAAATTTGGATATGTATTAAACAAACGAGACCGCGATTAAACCTACCGTGCCGTGCATATTTCACTCCCAAGCGGTGCAGTCTAAGGCAAGTCGCACCGGCGGGCATTTATCACTTAACCGGTTAAAGAAACCCAAGCAAAGGTAACTAAGGGTCAAGCTCGATAACTCTTCAGACATCTTGGTCCCTTTATCATTAGAGCAGAGATCACAGCCTATATCTTGATGCACTCATCGTCACGTGATTGACGCCACGTCGGAGCTCCTTTGGAGGCCATCTTCGTCTCTCGATCTGGAATTTTTAATATGGATTCAAATTCACCTGAGTGATGGGTTGTTCTGTGGGAAGGAGGAGATGTTACCTGTACACGTGTGCGGAGGCAGTGGTGGTGTGGTAGTGTGCGGCGTAGGGCAGGCGGGAGCGCGCGTGCCTCCGCCTCGCCTGCACCGCGCGCCCCACGGCGTCCGGACGTGACGAGTTCCGCACCGCGTGACACGCCAGTCTACCGATCGTTCAACGTTTAGTTTATTGGCATTTTACATAGACCTTGACAGTTACTTGATAAATTTGAAAATAAATAATACAACTAAAGATGATTTCCACAAAATATGATCCATGAGAGAGACTATAAACATAACAAATAAAGGACACCTATTTTTAATTATTATCCGCAAAAGTCTCAAACGACATACAGAAAGATGTCCGATCCATCCATCTACTAAAAAAAAAATTTTTTTTTTCAAATCTATTTGTAGGGTTTTAATATAATTGTCAGACCTAATAAATGTTATTATTTGGTCACTTGGTACTTTTAAATACGTGACACCAAGATTCCTAGTCAAACGCTGGAAATTTAATAGCCGCGGCAGCATATACTTTGATGTCCTCTCAACTCGTACGGAGCCAAAAACGTTATCGTCTGTACATCATGTTTTTTACTTGGTCCTTCGAGCCGGAGCTTACCTTGGGGCGAGTGCGGTGACAGTTGTGAGTACGACCACAAGCCAATAGATCGGGTCGGCCATTGCGTGCTGCAACACGTGGTACGTCGATGGTAGATTGAAACACGACACGCAAACGGATCCATAGATCAGCGTCAAAGCGTAGAACGAGGCCAGAGAGCCGCACAGCGCTATCACTTGTATCACCGTCTGGGTGAATTATTAAATATTTGAAAATTACATCAACTACCTTCCTTTAAATATTTGAACAAAGCTTTTATTCGTGCATTGCGTGCTAAACGCGTTCTATTTTCAAATTGTAAATGTCACAAAGTGCAATCCACGCTCACTTACAAGTTTTATATGAAATAGCTGCTTGAAATGTCAACGAATTAATTTTATTTGCATTCTTATTATATGTTGTAGTCAGGGCTTTAGAAATAGTACGCTTCACAGAAAAGGGTGAAGTGACAATTGAATCACGTAATATATAATTGTTGAAATATATATATAAAGTCTTGTCTTTATTTTTTATTGCGCATGGGCCAAACGAAGTCCTCAACTTACCCAACTTCTAGTCTCTATAGCGACGTACACAAGCATGATGACCAGACAGCAGGTCATGCAGCAGTCCCCAAACGCCCAAATATCGACGTCAGTATCGTTGTATGCGGCTCGCAGGGCGAAGAATATCACCACACTGATATAAAGAGACTCGGCAAGCACGAGCCAGTACGAGTGGGCTCTGTATGCGAGACCGCGCCTCGAGGCGCTGTAAAGACCTGGACGATCGATTAGAAGCGACGCGGGCGCAACGCGATCGTACGCACCTGTAAGGGAAGTGTCTATAGATATGTGGGCAACACGTCACGTGGACAGGTCACGTGGACCTTTTTAATTACGGTGTACGCCACGCCGGAGGTGAAATACTCTTGTCTAAGGCATCCAGTAAAATTTGCTGGCAATGAATGTGATTTTTAGTTGTTTTTATTATTTTTATTATATAGTTTTCATTGTTTTGTTACTAAGTTATTGTCATGCATGTCTTGTTGGTTCTTGTTTTGTAATTGTCTGAGATATCGTGTGTAAAGTTTTGGAATATATTTATATTTATAAAAACTTAAATTCGTAAGTAAAATCTGTTTTAAAACTACCCCCGGTATTTTAAATCTTTGATGTTATATATCACTAAATCCCAATATTACGTTTATAATTACTTTATGTTATCTGTGTAACTTTATAACTGTAATAGAACAGTTTAGAACCCTTTAAATAAGACTATGGTCAGTGGAAAATGCTAGAGTGGGCTTATGCCATATGACAAGCTCTATTTATTTATACAACTTTCAAGATTTATACCCATAATAATTGGAGGTACTGCGGTGAACATAAGGTTATACGCCATCAGGTGAAGTTGGTCGATCATAACGGCGGACGAAAAGCCACAGTAGAGCTGATACCAAAATACTAAGAACACGAACGTCTGGAAAAAGCAACAAACAAACGTCAAATGAGGGTAGATCTCGTCAGTCTCAAGGCCAAGTCGAGGGCATCGGGTTCGATTATTTTAATGGTTTAAAAAATATATTTTTTTTTAGTACATGAGTCAATCTTCGTATGTCGTTCGAGAGTTGTAAAAATAAAAAAATGCTGTTTAGCTAGCAATGCTTGTTTTAAATATTAACAAATCGGGCCCTTTATTTTTCTTGACAAGTGCAAATATGATTCTGTATGGAAAATATATAATATATATAAGTAAAAAAATTAAAGTTTCACTGCTCGTAAAATACGTTTCAAGCTAGAATAAATAACTCACCGCGTTTTTGAGGAAGAAGTAGAGTATCATCCTCGCCAGTCTATCGTAGCACCAATGACCGTGAACGAGCAATAGTCGCTCGATGAACTTAAAGCGTGATAAGGCGAAATCAGATGCCATCACAGCCTGACGACCTTCCTGTCCCGACAGACCTACATCATACAAACTTTATAAAAACCAAAGATTTTCATTTTTTTTAAACGAGCATCCATCACCAGCGCCCTCTACGTCAACTTCATAATATAAAAAACTAACCAACTCCGACGTCCGCAGTCTGTATCATAGACACATCGTTGGCTCCATCGCCAATGGCCAACGTGGTTACGCCTAACTCTTCTTTAACTGCCTGTAATGGCAAAAAAAACAATCGGGTAAAAAAAAATATTTAACTGCATTTGGAATCTATAAAAATTACAATATGATGTGTAATTAACCTTGACGATATAAGCCTTTTGAAGGGGCGTAGCTCGGCAGCAGAGCACGGATGAGCAGCGTCTAGCCAGAGACAAGAAAGGCGCGACCAATCCCGAACGCCTGTCAAGGATGTACGTCAACGTCCGACCGTCCACCACGAGGGCGCGACCCACCCCGCCCTCTGCCACGCCCCCTTCGAGGTAACTCTTTATCGTTGATTCTGCGTGTTCCTGCACATAGAAGAAATATTGATACAAAAACTTGAATAGTTTCAATACAACATGCATGTTTCCCGTAAAATCTATAAAGAAACAGCTTCATTCAACCCTATATTCCATCTTGTATATACAGTAGAATTCACTTATAACGAATAACCTGTTTTAACGACTATAACATTTACTCAAGTTTGGTTTCGTATCGCATTATATTCATATATAATCCGTCCGTTTTGTACGTCATCCGGTTAGTACGACCTAGTATCCCGCCGGTCCCTTAAATGTCGTTATATCCGGAATCTACCGTTTGTATACGCCGATCCATAGAATGTGCTCTTCCTTGGATTCACGCCCCTGCATCGAGACAGTGGTTGCTCTTCAACCCTCTATCTGCCTGTTAATAATTTTCTGTTTGTCATTCCTGTAGTTACTTATTTCTTAGTTTTTTAGTGAAGCTTAGTTTAGGATATGTCTTACCTTTTAACATATCTATTCTTATTACTTGTATTTTATTGTGATATATATGTTCATGTGTCCTTAATAAATCAAACTGTGTTGAGCACCTTCACATAATAACTACGTTTTTTTTTAAATAAAACACTTTAGATTCTCTATGTCATTATTAAACCTATGTATCTATCTATTTTACCTTATCCCTCGACATGAGATGTAGAAGCCGATCGCTCTGGGAGAACAGAGACGCCGAATAGGCAATGTTGATCGCAGTTTCCGGTTTGTCCCCGGTAAGAACCCACACCACGATCCCGGCGTCCAACAAAGCCCTCACGGTGCGGGGAACGTCCTCCTGGAGCCTGTCCTCAACACCTGTCGCTCCAACTAACGTGAGGGCGCTTTCGAGGCGTGCCAATGATTCGCGGAGGCGTTTCTCTCTACCTGTTTTTAAAGTCAGCTTATACACATTTCGATACAATTGTGGTCTCTGAAAGTGCTCCACAGACTATGTTACGTTTAAAATGATTTTATGTTATCTGTGTAACTTTATAGATTAGAACCCTTTTACTCAAAAAAACGAAAAACCAAACACACACACACACCTTTTGCACCTGTCCTAATTTTTTGGAAGTATTCTTTTAGTTTGTGGGTTGCCTGGAAGAGATCGCTTATTGGCTAGTTGCTCTTATACGTACTGACGTCTATTAACATTATTTATTTATTTAATAAGGCACACCAACAACACACATACAAACATAACCCGAACAAAATTACAAAAAAAAACACACAAGGCATGTATGTGCATAAATTATAGGGATGCACAGAATTACGGGTATACAATTTAAAAAAACAACCAAACAATCATATATAACACAAAAAACAATAATTAGAAAAAAAAATACAACTTGTTATCCAAGTGTAAGTGAGTATTTCCTGTGAGAGGCAAAAACAAATCCAACTACGAACTAATAAATATCTCATCGCTTCAATTCGGTCACGAAGCGTGACAATTTTGGCTTCGGTTCAAAACATTGGAGTCATGTTTGGATGTCAAAGCGAACTTTAAAGTAATCGCGCACGCTATGTTGTAATTAATTATTTTAATAGGAATTTTATCGTTACATAAAACCTTGAAAATTTTTAACAAAAATCAACATACAGAATTAATTTGTCCTCGCTCGGTACACTCGCAAATTACACGAAAATATGTGATTATCGAGCGAGCTAATATTTTTTCTTCGCATGCCAACATTGCTTTGAAAATTTGTAAATCTGCACTGTGTCTCAAGACGCATTAAAACAACTAAGCTGCATAAGAATATAATGTTTTCTTGGTTTGACTTCTTTTAATAGAGTGTCTTAATAATTTGAATCCACCTCACAACAACAAAACATTTCTTAATGTTCCGTGCTTTAACGCTTTTAAGAGATCTTTTCCAGGTTATAAAAAAAGGCGCTACAACTCTGCATCATATGTTTGTGCGAGCGACTGATGTTCAAGGCTGTGATTTGAACGCTCAACTCAACACACACACTGGGCCAATAAAGTGCCATATAAACGAACCTTCCCCAATCTCAGCAGCTCTGTTATGTCCAGCCAGCCACTCCTCCCACAAAGCTGGTTGCATTGTCCGCTTCGCCATGACGAGTGTTCGTAGCCCCGCGCGCGAGTACTCGCTGAGCAACGAGCGCGTACGTTCGTATGCCGCCGATTCCGCTGATCCCGATCGCATCGGCGCAAGCGCACCTAGCACGGTACTATCCGCGCCTTTTACATATAATAACACCTAAAAAAGACAAAATTTATGATTAATGAAATCCACACCTTTGCATCAACACAACATCGTAACCATGGTAACGAATGTTTTTATAGTACGTGTTTGGCCATTGTGTGTTGACAACATATGTATGTAATGAAAGGACTAGCAACTTGAGCAGTTAATTGGCATGATTAATTGTATGCAATTACCTGTCCAGTGGGCGCTCGTAGTGCAATCGACATACACTTCCTATTTGAGTCGAACTGTTGTACGCGCAACACTTTTAACTTTGTGATTTCTCCTCGTATCCCCAACTCCACTTCATCCGGCGCACGCCCGCGTAGCTCGTAGCCATACGCGAGAGCCGCCTCTGCTAAAGCCAGTTCATCAGGGCTCTCTGCTTCAAACCGCGCCAACTGAAATTGTTAAAACATACATGAAGATACAAAATTGTAAAATCAAAGTACCCTTGATGGAAGTGGAAGTGTCTGGATATGCTGGCACACATCCATACACTTTTATTATGCGCTTCGGAAGAGACTGGACACACATGGCAAAGGAAAAATCCCAGTGGGGTCTAGCGTCCGTCTTGTAACTTTTATTTTTGAAATAAAATATTTTGTACAAACAAAATAAAACTAACTACTGTAAACAAGGCCCGAAAAGGAGCATACATGTATATGTAATATATAGGACACACACATTCCTATTATATATAAACAAAACTTGCGTATACATACATATGTGATAATACTCCTAAAAGCATTTATATTATTAACATTACGAATATAAGACGTGAATTACGATACGTTTAATACATTAAAAACACATTGTATTTAATCCGTAAAACGAAATATATTAATTACGTATACTAATATAAATAACATTTTTAAATTTTATTATCAAAGCAGCGGAATTGTGTGGCAAATTCGAAGGTTGAATTTATAACAATAAGCGTGGCAACAACTGTTCGCAAATTCATCACTCGTTACTATCACTTAGCGCTTGAAGCGTTCAGTGTCCTTCATTTATCGCGATTCGTTTTCCTGAAATGGGCTCAGCTAAATCAACATAGCGTTCATTACGCGATTATTATGTTATTGAATATTGTACAAATCAAAGTTAACAAAAATACAGTATTCACTGAACGCGACGGAAAGATATACGTTACACATACGTGTACGTGTCTACATTCACGTGTCTGTAAGTTCGTGAGCGCGTTGCCGGCTTTTAAATAATCATATGTGTTTATTACGCGTTCAAAAGATTTCATTATAACAAGTAAGAAAATTTTTCTACTATATATTACCTTGAAATCACACAGATTAGGTCATTGTCGTGTTGTCATATACGAATTAACGCTTAACACCTTACACAGTGAAATAAAGATTTAAAAGACCAAGGTAATTCAGAAAAATGATTAGCGTAATCAGACGTCGTTCAGAACAAACGTTTTTACATTTCAATTACATAAAAAAATACAATACACGTGTATTTTACGCGTAAACTATAAACCATATATAATATATATATATTGTTAAGTTTAAATAATAAAATGTTTACTTCATAGTTGATTAATACATTCTATAAAGTTCAACACAATAGCATGTTAACGTTAGTTTAATACAAACATATTTCAACAAATAATACACAACAACAATACAGACATCAATACAGTGTTACTATATTCAGTTGGAATCGAGAAAAAAAAGTTTCTTTATATAAAAGAGGAGGCTAACGAACAGGAGGCCCAAAAGGTAAAGTCGCCGCCGATAGACACTCATGTGGCTCGCGAGTGTGTTGCCGGCCTTTTAGGGATTATTAAAGTAGTCTAAGACTCACTTGTACATCTGCCGACGTGCTTGGCTCACTCGAGTTGTCATCTCGACTACCAAATGGAAGTCTAGGTAATCTTATTCGCAACGGCGACATCGTTGACGGTGGCGGTGATGGTGTTGTCGATCTAGATTCAGTTAATCGAGCATACCTGAAACACTTGTCGTGTTATTGAATGAAATATTTGTTACTACAGAATAACACTGTGCTAGAGCACTCATACGTTGAGGCGAACCTTTTATATTGATACGTGCAATAAATTTAATTTAAAAAAAGCTAAATGCTTTTTAACGTCATTCACACCGTAAATATAATCGAAACAATATGATGTGCAGTGATGTAAGCAATTTTAAAATTGTAACATCGCTATGAGATGCAATGATCCGTTTGCCTAATAAAGATCTGTACATATTTTATGTATTGTCTTAAGCTATATGAATAAAATTTTATAGCATTTTGATGTGTGTATGCAGGTTTCATTACGACATTGAGGTTTATAATGAATGCAATGTTTTATGTGGGAGTGTAGTGACAAATATTAAAGTGTATACACCTTAGCAAAACTCTGGAGATACTACCACATACTTGAATTGTTAGGCTCCTAAACACCAGTTGACATGCGTTAACATTAAAACAAGTTAAAATACCTTTGCAAAAATATAGAAAAATAAGTATTATTGTCGCAAGAGAGTACATTTCTACAGTATGTAATTAATTTGGACATAAAAGCTTATCGGACATTAAATGGGACTTAAGCGGACATTAAATAATATATATACATTTAAAAGCTAGCTAAACAGTACAAGAAACAATCGAATTTGTTTAATAATATTCAGACAAGTGTTAATTGTAAATAAACTAAAAAAATTTTAATACAAACTTATCGTTTGATCGAAGCGTTCCGTTGGCCTTTGATGACTTTTGCGCCTGAAACTCATCGTTGTTTAAGTTGCTGAGCGAATCAACGTGCGGCTGACTAACAACCACTGTGTTGCATACTGCAAGAATTAATAGGAACTCTCGTACCTGAAAAAAATAAAAGTACGCTTGTAATGTTGACGATAGTAAAGGTTATTATTATTATTTCTTTTTTTGTAAATTGCTTCCATTCTAATATAACATTATTGGAGATTTAAAGGAGTGGCGGAGAGTTCCTTGCCAGTTCTTCTCGTTGCTCTGCGCCCATGTTTTGAGAACTGGCAGTAATTGTAATGTAGAATCGAAAATTTAAAACTTATTTTGTTGACGTTTCGTAAGTGTACCTTGGTGACCTCTATATGAATAAAGATATTTTTGATTTTGATTTTTAATGCTTCGTATATAAAGTTGTATATACAACAAGAAGCTGCAATATTGTTACTTATGAGCTGGTTAACGCCAGGTTTCAATTTAAACATTAAACTCATTAAAACAACAAAATATTTATAACACGACGTGGCCTTATAGCGAACGAGCGATGTCTTACAGACACGTCTAGAAAAATAATTTAAAGACAGTGACAATAAGAGAGTGCAGGAAGCTCTTTTTACAAACACTTGGAACTGTTCAACTAAATCACATAAATTCCATAAATAACTTACGCATATAACGTACTAAATTGTAAACATTAACAAATCAATTAATCTATATTTAATCACAAATATAATCAGATAGTAATTAATTATATAGTGTTATACTTGTTTTGAATTAATAGCACCCACGTGACTCACAATAATAGTTTAAAATATTTGCTTATTTACTGAATACGGCTCGCCAGGCTTTAAATATTGTATTGTATTAGAGATTTGTCAAGATAGTCAACTATAAAAAAGGAGGCTTACTTTTTGAGTATGTTGAGCGTCATTGCTGTCCAGTAAATGTTGAAGCAACCGTCGGTTAGGCGACACTTTTGTTATTGGTGTAACAATAGGTGGTAGGTCACTCGACGGCTCAGCTTCTGGTCCAGGCGGGTGATCATAATCCACCCCACCTACTGTACACCGTCTGAACACCATTTTATTTTCGGTCAACGTTCCCGTTTTGTCACTAAACAAATAACTGATTTGACCCAATTCCTCAGTGATATTTAACGCACGACACTCGGTTCGCGTATTTGTAACAGAATCATACATTTCCACGTCCTGATGAATATGATACACTTGTATTAGTTTCGTCATTTCAATCGTCACATAGAGAGAAACCGGTATCATAACTTGCAGTATAATTATGTAAGTCCAGAATATCAACAGGCCCTCGTAAGCTGGTAGATCAGCGCGAGGTATGAATGGTGGTAATTTGTTGACATATGGATAGTAATTATCAAACCATATTTTACAACCGACGGCACCAGCGCAGCACAGAAATAACAGTACTAAAACACACCATATAACATCTGTGTTCATTTTCTTTTCCAATTTGGAACATTTATATCTGGGTCCACCATTGTTGAGCATGGCTTTCGTTTCGTGGCCCGCATACACAACAATGCCTTCAACGTAGTCAGTATTCTTGATAGTGCAGTCTCGTAAAAGGAGATTGTCCGAATTCAGTGGCACCCTGATACCGTTCGGATGTGAAATGGTACCTGTAAATCTGTATATTTTTGTGGACGGTCTCTCCACATCCACTGTGCTTTTGAATTTCAACGGATTGAACTCGAGCCGCTAAAAAAAAAGGTATTCAAATATGAGAAATTCCGTCGAAAGTCTTTCTCACGAATTTTCTAAATAATTACGGTAACATTCAAAAGCAATGTTACGCGCCGTGCTGGTCAAATTATGCAAACAATTTATAGCGACAGCTTGAGAATCGAGGCTAAACGTAGATCGAGTTAACAGTTCACTGGGCATCTAGTTGATGTGCTACATATTGGACAATGGCACAATAAGCAATTTAAATCGGACTTTGTTTTGATGGATATATTAAACTATTATAAAACAATCAAAATGTATGAACTATGATTTAAGCCAAGACTGCATAAGCTGGACAAATAAGTACTAGTTAATTCTCTAAGATTCTACGTTGTTTAAATTGTTATATGAAGCTAATTTTAATTGTTTGTTCGTGAATTCTATACATTGTTAACCATTACCTTTTCCTTAAAGCCTGGTGCGACGATTCGCTGTTTAAGGTTAGTTTCGCCATCGAGGTTACAGGTGTCCAGGTAGCAGATCCCCAGTGGATTTGACGAGTGTAACAACACCATATCAGCCGGCACAGGCTCATTGTTCGAGAGGTGTACCAAGTCACCCACACGAACGTCCTTCCATTTCGATCGCACATATTTCTCCACTGATCTGTGGACAAAGAGATCTGTTATTATCAAGAATGAAATTCAATATATATGTGTAAATTAAACTTCAAAATGTATCTAGCAAAGTTCAATGTATATCATATCATTATAAAGCTAATACATAACGTTTCTGAATAATTGATCTACGTGTTTAAAACTTTACTTAAAAATGTTATCTCGTCGATAGGTTGATTATCAATTTAATGAGGAAATCATTCTAAATCACTTAAATGCTATTAATATTAAATGACGATAGTCATCACAGCAAACCGTGCCGCTCAAGTATTTTATGGACAGCGTTAATCGTATGTCGCAAAAGAAACAGGAGGAGTACAAATTTGGAAGAAAATAATCTAGTGTTGGTTGTGTTGAATGTAAGTGTGAGTGTTGGATTATCATTTAGCATATGATACTACGTTACTATTATAAACTCAAACTCAACATATCTTTATTCAAGTAGATCTTTATAAAGACACTTTGGAATCGTCAATTTTTACACTACCACCGGTTCGTAAGGCAGTCATCTACCGAGAAGAACCGGCAAGAAACTCGATAGCTGCTCTTTTAAAATAAACAATTTATACAAAATTGTGTTACAATTTTAAAAGCATTGTAAGGCTACTCAAGACGTATTGACATTTTATCCCGGATTAAACCGAGGGACAAGTAGTCAAGGATAATGCCAAAATAACAACACTTTATAACAAGCGAAACCTTGATGTTTTTATGAGTTTGCATCCGGTTGTGATTTAACAAAAGCAAACAACACCACGACTTATCATGCAACTGTCTTAGTTGACCAAGAGATCCGAAGTCGATCAATCACAATTGAACGGAACGTGCAATCGTATTGTCTTTATTCTTTTGATATATCTTTTCGTATTGTTTAACGCATCATATAGATGTTTCAACTTACACATGTTCTATAAATACTTATGTCTTAAACTCTAAATAAGATTGGAGCGGTCTAAGGCGTGTCTTGAAGTCTGGCCCAGTGTTACATACTAGGCAATACCTTTAGAACCAGCTTAAAGTACGTTTTATATATGGTCTCTTAACGGTTCTATTAAACTTATCGCAACTTCCAACGTCAATAAATTGTCACGTTAAAAGCTATTTCGGGCTTACGTCTCAATAGCAATGATGTTATTATAGGGTCGAGGCTTTATGTCCCCGTAGACTGATGCAACAAGTTGTTCTTCGGAATGTTTTCAGTATTAAACATAAGGAACTAAATATTATTTTATAGTTATTTATGACAGAGGATATTTCAAATGATTATGTCATGTTGTTTGATAAAATTAATTCTTTGTTATTTCGTAATAAGTAAAAATTCATTAAGATAAATATTCCATTCTACAAAACATTCCAGTTGAACACATCAAATAGACAATATTTGCAATAACAGATAATGTTTTTTAAATTCTAATTCATGGCATTATTATGGCGACATATCAAAATCATTACAGGTAATCTTATAAGCACTCCCCTGTAGTATGTGTATAACGAATTAAATAGGATAACTGTCACTTGATAAATTAAGATAATAAATTGTTATGAAACACAAAAAACGATGTATAGTCCTTAAAATGTGGCCTTAATAAATGTAGCAATTATTTTCGTGTGTGTTTAAGACATTAATTAATGCTTTGGCACAGTTTATTTAATTAAACACACTATTCGATATTTTACTACAATTATTGTGTATAATTTCAAATCAAAATTGAAGATTTAGCAGGAGTATTTTGATATGCATTTCGCAAAATTCGCAAATGATATCACAATAGCGGGAAATCAATGGATTCCATATCAGCAATATAAATCCCCGCCGATAAGACATGATAAAAATATCAATATAATTCGTGCTTTAATTAAATTAAATGCCATGTACTCTTAGGATAAAATAGTAAGCTTATAAAAAATCTGTAATCTGAGTATTTCTTCATCACAGCGCATTAGTTGTAAACACAATTTGACAGAAAAAACGAAAAAGTACTTATTAAAGGCAGTGCGTAGTGATAAAGTTTTACAATTAAGGGGATTTATATTCGTTTACAATACATACCCATTTTATATAGCTATGTACAGCGTACCGTCATCGTAAACTGCTCAACGGATTTTGAAACAGCATTTCTCAATTACCCGAAGCTTACCTATGTATCATTTAAGAATTCACGTCTTTAAATAATATTAAACGCGAATTCTTAAATGAAGTAATCAACATTAATGAATAAACTTTAAATATATTATGTCAATCAATATTGCTACATGAAACAAATGAAGCAAACACATTTCTTTTGAATACATAACAATAGAGTGACGACAAACAATAAATAGTTATTTGTATGAACATATTAAAATCAGAAACGGTACATTCTGTTCCCGTTAAGGCTGAATACAGATACATTAAAAAAAACAATTTCTACTCAACGTGAAATGAAGTTGAAATCAAGACGGCTATATATACATACTACTCACACAGAAACACTATTGCACACACTAATACACACACCACACACACTTAAATGCTCGTTCTTTACATAATATACTGCACTTGTTCATATGTATATATTTATTTTTTTCTGTTCGTGTTTTTTTTGTTGTCTATTTTCGATTGTATGTTTTGAACTTGTTTTGGCTTTGTTGTTGATCTATTTTTGTTGTGTAAGCTTTTTGGAATAAGCTGTATAGGTTTAAGAAATAAAAAATCTATACTAATAATAAGACAGTAAAAATCGAAAATCTGTACATTAAATATTTTTCCAAAAAACTGAAAGGAGGCAATTAAAGAAGAGTCATAGAAACCAAAAAAACAATTTTTGGAATTCTTGTCTGTCTGTCTGGTACGTTATAACTTGAAAACTACTGAACGGATTTGAACGCGGTTTTCACAGTTGGATTACATATAATTGGCTCTGTCGAGATCATTAAAAAACGCTATATACTTAACCAAATTACACGTGGGCGAAGCCGCGGGCGGAAAGCTAGTAAATAAATATATACATAATATGAAATTGCATTATTGTTCAATAAGTGAGTACGGCTATATACTCGATAAAAACTATATTACACCATTACCACATTAACCGTTTTAGTTATACGGGAACTTAAAACCATTCGCCACACTCCATAATTGCCAGACCTTCTCTGACTTGCTGATTTTGGCAATGTTCTAGATAATAAATTTCGGTTATTTTATACTTATAACCTCTAATATTATATAAAAGTTTTTATGCATGTATAAATGTTAAGGTAGAGTAATCAGGAAACGGTAAGAAACATCACTTGATCATCCGTTAACATTCAGCAGCAGACCATTTGTTAATACTGTATTTGAAAAATATACACGACATAAATAAACACAATTGTTATGAGCTGTAACTATCACCTTAATAAAATAGATTAAACATAATCTCGAAAGTTCCGCGCAGATTGGGAAAATTCTGTACACAAACCGACTGGTTCGAGTTGACTCATAGCCATTAAAATTTTATGTATACAAACAAAACTTAACACCATTTTGAATCATGATCTGAATTATCAATAGCAGTAATTCTGACAAAAACAATAACAGCGGGAAAACAAATAAGTTACAAATTTTCTTACAGTTCTATGCTTTATCAAGTGTTATCTAAATTAATTGCATCATTAGACGCTTCTCTGTAATTGATTATAATACTACAAATAGATAGATTTGAGATTAGATTTCATAATATCTGTAATGTGTACACGACAACAATAGATAGATCCTAACAGTTTTACATTCGAGAAATATTCTAACCACTGAATGTTAAAAGGGGGCGTAATGTTTGTGTTCTATTCTCCATGACTCACTTGTATTGATTTTACACAATGAGTAAATATTTATTTATTTATTTACGGCCGAAGCCAAAAAACACATACATTTTTTTACTAAAATCTAACAACCTCTTATATTCGTCCACTATCATTCCTAACCCTGTCATAAAAATGTCACATTCTGGGGCAGAGCTAATGAAACGATTCGTTAGGGCGATCATACGCGGAATGGGGCTTTGCCGGCGGAGGCTTGTTCGAAAGCGTACCTCAGCCAGCAATGGATGCCTCCTGAGTCGCTAAAAAATATCAGAGGCATGTAATCTTAGCAATGATTGCAGAATATTACTGCAATCAATGCCGCCCCTGATTATCTTCCAGGCAAACTTCACTAAGGTAATTTCCCTACGCCGGTTCAGGTCATTATACTCTAAAATGCCTAATAAGAAAGCAGTCGGATACATAAACGGATAATAACTATAATTTCTTCGGTAAAAATACCTTAGGAATATATAATATCTATATGTATGGTGGGTTGTCTGGAAGAGATCGCTTATTAGTGATAAGGCCGCCCGTAGCTCTTATATGTTCTAACATCTGTTAATGTCATTTGCTTCTAGTGTTTAAGTGCGATAAAGTGTTAAATAAATAAATAAATAATAAAACTTTAAGCTTACTTGCTTGACATATCTAATAATTTAAAATTAATAACATAAATAACACTTCATTGAATTACGTCTAAGTGTATAAAATATCTAAGTTCATTAATCGACCAGTTACGCTGTTAATAACTAATGATATGCATATATTGTTACATTCACATGAATTAATAAAAACATTTAAAAGCAGTACACATATGGATGATAAATCTACGAAACAAATGATTGTCAATAACTAAGGAACATCAATGAAATCGTCTTAGATATGATATCATGCAGCATATAAATAATGAACATTAATTAATAATCACACATAGTATATATCTTTTAAAGATTCATTATTATATTACATTTATAATTATCTACTAGAAAATTAAAAATTTCCTTATTAAATACATTGGCGTTGAACATTCTAAAGGCCATTTTAAAAAAGAAACCTTCAATCTTTAAGTTTGCCCATTTTGTAAAAATAATCTCGGTTTAGGTTCTACGATGCAATTGGCTGTATTATGAACGACTATAGAATTGCATAAACCAATGCGTTTTAATATTAAGAGCAATCCATCATTCTGTTGGGACATTGCGGAGGCACCGGTTCATTTGCGAGACCATTATACTCAATGTCAATGCTGTTAGATCTTGACATACTTCTATATTAACTCTAATATTAATTCCAGTCAAACTGGTTAAATAATAGTGATATTTCATTATCTACTATCGGAAATTGTGTAATGTTACAGACACTTCTGTTGAGTTGCTAAAACATTGATTGATAATGTTTTGTTTAATGAAATTAAAATTTTAGATTTAATGATTTTATAGATAAAACTTTTAAAAAATTCATTCAAACTATTTTAAAAGCTTCCTATACTTTTCGTTTGAAATTTCGACGGTTTAATTTCTTTAAGCAAGTGTTATTTTTATTTGGACCCACATGCGACCAGTTAGAACAAAGGTTGTGAGTTTGTGTTATAGGTGCTAGCACAACATAGACAATGTTAACCCTAGAGCGAGAATTTAATCTCACCTTTACGAAACAAACCATAAACAGACCCAAAGCTATTGTTTAAAACTTGTCCAGGCGTGTATCACAACAACGCCGAGACATATGTTTGTACTTTCTAGACAATTAGAGATTTGATATTTCGTGAATAACCAAATAAAATCCGGTTGAGAAAACGCTTGACATAAACTCGTCGCCTACAAAACGGCAAACTTTCACCGAACATGATGCGTTCGCGCGGTTAGTGGGCCAATTACGTCACAAAACCAATGTGAAGGTCATCGGACCATTCACTCCCGACGATTGGACAAAGGCTTCTATTATCCAAAATCCACTTAATAATTATCCATTTAATAACGTTCTGGGGGTCATCAATAGTAACATTATATACAACCCGAATAGTTAATTTGTATGGTAAGCTTAAGCTTTGTTTGGGAACTGGCAGTAAATGTAGAGTCAAAGTTCTTTGACGATTCATAAGTTAACCATAGTTACCTATGTGAGAATGAATAATTTTTTGATTTATTTAAGCGACGTCACAAGCATGTAGAATTATATATACCTACTATGTAGAACTTTTTTGTTTTATATATGATTAGTTTCCTTTTTTTTTTAAATTGTATACCTGTAATGCTGTGCATCCCTATAATTTATGCACATACATGCCTTGTGTGTTTTTTTGTAATTTTGTTGGATTATGTTGGTATGTGTGTTGTTGGTGTGCGTTATTAAATAAATAATAATAAAATATATAAGTAGGAACAATATTCCTGCTACGAAAGCAGTGCGTCATAAGATCGTAAGGCAATGGGATTTCCCGCATTGCAATAAACAAGGGGACTGGATTTTAATTTTGCCACGTTATGAATACGAAAAAGTCTCAGAACACGATATTATCTATAGCTTCATTTGTATTGTGTTTTTTTCCTTGGCCTGGTTTACAGTTAGGGTAACATGCAGTTATGATAATGTATATACGTTTAACGTTATTCAATTAGTTTTTTGTACATTTGACATTCCATAATAGATGTTTAAAAGATTTCGCTATTCAGTGATAATTTGTATTCACACTCAAATAAATGTATGAAATATGTTTAAACTTAACAGATTGTAATTTCTAAATCGTTAAAAATGTCTAGTTATGAAAGTGTGAAATCGCTTATAGGCGTAACTACTAGGTTATTTCCGTCACTCGTATTTGTACATACACATACTATAAAAATATATTTTTTTCTAAACTAAATAATCACGGTAAAGTTATTGGTTTCTTAATTAATTTATTAGAACATGTATCGTCAGAACTTGAGTTTAAGTCAGTGATAAATAATTTTTGAGATTAGATTGGCTAAACAATTATACTGTATGACCAAAAAGTGATTTTGGAGAGTTCATCAATTAGCACAAAAAGTGATTTCGAACAATCACCACGGAATAATTGGAGAGGCACCACAAGAGAACTTCTCATACGGAATATTTAGCAATCAATATAACACAGAAACGTAATTAATTTATTTTATTAACGCCGTGAATACATAACATCAATTATATGTTTACACTTTAGACTTGATTAAAAATTATATTCAAACTCAAACTATCTTTATTCAAGTAGGTCATTATAAAGACACTTTTGAATCGTCAATTTTTACACTACCACCGGTTCGGAAGGCAGTCATCTACCGAGAAGAACCGGCAAGAAACTCGATAGTTGCTCTTTTAAAATAAACAATTAATACAACATTGTGCTATTATTACAATAACAAAGCATTGTAAGGCTACTCAAGAATTGAACTGTCCCGATGCTGAGCCAATTGCCGACACATTAAAGGGATCTTTGTCCTCTAAATATTCGTTATTCAATACAAATTTGTTATTCTGAAAGTAACATATATTTAAACGAAAAAAACCTTGTATCTGCCAATAATAAAATCCAATCAAGAATTATAGTGGGCGATTAGATGTATATCCTTTATATTGTTCAATGACATTCAAGAGAGATCCTGTTGATCTGTTTTCTGACTCAGATTTGTGTCTGTTTCCGTGATAGCCGAATATTCGAAACTCATGCGCGACTATAAATTGAATTTCTTTTGCTTCATCATGCATAACTGATGTTTTTAATAGTAGAAATATTGAAATCGACTATGACGGTATACTATGGTAACTAGTTGTGGAATGAAATGGAAACATAATAGTTTATGTTTCTAACGTGTTCAACTGTTATTATTTGTAGTACACTGAAATTCGAAAGGCCTTAATAAAGTAAAATTGCAGTACAAAAGTGCCATATCACGTACCGCGTGGCCTCGCGGTCGAGTTCTACATTTACTTCCTAGTTTACTGGCCAACCTAGACACATTTAAATTAGGTTTGTTGTACGTATTTCTAGGTAAACTAGGTTCTAATTTACTATGCGCGGGGGCGTTATGGAGATCTTGATTATAGCACCTCACATTATATCATGGAATTACTCTGTTATAACTTAACCGACTTAAACTGTTTATAATATGCGCAAAAAAATGAAGAAAAAAAACATATTCTTACAAATGGCCTGACTTTTTAATATTTTAATATAAATCATATTTTGTATTAACTCTTTACTCAGCTTGTTAGTTCCATATTTATCCATTAATTACTATTTATTTATTTTCAATCGTATACCCTTTTCTTCTTTTATAAAGAAAGAATAAATACTCAAAGCACAGTATAGAAAAAACAGTGTTACCACGACCTATAGGAATGTATAAATCTTAACAAAATTCATATCATTAATAATGATTGACTCAGCATTTCGATTGGTTAATTTTCCATTTGTTGCTCCAAAAGGTAGAACATTAATGCAGGCGTCGATCCACATCTGTTTCACCGCTAGTGAGAATCGGGTTAATAATTATAGCCGCTAAGGAGGCCTCTGGTCTCGTCGGGAGGTTACATATAGCGGTGAATTATACTGATTCGCTTTCAAATAATCTGTGCACGTTAAAAATGCCTATCAAATATTCACGATTAATGGACTCTTCGTGGAAATATTTGCACAGCAATTCGTCATTGTTTGATTTTATACCGATCAAGATTGAACTGCACTGATGACCTTCGCACTTTTATAAACAGTATATTTATGTTATACTTTGTTTTGTTTGGCGTGATCGCAAAAGAACGAACAGTGGTATATTTTTCGAAGATCTAATTCGCGCTTCTCTATTTCGGAATAAATTATTAGGTGTTAGAATATGTAACGCCTCCGACAAAGCGTCATACAAAACATGTGCCTCAAGTGGTAAAAATTAAAATAATAAACAATAAATAAAGAAATATGTTATTTAATCTTGTATTTTTAAATAAGATTATTGAAATGTGGTAAAACTTCGCTAGAACGTTTGCAAAATCGAAATAAAAATGTTATAAATTCGCGTATATATCCGGCAGAGCCATTTTAAATTAAGCATAACTATATCTTAGTTATGGAACTTATGTTATGGGGTCTATTAGGAGAATATGATATAACGTTTATATACAGCAAAAATATTATTTTAAAACTTTTTAAAAGTCTTTATAAACCCACTTGTGAATCGTCAATTTTTACATTACCACCGGTTCGGAAGTCAGTTATCTACCGAGAAGAACCGGCATGAAACTCGATAGCTGTCCTTCTCGAACTTAAAAACATCATAAACCAACTAAACCCAAATACAATATACGACTTTGAAAAACATTTTAAAACGAATTGTTCTAGATTGTACTGTAAGCCATTTTTACTTTACTTGTAAATTGACCCAATTCAAAATTAGTTTGGTTACCGCATAGAAATTGAATACACGCGAATTGACCAGAGTGCCGAGTGCAATTTTGCACTGACATCTTTTACACATTAATAAATATATGCAAATTGAACACTAATTAAACTGTTGACTAAGGTGTGGCCTTAACGAGTGCCGAGCTCGCCTATGTAAGCGGAAGTAAACTTAAGCGATGCTTATCACACTGTTACATCCTAATTTTCACCATCTCTGTCTCTTACGTGTTTTTAATATTACCTAATCTATTTCTATGTATGCTAGCTGAATGTTATACAACTAATAAACATATCTACAAAATGTGTTACTTTTCGATAATAAATATCTTATATTTCAATCAGAATATTCAGTAGTATGGAGTGATGTGTTTCAAGTAGCGGTAGATAAGCAGTGTGGAGAACGTTTATTGAACTGCACTGAGGGCGAATAAACCGTATGTTAAAGATATATTTATTTACAACTGAAGCCAAAAAACATACCACAATTAACACTTAATTAATTCTTAATCTACTTACATATAACTTCTATGTAGTTCCACTATCATTTCTAAACATGTCAAAAATATATTATATCACATTCTGGTGCAGAGTTAAGAAAATGATTAATTTGGGTTATCATGCGCGGTACGGGACTTTGTATCGGGCAATAGGTAAGATCTTAATGAATTCTACTATTTTCTTATAATAATATGTAATACCGTCTGAAATTTCTATTTATCAAAATTGTTTTAAAAATCTGCTTTTCACGAACCACTGACAACCAAATGCGTTGATTTAGTATAAGACCTGTTTGTTTAAACGAAATTTAAAAAAAACAGTGGTTAGAATTAATTACTTGTTAATCAATCTTTTCTTGATTAGTCTCGGTGTACTGTGTTTGCGGGTTGTTATGCCCACGATGATAGAAAAACGTTATTTTATACAGTTTTTATATAATATAGATATTGACCCATTCGCTGGTGCATGGTTCAATACTTGCAGATCCTTTCGACCGTTCTTGTGAAACATGCTTGGCAATTTTAAGGAGAGGTGGATAGTTTTCTGTCCGTTCTTCTCGTCCGCTCTACGCCCTTGATTTGGGAACTGGCAGTAAATGTTAAAGTCAAAACTTTTATCATTTTTTGTCTTTTTGACGATATGTACCATAACTATGTGCATAAAGAAATTTTCGATTTTGATTTCATTTTGTTATAAATTTTTTATAAGTTTCTTTATATGTATAAAACAATAAAAAAATAAATTATCAATCATTTGACACGTTGACTGTAACTGTCACGTGTTAATATTTTATTAAAGCAAAATATAACTTGCAGTCACTCTCAGTCAATACTGACCCGAGCTATTTTCATTGATGCTATTTTACAAGAGCGTTTAAAAAAGTCTCAAATAAGAAAACACAGAGCTATCGGAAGCGAGATTGTACGATCAGTTTAAAATTGCGTCAGTGGTGAGAGAGTAGTAACAGATTCTACTATGCACATGTTACAATTATGGTAAGTAGTACGGTAATAATCCTCGTGAACTGCACTTATAGGACTTCCTATAAACATTGAACCGTAGCTCGTTGCTGGAGGGCCTAACAAGGAGGGCAGCAGTCAAGTACTAGTTAGAGACGCACTTTATATGGCCATTTCTTTTTTTTTACAAATATTCAATATATATTTACTAAACTTACTATTTTTTCTGTTACACTACTTTTTTTTTCCGAGGTGGATATGCATTTCCGCATTCCCTGGTCCCAAAGGATAAGGGATATGTGGGACTCAACCCACGCTGGTGTCTCTGCTCTTCAGAGACGAGGTGGGCAATACCCACTAAAACCACCTCGGGTTAACCTACAAGACCACATTGAAAGGGCCCTGGGGTCGCTTTCGCACTCAACCAGGCATTCTGTTACACTACTAGTGTGGCCTATGAAATTTATTGTTGCATGCCATATTGTTGGCTAATTGTGTAGTTCTATAAGATTTTTCTTTTTCATCATCTTGATCATCTTTATTTTCCTTGTTGATAATTCATATTGTTATACAATGTCTTTGTACAAACAAGTGACAATTAAAATATATATATATAAATGTTTCTTATCTTATGTATTAATGATCTTTCTTTGAAAATAAAGATGATCAAGAAATCGAACAAAACATACATTACATAGTTTTTAAATATACTGGCTTTTAATTCCGCTTAACACTTTTCAAACAATATACACTTGCATATTGAATGAATTATTAATAACTCAATGTCATGGAAGATGCTACAAGAAAATTATTAAAATCCATAAGGAAATAATAACTTTAATAACTGTCACGTCAGAAAGAGATAAACGAGTACGCTAATAGAATGCAATTCTACGTACAACTTTACGGACTCAATACTTAATTAAATACAAAAACCAAACGGAGTTTGGGTCAAGAACGAAACAAAAGTTTTAGAAAGGTAGGGAAACACAAAAGTCTTACATTAATATTTATAAATCATTACTTGAGTGTTTTAACTATTTAACGTCTGGATCGATAGATTCTATATCAAAAGCATATCTTGTATATAAAATTCGTCGTAAAATATTTGTTGTATTAAGACAAACAAAAGATATGTTTTTTTTGTTTCAAATACTATTATATAGGTAAAACATCGTAATTTTATTGTATTGTGTTTTTTATGTAGGCACACGAGCAGGCAGTTCAATTCAAATAATTTGTGTGTATACTTTGTTTAAAGTATCTTGTAAGTTTTTTTTTATTTCATTTATTTAATTACACTTTATTGCACTTGAACAGTAGAAGTAAATGACGTTAATAGATGTTTGTACATATAACAGTAACGGCGGCCTTATCGCTCATAAGCGATCTCTTCAAGACAATCCACAATTTTTTTGTATATATTTAGCACATGATATGTTTGGTGACAGTTTTAATAAAATAAATTTAACTATTGAAATGACACTAAAATCGTATAACTCTTTGTCAGGTAGCGAAGGAATGTTTTTTACCTACGTTAGTACTAACGAAGAGTAGGCTGTGTACGAGTATTTACTAAATCCGTTTAGTTACGTAAAGTAAATCTCATTACGCGATAAACACTATTACAAAATACATAGTATTTAATAAGAACGTATAAATGCGTTTAAAAATTGTTTTGTAATAATCCTTATTAATGTACCGTACAAGTTCAAAGTAGTGTTGTTAAATGACCTAACAGATCATACTTGAATCATAGGAACAATACAAATTAACGAGTCTATTCATATAATTATATTTTTATTAAGTGTAGTTGCCACAGACATTGTAATTATTTTCAATAAACGCATTGGAACGCGATAAGTATTATCGAGTAACAAACACTATTGACACAGTACAGAGCCAAGGACTGAGAACAATATTTTTTATGAATCATAAAAAATAACAATTGACGAGCGTTATACATCCGTTTCCCCTTTAATTGTGATTTATCAAAACGCGAAACCTCAACCTTTTTTTTGTGGTCAGATGTGAAAAAAAAAACGTCAAACAATGTTAAGTTATATCTCAAAACAGCCAAAGTCTTCACCGTTTTCATAATATTAATCGGCCATTTACACCAACATAACTTAACGTACTTAAGTGATTTGTTATTTAATCGATATTCTTCTTATCATTAATGCAGAGGAAAAATTTATACATATGTTTTTTTAAATTTTCACTTGTTTGTACAAAGACATTGTATAACAATATGAATATATATTTTTATTCATTTTTTTCTGTTCGTGTTTTTTTTTGTCTATTTTCGATTGTATGTTTTGACCTTGTTTTGGCTTAGTTGTTGACCTATTTTTGTTGTGTAAGCTTTTTGGAATAAGCTGTATAGGTTTAAGAAATAAAAAATAAAATAAAATAGAATACAAATCGTGTAAAACCAAATGTATTGTAAACCTAATGATCTCTTCGATGTATGCTCGATCAAAGAAACAACTCCTAACTATGTAAAAATCAGTCTGTTCCATCAATACCGTCAATTTTTGGGTGCCACGATTCCCAGTCGTGTTGTAAAGTCGTGACGTGAACTCGTTTACGATCATTGTTCATAAATGGGTCTTACGGACAAAAACAGTTATACTTCTAGATCTATCTATTAGAACAAAGCATAGACTAATTAAGCCCCTTGTCGTACGGGTCGTAGGGCAATAACGTCCGGTCATTTTATGAGCCTTTACAGCACATATGTTTTATTAATTTAGCCCAAAGTAGCAATAACCTATGAGTGCGGATTACGCGACCCGTATACATTTAATATTACGTTAATGAAGTTTTCTAATTAAATATAAAACTTTTTGCTCGTATTCAGGGTCAGCACCCGGCAGCCGCGATCTAACCTTCAAAACGACGGAACTCGGAAATAATATCCACTCGAACAATTAGAAGTTTACGCGTTATTAAAATGTAAATTCGTATATGTGTTTACTGGGTTAGTTATGTAGAAATGATTAATGAAAGCCATATAATTTAAACTGTATATACTATTGATAATATAATATATATTTTTAACTCCTTAAATTATCTTATATGGTAAAACGAATACACAATATCAGAATGTTTGTGCTAGTTTCTGTTTCGTTTTAAGCTGAGCAACTATGAACAATCGATTCTTATATATATATATATATATTCTCAATAAGATTTAAATATATTTTTAGAAGATAGGGAGACAGACATGAACTAGACTATAACTGGGTAGTTATGTGGGCATTTATATGTAAATTTGTGTATTTATATTTCTACTACTGTAACTTAAGCAAAATTTAGAGAGAAAAAAAAAGAAAGATTTAAAGTACTTGTAACATTAAACGTACTATAATTTGTCAGGTTAAAGTAAATATGGACATTTCCTGATTTTTAAATAAGGCTTTAAAAGTGCTTGTTTTGTAACATCCGACACTTTAATTGTATAATGCACTAACAGTGTCTGGTTTGGCGCCAGCACTCTCGTATACATTATTCTGAAATGGTTCTATTTTAATAAACGTAGATATATGACTCAGTTTTTTTTATTCTGTGTTGATAGTATAATCGTAAATATTTTGACTGAAGAACAGCTTTTGGGGAAGGGATACCTACAATAAGCTGCAAGGAATGGTTGAGGGAACCAGAAAAAAAAGAACATGACACAGTTGATAAGACCGCTCATGTCCGTAAAGGCATACACAATGATATTATCAAATCTTGTCTTGATTCTTGCGGTGTTTAGAGTGTAAAAATTACACAATTTCACATTACTTATACTCAGGTATATTATTCAAAGCAGTATCATATTTGTATTTGCGAGTTTATTGAACTCGGATTCGTATAGTGATAGAATAAAACAACCGGAATTAATCTAAATAAATATCGATAGAGCCAATAACATTTATTGGTATATGACCTTCATTCAATTGTTTTGAATTTTCACTGATTGAAGTAATTTATAATAGTTGCATTGGTTTGAACAATCACGTAACATGCGTAATTGGTTAGAATTGGACATGATAACGAGTCAAGGACACGGTTTATTGTGTGTTGGCTGAGACCCGCGGTTTCACTTGCGTATGTACGCTCATTACGTAAGGCAACCAAAGTACCGAAATTGATAGGTGTATTTAATAAACGATAGTTTTAATTCAAATCTAAACCAAAATACGGATATGTACATTTAATTACGCAAATCGATTAAAAACATCGGTACTTTTTTCAAATATGCAACACGGCAATATCTTACTCTGACTCCTTATCTAATGGTTAAATCATTGAACATGCGGAATTCAATTTTCTAACTGACTGACAATTAACTTATTATTTATTTTTAAGAAATCGTGATTTTTAATGCCTTTTGTTAAGAAAATGTCCACAGCCAATTAAAATAACGTCTTGGCATTATTATAACGCAAAACAAACGAAATAAAGGGGCAATAAACTTTAACGTACAAAAAGTCTATTTATTATAAAATAATTCTCGATTACAAAAAATAGGAATGTGTCCTATTTTTAAATAACTGAGGTTATTTCCCGTCATTATCTTATCAGATAATATTGCTATAATAATTTAAATTTTATTATCGTTAAAGATTTTCCGACTTACAATATTATTGATTACAGTTTTAAAATCTTGTTTAAGATTTAACACATTGTATTTACTTATACAGTACTTGTCGGTGAGTTAAGTGAATGGAGCCAAATATAAAGCGAGGCCATTAGTTTTTAATATGTACATAACCGCACAGACTTGGTGGCTTATTCGTGAACTTCTCGTAAATTATAAAAAAAAAAACAATTAAAAACCTGTTTTTACACATACCAAAAAGAAAAAAAAATACATGTGACGTTTTGTGACTAATAGGTGAATAACTAGAACAAACACTCATATCAATTTGATACACTTTTAAATCCTAACAACTGATCAATTATAACAGTTGTAATAATCCAATTATTCAGCATTAAACTTTAAACTGCAATCTAGAACATTCTATTTCGGTAATAAAAAGTAATTATTACATTAAAATCGTATCCAAGTAATTTCATTTGTTAGCTACCGAGTTTGCACACTTTGAGAAACTTAAAAAAATACCTCGGGTGTGAAAAAAAGTGAATGTATTAGTATGTGTTAGACGGTTGTTCTTTGTGATACAAAAGTTATTTCATTCAACTAAATTGCTGTATGTTATAAAACATCTGGGTCGCATGGATCTCTCTATTGTAACAGTTCATTTAAGAATAACGCACAACTTTCGCTTTACTATATACGTATAACTTATATTCGTATTTTAATTTAGAACCATTTTAAATACGATGTTTAAATTTCAGATCATCAACAGATAAGATCACATCTATCTTTAGCTAAAACCGTAATGTACACAGTTATCAAAGCAGAATAACCAGTAGAATTCCACAGCATCATTTATCTTGAACAATAACCTGCCAGTGCGCATAAGAACTATCCCGTTTTATTTCCAACAATCAACCTTTTACTTTAGACTCATATTCAATTTAGACTGATATTTCAATTTAGTATAATATGATAGTTGATAGATCCAGTAGAGAATAATCGAAACTATCTGAAGAACATTATTATTAATATAAAATATTGGTTGGTTGAACGCGATAGGATCTATTTTTGACTCACTAATTTCAATATAAGGAGATATGATTGTAATAAAATAATTACAATATACGAGTCTTAATGCGGCTGAACGCGCGGGGAGCGACTTGTAAATTATATGACTCATAATTTCGGTTGCTTAATAAAGCGTCTTTTCATTTCATTTGAAAAAAAAAACAATATTTTGCATATAAAATAATGTCGACGACATACTGTTGATATTTTTTGGAAGAAAGAGCACTTGTGCTAAATATAAATCTATGTTAACAAAAACATACTATTTTCATAGAAAAGTGTGTATGCTCTTTTGTCACTTTCCGTCAAATTACATTTACCCAATGAGGAAAGGAGATAAATGCTTTGAATTGATTTGATTTTTATGAAAGATACAATATTGTATTCAATAGCGAAGACTGACCAATATTATTTTTAAAGTGTATTAAGAAGGAGGGTAATCTCAAGAACCATTAAGCGTAGTTATTAATAACTATACAAACATTTACGGTATAACTATAATCTGTGACGTACAATGATTAGCAAATGTATGCAATTAGAAATAATTATCGCTGGAAAGAGAACTTATTAACGAAGCCTTACCGTACACTTTGCATACAGTTACATATTAACTGTTATATATATTATTATTAAATACATTTATCGTGTAATTTCTAGAAACGGCTCGCTCGTCAATAGTCTATGGTATACTTATTATACAATACAATTTTAACTTATGTTATAGTCTGACAACCGTTAAGTCGTCTTAAGATCTTCCTTCGCTGTGTAAGATTAAAAAAGAAATACCGTAGTCAATTTGACTCTGCATCGCGCAACATTTTCCCAACAAATTTCACAATATTCAAGTCAAGGTAAATTTTTGTGTTTACGGATCAACACCGAATCAACAACCGAAATATATGTAGTGTTTTAGTATTTAAAAAAAAATCTTCTCGGTTTAGTTGCGTCATTCTGTTGGTTCATAAGATATTTTACAAAATAGTTGTTATTTGGTCTACAGTTCGTTGATATTAATGATACAACTTTTTAATTTTCGCTTTACTTGTTCGGTAAGCACACTGGCAAATTGCCGTAACGATTGTACTCTGTTATCTTTGAAACAAGGCATGTCACCAAAACGTGAAATAATTTATTTTTTATATTTTCTATTAGATACTGAAACGAATCGTTATTAATAAATTATCACCTAATATGACATTTTCAACGAAATATTAATAATGTCCGTAGTTTAAAATAATTATTAGTGTTCAGTTTATGTCGCGAGAAATACGAATCTCGCGATGTTCGTCATACATTACATACTTTACGGTGGACCTTGCCAATATTATTTATGCCCAATATTTTACGGTTTACTGATAAATTATAAATAAACACGTTTTAGTATTACAAATAAAGATTATATATCAGTGTCTATTTATACATTTCATGGTTTTTTTTTTTGATAACCGAAAAGGAAATGCTTTAACATTCCCCGCAACCTTAAATTCACGGAGATATGTGGGACTCAACTCACTAACCAGACAACCTTTGCTACTCAGGGGACCGGTGTGCCATACCCTCTAAAACACTCCTCGGGTGTAACCCACGATTCCGCATATCGAGACTGCTGGGGTTGCGTTTGCATTCTACCAAAGAACATTCTACCAGAGACCTATACATGTTAGTGATGCTAGTGATTTTATAAAAAGTTATTTTTTTACAAAAATTAACAATTATTATTGTTATGTTGTAATCATATCCAATTATTAATTTAGTAGATTGGAAATAAATAATGTAAATATGAGATTAAATGTATTTTTATGTAAAGAGAGCCTTTTAATGTGTATATTTAAAAATACTACTGAAACTATTCAATCAAATCGGCAGACTTGTCTATCAATACTCAAGATACCGAAGATTGCCGTAAAGCATATCTCAAACTTAAATCCAACTTCAATAAATTGATGCTCGGTGTAATCCCGTGATTTGAAATATACTGATGAGTTCTACGCGAGAGCCGAGATAAATTTTTGCAACTGCTTTCACGTAACTCATTTAACTTGTAAGTGATGTACAAACCGTATACAAGAACTTAGATTGTATGAAACCTTTTGTATAAATCATTCAATGTCACACAACACTTCTATTCTTTTGTCATGTTGAGAATCTATTATTATAGTATGATACAATGAGTCTGATAATCATTGTTTTTTTTTTATCAATACACATTTCTTTACCCATGAGACTGTTCTAAGAAATTGTGATGGATTTCGCGAATCCAGAGTACTTGGGATGTAAATCACATATACACGAATATATTTCAATTTTAGTTAAATATTTTAAAAAAAACTCTTATTATTAGTACGGTTCATAAGGTACGTTAGACGAACATAAGGCGATCTTTATATATATATATATATATATATATATATATATATATATATATATATATGTTTAAGCCCATTACCACTTATATGTACATATGTTGTTTCGAACGATTGACGAGGGCTAATCAAAGGCATCGTTAATTGAAAAACCCATCACAAACCACCCAAAATAAACAGTTGACGTAAGCCGTGAAAGTAATGACTACACATTTATTAGCAATAACGATGGTATGTCTTCAAACTATAATTACACAATATGGTAGATTATCAAACGTATAGAATTAAGGTTTTTGTACCTATTTAGTATACTGGACATTACATATGTAAATGGTTTGTTTTGAGTGGAGGCGACTTTTTTTATGGTAACAGGAAGCAAACGAGCAGGCGGGTCACTTTGAGTGATGCCAACCGCCTCCCATGGACACCTGCCACGCAAGGAGGCTTACAAGTGAGTTGCCGACCTTTAAGAGAAAGCTCTTTATTTGAAGGTCCCCAAGTCGTAGCGGCTCGGGAATACCTGCGCTGGCAGTTGGTTCCACAAAGAGGTGGTGCGCGGCAGAAACTGCCTTAAAAAACGCACAGTCGTGGAGCGCCAGACGTCAAGGTGGATAATCCAAAGCTTTTAAATTTTTTTTTTTGTGTTATATAGTCTATTAGATTCTTACCTGACACGTGTACTTTATCGATAACACGCCCCTACTAAATTAACGCGCGACCGGGTATCAAGAAAAGCATAAACTTTTAACCTTACTTTCTTGATTAATTTTAAATTTCAATGGAAACCTACAAGAGATGGTATATCACTTTAATATAACGACACAACAGATTTTCTTAAACCATATTCGAGGCTTACTGTGATTAAAACGTGTTTATGACAGTTTCTAACGTTTCTTCACAAATACGCTATACTTTATAAATGTTTCAACAGCATCTATAAAATATACATAAACCTATTTGCTTGATATATAAGTGTTGTTTGCAATAACATTGAAGAAATTTGTCTAAATTACAGAACGCGAACAGCTTTTGAAACTAGATAGATTGCAGAAGAGCACGCAAAACGCGTGTAAATATAAAACTAGACTATTTAGATCATAATATTTTTCTCGGCTGTGTACATCGTAATATCGATAACATTGTATAAACGGCTACCAAAATAAAAACTATTTGGCTGAGGTTAACCCATGTAAACTTAGTTTTGGTGACGTTCAAAACGTGGTTGTAAATTATCCTATTTAAAATAAAGAATTTTGACTTTTATTAAATAAACGAACAGTTTCCTTCTTTGCAACATATTTCATTTGTTCTCCGATCTGTATTGGAAGAAGCATGTTATAAAAAATAGCTTTCTTCGACGAACATACGTAAAACCTAACGCGCTTACGCATAACATTTCCCGCAACAATTAGGAACATTTTGAAGTAGTTATTTTATTCAAATAACCTTGTCCCACTGACCTAGAGAAATCAAAACAATCCCTAAACTTATTTTATATTTCCCTGAAACAATTCAGAATTGACTGAAGCTGAAAATTTTAAATTGTATAGCGTGCATCGGAAGTGTTACACGTCGACCTTATGACAGTCGTGATATGTACTATTTAACCTTAATGAATATCCGGCTGTCGTTCACGGTTAGGTTTACTGCCAATTAAATTCTTCATTGAATCGTGTTAAACGGATTTACGATTAAAATTTAATGAATTTATATAATTAATATCCGTTTTCTTAATTAAAGGAGAGTTTAGTGTATATGAAGACTTTGTAAAAAGTAAGAACAAACTAACACAGTTTAATTTAAATATTAATTTTACCACGGTAGTCGTTATATGTATGACAACAATGATTTATGATGACGATTAACATACTCAATATAAATTTAAGTTTACGCGAGTATCTATATTGAAATACATTTTTAACATTATTTACGTATATCGGATCCAATAAAAAATAAGTACCACACACGAACGACCGAAAAAATACAATAAGACAATAGACATGTTTATTTTTTTGTATTTCTATATGACCACTATAAAATAAAACAAAACTGTATCAAAAGTGTTAGTGACCATTGCTGGAAGGCACTCGCAAGTACGAAACTTATAAAATAGTATTGCATATATGTAAAAAGTTTTATTTAAATTACCCTAAATTATTTCTCCCTGTTATTTTTCCATGAAACCAAGAAGTAGTAGCTCACAAATATAACTGAACATGTGATTAAATAATTTTTCAAAGCTTTTTATATGAAATCGTTTCTTTGTTGAACATAATAAATCCTTTCATTGTGTTTAACGGTTTGTTGTACGTTGTTGTCAGGTTACAACCTTGACCAATGACCTATTTGGACTGTCGGTATACAGACACACCCTTTTTGAAATATTCATACGATTCGAAATCACGCGACAATGTATAAATTACGAGATAATCACCATTGAATTTTTATAACGTTGATCAATGTTCATCACTGTGTTATACCCGCGAATGTTTTCCCCACCAAAGAAAAGCCAGAATATGCCTAATATAATTTATACATATAAATTATGTTAAAAAATAATGAGATCAAATTGGTTAGGGTTATGAAGTACTCTGTTTATTTATCTATTTTAAAGAGGGTAACATCTGAATATAATATAAAAAAATAACAGCTACTCCTTCAACATCTCACATGTCAGATAAAATATATATTTTTTTAAAGTAAGAAATGTCTTTTAAACTAATAAATACTATATATAATTAACGTACAGTCTTTATGTAATTATTTACTGATTTATTTTCTTTTGTTCCATTAAACCTTGTTCATTGTTAATAAAACATTTTAATTAGTTATTAACGCGTTTTTATTATTAAATAACAAGTTCTTAATTTTAACGTGATATCTGCAAAAGATAATATTATAAATAAAACGAATTCAATGTTGTATAAGACAATTTTATTTTGTGTGGAAATGAGACTGTTACAACAAAACCATCGCAATAATTCAGACGAAGCGAAGAGGCTCGCTGTAATATCTTTTGTCACGGTATTTGCTTAGATTATACGGAATTACAGAAAAATATGTTTTCAACTGGAACTGTCAACTTGTTTTAAAAACGTATATACAACTCAAGGTGCATGTTGCCCATTTTGGAGTCTCTTTAATTAATATTTTTCTTTATATTGTGTTTCATTTCGGAATTTAATTAATCTGGAATCTAATTGTATTGTATGTGAGATTATTCCGTGACATTGTAAACAAAAGATAAATTATACGTGGCCAATGACAAAAAAAAACATAAAATAGTTTCCACGTAAAGAGGTTTTAGTCCTGCGACTGAACAACTGAGATGATCTTAATACGTTTGATTGTGAATTACAAACAAACTTCCTCAACATAATCCTTCACAATACGAAAATAGGTATTCAATATTGCCCGCGTTGGGGTCTCAAACAAGACCGGATTAATTGCTAACGATATCTCGTTTTGAAAAACGTAATGACTTGAGCAATCGTTAATGTACATACGAAAATAAGTTGTAATATGTTGTTACATCTATGTTTTTAAAAATGAAACGATCGTCTATCGTTTTACATTCTAACCGAACCAAAGCGAGTCTGTTGTGGATGAGAGCTCTGTGTGTACTTTAGAATTAGACATAAAATATTCAAATAAAAAAATCAAGTGCTATCAGATAATATCAGATAACGCGATCTGTGATGACGAAAGCGACTGGTACTAAAATATAATTGTAAGTTTTTTAATAAGTCAATAAAAAATTGATCGTTTCTCAGTATTACGTTATCATCGATATATTTATTATAATAACAAAACATTTTGTTATCTATGTAGATTTAGTTTGAATAAAGATTAAATCACACTTTTTATATCTATGGAAAGTTGACCTATATGAAAATAGTAACTGAAGTCAATATTTGACGAGCATCAAACACACCTGCCTGATCAAATATTACAATCCAATCATATTACGAATGTTTACTTACTTTCGTGATTTCACAATAATTGAAACTAAACATATTTAATGACGAAACGACATTCTACTGATCAATTATTACAATTGTGTAGAAGCATATTACGAGACGTTTTAAATTCATATTATTCATTTAATATTATAAAATACGATATGGACCATTTATATTATGTAGAATATGCCAAGCTATAAAATCACAGGACTTTATCTTAACGCTGGGTGTGACCGCGAGACACAACTAGTTTAAATATAAACAATATCAGAATTGTCGGATTGATGGCCGCAATTAAGATTATTATTTCTACGATAAGCATTCAGATAATAACAACCTGGGGCTCTGTGTGTGATATTATTGATTCCTCTAAAGATAGAACTCGCTTAACAGATTTAACCTTTGTAAGGGTTTTAAAATATAGCATTGGCGCAATGATTACCATGCCAGACTGCCAAACAAAGAGCAGATACAATTCCCGGTACGGTCAACATTTATGTGATAAGCATATAATATATAAGTGTATGTAGCTTATGAGTTGTGTTCGCACCCATAACACAAGTTAAATGGTCCCTTGGGGCTTACCATGTGTGTGATGTTTTTGGTAATGACTATGGACAAAGCAGCGATCGTAGGGTTTCAGGTAACGTGCAATTTGAAAATCATGACGTTACAACACGCAATATTTAGTCGTGCTTATAAATCGTACTATTAGAATGCCATACTTCTGTGAGTATCTACAACTTTCGTGAGAATATCCATGTAAAGTGCCGCGTGAGAATACGGTTTGCGTGACAGGCATCATATTTGAATGATAAATTACAGCCCCGAGTGGCTAAGTGAGCTGAATCAACTCGACGACAAACAAACTGTAATATTGATGATGGGACGGTTTCTTAAATTATGCAGAACTTTCGCTGTCGTTATAGATAGGTTGTAAACCTAGCATAGACAATACAAACATTCCAATTTACGTCTACTATTTTGTCATGAAGATTTTTCCAAAATATTTGCTTTTCCGGCAGATGCAAAATAATGTTAAAAACATACGCTTGCGTATTTTTTTAACCAAGATCATAGTTTTAAAAAACATTTCGATTTATTTCAATACATTAATTTAGATCGCGAATCAAGAGCTTAAACAAGGAAAATGTGTTATATTATGTAAGTAGGTACACGTGTTTCCTTATATACTTGATATTTCTATGGAATCACATAAATAGATTCATTATAATAAATACAACTATTACAGCCCATAAAATATGCGTCGTTCGCGTGAAAGTTCACTTATTTTGTGTAATTTTACCACAAAAGAATTACGTATTTTTCCTTCCCCAAGAAAAATATATAATATTACATCGGCAATAATCCTACACTTGAGTGTTTTCCTAGGTTCCGAAGCCTGACGTAACGTAATAAACGAACAAGTTACCACTGCATTGCGATTTAATTAACTTTGCTTTAGAAAATAGAAATATTAAATAAGCAGAGAATTTTAATAACTTTTTAACATTGTCGCCAATGTATAAATTGTAAAACATACAACCACATACAATAACATATATTTTTATGGGAGTTATTAAAAAGATTCTACAAAATAACCTTTTTGTTAAAAGATCTTTGTGAGATCTTCTTATAAGAATCAAGAATACAATGGAAGATTTATTTTTCAAGTCTTACAAGGAAGTGGAGCAGTGAATGTGTTTAAGGCCTACATCCAAGTTGATGCAGACTTTTCGCAAGTTTTTTTTATAGAAAAAGGGGCAAACGAGCAGGAGGCCAACCATAAAGGTGAAGTCGCCGCCCATAGACACTCACGTGGCTTGAGCCTGTGAGTGCCTTGCCGGCCATTTAAGGAGTGGTACACTTTTTTCTTGAAGGACCCTAAGTCGTAATGGTTCGGAAATACCGTGGCGGGCAGCTGGTTTCATAACGTGGTGATAAGAAATGTCTTACGAAACGCGCAGTGGTGGAACGACAGACATCAAGGTGATACGGGTGGAATTTACTATAAAACTATTGTTTTTATGTTCTTATCTTAAAAAATAAGTCCCTCATTTGAGTTTTACCGGTAAACTGACAACAATAACTCATTAATCTTTCAAGAAAAAACACTTCTATTAAAAAAAATATTTTCAATTGAAATTGAAAGCTAAAATTTTCCCATAATGGTTTTCATTATTTCTCAGTCCTACATATTATGTTACATAAAATGCGCAAAAGGAAATATTTTCTAGCATTACATCATCGGTAAACAATTTGTACAAATAGTATTTTAATTTAAGAAAAAATTTCATTTAAGTATCATCCAGAGAATAATTGTTTAATCAATGAATAAAAATGTAACTATATTGTTAAAAAGGCCTCATTCAAACTTTATTATTTGTAATAGCTTATAATTGTAAAGCGACGTAAACGTACAGAGACTTGACAAGTACTTCTTGCAAATAAATAGTTCATTGATCTTGATGATGTAAGTGACATTTAATCATCACATACAACCCACTGTGTTTACCCAATTACCCAAGTGATTTCAATAAAATAAGAGGCTCTAGCAAGATTTTGGATACACAGTTTGCAGGTGTATTTACTAAGGCCTGTTTCATGTGGGTGTTATCGTTAGTTGATGTCATATACATGTCCTTTACTTTAATAGTTGGATTTATGTGTTTACATGAATTAATATAAATGAAATTATTTTCTGGAAAACTTGTCTGAATGTAGTTTTTATTAAGTATTTAAGTAGTAATAGAATAGTGTACTCACTTGTTATACACTCTGCAGTATGAATTATTGATTCTTTTATCAGACATATGTCGTCTTCGATCCTCAAAAAGGTCCTTTATAGCGGTCACTGTTAGCACAAATAACACTGGAAACATGGCTACTTCCTTTCCAAACGCATTGACAGCTGGCACCCAGTTCAGTAGCACTATGAATATGAAATACACATTTGCAATCCGATGGAATTGTTCAAACAAGTTTTTCGGTAGAAATGATAGTAAGGTGTACTTTGTAGTCCGAATTTTGTTATTGCATCTGTGACCATTTGGGTGATCTTTGGGAGGTGTTTTATCCGGAATAAGATGGTTTGGTATGACAATAAGATGTCTGTTGTCAATAGCTGGTTGCTGCCTCCTCATAAGCCAGAAGACGGCACGCTGCCATCGAGGTACGACAGAAGCTCTTCGTAAAGTATAAATCGAGTCTGATCGCGAAGCCTGTCGAGAATGGCCTCGAACTGATGACAGCCGTGGTTGGGCACTAACAGGTGCTGCATCTCTGTGGCCAGGGGGCAATATAAATTCAGTTCTACTACCGGTGCGACTGTGACCAGGCCCGGAGGAAGGTCGGCCTCCTTCGCCAATCTGTCCATGAGACAAGGCACGCTGATGGCCACGCATTGCCGACTTGAGTGGTGGCCTCGATGTTGCTGGATTGCCAGCCAACATTGGAGTTCCTCCATGGCTTATAGATCGCGAATGTCCTTTTACTTTTGGAAAAAGATACGTCTGCTCTGGTACCCCCGGCAAACTTGGTACAATCGAAGGTGTCTCTCCACTGCCTTCTGTTGACATCTTTACTCATCTGCGAATCGGAAGAATAACCTTTCCCTTTCATTTAAAATAACAATTTAAGTCCACTTAGCACTGTTGTCCCACATTAGTTATTAAAAACTGGACCGTAAACTTTTAAGCATATGGTTTTTATTTATCTGTTCACGGTGGTATATATCAATCAACAATCAAAATTCAGTATTTTGCCTAGCACAACAACAAAACACAGTAATAGTTGGAGAATAAAGGGATAAGAAGCACATGGTAATTTTATTCAAACTGAGATATTATAAACTTATCGCAATTTTGTAAGACCGCCACGAAGAGAAAACAGACGTTACGAAATGTGTAGTGTGTACAAGACGAAAACTCAAAATACATTGAGTGGATTGACACTAATGACAAAATATAAATTGACACTATTTAATTTCAACTTTAGTTTGTGACATTGCCTTCAAATTGTATTTGTCTACGTAACGTGACTTCTGACGTTGACATCTACACAGGCTACAAATGTAAGTACATAATATAGGTTAAAGTACCTAAGGTACGTAAGTCTTTATAGTTAACATATGCGCTAGTAATATTTACCTAAACATTTTATACAACTTTTTTTTTTAAATATTTACATAATTTTAGTATCATACTTAAGTAATACGTCTAATTGTCTACATTTTTTTTAAATCCAAGAAAACGGATGCTATCGAAGACTAGATATATTAGTCACATAATAATATCTATAACATAGTGGTTTGTTTAAAAAGGACCAAAAAAAGTTACAAGTAAATTTTATTAGTTAGCTGTATCAAGATTTGAATGTTTAACATTCTATAAATATTTGCGGAAACACAATATATTCACAACTAGGTAAAACAATATTATTTTTCGGAATATTGGCACTACACAAGGTGAACGTCATCACCGGTGTCCGGTAGACATATTTGCTAAACCTTCCGACATATTGAGTTTTGACGTTTCTAAATTGCAATTTTCTCCGAATCTGCTTGCATTGAAATAATTATTAAATTGGTCCAGTAAAGATTTATTTATTTCCATCATGGATGAAGAATACGATGCGATTGTCTTGGGTACAGGTTTGAAGGAATGCATTATTAGTGGAATGCTTTCCGTGTCTGGAAAAAAAGTTCTTCACATTGATCGTAATAAGTATTACGGAGGAGAATCTGCATCGATTACCCCGTTAGAAGATTTATTTGAGAAGTTCAATGCACCTACTCCGGATGAAACTTATGGACGCGTTCGAGATTGGAATGTGGATCTAATCCCAAAGTTTTTGATGGCCAATGGCTTGCTTGTCAAGCTTTTAATCCACACGGGCGTCACCCGGTATTTGGAATTCAAGTCTATAGAAGGAAGCTATGTGTACAAGGGTGGAAAGATATCAAAGGTGCCCGTCGATCAAAAGGAAGCGTTGGCGTCCGATTTGATGGGCATGTTTGAGAAGAGGCGTTTCCGTAACTTTTTGATCTATGTTCAAGATTATCAGGAAGATGACCCTAAAACTTGGAAAGATTTTGATCCATCTATATCGAACATGCAGTCTCTTTACGAAAAGTTTGGCCTCGATAGAAACACTCAAGATTTTACAGGGCATGCCTTGGCCTTGTATCTTGATGATAACTACTTGCAACAACCGGCCAGCCAAACAATACGACGCATAAAGCTTTATTCAGATTCCTTGGCACGTTATGGTAAGTCACCTTATCTTTATCCCATGTTTGGCCTGGGTGAACTTCCTCAAGGCTTTGCACGTCTGTCTGCTATTTATGGAGGCACTTACATGCTGGACAAACCTATTGACGAGATTGTCCTTGGTGAAGGAGGAAAAGTTGTCGGTGTACGTTCTGGCAATGAAGTAGCTAAATGTAAACAGGTCTACTGTGACCCTAGCTATGTTCCTGACAGGGTGCATAAGAAGGGGCAAGTTATAAGATGTATTTGCTTGTTGGATCATCCAATAAACAATACTAAGGATGCTCTTTCTACTCAGATCATCATACCTCAAAAGCAAGTAGGTAGGAGTTCAGACATTTATGTCTCTGTTGTGTCCTATACTCACCATGTGGCAGCCAAGGGTTGGTTTGTCGCTATGGTCTCTACTACAGTCGAGACAAGTGACCCAGAATCTGAAATTAAGCCAGGCATTGACCTGTTGGGCCCAATCAGGCAGAAATTTGTTTCTGTGACAGATTACTTTGAACCTATTGATGATGGAAGCCAAAGCCAAATCTTTATTTCTGAATCTTATGATGCTACCACTCACTTTGAAACCACTTGTCTAGATGTGCTTAACATTTATAAGAGAGGAACCGGTGAAGAGTTTGATTTCTCTAAGGTAAAGGTAGAGTTGGGTGAAGAAGATCAATAATTATATATTTAACCATAATTAAATATTGCTTGTTTACTTTGAAAAATTTGTTAAAAACTGGCTTCTATTATATAAAATAGGGACTTTTGGGTATATGTAAGAGATTAGGTGAATGCAGTAGATATGTATTATTCTCAGTGCTCCAGTCGATGATTTTATTCTTATAAAGATATAATTTAAGATTTGTTATTTATAGGAAGCCCTTCCTGAAAAAAGATGCTTTATATTTTAATTATTTAAAAAAAAACAAGCCTAAGGATTTTATCTGTTCTAGCAGATGTTTATGTAAATATTGTTTGCATTCCAATTTTGTTACATTATAACAAAGTATAACTAGTATCCATATCATACTTGTCAACTAATGAATGCTCAGTGTACATCATAAATATCTTTGTATGATCATGAATTAAATTATCTTATTATGTAATAAATGGTTTTTTTACTTATCAATTACAAATGGGTGGTAGCAGGTAGCACAAAAACAAGCAGTGTTAATAACGTTGTATTCATACATACAATTTTAATTTATATAAAATAATATAATAGCAATCAAATAAATTAGTTTGTGTGTTTTACAAATTTAAGATATATTTAATGGCATATAAATTATCATTTCTGCAGCCAATAAAAATGTAATCACCATACACTGCTGGTGTAGAAAATGTCTCCTTTGGTAAGCGATAATCTGCAACAATAATTCCTGTATCTACTTGTAAAATGTTTAGCGTACCATTATTAGAAGCAGCAATAATTAATTTATCACTCAAACTACACGGTGTGGAATAAACTGGCGAAGAAAGTTGTGTTTTCCAGTTCAAACTTGGCTGGAAATTTTTTATACTGATACTATAAACTTTGTTGTCATGGCATCCAAAAATAATTTGCCATCTCAATTTGTCTATTTCCTTTACATATAGAGATGAAAATATATTGCCCTTTGCACCTTGGTACTTCCAAATCTGTAAAATTGCATAAAATTTAATTGAAACATAATTTTTATTCAGGTTTTAGAATGTTTGATTATAAATAATTAACATGAATATATAAAACAAATTGTTATTTCAAGTCATAGTTTCCTAAGAATGTTAGTCTATCCGTAAGGAGCAAGTGTTGATTGAATATAAAGAAACTGTTATTCTGGTAGGAATAAACAAACTACACATTGGATTAAAAGGCGTCAGTCACTTGACCACTAAGCTAACTAATAACGAAATCTAAAAATACAATACCTTAATTCCCTTTTCAACAGTACGACAGTGTATTTCTCCGTTGACTTCAGCAAAGATAACATATTTGTCATGGTCATAAAGTACTGGAGCAGCAAACACAGGGCTTCCTAATGTTCCCCGCCATGCTATACTCTTTGTTTCTATGTGTGCACTTGCGCATACTCCTGATAGTGTGCCAAGCATTATGAATTCGTTTTTGGCCAGAATCAAATCTGCCGATATTGCTTGATCAGTCACATTAATTGTTAGTATTATTTTCCCAGTCTATAATAGAAAGTAAAAACTGTAAATTGCATTTTATAAATAAACCTAAACATTATTTTAGTTTTTATAAATATATTAAAAAACACTAACACAAATATGCACCAAAGATAAGTAAGTTAAGTATGCTAGTAAATGTATATAAACTATTATTTGAGCTCCATATCTATAAAATTAATTTATTGACGGAGTAATTCAAATGTACAACCTCACTGCTCATTTGCACTTAGAACTAAGATACCATGTATTAGTACCTATGTTAAGTTAGATTTTTAGTGCATACCATAGCTTCAATTGATCTTATATTTCCATCATACGCTGCAACATAAAATTGTCCATTGCAAAATGTTGCTTTGCTTTTAATCATAAATCCAATATTGATTCTCCAGTTTTCTATACAATTCTCCAAATTAAAGCATACAATGGTTCCATCGTGAGCTCCGACAATACCACAAGGAGCTGTCATAGGTTCTTCATAACAACAATATACAGGGGCTTCCACTCGAGATTTCACTTTAATCATTCCTTGCATTAAGCCACTGATTGCATCAACAACAATAATTTTACCTGAATGGCTTCCAACCGTCACATACAGTTTACTGAGGACATAATAATCTAGTTAGATTTTTATTTATATCCAGTTCAAATAATAAAAACAAAGAAACTATTAAATTAGTTAAGTCTCCATTTATTGTCCCCATAGAATGGGCCTAGTGTGGATGCTGTATGTTTTTTATTGTTCTGTACATGTATTTTACTTTTGGAATAAATAAATAATATTCTTGAAAACAAAAAATTAAGTCAAGCTCCTCTTAAATAATTAATGTACTTACTATTCATGTTGAAACAGAGTGGGCGAGGCATCCACACATTTCCCTGTATCATATGACCAGGCTACCATAAAATCTATTGGGTTTGCACTTGCTGAGCTTTCTATTATCTTCTTGATAGATTGAGATGCTGAAAAGTGGCTGTCTGGTGTTGATCGAGTTCTAAAATTAATAAAAAGCAACAACTTAATATATGTAGCTTATACATATATCACAGTTTCATTACAGAAATAAAATAAATATTGACATAAATGAACACATTTACTGCCAATAATATTCAACAGATTTACCTTTTTAATTTTTTTTTACTTTTGTTTTCCACGTTTAATTCCCTTGATGTCAATTGAATAATTTTGTCTATTGTGTCTTTTTGTGAGAGTAAATGAGGTAGAATAAATTTTCCAAATTGTGGGCATCTTAAAGTTATTTTATTGCACATAGTAACTGCTAGAAATGATGTTCCACCGAGTGAGAAAAAGTCCTTGTCTTTTATTTCATCATATGTAAAAGTTTTATTTAATGTAACTTTTAATTCTTTCAAAAGAACAACTTTTAATGAACTAATTGATTGTGGTATTGGCACAACTTTTTCATACAATTGAGCTAACAATTGTCTTGATATTTTACCATGTGCATTCGTTGGCAGATTGTCAACTCGAATTATCTTATCGGGCCAATGTTTATCGTCTAGTTTGCATTTTAAGAACTCTGATAGCTCTTGACTAGTTAATGAATCAGATGAAAAGTATACAACCAGAAGAATCGGTTTTGGTAACCAGAGACAGGAACATGTATTTACTCTAGGACATTGCATTATCACAGACTCAATATATTTTAGGTTTACTTTATGCCCAAATCTCTTGATTATATCATCCCTGCGCCCTCTATAATAAATTGTACCATTTTTTATTTCACCAATATCTCCAGTGTCAACAAACTTAAGGGAACTTTGCTCTTCAGTACCAGTGCATTTATTTAAAACAACACATTTTCTTGTTTTACTTACTGAAATTATAAATTTAATGATTATATTATGAATTTTATAATAAATGAAAAGCATAAAATACTCACTTAAAACAATTTTTCCAGTATCAGAGTTTTCTTTGAAGCGTTCTACAACAATATCAGTTTCTGACAAGCAGTTTCCAAGAGGGACTTCTAAATCTGAGGAAATTTTATCCAGATCTAATTCTGCAACACTGGCCCAACAAGACATTTCAGTTACACCATACAACATAAACAATTTTGTTTTATTCTGTGCATGTTTCAATTCCTTTATCCTTGTAATTCCATTCAATGGTTCACCTCCTAAAGCCAATACTTTTAAAGTAGACTGAGGAGAAAGGATCTTATTTATAATATCTGCATTTGATAACTGAAAAAACTTTGATGGTGTTGTTTGCCAAAAAGTAATGGAATTCTGAACATTTTTAGGAAAGAGCACATCAGGTTTCTCAGGAGCTATAAGCAGTGAAGCACCATTGATACAAGCGAGAAGAATTTCTACCATTGACGGATCAAATGTCAATGGTGTTGAAAAGTATATAACATCTTTCTGTGTTATATCAAACAGTTTTGTTAAATCGTCTATATTAGGTTGTATACACTGTAATGGCACTTGAATATGTTTAGGATCTCCAGTGCTTCCTGATGTCATTGCTATAAATGAATATTCTGGGCCATATTGTGAATTTGTATCACTGAACTGAAAGTTATAAATGTGTAGTGTTAGATTAAAAATTACAATAGATTTATCTGGTTTTCTGTTAACCAGTTCATCACAATCATTTTTTCCATTTTTGATTGAAATTATGAAATTAAATTTTATTTCATTTATAATTGACTCTAGATCTTGCGATGGATCAAGGAACATAAAAGTTGTGCAACTTTTATGGGCTCTGAAAAAAGTATCTACTATCAGAATAAGACAAAATTATATATATTTCAGAAAAAGTAAGAACTTACGCTGCCATCACACAAGGTACAATTATGTTTCTGTCTGATATTAAGCCCACAATTCCTTTGGTACAGTTAAGTTGTTGTAAATTTTGTGATATATATTCACATATACCATATAGTTCAGAGTAAGTGTAGGTATTGTAATAGCCATTATTGTAGTGTCTGATTGCGATATTTGAAGGATAATTCGCACAAGTTCTAACAAAAATATCGTAGTAGCCTCGTTTCATCTTGATGTTTAGTGTTTTGTTATGTTCAAATTAATAGCTTTACAAATCATTTTATGTACATTGGTTTTGCTTAACATGATTTAAGTTAAATATTATTCATTGAAATTTAAGCTTTCGTTTACATTAAACCTTATAGGTAATAAAATATAAAGTAAACACATTTCAAAAGTTTGAAAGATTATGCTCGTGATTAACAACTTAAAATTGTTGTTATTTTCTCTTGTATCTTGACACACGTGCGCCATGACACTGCTCTTATCGGATCTGGATTTTAATCTGTGGTTCTTATTATACCTAATTTCACTAGAACTTTAGAGTTATAAATTAACAACGACGAGAAACTTTCACAATAGAATACACTAAGGTATAAAAATAACAATTAGGTAAAACAAAACTTATTTTATCTCTTTAAAATTAAATACGTCAATGTCCGTCTATTTGTACGTCAAGTATCTAATAGAGGTCAATACAACTTCTTAAAAGGTTTTCGTCACCTATTGTATTTCAACGACGTTCGTAATTTCAATTTAAACACGGATTAAAATATAGTTACACAAAAATCATGTACACCATGTGTAACTGGTAATTATATCCACATGTAAGTCAACTTTACTTCTTAGTGGTTCAGCTTATAAAATACATATTTTATTTAGCAGATTCAGTTTCGTATGTCTGTTATTTTTTAGGATGTTTGCAAGTAAATCATAAACAACCCAACCAGTTCAACCTACAAGCGGTTTTGCTACTGATAACTTTGTTTATTTCATTGTTTACTAAGAAACTGTTAATTTTAAAGTAATTAACGCAAAATCCAATGTGTACTCAATTTCGAAACTAATCCTGCTTACCATTTGAAATCAAACCAATGCACACTAATGCAATCTGTAAAAAGGTACAAGAAACATTGCGACTGCCTTTAAATTATTTTGTGACATAGGATAATATTTCAAATCAGATTCTATATAATAAACTAAAGTAGTGCTTTTTTAAAATATTCGATTAAAAAAGACCACACCAGAACCTGAAACTACTAGAATAGATGTAAGTAAGTAGATGGTTTTTTTGATGTTTTTTTTTTGATGACGAAAATCACCTTTTATTACGTGAAAGTATGTAACAAAATGTCATATTTCATGAAGTTAAAACGTAACACTGCATCATGGACAAACTAAAATAAAGTATATAATTCAAAGCAAAAAAATAGAAAAAAAAATTATGAAATTTGAATAATACATTAATTCACATAATTTTAGTTGGTCGGCAACTTATGGCGCCGACTTTAAAATGGTATTAGGCACCGGCAAGAATTGTTTGGTATATAATATAAACGAAAGACAAAATGCACGTTGTTACTTCATATTAAATTTAGTAGTACTTTGTATCAAAAACCAAGAACTTAACCTTAAAAAAATCATGTAACATATGAATATTTTCTATATCCATTATAAAGTTACGTAGACAGTTTGTCTTAATATGTTATCATAGCCAAGTTCGTAAAATAACCAAATAAACATTGCGCAGAGGCTCTGCGGCGGTGCTGACCTAAAACGTATTCGGCAAATGAACAATCAATTAGGGGCGGTCAGCGCTCCGAAAGAAGCAGGCTAGAAGGTGGAAAGCGGCGCGCGCGCTCTATCTGTGGAAACTTGGGAAAATGGCGTAGGGTGCTGACTGGCTGAATGGGGTTGCGCCGCTGCGGGGAGCCGCCGTAGCGTGGGGTGACCAACTTAATCATTCAATTTTGCTTAGTAAGTTAGTAAATAATATTTAAGAAATCTTGTAAATAAAGCGTTGATTAAAAAATATACTATGCTAAAATATTAGTGACATAAAATTGAAATGACATGGAATCTAAAAATTTCTCAGTTAATGACAATTCAATGCTAATAAATTACACTTATTAAATGCATTGGAAAACATATAATAGCGTTTAAAGAAAAAGTTCATTTCTAATAGAAAAGTAAGTAAAAATAAACGATATAGAAAAGTTAATAATAGTAAACTTATAATTTACATTTATAAATATAAGCTGTTTGATAAACTCAACATTCCCGGATTTCCCGGTCAGCTGGCCACCCCACCGGGGGGTGCGTGAGGCGGCGCGCGTGCATCGATCCAGCGTTCAGTATCGTTCAGTACGCCGGGGCCGCCGGCACGAGCGCGCGTGTGATGCGCCGCTGACATGGCCGGCACTCGGCCACTCGTGGCCGTCTGGTTCTGCTGGTGGTGGCTGAGTCACGCGGCCGGTGAGTACACCCTTACATACATACACGATTTTTATTAATTACGAGCTTTCCTATCAACTCTACGTCGGCTTAAATCCACGTTTTCCGCACGTTTTTCCGCTGGGTGTGACAAACAGCTGATTATACAAATTTTTCAATTTTACAGGCATTTTTCGTAATAGTATTCATTAAAATCGATCGTTTTGTACCGCGCTCGGGCAGTGACTTAAGAGGGTTCAAGTTCGTTCTCATTGATTGGGCACACTTTTACGTAACTTTAGTCTTTTTCAGAAATTACTGTACTTTAATGATATTGCAAGACACAAGGATTGTAGAGCTAGGTGATGTGTTTACGTGTTAAGCAGTGACAAACAATTTTTCAGTGCAGTATTGAGGTGTAGGAGTAAAATTCGTTAAAAATTAATAAAAATAAGATTACATAATTTACACACTAGGATTGTGCTAGCATAACTGAAGATTTTTTAAATTTTGAGAATTGTGCCACATATCTGCTGTAGTCTGATTGTTTTATGTTCGCCGCTTAATTGAACTAATAATAAAGTTATCAATGTGAAATTATTAATTGAAAGGCATAACATATTTAAAATTATATAAACATAAATCCTCTCATGAACTTTTAATATATATCTACTCATATATGTTGCTAATTAAAAAATAATTCTGAAACGTTTCTACAAAATTTCATGTATTTTATATTACATGTCCTAATCTCACATCATACGATCCATCTGCGTAAATATTGATAATGACGTCACTGATATCCTCCCTACTAAGTGCAGGCGCATCCTCTAACACCTGCTTACAGACATTATTTTGTCAAATGCACAATTTTTAATCTATAAATATCAAAATTTGCTTTTAATAACCCGTTTATATGAATACTGAGTTTCATGATTTAGATATCGATAGAAACCTTTATACATATCAATATTAATTATGAAATATCAATACATTTTGGAATGTATATTTCAATGATAAATTAACTATGAAAGTTTGTCTAAAAGTGTGAAAATAAGATTTGCCAATAATTAAAATGTTACATTTTATCTTATCTAAAGCATCGGATTATATTATCACACCATATTTTTCGCACCAGAGTGCTACCAAAGTTGAGATTAGGAGATAACTTAATGCAAATATTTATAACATTGACTTTTGTTATAGTTACTTAACCCTTTTTGTTACGTATAAAACTAAATGAGTATATAAATATGTTTCTAAATTAATCATATTTCGGGTTATATAATGACCCTTGGGCTCATTGAAAAGAGTTCAACGCGCAACGTTTTGTAAAGGTTTATAAATTAAAGTTGTTAACATACCTATTAAACACATAACAAATTTTAGTGAAACTATTAGAATGTATAACATAAAAATGGAGTGAACCTTGTTAGAATTTGTATAAACTAAAAAAAATGAAGTTTCTATATATAAAAGTAGGAACATAACAGCAGAACATTATATTCTGAAAATACCACGCCATACAAATAGTTTGAAATAAAATTAATATTTTCAAAAAAAAATGTATTTAAATTAAAACTAGAAATAACTGAATTTAAAAAAGAATCCTGTTCATTTTTTTTTGCACAACTATAACAAGTAATATTCAAAAGCTTGAAATCTATTTATTCAGAAAATCAAAGTAGAACATCTGGCCGTTACGGAAAAGGCTGTCATTTCCCAACATTTGTCAAGGCGGCCGACGACCCGAGACTCAATTAGGGCGGACATCAAATGCCTGTTTGAAGTCTATCTGTTTGTCTATCGGTTATCATAAATAATATATTTCATACACATATTAACACTTACAGTCATGAATAAAACAATTTCATTTATTTAAGGCCCCTGGCGATTATACTGATGATAAATAATTGAAATCCTTTCTGTTTATGGACCCCATATAAATATAGTTTATATGATATTAAACAAGTCAATGTTATAAGAGAATCCGAATAGAAAAAAATATTGGTCTCGTACATCGATATTTTATCCGTATTCCTATTTAAGTTGCACCAATATTCGAGACATTAAAATCTTGTCTCATTTGGATCTCAACCAAACATTAAATAATCATTGCTAGAATACGCAAATCGTGATATAAAGTAAAAACAAAGTAGTTACAAAGTATTTATAAAAAGTTCATTCTAAAGTTTGAAATACAAAACATGGGTAAGTACTTTACGATGTTGTTTAGTTACCCATTTAATTGTAAGGATTTACGCGAAAAATCGAAAATCCTTTACTCTAGACGACTTAAGCGTCTCCAAGAGGTATAATCCTTCGAAAAGCCACTGCTCAGATCTCAGCCTTAACTATTGACTGCTCTACTTCTTGCCGCATTAATAGGCCATTGGAACGTTAAGTTAGAGCCAAACATAGTCATTTCAACTTGGCATTAAGCCAGCTTTACCTGACACAAGTATGGACTATTTTTGACCTGTATGATATGACCATAATTAATATATGACACAACATAACTAGAAAAAATAACAAAAATGCGAGTCAAAGAAATATGGAACTAAATAATACGAGTCTAAACGAAATTTGTTCGCCTTACGTAAGCTACTTTGCCGCATTGAATTTTTATCGTCGACCCCACGTTGGTCTCATTCAAATTTTATATTCTATTGCCGCCTTATCGGAATATTTTCGTGAAGGAAACTCGGGGAAAGACCAGAAAGATATGAGCTGCGTGTGGTAGGGCTATACGAAATATTTGATTCTATTTACTATTGACCCAATAAAGAGACTCTTAATTTAAATAACTCTTTGAAGAATTGATTTGATAAGCTTCCTTTCTTAAATTCAAGAGATTTAGTTAGTTAGTAGTTGTAGTTAAGAAAATCTAGATTTTGAGATCTCAACAAGTAACTCTTCCTTTCTTATCCAAACTTATTGTGTAGCCACAGTGAGTTTATTGTATTCTCTTCTCATCTTTATCCTCTTATCTCCCTCCCTGTCTTCCTTAAAGTTTTTCTACTTGTGCATTTTTTCTTTTGTTGGTTCCTTACGTTGCCTGTAAGTGATTACTGAGATGGATAGGGCTGACAATCCTAATTTAAGCTTTCCTTTTGTAATTTTATTTATAATGAATTGTAAATAAATAAATAAATCGAGTCTTACAGACAATTGCATAAAAGTCGTGAATTTCGTGGAAAATTCAGTAATTATTTACACATTGTGTGATTTCCAGGTTGATTTTTGTTGATTATGCTCTTCGTCATTTTAACGGTAACGTTTTCAGCTAAATGTTATAAAAAATAATGTGTAATTAAACATAACGATCCCGTTTTCTTGTCACCTAGTTTCGATTTATAAAAAAGTCAGATTCCATACTCTATGGATAACAACAAATTGATTTCTTTAAGCACTTCATATTTACAGTAATAACTACATCACCTTGTGTAGTTAGTATATTGCCGCAGATATCTTATCGTGCAATTCTGTTTAAAGAGAATAATCTACTGATAGTGCTGTATAGAATATGAATGCTGCGTTGTTGTTTTTCATTAAAGATAAATCCTACTAGATTTTTTTAAAGCACAATCTATTTTTATGTTTTGTCTTTTGTAAAAATATCATAGCATCGAATTTATAACAAAACTGCGGAAGTAAAGATATTTTTTTAAATTTATTATTTCAAAAAAAGATCTTCTAAATACATGTACGATCACTCCATTTAATGACGTACTTTTGAAAGCGTCGAAATCAATTGTATTCCATTCAGATTTTTGTCTCTCCATTTAAAGTCTCGTCTCTATAACCTCATATTCCAGTCCAGCCAATGAATGTACTTAAAACTTAAAAGCTATCAAAGCTATATAACGCTTCGGCGTTTCTCCTAACGGATTGTTTATATCAAAAATGTTATTAAGATTTACTATACATTTCCAAAAAAAATTACGTTTACTGGTAATGATGTAGTTTTTATAAAACACAGTATATATCCAAGAAACAATATCCGGCACGTCACCCGTGGGAAATATTGACGTAACAAAATCAACACAAATACAATAACCCGCTCCGATTTACTTCAAAGAAAAGATATTGTTAACACGAAATATAACAAAATGTTTCATTCACCTTCAAATATAACAGGAGAAAATTGTTGTCCGACTAACTTAATAAAAATAAGGTCTAAAGCTCTTATTATTAAAATATATACAGTATTTATATATAACGAGAGAAGTGTTTCCGTATGGGTTTTTGTAAGGCGTGTTCTACATTGCCGACTTCACCATTGCTACTCATTATTAAAACAACACTTCTCTGATATTTGACAGGTTTTCAATGCATCCATCTTTTATAATAACGACATGTCCGCACTTGTTTTTCTTTCACAGACTACGTATTGAAATAATAAGTATGACATGTCATAGCGAAATAAACTTGAATGTATTCAATATTATTCTAGGACAATTAAATGATACCTGAACTAAACTATTCTAGTTATTTTAATACTAATTGTTGTAGTTGCGCCGATATATATAATGGGAGATTATATTAAATGTTTTAATGATAATAGTTAAATTGTTTGCGTGAATGAATTGCCGTAAATAGGCAATAACTTTTTGTTATTGCAATAAAAATGTCTGACAGGTTAACAAAATTTATATAATAAAAATGGTTGTGTGATCATCTCAAAACAATGTAGCATTATTTTATTGACCAATTGTGATAGTCACAGTATTTTAATATGGCTTTTAAGTGATACTTGTTCTGTAAGTTAGTTTTGTACCAGTATGAATAATCATGAAAATTTAACGTAAAACAGATAGAATACTATAGTCAAATAAAACTATAACACAATGTAGCATCGACATGTTTAAACCATTCATGAATAATATTCCACAGAAAACTCCATTGGTTATTTAATCATTTTAAAGTGAAAGTAAAATAAAGTTCGATGCCCGTGACAGGGTGGCACGTGAAAATACATAAGCTACTCGCGTGAGCCCGCCGCCGCGGGAATGTCTACACATGAAACTTCAATCTCAATCATTTATTACTCGATGTGTTTATTATTTGTATGAAAATGGTAGTACCTTAGCACGTTGGAACTCTCGAATTATTAACATATTTTAATTAGGAGCTTAAAATGAAAGAAAACATAAAAATAGAGATCGTTTTTCATTGCATTCACAAACTATACATAATATATGGTAAGTGTTGTTTGCTGATAACAAATAACGTTATAATATCGTATTTCTATGAGACGCCAATATGATGAGATATTTTCTTCTACTATACTATGTTTGGTATTATTATACGTTTAAATAAACCTTATTTTTTATTAATCTCTATAACATAGTTTCGTCATGTTACAATCAAGACTGTCTCATCAAGTTGTCAGTTCCTTAAATATTATAATTATATGAGCCAGTCTAACCATGTATAATTAAACTATTATACACATGTTAAACACATTTTTAAAAACACGATTTTTTATATCAATTTTCTTATTTGCGGAAAAGTACATTTTTCAGCAACCATTACAAAAAGAAAAGGTTTTCTAAATAGTAATTCTGATATTCATTGCATTGAAAAGAAAATGAAATTGCATATTGCACCCTACATCTTTCGATTCCCCCTAAGTCCAGCCCCTTCTTTCCGTCCCTTGTGAAATGATTTCAAATTGTTATTTGGTTTAGTTATAACGAGTCAATAAATTAAATGTAATATTTATTGCAGTGATTTGTCACGTACGTAGTATGATGAATAGACGAGAGATTTATTGGTTTAATTATATGATATAAATGTCTTAGTAACTTAAAAGAACTTTTTTTCGAATTTTGTGTTCATTTAATTAAAAACTGTTGTGTTTTATCGTTTCAAATATTTCTAGTATTTTTGTTACATGCATGTTAGAAATTACAGCTTATTTTATATAAGTAAGGATATAAAAATGTTTACGATGTTCATTTACTCCTGAACACGTTGAGTTTGGCAAAACTCGCATGACTCACTGCTGCGACCAAAAGTTGTCCAACTTTTCCAAGCTTCAATATTAAAGTTTTGAGATTACTTGCATTATTAACTTCTTAATCAAGTTACCTAAGTTTGTTCATCATAATTTGTAATCTAGTACATGATAGTCACACAGTGCGTTCAAATTTTAATCCATGGTTAAATTAAGTGTCAGTTTTCTTGTCATGATAAATGTTAAATTCAATTAAACTATGCGTCGGGGCCGTTTTGCGTTCAATAAACAAAGCTAGAAATCTTAAACATTTTGACGGTAACATAATTTTAAATTTAAACAATGCTTAGTTATGTATCTTGCCGTGCGTGTTTAGTGAATAATTCGTAATATGTTTGATGTGAATGAAATGTCACGCAAAATATATCATTTGTCGTTATTAATGTGATACTCACCTTGCGTCACATGTATATACAGCAACAGAACGTTATTAAAATTAATTCAATCTGAAAGATTTATACAAACCTTGCCATTGGCGCCGCTTCAGCAAGACTAATAAATAAATATCACCTGCGTTCTTCCATTTAATTTACATAAAAAAGTACTAAAAATATTTAAATATAAAACCTATGGATGACGTTGTTGGGTGTCAGGTAGATTTTTTCAATATCATTGAAGTCTTGAAAGAAATCGAATCGATAACGCGACTGAACGTATTTTTTCGCTTAATGTGTGGGATAAGAATACATATGGATACTATTACTATTAAGATTTGACTAATTTTCTTAACCGCGTTGTCGCTTGTTTGTATTCATTTTAACTGTTTTAAATATTTAAATTATGTGTGCCCACGTAGAATATATTATTTTATGAGTGTAGTTGTTAATATTTAAATTAAAAGGTATTTGGTGGCAACTAAGTAAGACTTAACTAATTTATAGTAGACCTTTAAGTGGAAAACCTTTAAGTCAAATACAAAAAGAACAATTGCTTAAAACCTCGGATTGTGTTACAGCAGTACGTTTTGTATTTACTCTCAGATCACCCGATTTCATGTGACCAGGCTCTAACAAGGTTGGTAATGAAGATTTGTTGTTGGTATGACTTATTAATTAAATGAATCAATGTTCGTATCGACTTTAAAAGATGAATTTTGACAGAAATGGATAATTCAAAATTTAGAGTATAGCAGATCACAAATTATTCGCTTAATACACAAAAAATATCATTCTGTCCTTGGTTTTGTTACTTTTAAGAGACGATTTTACATTTTTTATGTGTTAATGTTTATGAGGCTCTATTTTATACGTATATAAAACTCACATCGATTCCGTTAGCCAAAACAATATGTTAATTACAGTTAAACAGGCATATATGCAATTGATTATTCCCAATAAGATAGATTGCAGGTGTCGCATACAGCGCAATGCGGTGCTTCTACGAATCTATTTGACCTCTAACGTTCACGGCCAATGAATTTCTTCTAACGATAACTACTTATATATATTCTCTTTATAATTATGTAACTCACAACAAATATCTTACGTAATTTATATTTACAATCCAAATCTCCGAACTTCAATTGCACTCTTCACTATAACTGAGAGTACGACATTGAGATATTATTTCTTTGCAACATTTTACATTTACAAATATACAAGCTGTATCATATATATCATAGTGTAAGTTGTAACTAGACTTATACGAAGCTTTTTATATTGGAATTGGCCAGATGAAATTTACTAAAGTTAAATGGGGTGACTTGTATGGTTGTCTAGACGTAAACGCCATGGGCTAAGCTAATCGTATAAGACTGATGTTTTACCTTCTGCACGCAATGCAACGGTCCCCGTGCATCGCGTATGTTGCGAGGCAACCCTTGTTGTCCAAATAGTATTGATCCGTAAACATCTACACATTGAATTATGAACGCCTTAGTCAATTAGGTCGAGTTTGCGCTGCGTAAATAATTTGTTGACTTGTATTTGCGACCATGCGTCTAGGGAGCAGTTACCTCATATAGCTAGAAGCTTAAAAGTTAATAGAAATGTATGAATGAATTCATTAATAAGGAAAAATGTGTGAGCTAACATTTAAATACTTTATAAACGTTTGGAGAAAATTTAATTACATTTCGCAATAGCACCCTCGGGTTCAAGGGCGCTCGGAGACAACGTATTTCATTTAGTATCGTCAGTTTATTCAGAGTGTATTAATCTTTGGCATGTTGCTCTTTCTCATATCTCTAAAATAACAGACGTTTAGAAGCCCGCTTTTCAGCATATGACAAAAGGAAAATAATGAAAAATGCTAGCGTGAAAAGAAATGAGAATGTACATTTTGGTTAATACTGTATCACTGTATGGTTTTGTTTAGAATATACTTGACATTCTGGGTCCATACAATGCGGGCTTTATTATAATTGAAATATATATTTGAAATCTACATATGATTCAAGTTTAAATTTAAATGCCAGGACGAGTTTCTCTTTTCTTTTCTTGTTTCTTACGTTGTATTATTATTTTCATTTTTGAAATTGCAGTCCTATGTACAGGTACAGTTAACAATTGTATGATAAACATTCATAATATAATAACCTTTGTAAAACCACTTACTTAAGTAACTTAGGCTTAAAAAACCCCAAGGAGTAGTTCTACGAATTTTCGTATATTTTTATTCATTATTGATGCACACTTTATTTGTATGGAAATTGAAGAATGGGGTTTAAAACAGGGTGGGTCATAATGTCAGGTTGGTCTACCCCGGTAATGCCACTTACATGTCACATGCTTGACAGCCAATAGGCTAATATTGGCCACGTTTTGTTACGGTACATTAATATATGTTGTGTCATCGTGGAAATTATGCTTTAAAACACCTTACTGAATATATTAGACTTGTTGAGTGACATTCTAAAACAATTTTTTATATTTCTTTTCCGAAATATCTCCTACAATTAAAATACTCACTGTAATTATATACCTTTACTTAACGTGAAGGTTAAAGTAACTAATTTATATCATGTAAAACCTTATGAATTTGAACTATATAGGTAAATCGTGTGCCTTAAATGAATTTTCTAAGTAATGTTACGTAATAGTGAAGTGAAAAAAATTCTATTATAGCGGTGTTAAATTATTTTGTTTCAATATAAAGTGCTTCTAAAAAATCTATTATTAGCACTTTTTATTAGAAATATAGGTACACTACTAAATCTTAAGGTTTATTAGTAAAATCTATGGGTAATTCACCGGAACCATGTATTTGAGGAAGCAAAAGATCCCGGCGACAATGGCGCACGTGCGATAAGCGTTATCAGCCTTGTGTGCGCAGGATTAGCCGCGCCGGCCGCGCAATCCACTGTCAAGTTCAAAATGTCAAAGAAACCAACGACATTGATACTACAAATATTTGTCTACACAGAGAAAAATGCCGAAATCGGCTGCTATTTCAGCGATTTACATATATTTTTGTGTCGCACGTGTCTGATAATTTTGTTAAGAACCAACTTGTAGATGATTTTCTCGATCAATAATTTATTTGAAATTAAATAAACCGTGTAAAATCTAGTAGGTCTTATATATAAATATTTAAAAACTCATTTGTTTACGTTAAGTGTGTATATACCACAGAGAATTGAAAATCTAAACAGATATTTTTAGATAAATAGCTCGTAAAAATAACGTTTAAGTTCACTTATGACGTGTTCTAAGACTTAAATATTAACATATTCTACACCGGATGCTATTTACAAGTGCCAAGGGTATCTGAAGGACTTGTGATATCGGAAATTCAAATGGCAACTGAATATATCCAAAAGCAATTTATCAGATTTAGAACAACCGTTTGTGGGGGATTTGAAAGTAATTTTAATGTTTAAAATAAGTGTTTAGTATTGCACGTTGGTCGTTTTTATATATTAATTATTAGTATGTGCTAGTCTAATTATTGATTTCAATTTCATGTGTGATTAATTGTTTTAAATAATATTGGTAGCAAGCATAACATATCAATCCAATTGCGGCATCCAAAATGTAGAAAATTTAATTTAGTTTAAATTTTCTAAATATTTCACACATTTGTTACAAACGGATTAAAAAGCGCTGAATTGAATCTTAAAAAAACTAAGTGTTATAACATATTTTGGCAGCCTACCAATATTTCGATCGTCTGTTAACTTTACGCATTCACAATTTTTTCAACAACAACTTGAGCTTAACAATTTATTTCTGATATAAAAAGAATACGTACTATGTAATTTTTACCAAGCTGAGTTTCTTGCTTGCTTCTTCTCAGCTTGGTCGCGTACGAACAGTCGTAGAATCACTTAGATTTAACACGATTCAAAACGGTCCTATGTATAAGGTACTCATTTAGATGAATAAAAATATTTTGACTTTGACTTTGACTCACCAAGACATATTTCGTAACATTCAAGGATTCTTTCGATATTGTTTTTAGTTATGATAGAAGTCCAGTTGTGGTAGGGCTATATGGCACGGGGGGGTTCAACGGCGCGTGTCGGCCACCTGTCAGTCCCGGGACACCGGTTCGATGCCGCGCACCCCGCTGTTGCCTCATTAACGGACAGAATATTCCAAAATCCCAAAATCATTTGTTTATTAAACCGCACACAAGCTACTTAACATTTAAATGTTTTAAATATTTTGGGATAACTTGTTATTTTTTTTAAAATTGATTTGATATTTGAGTGGACTGCAACTAAATGCAAATAAATGCCGCCAGTATTATCGGTACTCCGCCACAAGGATCAAACTTTTTAAATTAGTTCTAGTATTATTTACTGCAGGTTATTAAGAATGTGTATGTTATATTGTTACTTACTGAATTAGTAAAATAAACCTTTTATGAAATTATTTATGGTTCAAGTTAGTAGTTTGGTTACTTATAATGTAAAATATCCACAAAATATTAATGGCAACATAAAAGTCGAGAAATACAAATATGGATTTTAATTATTGAGTGACGCATATAAAAATGTAATTACAAGAATCGCATTCAGTTCATTTGCAGTATTTGGTTTTTTTTTAAGTAATATGAGCAAATATTTCTCATAATTCCAATAAAATTTCAATTGTTTTATATTTAGTCGGTCAGCGTAATTGGGTGATCACACCACTCGTGTTTAAAAATCGAGCTATACATGACATCACCTGATTTTACTTTTAAGGTCAAACGCTTCTCAGATTTCGATCTAAACCGAATCAATTTTACCGTAAGCATACATGAGATTCATATAGAATCAATTTTTTTGGTTAAAGCCGTTTGCACAAACGGATATTTCTCACAATTACGACTATGTCAAGAAGTAAGAAGATTCCTATGTGGTAACATGTAACCAGTTTACATTGCTAAGAGAATTATGAGCAGTGCGAACAAACTTTAATACCACGAATAAATACGTTATAGAGAGACTTAAGAAAAAACGAGATGTTAAATTATTGCTGAAAAGCCTTCTCGCTAAAAGCCTTCTCTTCCAACTAAACTGAACTATTAAGTTTCATAATGCATTTTTAATTTTAAATCTTACGTAATTATATCATACAATTTAGTAAGTATTTTTTTTGTATCAAATTAACCCACGATAATAAATAATAATTATCGTAATTAGTTTTAACGAATCAAATTAGCCGTTATCCCCTTTGACACTTGATAAGAATTATGCTATATCTAAAATATTAACTTTGATAGATTAGGGTGGCTTACATATGTAACCTGAGACGACGCCACGCGCGTGACATATGCCACAGACCCTCCCCTTTAAAAGACGTTGGCCTTTTAGTTTTTTGTATATAACGGCTCGTGCCACGGTTTCAAAAAGTACAATTATTAATGTCACGAAATTTAATTATTATAATTGAATTTTACATTTATCTTAATTGTCAGTTACTTAATCATAATAAGTTATAAGTATGTCTATGGAACTTAGAAATATCTTAAAATATTAAACTATTTTTTACGATACAATGGTACTACACTTGTGTAATGAATATATAAACTAATTATAGAACCCTATAAGCTCAAATTATTACTTAATAACATCAATAAACATATACAGATACAGACTTAAACAAACTTAACTTATAAAAAACTAAAACACAAATAAATTTAAAAAGTTTGGTCTCTGCTGAGGACCCATAATCGCAATGTCTGTTCGTCACCGGTACTGACCACCAGGCTATTACCATTAATAAGCTAATAATATGTTTTTGTATGTGAAATTCCGAAAATCAGATAAAAACGTAAGCATTTTACCCGTTAATAATTTCTGATTAAGCTTAAATTAAAACGCATTTAACTAGAGTTAGTTAAATGTATTACAAGTGTGTACTATTGAGAGCTCTTAGACCGCCTGTCACGAAACCCTTTCATAGCTTCTATTAAACTACTATTACATAGATAATTAAGTAGTTACGTGTGAACGTCTCTAGTTACCGATAAGTGTATTAATTAACTCGCCATATGGTCAATTTAGTTCCGGGCAGGTCTCACCACCTTCAAGGACTTCCCTTAATTGTTATTTACCCTTGCATAATTCACTGAACTGCAACTGTATGCTAATAGCATAGTCGATTACACATTGGCTCGGATTACTGATATACCTGTTCTACCTGTGCATTTGAAATTGTTTAGTTTTCTATGTATATAATACGTAATTCTATAATACGGTAATGGAAAAACGACTATTGGAATTTCTATTATTTACGTCGGTCTTTAGTCGCTTTTGAGACACGGTGGTTAAAGTCACATTATGTAGCTTAGAGGTTCCTTGATTATATAATTGTTTCTGCTACCGTAATAGTATATTTGCTTGGAACATACAGGTATGCACAGATTTTCTTTGATGAAGAGAAAGCACAAAATAAGATACAATTTAATGCACGCCTTTTATTTGTGTCATATATTCTTTTTTCATTCTCACGTGCGTTAATAAAGCTATGTCACGATTCTGTTGAGATGTTGTGACATCGTTCTTGTATTTGTTTCATAAATATCGTCATGAAACGTTTAAACAACTGTAATTTTGCTTACTGAGGTATTATGTAATCACAAAATAATAAGATAACAATCAAGTGAAATAATTTAAAATGTTAAACAAAAAACATTAAAACTCATTAGTTCGGAACTTAAACAAATAAACTAAAATACTGAAAAAAAAGAGTAAAATATACTTATTGTTATTAAACTATTGTAGAGATTCTTTTTTATCATAATACGACTAGGTATTTGTAAGTCGCTCAATCTCCATTTTGCTCTTACATGAAAATGTATCCGCGTTGCATACAAAATAGACTAAAGACTATTTATACATATCACAGCGTAAACAATACAAGTCCACATTTTAAAAATGTAAAAAAATGACAGCGATTCCATAAAGTTTCCTTGAAGCGCGTGTTTACATAGTTGCCTGCTCATCATGTCATAGACACGTTTATATAAAATGGTATAAACACTGTAGACGATAAATTCCATACAAAATAATTTGATTAATTACTTGGGTATTCGAAATTGTTGTGTTTGTTAAGGCTCTTACGAATAACGACCGGCAATTTCTAGACAATTTTGTGAAAACGGTAATTTTCGTTATCACGTGTGCGTATTAATTTTGTAGTAAAATATAGGTTTTAGCTTAAATTGTCTATTGTTTTATATTAATAAATTCTATTATTATATTATAAATAACACACATATTATATATTACAATAAATATAATATATATACGTAGCTCCAAAAACATTGTATTAGATCATCACCAAAAAACCAACCAAACTGAGTTTCTCGCCTGCTTCTTCTCAGCTTGGTCGACCACGCGTAGAATCATTTAAATTTAAGACGAATCAAATTGGTCCTATATATCTTACTGAATAAAAAGATTTGAGTTTTAGAATATATTATATAAAATGAAAGAGCTGAAAAGTGCAATGGAGATTAAGATGTTCAATGTTTACGTTGTTATTTAAGTTAAGCTTAAATCATAAGTACGATTGTACAAAGTCTTACAATAAATATCTACGATAAAAATCTGAAAACATTGATTATACCGAATACGTGGCCATTGAAAAGTGATTTCGTTGAAAGGCTAAAGTTAATTGCTCTTTTTAGTAACTGATTGGAGTTTTATCGTAGCCAGACTAATGCATTTTCCGATGTTTTCCGGGCAATAAACTAGTAAATGCTATTGTGACTTAGCCCTTGTTAGGCTATTTTTTTACACTAAGTAATAAGTTAGTTACATAACATCTGCAAGTTTGTTAATTTTACCACAGGGATAACATAAGCAAGACGTTTACTTTATCATCTGTTCAATTAACATAGCGTCACACCATAGACAAATTTGTTCAAATTTCTCCTTCTAAAAGTCTGTTGCTATTTGACCTTTAATTGGCCTTGTTATATAAACTATAATTTCATTGTATTAAATACTGTTGGACTTCCAAAATATAATGACTTATATTTACATATTTGGTTAGCGCATGTGAGGAATTACGTATATTGTAAGATACAATGAAATAACGGTATGTTTGCTGATATAGTAAAAAAATATCATGTAAGCTATGTGACTCGTACAGTACATAATAAATCGTCGTAAATAGCCACTACAGTACTAACAAATTTTGTTTTCAATGTTCAATTAATATTTACTATAGAAAAAGGAAGTTCTATTCTTAAAATTAAAAAATTGAAATAAACAATGAATCAGACATTCAAAAATCTTATTAAGTTGTTTATGTACGTAAAAACGTCACTTTAAATCTCCTAGATAAAATTTTTATAGCTGCAACACAGTTTACAACAGTTTCTGGGAAATATGGGGGTTGTATAAACATTTACAATCAAGTAGGACTTTTATAACCTTGCGTATATTTTAATTCCAACCATTTTTTTGTATATTTTAATAATCGTTTCTGACAATTTAGTGCTTAGTACATAATTTCATATCACTCTTACATTAGTAATAATAAAAAATCTTCTCATATGTGTAATAGATATGTGTTCTTATGTCACAAATGCATAATTTTCTAAAACTCATACGACTTTATCCTAATTAAACAAACGGTAAAACTTTAAAAATAACAAACAATACGTTACGCATGACATTCTGTTTATTAATTCATTTTATTATCTTATTTACATTTTCATTTTTTTTAAACAAAAAAGACTTATGATATAAAAACAAATTAAATATATAAGAGAGAAAAAAACATTATGTAGTTGCCAATACATACAATAATCATATAAAGACATGTAAAGCAGATGCAACTCAACAAAAGATTAATCTCATCGATGTATCTTACTATGTCTACAGAACCTTAGGCTATTATCATCATAGTTGTCTTAAAGTACTATATCTGCGTCGAATCTCATTGGTTAGTGACAGGGTAGACGAGTCGGCGACATCTCGGCGCCGTCTACAGGGCTAGCAACTCTCGTAAATTAGGCCGTAATCTAGTATTATAGGCGACAAAGTTTCGCATTAAAATAATAGTTAAAAGGCGTCTTTCGCTGTGCTTATGACATACGCGGCTTTAGTGTGGTGTTTAGTGTAGTTATATATATAGATATATAGATACCACTAAAGCCGCGTATGTCAAACATATATATATAATATATATATATGTTTGCGATTTAATTAAAAAGCTTCCTTATTTATATTTCCCGAATTATATAAATTATATCAAAGAAGGGACAGATCTTATCCGCTTTTCATCAGTTTTAACGTGTGTAAGATACAGAGTTATAATATACATACATATTATGGAAACTCTGGAAATTCTTACCGTGTTCCCTTACATTTTGGGTGTCGTAAATTGTTGAACAGAGACAAGAGGTCTCGCCAGAATGTGACGCTATTTAATTGAAGTTGACGGGAAAGCTCGCTCCCCTCAGTCAATTAGCACTAGCACACTTCAGGTTAAACGATCCCTATAAATAGCATTTAGCATGCCATCCGACATTTTCGTCTGTTATAAAAATATATTATTTATTTAACTCAGAAAAAAATAATTTAATCCATATCAGCTGTGGTCTCGTGTAAAAAAATTATCGTATTTAGCGACATTTATTACGTAGACAGACGTTATAGCAGCGTAGCGACAGGCTGTCTCTCGTAGAACCGCTACGAAATGCTACGTGACCGGGTTAGCGTGACTGATGAGACGTTTAACATAACATGCACACGTAACGTAACGTAATTAACGTAAATTTGTGTTTACATAACTTGTTTTATTTAAAAATGTCGTAAAATTTGTACGATCTTATTTATTTATAAACGTGAAAATAGCGATTGCATGAAAATTTTTAGTGTAAAAAGGTTTTATTATTTGAAAAACTATTAAAATGAAAAACTTCTTTAATTTTAGAACTACATTATTAATACAATTTACGTAGTTATTACTGAATATATCTGAGTTTTAATACAAGTTTAGAGCAATTATACTTTAATATAATTCGCAAATACATTATACAAACTAGTTAGTCAAGCGTAAGAATAAATTTCTAACAATATCGTGTTTCTATTGTTTATGTTATAATAGACTGTTCTACTTTGAAATCGATACACTCTCAGTTTTTGGGGATCGATTGTAATAATGTAGGTCATTTCGTTTATGGGTACTAAATATTCATTATGTTAAGAAGACATTGAATCTTACATTATTTTATAGATGATATTATTTTACTTATTTCTTAATGCCTATAAAATAAAGCTTATCCATTTCTTTGGCGATATATTATAGTAGTAAGTATATGGTACTGGCTTATAACAAGCTGGCCAATTCTACTTTACTACAATTTTGGAGTAGAGACTTTTATACCATGGTGTGCAAGTGCACAGGCTTTAATAAGCCTAATTAAGTAGGCACCTGGAATTAAGTAGGCGGTGATTCAAGAGCTGGTGCCGCCAGCATTGTGGGTACTCTGCCACAGGGACCAAACTTTTTAAATTTGTTTTAGTTTTGTGTTTTGTTTTATTTTAAGTTACTTATATTAGTTAGATTAATATTAAGAATATTTTGTGTTTCTTTACTACAATAACAGTATTTTCAGCTTATATCGCTCAAGGCAACTAACTTGCACACGATTTTTTTTAATATGTGTATTTTTTAAATAATCTATGTTACATGTCTGAATTTCCAGCCACCGAGCTAGACCTGTTGGCCGCGCTGTCTCTACAGAACACATCGCGGCCCGGAGTCACTATCGTGCTTGGCATGCAACCACAGCGAGCTGCATACACCTTGCAAGGTATTTATACCATAAATAATATATTTTTTTAAATTAATAATATTTTTTTTAAATTCTATCAAATATAAACTGAAACTGATGAACTGAATTAACAAGTGGCGTATAATTTAAATGAAGAATTTGAAAAGACAGATAATTACGAAAATAGTTGTTAAAATGTAGTTAGAAGGAAATCAGTCTAAATTTTTCATGATGAGTTAGTGATGTAATTATATCGATTGAATTATTCTTTTCATTTCATTTCATCAATATTAGTATGATAAGACAGACATTATAAAGAGCCACACCTGAGGCCATTACTAGTATTGAAATGGATTGCACCTCGCTGCAATGTTTACGATCCATTATGGCGCAGACTTGACTCAGCTACAATGGTTATACATTGTACAAGATTTCTGCTTACAATTTTTCACACCGCCTTAGTTTCATAAGATTTCATAATTTGTAACCTATATAATGTCAAACAAAACTCACAAGGCAAGCTCACCTTACCAAACCCACACATATATATATGTACTTCTTTAAGGCAGAGAGAAAAAATTGTTGATAAGCACTATCTATTCGTGGCTAGCGAAGTTTAGTTGAAAGATTTCGTCGGTTCTCAGAGAAGGTTCTCTCTGAAATCTCCAAAGCTCTCTGAAGCTCGTCAATATGACAAAAGTAGATTTTTCGTAAATTTAACGTATTTTTCCATTTGATAAACGAAACAATTTTGATACTTAGTCCCTAATTGCGTCACAAATCCTTAAAAGCTTTATTGGTCGCGTTGAATTGAATACCCTAATCCCCCAGCTCTGGTCAGTACAAGCCATTAACTGCAAAGCGTCGCTAATCCTACCAGTAAATAGTCTGCCCTAATTCTATGATGACAGTGAAGGGATGGTGGAAACTGTAACGATATTTAATTTACACATGAATTTAAAAGCTAGGATTTTGTAATAATAATATATAGTTGTTTAATATTTTTTATAAGTGAATAATACTTTTGGTACAAATTTTGTATCTACATATCCTTATTTTGTTATATTTATTTGAAAACCGGGATCACCAAGTTTGGTGCAGTTGCACCTTCTGAGGCAGTTAATACCATAATACCCAGGCCCTGCAGATTTATATTTTACAAATTAATAACAAGTATAATTTAGTAATTTTAATTTTTTATTAATTGTCTGTAATAGTTTTACATAATAACGTTATCTTTTAAACCTATTAAATATACTGTACGTACATTTAAATCTACAGTGTTATGATGTCATTAAATTTACCCATTATACAAGAATGAAGTTTACAAATATCCAATCCATCGTGATGTATATTGTCAAAGCAAGTGACAGCGTAGCATAGCGTATAACCAGTGGTCGTCATAATTGCCGGAGGGTGACCAGATACTGTGGGGTTCCATTATCTCGGGGCGTCAAACGTCACACGTCTATTGTATGTTGTATATTGACAGTTCGAGACATCTGGGTCGTAGAAATTAATCTCGCAGCGCACAGCTCTGATTAAGATTTGTTTGTCTCTTTGTTGCTGTTGCACTCGTTATGAAAATGTATTTCAAGGCTTTGTTCAGTTGCAAATGGGAAAATTTGTAAGCACCGAATTGGTTTTAATGTGTATTTTTTTTTAAATACTCTTTGATTAATATAATTTTGACTATAGATTTCATTTTGAATAGCAATTGAAGCCTTATTAATCAGAAGTGTTTGATAATTGTAAACTTATACGGTTAACATGTTTTATTTTTAAGCTGCATAAACTGTGAATTTAAAAGTCATATTTTGTTATAAGCCCGGCTACATTCACAAAAAGCGTAAACAAAATTCGCTTCGCGCTTCTTTTGTCAGTGAGCGACACTTGACGCCACTTGTGAATGTATTTGACAGCTCAATGCCTCACAAAAGCCTGCTATTTAATGACCGAAGTGTGAAAATGACATCCCGCTTCACGGCTTTATCGCAATTTTGTAACATTTCCTTTTAATAGAACTTTTAAGCTGGGTTTAATTCGCAAAGGATATTATATAACATTAGTCGACGTAAGATAACTATGATTATAATCTCAGTATGCATATAACAAACATACAAAGAAGAACGTTTCTATTCCTTAAAGGCCGGCAACTCACTTGTAAGCCTCCTGACGTAGTAGGTATCCATGGGCGGCGGTTAGTACATCACTCGAAGTGACCCGCCTGCTCGTTTGCCTCCTCTCACATAAAAAAATGCTAACAGATTTTCTAGACAATAATCAAGTAATTCTATAGTCTGTAACGCCGTAGATTTGATATCTAGTAGAAGGTAAATATTCATCCAATGTGAATAATTAAAGTTTATTATTTCTAGAGTCTAGAAAAACCTACTGCTGTACTTAGCTTACTGTTTCATTAGCACCCATACAGTGTTTTTGTGTTTAAGATTTTTTTTACTCAAACTCAAAATAACTTTATTCAAGTAGGTCTTTATAAAGACACTTTTGAATCGTCAATTTTTACACTACCACCGGTTTGGTGGTAGTGTAAAAGTAGTGTAGTGTAGTGGTAGTGTAGGCAGTCATCTACCGAGAAGAACCGGCAAGAAACTCGATAGCTGCTCTTTTAAAATAAACATTTAATACAAAATTGTGCTACTGACAATTAAAATAACAAAGCATTGTAAGGCTACTCAAAAATTTAACTGTCCCAATGCTGAGCGAATTGCCGACACATTAAAGGGATCTTTGTCCTCTAAATATTCGTTTAATTATGCCTATATTTTCTTTACCAGTTTACGTTCTAAACAATAAAACAAACGTATACAGATAATAAAAGGTACAATTATATTTTATCGTAAGCCAATAATCCCGAAACATAAACGATAGCCAATAATTTAGAGCGGGGTGCTATTCAATGATGTTTACAATGCCTTGCGTTATTTGTGTAACGCTAAATTTTGCGTATGGGGTGATGTAATGAAACCAAAATATTGGGGTGCTATTTATATTCATGGTTCTATTATCGGTGCATATAAATATAATTGTTATGATATACTATAAATAAAATTAACGTATTAAACAGCATATTTAAAAGTGCTCTATAAAACCTTATTTCTTGGCTGTGGGTAATTCTAGGCGTAGGTATTTTTTCTTTGGTAGAATTGGATCATTTTGCACTCTAGAGATACTGAAATACGGAAATATCTTTTTTATAAGTGATTAATTGTATATTTCCACACGTAAATTGAGGTTAAAAAATCTGAAGGAATACTTTCAAATAATAAAATGTATCCACGGGTAGTCTTTTCTAACCAAAATGCAATAAAAGCTTTACGTAAAAGTAACAATTTCCATTTTAACAAGACCTCTGTAAGAGCGTGGACGTGTTATTTTCAGTAATATTGCGCAGATCAAGTTACACTAGCCGTATTTACCTTTAAATCGGACCCTTCATGTTTAATTGAAATTCTTGTATTCGCAAGTCTAAGGGGAGATAATATAAGTGAAAGTGTCATAATTTATTTAACATAAATGGAGAATATCCAATTAGCTGACACCTCATACGCTATATTTTTACCGGATTAACGTTATTACGTTGCTTTCTTCAAGGATTTTATATGTACACAAAATTCAATTTGATAATAGTATTTTTATAGATTGGCCAATATATATATGTATAGATTTTATTGCCCAAGAATCGTAAACAGGCGTCACGAAAAGATGGTTGATACATGAATCTTTACAAATAAATTGATACATTGTTAGATTTTACGATACTTGAATAACTACATAAGGAAAGACCAAGACTAAATACATAAAGCTAGGTTAAACTCACGTTTACGTTTATTGATATAAGTAATAATCCAGTGACGCCATAATCCTATATATTTTAGGATCCGGATTGCATTCGCACCTTTGATTATTTTTTAATAATCAAGCAGCCCTGTGTAACACACACATGTCCTAGTTACTTAGGTATAAGGCATCGTAATGATGATGCATTTTATACTGTTTTTCAAAATATACAAGTAATATTTTTGACATATATATAGTTTATTTAAATGGCGCTATATGTATAAATGTATGTTTAATATCTACAATTGTATTTGTAATAAAACTTAAATGGCTTAAAATAAAAATAAAAGACTAAGAATAATTTTAAAGTTTAATTTAATTAATTCTCCTGAAAATAACAATAATATAATAATAATATTTAATTTTTTTAATAACCTAGCAAATATATGTGTGAGATATATTAAACGTTATTAGTTTCAAAATAAAACAAAACTTTAAGAGAAACACAATACTCCGTACTGAAGTTGTTATTACGAAAATAATACGAGTGCAAAATAGTCAAAGGGTGAATGAACTTTATGTGGGGATAATACTATCCCCTTTTCTTTGCATATAATAAGAAAAAACCTCACCCGTTTTTTATTTCAACTCGTGAAATTGAATTGATTCAATATTGTATTAAACATTTTTATTTGTAGATATAATCTAAATATATATATGCAATGAAAACATTATTTTCTCGCAAATGAAAACCTAACAAGATAAATTGCTTAAGTATAGTTATCTGGCTTCGCAATGTTCAAAAGTAGAGAGATGTAGGGAAGTATATTGTTTTGTATGGATTGCTATGTAAAATAACTTTGGCAATTCGTTTTAGGTGTTATTCACAACCCCACACAATTCTTCTGCTCAATTTAAGCTTTAGTCACGTGACATGTTATTCAAACACATTTCCGATTCCAATATTTATGGGAAAGTTGGAAGCATTTTTTTTAAATTATTTTTTTATAGTTTCAATGCAGTTAATATGAAGTGTAATTTAAAAGTCAAACATTATTGCAATGAAATAAATCCCAGTTGATCAAGTTGGCTGGCGCAGAGCCAACCTCTACGAAGCTACGATCGTTAAACGGCCTCGTGCTAAGGCTATACAGCTACGCTTGCTTCAACCAAATCTACTGATTTTAATCAAAATTTATTACACCGTATACAATTCATAATGAGGTTGAATTAACTTTTTAATTTCTTAGTTTGTTTAGCAGTTAAGGCCAAAAAGTGTTGACTTACGGCTGCAGTAAAATATGATTAAAGCCGGCTTGGGGTCACAAAATGCTAGTGCTGCTGTGCGTTATTTTATTAAGCCTTTTTTAGTTCCCTAATGACACCTTAGTTGTAAGTTAGACCATTGTCTTCCTTAACATTGTAAATGTTTTATTGTTATTGAGTAGGTTATATTGTTTTAATAATAAAGAAATATTGAACTTATTTATCCAAATAAAAGAAAACTAGTGAACATACATTATTTTTATTTACTTAAAGTTACAATATTTTTATTTATTTACCGTTTTAAATTATGTTATACCAGACGTGCCAAGGAACGTAATAGACATTATAATATACAATTATACATGCAAATCTCAAAGTTTGCAGTAGGTTGATTATTTATTTATATAACTGCAGATTGAATTGATATTGATGTGTTGTTAATTATTCAATTGTTAATTTCAGGAGACACGCGGTCGTTACAAGTAGAAGGCGCACCATTCGAGCGAGCAGCTGAACTCTTACGACGTTCTCCCGAGTTCACGATACTTGCTGCTCTGCGACAAGAACCAGCCAACTCTGGCACCATCATATCTTTCTCTCACGGCTTTAATAGGTAAAGCTTTTGTCACAATATATATGTACGCTTTTTAATCGATTCCAGAATCTACAAAAATATAAAACTAAAATGAATTACTTGGATGTATGTTATTCTGTTTTATAGCTGCATGATCTTTTTGATTCTAAATATGGGATTAATGTCATCCAAATTATTTTTCGACACCTAACGAAATTGTGTAATGTTAAATAGAGACACGACTTGAAGTCTCAAAGGATGGCTTACGGGATGAGGAGCGAGATACGAACCGTCAGCAACGTTCAGCGGCATCTAAGGGTGAGTTCTAGATCTCAACATCGCTGCGCGCGCACGCATTTTACTAAAGCTGGATGCGTGCGCGCGCATAGGGGAGAATCATGTATCTTGGAATGTCCTGTGCCTCGGAATGTCCTCCTCGATCCATCAGTTGACTCATTGCGCTCACTGTGTCTGCATGGCCGTACGCGTGGACGGGTGAGCCAACTTGCATGCGACCCCGCGCCTCCTCCGCCGTCGTCCGTTTGTGTTCTGTGTCTTGACGTGTTGTGTTCTGTATCTGTCTGTCCGTTCCCATCGTTCCGCCTCTATGTGTACCTTGATGTTTCCCGTCGTCTCGCGACCACGCCGGGCCCGCGCCCACTCGAGGGGACCCATCGGGCTCGCACTTGCATTCCAAGCGACATGGGAATCGGTTAAGTACATTCGACGCGACCGATCGAAGCCAGCCACGAGTGACCGGTCGAGACCTCGCTGGCCATTCGTTCATGAATCTTCCGATTTCATTCGCATTCGGACAACGGAAAGCGCGTCTCTTTTCTCGCCGAGTATAGCTCAGACACCGAACGCGTTCCGAGGTACATGGTCCCCCATCCCGAGCGAGCGATATTGAGATGTAGATCGAGCCGAAGTCCGCTCGCGGTCGCCTTTCCGTCTGCTTTCCGAGTATACTGTGTTTGCTTTTACGTGTACCTCGGAACAGTTCGCTCGGAGGGAGGTTCCGAGAACGTGACACTTGAGTAGCACCGTGGCTGTACAGGTACCTGGAAGTGCAGTCCAGCGGACGGCGGGATGAGGTGCGCCTACACTACGTGGCCGCAGGAGCCTCTGCGCCCCGCGTCGAGACCTTCCCCTTCCGCCTGGCAGACGGCGCCTGGCACCGGCTGGCGCTGGCGGTGTCCGGCGCGCAGGCGACTCTCTTCGTGGACTGCCATCCGCTGTACCGGCGCCTCATACCACCGCCTGATAGGAACTTCACGCAGCCGCAGCTCGCTCTCTGGGTTGGCCAAAGAAATAGCAAACACTCCTTGTTTAAGGTAAAATGTGAAGTTTATTATTTTAATTGGTATTCATTAAATGAACTTCTATTTCATGCTTATTTCAATTTATTCAGGGGACACTACAAGACGTGAGATTGGTATCTGGGCCTCATGGATACTTGGTTCAATGTCCGGGTTTAGATTCCGAATGTCCTACGTGTGGTCAATTTTCTCTTCTACAGGCTACAGTTCAAGAGTTAACTTCACATATTCATGACCTTTCTCTCAAGGTGAGGTTAAATGCTATATAATTATACAAGTAGGAGTTAACAGACAGAAGCAAGGCGTCCATCGTTTTATACTAAGCTTGATGACGTTTCAGTTGGTGGGTACAGAAGCCCGGCTTGCGCGCTTGGAGCAGTGTGACTGTCAAAAGTCATGTTATTCAAACGGCACAGTCCACGCAGATGGCGCCACTTGGCAAAAAGACTGTAATCGCTGCTCATGCGTGGTGAGATATTACTCAAATTATCTACTAGACCAAATTCATTATTTAGAAACCTAACTCACCTTAATTCGGTTGTGTCGTTGCTTATCATCATAAGTATTCCGTCTCTACTTTACTATGTTCTAAATCTGTAAATGTAGTACCTTATATACTTAAGAATCCATTTAAAAAGTATATTTAATTTTTAGCACGGGGAGATAACGTGTAGGCCGGTGGAGTGCGACAGGGCGGAATGTAAAAACCCGGTACTGCATCCGGGCGAGTGCTGCCCTACTTGCTTAAGTGAGTCACATTATAAATATAAGTACTAAAGTAATGATATCTACGTCTTTACAGATCATTATAGAATGCCTTGAAACGTGTTTTTCCTATTGAAGATTTCGCCCGTCTGAAGCCGAACAAAAATAACAATTAATAATAATATTCCATAGGGCAATGTCTCTTAAAAGGCACGTTGTATGAGCACGGCGAGCGATTTGCGCCAAAGGAGTGCGCGGAGTGCGTGTGCCACGATGGCAATATGCAGTGTACGAGGGTCGACCCGGATACCGCGTGTCCGCCCCTGCCCTGCGACCCGCCAGACCAATTCACCGTGCCTGGCGAATGCTGCAAGTTTTGTCCAGGTGAACAGAGAAAACTACAAAATTCTTACTCAATATAAATCGTTTCCTTCATAATATTGTGCAAAATATTTTTTTTATATTTTTTAATTAAAAATGAATAAAAACGAAGTGAAATTGAAATTGCAGTAATAATTTTATAGTTTGTAAAATAATTACCATCTACGAGGCCATGACAAAGACATTATAATCTACAACATGACAAAAATTTTAATACATAAATTTTCAATTCAAATTCTATAATATTTAGGCGTGGACTACTGCAGCATGGGACACTCCTGTGACGAGAACGCGACTTGTATGAATCTCAATACTAAATATACTTGCAAGTGTAATCAAGGCTTTCAAGGAGACGGACTTTCTTGTGAAGGTATTTTAGTTAGTTATTAACAAAACTAAATGAAACTAATTTTTAAACAATCACCCTTTTACTTAAGCAATTCACAATTATGTCAATTGTTAATAGTTAATAAGCAGTACTAAATTTTATTAAGGTTTTATTATTTAGTTTTTTAATTATTAATATTAGTAAAACATACTTAATTGAATTTCAGACGTGGACGAATGTCAGCAAGCGGGCGGTTTGTACGGTCACCACTGCCACTCGAACACACGGTGCGTTAACGTGGTGGGCGGGTACGTATGCCAATGCCTGCCTGGGTACACGCGGCGCGATAAATTCAACTGTGTAGAAGTAGACGAGTGTGTGAGCGAGACGCACTCTTGTCACGCGGACGCTGTGTGTGCGAACACTCCGGGATCATATTCCTGTCAGTGCAGAGAGGGATATAGCGGTGATGGATACACCTGCACTCGTGAGTTTTACGAGAATTTTTAAATAAAACTAACTAACTAAATCATTGTATCACGATTACACACACAAAAACAATCACTCACACAAATTACACACCCACCCCAATATAAATTAGAATATATGAAGAGCTGTATACAAGACACCCCAGACAGACATGGTTTCCCTACCATTGGGGGTAGCGCCTACAACAGTTATAACGTAGTAAAAACAAAGCATAAAATAAAGGATGTTCATTTACAATTGTTTTATATACTTCTATATACAGTCACACGTGAACTATAACTTTATCGCATACTCCGAGCAAATGCCTGCAATCTTTAAACAGGTTCTTCTCATTTGCTTTCAGCAATATGCACGGGTGGATGTCTGAACGGCGGCATCTGTGCGGGCCCAGAGCGATGCGTGTGTGCGCGTGGTTTCGCCGGGCTACGGTGCGAGCGGGACGTTGACGAATGCGCACCGCCCGCACACCCCGCTGCCCACGCGCCCTGCGTACCGCGCGCTTCGTGTGTGAACACGCCTGGCTCCTATTACTGTGTGTGTCGGGATGGCTACCGCCGTGACCCGCATAGGGATCACTGTGAAGGTATAATTAAATAAAATGATTTTCATTGACTTGAAGAAACCAAGTTTAAGGTATACAGTGTGACTCTATATAACGACGCTGAAGGGACTGTGTATTTTATGGCGTTATATAGTGAGAAGAAAAATCATTGTATGAAATACAAGCTAAACCAACCAAAGCCAATTGATTTCGACGCTTTAGAGAGTTTTGCGTTAAATCGATTGGAGCTACATGGAGTTTACACAATAATGTGTTCAATAATATATAAATGTTTCAGACGTTGATGAATGTTCGGAAGGTTTCCACACCTGTCACCCGAGTGCGCGTTGTGCCAACGTGGACGGAGGCTTCCGTTGTCAATGTGATTCACAGCCTTGTGAACTTAGTAAGTGATGGAGCTTTAAAAGCTAATTAACTCTTATTATTTTCAATCTACTACTTCTGTTACATACAATAGAATTTAATTTGTAATAATACTTTTCATATCTATAGATATTTACAATGACTACGCAGTAGTTACACCCATATTCCGGTACTCATACTCTGTTTAACGTTTACTAGAACTATATTTGCAATTTACTAGAAAATAATGAATAATTTTAGTCGTTTTTTTAAATTCTCAAAACAATTGCAGGCTGTTCGTGGCAAGGCAATATAATTCCGGACGGTACTAGGTGGGCGGAGGCGGGCGGATGCCGGACGTGTTCTTGCGTGGGCGGCGTCGCTTCGTGCACGCGTGCAATCTGCGCGTGCGATACAGACAATACCTCACTACCGGTAATATCAACACGCTTTAGTAGCTAGCTCAGCTTGCTTACAAAGATTATTAAAGAAATGATAATGTCTTTTATCTGATAAAGTGTTGCCGTATAAAAGCCTTAATCAATGTGATAATGTTGACTCTCCAGATGGAGAGCGAGAGCTTAGCTCCGACGTCGTGTTGCCCCCACTGCGAGGCGCGCTTCCACTGTCGCCATCAGGAAATGCATCACGTCACTTTCCGAAGTGGCGAGCGCTGGCTCTACCAGTGCCAGATCTGTGAATGCCTCGTCAGTATATTAATTAATAACTCATTTTTGGTATATATATAAATAAAGTTAACTAGTCGAATAATGTCAATTCTAATTATAGAACAGACTTAACTTTATATAGTAAAAACCAAGTTTTCCACAATCCGTTCGGAATTGTGTGTTTGAAGAAAGCTTTGATTCAACGACAGTCGTATTGTGTTATTCCAGTTGGGTGAGGTGGACTGCTGGGAGCCCCAGTGCTCGGAAGGGGGAGGATGCTGCGGGGCGCGGGGGGAGTGGCGGGCGCAGACCAAACTCGAGCTGCCCGGCTGCGCACCGCACTGCGCGTGCACGGTACGTCTCGACGCCGCTGACACGCTCTATACACACATACACAATAATTCAATATTAACTTAGTTACCATGGCAACCATATATATATAGATGCGAAATCACTCAGACAGATACACATTAGCTAATTTTTAATGGAAAAATATAATAGAAATTTTGTGTAGCAATTAAAACTGTTTTATATATCGATTGAATGTGCAAAAAAATATTCTGCAAAACTTGTGATAATATTTTTTCAATATTTAGCAATTATGAAATGTTTTTCTTATTCTTATTAATAAATATTACCACGTGATTTTTAATACAAGTCATCATCATTCTTCCATTGTGTGACTAACCAATAATTTATATTAATACTGGTTTTCGACTTGAATACAACTTTTCTTGCTTCAATTTTAATCGTTTTATGTTGTTTTTATTCGTTTTACACACAAAGTATGACCTTCTATAACGGTGCAAGTGTGTTAGATTGCGTTCACCGTATACGCGCTATTTTAAATGGTATTCAAGTCGGAAGTGTGTGAGTGAGGTCGTGGCTTGTTGCAGGGCGGGCAGTGCGCCGCTACTCTGGTGAGCAATCTCGCGTGTTGTGTGCATCGGTAACCATCCCCACTCTTCTTACTCATTCATACATTGCTCTTTTGAGTTCTCTTTCAAGTGTCTTCAATTTTTATACACATTAAAATTTCTGGGTAAACATTTACTCGATAAAATATAAGGAATGTTTTCAGAATAAACATAATTATATAGTTTGAAAATTAATTAAAATTAAAGACATTCGAAAGTATTGTGTTGCATGTTTTATAATTCAAAAATGCATGAATTTGTTGCATTTGCCCATGGTCTTTCCAATGTTTATCATAAGCATGAATGCATTTATCATTTCATTAAAAAAAATACGAATATTTTACTGTGTATTGCCGAATCAATGAAGCAAGTGCAATTATATTTTTGGACAAAAATTCGCCACTCACTAAATTTAGGCCAGAAAAATTCACAAATTATAGTTATATATATTATTTTATACACAAATTATTGAACATTTAGTTGTAAAAAACACATAGTTTTCTTTTTTCTAAAATATATAGTAGTTAGACATAAATATATCTCAGACACTTAATTTATATAGTTATGCAGATTATTACATGTAAATAAATTATTACTTTTTGAGTAGACTTATTAGCGATACATCTGTACCAACACGAATGCCAGTAGGCACACCGCAGACATCGCATGCACTAGATAGCGTGTCTGCGGTGCGCCTGCTCGTGGCGTCGGTAGAGATGTCGCATGACGGTGTCCGTGTGCAGAGCGCGTCGCTCGCTGACGGCGGCGTTGGCGCTCGCGGCGCTGTGGCTGGGTCGCGCGCCTCGTCCGCACCGCAAGCACCGCGGCGCACGGCGCTAGAGCCGCCCTGACCACCACGCACACCTTATTTATTCTAGATAGATCTAATGTTAACCAATTGCCGCGCTCTCGGCCCCGACTCGGCGACCGCCGCGCCGCCCTCGACGCTCGCTCGCATCGAACGTTTCATCCGTAGCAATATTGTAGTTATCCTAGATCCGATATTAGAAGCTCCCGCCTTTCGTTGCGAAGGGGGCGGCCGGCGCCTCGGTCCGAGAGCGACTTACGCCGCGACGGACCGGCGCCGGTGACCGCGTTCGCCTCCGCGTGTTCCTTCCCGCGTCTGTAATCTTCGAATTCTAAATTATTGAGTGCGATCGCTTATATTATAATTAATTAGGCCTGTAAACGGTACCGTGTAGCTGTTGTGGTGAGTCGGAACGCGCGGGGGCGGGCGTCGGCGGGCGGCGGCGGGCGCGAGGCCTAACGTAACTCGACGTGTATAAAGTTTGTAAATAAGATATCGCACAGATTCCGCCGTCGCTCGTGCTACCGTTGCCCATGTTGTAACAAATATTTCCTAATATATTATAGTTTATGTTTGTCTTTGTATAAAGATGGTCGTTTTCATGAATAATTTTAATAAACCAAAAATAGGTACCAAATATAGAAAAGATATGATTGTTTCTTAATTTCATAAAGCATTTTGATGCTTGCATGTTGTATTGTGTTCAAAAAATTACAATTAAAAGATATCCACATAAGATGCATTTTTATTGCTATTAAACAATCAACCAGGTCTGGACTGTTAATTTTGGAATATGATGTTAAATATACGTATAATTTTATTTAAAATCAGAAAATTGAATATTTGTAAAACGATAATTTAACTGGGACAAAAAGACGGATTCGTAGGGGGCACGAGAGATGGGTACACATTTTGAGCGGGTGCTTGGAGCATAGCTGGAACGGGATTCCTGTAATTGTCATTATTCGGGAAAGAAGAAGAAGTGATATAGGCAACACGCACCGGTTGTAGACTTTTGTTAGCTTGTTTCACCACTCCCGAAACTAGCGTATAAGATGTTGCAAACAGGGTTATAGCCTGAAAAAAAATATTATTGTTTACACGTGCGTTTTAACACATTAAAACATATAAAAAAACCGTTCTATTTACACAAAAAGATTAAGACTGCTGTTATTTCGCCCAACGAGCAACACCTAGTCACAGGAGTGTAACAGATTACTTCTGCCCTTCGAGTACGGACCACGAGCAAACAAGCTCGGTCTACACCGTTGGCGAATATTGATTTAATTAATTTAAAATTAATTAATCTCTATAAAAAACACGATTAATAAAAAGTATTTACTATCTATTATGTATGTATTTAGGGCTTTTACGCGCTACTGAACAAACGGTGTTTTGCCCAAATCATTGCCATAGATTCCTAGGCTACGCCCTGGCTAGTAATCTACGTCCACACCCAGCTTGAAAAGAAACCTAGATTAGGGCATATATATCGTATACATCGTAGTGTAAATTGGCTTAAAATCACCTACCATAACAACAATAATTCCACACGCGACAACAGTAAGCGAATTGACGTATTGACGTAGTTCTCTAATCGCTGGTCGAAGGCATCCAATTTTATAAGTCGGATACGGGCAACGATTTTCGATTCGATTGTCCTAGAAAATAGCAGTCAATATTATCTTAGAATGGCTCAGCCTTTGTTGGGATTATTAATTTCAAAGTCGACATCTTTATTGCATTAGCTTAGACGAAGCTTGCAGGTGCATGTATAAAGATCCGTCATGGATCGAACCTACCAGAATCATAAGTGAATCAATTTAGTTTGTAAGTAATAATGCTTAATTCGTCTAGTGTTAAAGAATAAAGATCTGTATTCTTTGTCGATTTCAGCCTCAATTCTGCGTGCCTTCAGTGGATAATCAACCGGAACAATCTACTCCGTATATATAAACCGACTGAATATTAAAAAAATCTTATTTACCTTTCCTAAAACAAGACTACCACAGCATGCAGATGGTAGGTTACGACGATGCAGAAACCAGTCTGTATGATACTGGACTCCGCAGCACTTCAGCTAAAAAGTATTAATGACCACATAAGAATCTCTATTATAATATATAATTTTAGTTGATAAATACAATTTTTGGATGGCCTGAAAGAAATCGCTTATTAACTCATTGTTGTAATAAAAAGTAAAAAAAGAAACGTCTTCTTAACCGGATTCAACTAACTTCAATTTGCATAGCCGTGAAAGCACTTCTAATAGCGGGGTCCACTGCCTCAAGCGACATAGCTCTATACATGCTATCATTAATTGCTGCCGGATCCCGTGTAGCCTTTGACAGTGCCATGATCGAAGACATTCCAGTACATAACAGCAGTAGCGCCGCGGTCACCAACACCATTAACTAAAAAAATATTTTTATTAATATTAATTTGCTCCAGCTTGGCCTTGAGTTTCTTGACTGCTTCTTTTTAGCATGGTACACGGGAACACGCGTAGAGACATTTAGATTTAAGACGATTCAAAATGGTCATATGTACCTTAGTTAATATAAACATTTTGATTTTGAATTATAAAATAACAAGTTAATATATAGAATTCACTTATAACGACTAACCGGTTATAGCGACTATAATGTTTACTCAAGTTTGGTTTCGTATCGCATTATATTCATATATAATCCGTCCGTTCTGTTCGTCACCCGGTTAGTACGACATAGTTTTACCAGTCCCTTGAATGTCGTTATATCCGGATTCTACTGTATTACTTACCGTAGCCAAAAGTCTGAGGGACTTATGGTAAGGTACTAAAGTGGAGAGCCAACATGCAGGTAAGCAGAGTAGGGCTCCTGATAGGAAGAGAACACTGGCACCCAGTTCAACTCCCAAGTCTGTGGTCCAGAAGTAATACGAGATGCGGAATAGGTTCCATGCTGTCGATCCGCCGAGGATTAAACCGCCACTCTAGAAATATTATTAACATCTTCCTAATAAATTTTCATAATTTCAGTATGAATATTAAAGTTTGATTTATGGTGAAAAGACACAAGATAATTAATTACAGAAAATAGACATGATTTTCAAACTCACAAGCAGAAGGCCACCACAAACAAATAAAATATGTCCACTATTTTTCATTACGGATCTTTTGTGTGTAATTTTTGATGTAGTTTTTTGGGTAAATGTCAAATTGAAAGCAATTTAAAAATCGTACCGCTTATGATGTTACTTGTCGAAATGGGAGTATTTTTTAAAATAAAAAAAGTTCACAGATGTAACAAAAAAAAAATATCAATTATTTGACGTCAAGAAAATAGACAATAGATTAAAATAATTGTCCCCATTTTCATAAAAGAGGGAGCAAACGAACAGGTTTAACACCATAAAAGTGAAGTCGCCGCCTTAAGTCACTCACGTGGCTGGAGCTTGTGAATACGTTGCCGGCCTATTAGGTACGTATCTTTACTCAAAAGACGTATGTCATTACTCAATATAATATAATACGGATAAAAATACTAAAGTTATATTTACTTTGAAGTAAAAGAAAATTCTTGTTAAGTCTTTACGCTGAACAAATCTCTATAACACGGTGAGCATTTCAATAAGCGTGCTTGTATTTTTATAAAGGTAAAGTTTCCTGTGTTGCAACCAGTTTTTGGTTTGTCGTGTATTAATACTGCTCCAACATTCTACAGTACTTTAATTTAATATGTGCAAGAGATAAGGCCCTAATTATACTAGACTAGGGTTAAGGGTTATTAGGGTCGTACCCATTCTAGGAACTCCTCAATCAAAACCTAAGCATTACATCCATTATTTGCATAGAATTACCAACAGACCAATAAAAAATATTTCAAATTATACACTTCCATTTAGATTTGTTTTACATTTTACACTAATTAAAACGAATTATTGCTAATTTTGTATGAAAGAATACATCGGCTGTAATTTATGATCTAAGTATTGTATGGTATGATTTAAAATCCATTGGTGGGAGTTAACCAACTACTGTATAATATAAATGTTAGAAGTATTCGATTTTATTGTGTATCAAAAGGCGTCAATATGAAGTACACGGCTTTCGCGTTTGTCCTTATTCTTCAGGGCCTTATCGTAAATAGTACTTTGACGGACACTGTGGATTCCTTTCAATTTGGTTTGTATAGATATTTTTTTTATTCTACTTCGATTCTTGATTTTTATTGAGGATGATTTTTGATAGGTTTAAAATTCCGTTTAAGGTTTAAGTTAATAGTTTCTATTAAGACATACAAAACATACAAAATTCCACCCATCTTACCTTGACGCCAGTTATTTTGCCATGAACCACGTTATAAAGAGCCATTTGTTTATGACTGTTAAGCAATAAATACGATTTAGATTTTTTTAAAGGCCAGCAAATCACTCACGACCCCCATAGCCACCAACATCCTAGAGTAGGGAAAACTTCTATAAAAAATAAAGAAAAGATTCTTTGACGCGTAACAATGAAACGGATTTATTATGTGAAATGGTAGTAAACAAGTATAAAATAGAAAACTAAATAATAAGACACTATTCAATAGTCTTAAATTTCCTTAAAGTATATTTGCAATTTTTTCTAGGTATGAACGCTGGCGTCATTTCGTTTTCTAAATCAGGAAGTATCGGCTTACTTGAAAAACGTGTCGAGGTACCGATAACTGTAAGTATTATGCATTTGTATTTTAAATTATTTACGATTTTTCTTGAGTGGGAGTGCCATGCTGTTACTTAGAGTTTCAGCCGAATGGGCAGGCACGGCCGGAGAAATACCACTCTCTCACAGAAAACCGGCGTAAAGTGATGCAATTGGACTTTGTTCATTTTGTACTCGCGTTTCGTTCGGTGAGTGAGATCTTCCGGTGCCCATCCTTTTCCCCTTCCCTCGTCCCTCTCCCCTTTCCTTTAAAGGCCGGCAACGCACTCACGAGCTACCAGCCGCGTGAGTGTCTATGGGCGGCGGCTTCACCTTTATGGTGGGCCGCCTGCTCGTTTGCCCCCTCTTCTATTAAAAAAAAAAAAAAACGATAAATAGAAATAAATAGAACCTTCATTAAAAAAAAATACCATTACCATAAACAAATTCTCTGCTGACCTACAAAGCAAAGCCACCTTTGGGCACGAAACAAAACAACACGAAATTTTGTGTTTGTTGAGTTTTAATAGCTAGTTATTATTTCATGGTACTTCTTACATGGTTACATGGTACGCTTAAATAATTTGTGAATATAAACAATGTAAGGTATAATATTAATCACATATATTGTTATGAAAACAATATTAATGTAATAAAAGATCGTACAGCTGCTTAGCTTTTGCAATACATGAACGTCATCCTTTAAGAACTTTAGTTCTTTAAATTAAAGCTTTAACTTGTGCGATCTTCAATTGAGTTTAGTAGCCACAAATGAAAAGTCTCTATGATATGTTAATTTCAGTTACCAACATGTATGGAACTATCCTACGTCCGTGTGGACGTGAATAACCCAATTGGACCCCCAAAAGTTGACTTAGACGCAGATATAAACGTTGTGGTTATCAAATATCGTCCATTGCAGTTTAGCAAGTCGAGTTACACAATTACCGCGAAGGCTGCTCCCGTTGCAAATTGTCCTTAAATAAACAATTGAATATATAACTTTTGTTCTCATTTCGTTACGTTATGTTGGTATGTCAGACTTTTTTATCACGTGGATCTGGGAACAACTTGTGATCTGGAGTAGGAACAATAGTTGTCTCCGCTCACCACAACTCGCGGGTTCTTAAATATTTTTATCCTCATAGGTACGCTTTAAACGTACAAAAACAATCTAAATAATGTTATCTTACATATAGAAGTTTAACACACAAAAATAATCGGTGTAAATTCATTGCTCTGTATGCATTATATTGTACATAGTAGTTAGTTAGTTACATACATATTAGTTACACATTATATTCTATACAGAGTTGTATTTTATTTACTTATTTCTACATTTACAAGTATATCATAGCATCATATATAAGAAACCATGGACTATACCCATATTTGACTAAAATAATTGGTTATAAAAAAAACCTACAATCTAATTATATTAATAATGATTTGGATCCTTAAAGAAAAGATCCTGTAATTCTTAAAATGTCATAAGCGACGATATTGCTTAACATATGATGAGCTCCAACGCACAAAGTCTGTTTTGCTGAAAAATAAATAATAGTAACGCCTTTTAAAACGTCAAATGCTATAAAAGTTTCTTAAACAAAACAATCGGCGTATAATTTCATTAGATTAATTAGTTACAATTTAATCATGAATCGAACAATTAAGTGATATTGTGGCCCCACGTCGGGGCATATCGTTATAAATAAACACTCATCAACCGGATGCACACTTAACATGCACACATACTTCTGTTTTCGTTTCTCAAGCAGGAAGTTGTATCCTATGAATATGAGTATGTATTCAGTTAAGTAAGATTCTATTGGTTAAAAATCTTAACTTCTACACGAAAAAATATACATTAATTTATTATTTTGTAAGTAGTCACGTGGCGTTATTTTAATTAAACGCTTTAAATTTATTAAGTTGACATTGAAAATCGAGAATATTTGAAATTATTTGCTGTCTGAAAGTTTGGGCTCTTTGCATATTACCACTTTTTGTTTCAGTAATTCTATAGAACTACGAAAAAAACATGTGTTTTCAATACATATGAAACTTTGATTGATTCTCGGTTGTTTAATTAAAAATTGGTATAAAAATACACACAATCCTGCACATTATCAATTTGTCGATAATGTGGAACTAATATAAAACTTTTCCTCCATTAAATTTCCTACGTATGTAGCGTTAATTTTAACAGTTTACGTTAAGAACTTGTAGGGTGAACATGAGTATGAAGTGGTTAATATATATTGGTGTATGTATGTTTGTTGGGTCTTTGACTGGCGAAACGATAGATGTGTTTGAATTTGGTATGAATAGCTTTACCTGACTGAACTTTTACCTTTATTAGTACCGACAGCAATGAAAGAAAACTGTTAAGAATATGTAACCTTCATTGTTGAGATCCCAAAACTGATAATTAAAATTAACTAAAGTTTAAAATTATACTTAATTCTTGATAATAGATTTATTATTAAGGCCCATATACATTGTGTTTTTATTGTACTCCAGGTTCGAATGTTGGTGCAGTGACGTTCTCACAATCAGGGGACATTGGCATTTCTGAAAAATATGTTAAAGTGCCTATAATTGTACGTTAAACATATCATATGTTGAAAGATTATATAAAACGCTTATCACTTTAAATGCAATATTTTAAATTGCAAAAATTGCCAATAATTAACAGGTGCGACCATATCAAATCGATTGGTAAATTACATGAAAAAATAAATTAGTTTATTAAGAAGTGTGATTTCACTAAAAGAACACACAGAACGTTGTTTCATTTATTTTCTCTTTTACAGTAGTGTGTGAGGCCTAGATTGTACAGTTTACTTTTTGTCTTATTTATATTTGTGACGTTTTGCAGTTACCATCATGTAGCGAGTTAACTTACGTACAAGTAAGCGTGGATAACCGACGTGGACCACCCAAGGTTGATTTCGATTCGGAACTAAACACTATCGTAATAAAATACCGAAAAAGGCAATATAGCCGGTCAAGATATGTTGTTACAGCGAAAAGTGTACATGCAAAGGATTGTCCAGCATTAATTTTTCATTAAAGATTTGTGGTGTTAAACAATTGAACATGATACAAACTTATTGATTGTTATTTGTATAATTATTGTATTACAATACATAATAAGTAGGTTACTTATAAAAATTAAGTAATAATATAATCTGTAAAGCAGAATTTTTGCGCGTTCTTACGCACTAGGTAGCAATTGCCCGCAACTTTATCCACGTGGTATAAATACAAAAGGAATTTTGAAATTGGAATTTGTAAAGTGTTTTGAAAAATTTCATTCTCTTCAACCATTCTTAATATTTTTTTTTTTTGAAAATTAAACATAGCCTATGTCATTTGGTAATAGTAGTTTGCCAACGGTGAAAGAATTTTTGATTTCGGTCCAGTAGTTTCGGAGCCTATTTATTTCAAAGAAACGAACCTTTCCTCTTTATAATGTTAGTATAGATATAGAAACTTAATTCAGTGGTACCATCGCTATAACATAGGTCAACCTAGTAAGGTCTTTGCTACTCATTACATTCTTAACTTAGTTAATTTTTTTCACCAGTATCCCAAATCCTCGATTTTTTGATATAAACATTCCGGTTTATATACATATTTTAAATCTTTTAACTCACTTCTTCGTAAGCATTTCTTGTCTACAATAGAATAATTTATAATTCTAGATTTCAATTTGCATATCTTTCCGGTTTTACTTATTTTAATGTACGTTGTGTTTTGTTTAGTATTTTTTTTGTATACTTCGCACCCTTTGCACCAGTCTGATTGTATTTTTTAAGTATATTAAGTATTCTTTTATTGTGTGGGTTGTCTTATATGTACTAACATCTGTTAACGTCATTTACTTTTTGTGTTTAAGTGCAATAAAATGTAAATAAATAAATATTGTGCCGTCGGAGTAAATTTTAAGTAAATATAAAACGCATGGTAAAGGCTTAGGGCTGCTAAGTACATTCAACCTCAAGGCTGTAACGCTTTAGCCACATGACGAATAATATAAGAATTATTATAGATAACAAGAATAAATATATATTAAAATAGTACTTCCAAATTATATATATATATATATATATATATATATATATATATATATATATAAAACAGCTTACCTTTAGGGTAAGTAGAATTGTAGAATACCTGAAATCCTGTATAAAAATACAACCTGTTTGACACATAAACAATATTTTTATAAGAAAATTCCAGCTTTTGCGAATGTGTTCGATAATAAACATACATGTCTAGAAGGTAACATCTTTAAAAGTGGTTTGCAAAAATATTGCTTTGTTTAAGCCGTATTCTGAAAATATATTTTAAAATTTTCTATTGTCTATTATGTATTTCATTAGCAGAATATTATTAACAATACTGAACTTTTTTTTCAAATTTATATTCAAATACCAAAAAAAAGAAGATTACGTATGACATTACAACATAGCAGTATTTACTGTTTGTGCAAAACCACTAGTTGACAGTTTTTAAATGAAATATTTTTTGATAAAGCCAAAATTATAGTTTCAATCGATTTTGTTTCATTTTATTGAAGTGTACAAAATGTTGTAGTGTCTACAACAACTGTAAACATAGTAATAGGGTGTAAATATGCTTCCCCATCGCGAGCGAGCTTGTGACGAGTTGTTGCAGAATCCACTGTTACAGACACCACCACCTGAACCGGAAAGACCAAGACCACCACGGATCAGAAAGCCTAGGGAGTTCAAGCTCGTTAGTATTAAACGGGCATTTTATAATGATATAAATGTATTAAGGGAGGTGGAGAACTTCTTGCCAGTTCTTCTCGTCCACCCTTTATTTGGGAACTGGAATGTAGTTGTAGAGTCAATTATTTTTATAATTATTCAGTTATTCATAAATGTAAGAAAGTTACTTAAATTACAATTATATAAGTAACTCAAAATAATTCATATAAAGTTATCTATCTATATATCGAGCTATCGATTCAGCTATCGAGTTTCTAGCCGGTTCTTCTCGGTAGATGACTGCCTTCCGAACCGGTGGTAGTGTAAAAATTGACGATTCAAAAGTGTCTTTATAAAGGCCTACTTGAATAAACATATTTTGAGTTTGAGTTTATATATGAATTAAATTAGGCTGAATATAAACCAATATATAAAACACATTAAAATTAGTTAATGCAACACATAAGTTATTATAAATATGATTTTTCAGCCGCCAAGATTTCCGCTTTTAACAAAGGAGTTTTACTCGTCATGGTGTAATCATCAGAAGGAGGTACGTCACCGTTCTTAATACAGATTTGTTTTTAAGGTACATCGCATAAATGCCAATTCAACATTCAGTGTAACGCTTGTATGTTATATATATACTATGTACTAATTCCTAGGAACAAACTCGTATTCCAAACTGTAGTATTGTTTTATTCAGCTGCAACTCGTGAAACATAAAGTGGATAACCATCCACCTGGTCTCTTCCCTGAGTTGTATCTAAAACCACGACGTTTGAACTTTTATGCTCGACAACTGGAAGAGAATATGAATGTTAATAAGGAACTCTTGAAGAGGATCAATCTTATTCAACGTACTGGAGTATGTTACATATATTTAATTTTTGAAAAAATCGCTGCAATGGTTAAAAATGGGTGTAAGCACTAAATTGATCATAGCCGCGGCATCTAAAGTAGTCATGACGATCGCCAATTTTTGTGAGACGGTTGTTAGACAAATACTGTATCCTCTCTATGTAACGTCAGTCAATATAACAGCAAACTCTCTAAAGCGTCGCCATCAATTGCCTTTAATTTTATTAGCTTGTATCCCATACAATGCTTTTGTCTTCTGTCTATTAACACCTCCATTTAACTTCTATAACGCCATAAAATGCACACTCCCATCAGTGTCTTTATATAGAGTTTACACTTTATAACATATTTAATTTTTTGTAGGGTTTTGTTGATTGCTGGTTGTACCCTGAGCTTACGGATACGTATAACAAACTACTATGCAAACAACGTCAGGGGACGTTGGATGAAATACGTAGGAAGAACTTATATTTCTACTCACGGCTCTTGATTGCTGTGAGTATCCTATTTCGTTTATAAACGTACCGTTATAATAAAAGCATAGAAGAGTTCTTAAGTGGGCAAGTATGTATTACATAATAATATTATGTTATTTTAACCTAAAATACGTACTACTTGCGTAAACATAATAATACATTTAATGCTATTTCTGTTTAGTAAATTTAATAAAAATGGTTTATAATATTCACAGCGCTCAGAACAACCTTTAACAACAGAACTTGAAGTTTTATGGAGGGATACGAAGCATAAATTAATTTTAGGAGCATCGTAAGTTTCATTTATATTATATTTATTCATTTATTTCGTTTGTCTAGTTAGTTTTATTGTTGTTTTCAGACTGCCTTTTATTTTATTCAAAACCGAAAAAATCGATCGAGATATGAAGGATCCGGCTTTTGACAAACCACCAAATATTAATAGACCTAAGTATGTATATTATTGATTATTAGTACTACAATAAAGTTCTCTCTCTTGTCAACATATTGGGATATTTACCCCATAATTTTTAAGGTACATAATAAATCATCTATCTCTATTTATGTATTCTCTTTCTATCATCTATCTATATTCCCTATTCTCCATCTAGCTAAATTACAACCGATATATTTCGTTAGCTTTCTAAACATTTTAAAAGTTACAGGAAAATATCCTTGGTTAGTAGTTAAACTTATTACTGCTTTGTTTCTGCGTATTATTAATGTTTTGTAAACTTTATTTACAACATTCGGTGTAAAAAGAAAATACGTATAACGTATACGACTCAAACAATGAACAAAGAATCTTATCAATGATTTATCGTCAGTGCTTATTGCGAACGGAAACGTCGTCACTCTATTTTCACGAACAGTCCACAAGAGAATATTAACGCCAGTACCTGAAAAAAAATTTGGTTATTGATTAGATATACGATCTCTTTGCTAAAAGCTTTTTGCAAAATAGTCACTACCACAGATTATAAAACTGCTTTATCTACATCAAGAATGTCAAAAGAGTATCGTTCGTTAACACTTACATAGAATACAATATTTTAACATTAATTATTAGTCAAATAAAAAAAACAAAAAATTGCATACATAATAAATCATCTATCTCTATTTATGTATTCTCTTTCTATCATCTATCTATATTCCCTATTCTCCATCTAGCTAAATTACAACCGATATATTTCGTTAGCTTTCTAAACATTTTAAAAGTTACAGAAAATATCCTTGGTTAGTAGTTAAACTTATTACTGCTTTGTTTCTGCGTCTTCGTAAAATATTATTCTGATGCTAGTTATTAGTAAAACCATAGTTAATAATCTAACTCTTTGACGAGCATGCTATGACTTTTATATTTCAGAGTATCTATGGAGGTATGGGTTATTGGCGGATCCAAGATTGGTCGTGTTATCATCGAGCTATTTACGGATTTGGTACCGAAGACATGCCAGCTATTCATCAGTCTTGTAAAAGGTGACAGTCGAGGTCACGCGTATATGGGCACCAGAATTTTCAGGTAAGGATTTTGGGTTGCCCAAGTGACCAATTCCGCTTGTATATTTTATTTTGACTTTTGTCTCAATCCACCACTGTGGAAGGATTTTCGATTATACATAGATAGACATACACTGTCCATTTATATCTCGTATATAAAATCTGACGCATACATTATTATTTATTCATTTCAAGTTTATATTAATAGGATTATACCAAATTTATATTGTCGAGGGGGTGACGTAACCAAGGACAATGGTTTCGGTTGTTATTTAGCTGAAGGACAGACGGAGCAACCAACACCAGAGAACTTTCGGTTGAAGCACTCTGTTCCTGGTAATTATACATTTATTCAATGTTTGGAAGCATTCTTGGTGTGGAAAATGAATGTGGCTTTCTATAAATGTTGCTACATTACTGTAATAAATTAATATAGAATTTATTTATCACAATATCAGCGGACGCGCAAATAAGATTTTTAAAATATAAATAAAATATGCGGATTTACTTGCAACCTGTCAGCACTAACCTGTATTTGTTCTGCTGCGGGCTCTTCTTTGGTTCACTTATATAAACCACTTAATTGTATGCATATATACATCGATGAATAACTTATATCGCGGCCACACTGGTTCTTGCGGTGTGGTAGCAGTAGGTGCGTGTGCGACGTCAAGGAAGCAAGGGTGATTAAATTACACTGATGCGAATTGCGATGCAACACCCGGACCAGGTTGTGCCGAGCAGTGTTGCAATAAGTGGGTTATAAGAAAAAAATATTAATTAATAGTTGGCGTTACCAATAAGTATATTTACTTCCATAACAGGTGTATTATCAATGGTTGTCACTCCAGACAATGAAGTGTGTGGTCAGTTTAATATAATATTCAAACCACTGCCGCAACTTGATGGAAAGCATGTTGTATTTGGAAGAGTAAGTAAATTTTTGCATTTAATGTAGAGTATAAATGTGGATTAGCCACTAAAAACTAATAACGCCTACTTCAATATCATGGTAAATATCAAACAAGAGTTTAAGCTACCAAGTTATCACTACAGATTTGTTTGTTTATTAATTGATTTGATAGAAAGCATGTCGTTAGGAAATAAATACTAAATTAAAGAGGTAGTCCTTGTTCAGGGAAAAACTTATCTGCACTATTTTAAATAATATATCCTCTAGAAGGCACTGAAGTAAACACTGTCTCTATTAAGTCCAAGTAAAGAGTGAAAAATGTCTGATAATGAATGAAAATATTGACATCTTTGTAATTTCTCTTTAAGACCACTACCGTTATATTCTGATAATGTTGCAATGGTTTAGATTATAGGAGGTCCAGCCCAAGCTTTAGAAAGGATCAGTGCACTTGGTCTTCCATTGGGTACCACTACATCCGACTGCATCATCAGATACTGTGGGTGGATAACACGAGCTGGCCAATATAGAGAGGGCAATGCTAACACTATTAAATTCCCGCCAGGGCGGAAAAAATGATTTTTTTATTTATATATAATAAACAAATTATTAATGTTTTGTAAACTTTATTTACAACAATCGGTGTAAAAAGAAAATACGTATAACGTATACGACTCAAACAATGAACAAAGAATCTTATCAATGATTTATCGTCAGTGCTTATTGCGAACGGAAACGTCGTCACTCTATTTTCACGAACAGTCCACAAGAGAATATTAACGCCAGTACCTGAAAAAAAAATTGGTTATTGATTAGATATACGATCTCTTTGCTAAAAGCTTTTTGCAAAATAGTCACTACCACAGATTATAAAATTGCTTTATCTACATAAAGAATATCAAAAGAGTATCGTTCGTTAACACTTACATAGAATACAATATTTTAACATTAATTATTAGTCGAATAAAAAAAACAAATAATTGACTGATATATAATACCAAACATTTTATGGTAGTTTTTTATCTGAACGTGAGATTCGTTATTTGTAAATCATAAGTGTTCAATAGCAGAGACAAGTGTGTCTTCATAAATTGTAAATCCAGTAAGAAAAGTATTAACTTACCATAATCAAAGCTACGATAATAGCGACAGCGCCAACATAAACAGCATCTTCTCGCAGCAAATCTATCGTCTTGTTGAGACAACCGTCCATATACATTGTAGTCGGGTTGGGGGAATATCTGCAGTCCAGTCTCTGGAAAATACAACGTTAAATAAGTTTAATTACATATGCTGTATATGGTTTTAACGTATAAGATATATATTTACAATTGTTAACTGAGCTTTCGTGAATAATTTTGTAAAATATTTTTTTAAATTAAGGGAACATAGACAACAGAACACAGCCAGTAAAGACAATCATTTAATGAGTTGCCGGCCCTTAAGGAACGAGTACCCTATTTTTATAATTTAACTGTGCCTCCAACCGCAAACTTCGCAGGCTCGGCAAGGAAATACGTCGCGAAGCGAATTACAAACATTAAGTGTGCAAAAGTCTTTTTCAATAGCATACCTTTCCCGGATAGACTTCTTTACAACAGCTCTCAGGGACATTTCCGTTCCAATCATTATGGCTCTTTACACCACAGCATTGTAGATACGTTTGAGTATCGTCCCACGCCCTTGTGTACTCATGTCTGACACCATAGTTTGGTATGGAAGCATGCATCTCCCGATCGAGTGTTGATAGAACCTTCTCACGGAACACGAATAGGAGAATACCACCGACCAGCATCGCAACGAATATAATGAACACTAGGATGTAATACTGAAAAACAATACCAACATTTTAATAAGTTTTTAAAAGGAGAAAATAATTTTTCTTGATGCAGATGATTAATATAATTCTTTGTATATGCATCTAAACTAGGCGAAGCATGTATCTTAGATGCTTTTCACAGTTAGTTTCTCACATAGATTTAAGAAATACCGTTAAGACGTATTCGTTAAACATAAGAAACGTAACAAAAGTAAAAGTACATGCCAAGATACAAATAATAAGATAATAAGATTTATAAAAGAAGTCTTTTTCATAAATTCGATGTGTCATGATTTTGAATTGGTTAAATATGAATTTATCTTATAAGTGTAGGTATAATTGCGCATTTTGTTGAATATTATCGTACTTTTTTCAAAATCCACTCATGTATAATGCAATTATATCCGTAAAAGTCCGTACATTTGAATCATCATTGGTAATAAATTCAACTATACCAATAGACAAACAAGTGGAACTAAAAAAATATGTCAGATTTAAAAAAATGATAAATACAATTATGATAATGTTACCGTTAGCAGCATGCATTTGACTTCCTTTGCAGCGCCACAGCATCCAAGGAAGGAAAGCAATATTATAGCGAATCCCATGGCAACGACGACCACCACAGAGGCGATGTACATATTGTTGCTCATGAGCGTGCTTGAGAATGAGCGTGACGTCCATATCCATAATCCTATTGCCACCGCTAGAACACCGCCTAACTAAAAAAAATAAAATTTACTATTTGGAACCACAACATATAAGAACATACAACTAATACGAAAATTTATATTTATTACCCTGCTTTATTTACATGTTACGAAGTAACTAGATATATTATAAATATATATATTAATTAATAAGTAAATAGATATATTATATGATAAATTAGTTTAGTGATAAATTCTCAGTTTGAGATTGTCAAAATGTCAAAGATACGTCTAAAGTATGCAGTTTAACATCAGAAGCGGTTAATGTCTTGTAAAGTTTTAAGTGAGTCAACAACACACTAATTAATGTAACTGGGTCACGGTAGCGACTAGGTACCCACTTATTAACGTTACATATCAAAATGAATTTAAGCGTGCGCTTTCCATATACTGTATTTATAAGACTCCATGAATAGCCACAATACCGGTTTCCCTTTAGTTAGGAAATCTATAAGGCGTCGGTGAAAATTTTAAAATCCAGTTACGCAAAGAAAGTTTGTGGTTATACGTCTACCGATAAAAAATATGAATTTCAATGCCGGGTGCATCGTATGTGCTTATATTTGTTATCTATATATACATATATGTGATTTTCAAAAATAAACAATTGTATATTCTTTTTAAGCATATTCTAGTTGTTTGTTACCTAATCTTTGACTATTTATACTTCATGACACTCAACTAAAAGCTTCGACTATATTTACTTATACATATTTGAGTCTCTTTCCAACATATTGAGTGAAAACTTTGTAAGGAAGGTTACAGATACTGTTTCGTACATATGTCAATTTGAGTTTTGAGCTAATTGGAATTGGTACCGCTATTCGCTTCGTATTTTTAAAACTCCCTATGGAAAAAAAACCACTATCCACCTACTGGCTCACCGAGAATAGATAACTTACTGGTTGGACAAGATAATTTAATGTAAAATGTTTGCAGGATAAACTTCCTAACTTAGATAATATTCGACTTTACTTACAAAAGTAACAACATTAATCGCAACCAGCGACACCTTCATACATCGGCCGCAACTGTCCATAGCGCCCCTGTTCGACCTCCTGAAAAAGGTATGTTGTTACAAAATACCTTCTTACGTATACAGCTTTGGTACTGTGGGGTAGTGACAAGATCATGTTCATTAAATGAACTTACACAGCGGTCACTGATCAAACTTATGAACTTGCGGTGAATGTTTTCTACACGATACACAGTAAAGGCTGCGGATTAAAAAACTGTATATTCTCTATCTCTGTAAGAAATTCTTTTTAATATATGTTTGTTTGGTTGTTTTTTAAAATTGTAACCCTGTAATGCTGTGCATCCCTATAATTTATGCACATACATGCCTGGTGTGTTTTTTTTTTTGTAATTTTGTTCGGGTTATGTTTGTATGTGTGTTGTTGGTGTGCCTTATTAAATAAATAAATAAATAAATTTATCACCTTCAATTGTTTTAAAGAAAAGACGAAGAAATGCCTTTGCCTCCAACATACGCATTTTATACAAAAATTTTCATGTAATTTCTGGTGTTTAATGTATATAACATTTATCATATAAGCTTAGCTCACTTTTATATTACAACATATATGTAATGATTCTATTATATATCTACATAATAAGTTTGTTTGTTTAAATGTTAATTTTACGTATATATTATGTCGATTTCGCTATGCAAATATTTAAAAAAAAACTTGTTTTCATATCAACAACCACCGCACCACAACATAACCATCCACGTGTACATTGATTTTAAATTAATAATAGTAAACTATAAATGTAATAATTAATTACCCATTATCAACTGGTTCTAGGTCTTCCATTCTAAATGTCTAACAAAGAAAGAAAAAAAACTTCGACACTATCTAGTTGGTCATGCATACCTCGCGTTGTTGGGTGAACCATCATTACGTGAACTATTTTTAGGTTGAATATGAAGCACTTCTTTCATCGTCACTAAATGTTTATATATATATTTATATATAACAAAAAATATAGGTAACAGTTATGTTAAAGCTATAACTTAAGCTCGTTATTAAATTTAGTTCTAAAATGTATTTATTGTACACTGTCAAATCAGTTTATTCGCTACCTACCTACATTCTTTTGTACGACTTAATAAATTTACCATAGATTAAATTTAAATTGTTTAAATACAAATTACAATTACGTAGTATAAGTAGAAAAATCATATAATATCCAAGAAAGTTGTTTATAGACAACTCAAATACAACATTCCCGCCATTTAAACGTATCGAAAAGCTTTTTAAAAGCAAAAACCGTTTTATTTAATGATTAAGGTATATCTTATTTTTCATATCTAAAGTCTATAGAATCTAGTCCATACATATTGTCCTTAAAGCCTTCTGTTTGTGTCATCATATATTATAGAAATGCATGCCATCACGTAGGAGTACTATTACAACTAAGTTGCGCAGGCGCACTCAAGGTGAGGGGATAACCCAAGGTCCACTTAATCCCTTCTCTTGTTAGAACGAGAAAGTCAATACATATATATGACTTTAACATATACTTTGACTCGTCCATTTCTATGACAAAACTAGAAAAGGACAACTCGGTTATTTTATAAAATAGCCAAAAAATATTTACCCCGTATTAAATAATGTGCAGTAAAAGTAAAAGTTATATTCACTTAGTCATCACTTTTTCACAACATCGCATCGTAAACAGAAAACGATGTTTCATTCACGTTCAAGCGTGGTAAGAAGGTCAAACGCGGTCGGTGATAATAATTCAACTGGTTTGTTTTACGATCGGTATGCAACGCCCCACCAACCTCAAGCAGGCATTTTAAAAATATACAATACGCCTGTAGTACCACGAACTTTGAATGCTACACGCTTCGCAGTAAAGGTATTATGAGGTACGTTGTCCAAATGCGATGCGTAAAATACTTGAAATCTCACTTAATGTGTGAAATAAGAAAGTTTTTTTTTTTTTCACTGATAAACTGGTGAACTAATTTGAACGAAGTTTACATATACGATATATCATTTGATCAGAATTTGAAAAAAAAAACGACGATTTTTATTTATGTACATTGAGAAGCACGGTGATTGTGCAATTCCTATTTACAAATAGAAGACTCTTTTTAAACGAAAAAACTTTAGTTCCCAAACATAATTTACAAAAATTGGTATTTTGCGATGGTGAAAATACAAGCGACTTGGTATGTGGCGAACGAACTGAAGCTTGTTATTTAAGTATCCCATTTGTTTTGTACTTAGAACACTAATGTTAACACGAAGTGTTGATCAGCAACAATGCCTACAGATGTGTATATATATATATATATATCAGTTAAATCCCGGCATTTACACTAGCAAGAATCGAAAACGTGTGTTAGTAATAGAATGATCTGATCACCTACTTCTATAAACAAAATGATGAAAGAAGCATAAAAGTTAAGATACCGATGATTAATTATTATTAAGTTTAGAAAAGGTTAATACCTGCATACTAAAACTATACCAGTGTTTCACCCGGTACAGAATCAATCCAACTTAATATTTTATTACTCAAATTCAAAATATCTTTATTCATTAAGGTACATAGGACCATTTTAAATCGTCTTTAATCTAAATGATTCTACGCCTGTTCGTACGCGACCAAGAGAAGCAGGCAAAAAACTCGGCTTGGTTAAATTTTTTTTTCGGAAATTATCCCAGTACACTTTTTGAGGCAAGGCTAAGCCGAAACTAATCCATTCCCAAACTTTTTCAAATCAAAATAATCTGACAATTTATAAAATACTTTTTCTAAAAGCTTTCGTTTACTACTTTTTTAAATTTACTAACTGACAAAGTCAATAAATTGTTAAGGATTTTGTTAGAGGCGTACACATTGTCTATTAAATGAATTACCAACCCATTTATCCTTATTTTCAATAAATATTTTCACCATGTTTTTGAACAACATACAAAAACTCAACGCTCCTTTTGAAAACCAACCAACAAATAAAAAACCTATAAATAGTATTAATTTATTAGCTCCTGTTAATAAACCGTTTCAATATAATATTAGTACAAATGTATAGAAAGCATATTCATACACGCGAGCCCTGTTTACGAAGAAATAATTGAGCTTTGGTTTTTATCAAATGGAAAACTTTAAAAAAAAAATGTACAAATTAAAAGAAAAATATCCATTTGAACGCGCACTAATGGCACACACTGGCAATGTCTCATACATTTCACTAGACGACATAGGCAATTGTCACTTTGATTTTGACACCTACATCATCTGGTGACAATTTACTTAAATATATTTTAAATAAGACACGAAACACTCGTTTTCGCGTATACAAAAAAAAAAACCAACATTTGCTTAATATAAATGAAAATATACATTTTGCGCTAAAATTACACATACATATACAGACTAACACTACTGTGTATTGTACGACAATAAATTAATTGGGTGACACTACTACTACCATTTAATTGTGAACGTTATATGGTGTCGTGTTCCTTTATTGCAAATCATAATAACACATCTAACATTCACATATGTATCTATGCTACCGGTAATATTAATACTGAAAATGGATTAAATTTAAAAAAATATATATATATAATAAAAAAAATTTCATTATGTAAACTGTACCATGATTTTAATTAATTTAATAAAAAATTCGAAGTTTTTATATAAAATAGTTTTGTGGTTGAAATTTCGTTAGTAAATTGATATTAACGGTAACACAGTTAATACTTATCTAACACCAGGTATGGGAATTTCGAGATTTTTGTTGCCAAATCGTATGCTTATTAATATCACATCGAATAAAAAGCTTTGTTGGGAAGCCACACAGTACCAAAGTATCAGCTGCCGCAAAAAATATCATTGACGTATTAGACAAACAATACATTTAATAGACATGTGTCAGTTTTTAAGTGGAACGTTGGCAAACTTGGGCAAACTTAAGTCACAATCTGACGGTGGAACGCTTGTGATTTTTTCCAAAAGTGAGACACTTTTGGAATGATATTTATATACAAATTGTATATAACAGTTGTTACATGAGATTCGTATTGGAATAATTCATTTTACAGAACCACAACAAACAAACAAAAAAAGTTCTATCACTGAAAACATTTGGTTAAAAACAATTTTACAGACGGTTAAAACTTAAAACTCTAAACAAATTACACTATTAAATTGTTCTTAAATAAGTATGGAGTGGTGTGAACAGTAATGACACAGATAATACACTTTCGACCTGTCAAAAAAAGTCATCCCTCATATTGGTAAACATGAAAAGAATCGCTTCCTAATAACACATCACGTTCATAGTTCCACGTGGCTACGAACATGGTGATCCTCTCGGGATCGTTCCAGTAATGCAGCTGATGTCTGTCGATGAGGGCGGGCGTGGGTTGGGTTTTGTGTGCGGCGTGGGTATGGGTGTGTGAGTGGTATCAGCTGGCGGGCAGCGGGAGGGCGCGCGGCGCAGTGAGGGCGGCGGGGGCGGGGGCCCGCGGCGCCGCCCCGCGCCCCTAGGCCCTGCGCGCAAAACCGCCGCTAGAGTTCGCTGTCGAATATTGACAAATGCATTATATATATATATATAAATAAATTCGTTTCCGACAATACACAATTGTGTCAAAACTCTGTTATGACATAAATTGACATACACATTTACCTATAGTTGTCGATTCAAAGATAACAACATATAAACAACATACCTTGGTTAGGATATGGCAAGCAGTTGGATTTGAGAACTTCTTCATGGTTACCATACGCACAAAACTTAACAACTACAGTGTTTGCTGATATACCGGTTATCTCAGCCTCGTAGAACTGAAAAATAAAATATAATTTTAATGCATTTGTTTTTTTATAAAAAAGCATTCCCTACAAAGTTCCTCATTGTTGCCGTATGGAGAAAGGTTTATGATAATAAAAGACTAATTTTAACAGAACTAGAAAATTAAAATGCTTTATAAGTAATTAAATAAATATAGGACACATACCAAGGTTAGTTAAAACGATGGCAAAGCCCTGCAAACTTATATATTACTTACATTGTTATCTTCCCAGTACAAGGCCAGACATCGGTCGCCCACTTTCCAGTTAATCTCAGCGACGCCCAGCATCGCACGTGCTTGTTCGTTAACAGCAGCATTTTGAAATCCTAACAATGACCCTGGAAGGAAAGGCCCACCCGTCCTCATAGTACTAAAATCATGGGGTCTCCCATACCCATATTGTCTATTATTATATCCACCCTGCTGCATATTAGCCATATAAGCATTTGGGTACATAGTATTTTGTGGTTGTTCAATGTAACCATTTGGCTGCTGTCGACGATAATTTTGCTCCTGGTATTTTGGCACATCATTATTCCGCCTAAACGGCTCCATTTCCGGTAACTGCTGATTCTGATAATTCTTAGGATACGGCTCAGATTGTTGATACTGTATTGGCTTCTCTTCGTGGGAACACTGTTGGTTAGACATCAGATTTAGGTTGGCCGTTGCGTCTACTAATTTCTCAATTGAGTGTGTATTATTATAATGAGGTTGTTGTGGAACCTTGTTCTCATTGTAGGCTCTCTCATTTCTTCGGTTGTTATATTGGTTCTGTGATTGATTGTTGTAATTCTTATATGGATATTGATTATTTGAATGTTTATTCATTTCTTCAAACTTCTTTTGAAAGCGAGGAGGGGTCTCTGCTTGAGTCTGATACTTTCTCTCCTCCCTGTGAGAGGACTGGTGATGATCATTAAAATGTCCTCTATCATTGCGGTTCCGTTGCCCATCTTGTCTTTCATGCCTGGGACCCTGAGAACGTGAATTATATCGGGAATTGTTTCTCTCCCGACTGCCATAATTTCTATCACTTTTATCGTCGACTGTAGAATTATGTTCACTACGAATATTTCTTTCTTTTTGCCGGTCAGGAACATTGGGTAATTTATCTTCCAAAAAGTCAAATAGAGACACTTTACCAGATGGTTTTACTGGAATAACATCATCATCATCTTTATCTTTATTGCGTCCTTTTCGTTTTGGTACAGGTTCAGATTCCCTTTGCTTTTCTTTATTTCTGTTTTCAGAGTTATCTCTCTTTTGTAGAATTCGTAAAGCTCGATCTACATTATTCTTTGTATATTTAAGAGCATTTTCAGCTTGTTCTTCTGTGAATCCAGCATCAACAATTTTCTGGACATTTGCATCTAATAGAGGCTTAGTTCCTCCACCAAATATCTAAAAATAAGATGAGGTACAACATATAATTCTCATTTAGGTTTTAAAAATAAGATTTTAAAATTTGTTACCTTTTTAACACCCGATAATCGTTGAGCTTCCGCAATGGCTCCCTTTCTTTGTGCTTCAAACTCAGGGTTATCCTGTTTAGCTTCTTGCAGACTTTTGAATTGTTTTTCCAATGGGTTAGCCTCTAATCTTTGACCAAATGGTATCCATGAAGGTGGACCACCATCAACAACTCCTGGAAAATTTAAAATATAGTATGTATATTTCTTTTATCTTACAAAATAAATTATATTCAAAAAAATTATTACCTCTTGTATGTTTTGCTAAACTTCTGTTCAGTTCCCATTTTTCAATCATATGAACCACATTTCCTCCAAGAACTTTGACTACATTAGAATTTAACCAAATCACATTGTGACATACTTCTAATCCTTCATTTTGGAGTAGAATTTTAGTGCCAGGAGGAGTATTGATTGTAAGACTTGGAATAGGATTTGTTTCTAATGCTGTATATGTAGATTTTCCATCATGTAAAATTAATTTCAACATACGAGGAGCTGCAGTAGACTCTTCATTTGCTTTTGGAGCTGAGACATTTCTAACTTTTTGAATTTGAACTACAACTGGTTTCTCCAACTTGCAAGGCTCTTTAAGGAAGTCTTCTGGAAACGCTGCTTCACCTATGTCACGTAAATCAAACTGAAATTTTGAAAATAATGAAATAGTACCACTTTATTCACTTATATAAATAAAACTATTGGCATAAAAACCTTACGTCCAAAGCACGTTTAGATAGCAAATGTGAAGCTTGAATTTGCCCATTATCGCTAATAGCTTCAACACCATCGTCACTCAAGTGCCTAAAAAAATTTAAGATATTGAATCAAATCTCTTCATTAAAATTATCCCCATGTAGTAGAAATACTCACCATCCCAATTCTTTGAGGGTTTCTTTTATCGACATTTTGAGTTTTGCATTTAAAATGTATCATTTAGTAATAATATTAGTTATATCTGCACAGCAATCGAACCACTAATATTACTCGACAGATATAACTAAATTCACAAACATTCACTCAATTATTAAATGAACATTAGAAATTTAATAATATCGCAAATCGCAATTTTCCAAATTCATACGAGTTGTGGCCACTAGCCACTATAACCACAGACTAGGCAGAATACTATATGACATATGCGACGAGATATCTAATAAATAAAGTAGGTGTCCGTGTAAGCATTACTGACTTTTATTTAAAGATTTTATGACCAAACTTTCTATACCATAATTAATAATTATATTCCAGATCAAAATTGCCAGTTTGGTCCACGTAGTAACATAGTATAGAATTTTGAATTTGTTTATTTGTAATTTCTTCTACCCGCGGTTCCACACTACAGTGGTTCACTTTAGCTTTTCTAATTTATCATACATTTTTATGTTATCAAAAACTGCCCTATAAAGTATGTTTATTGCAACATATCATAAAAACCTACAAGAGTAAATGAAGAAATTTCAAGAAATTCGTTTCAACTTTGTCGTTACAAGGAGAAACTTTCCGAATGTACACTCGCGCGGATCGGACTGTTTGTCTAGGCTCTAGTTCCTCATATTGCGAGCCTAATTTTGAAGTATGTCAAAATATTTGATGATGTTAGTTAATAGTTTCAAATAAGGATTAAACTACTTTCAATTAACATTATTATTAACCTAGTCTTAATATTAATACAGATTACGGAGCCAATAGACCGAGAAGGTGATATTGATAAGATAGCATATTGTACACATCTTATCGGTAGATTTAGCGCTAGTTGAACATAAATAATAAGCTAAAACATTCGTATCAGTGGCACTGGGCAGAATTCACAATGTCTTCGGTAAGAAATAATAGCTAATAAGAATTATCATTTATTAAAAATTAAAATTTATGGTTTACAATGGGTTCATGGTGTTTTCCATTTCAGGTACACATCTTTAACGTGGAAATGACATGCGAAGGTTGCTCAGGAGCTGTGGAAAGGGTTTTAAATAGACTGAAAGGCCAGGGTGTAGAAAACATTTCCATAAGTTTACCTGAACAAAAGGTATCTGTTATTTCTAGCCTGAGTTCTGACCAACTACTTGAAGTTATTAAAAAAACAGGAAAAAAAACAACCTATATAGGAAAGGAATAAAGCCACCATTTGTATTTGTTACAAAACCTTGGTTCACCAACCAAAGTTTAAGTTGTTTGCTATATAACAGATTATTTGAATTTATTTGTAAATATACATATTCTCAATTGTAAAGGTAATTTTAAGAAAAGAAAATATTTTTTGTGGTTTCTTAACTACAATGACAATTTTGTATTCAACAAAGGCAACTATATAAAAGGCAGTTATTGTAATTTTTATATAAAATGTTTTAAAGACAAGTTTATTATAAGTAAAAATACATAATAGTCTTCAGTATTTTAAATATTTACATCAATAAATTTACAAAACTGTTACAAACTTATTCACTCCTTCCCATGACATCTTCCAAAGTATTTAATCTCAAATCAACTATATCAACTGCTTCATGAAGTGCATTTAAATGATCAACTATGGCATTTACAGTTGGTAACACATCAGCACAGTCACATTCTTTAAATTTTTCATTTGTAATTGTGAATGTATCATTTGTTGTTTTAACTTTTTTTAAGACTGGTTCATTATGAAAAAGTTGATTATCTTTTAGAATTTTAAATCCGCTATTAACTGGAAAACTTCTCTTTCGTCCAACCCACTCTATAATGCCGTTAGTATAGCACACATCAGTGGCATTAAGTTTTATCATACCATATATATTATCAATGTCATTGTTAGTTTCAACCGACTTATTTATTATAGATGGGATGGTATAAGTTCCTGGTATAGGAGGGGTACGTGGTACATGACTAATATCTCCAATGTTATTAGAATATTTGCCAGGTGGACAAGACTTGTGGGATGCAGATAATGATATATTTGAACTAGAATGGGAAGACTCCAATAAAGTGCTATGAGCATTTGGTTCTTGAATGTTGTCTATGGGAGACACCCCTTCATTAACATTATCCAAATGCAGAATTGTTTTTTCAGGGTACATGTTACTGTGATAGCATCGAAACCACATCTTCGGTCCCTGCTTGGTATAATACAAATTAAGATAATAGTCAATATTTTTTTTTTAAAAATGGCAGCTCTCCCGAAATGCAAGCTTTTTGAATGCTATATTGTATTCACTCTCTAACATAGTCTCACTATAGCCCTGAATTTAGAGAATAGGTATTATCTAAATATAGAATTTTAAAAGGCAAAATTTTCAACACTAGAGATAACTATTATCAGGATAAACATAACATTATCTTATTATAACAATCACTGGTTGATAACCTGTCTTTTTCCTTTAGAAGTAGTTTTAGAGGTTCGAGAATGTGGTGCAGATATTTGACTGTTTATGTTCTCATTTGTTTCATTGCCAAGTTCTGAGAAATTTGTTTTCCAAGTGTATACCTACAATAAAATTAATGTAATTAGTAAATAATACACATTTTATAGATAATAATAATGTAACAAATTACCATTTTATCATCCCCAGCAGAGGCAAAACTATCCCCTGACGGTGAAAAAGTTACAGAATTAACTGCTCCCGTTTGTGCACTTAGTGTAAATAATGGATGTCCTTCCAACAAGTCTAATATCTGAAAATTAAAATAAAACCTTACATACTTAACATATTAAGAAACGAATAATTATTTTGATCACAAACATTTAGGATAAAAATAAATATATCTATTTATATCCTAAATCTACAGTTGAAATAAAGAAATAAAGAATATAAACCGCAACATCTAGCTATAACAGAGATAAGAATTTAAGGACATAAATTTTTGCATACACAAGAGATTGCCCATACAATTCTATTTTCTTTTTATTATATAATACTTGTCTACATATATACAGATATACAATACCTTCATGGTTCCATCTTTACTGGCAGTTAATATAAAACTACCACTGGGATGAAATGCTAATTGGTTGACATAGTCATTATGTATGCTGAAATTTTTATATTGTCATAAGAAAAAATAAACCTAAAATGAAATAAGTAAAATCATATACACAAAAATATCACCAACCTATAATACTGTACTAAATTATGTGTCCGTATATCATAAAGCATAACATTGCCATTGATGGTACCCACAGCTATATAACAACTTGATGGGTGCCAAGCTAAATATATGCCATATGTCCGTTGATCTTTGAATGTATGTATGCAGCACCCAGTCTCAATGTTCCATAATTTAATTAATTTATCATCTGAACAGGATGCTATTAAGGTGCAGTCTTGGGATATAGTGGCTCTTCTCACCCAATTTGTATGACCAACAAAAGACCTTAAGAATTTGTATTTGTCACTTGACCATAGTTTTATTATTTTGTCATCCGAGGCTGTTAAAATCTAGAAAACAAAACTAAACAATCATTATTCTATTGTCTAGTTAGCCACACAAAATAAAACTTAATTTGGCAGTTAAATTTCGAATATAAATAGGAATTATTACTTTTTTTCCATCAGGACTAAACTGTACAGAGCGTACAGTTTGGGAGTGCGCTTTAAACACCCCAGTGCTACCTTTCACTGTAGGAACCCATACTCTTATTGTTTTATCACGCGATGCTGAAGCCATATACTTTCCAGATGGGGAAAAACTAATATCCATAACAGCTTCATCGTGTCCTTGAAATCTGTAACTTCGCATTCCTTGAAGATCCCATAACTATAACAAAAAAAATATTTTTAATCAGAATCATTCTCAATTATTATAAATAAGCAGTCTTTTGACTTACTAAAATACTATTATCTAAAGAACTACTCGCTATCTGTCGCTCATTAGGATTGTACGACAGCGCTGTAATACTTTTCCGGTGTCCCTTCAAATGCTTTTCTAAACTTGGTTCAGGGCAAGTAAATTTAGTATCCATTAAAATCTATCGTATAGCCCTAATGTCAAGTTTTAAATATTCAAGTTTTTATATCAACAGTCAACACAATTTAAAAACAAAACGTTACGAATACTTCGCATAGGTACCAAATTACCAACTGACAAGTACAGACTACAGATTAGTAAACTGGCACTGGCTGAACCTCAGCTGAATAACGTATCAGCTATATTTATTTATAAAACTGAACCATGTTGTTATTAAAATAAATACTTAAACAATTTCACTTTATTTTCTATGCTATTGATCGGAAGTAGACTTATCTTTCGGACAGGCGTTTAAACGGAGTTAGGTTTAAATCTAACTCTGTAGTCAAGAACTTGACCTGTATTCTGTTCCCTTTGGATTGATAGTCAATGTTCTGAATCTTCAACACACGAGGTATTTTTTCAGTGTTTTGATGAAATTTCAAATACATTTTCGCGAGTTTCTCATAATAAGGTTGAATATATCATAAACCTTGCTCACATAGCATTTATGAATATAAAATTCTATTATTTAAATGATAAGTGATTGACTTACGTATACAAATGCAATTGTACCCGGCGCATGCCATTCCTATCTAATTTTTTTTTGTATATTATCAATAAATTAATTAAAATACAAAATATTAAAAATAATGAAGTAAGGAATATTTCTATGGGTTTCATCTCAAACATTACAGTAGGTAAGTTCATGAAAAGAGTACTATTTATTTTTAATTATTACAATATGTCACCACATTTTATATATTTCTACTTGCGTCTGATGCAATTCAAGTTCAATTCTTTGTTATATGTTTAAGCAAATACTGGCTACAATGAATGTGGGTGCCAATGGTACAGAGGTGTGTGGGGAAGTGGTGTTAATAGCTGATGAGCTGAGCAGAGCAGTGGAGCTTACTCTCAACCCAAGTGTTGCACATGAAGCTAGAAGCCAAGCTTACAATGCATGTGAAAGGTAAATTTGAGCATCTCTTGTAGATTTAAGTGTATTGTTATATTTCCACATTAATTAATACTTTTTGTATACATTTAATACTAGTTTTAAAGAAAATTCACCATGGTGTGCTCAAGCTGGTCTGCTATTGGCAAGTGGGGGTCAGTACTCTCCTGTTGTTAAACATTTTGGACTACAGCTCATGGAACATACAGTTAAATATAGATGGACACAAATAACCCAAGCTGAAAAATTATATATAAAGGTAAATCCTTAAATTAGTATATATCATATTATTTAGAATTTTCTATTTTAATACATATTTACATGTTTTTTAATCTTAAAGAAAACAATTATTTTCTAGATAGATAGTGTTGACATTTAACTTTATTTGTTTTTAAATAGGAAAATGCAATGAAACTTCTATACATGGGAGGTTGGGAAACTGGTCACTTGAATGATGCATTGGCTCGAGTTATTGTTGAGATGATAAAGCGTGAGTGGCCACAACAATGGCCAACACTTCTGGCCGAGTTAAGCGATGCCTGTTCCCATGGACATTTGCATACACAAATTGTACTGCATGTTTTTTTAAGACTGGTTGAAGATGTTGCAACTTTACAAGTAAGCATATATTTTATACTTTATACTTTACAAGAAACCTTTTCAAGAGGTAATATAAAAAGTAAATGGGAAATATACAGAGACTATTTCACTAACAGCAAATATAGAGATGCATACAAATACAATAGTAAGAGATTTATGAAATATGTTATAATTTTAGACGTTAGAACAGCATCAGCGACGGAAAGATATCTACCAAGCTCTAACAAGCAACATGGCTGAGATATTTGCATTCTTTATGCGTCTTATTGAACTTCATGTTCAAGAATTTAGGGAAAAAACTGCAGCTGGTGACTATGCAGGAGCTGCAAGCAGTGGTAGGGTTGTACAGGTGTGTAATATCTTAAATTTATATTAATACAAAAAGCATAAGGTATACATAAATTAAATGAACTTGTATAATAAGTTCTAATATAATTTATTTTAATGGCCAACACCAGCATTCTTATGGTTGTGTAGTTTTATGGTAATGCTTTTATACCTAACGGAGTGAGTAGCATCTCCAACAGAATCAGCATTGCCAACATCACGATTGAGTCGATCATAATAACCACTTACTTTTAAAACAACACATCTAGATAGATATTTGCCAGGATTTATTTTTTTCTATTTGGAGAGAGGTCCATTCCGTACAAAGGCCTGAGCGCGACTGTGCTGTGATGACATTTCACAGCTTAATGAACTTAAAGTATTCAACTTTTGTTTTTAAACTTATTGTAGGACAATTAAATGACGCCTGAACTTAATTATAGCCAATAAAACTGAAATGAATATTTTGGTAATATATAGAATTTGTAGTAAATAATAAATATACTTGCTTTTTTTTAAATAATTTCTATTTATTTTCAGGTTGTACTGCTGACTCTTACGGGTTTTGTAGAGTGGGTGTCCACAAATCACGTAGTGACAAACAATGGCCGGTTGCTGCAAATATTGTGCATTCTGCTGCAAGACGATGTATTTCAATTGCCTGCTGCTGAGTGCTTATTGCAAATAGTTAATAGGAAAGGCTCCGTAAGTAAATCTATATATGTATAAATGATATGTATTTTTTAATTTTTAATAAAAATTACATGCAAACGAGAATCTGTCATTAATATTGTCCACAATAAATAGTTATACTGAATCACTTAATATATATTTCTAGACTTATTTTAAATAAGTAGTGAACATTGATTTTAATTACTGGAAAAGAAATTTTTGTTTTGGCTTGGTAAGACTTGTAAGAATTCATTTTTAAATATTGAATTTTGTTAAGTGTGGTGCTTTACTTTAACATTCCAAGCCCCAGGATTGGATAAAGGCCTTATGGCTTACTTGAATATATATATATGAAGGTTACAGTTACAAAATGTATTTGTCTCTAGAGTTAATATTATTAATGCCAATTATTTATTGTAAATATGTATTTCTCAGACAAAGGAGCGTAAGCCGCTGATGATATTATTAAGTGAAGACGGAATCTCGTGTATCCATCGCGCTGCCGTGGCGGCCATTGCAACTATGGACGAAAATCATTATTTGTTTCTAAAGAAACTCTCACAGGTATGAAAATTCAATTCGTACAAGACGAGACCGTGTGTGTACACTATACACTTGAAAGTAATTGCTGAAAGATTTGTATTAGTGATAGGGTAAATAAATAAGACAACTTTTAAATTAGTCAGCCGTACATGTGGGGGGAGGGGCGGGGGATCTAAATTTTTTTGTACCATATATTTTGATATAATCTTATACAGCTGTGTCGTATGCCCTTTTTGATTGATTTTGGTTAAGTTAAAAATGTAATTGCGCTACTAATTGTGTAATTACATATATATCTGGCTGAACCGGCAAACGTTGTTTTGCCATATTAATTATTTCTAAGTAATTTTTAGTGTAGACAAAATATACTTGTAACTGGGGGGTGACGATAGATCAGTTATAGACGGGGACTGAAAATGATTAAATTACTAAAACATAGGGGTTGGTGATAAAAGAGTACAAATTTAGGGTTGTATTTATTTTTAATAGTTCACTATATATATATAAAAAAATCGTCAAAAAATTAAACAACGCTTATCACTTAGGGTATATAAGAATAAAATATAAGTCTGAGATTAAAGTAAGCCATGATAGTATCATTTGGTGAATCTTTATTTAAACAGAGGATTATGATGAAATTTCATGAAAATATGAATAGAATATTGATGTTATTGACATAGGTCCTTGCCGGTCTTGCCCAACAATTGACGTCGCTATGGGTGTTTGCAACAAATGTCGAATCGTGGATGCCACTGTTGCTGGAGACCACGTTACTTCTGACATCGCACCCGTCCCTCACACTCGTCCACACGGCCAACTCCGTGTGGCTGGCGTTTTTGAAGCACGAACAGATTTCCAAACTGCCGAACGTGCTGGCCGTTGTACCGAGGTGGTTGCAGGCTGCCGCACCAAAAGTTTTAAAGGTATCCTATTCAATACTTATATTAACAAACGAACAATCAATTATTATTTATGCTGTGTACCTTTAGATATTCCCACATATGAAACAATAATTGATGAAATTAAATTTTTATTTTACGTCCCAATGTTCAAACCCTAAAGCATTAGTGCCGTCTGGTAGATGGCAACCAAACGAGTTGGAAAGGGATAGACTATATTTCGTTTGTTACGTCGTCATGAATTGTCATACAGGTCACATACCCGTCGTCTCGCGTGAGCGGTTCCAACGACGCGGTGTCGTACGCGTGTATCGACTACGATAGTGATCAGGATTTCATTATATTCTTTAGCCGATGCCGAACTGAAGTGTTGGAAAGTTTTCGGTAAGTTAATTTAAAAAAAAAAAAATTTCAAGCTCCCATTTAATTGTTTTATGTGTATACCTAGTTTTATTATTAAGTTTATTGTTTTTTTAAATATATTTAGCACGTAAGATGTTTGGGGACAGATATAATAAAATAAATGAGTAAAAATTCAATGTAGGGATGCCAATAATGACCAAGTACATAATATAGTTGTTTTGACAGATGACGTTACCATGTATTTGTTTCTAGAAATAAATTTAGCCTGTTACTCAGAGGACGAACCATTCAAATTATATAAGTAAATTATAAAAGGTGTCTGAGTTTGTTTTTAACAAACATCAATTTGATTTAGCTTTAATATAAGTATAGATACCAGGCTTCTTAAATATCTTCCTGGTTCCCTATTTTAAAGTAGTGGCATTGACAGGTTATAAGTATTGATTGGTATGACAGCATTGATCGAGTCACGGTCACTGCTCAAGTATAATAACTGGCTGACCCGACAAACGTTACGCCATATACATAAAAAAAATTGCTTTGGAAAAATGGGGGGTTGGAAAATATTAACTTTAAGGGAGTTGAAAAATAGATGTTTGCCGATTCTCAACAGTTAAAAACACTATAATTGATTAGTTACGAGCGGAATAAAAAATGATTGAATTACTAAAATGTTTATTAAAAAATAGAGGTTGCCGATAAAAAAAAAGTATAAATGTCACATCATAAAAAATTAACTTAGCGATATGACATATATATGTTGACCGATTCTCATGCTTACTCAATACGCATATAAAAGTTGGTAAAAATCGGTCAAGCCGTTTCGGAGGAGTACGGTAACTAACACACAGTGTGACAGGGAAACCTTATATGACATACATAGCTCACGACTTTATATTGTTTATAAATACACTATTAAACCAATTTCAATACAGATGAACTTTAATATTTATCCGACATACAGAAAAGATATATTTTGACAGATACTGTATGGTGGCGGCTCCATTGGTTACGTGGTCGTACGTCGAGCAATGGACCCAAACGGCACTGGACAAGTTGGACAGACAGCCCGTCGCGCCTGACTTGCACGTCGAATGGGAAGCGCTTGCGCAGGTATATACTGGCAAAATATAGACGTATGTATATAATGAAATTTAAACATTTAAAATAAAAAAGTAATGCAATGATTGTATACAACTGTTGGCCGGAATAATTTGGTGGGTACTATTAAAAAATATATTTTTGGACTGAAGCGCTATTGCTTATTGCAAATGCATCTATATGAAAAATTATGATTTTCTATATAAAGTGGTGTTTTAATTGCAAGGTACTAGATGTTGTACTCTCTCGTCTCTTACAAGCGGAGCCGAGGCCCAACGTGGCCGAAGGTTTGCGTCTGCTCCAGCGATGCGTCGCCTGTGAACCGCCGGCGCCATTACTCCTGTCTCTGCTCTTGTCTTTCATATCTGCTCTGTTCGTGTTTCTCAGCTGTGCCTACAGTCAATTGGCCGGTAAGTGTACAAGTGTAAAGTAAACTATTATTTTAGGCTTATTTGGAGCAGTTTAAACCAACTATAGCTGTTCTTGTCTGTGGTCATTCGGCGGGAAATTTTTTAATGTTTCTGTATTTCAAGATACAGTGTAAACTCTATATGACGACACTGAAGGGCCTGTGCATTTGGTGGCGTTATATCTATAACGACCACTATCTAGTGGTCGTTAAATGGAGAGAAGAAAAATCTATTAATACAAGCTAAACCAAGCAAAGCCAGTTGATTTCGAGTTAAACCGATCGACGGTACATGGTGTTTACACTTGTCTTATGAAATGAATATATTTATAATTGCCTAAAGATTTTTGTCAGGTACGGATTTATTACCTCACAACATCTATATAGATGAAAATGATAGCGGAAATAATCCAAACTGTTTAAACAAGGGTAGCACTTGTATTACTAAAGTTTTTTTTCTTACAGGTCCAACTGTAGGTTGCGCAGGCGTCGAATTACTCCCACGTGTACTGGATAAAATATTTAATGTACTAGTGTATGAAGGATCGCCTCCGGAAGATAGAAGCTCGCGTAGTGTTAAAAATGTACGCAGACACGCAGCTGGATTGCTCGTTAAACTTGGATCAAAGGTGAGAAGGCACTTATCTAGTCTTAAATCTTACTTCGAATAATAGTTTTTTATGTGTTTCACACGCCTTTAAGTAACTACAATAGGTGATTTTAAAAAATCGAGATTTAAACCCACGTGTTAAATATACAAATAAAGCTATAAACATTAAAGTCTAGTTTCGTAAAAGCTCGTTCTTTACACAGTTGTGTGTCATTTAACAGAAATGTCAAAATTAAACATTTTAAATCTATCAATCGGCTTTAATTAAAATCATACCAAATATATGTAAATTTAAGAATTAGTCTCACATTGTCACAAGTTATCATTAGTTTAGCATTCATTTAGACGCTGAACACTCGCTTGAATTCCATACGTTCATACAGAAAAACCTCTTTTAACATTTGTATCGTGAGCGAATAAAAACAATTAATCCACATACGAAATGAAATTGTTGACCGATTGACAGTACCCACTGCTGCTGCTGCCCGTCTTTCCCCGGCTGCACGAGATGTGCCGCGCGGCGCTCGCCCGGCCGGACCTCAGCGCCGTGGAGAGCGTCACTCTGCAGGAAGCCTTGCTGCTCGTCTCCAACCACCTGTGCTGCTATGAGCGGCAGAGCGCCTTAGTCGCTCAGGTATGTAGCGCATTACATTCATACTCGAGTAGACTCTTTAAAAAAAATCCACACATTTTTGAACATATTTATATTTTATGTAAATTGATCTATCTAAGCCTAAGGTGTTAGTTTAATTTTGTATTTTTCTTCATTAACAAAATAAATTACTAATCAAAATGTCGTAAAAAAATGTTAAAGAAAACCTGCCTAGTAAACCTAACCTGACCTAACAATATCGACTTTTAATTACACAATACTAATATAACTGTTCATGTTAAATTATACTTTAAAAAACTATTTATATAATGACTTTATATTTTAGTAATAATTTGGGCCTGTGTTGACTAATATCTAACCAACCTGTGAGTGAGAGAGGGAGACTGCATGTTGATATTGATATTAACACGTAATAATAAGTAACGCATTAATTTTTTGTACCTAATTATATTTTGGTGTATGCAATGTAGATAAAAAATGTATTCGTTATCAGGTGTTAGGTGACTGTAGCGTCCGATGGGCAGCCCTATCCGAGCATTTAACGAGTGCACAGTCCCTGGCGCATTTAATAGGCCTTGATATGCCACCGACGGACACGGACGAAGAGCGTGGCACCGCTCGGCGTACGTTACTACACGCCCTGACACTCGCTTTGGGCGTGGTTAAGCGGACCTGTGTGCCCGCTGACCCGGACAAGGCGGCAAGAGGTGGATTTGGGGCGGGGTTGACCCCGTCCGGGAATCCGGTGTGGCGGAATCCCGCAGCGGAACATGTGCTGCCGTTGTTTCCTCATGCTCTTGCTTTGGGTAAGCATATATAATCAAGATTTTACTGTATTTTTTCAGAGTACAAGGAGATTATTACCATATTAGACCAGCTAACCATATAATTCTTACAATATTTGACGTGGGATTTCTTTAAGTGTCGAGGGGCACTGCCATTACGTGGCATGGCAACATTGACTGTAATATATAACATGTTTTTGTTAGGTCGCGCCCTTCACGAGCTCCACGCTTCAGGGGCTGAGGCGCTCCGTGACCCGGCCCATAGCCGAGCCCTTCAGCCTCCTCCGGCAGAACGCCGCAATCTGTTAGGGCTCCGGGATGACACGCCGCTCGCACCCCTCACCCCACAGCCGAGTACTCCGCAGGATCGAATGCAAAACTTCTTGCATACCTTGCATGACAATGTAAGGATTTTGTGTAATAAAATAAAGGAATTACCATCAAGTCCTCTTTACAAATTACATTTCTTTTGTTATCAGATGACTTGCCTTAATTAAGAATAATAGCAACTTTATATCTAACTTAAATTGTTTGTTAACCATTAACCACTAATCACAATTTAGCTACTAACTCGACAGTACCATTTTAAAATAGCTTCTTGATTATCTCGTCAGAACATCATACGTCTGAAGACAAGAATTACGATAGATAGATGTCTCAAAGTATCGTTTACATATAAATATATTACTTAACATTTAAGTTTTTGATTGATTTCAGGTGTGCCAACTAGTGGGCGCCGCCGCTGCGTCTCTGGGCCGGGAGTTGTATGGCGCGGCGGGTCTAGCCCGCGCTGTGTGCGGTTCGCTCGTGTCGGCCCCTTCCAGGCTTCCGGACCATTGGCTGCGGCGAGTTCTACGTGCTGCTCTGCGGCCTCTACTGCTGCATTGCCCTCCAGCACATTATAGAGATGTTGCGTTGCCCTTATTGCAGCATACGGCGCCGCTTAGTAAGTTTACCTATAACTCACTGCAAACCCTAGTACACACCCACTACACACTTAAAGTTGGTCATACTCTTTTAATTATTGTTTTCTTGTTCCCACTATTAGGCTTCATAAAGTTGGTAATTCATTTAAAGGGCAACGTGTACGCCTATATAACAAAATCCCATACAATTTGTTGTCAGTGAGTAAATATAAAAAAATAGTTGAACGAAAGCTTTTAGAAAAAGCATTTTATAAATTGTCCGATTATTTTGATGATGATAAAGTTTGGGCATGAATTAGTTCCGGCTTAGCCATGCTTCAAAAAGCTTCATTTAAAAAAAAAACAACCAAGCCAAATTTCTTGCCCGCTTCTTCTCAGCTTGGTTGCGTTCGAACAGGCGTAGAATCACTTGGATTTAAGACGTGTCCAAACTGTACTATATACCTTAATGAATAAAGATATACTTTGACTTGTATATTCAGCGCACTAATATTTATAGTCTATGTTTGCTATTGTGCCGTATGGGTTGTTGAAATACAATGAACTAAACGTGAACCTGTTTTGATAATTGTGTGACTTTTACAGTGGTGGTGCATCTGTCTCAAAGGTGGGACTATGTGACGTCGCTGTACGAGTCTGGAAAACTGGAGGAGGAGAGCGGAAGCGAGTCACAGGAAGTGTTGGAGGATATGCTAGTACGACATCTCACCAGGGAATATTTGGAGGTTTTGAAGGTAATTGAAATGACATTTTGTCTGATATGATTCCAAGTTGGGAAACAAACAAAAAAATTCAAGTATTACTTGAAAAGTCTATTGTTTTTACAATATGTAATATTGATATGTTTTGCAGGTATCGTTAGTTGAAGCGGCCCCATCCGAACCGAGTATCGACGGTATGGAGGAGGAGATGCCCAGCGCGAGTCCAGCTCGTGCGCCGGAGCACGTCTCCGAACTAGGGGCGGTGTTAATCGCTGATTCCATCGCTGGACCAGCTCTCTTGCATACGGTGAGCTAAATCTGATTAATTACGGCTTACATTCCATAGAACGGTTCTTTTCTAAAAATAGGTTTTCGTGTATATAAAATTATTTCGTTTAGTTAGTATTTACGTTCCGTATTAAAAAAAGACGTAATAAGTATGTAAATTGATTTAATTTGTGGCACCTTCATTTCTATTTGCCAGATACTTCGAGCTCTTACGTGGAACGACTCGACGTCGTCGTTGCGTGCGTGCGCGTTGGCCCTTCCGGCGTTACGGGCGGCGTTAAGCAACGGCGCCGTTAGCCCGGGAGAGGCGAACGGGGCGTTGGCGGCCGTTTTGCACGCCTTAAGGCTGCACGGGCAGCATGAGGCCAACCAGGCGGCCTTGTTGACGCTTGCTGTACAGGTAACGTATTATAATTGAAGGGGGCAAAGAAGGCTGTATGTTTTTAAATGTGAATTTAAATTATTGGACTCGGAACGAATGTTAGGGACCTAAGTTAATCTTGCCTAACCGATTTTTCAGGCGTACGAAGCGCTCCGACCACGTTTCCCGGAAGTGGCGAACGTGTTGGGCGCGATCCCGGACGTGGATGCGCACGATTTGCGAAGACTGGACGAAAAGCTCGCGGCCAACAACGCGCGACCAGCGAAGATAGACAAGAGCAAGAAGGATTTGTTCAAGAAAATCACTTCGAGGGTATGTGTCCATTGTTGAATGTAATCAGGCTACAGGTCTGGGGTGCCGTTTATTATCTATATAGACAATGTCTGCTCGTCGCATGTGTGGGTTTCCTGGTAATGTAAAAAATGACGATTCAAAAGTGGCTTTATGGCACCTACTTGAATAGATATTATGAGTCTGAGTTACTCACATAAATGTCCATTGAGCGGCGCGACCAGGATTCAAATGCTAAGTAGTGTTAATGGTTGAATTGTTGGATGAAATTTGATATAGTTGAACAGTTTAATTGTCGTTGAATTTCACAGATAAAAACCAAATTTCGGTCTTCGCCTCCGACTTCTGATGGAAAGTCTTTTGTCTTATACAAAGTTGTAATAAAATATATTTGTTTATTTTTCCAGCTGATCGGCAGAAACGTAGGCCAACTGTTCAAAAAGGAAGTGTTTATATTAAATCTACCAGCGATGAACGTGCCGAAAGAGAAACCGCGTAGCGCTGTCGACGCGGCCGAAGGGGCGGGGCTCGACAAACTATTCGCCAACGGACCCACATAGCCGTAGCGTTAACCGCGCTGCGGTTACGCCGCGGGTTTTCGCGGCGTTTTGTTAATGAGTGAGTGGCACTTGCGCTTTTTCGCTATATTAATATTAGTTAAGTCTCTATTGAAAATATATAGCAAAAAAATGGTAGTGCGACTACTTCTTTATATACAGAAAGAATTGAGCTTTCAAATTTCTATGTAATTTCAAAAAGGTAACAATAAGCCGCAGTTTATCATTTTACAGGCTGGTTTTCATTGTCCAAAATAGCTTAACGCTAAATATATCATCACGTTCGCTGACCGTATAAGAGAAATTTTGTTAACCGCTTGCGGTTATAATTTAGCATAACCAAGCCTGTTTCATAAAAAATGTATTGAAATTTTTTTTAAGACGTTTCCTTCTTTTTTTTTCATTAAATTCTAAACGATTTACTTTTGTAAAATCGCTGTAGTTGTGGCCACGCGGATTTGATGTTATGCCTATATTTATTTCTAATTTGATATATACACAGGTCATCCCGAATATTACAAATTGAAATAATGGATAATTTAATACCTCGCGTATCAGTTTTACTCAAAGGTCATAATATATACACTATATATATATATATATATTTTATATGTTATTGTGTGTGAATTGGGTGATTCCTGTTAAAAGTTAAAACTAAAGGTTACAATTAATTTGACAGGTTTGTAGCAATGGTCACCACGACTGCCGAACAGAGGGGTCCCGGGTTCGAACCCCGGTACGGATAACATATTTTTTGTCTGTGGTCTTGGTTTTTTCTTTAAATGCATCCCCACGCCCTTTGAGTAATACTTGCTACATGAGAATGTGGGTATTAAAAATTGATCGGGTCTTATTTCACTAGTATATTCGAGGATGTGCTAAAACTTAATTTAAGAGGTAAATGCGAACGCGAATATGACGAAAGTATTAGGAATTATTGCGACGGAGCGCGTTTAAATTACACATGGTGTTCCCAAATGAGTATACATTTTGTTCAATAGCATTTATATTTCTATTGTATGGTGTAACAAGGGTGAGGATTTCTTTGTGTATATAAGTGTGTTTAAATTGCAAAAACTATAAATATAGAATGTATTTTTAATTTTATATATTGAATCACAGTAAACGTTCCTATATAAATAATACAATTGAACATGGCCTCGTTTTAAACGAGTGTGTTCTCATTCCTTTTCGAAGCATTAAAAGAGGACGGTTATATATTAAACTCGTTAAAGATGTCTGTAATATTTAATTAGATTTTTTAATTTTGTTTGTATAAATCATATTAATTTCGGTTGAGATTCAAAAACCAATGTAATGCAATTTAAAAATGAACCAATAATTATTGATAGTTTTTTACATTCGTAATTTTTTAACTCAAAATGGCGTCTCATTTATGTTTAAACTGTGGAAGGATTTCTTTATAGCTTTCTGCAAAAGTTTCTTGCAGTTTATTTTATGTCTATTGTTGTCTATGGTATTCTTTATGTTACTAACATTTGTCAATTTAATTACTGTATTTTGTGTTATTCTAGTGCCTTTTTCACAATAAATAAAACTGTTTACGTGAGAAACACAAAGACTGACATACGACCTAAATTTTGGGGATCCTCTGGTTTACGACATTCAGTTTCAAGCGGGAATAATGGAATTAATCACATTTTTTTTATTTTCGAGCATGCTACAACCAGACTTAAAAATACAAAAAATAATTATTAAAATAGAATAAAAAAAGAATTTAATTTTGACTATAGACAACATTTATAACAAAAAAAACTTTTTTAGGCCAATTTTTGTGTGGACGTTTTGACGATAAAATGCAAATAAGCCCAAAAAGGCAGTTATGCTCTGGTTTTAACGTGCTCATGAGATGTGATTGTGTTTAGACTTTCTTATATCACAGTTGTACATGATGACTAACTAACTAACTACTAAAACGTATTAATTGTTTGTGGTAAATCGAGGAACATTGGTAATAAGCAGCCAATTGATTTCGAAATATGTTTGTATTGTATAGATGTGTGTAAATATTGCATAATGCGGGTACTTCGCGTTCGCATGGCCCGCGACCGCCGCCATATCGTATTCGCAATGTTAAACATTCTGATGTGAATAACCGTTTATATGTTATTTAAATATAATATAAAATTGCACGTTTTTTATTCTTAACAAAATCTGAAACGGGTGTATTAAGTGGTACAAATAGTAGGAATAAATATTTTTGTAGTACATATGAGAGCAACGGGCGGTCTTGTCGCTCATAAGCGATCTCTTTCAAGCAACCAAAATAAATTAAAGAATTAATATGTGCAAGAGGTGCGCAAAATACATAAAAGAACCTACAATAAAATGAGTCGATCAGTTATTTTGAACCAAATGGTAATTTAAAGAAATAATTTGAGATCCTTGATTTCAACTGGACATGTTAATAATGCATATTTATAAAAAGAAAGGAAGCAAAGATATTCTGTTATATGTGATAGCCCGTAAAACCTTCACTATGTTATTTCCATTATTTACTTCATATTAAATTATTACGAGCCTATTTAACTAGAATACGTACTTATATTACAGACTTTATTCAACAAAATAAAACACTTATAATGAAACGTAAATAAATATATTGATGCAAAATCACTTATCATAAGTATACACAAGGTGTAATCCAAAATCAACATTCGTTCCGTTCCGAACGAGATCTATACGCGACGCGTCCACGTGCACGCGGATCGAGTCGCCGTCGGCGAGCTCCTCGCACCTGGTCACGTGATCGCCAGGCGCCGGTATCTTGCGGGGACCCAACAGAGGGTCGAGGTAACGCCACAGCTTCAAAGCACTCGTATCTGAAAGGAAACGATATTTTTACGACTTTCGTATCAATATAAGACCCCAAAATCACGTGATTCCGTTTACCTCCTTTTAAGTTGTATTTTAAAAAAAAATATCAAACTAATGCTAAATTACTAAAAGGCTGTTCAACAAGTTGAGAATTGTCAAAATTTAAATGAAATTCATTATGTACCAACCCAATATGTATATTTAATTATTTTTTACTAGAATTATAAAAATCAAAGTCGTCGGTTCAGATCTAGGTTTCCCTTAAAGTATTTTCTTGGCCTAACTATCAGCTCTTCGATAAATGCACACATTACAACATCATCTATCTTCTATCCCTTCTTTTTAAAGCCACACAAGGTATTATTAAAACTTTTGAATAAAAGAGAGATTTTGTTACTATTACCAAACACCCGCAATTGATTTTACATTTCATTTAATATGAATATAAAATATTCGTTTAATAACAAACCTTTAATAGCCTTAATTTCTTTAGCAAGCTTGGCTTTTATCTTCTCAACCGTATCACCATCCACCAGGGTCACAGAAACCGTAAACAATCCACTTTGTGGCGTTGGGTTGATGAAAGTGACCGGAAGACCGGGTTCCGCAATGAAGATGACGTGGGGAGTACCAGGGGCGCAGTCCTCCTTCGTCTTCTCGGGCGTATCCGGACTATCTGTATGCTTAACTTCAATTGCGTCTAACTGTAAATTAAAAATTCAATTATTTCAAGCACTACTCAAGGCGTAAACAATATTCTTCAACTATGAATATTGACATGACCACAATTCATTCCTTTCTAAAGTGTTTTGTTTATTTATTAATTAAAACTTGTCTATTTTATAATAAAAATAATTAAAAACGAGTTTTTTTACTTATAAGATTTCAATTTGGTTAATTTTAAGAAGACAATGATACTAGATACTATTTTAAAAATACGTAACACGAGACAATAGACAATATTTTACATCACAAACAGAATCTGAAATCATTTGGCGAACCCAAACATCGATCGTTTAATCACATATAATTTATTTTGACTTTTATTAACAACGAGAAAACAACAATTATCACAGACAAACATTTTTATCACTAGTTTTTTTTTATATTTATTTACAAGAATTCCAAAAATTGTTTTTTTGGTTTCTATGACTCTTCTTTAATTGCCTCCTTTCAATTTTTTGGAAAAATATTTAATGTACAGATTTTCGATTTTTACTGTCTTATTATTAGTATAGATTTACGGCCGAAGCCAAAAAACACATACAATTTTTTTACTAAAATTTAACAACCTCTTATATTCGTCCCCTATCATTCCTAACCCTGTCATAAAAATGTCACATTCTGGTGCAGAACTAAGGAGACGATTCATCATATCATACGCGGAATGGGGCTTTGCCGGCGGAGGCTTGTTCGAAAGCGTACCTCAGCCAGCAATGGATGCTTCCTGAGCCGGTAAAAATTATCAGGGGCATGTAATCTTAGCAATGATTGCAGAATATTACTGCTACTATTATTTTTTGAAGGTCCCCAAGTCGTAGCGGTTCGGGAATACCTGCGATGGCATTTGGTTCCACAAAGAGGTGGTGCGCGGCATCGGCCGGGGAATGAACCGGGGCCATGGTCACCACTGGACCAACATTAATGATAGGAATACTTACATCCAATGTGTTCAGAAGATATTTTTTATTATCAACAAGCAATTGAGCTTCGTCAAAGGGCAGAGCAACAGATAGGGCTTCGGGACCAAGCTTCTGTAAGTTGTCTCTCGTTGCTTGAACGAATGGCATCACACGCTTCATGTACTTCTTGAGATCGTTGATAGCTGACAGCTTGGTTGATAATACCTTGTTATCTGGGAGACCGGAGGGCTGTAAACATCATTCAGACTATAAGTCAATAGAAGTGTGAAAATATCTACTCCAAAGTATAGGAATGGCCCTCATTGTAGGACACACTCAAAATATCCTTATTCAAATAGGTCATTAGGTTCATTTTTTACACTAGCATCGGTTCGGAAGGCTGTCATCTACCGAGAAGAACCGGCAAGAAAGCTGCTCTTTTAAAATGAATAAACAACTCCCAATTACACCTACTAAAAGTTCCACTATTGATTGCAAATATATAACAAGGAAAAAAAACCTAGTTACTGTATACCCACTATATATAGTGGACTATTGATATGTTATTCAAATTAATTCATAGACAATATATTTCGGTATTACTTAAGTTAACAATGGTTACCAAGTTTTAGACTTGCATCGTTACCATGGTAACCGACACTGCAACAAGTTCTATTATTTATTTATTTACACTTAATTGTATTTGAACAGTAGAAGTAAAGTGACGTTAATAGATGTTACTACATATAAGAGCAACGGGCGGCCTTATAGCTCAAAAGCGATCTCTTCCAGACAACCCACCCACCCCACTTGTGTAAACCCTAGAATCGTTGTAAATACAAATAACAGACAAAAATTGTATCCCCTTATTAAATAAAGTATTATATTTCTCAATAGCCGAAAAAAGATCGTAGGTTAACTTAACAAATATATAAAAAATATGCCTTAACAAAAGTTGTCCAACTAACAGACCACATTAAATTTGACTTAAAATATTTACCCCGTTCAATTCCTTGAGTGTACTCAGAATGATATGTTGCCATTTAGGATACTCTTTAGCGACCCATATCACCGCCTTGGTGGGTTTTCTCTCTGGTTTCGGCGCTTCGCCCTTTTTAGCTTTACGCACTGCGCAGTGGTTCTTGAGGTATATACGGAATGAGTGTGCCGCCTCCATCAAATAGTTACTGGCTTTCATTGCCACTGTATCGACTTCACCTGCCACTGGCCAACGGGCGTGGAGTATACTCGTCTTCTGTAAGTACAATAACATTAAACGGCACCGAAAGAACGGACTTAAGGACCGTCAACAGAGCGTACAACTTAAAAGGCCATCAACGCACTCATGATTACATCTACCAATTTTATTGCATAAAATGGACACGAGATGGCGCTTTCGTCAATGTGTTCAACAAAATACATTAAGAACAATTATAAGATAACTAGAATGTCTATAAAAAGTATTGAATGCAAATTTAGTCTGTGGTTATAAAAATGCTAGAACTCAATTTTAAAATTGGAATCTCTTTGACGTCATACATTTTGTTAGTAGCTTACATTTTCAAGCAACTCCCAGACGTGTTCAGCGACGTGTGGGCAAACGGGTGACATCAATAGCGCTTGGGTCTCTATGTAACGCGTAACAAGTTCTGCATGCATACCGCCTTCGGAACATAGCTCTCTGGAATCGTAAACTATCATTTGAATTTCGAACGATTCTAGTTGCTGTGTCGGTTACCATGGTAACGATGCAAGACTAAAACTTGGTAACCATAGTGAATAAATATCTTGAAAAGATGTTGTCTATGAATTAATTTAAAAAAAAACATCTCAATTTTAGTTTATATCAATATTTGCAAGAAAATAAAAACCAAAATTATCACCTGTATTTATCACGAGCAGCCTGTAACTCGAAGAATCCCGTCTTGAGACCTTCCTTGAACAGGACTTTGCTATAATTCTCGTCAGTTTGTTGAATCAATGTGTTAATTTCACTTGTAAACACTTTATCGTGGAAGTTGTATTCGCCTGAAAATTTAAAATATCGTATTTTATTCATCTTGATAATAAGTTAAATTTAAAAAAAGTTAAAACATTTTTTATATTTCAACTTACCAACCCTAAAACTGGACTTATTGGCCACCATTTCTTTTACCCATTCAATAAAAGTGTAGAGCCTCAAGATGGCCGCATCAGCCGTGCTCTCAACGAAATTGGCATCTTCAATGGAATCGCCAGCATCAGCCAAGGTCAGCCTCATGCCATCAGCGCTGAATTTGTCGAGAGATTCCGATAATGTCAGGAAGTTTCCATCCGACTTTGACATTTTGGCCGAGTTGAGCAAGAGGTGACCGTTGGCACGTATCCCCTTCGGCCACTTACCCTCTTCCTTGTCCCAAATTGCAGAATGCACGAAAATATAATATGATAAATGGTTTTGTATAAGATCTTTACCAGATGTTCGCATGTCGACTGGGTACCTATAAATCATATGATCATTTAATTTATCATAAAATTTGGAGAACAGAATGGAGTAGGAAACAGAGCAGAATGGAGTAGGGTCACATCTGCCCTATGCCCCGACATGGGGCCTTACGACTCTAGTAAGTATGCAAACATTAAAAATATAATTTTGTCAAAATCATCAGATTTGTTATAATGTTACCAGTAATTAAATGATTTCTTCATGAGATCCAAAGAACTCTTTGGAATCTTGGTCCCTTTGGGCACGGGTGCATCTTTAAAGAAAATATAATCCCACACTTCCATGGTCATTTGATCCGGTGTAATTTTAAGAGAGTTCTCGACATTTCCCTTAAAAGAATCTCCCTGTAGGTAGTGTGCAATTGTGTAGTATGCGTTGTATATAGTAGAGTCAGACAGAGACTCTATCACCCACTGCGTATCCCATGGTAGCTTGGTACCTGAAAAACATTGGTATAGACTGAGACGTGACACTATAAATTATTTACTATTTGAACTTGAACAGACTTTTAATAGATTAAATTAATATTTCATTTAACACTGTATTTTTTTATTGTAGGGGAGAGGCACACTAAAAAAAGTCCATAGACACACACAAGGCTAGAGACTCGCGATGAGGGAAGAAACAACATAATAACACTAAAACTAATAGTTATAAAAAAGTGTATACACTTACCAAGTCCATAAGTTCTAGAGCATGCATATTCATGCAGCCACTTAATGGTGCCAGCCAAATTCTTTCGCACTTCATCGTGGAATGTGTTCATAGCTGCCAGAACTTGTTCAGCCTTGGCTTTCCACTCTTGATCACCGTAATCAAGATACCACTGATCACATAAAGCGACCACACATTCATCGCCAGACCGTGACATAATAGTCTTCTCCGGCTCATAATAGATCACTGCGCCACCCTCTTTCACTAACTGATTCTGTATATTCTTTTTAACATCCTGTATCTTCTTTCCTTTAAAGTCACCGACAAGTAATACACCATCATAAAATCCTTTCAGATACACCATGTCCTTCGCCTGAGTCAGCTTGTCTCTATCGTTTTGACTTTGAATCTTAAGCTGATCGTATATATAGACAGCAGACAAGTTGCCATACTCAGGTATCTCTAAGACTGGTATAGGTTTGTACGACAATACCATATTATCTTGTATATTATATTTTTCCCTGAACGCTGCTTTTTTCTGTAAGTCCACTAGGGCAGCATAGTCATCTGGTGAGTCAGATGGTACACTTGACACAATTCCAGTACCCTTATCTGCCTTTATGGTTAGCATTGGTAATGAATAGATTGTTGAGTAACTTGTAAAAGGGGCTTTTAAGGCCACACCTAAAAGATCTTTACCGGCTATTTCTTTAAGGACATTGACAATACCATCCTCCTTGGTAAAACCCTGGTATGACATATTTCTTGCAGCCCTTTGGGTGCATATAAAAACACCATTTTTAACAGTCTCAAAGGCAATGTACTTATGTTCTGGATGAACCCAACAATTAGTTTGGCCATACATTGTTTCAGGCCTTAAGGTAGCTGTGACAAATTTAATTTTCTTTCCTTTCAATATCCTGTGAAAAAAAATATAAACATTCAATATCCTATAAAAAATGAAACTGATATACTTCCATAAAGAAAGAGTTAGGTCAACTTACTTTAAAGCTTCTGGTAATGGCTCTAAGACTTCCATCATTATAAGAGTATACTCTTGAGGCCCTGCACCTTCTCCAGAACTCCTGTCATGATCCATACAGGGTTGTTTGTCCAGTGGTGAGTAAATTGTATACCGTTTACCAAACATGATTTTGTTCCTATTTTTAAGGTGATAGAACTGCCACCTTACAAACGAGTCATAGAATGGATTTACGTCGGTTGTAATAAATTTTCTCCTCCAGTCAACCTTACGAAAATACATGTTCATAATTTTAAAAAGGTTCTTCACACTTTACAATTAAAAACTTAACTTAGATGCAAGTAACTATTATACAGAAGATGGGTAGGGGGAAGCCAACGATAAAATTATAAAAAATTAAAAGAAAACATACATGAAGGCCCATTCTCTTTAGATCAGCCACTGCCCTTGGTGGAAAATATTCCAGCCAATGTAGTTCATTGGCAAACTCTTTAATTTCTTCTTCAGGAATGCCAAGGCTTTGCATAATCTGCCATTGGTATTTAGCAGATCCAGTCTTTGCCACTGCTTTACTTTTCTTTCCTTTGCTTTTATCTTTGGGTACAACATCCTCTTCAACCACTGGAGATTCATCTTCATCTTCAGGAAATTGTGGCGGACAGCCATAGATACTCATTTCTCGTTTTAGTTTATCTGCACAAGCTTTGATAGGCATACCAGTGCAATGGAACCCAAATGGAAATAATACAGCTTTGCCTTTAAGGCGATAATATCTTGCTGCAAACTAATATTATAAATGAAAAAATATTTCAATATTCAACAACAGAATCTTATGTGTAATTATGTTAGAAATGATGTCAAACGAATACATGTTTGTAAATGATTGCCTACCTCACATTTCGATAGTGAAAATGTGTGACCAAGATGTAAACGTCCATTCATATAAGGATAAGGAAATGTACAGAGAAACTTTTCTTGTTTCTCATCTTTAGGAACTTCTACATCATAAACTTTATCATCCTCCCAGCGCTTTTGTATTTTCTTTTCTATTTCTTGTAAATACTCAACCTTGAAAGTACCCTTTCTATCTAGAGTTAACTGAAAAAATATATAGTTATCGATTCCATGTGGATAACGAATAGACCTTATTAAAAGTTAATTTACATGTTGGAAATACAATATATGTTGAGTAATAATTTATTTATAGTAACAATAATTATTTATTTAATATAGACAGCATAGTCAATTCATTAATATGTTTGTTACAATAATGTCTTACAACCTAACCATTATAAAGAAAAGAAGTTTAACAAAATTAAAATGTCAGGTCCAACCCTGAGAAGATTTCACAACAATGCCACAAATATGGGCATCTATCAGCTGGAGGATTCTTTTGGGAGATGCTCCACATTGGTCGCGTTTTATTTTTGATGAGTAAAACTGGCGCATAGGCTACACGTGTAGAATTTGGGCCTGTATAACTTACATAGTTTGTCAGTTGCAAACGAAAGGGTATTTAGTATTACTTTTAAATACTTGGGAAAGCCGCTTAACCTCTTAAATATAGATTTTAGAAGATTTCATTACTAAGATAAACGTGATTGATATAAAAGTTCTTACCATTTTAAATTTAACAAGATTCTCATATGGCAGTGATACTTTTTTAATTCAAATGTTTCAAACTATTTAGTTTACTTTACGATGATCATCAACGTGAACTACACATCACTTTTTTAATTGACGTTAATTGTCAGAATGCAAGTTGACATTATCGAAATTCTGTCAGTGACAAATATATAACGAACGATAGATCAAGTTGTAATCTGAATATTCGTAGATACTGTAAAATGGGGTGAAAGGGTTTCAACTTTTGGATCGACATTATAGTACGTATTTAACAAATTTTGACGTAACTGTTTTCAATTCAAGGTTTACTTATTTTCCTAGACATTTATTTATAAAAAATACAAAGAGCCCTCGTTTTCTACCGTGATATTGGTGAAAAGACTTGATAAGAATTTTAGAATAGGTACATATCTAAAATTTAAAAAAAATACAAAATGCAACTTATGCATTAATAAACACAAAAAAACTTGATTAAATAGTCAAAGGAAATTATAAAACTATATCGGTTGTCATTTTGTGAAGGTGGCAGGCCTATCGTTAATATTTTTAGCTACACTGCTTCTATTTAGACCCCTCTCACGTGACTTCTTTTCACCCCAATTTATTTCGAAGAATATATAAGAAGATATTTAGAACAGAAATCATGCTTTATATATACAGATAAGTTTTCTCAAAAGTAAAATTATTTAATTATTATTTTCTATAAATCTTTGGTCCTTTTTAATTGATTTTTCCTCATACCAATTATATAACAGTTTTATAATTTGATACTAACTCTTATATGTCATCAAGACGTGTCAATCCTTGATGTGAAAATTTACGGACCGATTAAGAGTCGAGTAGGGCAAAATGGCACCAACGTCTATTGTTATGAAAAGTCATGCATTCTAATTACAATATAGCTAGTTGGGTCATAAGTTCTGTCACATATTTATTACTAGCTTTCCGCCCCCGGCTTCGCCCACGTGTAATTTGGTTAAGTATATAGCGTTTTTTAATGATCGTGACAGGGCTTTCTTTCGCGGGCTAAAATCTTGTTACAATTGGAATTATATATAGCCTGTGTTACTCAGGGATGATGTAGTTTTACAGGATCGGATGATTCAGGGAAATCGAGGGCAACTTTTAAATTAACGTACAGGCAATTACTATTCTGACAATTTTATATTCTGATAGTCATCTTCTTATGTGGATGAGCTCATGATGGAAGGTAAAACTCCTCAGCGGTAAAGAGTTGAAAGAAAATTCTTACGAAGTTATGAGTACGAAATACGTACTTGTGAGGTTATTACTTATTAGCTTGACCAAATAATAAAAGGTAAACCTCATTAACGTTAAGGATCTAGGTGGAAAAATGGATGCGGACAAACGATAAACGTCTCTTCACTCGTTTCCTTTTACTTGTTTGTACAGGTAGTGTTCACTCAAAATAATCATAGGGTAAAACGTTAATGAAAGTTTGAACTGCATGGTAGTCATTACACAATGGAGCGTCTTAATACCGCGATGGATATATTTGGCCTAAGTAGAAGTTCTTTAAAAAAAAACTAAGACTCAACCTCGCACACTCACTCACACAGCAACACCATTGCACAACTGATACACACACACACTAAAATGTTCGTACTTCACATAGTTCCACTTGTTCATGTGTATATATATTTTTATTTATTCTTTTCTGTTCGTGTTTTTTTGTTATTCTTTTTTCTGATCTTAGATTCTATTTCCGGTTCTATATTTTAACCTTATTTTGGCTTTATTTTTAATCTATTTTTATTGTGTAAACTGTTTTTGATAAGCTGTATAGGTTTAAGAAATAAAAAAATAAAATAAATCTAGGTTGATGACGAATTTTATCAACGCCATCTATCGAGCACATTGTTCAACACTTCAACCGCGCCCGCGCGCACTGCGTTATTTGTTATTTTTCTTACCTCTCATAAGTTTTAATATTAAAATAAACTTATATGTAATCCAACTGTGAAAACCGCGAAAATCCGTTCAGTAGTTTTCAAGTTATAACGTACCAGACCGACATACAGGCAGACAGACAGACAGACAGACAAGAATTCCAAAAATTGTTTTTTTGGTTTCTATGACTCTTCTTTAATTGCCTCCTTTCAGTTTTTTGGAAAAATATTTAATGTACAGATTTTTGATTTTTACCGTCTTATTATTAGTATAGATTTGATAACAATCACATCGAGCAGCGCAGCGCGATAAGCGAGACACGGTCTTCTTTAAGCGTCCACTCCATATTTTATAATAGGTCAAATTAGAAAAAATTATATGTACTTATTTTCATACAAAGATTCTACATTCCAATTAAGTAATATTATTGTATTATGTATTGTTTTCTCCATTTAAAAAATATTTGACTCTTCTTGAGACTGTCGACACGATTCATGGTTTGATATAACCTGTTTAACGTAAGAGTTATCTGTCGACCATTGTAAAATTGGCGCCAGTAACCGCCCTTATTGTCAATGTCAATTTAATTTCCATACAAAACTTATTTCGTTTCCGCCTTACCAGACGCATAAGCCGGGATCGCCGGGTGCTTAAATAAATTAAATCTTTGTGCTTAGGGAATATTTTTATTAATTTTAGTTATTATGGCTCCACGAACAGCAAAAACAAAGGTAAATGCTATCATAGTATATTCTAACAATTCAATTTGTAGTATAACACGTTGTTTGTTTGCTGTCATGAACTGGTTTTGCTTTGTTAACGACAAGTATTTATCTAACTAGATGCTTATTAAAAGCGACCTAATTCAAAAAAAACCTATTTTAGTTGGCAAACTAGTCCTTTTGAATGTTTCAAATATCGTTAGACTATCTTTGCCTCTATGCCCGCGTGTTTAGTCTTAACGGTTTGTGAAATAGATGTTTGGCGCTTAAATTATTATAATTTAGCATCATTTGTGCTCTATGACAGTTTTGCCTTAGTAAAAAAAGGAAGTAACTAATATGGAAAGCGTTAATAATATGTACGTATGTTAATGTAAAATCCTATGTAACGATTTCCACGCCATTATTTAGAAAAAATTGACACATCACAGTAGCTCTTCTGGCTAATGGAATTTTCAATTTGTTATTTTATAGAAAACAGCAGATGTAAAATCTTCTGGAAGTGATGCACCAAAAAACAGAAGAGGAAAGCCAAAAACTGTAGAACACCAAGAAGATGAAAAAACTGAAGTGGTTGAAAAAAAAATTAACACAAGGGGAAAAAAAATTGAAAGCTATGATGAAGAATTAAATGGTGTAGATGACATATCTGAACCACCAGTTAAAAAAGGAAGGGGTAGAAAAAATGCAGCAACTTTAGAAGACAAATCTGATGATAATAATGACAAACTTGCTAAAGAGTCTGGAACTCCTACTGAAGAAAATGATGGTAATGGGGATGCTAATGGTCATATTGAAGATGAGGCAATTCCTCCAGTTAAGGGTCGAAAAAAGGTAACTAAAAAAGAAGCTGTAACAAAACCAAATGAAACTTCTAAAACTAAAGCAAAACAAGGAAGTGTTGAACCTGAAATTCCCAAAGAAGAAGAGGAAAAACCAAGAGGAAGAGGTAGAGGCCGCAGAGCAGATCCCAAACCAGATCCTGATGAAGTGGAATCTGAACCAGTAGAGCAGATAGCTAAGGGTCGTAAAAAAGCACCAACAAAAAGTGAAAAAGATGCAGTCAAATTGTTAAAAGATGAAGAAAAGGCTGCAAAAGCTGCAGCAAAGGATGCAGAAAAGGCAGCTAAAGATGCAGAGAAGGCATCGAAACTTGCTGCTAAGGAGGCAGAAAAGGCAGCAAAACTTGCTGCAAAAGAAGCTGAAAAGATTGCAAAAATAGCAGCAAAAGATGCAGAAAAGGCAGCAAAACTTGCATCAAAAGAGAAAGATGCTGAAAAGACCAAAGACACAGAAGACACTGCAGAGAATGAAGATAATGATAATGAAAGCAGTGAAGAGTCTACTGAACCTGATGTGGACAAGAGCAATGAAAAGGATAGTGAAGCTAAAGGCGATGCTGAACCAAAAAAAGGCAGGAAAGGAAAAGGTAAAGCCAAAGACGAGAACAATGATTTAAAAGAAGAAAAGGAATCAGGAAGTGAAAAAGGTTGGTATAGGATGATATAAGGATGGTAGTGCCTACACTTTAAATATCAATTTAACATACAGGTCGGACTTTACTAACCTAACATTTAATTAGTGTTGGGAATGCTTCTATATTTCATTGCAAGTAATAATAAAATCATGTAAAATTACCACTTTCTTTATAACATTACATTACATAGAGTGGTATTTTATTTTATCAATAAGGCTGTCTCATTATTTTCTTTATCTAAAGGTAAATTTTCAAGATACATATTTTTACAGGAGACTCAAAAGAAGACCAGGACATGGAAACAGATGATGGTAAGCCTGCTAAATCCAAACGTGGCCAAAAGAAAGTGGTTGAAAAGATAGAGAAAGAGGAAGAATCTTTGGACACTGGAGAACCTACTACAAAACGCCGGCGCAAGACGCCAGAAGACAAGGGTAATTAATTCGTTTATCTACATAAATATTTTAGGATTCTCCTCTTTTGAGTTTAATATAATAAAATGCTGAATTGCACAATGTTTTCAACTAAGTAGAATTGCTGTTAAGCTATTATTTTTTTTAATTCAGTTATATGAGAAATATTGTAGAGTTTGTCTGAAAAGGATTGTAGCGAGCCTACTGTTGTATCTATTAGCTGACATTAACTTTGTTTTGTATGATGATTAAGTGGATTCATTTATTTTTTAAATAAACACTTTTATAAAATTATAATTTTATTTATTTGAATACCTTTGCTTTATTTGTTATAGCTTGTTTTAATTATGCTGCGTTGTTTCTAATTGTATATGTCAATTTTGAAATTACTAATCTCTTTAACAAACAAATTATTACTTTTATTTAAGTAAAACTGCTTTTTGATGTGCTAAATCAAAATAATTTGTTTTACTTAAAAAAATAACATTAAACCTTTCTCACATGTTAAAGTTTAAATATTTTAACAATATTGAATTACCATAGTGACTAAAAAATAGAATGGTTTAACATGGGTCTTTAAGAATATAGACTAACCTAAGGTTAGAATATCACATTATATTAATACAAAAAATACTATGTATCTTCTGGTACACAACAAAAAAATATTTCTTTAATATTTAATAATATAACCTAAATAACACAAAGAATCATACTCAATTTAATTAACATTTATGTGGAAAAAACAAATTCATGCATGTAATTAATCCACTCTAAAATAAAGAAAGACTTCTATTTCAGACGGACAGGCCAAAAAGAAAGTCAACAAAACCTTAACACAATACACGGACATAGATTTCACCAGCTCGTCCAAAAATAATCTGGGCAAAGAATGGAATTTTAAAATATCCTGCTGGAATGTGGACGGAATACGCGCTTGGCTAGGCAAAGGTGGCCTTGAATACATTCAATATGAAAAACCAGATATATTCTGTTTGCAAGAAATCAAATGTTCACGTGATAAGCTACCCGATGAAGTGACAAATGTGCCTGGTTATCACGCCTACTGGTTGTGCAGTGAAAAGGAAGGCTACGCTGGCGTAGCTGTTTACACAACTAAATTGGCTATGAACGTACACTATGGCCTGGATAAGGAATTTGATGACGAAGGCCGTATAATAACAGCCGAATACGAACAATTCTATCTTATATGTACATATGTGCCAAACTCCGGACGCAAGCTCGTAACTTTAGATAAAAGACTTAAGTGGAATGAAGCTTTTAAGAGACACGTGAAGTCATTAGATGAAAAGAAACCAGTCATCATTTGCGGTGATATGAATGTGTCGCACAAAGAAATAGGTATATTTCACACAATACAAATATTGTATTACGTGGCTTAACATTCAAATAGTATTGTCCCGTTTTGTTTTAAGACAATCTGAAATGTCAGAGTTGAAATAGCCAGTTTCAAAACGATTTGAGTTCTATAAAAAAAATTGTTACCATTGGTACGGTATTCCACAGAACTTATTTCCATTTGGAACTACATAATTAAACCCATTTTATGGTATTACAATTACAGATCTGACGAATCCTAAGACTAACAAAAGAAACGCGGGTTTCACGGACGAAGAACGCGCGGGAATGACCGAGCTTTTGTCGGACGGTTTTGTAGACACTTACCGGCATCTGTACCCGGATAAAACTGGCGCGTACACGTTCTGGAGTTACATGTTTAACAGTCGAGCCAAGAATGTTGGATGGTGAGGATCAAATTATAATTATTTATTATTTTCAGTTATAGATTTAATTTATTAAAAGCACATTATAATTAACAAGTTGATATTAAATACATTTATATTTAAAAAAAGAAATTGCGGGCTCGTCCGGGATTTGAACCCGGGACCTCTCGCACCCTAAGCGAAAATCATACCCCTAGACCAACGAGCCGCTTGTGAGATTGTCTAAAATAACACACGTGTTGCGTGAGTCATACAACTTTCTAAATATCCTCATCTAACGGGATATTTTTTTTTTAACTTTTAAAGTATTAACGCACGAAAGGTACCTTTATTTCTACGGACCATCATTTTTGTTTAAATATTAATAACTTTTTGATAGGTAACGCCCTTAATAAGCAGTTATTACTAGTTATGAAATTTAGTAAAGTTGAAGGTTACTAACTACTATGGCTACTTTTTCAGGCGTTTGGATTACTTCGTCATATCTGAAAAGCTGATCCCAGCCCTTTGCGACAGTGTGATCAGAGAAAACGTGTTCGGAAGTGATCATTGTCCGATAACACTATTTCTTCACCTCAGTAGCGCTGACAAACCCAAGGAATAATTTCATTAACTAAATGCAGAACTATTTTTCTATGACTGACTATATTTAGATTGTAAGTTTTTTTTTTCATTCTGGTGCGCGAAGACTTAAAAATTTCTGTTTAACAACTGTATATAGAAATAGTTTTTTGTTAACTTTTGCATGTAATAAGCTTTCAAACAACTCGATAAAATTCTTAGTATAAATGTATACTTTTTAAAATTCTTTTTGAATATTATATAAGCAAATTAAATGTGGATAACAAAGTATCCAAGTGATGTTGCCCTTGATAAGGTTTTCTTTAGGCAATAAGCATTGTTTAAACAATAAAATTGGTATTGTTCTACAATTTATTTTATTTTTTGATTTATGAAACATGAACCACGATAAATTATGACAGCGAAAGAATTAAATTCTCACACAATAACTATTATATTATATATTACATTTTATCACCCCATAGCGCCATGTAAGGCCCTTTGCGACGGTATTTCATGTGAACCTGCAATTAAAACAAGACTAATAAAAATAGGTTGTATTGTATTGTATTTTTAGTGTGTCAAATTGTTTTGACATGATTTGAATGACATTATACTAAGAAATATTTAGAGGTGGCCTTATTGGAAATGAGCAATTTCATCCAGTTACCATATGTATAGTTACATCCTTTATATACCTGAATTATTTTAGCAAACTCCGCTCTTTTTAACAATGAATATGATGATGTTAATAGGCTCACAGCACTGATTTGTAGCTCTTTAAGTCCAGAACAAAACAATGCTACTCCTGCTTCTAATCCAGTTCCAAAATCACATTCATCAATTGCTATGCTTGAATATGTAATGAGGGGTTGTATTTCTGATAATATATTATTTTTCAACTTCTCATCATTTGCCTCTTCTAATTTTGTAAACATTTTCTTTATATTTGCTAAAATCACAATAAAGTATCACTATTGTCAGTCGACAGTTCAAAATAGAATTTAAAGTTAAAATAAGATAAAAGATTGAGATGTGACTTACCATCTGTTTCCACTAGTTTCCTATAACCCAGCTGCGTTTTTTTATTATAAGGCACAACAATGCCAGCCCCATGAAACGTCTTGCATGTCATATTCCTTATTCTGGTTTTTTTATCATATTCATCTATTGAATAGCCATTGTGTTCTGCCCATTTCTTAACTTTCTCCGATAATTTCTGACATGCAATAGACATAAAGGGTGATGAAGATTTTTCTTTTTGTAAGAACCAACTGAAATTCAGAATACATATCTATTACTTTTAATTATTACCATAAGAGTAAAACACCTTTATTGTAAATGCTCAGTCTCGAGGGAATATTAATTGTAAGTGATCATTGGTACAAAGTTATATAAACTGTTTAACTTACTAAACTGCACCAAAAATATTATCTGATACTGGTGTGATTATACAATCTTTTGCACTATCATTTTTTGCTAAGAATGTGGGATTTTCATTAGGATTATCTCTGTAGTATCCTATATGCAATTCACTCTTCCCTTTTTTCTTTAAAACAGCCTACAACAAATAGAAAGATATAATGTTAATATGTATGTTTATTAATAACATTGTAGGCTATGTTAGTTAGAAACAGAAGGCTCTGTTAAAAAATACAGCAAGCAATATTCAATACAAGCAAGTTGGTTGGCCTTCTACTCAAGCTCATGCCCTTTGGTTTGGATTTCAGAAAAGAAGGCTTTTTGCAATGTTTTTATCATTCTAACAGTCTGTAATGTTGTATGTGGTAATTAATATAAAAATTATATTTTCTCATCATCAAACAAAAGTAAAAATTTAACCTGATATTCTGGTACATCATAGAAAAACCTCCAATGAACCAAGTACAAATCTTTATCTTCAAGTTTGGGTAATTTTCCTAATAATAAATCAAAAGGTCCAATCATTTCTAAATTAACACTAGCCATTAAATGTTCGACTGATGAAGATTCTTCATTCAAACACTTAAAAAATTTAAAAAAATCATCAGGCATTTCAACCTGAAAACACTCTTTGAATATATTATTGTCAAATTCCTTATTAAAGTAAGTTACATTGTTTAATTCTATTATTCTCATAATTTCATTGTTAGTTGAACTGTTTGCAGCTGAGGTATTAGTAGCAATTATGTCAGAATTATCTTCTTGGGTACTAGAATTAGCAACAACTTTGTTATCAGTATCTTTTTTATTATAATATGGTTTAAAGCGCTTGTTTGTTTTGTCGTTATTAATCTTTAGTTGTGGTGGATGCTTATATGTGTTATGATGCTCTGTATTTTTTTGGTAACATTTTACACCATATTTGCAAATAATTCTAGGGTCTTGTTTGTATTCTTTCCATTCGGATGACATTGTTTATTCGGTTGAAGGAGGTATAGTTAATAGTTATGATACTAATTATAACTTCTAGGTTAATTTAAGATCCTTTTGAGTAATTTGCCGCCTCTTTATAAAAAGTTGTAACCTCAGATTAATTAAATCGTATTATATAACTTCATTGGACATAAAATTAAAATAAATCACTATAGCTTTTGAAAGGTTTCGATAATATAATAATTTAATAAAATAATTTCACAAAATCTTTGGAAACAGATATGAAAAGATGATAAAATTCAAAGTTCCATGACTTTATAGACTTTCCAATTTCCATCATTCATCAGTCTCAACTCGCCACACAGCAGCAGTCTACATAGGTCACAGAACATAGATAGTAAGTCTTAGAACTAGGGCTGCCCAACACAATTTCACGGATAGATACTAAATTCTACTTCGTTCATTGTCGTGGGTTTGCAAAAATATGGTCACATATTAAATTATAATTGATTTGTACGACACATCATTATTTTATTTAGCATAAACAAGCAGCAGTATATGCTTTAGTTTTTAACTATAGTGTTAAACGTGTTCCAAATTTTTTTTGACTATTCATTTAATAACGCTTATCAATCAGCAAGAATCATGAATACCACCAAATTGGATGATCGAATCGTTACGTTTGAAAAAAAAACATCACTAATTATTGTTAGTACATTAGATTTTTCTTTATTGTTTTTTTTTCATTTTTGGTTGTTAGATTAAGAGCATGGTTCTGTATATTATTATTCAGTTCTACGTTTATGAAAAACGGCCCAAGTCTGGGATCTATTTCTGGATATTCTAATATTCAGAGTTGCCCAGAATGTACTGTGTGGATCACAGATTACTAATACGACATTAGTATTTACTATTTGTGACAAAATATAAACATCCGTCTAATAAGTCTAATATGACGTAGGCCATACATAATTACTAAAATACAGCTAAAACTACTTTATTAGTTAGCAGTGTAATAATTAGGTATGTTATGACAATTGATACTTTCGTACCGTATTTGTCACTCTGTAGTAAGACTGTTGTCAATTAATCAATTTGTCAATGGAGGTGAGGTGGTCCGTACTCCGTCGACCAGTGGATCATCGTGACACAAAAATGATAATATTAGTGATATATTTTTTAATTTCCTGACAATATGATTTTTATTTCTTTGTAATTGGAAGCACAGTGAAGTGACAATAGAAAGTATGATATCATATTTTAAATTAAACTGCAACGAAAATCAAGACAAATATATATTTAATCGCGGTTAAAATAAAAATGTTTTGATGTTATGTCAAGTGCGAATTCTGATAAAACTCATAAAATCGTTAAAAATAAATTTAAAATAACAAGGACATGAACACAATATTAATAAGTCGTCGTCACACAAAGTATTTGTCAATTGTTGCGATAATCGGATTACGTTTTTCAAGTGGTAAATATATTTTAGTAATGCTATAAGTCTGCTTATTATGGATGTATAGTTCTCTTCTTTTTTTCTCTTCCTACCTGTTTTCTTTTAATTTTTCAGCTTTTCTTATCTTCCCATCGTTCTTAGCTTTACCTAAAATCGACAATTGCTTAACTGCAGTGAGATTTACCAATATACTGACAATGCTAAAAACCTTTTCCAGTTTATTAAGAAACAACATGCATGTTTATTTACTACTTCTTTAAAGCTTATAAACCATTTACGTATATTTAAATTAAACAATGGTTTTTTATTACACGTTTTTCGTGACTAAAATGCTCGGCATGTCCCGTGTTTTAAATCTATATTTAGTTGCATTGTGTTGAGTTCATACTGTTTGTGCCCAGTGCATGTTGTTTATAGCTACAGCTATTTTACACAAGGCAACATTTACGCAATATAGACAAGACGAAAATTTCGTATATCCACAATAGTATTAGCCTATTTCAATAACACATATTGAAATAGGCTAATACATTGACATATTCAAATGCAAACACTGAAAAATAATTCTGCAATCCTTCAATAATATAAAAATAATATTATTTATAAATATTAAAATTACTTCATGCTTACTAATTCTTTTCCTATAGGGAGAAAGTGATTTAAACATGTTGTCATAGTTTTCTAGTTTAGGGTAATTTATGACAAAATATTGACGTTAACTTACCTTTAGTAGAGAGATAGTTTATATAGTTTGTAAATGCTTGTTTTGCTTTAGGGGCTAGAACAAAAAATCTCAAGGGCTATGGCAAGTGTGCGCGATTTTTTTTATTCTTAAAAGTATTGTCTTTATATAACAGATATCATAAAACTTTATACAATACGATACAAAACTTTTTAATACCTAATTAATTATTGTAGTTTTACTATTGGGCGCTTTACGATTATTTGATTTTTTCATTTAGACAATAGGAATTGATAAAAATACATCTCCTTATAAATTAAAAACTAGGTATTGTGTATCTATGCAATAAACTCAAGGTTTGGAAGATTATTCTAAGATCTAAGCGTCAAAGTCGTTAGAGACATCCGTTACCTCTACAAACTAAACGATGTCAATAATCATGCTGCAAAAGTAATAAGAATAAATATATTTATTATCAAAAAATAATGTATTTCTTTAATTTGGATTACATGTATAAGAATAATAAATATTTTTTACATATTTGAATATTTTGATGTAATTAATACGTTCACAGTATATTTTATTGTCTCGCATACTGTGACTGACGACGTGATGAACATTTCGATTTAACAGATGCTCTATCAATCTATTTATGGTGAGCTTGGGTAATAGTATTTAAAATTACTTTATTGTGCAGAAGTCTAATACGTCTCTCTGTATGAGCACAATAAACCAAAAACCCATCGATCTATAACGTATATAATGTTTCTTAAAGAGTTCGCCAGAGCTATTGCCTTTGGAAGTTATTGTATTCTGTGGTTATACTTACCTAAATAAATACGTGATAAATTTTTAGATTTAAATACAGTATATTAATCACATGAAAACTTTGTAATAAATTAGAGGTTTAATTTTTTTGTTAAGCCAAATTATAATTACGTTTGGGTTCAATCGAGTCGGTTAAAACCGAGGGGATCAGCCAAAATAATGAATTATATTTTTATATATAATCTGTGACGTTTCAATGTTTGAAGTTCATACAAATAATGTTAAATTATAGTCATTTAAGAAATCAAAAATAGCACAAGCGCATTAATGTTCGATTATTATGATTGTAGCAATAAAATGATAATCTGATGTACTGAGCCAAAACGTTTCCATTCTCTCTGCACTATAAAACTGGGATTTGTCCTTGTAATGTATTTGTAAAATTTCATACCATTACCACGGAATTCTCTGAAGTGTAAATGACTCTTGTCTCTAGTTATTTATAAGATTCCGCGAAAGATGAATGTTAATGTCAACTGAGATGTAATTTGAATAATAACTACCAACGTTATTGCAGATTTCGTCATGTCGTTAACTATCTATATCAAATATATTATTTTGCATACATGGAAATACATTGAAAATTATTTTGAATTAAATGTGTGTATTAGGTATAGTTACATTATCCAAAAAGTAGGTACATCGTTCAAATTCATACTTTTTACCTTAATAATAACGTAGATATTAGTTTTATTTTTTCAAGAAATCTTTGTTCCATACTGTGTATCAATATCATAATGAGTATTAAGGTGATATTCCGCGTTCCAGTTACGTCGTCGGTCGGTTAGTCTGAGCTGTGCGGTAACTAGCAAACGGAAATCGCCTAGAGACAACATTGTATTACAGTCTTTTGACTTGAGTGAATTAAATATTGCTTTAATCGGCTTTTTATTTATTACTCCTGTTATTGCTGTCAATATATTAAATAGATTAAATCTGTTATACTTTATATAGGACTTTTTACCTGAAAGCTTATAATTTGCTATCGAAAAAGCACTTTACTTATCATATCTTTCATTTGGGTGGCGGTTTAAGTGGATATGATTATTATCAACAATTGTTATGTTTTAGGAAATGAACATTTGACAACGCGATGGAGAAGCGAGATGGATGGGTTGATGCAGAATCAAGCAGAACGGAGAATTCAACAGATCATACACAAGCAGAGCGGGATCGAGTCCGAATCGAGTTTTATGCCACATACGATGTCATGACGGGTGTGCGAATAGCCGCAACTTTGGGCGGTTTTTTCGCACTTATGGTTTTTTTAATTGTTTATAAAAGTCGTAGTAAATCAGTGAAAGCATTGAACGATCCAAAACTGGTTGAAATGGCTGAGGCTGTTGTCGCTGAAGAACAAGCGGTGGAAGAGGAGAGGCAATTAAATTTAGCCATAGAAGAAGCTCTATCAGAACGTGCACGATCTCGACCTTCTCTATGTGAAGACCCTTCTTGGGCGCGTACTTCACGATTCTCGTCATATGGTGGTTACGGTAGTTTATTGGCCCCACCCAGACGGCTTTCTGGGCATCGTGGAGACTCATTACCCGGATCGGCGTTGAAGTTTTGTGAAAGACGGATTTCGGTTGGACCACGTGATCGCCGATTGAGTTCGGCAACTTGTTCTAGTTCCGGGAGTTCCTATTTAGAAAGGCGCGGATCTTCAGTAGTTTGTGCGCTTCCGGAGCGACGTCTCTCGCCCTGTCCAAGCGAGAGGCTAGCTCCACTTGCTTCAGTTGGTAGTGTAGGTGCATCATTTGCTGTAGAATGTGATCTTGCATCAGTTGGAGCAGACTCGGTATTTGCTGAAGATGACGCGGATTCCACTGACGGTGAAGTTGAGCAATTCTCGACGGACAGTGGAGGTGGAACAGAAGTGGGTGCACACGACTGCACAGAACTTACTAGTAGACCTGTCTGTTCCACGAGTTTTGATCGCGCGTCACATTCGCGCGAAACGTTATTCTAGTCTCCAAGATTCTATGTTGAATGTTACCTAAATGTTATATAGCATAATTAATTAAAATATCCACATGTCAGATTAATTGTAATTTTGTTATCACATATCAAATATGAATCTTGGCATTTCGTTTGATATTCATTATAAAGTATCACCCTTCTATTTTTCTTCATTTAAGATGAAAAATTCATTTCATTAGGAGATTTCTAATATGATTGGATTTACAAATTTATTTTAAATCTGATATGTTGATGTTTTAATTGAATTATATATTTAATTTAGAATGTATATAGTTTGTTTTTGTTATTATATCAATGTATTGCGATGTTGATGTTCTTATAGGCGATGAAAAATGTGTGGAATAATAGGCCGTTTCATTAGGTGAAATATCAATTGAAATATACCAAAAATAATATAAGAATATTTTTTTCCCATATCTCGAAATTTGAACAGTTTGAAATAATTCAGCACAAAGATATGGAATATTTTTTCAGAGCACATATGTTATACGTGTTGAAATAAGACACTAGACGGAAATATTCTTAATTTTTAAAAGTTCTTTGATGTTGTATGAAATTATTGTTGTGCCATTAGTTACGAAGGAGTTATGTAATTGCTTAGTTGTTTGGTGTTGCTGGATACACCGCGTAGTGTTCTATGTAAGTTAAAAATGAGAAATTTACCGAATTAATCTTTTGTAGTTTATATATAATTTATATAGTGTAAATAGTTAAGGTTTCCCTACATTTTGTACTTTTATTATTTCATATGATGTTACACGCACAATGGCCTCGTAAACTTAGAACCTACCTTCTAATTGCTTAGTTTTTTTTATTACAGAAGCGTTTAATAATAGCTAATAGAGTTAGTGAACTACATTCATCACTTTGACAGTTTTTTTTCAATTCTCTATTAAATTTACCCGTTTCTCAGGTTTAGTACATTGATAAATAAATAGTTCACAGTTGTTTGATAATATTATGTTTTTTCACACCAATTAAAACCAATGTTTGAGTTAAAACTAAATGAAAAATTATTGTAATAAGTGTGGTATTCGTTTGATTTACGTAGTTACAATGTTATATAATTTTCATATTTCAAACAGTACAAGCTGCAAAGGGCAGATGAAATCGATGCGGCCCTTGACCAAAACAGAATAAAGAAGCGGCCTAAAATGTTGCTTTGACCTATCGTTTCAAAAATACTGCCACCGTTTTTCTTCGTAGATGATGTTATGTTTTTGGACACAAGAATTTTATTGATTCTAGTGTACCATCCCGTATAGAGCGGGTCCAGTAGATCAACTAACACAAATCGTTTTTATTACGATTTAGATTTACGTGTTAGTTCATGTAACTGTTCGTTGCTCGAATAAAAAAGAGCTCCCTGTAGTCTGTAAAATGTTGAAATGTATGTAAAAATATTGTAAATATATTATACGAGTCATTCGCTGTTTTATTTTCACGGTCGCGTTTCGGTTTCCTCTATAAACAAAGCAAGAGCATTAAAGTATAATAAAGATAGATATTACTCTATAAATTTTCTTTATCGAGAGCAAATATAAAATGACGCAGATCACGTCCGCTGTGTTGTGGCTTGTGGTTATTTTACGACCCCGAATTTTTTAAATGTAATGTCATTTTATCAGTTTTTATATTTATACAGAATTAAAAGTTTCCATGTCATCATTGATCAATCCATCGATGGAAACTACTAGCCATATATTATGATAAAAAAATATGTTTTTTTCTGAAAAAGTTAGATACGTACAATAAACAGTAAAACAAGTCTATACACTCTTTTATGGCCCTAAACATGCGTTATGTATTAATTTAATATGAGCGATGATTGTCGTGATAATAATGTTTATGAAAAAAATGGACGCAGATTACTAAAAATAATACGAAAAATTCATTAACTATTAGAAAACAAAATCTGTTAAAATATTCAGGAATAGAAAAGTTATTTTGCATTATAAATATATGTGTTATCTGTAGTTCAGCTGTTAACGTCAACTGTCAAATTGTAGTGACAGAAAACTGAAAGCCTTTGTAAAGTAAAGGTCGTAAAATATTTGAATTTTATAAAAGTTTTATATTTTGTAATAGCTGTGAGCTTAATAAATAATTGAAAATGGACGACGACTTACCGACCGATTTCCAAGTAATCGTCGTTGGAACAGGTATGCCTATTTTCATGTAAAAAATCATGCCGGCTGTAATGGCGAAAGCTAGCCTACTTATGTATCGATCCCAATTTTTTTTTCATTTTTACTTCTGAATATTTAGTGTTCTTAATTAACTGTTGATTTTATTAAGCTTATGATTTTATAAATTATGCTTTAGCAGCCTAGATAACAATAAAAAAGTACACTTTAATATTTGGAACATGTTAAAAAACGCCCCTAGCTAGTTATCAGATATTCTTTATTCATTCGTTTTTTTAGTTATTTAGTTCAGACCTCATAGCAAGATTGTAATTACATTTTTTAAAATGATTATTAAGCATATTTTAGAGCATCACAACTCAATCAATAACAATACATAATCTAATGTAAACAAAATAATCTTTTTTATATTTATCTTTTCTATAGGTATGGTAGAGTCAATTGTAGCAGCGGCATGCACTAGGATTGGTAAAAATGTTCTTCATTTAGACTCCAGTGATCATTATGGAGGTCTTTGGGCTTCTTACAATTTTGATGGTCTTCAAAAATTTATAAAAGAGGTCTTAGAAGATCCTAAGAGGCAAGAGCAAGTTTATAATCTCAGTGAGAAGTGGTACATTGAAAAGTAAGTATGAATTTCCTTTATGTATGTCTATATTATAAATTTTGTAAATATGTCTTCATTTGTATAAATATAAAACTAAACTGCTATGTTTCTGTGTATTAGAGATGTCGCAGAGGAAGAAAACAAGACTGATGCAGATCCTGCTAAGAAAATATGGAGCCAATCAAAATTTTTTGCTGAATATAGAAAATTTAACATTGACTTGACACCAAAGGTAACCTTTTTTTACTTAGCTTTTAAATTGTGAATATTACATGTTCACCTTTTCATGTTTTATATAACATAAATTTGTTTAATTAAGCAAAAGAAATCTCTCTCTATAGTCACAATGAAAGATGAGATGACAAAGTTAACTTTAAAATCAATCAGATAATCAGAGGTGAAGTGGTGGTAGTGTAAATTTATTTAGCTTGCACTTGCAATATTTAATTCATTGTTAACTCATTCCCTCAAACAGTAGGTTTATTCATCAAATATGCCCCAAACATCATACAATATAAATATTTTATTTTATTTTAATATATCTGTCCCCAGACATCTTTATTGCTAAATACATTTAAAACAATAAACTTATGAGATAATACAGTTGTATATGTGTAAACCTAGTTAGGTTTACACATAAGACAATTAAATGGGAACTCAAGACAAAAAATATCTCATAAATGTTGTCTAAAATTTGGAATGTGCTACTTTAAATGTAATGAATAGATGAATCACTCTCGCATTATTCAATCGCCGGTCACGCTTTTTGTGTGCTTAGCATTACAGTAAAAATCTATGTACACGTCAAACGAAAACTCGGCATTAATATATGTTTATTTAGTTTTTTCTCAAGAACAAATTACCGTAAGCTCTATTTTATTATAAATGATAAATAATGTATACCATACAAAATATGTGTAATGTCTAAAAATAAAAGTACATACAATAGAATCCGGATATAACGACTTTTAAAGGCGATACTAGGTCGTACTAACCGGATGACGTACAAAACGGACGGATTATATATGAATATTATGAGATACGAAACCAAACTTGAGTGAACGTTATAGTCGCTAAAACCGGTTAGTCGTTATAAGTGAATTCTATTGTTTTGTAATTTCTATTTTCTTCTAAATCCGTTGTTTTAAAACGGATGTTATTCTCCGACTCCGATAAAGTATGCCATTTGAAATATTACATCTGTCCCCAAACATCTTATGTGCTAAATATATTTAAAAAACAATAAACTTACAAGATAATAAAACACAAAACAATTATATGAGAACTTGAAACATTTAAGAGATAAAACAAAATACAATATATATAATAATACAAACAAACATGTGTTATTTTAGCTAAGAGCCATATTCAGTTAGTTCAATTTAAAAACTGAACTCGTCGTATAGGCTCGGGCTTCGTTCAAAGATATATTAGAGAAGTTACGTTGGACTTTTTGTATTAACCTTGAGACACCAGTTTGACGAAAACTAGCATTATATAAAAAGCAAAAAGTTACCACTTCCATACACGTAACGGTCTCTCAACTCCTGCTCCAAATACTTTAATGACTTCCTCAACTGAGGCTAAATAAAAACGTTTATAAAACAATTGTTCTGCTTCATTAGGAGAAATTCGTTGTGTTAAAAATACCTCTCTCTTCAATAGAAAAAGAATGCAAAACTTTAGGTGATAAAACTATTACATTTTTAGAAAGATTTTTTACCTGTGCAACTGCTGAGTAAGAAAGGACATTGACCTTATTGTCAGACAACGTGGGTTAGTGTAGAGATAATGTATACTTAAATATCTAAAAAATGTCAGATATTCACGACTATTATAGACAAAAAAACCAATAATTCTTGTAACATGTCGTCGGTATATTTTGTTTAGAAAACAATTGAAGATCTTTTCAGAAGAATAAAGAAATACTAGCGTTAATTTAGTAGTTGATCCAGTTTGTTAATTATGTACTAAAACTTCTACGGTTGGATTCTAATATATTCTGGAACTGTATACTTCAGCGTAGATCTTACTTTTATTTTAGAAGACACAGTTGTATGTGTGGCTTTGTCTAGTATCTTAAAAACATACAATCGATTCTTTACAAAACAAAGCACGTGTAGGCCCATTATTGCGAAGAATATCAATATATATTAACATTGCGTTTTAGTTGTAAGTATGTTTTAGCAGGGCGGTAATTAATAGTTACTGCAAAGGTATGGATTAAAGAGGGCACTTGTAAGGTCTAGGGTTTATGCATAGGGAGACATTAATTACCAGAGACTTGTGACAAGGCCGAATTTGCAGCACTTTATATGTTCATTGAATTGAGAACTTAGTTTACATTATAATAGAGTTCCCCTTAAACCATGTAATTTGAACTGATTGTTCGTTTTGTCGCAGATATACGCTTATCGTGATAAATTAATATTTTACCGTTGCATAATTGATTTCTTCTTGAGGTTCTTGTTATACAAGGATCATCGACTGAAATGTGTGTCTAAATTTCGAGTCACGGTAGAAAATTATGCGTGAAATTCTCGTATGTTTACGGCTCCGTTAAAATTGAATTAGTCGCCTGAGAGGCCGTTGGAAAATGCCCTATTAAATTAAATTTCTTTGATACATGTTATAAATGAGTTTTAACGTTATTTTTAATAACCAATAACATGAAAGAAAACGGATTAGTTTACTTAAAACGTAATTAGTTGTACGGCCACTATTTTAATGGGTTTTGTGTTTTACTTGATATGTAACAAGGGAAGTTCGTATATGTTACACACAAGGGCGTCGCCAAGGGGGGGGCAGGGAGGTGCAACTGCCCTCCCCACCCCCTAGAGATTCTAAAAAAGTTGCCAAATATAATGAGTCCCCGAAAATTATATTTTAATTAACCTAATATAAACAAACAACGACCATTATAATATTAAAATCTGATTGATAATTAAAAAAAATACGCTGTACGCTGTACACTTATTTAAATTCAAACTCCTTTTTATTCTATTTTTCTAATAAATGTTATTAAAACTTATTTACAAGTTTTTTATTGCATAGTCAAGAGCTCGTGCTCGTGTAGCTTTATACATTGGACTCTGTACTGTCACAGAATACCCATAATTCTCATTCATAGAGAATGAGAAAAGTATGAATTGTAGTATGTAAAGTCAACTTGCCCCCCCCCACTGCTGCATCGGCTGGCGACGCCCTTACACATACACACATAATTATTCATTATTATAACACAATATTATAACACTATTCTATTTAAAAGTGATTGTTTTAATTATATCGACAGATGATGCAAAATATCACAGGCCGATTATGTTTGTTTAATACTGTATAGGACTCGCAATGATGACGTCAGACAAGTGATACCAAAATCAATTTGAATTCATACTCTACCGACAATTATTTTATTTGTTCGAGTCAGATAAAAATATAATAATGTATTGGGCTATTCTTATCATGCACTTGAACGGGCATTGTTAAATCAAAATGGTCGAATTAAAATGTGTATTTCCAGTTGCTGTTTTCCCGAGGGCCTCTTGTAGAACTATTGATATCATCGAACATCGCTCGCTATGCTGAGTTCCGATGCGTTACTCGCGTACTCACGTGGCTGGATGATCACCTGATGCCGGTACCGTGCTCACGGGCTGATGTGTTCGCCACGGAGACTGTCAGCATCCTTGAGAAGCGGCAGCTTATGAAAATGCTAACAGCCATCGTTGGTAACACAGAAGAGGAGATGGATCAGGAGTTTAAAGGTCATTTTATTTTTTAGTCTTATCAGCCATCACTTGTGTACTTACGTCAAAAAATTTCTTATATTCTAGGGTACCCAAATAAACCGGTCTAAGTAGACCTAAAACATACTCAGCTATTTACCCATCAGTTTTTTTTTATATCGTTTAAATAGTCCTTTACACTATAATAGGACCTGGTTAAACAATTTATGCTTAATAATGTCTTTGGATCTCCTATTATAGGAGGCAAATTTGTCCCGAGAATGAACTCATTTTATGGAGCCTACTTATAGGCTGAATATTCCTAGTTTGACTATGCATAACATAAGTGAATATTTTATTTATAAACCGCACAACTCGTTCAGCGCCTTTCGAGCGTATATATATCACCGGGCAACACCCAGGTCCTCCTGTGTAAAAGTGTCTTAACGATGGAACTTTATACCATTTTAATTCACAGATTGGAACGACAAACCATTCAAAGACTACCTAACACACAAGGGGCTAACACCCAATCTGATTCACTATGTGCTGTTCGCGATCGCTGGAGGCACTGACAAGATGAATTGCCTCGACGGAGTCAAGGAATCCAAGAAGTTTTTAATGAGCCTCGGTCGTTATGGGAACACACCATTCCTCTGGCCCATGTACGGTAGCGGGGAGCTGCCTCAGTGTTTCTGTAGGTAAGTTATTTTTATTGTATTCAAAGGTGCGTAAAAAAAGACTAAAATTCTAGTGAGGATGCTTTTATTGTATGCCAAAATGTATGCTTTTCTATATATTTTATTACAAATGAAAGCTTGTTGCTGTGTATTCAGAACAAGGCCACGTAAACGCGAAGCGGATAATCCGTAAAAAGTTGGTCGTTTTATCGTGTGTGGCTAAAGGCTAACTCAAATTTGCTACAGTGCCTACATAATTGATAATTTGGTTCGATTAAGGAGTTAATTTGAGAAAAATATTGTAATGTTTCATTTGATTAATGATTAATTGAAGCAAACATTCAAAAATATCAGTTTTAGCGAATGAAACATGTCTAATATATAGAATTCTCGTGTCACAATGTTCGTTCCCGTACTCCTCCGAAACGGGATGACCGATTCTCATGAAATTTTGTGGCCATATTGAGTAGGACTGAGAATCGTCCAACATCGGGATCATGTCGGGATCAGCTAGTATTTCAATATATATATATATAACTTCGAACCATAAAGCAGAACATAGAAAATAGTTACAGTTAAATAATTAGTGTTAAAAGGAGGTTTATTTATTCCTTGATTTAACCTTAAGATAAACGAACGCGTTTTATACTGATACAATTGGATTTGATAAAGACAATTTTAATTAATTTTTAACATACATTTGAATAATATAAAATGGTTATTCACATTTATTCCGTGCACTGATAGAAAGTGATAAATATTTTTGTGTACACTCAATGAGCAACTGGGTCGCCGTATACTTTCCTATATTTTATACTTTAGTGGTGGATCATTCTACGCCAGTTAATATCAATGCATTTCCAAAACGAATTGCGATTGTTGTAAATTTACGTTAATATATCATTTAACGGTTTTATCTTAATACTTTGAGGAGTTTGAAATACGACTTTAATGTGTATGAAATATATCGCGTTTTATTTAAATATTACCTACTAATAACTACTAATAAAGTGCTGTTTTGAAGCTTTCCATTTTATTAATAACGGAAAACTTTGGAATTTTTTCCAAACCGAGACAATAGAATAAATTATGTGGTAAAAGCTAACACTTAGCACTTATTAATCAATCGATCTAAATGAGAGTTAGCAATGCTCAGTCAAATTGTATGTTTTTTAATTATTTTATTACATTTGCCCCCAAGCATCTTATGTGCTAAATATATTTAAAAAACAATACACTTATGAGATTATAAAACTAGGTTATAAAACACTAACCTTTGTATTTACAATATGAAAATGCACGACATATTTCTCGTTGAGAACATTCTTATCTGTGCAAATGTCTGATACAAATGTACTGTGTAATACTTAGTGATATATATATTTATTTGCAGGTTGTGCGCAGTATTCGGTGGCGTGTATTGTCTGAATCGGCCGATCGACAAAGTCGAACACAAAGTGGTCGATGAGGGCAAGTCCGTTGTGGTCATCGAGAGTAAATCGAAGAAGTTGAACTGTGACCATCTGGTGATTGGTATTAACGAATGCCCCAAGGACCTGATGTCCCCGGTGCCGGTGGAGAACACTGACATTTCTCAAGCCGTGTTCGTCACGAACGCGTCTATAATGCCGAGTGAGAAGGAGCCACTGACTTTGTTGCGTTTCCCGCCTTTAGATGGCGGCGCTCACGCCGTTACGGTGTTGGAAGTCGGACCGGCCACCGGCTCTTGTCCTAAGGGACTTTGTGAGTGTTTTGTTTGGAAATTATTTATTTTATCTTTTAAACGTATCAAGGCCAACCGAAACAGTTGGATGTGATAACAATATATATAACTAGCTATCCGCCCACGTGTAATTTGGTTAAGTATATAGCGTTTTTTAATGATCTCGAAAGGGCTTTCTTTCACGGGCTAAAATCTTGTTACAATTGGAATTATATATAGCCTGTGTTACTCAGGGATGATGTAGCTTTAGAGGATCGGATGATTCAGGGAAATCGAGGGCAACTCTTAAATTAACTGACAGGCAATTACTTTTCTGACAATTTTATATTCTGATAGTCATCTTCTTATGTGGATGAGCTGATGATGGAAGGTAAAACTCCTCAGCGGTTAGGAGTTGAAAGAAAATTCTTACGAAGTTATGAGTACGAAATACGTACTTGTGAGGTTATTACTTAGTAGCTTGACCAAATAATAAAAGGTAAACCTCATTAACGTTAAGGTCGTAGGTGGAAAAATGGTTGCAGACAAACGATAAACGTCTCTTCACTCGTTTCCTTTTACTTGTTTGTATAGGTAGTGTTCACTCAAAATAATCATAGGGTAAAACGTTAATAAAAGTTTGAAGTGCATGGTAGTCATTACACAATGAAGCATCTTAATACCGCGATGGATATATTTGGCCTAAGTAAAAGTTCTTTAAAAAACAACTAAGACTCAACCTCGCACACTGACACACACACACACACACTAAAATGTTCGTACTACACATAGTTCCACTTGTTCATGTGTATATATATTTTTTTCTGTTCGTGTTTTTTTTGTTATTCCTTTTTCTGATCTTAGATTCTATTTCCGGTTCTATATTTTAACCTTATTTTGGCTTTATTTTTAATCTATTTTTATTGTGTAAACTGTTTTTGATAAGCTGTATAGGTTTAAGAAATAAAAAAATAAAATAAATCTCGGTTGATGAGGAATTTTATCAACGCCATCTATCGAGCACATTGTTCAACACTTCAACCGCGCCCGCGCGCACTGCGTTATTTGTTATTTTTGTTACCTCTCATAAGTTTTAATATTAAGATTAACTTATATTAGAACATATTTAACAATATATAACTAATCAATCAATATAAGTGTTTAAAAATTTTGAAGCCACTGAAGTAAATTTTCAATTGACCATGACTTCTTTTTCCCTTAACCGATTTTGACGAAATAAAGTTTTGACAACGCTCCCAATTATATGTAATCCAACTGTGAAAACGCGTTCAAATCCGTTCAGTAGTTTTGAAGTTATAACGTACCAGACAAACAGACATAATTCCAAAAGATGTTTTTTTGGTTTCTATAACTCTTCTTTAAGTGCCTCCTTTCAGTGTTTTAGGAAAAATATTTAATGTACAGACATTCGTTTTTTACTGTCTTATTATAAGTATAGATTACCGTCTTTCATTACATAATGCTGTTAATGATAACCTAACCTGAACCAGGTTAGTTTCGTATATTTTTCTATTGTTATTTACGTTAAATATTTTGTATTGCATTGTATTGTATAAGAGATAGTGCGTGTTCTCCAAACGCAAGTAGTTCATTGCTTAAATGGTGGCAACATCCTTGTATTGTCAAACCAAACCAATCAGGCAATAAATATATTTTTTTCTTTATTCTCTTAAATGTTATGTAAATGGTGTGTATGTATGTGAAATCTGTTACTTGTCATGTTTTGTATTAAGCATACATTATGTTTTCAGTCGTCGTATACTTTATAACCAACAAGGTGACAGATGCGACCAGCGACCTGTTGCCATACGCTCAAAGGATTTTCGATATGAATGCGGACCAGAGCGAAACCACAGATAAACCAAAGGTATATTGTAACACAGATTTAGATTAATGCTTACTCTATGGGTAGAATAACTTGACAAGGTATGGAAAGGGAAGGGAAGAAAGGGGAAGGGATTTAAAAGGGACGAGGATTGTAATGAAAGTGCAGCTTAAATCTTGCCGGGATTTTTAGAGTAAAAGTCCGTATATCGTGGTCTTATTAAAAAGTTGTTTGTTTTAGTGTCTGTGGTCGGTATTCTACAACGTGCGAGACACGAGCGCGCCCGTCGCAAGTCTGGTCGATAACATACACGTTTGCTCGGGCCCTGACTCTGGACTCGACTTCGACAGAGCTGTTGAGCAGGTGAGGCCAAGTGCGGGATTCGCATAATCATAGACAATTTTGTTTTTTTTTTAAATACCATGACCGCATGTGACTGATAAGAGTTTATTGAAAATATGTATATTTTTAATTGTAATAAAAAGTTATCTTTATCGCTAGGTGGCATGTATATCTTACATTTTTGCTTGAATACGCTCAAAAATTTCTAATAATTTATTATTATTATTTAATTTAAAAAAAATTACTGTAATTCTTTGACAAATATATTTTGTACGTGAGCATTGCGGTTGACATGAGATTTATCAGTGTTAGGTATTAGCTTTGTGAAAATTTGTCAGATAATATTCGCATTGGAAACGGCTGAACTAACTCGGCAATTAATATTAAATTGTTAATTTTATTCACACTTTGTTGCACAAAAACAGTCGACGTAGAGCAACGGGCGGCCTTATCGCTAATAAGCGATCTTATCCAGGCAACCCTCACTGGAGTTGCATTATATTATATCTCTCTGTACATTCAACGTGGCCGGTTTACAGCGCGACTAGGAATTTGGTAAAAAAAAAACAATTAAAACAAACAAATTAAACAATTCTTTATATAAAATCTGCCAAAACTGCGAGTGAGATAAAGATTATAAAGCAATTGAAAAGAAGATAAATTTTAATATAATCATTGTTACTTAATATTTCATAATAATTGGATATGTTATGTCAGGGTCTAATCGCTTTTAAAAAGCGTACAAAACATTAGTTACCTATTAACCTTAAACATTGATAAAATATTTTAACTATATAAATAAAGTAATTATTCCTCGTTTTAATAATAAGGTTGTATATTTAAAAAAAAACGTGTTCTTTATGATTGTCTATACTAAACTATGTGTGTGGTTTATGCTTTTATTGAATCAATGGCATGGCTTAGCCCTCGTATGACATTGGTCATAGACACATGATTGTTATCGTTAGAGAGTATTAAGGGTTAACATGTCACAGTTAAAACCCCACTTATTACGCGTTTCCCTATTTAAAATTACTTTTACTGAGTGACTTTGTTAAAACTAGAAATAAATGGTCAAATTTGAATTTACCGATTTTTAGATTAAACTATCGGTCACCGAGTTGCAAATAGCACTAGAGGTACTAATTTGGTATTTAAAACCAGTAATAATTTCAAATTTAAAAAAAAATAAACCTAGGAATAACGCTATTACGCGAAGTAGTCTATACTTGGATTTACATTTATTACAACTTCGAGGTCTTTGTACTTTGATAGTATTATAAGAGGCTTCAGCTTTAATGTCATATTCTTCAGTGTAGCTTTATTAATTCATTAGTTAATTCTAATTTTCACAATGGCGTTTACTAAAAACTAACTCTAACAAGGGAAACGCGTTCTAGCAGAAAACTGGTTTTAACTGTAACATATATACTATTAAACAAAGTTTGTAACAGTACGCAATATTATATGTATTAAAATATAGTTATAATCACCACGATTGCATTGTCGTTAATATATTTTTGCTTTGATGAAAACAAAAAAAGCAATTAATTATTAATTTAATTTATTTATGACGTCAAAGACAAAAGTGCGTGTTTTGACACATAACAATTGTGGACTAGGGTAAGTAAGATGCAGTCGACACTTAGTGTTAAGATCACTTCAGTTTTTGATATCAAACATGTTTAGTGCTAAAATATTTCAGATAACTGTAACAAGATTCTTATTGCTTGTGTCAGTTACATTATTATACGCCACATGGGAACACGATAATTTAATATGTGTACATGATCGCGCATTGTTCTTTATGCAGGTATTTAATATCAACGAAGATATAGGGTTTCTTTCGATGTCGCTTACCAAGAATGTTAATCCTATTAATATAATTAGGTCAGAACGATCTTGGAGTCTTAATACGGAGAGTCAATTTCATTTTTAGAGAAACATTCGTGGGCGAATTTATGATTTATTAGTATGACAAGATGGTCCGAATTTATAGGTATAGCTTTATATCCTAGCTTTTGGAGGCGAGGAATATCTTAAAAGCTGCTTTCGTTTACGTCGACCGCACTTTAATGTTAATTAAAATGTTGTTGCGTTCATATTTTTAAATTTGTAATTTAAATTAATTTCGCCTTTTATCATATGAGGTTTTTTTTATTAAACTCACACTTTTTGTTATTAATTACGTTTTTATGGAATATCGGTGTAAGCAAAAATCAAATAAATTGAAAATATAAATTTATATTATAAATTAAGTATGTCTTTTATCATATGAGAATTTCTACATTGAACTCACTTTTTAAAAATTAATCAACGTGTCTAGAACACGCGTAGTTTTGTATCGATTTCAGGACGCGTTTTTACATCCCTCTTTTGGGATAATAAGTTTTTTTTTAAATATAATTTACCATAGTAGTCTTGTTGATGTTATTATTGATCCACAGGTTATCAATGTACGACCTAATTTATGATTTATCTATTTATGTTTAGGCTGAACAAATATTCAAGAAAATCTTCGCCGGCGAAGATTTCTTGCCACGTGCACCCGACCCCGAAGAAATTGTGTTCGAAGATGACGCGGCGCCTGGTCCCGACTTCGAGAGGACCCTGGAGGATGAAGAGGAACAGAAGCCAGAGGAGTAACATATTACGCTTTTCGCATATTTTCGCGTGTTAACCGCTGCTTCCAGACCCCAGTTGCTGTCAAAATTACAATAGATTTCACATCACTCAAAAACCGTGTTATTTATTGTTTTAATCGATACAAAACGAAGCCACAAATTAAATAAATGGGCACGTTTTCGCACATTATATATTTTATAGTGAAGCTACTGTAATAACAGCAACACTGGAAGGATTGGCCAAAACTATCTACATATATAAAACCTTTTTGCCGTTATTTCATAGATTAAAGAATTAAAAGGAATTCAAATTATGACGTAGCATTAATGATCTCGTTGAGAATTGTGCGACAATATTCGATAATCGAATGCGTAGACCGGTTTCAGTAGTTCAAGCATTTCGAATTTAGAATAAGCAGCCGATTTTATCGTTAGCCTGTAGTTTTGGTATAGTCTATAGACACGTTAGCGTTTAGTTTGGCAAACACGCGGGAAAATGCAAAGTTTTATACTTAGAATAATCTAGCAACATTTTAATACGCTTTGGTCGCTTGACTTGTGCATTCCGACTGGTGCGTGTGGAAGTGAAGCAAGGAAGACACTTTTTTTTTACACTGTTTTACGCTCGGGTTGATTGTTGCGACAGTAAGTTGATGTGTTTTGCAGAAATAACTTTTTTCTAAGTTTCATATTCTACATTAAGTATTTCAAATGTGTTTAAAGTTTTATTTTAACGTTGTTTCATGTGAATATTGTCATTTTATAATCAGCAGCAAGTTTTAAACTTGATTTGGTTGTGTTTTTGCAAATTTTTTGAAAAAAAAATATTTTTTTTTATCGCTAAGTTGTCTTGATAATCGCAAGATGTACTATTAGCTGTTTATTGATCGTTGTGTTTTATTTTATATATTGTTTTATTATATAAATAGTAAGTATGCTCTCTATGAGGCTTGATCAGACTGATTAGATATCTCAATGCTACAATATAATCCAATATCGTATTTCCGATATGTCGATTGTGTACACAGGGCCTTAAATCTGCTATTTTCAATAAAATATGTTATATAACTAAAACTTGCAAAATGGGCCACGATTCATTGGTACATTATTAGTCGTTGTAAAAGCAGAATCGAGGCCATTTTAAAGGACTGATCCGTTGTGTGCAATTATTAGGAATGTTAGAGAAAGCAGACGCACCAGTCTTAAAACATAGTTTCTAGCACTTTAATATTTTTTGTACTCCTTTAAGTTATTTAGCACTCAATATTTATTGTAATATCATGCATGGGCTATGCTGCTTAATTATGCATAATTATTCCATTAAAATGTGATTATATTAGAATAAAATTGTGTTTTATTTTACCCCTTCTCCGTATATCAGTAACCATATTTGTAAGATAAGAAATAGTTAGACCTTTTATTGTACATGCGTAACTCTCTCTATCTTAAACAAGCTAGCAAGTCTCCGGCAGAATATTCAATAAATAATTAACTAGAAAAAAAAGTTTAAAAAAAACACCAGATGGTACCTACAAACATTATAGAGGATTTTTTCTTTACTTGCTTATTTATCTGAGAAGCAATATTGTGTAGTATTATTATTATCATAATCAAATAATATCGAATATATATATATTTATACATGCAGAACTTCTTCAATAACAAATCAAGTTCTTGAATCTATTTTTTTAGAGTAATAAATATTTTATATTTATTAAGTAATAAATATGTATTAAGACACCGCATTTGTATAGGAAATATGGTTTTTGTGGAGATATAGAGTTTCAGTTCCGAACACCGTTATCGATATTTCATTTACATGTTTATAGATAAGTGACCTAGATGACTTGAAACCTAACGAATGCCAATACTAACAATGTATTAAACCAATTAGGGGACATTCCACCTTGAGAAAATAGGTCAATGCTCTCTTCCCGATTTCCTTAATCTCTAATGAATATTCTTACATTTTTCTTGACTATTTTTACAAAGATGATTAACAATAGCTTTATTGAAATACTTTTTCAATGTTCATACTACTAAATTACTAGAATAAAATGGATTTCAATGCAAATTTGCAAGTCTTGTTAACAATAATGTGATATAAGCTTTGTTTTACTTTGTAATCTTGGCATGAAACTTGGTATGGAATGTTTGGAAATTAAACAAACTTTCAAGTTAACTCTTTATTTATGAAAGATATTTTTAAATTCATATAACATTGTGATAATTATAAAAGTGACAATCTGAAATACATCTGTTTACCAAAAAATATATGTAACTCATTAGGTTCTCAATATACAAATACTAGAAAACAACAATAATGCATTTTATATTTTGCTTATTAGCTAAAGAATATACTTCTGAAACGTATCACAATCTTGAAAAATGTTTAAAGCAAATGATCAAAAAAATGTTTAAAATAACCTTTTCTCATAGGAAAATAAACCATGAACGTTTCCTTCTAACTGAGCTGAATATGTTCTTTTCATAAATCTCAAGTCTCCGGAGTAGCTCATTTCTTGTAATTTAGAAACTGACTTGGCTCCTAAATCTTGACAGCTATGTTGCATGCCAGTCTGCAGATAAGGCAGGAATCTCAAAACTGATCCTTTGTCAACAATACTTCCACTAACACCTTGAGCAACTCTGTGCTTGTCCGATTCTTTATGAAAGTATCTGCTCATTGCCGAGCCTTTGCCATCTTTGTTTTCCATAGCTTCCAGGCTACCCATACCTCTATATTTCTTCAGTCTTACTCCATCAGAGAAAAAGTATTCTCCTGGGGCTTCTGATGTTCCAGCAAGGAGTGAACCCATCATTACTGTGGATGCCCCCAATGCCAGTGATTTTACAATGTGGCCAACAGACTGAATTCCTCCATCTGCAATAACTGGCACATTAAATTGTTTTGCATATGATGATACTTGGTAAACAGCTGTGGCTTGAGGGCAACCACAAGCCATTACCTCCTGTGTAATACAAATCGACCCACTACCCATGCCAACTCTTAAAGCATCTGCACCAGCCTCTATGAGATTCTTTGCCTGCATTCTGGTTACTACATTACCTCCAATAACTTGTATATCAGGGTAAGTTTTTTTAATAAACTTGATCATATCAACTTGGTATGTAGAGTTGCCTTGAGAGGAGTCTAGTACAATCACATCTACACCATTACTGACTAGAAGCTTGAGCCTCTCTCTGTCAGCCTCCCGAGTGCCAATTGCAGCTCCGACCAACAACTGCTTGTTGGAATCTTTAGATGCATTGGGATAGCTACGCGCTTTTTTTAGGTCAGTACGGGCAATCAAAGCCACGAGTTCTCCATCACCATTTATAATGGGCAATTTTCCTTTCTTACTTTTTTCAAGAATATAATTGGCATCTTGGAGAGTCACACCAGATTGTGCTGTGATCATTTCACTTATAGGGGACATAACTTCCTTTAAACTTAAATGGGGGTCTCCTTCCCGGAAATCAATATCACGTGAAGTAACAATTCCAATCAATTTACCTCCTAATTTTCCATTTTCTGTGATTGGATATCCTGTAAAGCCATTTTTTTTCTTAGCTTCCAGTACATCTGCAACAGTATTTTCAGGACCCATGCACACTGGATCTCTGATAAATCCATGTTTGTATTTTTTTACTTTGTGAACCTCATTAGCCTGGTAATCAGGAGTGCAGTTGTGATGAATTATACCAATCCCTCCACAGAGAGCCATAGCAATAGCCATGTCCGCTTCAGTGACAGTATCCATGGGAGTGGATACTAAAGGTGCTTTCAGGTTAATTTTCTTCGTTAGCGGGGAAGTCAAGTCGACTTCCTCAGCAGTAAAGTCAATGTATCCCGGAAGCAAGAGGAAATCATTATAGGTGAGCCCCTCACTATTCGCAAGGATTTCTCTTGCAGATAACCCATCTCGTAGGTCGCCTTCAGCCTGTGCCATTTCTACGACAAATTTAGCACTTAGTCAAAGAAACCACTAAAGATATTTTTCTTTGCAAATATATCAGAACACCTAAAACAGGTACACGTGGTAATTGAAATTTTGGTTGTGCTACTTTGAAGTTACAAGTGATGTGTATGCAAACTTTTTAGAATGACTTAGGATGTAACTTATAGCAAACTGTTAAACAAGAAAGTATATAAATTATTTTCCTTTAAAAACACGTTTTCAACATGAAAATTGAAACCCGGCTTTACGGCCTCTCTGTATGACAGAAAAACTGCGAATGAAATCCAAAAACCATATGTTAATGATAATCTGTCAAGCGTCAATAACTTTTAACGTTTGTCAACCTCAGACGAAACATTTATGATAACTGGTGTCAAATACGAGCTGACAAATGACAGTTACACTTCACAGAAAAGCAAATCTATACGTAGGTTATGGAAAGACACAGGAAGTAGAAACCACGCTTACGTAGTAAGATATGCGTATGCGTATGTTCCTAATTTTTTTCTTTTTAATTACAACTGGATAAAACCAAGTTTATCGAATTCAGACCGCTTTATTGATACAAAACATCCTTTATTAAGCAACGAAATATATTACAATAAATTATGGAATGTTGATGAAGTATTTTGCTGAAGTTTATTTCATCAGAGACCTCTACACAAAGACGCTTGCAAACACTTTCCTTTCGCGTCCACGTCGCACCTGCCGCTGCTTTCTCGTCATTCTCCCAGACGACAAGTATTAATTTATAAAATACGAAAGAAGTTCTGGTAGAGATGGTAAATTTTGGCCAAAAATACCCGGATAATACGGTACGCGGACTTGAAATGTGTCTCTGCTATTAATATTTAAGTGTATTATCTCTGCTACTGACCTAGAGGCAATGTACACTGCCATATCATTTGCCGTGCCATTTGTTCAAACAAATAAGTAAATGACTTCTAGACGCCTTATGAAAATAAACTATTTTTCTTTCTGTATTTCAACCACAAAAGGTAAAGAGTAAATAAAAGGTAAGTGAAAAAGTTTTAACAGGCGTTTAAATATTAATATTTTCGAGCACACATTCATTCGAAAAAATCACAATAAACCAATGTACGTATGGCTTGTTAGTTTCTCTCTTTTCAAACTTTTAAAACATCATAACCTAGACTATTGTAATGTGATAATATAATATGACAATTAAACTTAATATACTTGTGTTTTATTCAGCATTATTAAAAACGTTTAATTGAAAAAACGGTTATATCTAATGATAACGGGAAATAAGACATTGTATTTCTTGCAAAAGTTTATTTTGAATTAATAACATTTCATAAATTTATAAAAAATATTAAACAAAATAACTCACGTTTGCAAATTTGCAATTTAATAATTTATTCATTGTTCCCTCACGCACATTTCATTAAACTTGACAAAGTCAGTTGGGCATGCATCGCCAACGATGAAACTTCTATAACCAAAAGATATGTTCTCAAGAGCAACTGTGCGCGGTGGTAGAACATAAACATTTTTGTGTCCATTTGTCATATCTTGTTCAATATTACTAGATGATTTCGTAATTTCTGGATTATCCTCAGTATCTTTTGTCAATGTATGGACGGCCTGCATCGAAGATGACATATTTCTGTTTGAAAGATCCTCCGAGTTTAAGACTGGCGCGACAATTGGTATATGGGATACATACATGCGATGCCGTATATTTTATAAGCTGCGATAATACTTACTAATTACACACTAATAATAGCCACAGGAAAACCACGAAGTGCAATATTTGGCCAATTTACCTTCCTTTTTCAAAATCGCACTGACCACCGCGTAATAATTTTTCACGTAAGTTAACTTTAATTTCACCCAAAAACGCCACATTTGTTAACAAAACAATTTTTATTGTACGTATGATATTCTTATGTCAAAAAGTTGACAATACACAACAAAAATAACAGATCTTGAGTTGAGTTAAAAATTGTTTGAACAAAAACATAGAAGAAAAGAATTTTTGAATTTATAATCTATACTGATACTAATAAATCTCTAGAGAGGTCAATTCTGTACATGAAATATATTTCCAAAATAATTATCGGAGGATTATTAGGGATCGATACTGATGCCAAAAATGCAATCAGTAAAAATTTTGTGTGTCTGTCTGTCTGGGTGACCGTTATAGAAACAAAAACTACTTGACGCATTATAAGGAAACTTAACACCAACATTTGTCATACTGCTGATATGGTTATAGCATACTTTTGTCACATTTTTTAAGCTTCTGTCGCGTGTGTAATTTAATGGTCAAAGTTACATAATAACCATGTAGGATGGAAATGTTGTTCTTATATTATATAAAAAAATTCATTAACAGCATATGTCTATTTTTTATGGTTGTCTTACAATAACACGTGTAACTCTCGATAGCTTAGCAGTTCCAAGCTTTCTGATTATATTTGTCTGTTCTTACGTTTACAACGCTCTCAATAATCCATAATAAAAAAAAATTACAGTATTAATTATTCCATGAAAAAGAAGCCTAGAAATCGATAAAGAAACACCAAAGTGATATATGAAATACGCTAATAATAAGATACCGCACGTGAATACTGAATCATGCTATAAGGATGCGTTCGCGACCGGCATAAATTCATAATTTCGCATAAATTCGTTTCAATCATCACAATGTAATCAAATAACGCATATTACATTACCCACATATTATTTGGAAGTTATGATTTCTGGAATAAAGCATATTGTTTTTAATATTAAGTGACAAAATGTGAAAAAAAAAAAAATCAGAATAATTTATGAATTTACGTTTGTTTAGCTTGATATTTTCTCTATTTTGGTACTTCAAAGTTTAATTCACAATTAAGTAACCTATAGTAATATGAGAATATGTTTAAGACAATCTGGCATAATATACTAGTGTTTTATTTAGTCTTATTTAAAATGTTTAATTGAAAAAAAAACGCTAATACCTAATGATAACGGGAAATAAGACATTGTGTTCTTTGCAAAAGTTTATTTTGTATTAATGACAATTCATAAATTTGACAAAAAAAAAACAAAACAAACGCTAAGAAGCTTGCAATTCAATGATTCAATCTTCCTTCACGCACTTTCCATTGACCCATACATAGCCAGTAGGGCAACGATTCCCTGAGATAACTTCTCTATTCTCAATAGCACCTGTGCGCGGTGGTGGAACATAGATACTTTTGTGTTCAGTTTTCAATTCCTGCCCAGCCTGCTTCGAAGATAACATATTATAAAGATCCTCCGAGTTTATGTTAGTGCTAAAAGGCACAGCTCTATGTGATATTTGCGATGGCGTATATTTTATAAGCTGGGATATAACTTCCTGATTACACACTAAAGACAGCCACAGGAAAAACACAAAGTGCAACATGACTTTACCTTTCAAAAATCGCACTGAAAACCGCTTAATAAGTTGTTACTTAAGTTTACTTCAATTTCACACAATAACGCGAACTTAGAAATATTAAACGGAAGTCTAGAGTTGCAATGAGATCGACCTTGTACAACCTATGGTTAAAAGGGTGAACACCGTTGCGCTCGACAACTTGATCTATTCACAATACTTGCTGATCAATATATACATAATATCCAAAAAAAATTTAATACACTTATAATAGAATGATAAGGTTTATTAAGATACGGTTTATTATGATAATAAACCTTAATATAATTAAAACCGAGTACACAAAGACGTATTTTATATAAAGGGCATAACGATGATATGAGGATAACTCTTGTTCGTTTTCTAGGTCATTCGTATGCTTTGGGGTGGTCCTCAGTTTTATAAATTGTGATTATGCTCGTGTATTAATTATTGGAAACGTTTTTCGTTATACGTCTAGTATCGGATATTATTATGCCAACAAGATATCACTAAAAAATACGGATCTTGAGTTAAGATTTAAATTGATTGAACAAAAACATAGAAGACAGGAATTTTACAGTTGTTATACTTAAAAATAATATTGTGTCTTTGTTATGCTTAGATAATAATTTTATTTATTGGTAAAAAAATGCAAAAGATCGGTTATGTAGTGTATGAGATGCATAAATTCGTTTCAATCATGACAATTTAATCAAATTCGTTTTAGATATTACTTAATACGACGATAGGTACGCATATTACATTTGCCACATATTACTTCGAAGTTATGATTAATGGAATAAGGCCATTGTTTTTAATATTAGGTGACAACATGTATGTATTTGAGTACATTATTTTAACCTCTGTCTCTAGAAAGCCTACCTTGTTTGTGTAACTGTATGATAATAACAACCTGTAGAATAATATCTAAAAGCAGCATTTTTATGTATATTTGCAGCGCCATCTATAATCTGCAGCTACAATTAAAACGATGACGTTACCGATCTTAAATCGAACGAAGTTCTCTCGATCTCTAAGCAAATTTACATGTCCCCTGTATTCGGGTCGGCAGTGTCCCAGCTTTAGAAACGATGGTATAGACCAGTGGTTCTCAACGTGGGGCGTACGCCCCACTGGGGGGCAATTTGGCAATTGGAGGGGGCATTTCGAATTTTTTTCAGTTAAAATTACCCCTCTAGTTAGGGGGATTTCATATCTTTGCATGGGTTAGAGGGGGCATTTTCTTATTTTTGCATGGTTTAGGGGGGAATTTTCTTATTTTTGCACGTGTTAGGGGGGCATTTTCGATTTTAGAATCTCAAAAGTGGGGCGCGCACCTAAAAAGGTTAGGAACCACTGGTATAGACCAATGCTTGTTAACCGTTGGTCCGCGGAGAGATCTTAATGATCTCTGAAGTGACAACAGCATGCATGAGTCGAGTCAAAACAACTCAGTGAAACAATTTACGCAACGACAGAAAAAACATTATCAGCGTCATTTAAAGTTTCAAAATTGATTGCCAAATCGTATAAACGTATAATCACAATCGACGAACCTTTAATAAAGCCCTGTGTGCTCAAAGTTGCAGAAGAGCATTTAGGCACGGAAGCTCAAAAGCTAAATGGTGAAATAGCTCCTTCTAATGACACAGTTAATCGTGCATTCAAAAAATGTTAACTGATATTGAAGACCAAGTTATTGACCAGATAAAAAACAGCTCTCAGCGCTGCTGTCAATTACTTGTAATTAGACTAGGCTGATTTACTAGGGAATCTTAATGCAGTGTCCTTGTCTTCTGCATCAGGCGTTTTGGAGATTATTTATTACAGGCCGCTGAAGCCTCCTCTAGCCTATTGCTCAGTTAGGTTAGGCACTTGTTGGAGAGGCACTCCAAGAGAGAGAGTTGTAATTTGATTTTTGGAGGGTTTTAGAAGAGTTATTATTTTCTGAAAAACTTGAAACGATGTCGTAAGGTCGCAGATTTTAGGCATGCAATAAGTCAATATATTTAGCTTTAAGTAACAAGGAACCGAGAATACAGAAGTTAGTAAAGGGTATGCACAAAAATCTCATTAAATTAAAATCTTTAACTTTTCGATTTTTGCAAAATATCGAGTATTGTTTATAAAATTGTATTTGTTATCTTTATCACACAAGTCTTAATTAAGGCTTTTTAGGTTTACCAGCTGAGTGATCCCCCACAAGACAAACATTTGGTAAAATGGCCTCCCATGACTAAAAGGTTAAGAACCACTGTTCTATACACTATAGCAATATAGATATTATCTTGAAAAAATAAACATAAAATATTCTTAATATTAACCTAACTAATATAAGTAACTTAAAATAAAACAAAACACAAAATTAAAACAAATTTTAAAAGTTTGGTCCCTGTGGCAGAGTAGCCACAATGCTGGCGACATTTCCTCGCTGTATGGCGATGCTTACACGCTGAGCAAGGAAAGCACCAGCTCTTGGATCACCGGTACTGACTACCAGGCGCCTACTTAATTCTTGAAATATATTTTTTGTTATCTATGCGTCACATTTTTTATTTGCCTTAATAGAAACTATAATATAATTTAAAACCACAATTTCTCTTCCAATTATCCAATGTTGTGTGTGGTCTATATATATCGTGGATTAAAAAAAAACCCTGCTACTATTAGCAGGGTTTTTTTTAATCCACGATATGATGGTTAATAATAGCGGAAAATACGTATAATAACAAGATTTTATCGATAGAATGAATGAATACAACAAAAACTTAGTATAACTCGTTTGTAACATATACCTCACAGGTCTTTGTTATATAGCTTGATTAAAATGGAATACATAAATAAAATCAGACATATGGAGATTTAGAAAAAAGATGTTTTTACCTTAAAGTGGTTTGTCGGGATTACGAAGTCAATGAACTTACCGTCTGCGATAAAATAAAATATAGATAAACGATTTTCTGTCGAATTTTGGTTCGGGGCTTTCCTTCCTTACAAAAAAGGTATCGTACTTAAATTCACATACCAAAAAACTTAGTATAAAATATATATATTGTACGTAACATGTTGGTTTAGAAATAAAACAAAACAGTGTTTGGGTTTTTTAATAATACTACTTCAGCATTCTCTTCTAACAACTAAACTACTAACCCAGAGCAACAAAATGTACCATGGGTCCTTTATTTAAGGGACACGGGTGTATACAGTAAGATAATTATTTATCCGATAAAATTAACCTACAATGATTATATATTTACCACATATAATTAACTAATTTGTTTAAGAAAGTATTAGACAGTATCTATATACCATTATTTTTACAGTACAGTGTTCTATTTGCTTAGAAAAAGTTTTTACCTATATATATGTAGTATGTATTCGGTTATATTCGCACTACACAAGCTAAAGCTTACATTGGCAAACCGTCCGTAAGCTAAGCGTTTATTTTCTTTAAAATCCCATGCTTCCATAATAAGTTCATTAAAAGTTTAAATTTAAGGTCGTTAAAACAAATAACGGGTTTGAACGTTTGAAATGACGAATCATACAAAAATATATAAAAATATATTTGTTTTAAAGCTACATATAAAAACTACACTTACGACTAATCATCATTAAATCTTATATCATTGTTTTGTTCAGGAATTATATTGGGTTGATTGTTTTGGTTAATATTGTTAATAGGTCCATATTGACCTTCGTTATAATTGTCTTCTTGGTTTTGGTCATTTGGGTTTCTGTTAGTTGGTCGCCCATATTGACCTTGATTATAATTGTCTTCTTGGTTTTGGTTATTTGGTTTTACATAATTTGACTGCCAGTTATTGTAATTTCCCTGTCTATAGTTATCATAATTTGGTCGCTGATTGTTTGGTCTGTGTTCATTAAATGAAGGCCTATTTGGATGATAGTTATCAGGTTTTTTTTTAATGTAAGAGGAGGCAAACGAGCCGGCGGGTCACTTCGAGTGAAGTGTCAACCGCCGCCCATGGACACCTTCAACGCCAGGAGGCTTACAAGTGAGTTGCTGGCCTTTAAGGAAGAGGAACGCTCTCTGATTAATGTCCTCCTCTTCAATAATAACTATTACTTTGTCTACGGTCTGTGGATGTTTGTTATAGCCGTTATGATGGGGATTGTATTGGTGGACTGGATCAGGTCGCCGTTGATCTTTTATGCTAACATGGCTATCTATATTGAGGTAAATTCCATGAGACAGTCCTCCCAACACAGTATCAGCGACGTCTTGAATTGATTAATATTTTAATTATATAATATAAAAGAAGTTGGTTGTCATTTTACAGAAAATTCACGTGATGCATGGGTATGCGAACTAGAAAAGTAATTGTATATTGCTTTTTGAACATATAAGTAAATTAATTAAAGAATCCTGATGCAATGTAATGGATGCTATCTGTAATTTAAGCAAAATAATACTGAGCAATTATTAGATAAGTAAGAAAAAATATAGTAACAGGCGTTTAAATATTCATACATTTTGAGTACACATTAATTAAATTAAATAAATAAAATTTAGATTAAATCAATGTACGTTAAACTTGATATTTTCTCTATATATTGGTACTTCAAAGTTTTATTTACAATTAAGTAGACTATTGTAATCTATACTCATCAATCTGGCATAATATACTAGTGTTTTATTTAGCCTTATTTAAAATGTTTAATTGAAAAAAAAAACGCTTATATCTAATGATAACGGGAAATAAGACATTGTGTTTCTAAAGTTTATTTTGTATTAATAGCAATTCGTAAATTTAACAAAAAAAAAATCAAAATAACTCACGCTAACACACTTGCATTTAAATAATTCATTGTTCCTTCACGCAATTACCATTAACCTTGACACAGCCAGTCGGGCAAGCATCGCCTGCGAGGACATAACTCTCAAAAGTTATGTTCTCAATAGCATCAGTGCGCGGTGGTAGAACAAAAATATTCATCTCTTCAATGTTATATTGTTCAATATTACGAGATGATTTCGTAACATCTGGATTACACTCAGTATCTTCTGTCAACATTTGGACAGCGTGCCTCGGTGATGACATATTTTAATTTTAAAGATCGTCCTAGTTTATCTTAGTGTTAAAAGGCAGAGACCTATTTAACCCGTTGACTGGCGCGAGATTGATACATGTAATATATACTTGAAATGGAGTTTATTTTATAAGCTCCAATAATACATACTTCCTAATTTCACATTAATAACAGCCACAGGAAAACCCCAACGTGCAATATTGCCAAATTACCTTCCTTTTACAAACCGCACTGACATGCGAATAATAATTTGTTATATAATAACGCCACATTTATTATTTAGTATCAGATATTATTATGCCAACAAAAGATGAGAAACCACAACAAAAATAACAGATCTTGAGTGAAGGTTTAAATTTTTCGAACAAAAACAGCGAACAAAATAATTTTTAAGTTGTATCATTTTGTACACTCAATTAAGAAAACTAAACAATATTTTGCAGCTTTATTCTTGATTTTTAGTATGCCACTTATTTCCGGTCAGTCAACATTCGTGCGATGAGCATATTTGCTGGCTGTGGTATGAGGGTTCTGTTTATTTAGAAAAAAGTTTAAATAAAGGCCTAATTGGATGATAGTTATCAGGTCTTCGATTATTGTCCTCTTCTTCAATGTTAGCTATTACTTTGTCTACGGTCTGGCATTGTATTGGTGTCTTGGATCGGGGCGCCGTTGGTCTAATATGCTAACATGGCTTTCTATATTGAGGTTAATTATATGAGACAGTTCCCCCAAAGCACCAGCGAAGTGTTGAATTAACTAATATATAAATTATATAAAACAAAAGAACTTGGTTGTATTTTTTTACAACTCTGATATCAAACTTATCGGCATTGAACATTGCTTTTTGAACATATTGGTAAATTAATTACAGACGCCTGATGCAATGTAATTATTCTTCTATCTGTAATTCAACCAAAATAATACTGAGCAATTATTAGACAAGTAAGAAAAAATATAGTAGCAGGCGTTTAAATATTCATTCATTTTGAGTACACATTAATTGAATAAAATTCAGATCAAATCAATGTACGTTAAGCTTGATATTTTCTTTATATTTTGGTACTTCAAAGTTTTATTTACAATTAAGTAGACTATTGTAATATGACAATATGTTTAAGACAATCTGGTGTTTTATTCAGCCTTATTTAACATGTTAAATTGAAAAAAACGCTAATATCTAATGATAACGGGAAATAAGACAATGTGTTTTTTGCAAAAGTTTATTTTGTATTAATGACAATTCATAAATTTGAAAAAAAAAACAAAATAACTCACGCTAACAAACTTACATTTAAATAATTCATTGTTCCTTCACGCAATTACCATTAACCTTCACATAGCCAGTCGGGCAAGCATCGCCTTCGATGACATCTCTATATTCAAAAGTTATGTTTTCAATACCAGCTGTGCGCGGTGGTAGAACATAGATATTTTTGTGTTCATTTTTCATATCCTCAGTGGCATCGTGTTCAATATTACTAGATAATTTCGTAACGTCTGGTTTATTCACAGTACCTTTTGTCAATTCCTGCGCAGCCTGCTTTGAAGATGACATATTTCTATTATAAAGATCCTCCGAGTTTATCTTAGTGCTTAAAGGCACAGATCTATTTGATCCGTCACGCAAGACTAGCGCGGCACTTGATCTATGTGATACTTGCGATGGCGTATATTTTATAAGCTGCGACAATACTTCCTGATTGCACACTAAAGACAGCCACAGGAAAACCACAAAGTGCAACATGACGGATTTACCTTACCTTTTAAAAATCGCACTGACAACAGCGTAATAAGTTGTTACGTAAGTTTACTTCAATTACACACAATAACGCGAACTTAGAAATATTTAACGGAAGTCTAGAGTTTGCAATGAGATCGACCTTGTACAACCTATGGTTAAAAGGGTGAACACCGTTGCGCTCGACAACTTGGCTTGTTCAACAATACTTGCTGATCAATGTATACTTAATATCCAAAACATTTTTAATACACTTATAATAGAATGATAAATATAATTAAAACCGAGTACACAAAGACGTATTTTATATAAAGGGCATAACGATGATATGAGGATAACTCTTGTTCGTTTTCTAGGTCATTCGTATGCTTTGGAGTGGTCCTCAGTTTTATACTATGTAAATTGTGATTATGCTCGTGTTAAATTTATTATTGGAAACGTTTTTCGTTATACGTCTAGTATCAGATATTATTATGCCAAAAAGTTATTACGACAAAAATAACTGATCTTCAGTTAAGATTTAAATTTATTGAACAAAAACAAAGGAATTTTAATTTTTTTTGTCATAATTAAAAATAATATTGTGTCAAAAAATCGGTTCTGTAGTGTATGAAATGAATAAATTCGTTTCAATAGTCACAATTTTAACCTCTATCTCTAGAAACTTACAGCTTAAATTTTCTGTGTAACTGTATGATAATAACAACCTGTAGAATAATATCTAAAAGCAGCATTTGTTTGTATATTTGCAGCGCCATCTATAATCTGCAGCTACAATTAAAAAGATGACGTTACCGATCTTAAATCGAACGAAGTTCTTTCGATCTCTAAGCAAATTTACATGTCCCCTGTATTCGGGTCGGCAGTGTCCCCCCGCTTTAGAAACGATGGTCTATACTCTATACTATAGCGCGTAATGAACCCATGTAAACTTAGTTGAAGTTTCGTTCAAAAGTATTCAATCCTTATATAAGAATTTTTGAATCATTTGTACACTATTTAGATACACACAATTAACAAACCAATATTATGCAGCTTTATTGATGATTATAAGTCCTTGATGCTCCTCCTTCCGGTTCAACATTTGTGTGATGATCATATTGGCGTGTTCTATTTGCTTAGAAAAAGTTTTTACTTATATATATGTATCTATTCGGTTGTATTCGCACTAATAGGCTAAATCTTACATTGGAAAACCCCAAACTACGCATATATTAAGTTTAAATTTAAGGTGATTAAAACAAATAACGGCTTTGAACGGCGAAATGACGAATCATACAAAAAATATATAAAAAATGTATTTGTTTTAAAGCTACATATAAAAACTACACTTACGACTAATCATCACTAAATCTTATATCAATATTGCCCACGCCGTCTTCAAGTTCTTTTTGCGTCTGTTTATTTGTTTCTCGCTTCGGTTCCGTGATGTTAATTCTCTGTCCACCATAGGTGTACTCATCTGGGCTAAGCGGTACGAAGAATGGTTCGTCAGTATCTGGCTTTTTGGTAGTAATTTCTTCAACCGGCGGATAAGATGGTGGCGTTGGTAACTCTTCGGGTACTGGTGTATTGATTGTTCCGTAGTGTGTCTCTTGATTACCAAAATTGTTTTGTTCAGGAATTATATTGGGTTGATTGTTTTGGTTAATATTGTTAATAGGTCCATATTGACCTTGATTATAATTGTCTTCTTGGTTTTGGTTATTCGGATTTTTGTTAATTGGTCGTCCATATTGACCGTGGTTATAATTGTCTCCCTGGTTTTGGTTATTTGGGTTTTTGTTAATTGGTCGCCCATATTGACCTTGGTTATAATTGTCTCCCTGGTTTTGGTTATTTGGGTTTTTGTTAATTGGTCGCCCATATTGACCTTGGTTATAATTGTCTCCCTGGTTTTGGTTATTTGGGTTTTTGTTAATAGGTCGCCCATATTGACCTTGGTTACAATTGTCTCCCTGGTTTTGGTTATTTGGTTTTACATAATTTGATTGCCAATTATTGTAATTTCCCTGTCCATAGTTATCATAATTTGGTCGCTGATTTGAAGGCCTATTTGGATGATAGTTATCAGGTCTTCGATTATTGTCCTCTTCTTCAATGATAACTATTACTTTGTCTACGGTCTGTGGATGTTGGTTATAGCCGTTATGATGGGGATTGTATTGGTGACCTGGATCGGGTCGCCGTTGGTCTTTAATGATAACATGGCTGTCTATATTGAGATTAATTCCATGAGACAGTCCCCCCAACACAGTCCCAGCGACGTCATGAACTGTCGAATGTATTTTCTCATGTGTGCTTGAGAGAATATCACCGAGAAGACGCAAATGTCCGTTACACGTAAGCACAATTGCGAGAAAAATAATTACTTTAAATTTAATCATTATGAATTCACACTACGACGCGTCCTTTGCAAATCACCCGGACGACTGACTTGGTGTTATTCGTATTGATGATATGCTTCTTTTTAAAGAAACCTGTTTGAAACTTTATTCAACGAAATATAAACGAAGAGGATATGTAAAAGCTAAACACACGTTGTAAACATATACATGGCCTGCGAAACAGGTTATTACAGATGACAGGTCTTTTAATTCGCCCGTGGCTAGTGTCATCTAACTACAAACTACTGCAAAAAATTTTTGATGGTATCTTTGTTTTATATCTCTTTGGAAAATTATTAGATACAGTACATAGTTAAAATGTGATAATTTATCAGAAAGGAACGGATTGTAAAGGTCGGTCCAACTCCACCTTGTAGCAGATTCAAGGTGCGTGTAACGGGAAATTTTTAAAAGGTTATTTAAGAAACTGGTAGTCGAAAATCAGATCAATATGGTATTAATAAAAATCTTAGTGAAATCCATAAATTATTTTACAATTTGGATTGTTGCAGGTAAATTTAAATAAATAAATATAAGATATTGTTAATTTCGTTCTGTCCATACCTACTAATATAAATGTTATCGAATTACCCTGGTTACAAATTAAACCTTTTATTGCGAAAAAAAGTAAATAGCGTTTGCATTTTCAAAGACAATTTGAATTATAAACACGTGGCTAAAGATAAAGATCTGAAAAAGAAAATTAAAATGTTTGTGACCATACACTCCGTATGGTATATACAGATACTATATTAATAATATTCCACAGATAAATTTTAAAAGCTTGAGGAGTCCAAGTTTTTTAATTTCGTTCGTAAGTTATTGGTATAATTCTTAAATTAAAAATAATTTACCAGACAACGGACTGTGTGGTTAGCATGTACATTTTTCACAATACGAGTCTACTAACGCAACATGCTCAAGATAGTGGTTGAGAATGTTTACATTTATGACTCTAGGGAAAATGTGTTTTTTTGCGCTGGGTTGCCAGCGTCGAGTATAAAATTTAATAATAACAAACAAAAGTTTTTGTGTTTTTGTTTAACATTTTAAAACTTGTCATGTCAAATATAACTAAATATGAAACATTATCAATTTAATGGTATATTAAATTTATTATCAGTGTTATTATTATTGTATTTAATACATTATTTTATTAATACGTATTAAGAATTCATTATTAAACTACAATTCCGGTGTAGGTACTTTTTAAGAACGCTGATAAAACATTAAAAAAATATGCATTTTTAGTTGTCATAATGAAAGGATAAATAAAATTAAAGAAAATATATATTAATTTATTGATTCATTATTTCTCTATTTTCTATAGATGTTTATTGTTGTTATAAACATTACACATTGCTTTGAAGTCTCTGAAAGTAGAATTAGTCTTTTTTATCTCGGTTGTATCTAATGTGATCTAATGATATTATTATATTTTATAGAGTTTCTTATTGCATGTATACCGAATTGCTATATAAAGGTACTTTCTAATAAGAATTAGAAAACAAGAGGCATTGACGTAGAACTTTGAGGTCTTTTCAAACATAGACAATTTAGATACATGTCTAGATCAAACTGATAAAAAATAAATAATAATAATAACATTAACAGGTACCAAGCGTCAAAATTATTACTTTCATAATATCTACGTTAGAACTTAGAAAATTCAAATGTCAAAGACTCGAAGTTAAGAAGTAGTTACGTCTTGTTTATTACACTATAACACAATATAAGAATATCATTAAAGGCTTACATAAGACCTTATTTCGCACATATAAGTTTGGTAATTTCATGTGATTTAGTATCTCAGTTATACCCAACCTTCTTAATTGTGTCATTCTAGTATCATAATTGACAGAACTAGGTGACCAGTTCTTGTGACAAGGAAAAAATAGGTTTTATACGCGTTAAGATTTTTCCATTTCGATCCTAATGACAATTGACGTCATTTACAAAACACTGCAATTTGACAAATTAAAAGCGTCATCATATGTAGGTGCCTATACATGACACAAGTGACGTTGTTAACTGTTAAAAAATAACACTGTGGCCTTGCCTTTCAAAACTACAACATTCTGGATAATTTTAATTATGTTTTAGTGAAAAATTAACAATAAAACGAAACGGTAAATTGGTTTAACTATATTGAAGTGGAAATATGAGCCTTAAATGGTTACTCAATTTATGTAAAAAACGACGTCTCAGTATACAAAATACAAAAAAAGCAATGAAATGTACAAATAAAATACAATAAATAAAAATTTACAATACAATTAAATAAAAAAATCTATTTTATAAATTTAGACTTCAGAGAAAACATAGGAACCAAATATGATTTAGAGCTTCTTTAAGCCGTAAACATTACATCGCCTAATTATCTCGATCTAATTTCGTACAACGATCACCTATTTTGACAAATCCAGATGGGCAAATATCACCTTTTAAAATATTTAACTCTAATGGCATCGGTTGTCTTGAAACATTATCGTGTGACACGACAGATTCTTTTATTCCCTTCCTTTCCGAATAATTTCCTACCCCAGTTAAGGCGGAATTTATTTGTCGATTACTATCACAGGGACTTTCACAGATATTTTTCACAGGTGCACTGGTTGGTTTATGGAAAATAATACCAGATGGAAATAGCGACTCGGTGCAGGGAATGAGTGTGAATATACAAGGCTTGCTCTGTGGATTTTGTTTGTATATTGTTTTGGTTGTATTCAAATCTATCGTACGATTTTCTTTTCTATGAGACACATCTCCTGTTTTAATGTGCTCTCTAATTATGACATATTTGTGCTGGGTATTTGTTTTGTTTGTTATTTCACTGGGAAAGGCGTTGCACTCGAGCACTATTATTAACACAAACACTGTTAACATCATAATTTAGAAGAAACACGTATAACGTTGGAAACCTAGCGGTCGATTGACGCCTTGTGTCCAAAGTGTGGGAACATTTTGTTCTCCATATTTCACAAAACCTGTTTTTAAAACATAATTTCACATAAATTGGAGGACGACAGCGGAATTTTTTTTACCACAAGCGTAAACAATCGGTAGACGTGACGTATCTATAATGTAATTTAAAAATAATAAATTACAGTGAATTCAAATTGATTCCTATATTTAATGGCTTTACCCTTTAAGATAATAAATTCATAATTAGTTGCCTAAAATATATATTTGAATTGGCTATTACTTATTCATGGCTGATTATAAACTTCTGCATTGTCTATGGTATATATCACAAGGAGTGGTCTAATGAATTTCTTTTGACTAATACCTTCTAGTTTAAACCAATACGACGCAGACCCCTTAAAAAAGAGAGTAGGTACCATTTTAAAGGCCTCCAACTCACCTTTAAGTCTCCCATGCCCGCATGCTAATTATAAAATATAGTTAACATATTTAAAACAAATACAAATAATCTATGTCTATAATGTTGATTTATAAAGATTGTGGACTGTATGGCCGAAGGTCAACCTTCAGATGCTAATAATGCAAGAAAAATGCGTTTTTTTCCTAAAGTCGTTACGTAATGATAGGTACTTAAATATTTTTTATTCACGCTTATTACACTTTAACATACTCTGAGCAATACAAATTAACAAATACTATGTGTGAGTTATTTACCCATATGTTAGTATTAATAAAATGGGTTTATATTAACAATAAACTAAGAATAATTACAATTGACATGAATTTATAATTGGATTATCAATTAATTTATATTTGACGTCATTGAAACAACCATCAATCATAATTCAAGTAGTATAATTATTTTCCGTTAAAATGTAATAATTATTTTAGAACAAGGCAAAATGTTATGTTATTTACTTTGTCCGCTGTAAAAATATAACACCTGTATTAGTTTTATCCAAAACTATCACAATATATTTATCTATCCGTAGTCACAATGGCGGCCTGTTACAAAAAACCCATAGAGATGTAGGTGACGTTGATTGAAACAATTTTTTTTTATAAAATATTATTTTTTATTTTAACCAACAAACATGTATAACTGAGATAAAATTTTACAATAATATTAATACATTAGTTACATATAATTTACCCGTAAAACTAAAATATTTGGTTTTTATTGCAAATAAATCAATATCGCATATATATAACCTTATTATACACTATTTTTTCTTAATTTAATAAGGCACGTTTACTTTGGTTACATGTGATGTTATCTGTATCATGTGTTATCTATGACTATAATCTATTGTTTATAACTTGTCGATATATGCCTGAACGAATCTTTGTAACGAAATTAACGATTTTAGATGCAAGTACATGATCAGTAATACGATCGAGCCATGTCTTACATTATATGGACACATTTTCCTCTTGTTTATTGAAATAATAAATAATTTATTGTGACATATTTCAATGGTTGATTCATAAATGCTTAATTAGAAATACTTTACCAACCATGAGATATATCCTTAATACGATTTTCTCATTGTAATATGTGTTGTCCTATAATATTTTAACAACCATTACAAAGTATTTAATTACTTCGAGTAATGACTGCATATAGATGTAACCATTTGGGCCTGTCCGAGACACTGAATAACAATAAAATATTGTTCATAGAAAAATCTCTTATAGCAAAGGTGATGTACAGAGTATTGGGCTGACGCTTCGCAATAATAGAACTCGTCTTATTAAGGATAGGATATAAGAATCGAGCGGCATAGATCGAAGATCGATTCATAATTATTGAGATTCTAGGTACAGAAGTTTCATAACCACATTAATCAAGTTTGTTTGTATTAAGATATATTTTATGCGTTAGGTTAAGGTCAATAACTGAATAATTTATATTAGATATATTTGGAAATAATTGTTCGTTTATTCTGTTATATATATATATATATTAATTTTTATTTTATTTATTGTACTACAACAGTAGAAGTTGATAATGTTATTGAATTTAGTAAATATAAGAGTAACGGGCGGCCTTATCGCTCATAAGCGATCTCTTCCAGGCCTTCCAGGTTAACAAATACACCGGGGTATGTGAATAAACACATTTTAAATCGATAAATTACAGATCTTGACAATTCAGTTAGCCCAATAGTGTTAAATGAGTGCCGGTACGGTCAGCAACAGTGATGAACAAATGTTAGATTTAAAGACATATTAGCGGTGTATCATAAATGTGTCACACAAAATGACGTGCGATAATGATTTGGCTAACAAATATTCCCAATTTGTTGATATTGTGACACATTTTAATTTATTTTACATTACCCAAAATCTATATTAAGTACATGCTAACTCTATAGCACCATATTAATAATGTCATATTAATTTGATGTTCAAATCATTAATGGTCATGCTGTTCGACCATTTCTTTTTTCTTCAACTGGTTATAAATCTGATTAAGTTTGTTATTAGTTCAATTTCCCGACATGGGGTAAGTTTAATACGGACGAAAGTAAATAGGTTCTCATTAAAACATTTTTGCACCCTGAACATAATATTTCGTCACTTTTTGTCCGTTTTGAAAGCCTTAACTCAAATATTGCAATCGATTTTTAAGGACATCTTTGGGAAATAATATATTTCAGGTTAATTGGGTGTTTTTTTTAATAAATAAAATATAAAAATAATAATCTTTTTACACGTTCAACAACCAAATTCCAAGAATTTTAGAACATCAAGCCAAGTACCAAATACGCCCATGAAGAAACTTACAAACTTTTTACCAAATTTGGAAACTGGCAGTGCTATCAGTCCATATTAATTGCAAGCACTGTATTTAGTGAAGTGTCAATTGTCCCATCACATTGATGAAATTTAAATTCGTTATAACCTATGAACACAACTTGATATTTCAGAGCCGAGCATTTTGAAGGTAAAAAATCTTCGATATCAACAAGGAAGCTCATTCAAAGAACAAATCAAGAGCGTTCTCTTTATAAAATTGGTATTTAAATACTAACGTTATCGCTTATGGTCGCTATTGGTATATTTTTCTCGGAGTTCGAATGTAGGGGACACGGCGTTCGTCGGACAGTACGTTTGCTTCGTGAGCTCTCGGCTATCTTCGGCGCCCGATACGAGCTCCGATTGGTCGGTTTCGACAGGTCGCCGGCCGACGCCGACTTGTCGAACACCTTTCGGTTGGCAACCGGAGCCTTTGGCCGGGGTCAGTCGATGACGTACTTAATCTTGACATACAACACGCAAGAGAAGAAAAATCCGAATATCGGTATGACAGACATACCGACGCCAACAGCCGCCAATATTACCAGTTGATCGCGTATGTGCTTCGTGAACTCGTGAACACAGCCCTGGAATAAATAATAATTATTGAGACTAGATTTTAAAACACTTTTGTACTGTTTATCTTTATAAGTTGTGTTTATAATGGATATGCAATCAAATTAAGGCAAGCTTAGGGCAAGGCGTGGTCGAGTTTATAAATGAGACTTTTATTTTATTTCTTAAGCCCATACAGGATATCAAAAAAGTTTACACAATAAAGAATAGATAAAAAACAAAGCCAATATAAGGTTAAAACATAGAACCAGAAATTAAATCTAAGATCTGAAACAACAACAATAAATAAAAAAACGAAAAAAATATATATATACATATGAACAAGTGGAGTATATCAAGTGAGGAACGAGCATTTAAGTGTGTGTGTGTGTGTGTGTATTAGTGTGTGCAATGGTGTTGCTGTGTGAGTGAGTGGTGAGTGTGCGAGGTTGAATCTTGTTTTTTTTAAAATAAATATAACTAAAGAAAATAAAGAGACTTGCGTTTAAACCAGCTTAATTTGGAAATACAGTGTGGACTCTATATAACGACACTGAAGTTACGGTGCACTTTATGGCGTTATAGAGAGTGGTGGAAAAATCATTCTATAGAATACAAGATTCCGATGCTTTAGGGACTTTGTCGTTAAATCGAGTGACGTTACATGAAGTTTACACTCCAACCAGATGTGATTTGTGAAATTTAATCAAAATGTAAAAACTTTACAGATTCAGAACGTTGCAACAATTATATTAATAGAAATTTGTACCAACATATTCTATGTGAATAAAATAAAATAAAAGTATTCTTTTAGAAACCGCGTGTTTTCCATCATACGAACATACTTACATGGTAGTATATGTTGGAGGGATGGTCCCGCATGCCACAACGAGTGCTGACGCTCTTGCAACACGAGTCGGGAACTAACAATCTTGGATCGTGTTCGTGCCAAGCACTCTTACGCCACTCGGTGTAACGGTTAGCACCACAGCATTTAAACTGGAATTGTTATTGATAAAATCAGGATACATATACACACAAAGCCGGCAGTTAAAGCTTGTTAACCGTAACACGAAAACTATATCACAAAAAATTTAATCATCACTTAATTATTACCCGTGAAGGGAATCAAACCCGGGACGCTCTGTTCATACCGGCATTGTAACCATTGCTGAGTCATCGATGCGATAATTCATTAATTTTAGTGAAGTCTTATATAATTTTCGTTCGATATTATATTATTTAAACATCGAACGATATATTTTGTTAAGTTGTTAAGTTGATATTTTTGTGTAGTCTGTGGACTGGCTTCAGGCGCCATTAGCGTTTTGGTTTTCCCGCCAATTAGGAATATCATGTGACTGAGCTAACAATATATTTATAATTAATTTAATAACTGTGTACATCAAGAAAAAACCAGATATTTTTTAAAGCCTGCTTAAGGCTCATTTCCTGGAGTCTGGTGTATTTAATAGGATTGTTGGTATATTAACTTGTCTCGTGTCTACGATTGGTTTGTGGATTCTATTCTTTTATTACTGAATTTTCTTATGTGTAACCTCTTTAACTTTATTAATATATATATATAAGATTTTTTTAGGTTATTTATACAACCCTAATAAATATATTAATTATTGCTATTCTAGATTTCTATTTATCCTGTTGTCCAAAACAGCTTTTTAGCGCTAAAGCCGCTTATTGTTCTGTATTTCCTAATTTTTATTACTATAACATGTTAGTGTTAGTTTTTAAGTTATTATTATTGTTACAATAAATTATTAGTAAATTTTCTCTTTATTACTAATTTTAAAGTCGACCTATGGTATTTTATTTAACGTTAAAATCACATGTAATATATTATTTTATATCCACATTAGAAACATACCTCAGTCTGCATAGTGTCCACGGCGTCCGTTACTACGGTATCAAGTGCGTAGTTAGTTATGAATGTTGCGTTCAACTCGAAACGTAATTCGTCTTCAACAGCCACTTCGTAATAATACGCAAGACCACCAGCGCCCACCTCCAATAAGAATGTGATAAGAAGAAAATACGTGTACTGTAATAAGAATAATATGTTTCATTGATACTTAGTGAATCAATATTTTCCATTTTAGAGTTTCATGCAAATCAAAACAAAGATACTCACACACAATAGGCTAGTTCTGTTTTCAGTCTTCAGGCCGCAGCAACCAAGTCCGCAGAGTGGTACGGCCAAAGCACCTGCGATGCACAGCAAATAGGATATTGCTGGATACGTGGGTGTTGGCAGAAGAGCGACGAAACGGTGTCTGGTAGCGATCGTCCATGCACCAATAAGGAATACTCCGGCGCCTGCAAACTGTAATTAAAAGATTAGTACAACATTAAAGAAACACCACAATCATTCACAGAATGGTATGGATAAGCAAGAAATGTATTAGTATGATAGTATTTCTCTATTTTAAACTAAAAATAACTGAAATAATACAAATAAGTTGTTCTATGAAGGATAGTGACAATGGCCATCTTTATTTCTAGCGACTCCTAACCATGGGTCATATTTTTAATAACAGGTAAGTTTTTATGCACAACCTGGAAATGCATCGTGATTTACAGATCACGCTAACCATTAAGACAGTAGTTAAAATTAGCGAGTTATTATTGTAACTTAACATAGATTAATTCCTATTAATTAGAGGTTGAACGCTAATGAGAAGTGAAAAAGGTTTTCATAGCCGAGTAGGTACTAACTGGCCCACTATCAACTACAGTAATTCCTGGAAGGCAACAAGCCGATTATCTCCAATTCCCAGAACAATTCTGAATACCAGTTCAACGAGACTATTAAATTGTAAATAATTTATATATCATATCAGCCTTTATCTTATCATAGATAATTTGAAACATGACTTAATATCGGGATTTGAGAAATGGTTATTAATAAGCAAATCTAAGTTTATATTACAATTAAAGGTAAACAGAAATTTCAGTCAGTGAAATTTAGATTTTTTTATTTTATTTTTCTTTTAAATGTAAAGAAGTATACCGGCCAAGTTTTTTTTATTATCATTATCTCTGCCACGTTCTTACACATAGCATTTATTAATAAGATATAATTTTGAATGTAACATCCTATCTAAATATATTTTTTCAAATATCAGGTATTTATAGTGGTTTTATCACACAGACACCGCGTTTTTATTCTTGTATGAAACAAGGAATATATTCTCGTTTATTTTTTGAGTTGAGTCAGAGTAAAGGTTAAATACATCAAACAAATCAAACGGCTCATCAATTAAGGATACTATAATTGTTCATTCACATTTCAAGAATCAAGAATAAGATCAAAATTTTCCAACCATAAAGAACACCTAACATTTTTTTAAATGTTATGTTATTAGTCTGTAGTAATGCATTTTTATTATGGAATTTAGTTAGTTTAGGCTTTCAAGGATATTCTCTAGACTCACTGTTTATACATTATTTTTAATAGTCGACAATATGGCACTTACCAGAAATATAACATTAAATATATGAAGAACACATTTTAGGAAGTTGACACTACAGCAGTCTGCATCTCGTGATTTTCTCGGTTTAATTGTCTTTTTCTTTGAAATCAATGCGCTTGCATCCTTTTTCTCACTTGCCATTATAACCAGTTTCCACCAGATAAGCCTTTAGTCGGGGCTATCTCATGTCATATGATACCTGTAAAAAATAATAAAATTAAAATCCTTTTAATCATATTAAACATATTATTATTTACTATATACTTACAGTTTCTAAGTCAGGTTTATAATCATGTAAAAGACATTTGAACATACAATTTTTTATTACATCATAATGGATTACAATAAAACTATAAACAAATTTCTCAAAATATTTAAAAAATACAAATCAATGTAACAAATGATGTAAAAAATTACAACTCGATAGAAAGTTAGAAATATATATATGTACATTTAAAAAAAATTGTTGGAGTCAGTCCATATTCATCACATATTTATCCAAACCTTCAGTTCAAAAATGATTCCAAAAGATATAGGTGTTTGCAGTCCACTCTTATTAATGTAAAATTAATATAGCACAACATTTTCATTTCCTATTGGCAAAACTAATGATCATATTGATGCAGCGTAGATTCTAGTTTATCAACGATTCTTTTATAAAATGTGATTTGTTGCTTTAAAAATTTCTGCATAGTAGCTTTTAAATCTTCAGTTCTCTCCGCTTTGAAATGATTGATTTCGGCAAGAAGGGCATATGAAATGACATCAGTTCGTCTCTTAATCTCATTCAATTGGGCTATTTCCATTTTTTGTTCATTTGTTAACCTTTCACATTCACGCTTCTTTTGTACTGCGGCTTTGTGGTTACCCAGACAATCAGGAAAAGAACCCACAATACCTTTATATAAGTGAAATTTATCACCTAAAGGTTCAAAATCATATTTAGGTTGATCTTCATACATTTTACCAATCTCAATATAAGCACCTCCTGTCATTTTAATGGCAGACGTGAGTTTTGATGTTGAGACTATAGTTCCCTCATCCAAGCTTAGAGCATTTCCCAGATTGTAGAACGCTTCTCCTGTCTTTTGACAATCCGTTTTGTATGGTCCTTGGAATCTTTTAGTTTGTGCAAGACATGTATTGGTAAGTAATTTGACTGAGGAATCCATACTACTTATAAAGGTATAGCATTGTTCAGTAACAAGCTCGACTTGTGAATGTAATAAAGCTTTTTCAGGTACAACTAGTGATACACAATAATTTAATCCAAGTAAGTTATCTCTCTCGGCTTGCCGTTTCCCGGCTTTCCAGCGTTTTTCATCAGTGCAAGTGAGAAAATGTTGCCACACTTCAGATTTTGATAGAACAGGGTGTTTACACATCCAATCAACAAATTCTTGTAGCTGGACACGCCTTCTTTCAATTAACTGTTCGTCATATCTTCCAGATATTTGTTTATCTGGTAGTGGTGGTATTGGTATCAAGGTAAACTTTTCTTGTAACCTCTCATGAAGCCAATCAAAATGTTTATATCTCCTAGAGACTTGAATATTATTAAAAGATGGTGTCAGTTGATATGCAATGAAACTTTTAATTCCTTTGAATTTGGACTCTTTTTTTGGAGATGCTACAGTTACATGATATGGTTGGGGAATCTGTGCCCAAGAGTAACCCTCTTCGTCTTGAATAATAAAAACTTTTTCAGAGTCTGACACTTCAACATTTAAAGTACCAAGAAGATAGCTTTCACCACTCACTTTTGACGACGGAGCAAACTTACTTTTTCTCACTGTTCCAACAGAAGAGAATGTGGATGCAGTATCTTCAATATGCTGATTATAATCACTGATAGGCATACCAGGTAATGGGGCTAGGGGTTGTGGGTTTGATTGTGCTTTATTTTGTTGTGGTGCAGGTCCAATTTCTGAATAAGTGTCATCATCCCAGTCATCGTCCCATCCATCTTCATGTGATGCTCCTCTCTGGTAGTTATTATCACCTGCACTGTATTGCTGATCTCCCCAATCATCGGCTGCTTGATCATATCTTGGGGCTGCAGGTGCCATCTTAGTTGGAGTAGATTCATCCTGGGTTAATTTTCTTACATATGCAGCTGGGAATAGTCCAGTGTCTCCTTTAGAATTTTTCCCTTCCCACCATCCTTCACCAATCTCTGTGTTTATAAGGGTCAGAACTTCTCCAGAAGTAATGGACATTTCAGTGGTGCCTGGCTCACCTGTGAAGTCATATAGAGCTTGCACAAGGGTTGCCATGTTGAACCCTTTTACCTACAACAATAGCAAAAATGTTATTAATTGTAAATTTTAATCTAGCTTAAGTACCTATGTCATGCACTATCTTATCAAGTGTTATCTAGAAAAGTAAGGACTGTGCATACAGTGATAATTTTTTTATTTGCATGAATACAAGCAATGCTAGAGAGCTTAGGACAATTTGTGCGCCTTATTTGGGCGTTATTCTTGCCAAGAAGGTGACACATTTTATTAATCAACCAATTAGGCAAATGTCGTAATTGGTTAATTGGCAAAGTGATGGCCCCCAAATCATAAAATATTTCATTTATTGTATAGTAATAGTACAAACACTGGTCTTGACTCAGTTATATTTCCTATTTAATATATTAATTCAATTTTTAAACTTAGGTCATCACTTGCACTTTATGAAGCTAGCATGCTTTAATTTAAGCTATGCAGCTTAGTTTAAATTATACATTTTAACACAACACGTATCTGTATTAATTATATTATTCAAAACCAGAAAGTAATAATGTAAGGGACAGTAAAATCTTGTTTTGTGATGGTATCAATGACGTCAGATTTAGTAAGTAAGAATGAAAATGAAAAACATATTCTACTTTAACACTACACATTAAACCACTGAGATTAATGCACAAATAATTGTAATAAAATCGTTTACTTACTTTATTCTTAATAAATTAATCAAAAAGTCGATTTTCTCCTATACATACATTTGTGATTTGAATGATAAATTGACAATTTGACTCACAGTCGCCACCTAAATCTGTTGTCTTTTCCTATAAACTGTAGTTGAACGTGGCAACAATTAATATCAAGAATAATTTAATTGGACAATAGAACAAAGAGAGCCAATACGAAAAAAGATTATAATAATTGAGCGAATGGTAGTGTTTTGTACGCGACATTGACATTCGCAACAAGTCAGTAGTCATAGACTTAAAGTCATTGAAGAATATACATTAAAGTAACTGTATGGTTGATAATAATGTTATTGAGCCAACAAAAAAAAGCTTATGTTTTGTATAATTTTATCGTTTGTTCAAAGATTTTTATTTGAGAATAGAAATTCAAAAGAGCTCGTTTAATTCTAGGTTCTTTAGTTGTTTTAGTTACAGTCGCTAGATGTCACTTAAATAAACCAATATATATTTTCAGTAGCTTTGTAGTCAAGTTACTAGTAGATAGAAATTCAATTTTTTTTACGCTTGTAAGTAGTACAAGATAACTAAACACATTATTACTGTAGTAAAAGCTAACTATTATTCCTACAGTACATGTAAAACCAATTGTATTGCATATGCTAGTGCATAACTTAGCAATACTGCCATCTTTTTCAAGTGACTCACAAGTTTTCAACCTTAGCCACTGAGGTCTCTGGGTCGGCCAGTAAGAGATATCAATTCATTGATGTTTGAGGGCGTGCAATCAGAGACCCACTTAGGGTTTATAACGACACTTGAAAACATTGATTACACTTTGTCCATTAGGAAGTATTTTTATTGAATACTAGATTTAGTCCCATTAGTGGGATTACATAATTACTTTCTAAGCTACATTATGTAATAAATAATAATGAATTAAAACTGTGAAACGTGTTAGGACCGAACATACACTTCATACTTGAATATGTTATAATTAATATATATTATAATATGAGGTTAACAGTCGCTCTATTTGCGCAGAGTTCCACATCTCTGTACTAAGTGCAGTTTGACTTAGTTAAAACTTCCTTTGATATTATCAGGCACCCTATTTACTACATTCCGCATTCTAGTAGATATTGTAATGGAACGACTTACTTAATTTATAAGTGAAATAAATTAAGTAAAGTAATGTTTAGTGCGAGATAAAAGTTTTTTTTTCCAAAGCAGTGTGTAATTGTATAATGTTATTGCTAAGATTTAAGTAATAGTGGGGTGTCAAATTTGCTTTCTTGATTACTCTTGGGATTAAACACCTGGGACTTTTAACTTAACGATTTATTATTTTCAAGAATTGAATGCGTCATTATTTAATATTATAAACACAAGTATATTAATACTAAATAATGAATACTGAGAAGAAGAATTATACTATTAATATATTATAGTTTGCTTTAATTATATTGAATTACATTTGCACATCTGGTTTATTTTCCATAAATAAGTTATTTAGAAAAATATTTTGTATCGAGAATAGTTGGTTATAAATAAACTCTTTGTAAATAAAACGAAATATAATCTGCAAATAAAAATTAATAATCTCCATAAACCCACGATGCATACTTGATATATATCACTGCTGAGTCGCAGTCTCGAACAACCCTATTGTTTCTATCTCATGTTTAATGAACATAAAACAATGGACGGGAAATCGAATCAATCATACCCTGTCATATTTTAGATAAGCAACATAACGGTTGTAACATAATATATTAGACAGTTAAATGCTTACATCTGTGCCTTTCTAAGAAATATTATCTGTGTATGCAAAATATTTTGACGTATTATAATGTTAATTTGTCTTTGGTCTGTACGAGTATTACATATTAAAAAAAACAATCGTAGTCAGCGAGAGACTTATATTGAAATTGCCGCCTTTTCTTGCCGATACTTCGAATTGACATATAACCTTCATGGTTTGTGATTTGTGAGTGAAACTTTTGATTATTAACTTTCAGCTCATACAAAAAAGATGCGGGCCACATTAATGTAGCGTGTGGAGAGGGGATTAATGAACGCACCATAATTTAAACGCTTTCGTCATGGAAAATTCGATTTGAACCTCACCCACAGATGAAGAAAATGAATTGAAAAGGACGGTGGAAGCCAGAATTATAAAAGTAATTGACTTAAACAAGGGATACCTTTTGTGACATTCGTTCAGATCTATTTATATTACAGGCACATTTTAAAAAAATAATAACTTAAATATATTACAAATTATTGATACAGTGGCTTCATTAAAAGTCTTCAATTTGCTAATGACAAGGTGATTTTAACTGTAACTTAACTCGAGAACAGTATCAAAATATCAACGGAGGGAAGATGAGTTATTTGCTTAGATGTTCACAAAATTTTCAACCCCTGTTTATTTTACTCTGTGGCTTATGTTTGTGGAGTCTAATTAAACTGTGGGACCCATTTAACATTAGGCAGCCGAACTGGAAATAGGTGAATCATCCTTAAATATACTTTTACATGCAAAATTTAGGTTGGTATCTTTAATTGAAACTTAAGAGTCATTTAACAGTACTGATTGGTACATACAACCGTAATGTGAATCTATTTTTTTAATATAAGAGGGGGCTAACGAGGAACACTATAAAGGTGAAGTCGCCGAAAGTAAAGGTCGTATAGGAAAGGATATGGCTCTAAATAAATGCGTATCTTTAAAGACAGGCAGTAATATTATTGTAATTTAAGTGTTGCCCGTAATATACATTTAAGAACCGCATATGATAGGAGCCTGTAATAAACCATAAATTATTCACTCGGCCATTTTCCGCGTTATTTGCTGTAAACAACGACAACTATTATGTCTTAGTAAATAACTTTCTCGGAAATGTTACGGTTTTTGTTTTACGGTTTCCTTTGACATGTCTACAAATTGATATTGAATCGTGAAAATATTATTTATTACCTACGACTGAAAGACTTTATCAATATTACGAAACTGATGAGGTGTTTGTTTTTACGGGGAAAGTCAAGAACTACATGCCTTTGTTGGATTATTTATCCGAATAAAATATATTACATCAGCCAACCATTCAATTGAGGTGTATTAAACCGAGGCTAATATACTCGTATTAAATTTTTTCTTACAAATAATACAAGCACCTGTTTTTTTAGGCTTCAATTTTTATAGCTAAGATTATGGTATGAGGTTGGAGAAGCTCTGATAACATCTTCCAACGTTAAGATTTTCCGATCTTATAATCGTTAACAGACGTCTATGTTCAAACTGAATTAAAACCATGTCTGGATAATTGTGTGAGGAATGAAATATAAATAAAAGTTTTATAACTACATTTGATTTCTTTTACCTTCAGTCATTGGAAAGGTTGTCAGACGTTTCATGACACTGATAATTATTGCTATAGAATATTATTATGTGTCAATGCAATAGGCTAATGATTTTTCCTCTACGTACGAGTATTGAGTAAGTAATATAAATTTTAAATAAAAGAGAAAACTAGACGATTTATCAAGAAGTTATAAAAAATAGCTCCCTTTTTAATAAACGCAGTTTAATTAATATTGTTGTGGAAGAGTACATGGATTTAATCTTTGATAAATTAACTGCGGTTTAATATAACATTATGCGCGAAGCTGTGTTCGGTGACAATGACAAATTGTGTATAGAAATAAAGTAACAATGAACCGTTAAATTATTGGTACCATCCCAATTGTAATTGAAAAATAAAATCACAGTATATTTTATTCTGTGGTTATATTGTCTATGGTATTTTGGCGCCAATTCTGTAATATTAGTCATTAGTTTAAGGAATGGAACCCGAAAATCTTACGTCACGTTACCTAAGAAGCAACAGATGAAACTTTTTCACAATGCATCGGGGAAAATTGTTTCTTTCTAACGTTTTTACTTTAAACGCGATTCCGTGTATTTAATATACCTCACCTACTAACTCAGTAACGTATATCCCAACTCCACTAAGATGGTTTATTACTGTAAATTATGTATGAAATTCATTTAAGAACAAGGACATCATTCAGCCTAGTATATGTAATGAATATAATCGTTTTGTTTCAGGACACGTGAAATAAGAGGGCTTATATAATTCACTCTGAGCTCAAAGGTCAAACTATTTCGCTGTCAATGACTGTACGATGCAACTGATATTCGCCGTTGGTAGTCTATTATTGGGTTATTTTTTATTGTTCAGTGCAAGATAACGAACTTCTACAAAAATTATAGTTAACTTAAATATGGATCGTAATAAAATAAAATCGTAAAGTTTATTCCGTGAGAATTGAAACGCTCTTTGTAAAGCATTATATAGTTCGCAGACATGAAGCTGTTGAAACGTGTAATCGTTCTGAAAATTTAGTGGAATAATAAATGTTGCCAGCTATTGTGTGAACGGAAGCAATAGTGAAATGTTAAAGGAGAAAGTGAAAATGTGAAACAAAATAATGAAAAATTTGTAACTTATTAGGGTTGTGTGGCAAATTTTATTACCGAATAATATACATCATAAATGTTGGTAAAGATTCCAAAATTCACAGTAAGTATACGTGCGTGGATGTGGTAATATTTGATTGTATACGTGGTCACACTCACTACACTTACCGTCTAGCTGACATGTATGAAATTTTAGAAATACTCGTGGAACGCGCCCTGACAGCTAGCTACTCGAGTGCGCGTAGTATGCCGTCGTGGGCTACTTCGTTCTAATGCGAATTGAAAAATGTCCTCTGGCACTTAATAATACTATTTGCCGCTAACGAGGGTTTAGGAAAACAACTTTTTAGATACAATATCGACAGAAATTTTAACATACTTATAAAATGGCCGTCTAATATTTATAGAAAAGCCTACATGGCAGTGCACTGTCGAGCGTTGTGATAGACACATAGGCCTTGTAATGCATGCTGATGCAGAGTCGTGTGAACGCTCCATTTAACACGAGTGCCATACAATGCTTCATCAATATGAAATTCTCTATATTCTATACTTTAATACATAGACCATTATTTCTAAGTTAAATGCCTTTTAAGGTAAGGCCAAAAAAAAAAGTGTCATCTGTCAATATGACATTTTAATTGACTTTTTGAACAGCGTTCTAGCCATAAATAAATATTATGAGCGAATTCAAAACGAACGTAAAATATAAGTTTAATCAGGTGTGGTATAAAATTTGCATTAATTTAAATTTGACTTAATTAATTATTTAGCGCATTATTTATAGACAAAATAGATTGATTAATTAATTTACTATCGTATGAGTGCTTGTAGTAGAAGGTTTTGACACTTTCTCCTTTTCTAAAAAGATTTAGCGTATCATTATTAAGTTTGATTCACATTTGAATACTATACGGTAATCTAAATACCGATATTATGATACACAATTATAAAAAAAACATAATATGTGGGGTGGACCTATCGCTAATAAGCAATTACATCCAGGCAGCCAAAGAAAAGAAACTCTAATATAAATAGAATTTAAGGAACGTGCAAATAATGTGAAACTTGTTAAAATACATCATTTACTTTAGAATATACTTGACTTCAATATTAACAGATCGATCAAACTAATATCAAAATCTATGTTACATATATGTACAACTAAAAAATGAAGGTGAATAAAAACTCATACGCCTCTGCTACCATAGAGTATAGACAAACACAATTTCTCGTGTCTTTAATATCAAATCCTGCAGCTTAAATAAAACCAAATATTGCTTGCGATTTGCTCAGACCAATTCCAAATTGAATTTAACTCGACATGCTCACAGTTCAAATGTATCGATTTCTTAGATTTTCTGCAGTGTACTTTTATTGAAAATATTGCACATTCACGATTAATTGAAACGATAATAAGCTTAAAATTATCGAATTCAATGCGTTTTATATAAATATAGTTTTAAAGCTATATAATATTAATATTGTTTATAATTTACGAGGGTGCTACGTATTGAAATAGCTTATGAACATAAATATAATACAATCGAGGTGAGCGAGAAACGGATGACTCTATGCGATCTAAATATATTAATATCGCGTTTCTAAATAGAAGTTTTATTGGAAGCTTTCATATAAAAATACGGACGCTACAGTGGGCGATAAATCGAACGCGTTCATAAGTTTATAAATGAGCTTTTTCTTAGTGAAATTTGAGATTACAATAGGTAGGTAACTTATTATGTATAATGTGGTGCAAAAGCTCTCCATATATGTCAATCCATAAAAGTCAATCATACTGCTGATATATGGTGTCCACAATTAGAATTGTTCCACTGCACATATAAACCGCTTGCCTCGTCCCTATTCTATGAGAATATTAAACTTTTGTATGTACATATATCAAAGCATTAGTACATTTAAAGTTACAAAGATTCAAGCCAATTTCCATTTTGTGTCAATATCCACACAAAGTACGCGAACTCATATTTTGACGCATCAGGAGCTTTATGAATAATTCAATAAAATCAATATTATTGTAAGCCATATTCATACAAAATGGGTATAGTCAAGTTATACGAATGAGAGTTGACATTTTTTTGGTATTATTCGATATTACTTTTCGCGGTTCGTTCGGTCATGAATATCAATGAATATCGGATGTTTGACCAAGGATTTTAATACGTCTACACAAAGTCTTAAGTTTGTATATACAATGTATATGTGTATTATATAAGAAAATTTTGTGTATGTAATAGAATAATGATTGCAGATCGTGTGATCGGCGATTTAAAGGAGTCTCCGAGTGTTTCATTACAGTTCTTCTCTGATCTACGCCCTTGAATGTGTCGGCAATTGGCTCAGCATCGGGACAGTTCAATTCTTGAGTAGCGTTACAATGCTTTGTTATTTTAATTGTCAGTAGCACAATTTTGTATTAATTGTTTATTTTAAATGAGCAGCTATCGAGTTTGTTGCCGGTTCTTCTCGGTAGATGACTGCCTTCCGAACCGGTGGTAGTGTTAATGACGATTCAAAAGTGTCTTTATAAAGACCTACTTGAATAAAGATATTTTGAGTTTGAGTTTGTGTTTGATTTAGAAACTGGCATAAAATGCAGAGTCAACATTTTTAAAGGTTTTTTGTTTTGTTGTGGATTCATAAGTGTAACATAGTCACCTATGTGAATAAAGGTATTTTTGATTCAGCAGTCGTTGTCTTGTAACGGATGCAGTACAGCTTTTCTCATACGGTTATACAAAGCCACTAGACGTAGCATCAATATTTATTGTTGCAATTGTAACTGCACGCAATAAAACAAATTTTATCAATTGGTTTCACATAAGTTATTAGAGTTTCATTGTAAAAATAACGACTGTTAATTTTCCGGAATGTTTATTTCTGCATTCAAATTGACATATTGTTTTAAATTTGCCATGATTCAATTTTTAAATCAAATTCCTGACAAATAATACCTTACAATATTTGTTTCATGAATATTTTATTATGAGATTAGTATGGTTGTAATGCAGAGTATTTCGATAGAAGTCCAACTGAGTTCGGGATAAATTGTACAATGCGAATTTCACGGCATATACTTTTGGCTATTAACAAAGGTGTTGCTCCATTCGATTTTGTATTGTTTAAGGTTTACCCGATGGAAAATCTAGAAACGCTTAATGTTTATAGTTTTTCTCAAAAGGAAAAATTTTCAACGCAAACTTTAACGTTCTATATTTACATTTGCAATGATATTTTGTGAGTAACGAGGTTTGCTCGCATTTCAAAAGCTGTCTTTCTTTGTGCTTTGAGGGGCTTTTGCTCGTCTCTTATTAAATCTTTTGTAAAATGCGGTTGGAACCAGGTTCAAACGTATGCATTCAACGATTCACATTAGCTAATATGGGTGACACATTTGCAGAGCATCCCAATTTATATATACATGTTTAGCATATTTAAGCATAGATAAGAAGTCAATTTACCGCTTACCATAATTATCGCTTAAATGTTCAATAAAACATCAGCGCAATGGAATGGATCGCATTGTGAACAACACTCGAACTGATTTTTTAAAATAATTAACTATTTTTCTTGAGGACACATTTAACAACCTCAAGAAAACCATGTGTTGCATATACTTACATATAAAATTTTAAGAAATACATTTATTTACCAGACAAGAGTCCACAAATTATATTGTACACAATTGATGATCGAACCTATTTACCCAACCCATCATCAACTGAGTCGAGATTGATTAATATTTTTTAAACTTATAATACATACAGTTAACTAAAACACTCAGACAATCAACTGCCAAATTTACTACCCAAGATAACAGAGTGAAAGAGGCTGTTAGGCACATTCAAACAAAAATAAATCGTTTGGAAGCTCATAACCTCGGCGTTAGAAGCTTAAAATACTATAAAAACGATATATTATTTTATAATTCGCGCTATATTATGTCATTATATGACAACATTATCAAGCGGGATAAATATATATTTATTTAAAGGATATAAATATATATCATAGACTAGATTACGTTGTAATGCTTTTTGGTTAGTTTTTTTTATGTAAAACGAGGCAAATCAGCAGGCTGGTCACTTCGAGTGATGTGCTAACCGCCGTCCATGGACAGGCTTACAAGTGAGTTGCCGGCCTTTAAGTTAAGAGGAACATCTTTTTCGTTTAGTTATATAGTACTAATCTTAATTAAAGTTAGTCAGAACTGCTCTCTTGTAACGGCAAAACTAAGCCAGTAAGTACCGACTAGAACGGTCGTAATTTAAATAATCTCCTATTTGAAATGCAGCGTTCCACCCACATTCTGTTCGGAGCGATTCAGATCAACCGAAGACAAAAGTACATTTGATTTACAGTCCTTGATGTTTTAGCTGGAAGTTAAATACATGGGAAGGCCCTGATTGTACGAATAATTCAGGCTACATTCGTATTTATACATTTATATTTTTTTTTAATTATTTCCATTTTTAGTCAGCCAACGCTTACAAAGTTCACAAAAAGCACAAAAGTTAAAAGGAAAATCATTATGTTGTCTTTATTTTGGGCGAGTACAAGAAACCACAAAGCCTCGTGTTTAAATTAGTTGAAGGAGTTTTATTACGAAAACCTACTATATATAATCCACAGTAAATATATGCTTCAAGTGAAACATGTATTGTCATATGCTAATGCCCGACAAAAGGTCGATGTAGGCTTTTAACTGACCCGTATGTCTTTGTCTTTGGCTATAGAAAACAAAGCCGTGACATTGAAAACTTTGGCATGAGCCAGATCTTAGCCTACTTTTTGCTTTTATACTGTATTTTTTATTTTACTATGCAGAAAAATCGTTAACTGTTTAAGCCACACATCCAAAACCCACAATTTCATGAAAACGACGATTATAAAACAAATCAACTACTTATAACCAGTTATTTAAAAATTTAATGGTATAATAATATACCATCATTAATGCCAGCAAGAATTAAGTAGAGTAATGAAACAGATAGATTTCGTGGTATTAACCGATTTAATCATATTATTAACATCTATACACGATGCTTATTTTCATTAGGCAAAATTAAATATACAATAAATGAGTATAATATATTTTTAGTTCAAATAAAGTTTAAGTACCATATAATATTAGCCCATATATACATAATTACTTTATGTCGGTCACACACCGGCTATGCGAATAAAAAAATTCTTTTATACTTAAAATTAAATAGAAAATCGCTATTAAAAATATGTAAGTAGTGAAAAGGAGTTATAGAGAAATTAAATAAATATATATTTATACGTGGGAGTGATATGCCTTTGTGGTTTAAATAAGCAAGCGAAATACCACAAAGAACCAGCGTGAAGTGATACAATAAGTTTCTACAGTCGCTCACCCCCCTCTTTTGGATCACTCCCCGTTTCCTTTAAATTCTTCCTTAATTTTGTCATACCTTACTTATTATCCAGCGTCCATGGGTCAACACTTTCATTAAATGAATGAATATTTAATAGCAGGATAGGAGGAAGAATGGAATGTAATGTACGCGGTGCAAGTTTCATGCAATAATACTTGAGTTCATGAATATTGTAACAGCGCGTCGAGTTGGTGTGTTTGTAAACTTTCTAATAAAGTTCTTTTCAGGTATTTCTAGGTAACTCAGTGCTTCAGGTGATTGTACATAAAAGTATAGGTCAGGCTTTGCTGTAAAGTAGGTTCATGCTAAGATAAACACGTTTTGCCTCATTTGGTGTAACAATTTTTTTGATTTCAACCTAGAATAAAAGGTTAAGCTGAGGTAGTCTTTTGTCTCATTATATTTGTGATTAAGATACATATTAATAAATAAACTATCGGTTTACTCTCAAATTTGTATAATTAAATAACCTAATACCTTACATACTATTTTATTTACTATGACGCTGTATTGAAATGTTAAATGCAAGCGAAATACATCAGATTTAGTCAAAACTAACTGCAATTTTACTGATAGACTCGATTCGAAACTCAAAGGGTTTCTATTCTAAAACTAAATAGTCTAATTCTAAAACCAAAGTAATTAAGATCAAAGTCAAGAACTTGGATCTGGGTTGAGAAGTCTTGTGGTGATTTAATGACTCCAAGACTCAATAATAGATTTCCATGGTATTCTTACAGGGAAGCGGAAGGCATTAACAATGACATACTACTTACACACGAATTGATGATATTCACGATATCTGTAATAGAAATATATATTAAATATATATTGATTTAGAACTGTATTATATATGTCTATATATTACATATTTTAGTTTTATTAAAAGTTTATGGAATAGTTGCCCAAATGAACAGGATTAAAAAGAGATGCATGACCATTTGGCAATTCATTAACCGCCGCGCATAGACAAGGAAAGATGCTAGCGGTTTTCTAGGGAGGCTTACAGGTATAAAGCATAGTAAATAAGACAAACGGATAGATCTACTTTCTTAAATTATCTATCTATTTGTTTATGGTATGTCGATTTTTCTAGCTATTAAATAAAAAGGTCGCTAAACGCACTTAAGTTTAAACGGTTTGAGTTGACTTCGATACTGTAAAACAGTCAAATCGGATTACGCCCAAATTAAATAACGCGTTTCGTATACACGTGCACTTGAAAGATTTATCAGCTGAAGTGTCTTCAATAAATTTTCGTCGAAAAAATGTTGCCATCCATTATTTACTGGACAATTGCAGGGAAACTCGTGAGTGGGAAACAATTGTTCACGAGTGCTTTTCAAATTTATTTTTAATAGGGAATCCTGAATTCCTGCCCGTTATCCAGCCAATTGGTTGGTTTATTATTTGTTTTAACTACGTGAATTTATAAGAAAGCACTATTAACTTAGTGGCTTAATGGTGAGTTCAAGTGTGAGTTCGAATCGCGGCTGTAAACGAATATATTTTTCTTATATGCTCCAATATTTGTTATTATGATGAAGGATATGCCAGGGAAACCGCCATGTCATGTTCCGAAAATCAATGACATGAGTCAGGCAAAGAGGGCTGATAAGCGCTATTGAGTTATTCTATCGGAAACAGGCGAGAATGTGAAGGAAATCCTTACCTTGGGGCTACAAACCATGTGTAAAATCTGACCTGATATTGTTGAAAAGTCGACATAAACTTAAATCCGTTATTTGGAGTACAATAAATCACCTAAAATACACTCTTATACTGCAAATACAGACGTCTCGGGTTGATTTTTGTTGCCTCATTAGCTTTCAACGTGCCGTCTTAGGGATTTTGTGTTCACTGGTTGTCGTTAGTCATTTAATTGTGCTTCTATATGTTTTCTTCAGGGCAATGTTGGGAATATCGTTGCGCTTGGACATATGATACATATTTCGGTGCTTACTGTTGCTTTGAGTTACAAGGTTTCGTATAGCGAAGCCTAGATTTTATGCTTCCAAGTCATTGTTATATTACCTCGTATATTAATTAATGTTAAAAGTTTTCAATGTTATTAACAACTGTAGTATTTAGGGGAAAAAATGATTCATTTTTCAATGTTGGTTAGTAAAAATGAGAGTAGATAGGTATTTAATATGTGCTGTTTTCTTTCCTGCACGCATAGTCTCTTATACTAAGTACTCTTATGGAATACTTAATATACTATAATTATAGAATCAATTAATATATTTGCGAATATTGGCGAAAAAATAGATTTATACACATTACATGAGTAATTTGTTTTGTATATCCATGCTTAGTGCGTGTGATAATACGAGTTATGAACACTTGACACGAATTAGTCGAAGCCATTAACTCAGTCTTGAACTTTAGAATTCAAAGTAGGATGAAACTTAGCAAAGCCCTGATTATTATTCTACGGAGAGACGTGGATTACATCAAATTTGTTAGGACAACATTTTACATATAATTTTACTATCGAACAATGTTTTACCATTTAAATGTCATTTAAAAAATATAGGTAAAGTTGTTTTAACATAATATATTTAAAATAATTTGTCTACTCGATTTTTTTTATGAAATACAAGATTTAAGATCTGGCTTCTGGTTTCTTACCAAACATGTAAAAAAGCGTTTTGCATTAAATAGTTCAACCATTTAAGTTTAATAAAATTATTTGAAAAGTGACCTTGCGTAAATTTTGAACACAGCACGCCTACACCGCCGTAGCGAAGTCTACATCGCGTAGTAGTATATGACTACTCGGTCGCGGAAGCTATTATTAATAAGCAATTAATATATTTATATTTTTACTGCTACTTAGAGTTTCAGCCGAATGGGCAGGCACGGCCGTAGAAATACCACTCTCTCACAGAAAACCGGCGTAAAGTAATACAATTGTATGTAACGGCTTTGTTCATTTTGTAAGTGAGTTCTTCCGGTGCCCATCCTTTCCTCTCCCCCGTCCTCTTCCCCTACTCCTCCATTTTCTAATTTTCTTTAAAGGCCGACAACGCACTTACGAGCTCCCAGCCGCTTGAGTGTCTATGGGCGGCGACTTCACCTTTATGGTACGCCCCCTCTTCTATAAAAAAAAAAAACAAAAAAAGCGCGAAGCTGTGAATGTAGGCCTGAGCCAGTGACATTCCATTAGCGTCAGACGCAACATACCATTATAAATTTTCATTATCAATAGAGCTTTTCTTTATCAATGTGCCATAGGTACTTAATAATTATAGTAAGAAGTTGAAACCTTCAAAAACCTTTAATTTACGTCAGCGAAATTATCTCAACTTTGAAATGGACGCAATCGTTATCAAAGCGATAAATTACCTAGTTATGATAACCCACAGCTATTAACCGTTACCTTTACTTGAAATATGTCAGAAGTTTTGAAAGATTTAATTCCTTTATAAAGAAAACTTATTAAGCACGTTTTGGACTTTCGAAATAAGTTGAATTTGACGTTCGATATCTGTTGGTGACGTTATTTGATGGGTTTGATTGCTTTAAATATTGAGTTAGGGTACGATGAAAAAGCGTAAAGCATAAATACAAACTAGAATGAAAAGCAGTTATCAAATTTAGTGAGTGATAAACAAATTGACTCTACCGGTGATCCAAGAGCTGGTGCTTTCCTTGCTCATCGTGTAAGCAATGCCATACAGCGAGGAAATGCCGCCAGCATTGTGGGTACTCTGCCACATGGACCAAACTTTTTAAATTTGTTTTAGTTTTGTGTTTTGTTTTATTTTAAGTTACTTATTTTAGTTAGGTTAATATTAAGTAAAATTAGTAGAATTAATGTTTCTGTTACGGGTATTATTATTATATTTATGCTACGCTGCGTCTTACCTTATTAATGTTATGAAATGTCCGAAATAGCAGTGGAATATTCTTTAAGCTTTATATTTTTAGTTGTTAAGTGTTAACATCACAAAACAGTTTCTTAGGTCGAAGTTGAAAACCGAATTTTAATTGAAGCTACTAAAATGCTCGGAGCTTTGAACAGTAAAGTTCAAGCAAAAAAGCTGAACATTGATTAGATTCAGGATTCGTAATGCTAGTGCAATAAAAACATTAGCACGATGCGATTTCATCACATGAAAAGCTTTTAAAGCGATTTTCATGTACGTCCAGCTGTTGCATACCAATGTTTTGAAGTGCGACGATTAAACTACACAGTATTACATTACGAGGTATTTTTTAAATATGTGAAAGGTCTTTTTGTACGAGTGATTTATGATATCTATTATAAATAAAATCTTTTATTAATGTGTAGTCGTTGTTAATGGGTGATTGTAACTGTGTATTTAAAAAGTCATCTTTAACTGTTTACAAAATAACTCGGTATGGGAACCTTTTAAACTTCATTTAGATCAGGGGCAATTCTATCAAAATGAAATTAGGGCAATCGCTAAATAAATAATATTAATAAAAAAATAATTAAATATCCTCCCTTAACACATAAAATTTAGTGAGTAACAAAAATAATGACTTACATATAACACACGATGATCAAATTATTTTAAAAGAACTACACATTTTATTTTATATAAGAGGGGGCAGACAAGCAGGAGGCCCATCATAAAGGTGAAGTCGTTGCCCATAGACACTCATGTGGATGGGAGCTCATGAGTGAGTTGCCGGCCTTTTAGGGATTTGTACGCTTTTTTGTTGAATCACCCTAAGTCGTAATGGTTCGGAAATACCGTGGCGGGCAGCTGGTTCTATAACGTGGTGGTGCGTGGTTAGAAATGTCTTACGAAACACGCACTGGTGGAACGACAGGTGATACGGGTGGAATTTCGCATTCTGCCTAGATGTCCGAAGATGAAATTAAGCTGCAGGTATTAATCCGAACAACTCCTCCAAACACTCCCCATGGTAAATGCGATAGAAGATGCTGAGAGATCCAACATCTCTACGCAGCGCCAAAGGATCAAGCCGGTCGGAGAGTGACTGGTCAGCGACTATTCGAACCACTCTGTTTTGACTGCAATTATTTAATAATCATGTTTCATACATGATTATTAAATCTACATCTTTATTTGTGTAACTTCTTATTTATTCTTTCTTATTTCATTCTTTTTTCGTAGAATCATTTAATTTTTAATCAAAATGGTCCTTAAACCTTATTGAACAAAGATATTTTGACTTTTGACTTAAGTTATATTGTGATGTATGTGACGTCCTCGCATGTTTTAAGATAATACATTATTTACCTAAAATGGTTATATAAACTTAGATATGGGTCAATTTAACAAAATTAATTAATAATGACAAAATGTGATTACTATTGGGTAATTAAAACTTGCTCGTTATAAACTGGAACAAATAAATCGCTATGACTTAAACACAAATCGATGGCACATAGACCTGTTCACGTAACAAGGGGCTAAGAAGGGGCGAATTTTAAACACAGACTTTATTATAAAATAACATATTTTTAGCTTTAATCTTGACTTTTGATAAATTGCCTCCTTAAATATCAAGGAAAAATAATTCAAGGGATAATTTGTTCCGACACGCCCCTCTTCTCTGCCACTTTAAAAATGGCGAATGACTTTTATATAGTGAATGGTGGAAGTCATTCGATATTGTTAAAATTGACGAGTTTGTGCCCGATTCATTTATTTCATTGCAATTGCTAATCATTGCTAAGATTACATGTACCATAATTTTTACCGACTCGGGAGGCATCCATTGCTGGCTGAGGTACGCTTTCGAACAAGCCTCCGCCGGCAAAGCCCAATTCCGCGTATGATCGCCCTAACGAATCGTCTCCTTAGCTCTGCACCAGAATGTTACATTTTTATGGCAGGGTTAGGAATGATAGTGGACGAATATAAGAGGTTTTTAGATTTTAGTAAAAAATTATATGTGTTTTTTGGTTTCGGCCGTATAAATAAATAAATAAATTTAGTAAGTGATATTTAAAAAATCACCAGTATTTTCTGAAACCAATGTTCATTTTATGTGTTATTATAAACAATATTATACTTATGTCTTATATGTATTCATGACTTAAAACCACAGTAAGTCCCGGGCTGCTTACAGATTAAGGTAAAACTCAAACTCAAAATATCTTTAACTTGAATAAAGAATAAAGGTCTTTATAAAGACACTTTTGAATCGTCAATTTTTACCACCTGGTTCGAAAGGCAGTCATCTACCGATAAGAACTGGCAAGAAACTCGATAGCTGCTCTTAACATAACATAAACAATTAAAAAAATATGTTACTCACAATTCAAATAACAAAGCATTGTAAGGCTACTCAAGAATTGAACTGTCCCGATGCTGACCCAATTGCCAATTGGTAGACGAAGGTATCTACTGCGTATAAAAAGATAGAACCTCAAGAGTGTCACGAAGCAGTTTCTAATCAAAGCGAATATTTGAAAAAAGAACCAGGGGCCAGAGTTTAAATTTGACTTTGATAAACAATCTTTATTCACTTCATAGTTAGGAATTTTTATTTATGTACTGAAATAGTTAGCGTTAATTTTGAGAGAAATAACGTTTATTACCATAACTAACCAATATCGTTTTAATTAGTCCCTTGTTACTCTGTTATTTGCAATTGTTCTCGGGCACTGTCAAATCTAAATTAACCGTTCTGGCTGTTCGATTATAATAAAAATTTAATTTTGGATAGATATAGAACCTTCAACCGGATATTATTATTATTATAGATAGCAAATAAAGACCTTATTTAATCATATGTAATGAAATCTGCTAATCATAAACGTATCTCATTTTAACTTATGACGACATATTTATCATGGGTTAATAAGTAATGAAATATCGACAAATTGGGAGCGATACGTCTCACTTTACGAAAAAGCTGTCACGTACATCTATTATTAAAAGCTTTGCAAAAAATAGTATAGCCTTCTCCAATCTTTATTGAATTTGTAGCCCTTGAGTAAACAACCGAAAAGTTGTGGGCTTCAACTGCAAACTTTGTCCGTAACATTTTTTTTATTGGTTTTATTGGCAAACTGTGTATGTATCAAAACTTTATTACTTGGTTATATATTGTCATGTTAATTAATTTATAAATACACATTATATTGTATGTGGTTTTTCAGTAAATAAAAGTTCGTAGAGTTCATTTGTTTTTAAGGCAAGCACCTCTTCAGAGAAAAGCCAACCGAACAGATAGACAATAGGAAGAATAAGAATGTCTCAGTTCCTATTACCTTATAAAAACTACATTAATATAAATATCCCGTTTTTTTCACTTTAAATATAACAATTGGGACCTTGATTATCAAAGATATTCAATTTTTATATGCGATAAGCACAGTGTTCATATAATTTCATTCGGTTGAAATAATTACAAGGAATAAATGTCTTTTCATTGACCGAATAATATTTATGACCACAAAACTATTAAAGTCCTAAAAAAGAGGTAATTCTTGCATTATTTATATAGTCGTCTTTATTTCCAAATATGTATATATATTGAATACGGCTTTGAAATAAATCAAAAACTAATAAGTATAAAACTGAAATAGCAAATTGTAAACTACAACAATTTTAATAAGTTTGGTCTTTGGCAATGTAATGATACCTGGATACCTGGAACTCACACATACTACTCACCAAGTCTACTTTTACACAATGGAAGTTCTCAGTCAACATCCACATAATAGAACGGTACAAATCCTTGACGGAACTTAAATTTACCGGGAATTATTTGAGCGAACCGACAAAGGATTACTTAAGCTGAAGTATACTCATGTTTGTTGAAAATAATTGAAATCAATTGAATTTATAATTGTGGATAGCTTGGGGTAAATCTTACGGTCAAATATAGGTGTATTTTTTGGCTATTGTTATTTTTTTACAACACTAATTATAGTCACACTTTTGTATGGTTGACTAGTTTGGAAATGAGTATTATTTGTTAAATAAATTTAATAGTTTATAATTGATTTATGTTGACGTTTTGAGTTAAAATAGCGCTACACTGTCCTTTTCTTATGATAAAGATGGTGTAAACTGTCTGCAAATTAATACTCAGAACCCTTTTCAAACACACTTGTCCTAAATATCTTCTCAATTGAAATATTTTCCGAACTATTTTAATTATATCTGTAAATTTTGTTGATTATGGAATTTATTTAAAATTTGACTGAATAAATTATGAATGAATAATTCATTCTACATTATCATATTAAATACAGATAATAAATAGACTGTTTTAATATTTTATGGTCTTCAACCAATTTATAACAATTACAGCGCTTGAAAAGTTAAATTCAGCACAAATTTCATAACAGTACAAGGCTTGACAATGGACGCGATTTTGTGCAAGTCAGCAAAACCCTCGCTTACGAGTTTGGCCGAGTCAGCTGTTTAAGCGGAGATTGCTCAAAGTATGCAAAGTTAACGGATGGAGATAACAAAGGTTTAACTACAAGTAATTTTGAAGCTTGTACAAATAAAGTGCTTTATATATAAGTAGTTTATAAAAATTTTGATTTGTATTTCAATATCATTTATTTAAAAAGGGGTTAAAGCCGAAAGAAACTCGTTGACTGATTCATTTTCCCCTATCTACATATTAAGGGAAGTAAATGGATTGAAATATTAGACGTCTATTGAATAAGATTCGGTTCCAATTTTCGCTTGAAGTAATTTCAATAGCGTTCAATAAGTGTCTGTAACAGTCGAACGAGTAAGATTTATTAAAATATTGTCTGTGTTAGTTAAAGACTAATTCGTTCGTAAGATAAGGCAATAAGTGACATACAATTTTATCTGATATTTTTAATCCAGTGTTGCTATATAAAAATAAAACTTCTTTAACATATATGAAAACACGTACTTCGCTGATGTGATATTAGTGTCACCATTGATACATAATATTATTCGAACTTTAAAAATACCTATTTTTAAATTCATTCAAGTGTCATTTTTATCAATGCAGTTATTACACACACATATTAATGTGTCACACATATAAATACCTTATTTCATATACGTTATGCTTTTGTGCGTGTATTCAAACTGTAATTTAGAGAAGTCAGTAAATGCACTGGTTACTGTGTCGACCTTTTTGACACATATTTCTGGTTATACAAAATTTTAATTATATCAATCGGATTTACAAGCCCACACTAGATTTTGTGTCAAATGTTTGAGAGGGCTAAAGGCTTATTAATTTAATACGATACAATATCCTGAAGGGAGTTAGAATTAAGGTATGATGTGGATTGTTCAAAGAGAAAACCGAAATCACAGAATGAAATGAAACTTTGTAAGTCACGCAAAGTTCGCGAAATGTCCCTGAGGTGTTGCCAGTACACAAGTCGAGCATTTGGTGTGGAAATTAATATACGCAATTTTACTTTATCAAATAAAACTTGAATGTTACTGTGATTGTATAGCTTTTTAAAATCAAAATTGAAATTGTACGCAATAAATTTTATATTAATAACAGTTTTCAAATTGTTATTTTCATAAATTATATAATTCATACCACGGCATTCAAAGAGTTCTGCCTCAAAATTTGTTGCATCTTTGGAATACTAAATGTTACGAATTCAGCAGTTTTAGTATTCAGAAGTTAGCTCCAATACGAAGTGTAAATTCAATATTCCTTGAAATATTAAATTCCCGTCAATACTGGAAATGCTTTGTCAAGATTTCATTATTATTGTTAAAGATACCATATAATTAAGCTGTACACAATTCAGTACTGTAAAATAAAATTCTGTTATTTTCTTGAGGGACAGATTATTTAACAAAGAAATATATTAGCAACCTAGAAAAAATATATTTTACGTCTTACTAACTGTAACGAAACTTGACATTTGTATAATATGGTGATGCAAATTTAAAAAGGAAACATTTATACATAAACATATATATATAAATATATATATATATACATATATAAACATATATATATATACACTAAATAATTCGAGTTAATTAGGCCTCGCTCAGTATACAAGCCTTGGCCACTCAGGTTACCCTAATGACCGCATCCCTGATTTTCAGCGAGGTCATTAAAACGAAAGAGAACGCTTATACAAAAAGACAATATATAGGTGAAACAGAATAAAAAGTTAAACCCGTTAAACATGTTTGTGTTAAGCGTAGACTTCAATGAGTTGTTTCTTGGAACATAAGGCTATCAGGATAACAAGTCAAGTATGAAAGGTTATAGGATAATGTTTAAAACGGCTAACTGTTAGATAATTTTATTTTTTAATTTTTTTTAAATGAATTCGCTTAAATATTAGATTAGTCTACTCATCATCTTCAATATTTCCTAGGCAGTATAGCATAGGTTATTTTTAATAACAATTATAATAGCACCTTCTAAACACACGCCGCAAAGGCTCCGTTGCGGCTAAACTTAATTAGAAAAGAAAATAATTCGTAAATTGAATTTTAATAGATTTTTATTACTTATGAATGAAATAATTAATGCTCAGTATTAATGCTCACTTTATTGCATACAATTTGAAATGAACAGAATATAAACATTCCTGAGATACAGTTATTCGTTTGAAACATAGTTTCCGCTTTTCGAACAAAACTGTCCGATTTAATCAAGGCTCCTAAAATAATGACAATTCTGGTTCTCCAGAATCCTCAGAACGTTGATATATTCATGTTGATAATATCAATCAAAATGCCTAAATTTCATTCAATGATAAGGTCATACTGCAATGTTTTAATTCTTGGGGTTAATTCAAGTTCCATCAGCAAGCTACTTTTCCATTCGTTTCTTGAACCTTCACTTAAATCCTGTATTAAGCGTGTACCTTTTTTGAGGCATTTTTGATTATAATAGAATAAAACCTTAGGCCAAGTCAAGCCGGTTTTATTGAGTTAGCATGCGAGAACATTTTCACCCCATAAAAACGTTTGGAACGTTGGAAATCGGATAACGAATACGTAAATCTTTAATGACTCCCAATTTTCATGAGAGATAAATTCTATGTCAAAACATTTCGTTAGACAAGATATTTACACTGTATAATTAGGATTTCATTCAAGAGATCTTCAAAGTTTTCATGTAGTGATGATTAATTCATGAAAAGAGGCCTCGCAGGTAAGGCTTGTATTTTTTAATATAAAAATCAATGACGCATACTTTCAGTGTATTATATATATATTTAGCCCGCGGGGATGCGGCCCCGCGGGCTAAATATTGTAAAAAAATGTAATTTTAAACAGTATTATTTTTCGTGTATGTAATCTTTAACCACCCTTTACTTTTAAACCTATCAGAACTATGAATTGATCACACTACAAACATGAACCACTTATCCTCTAGGGATTGTAATACAAGTCCCTATTTTAATTCATTGGAAATCCTTTATGTTGCAGACAAGGTTTGAATAGATATACCCTAAAATATTACGCAAAGTCGCGGAAAAGGTAGTTCAGTGGCCACGGTCTGTATCCGAGTAATGTAATCTTACATATAGAATTTATTCAATTAATATATTATAAACACAGTATTCATTATATTATTAAAGAAAAAAAAGGACACGTTTATTCGCACACACACAAGGCAATAACAACAACACAATAGGTGAATTGAAAATATTAAAAGTTAAAAGACTCACTTAACTTACAGGTAACTAAAATAAATACTACTACTATATGTGAATGCTATAAAACCTTCAACATTAAATAGCTGCTATTGCGTTGTTTGTTTTTTATTATATTATTTAACTCCTCGAGTGCTTTGCATTAGTGGTTCATCGAACAACTGCCACAGAACTGAGAAGAAGTTCAATTTTGTTATTATCACACAGATGTCAGCGTGAACCATAGATAATGTTAGAAGTTAATATATTCTATGGCTTTGTAAATATTTTTACGTACAAAATGTAAGATCTATACTCTATAGGATTCATTTTTCACGAGATCCGCAGTTCTGCCGGCGACGAACTTTAGAATTCATTGTTTCAGCGTAGCTATTAATTATACTCGAATTCATACTTGGGCTCATTAGTGGTATTCATTCGCATTCGCAATTTTACAGATTGTAATTAAATGCCTTACGGTTTTTTTTGTAGGTTGTAGATTTTGACAGTTTAAAATAACAGGCTGACTATAAAAATATTTTAATTAATGATTTATTACCTCAAGATTTTCAGTGCAATATACCTCCACTTCGGAGGTTTCTTTTTCAAGCGGTCGCGTTTGAGGTGAACATTTGACTTTTATATTTATTTATGTATTTTTCACATAGAATAGTATTAAACGCAAATAGCTTTTTATTACAAGGGCTGATAATAAGTTTGGGTAACAGAAAAATGGAAACACAATATCCTTTAATTATCATAATATCTTGAAAGGATTGACATGAGATATGTTTTAAAATCATACATTGTGTTATAAATTGAATTTCATATAGTATGCATGTGTTAAACCACAGTATTGGCAGTTGGCCAGAGTAAAAACCCGATAAAGATTCCTTTAGGTATCATTTTATACATTTTAACCACATTTGATATTGAAATGTGTATAAATTGATTTTTTTTACATATTTAAGCCTTTGCTATTTTCTATTATTGTTATTGTTGTAAGGGGAGCAAAAATAAAAGCGACGTCGCTGGAGGGTCGTGAATACGCTACCGACCTTTTTAGAATTGCTACGCTCTGTTCTTAAAGGCAATAATATTAATAACAAAGTAATGCTTGCTAGGACGAGTTTCATCTACTATCAATTCAATCCGCAACCACACTGTTTTCTGGGCTTGAATAACGCTCGTATTTCCTGAATCAGTCTCTTACATAGAGGTAAACTTGCTACTAATAGTAAGCTATCTGGGGCTGCACCATCTTTTGTATTGCTCGAAGGAGGTGAGACGGGCTAACCTGTCCTCCAAGTGTTATACCAAACCAAAACCCATACTACAAGCGATCAATGACCAGAGATGATGGTAAGCTGATGAGATATCTAGACGCTTACCAGCTTCCTATATATATATATATATATATAAAACATGTGCCTGATTAAGTACGAGAGCGACCCTAGGGCCCTTTCCATTGGGTCTAATAGGTCTGCCAGAGATGGTGTTAGTGAGTATTGCCCACTTCGTCTCTGAAAAGCAGATACACTAACGTCGGTTGACTCCCACATATCCCTTCTCCTTTGGGACCAGGGATTGCGGAAATGCATTTTCACCTCGGATAAATAAAAGCTTCATATACCCCTTGGCTCGGAAAATAAGCCTTGTATATACCCCTTGGCTCCAAATTTTTTATGAGAACTACGTATTTTCATATTTGTCATTACACGAGCACTCACGAGCTCACGTGAATGCCCATAGGCGGCGACTTCACCTTTCGTGTGCCTCCTGCTTTGCCCCCTCTACAATAAATGAAAGGTATTTGAAAAAGTAATGTACACTACACTTTCCTAAATGTAAATATTTCTAGCGTATTTATTCGCATCACTTAAAATGTACGCGAGATTAATATTTGGATTCCATTTCGTAATGTAAACATATTTGAGATGTATATCATATATATGTATATAAGTTTATATTCAATTGTAAGTAATTCCTTCAAAAAAAAAGTCAGTCAGTCTAGTAAGACTGATCCGATGAGCGAGTAGCAAGTAGTTACTCGCAAAAAAAGCCTTCCCAACTGCGTATTGAACGTGACCACTAAATTAGATTAATTAAACGAAGCCACAATCAAATAAAAAGTATAAAGGATCTATTTGTATTATGAAGTTACTGGGATTAGGAAGCGAACGTGAGGAGCGTCGAAGATTCAAGTCTTAACTCTGTAAAGCTTTATATTATTCAAAACTATCAATTTCACATTGTCTTACTGTGACTGGACCGGACTTATCTCCGTAAATAAAATTTTATCAATGTGTTTTTATATACCCCCACGTGGCATTATAAAGGGGCCATTGTTTCTCTTCACGTCAAACCTTGTATTGATTAAACAATCCTGGTGTCCATTTTAAATATAATCTACGACCACCTATTTTGTCATCCAGATTTATTTAAACATAATATTATATTTATATCAGTTTTTTTATGAAGGAGTTATTACTGTTAGTATAGTGTTTATGTACAGACAGATCTGTCATCAGTCATCAGACTGATACCTGGTATAATTAGGCTGATTATTGGTATTTTGAAACTGATTACTGGTATTATTAGGCTGATTATTGATATTTTGAGACTGATTACTTTTATTATAAGATGGATTGATTTATTGCGTTGTCGTATTTTGTAGAACTTTATTTTATAACGGATTTGGGGGTAAAAAAGTGAATTCAACTATGAATTGATTCGTATTTAATATTTATTTATTTGCGACCTACATAATATGTATTTGGGTATCATTACTATTAATATAATTGTACTCTAAACGTTTCAATTCTAGCTAAGTTAGCGACGTATACTGGGAAATACGTAAATGAAATAATAATAACCTAACAAACTCTGTCGTAGTCATCAATTAGGATTAACTTTCAAATAACGTTTGGTCACAGTACTTTTTAATGGATCGGACGCTTTCTTGGTAAATATATTACATTCACCGTAACATAGTAGTTGAGCAGTTCATTATTGGCTGTCCATTGGTACTTTAAGTTTTTGTATGGTTATAAAAAGTTTTCAGTTTTCTATTGTTTTTATACCACTACACCGCACAAGAATTTATATTCATTACCACTGAGACCCTGGTTGAGTGTGAGAGCCACCCCAGGGCCCTATCAATGCGGTCTTGTATGTCTACATGAGGTGGTTTAAATCTGTCAGCGTGAGTCCCTTATATCCCTGCTCCTTATTGTTACCAAGGCATGTGGAAATGCATTTCTATTTTCCACTTTCACCAATATAAACACGCACAAGAAGTGTCCAGTTTTTCAGGAGAATGCTTAACAATATTAGCCACGAAGCAACTGAGTAAATTACTAACAAGCATCTAATAAATGCTGCTCACAAAATGGGCATTTAGTTTAGATTGTTGCTTTGGCCTATACAAATCTCCATTAGTATTCGTTGGAAGTGCAATTGTAATTGCTTAAATTTCTGTTGACAGTCCGAACGTATAGCCCGCACTGCAGGATTATCGCTGCGATTTTCAAAAGAGAAAAGTTCTTACTTTACATTCATATCTCTTAAAAGTTGTCATTTGCGTGAAATTTTCAAAGCATTCGAACTATGACTGATACGGTTTGGATTTATTTTATTATATCTGTCCCCAAACATCTTATGAGCTAAATATATTTAAAAAACAATAAACTTATGAGATAATAAAACTAGGTTTACACATAAAACAATTAAATGGGAACTTGAAACATTATACAATAACAAAATGCAATCATCATAATACGAACAAGATACGACATACATGTGAACTCTACCAGGATTCAAAGGTTTGTTTTTAAGGTGTATAAATGCCTCTACGAAAGGTAAGTAGAGAGTCGGCAAAAACATCAACCGACTCGTCCACATTTACAATACAATTATGCAATCATGTTTTTAATAACCATACGCTTTTAATTGTATTCGTGTATCGTATGCTGTTTGCTTTGCGAAAAACTAGCAGTGCGACAACACTACAAGTGATGGCTAAGCGTAATTGCTTACATTTCTGTTAATAGTCTCTTAGGAAAACCAGCTCGTTAGGGCAATTGCTCGCGAGAATTGTCTATGGAATCTCTGCGGACAGCTGGAGCCATTAGTTATTAAGATAAACTTTTGGTTTATATTATATAAAAAGTTCGCTTTAAATTATTAAACGATCAAACCTTATAAATAAATGTAAAGCAAGGTTATAAACTGAGTTACAAACAGAGCAAGGTTACAAACAGTTGACATTTGACAATTCTCTCTCTAATAAAAAACAATAATACGTTTTTTATATTACATCTGTCTCTTATGTGCTGAATATATTTAAAAATCAATAAACTTATAAGATAATAAAACTAGGTATACACATAAAAAATTATATGGGAACTTGAAACATTATACAATAACAAAATACAATATATATAATAATAATTTGTAATTTGATGTGTTATTGTTCTTCTTAATTATAAGGCTGGTATGAAATCATCAACAATAAAACCTTTTTTAAGAACTATACAATATTTTAAAAACATAATATGTTTTCAGAATCGGTAGTTAACACTGATGTATATTAATGACATCCATATGTTTCATTTATATTTCAGTTATATTAGTTATAGAACGCCGTCGATTCTCAGAATACGAACTTTCTATAAACCGCTTCAATAACAAAGGTTCATTCTCTAACAAAAGTCGGGGAAATAGTGCTTTTAGGTATTCTGAAGATAAAAGCGAACGTAAAATACAGAGCTCAATGCTTCGTCACAGATAGCAACAACCCTATCTGTCAGAGTAAAATAATTTCTTTGTTTCTGATTTTAGCACGATTTTGACACTGATATACCGCATTGAACTTTAATGGTTTTAAAACCTTCCTGATTCGAATAGCAACCTTAACTGTATAGTACATCAGGTCAAAATTTACCTTAGGTTGTCCTAAGGTCCTGTTGGACAACAGTCACCCACAATTGTTGAACACACCGAGAACCAAAATGTACCTTTTTTTAAAATCCGCCAACTGGATCGATATTTAGAGGCAGATAGAAGAATTTATAATTAAATTTATTTTATTTTTAATTGATTTATTTATTTATATTTTAATATTAGTACCTTTTTAATGTTTGTTTGATAAGTCTTCACTTTTACCAATATGTACAATGAATAACAGTGAATAAGCTACTTAAAGTTGAGAGTGCTAGAAGATCTCGTCACCACTTAAAGTCAGGTGGAATCGCGGTCACGTGTTGTCCTACTTTTAAACTTGCTTTATCTTATTACATTATTTTTTTCCAACTCCAAATATTGCTAATATAAATATGTCTATAAAAAACCATGTATATATAACAAGGCGTGAGAAATGCAAGTAAAACAGGGCCTCAGGGAAAGCCTTCGTTTTCATTGTCAGAGAAACACAAATGGTATGAAATCAGTAAAATCTAAAAAGAACCCCGCTATGTACATTGGTACATTATCATTTCACCACACAACATAGGCTAATTTATCGTTCCTTAAATTGAATTTATCGCATTTTCGTGGCGATTCTACGTACGTGACTGAGGACAATTCTCTTGTGCCTTATATTTGGGATTCCCTTCCACGTGTTTACGTGAAAGCGAATCTATTATTTCAAAGAGCATTTAATAGGATTCGTCAGAGTAGACTAATGAATAGCATTCTATTGTTATATACTGATTTTCATAATAAGAAATAATTACTTACACCATAGATTATTTAAAACAGTTTTATTAAATTGCCAGAAGAAATGTCGTTTTAACGAAAACTTATAATAATGAAATGCGTTTATGTTCTATTATTTCTTGTTTATATAAACAGAAGTCATACTAGCGTCCCATTAAATGAAAGCCTCTTTACTAAAGAAAAGCAATAAAAGCTAACGTAATCTCTCTTCCGACTGGCGTATAATTTTAGTGGGATTCGGAACGCCTTTTCCTTCGAACAAAGCACAATACAAGTTTAAAGCTTTTAAGAGAGACCGGGCGTGATTACTGGCAATATAATACTAATTCGAAAATAGAACGCTAGTAAAGTATTAGGCGAGTTTATCCATAGCCAAAAATAATTGTCTTTGATTAGTGTAAGTAAACAAAAAGACGGTATTTATTAGTTGCTCAAGAGTAGTAAGCGTTTAGCGTGACCGCTATATATAATGTTGAATCTCATATATAAAATTTCTGTGTCACAATATTAGCTACCGTACTCCTCCGAAACGGCTTGACCGATGTTTACCAAACTTTATACGCGTATTCAGTAGTTCAGAGGATCGGTCAAGATCTATTTTTTATATTCCTAAGGTAAGGTTGTTCATCCTAAATATTTAAAAAAAAAATTTGATTGTTCTTGTTTGTATGCATTAAAATACAACCATATTTTTTTTTTACCAACCCCTTTTTATGGCCATTTTAGTAATCCAATCATTTTCATCCCGCTCGATAACTGATCAATCGTCATTTCATTAGTTATCCCCCGTCAGTTATTTTTTGTCTACACTAGAGATAATTTTTATGGCTAAGCAACGTTTACCGATTAAGTCAACTATAAGAGTCTATTGATTTACTGCTATATTACAAACAAACCTAACTAAGGTCTTTGTCAAAGCAGTACCCACTCTGGGAGCACGCTTGACGATACACGATTGAGAGATTAATTATTGCTTGGTTTCAATTTAATTGTCTCGAAGTCGAACTTATTTTTTAAATATGCTGCTTTGTTCATCATTTACTTTAATCGATTCAATTTTTATATAGGTTAAAAGAAAGTTGTGAGTACATAGGACCATTTTGAACCATCTTAAATCTAAATGACTACGCCTGATCACAAGAGTAAAGCAAGTGAATGTTAATACTATATAATATATATATATATACATTTTAGTATATTTTAAGAAAAGTTGAATAAAATATTGTAAATTTGATATAGCCTAAAGGCTTTATCAGAGAAAGATATCGCTATATTCCCGAATATTTACATAAATAACCAATGAATATGATTTTCAGTGTTGGCTTTCTGCTTTCAATTTATGTTTGAGGGCTTAAGGAGAAACAACAATTTATGAAAAAGTAAAGCGTAAGCTAACAAAAATATATTATTTTATTATAAAGACCTTCTTAAATTTAATTTTCTTGATAAATGATCAGCTCCGTTCACTGTACAATTTATGGTACAAAGCTATGAATTAATGTGTATTTACTCAGTTTCATGTTTATGCATATCGATCAGATCGAAGATCCAGAAAGTTAATCAGTCAATGAAACATTTGTCTGAATAAGTCGCTTATATTTAAAATACATTATTATACAGACGACATTTCATGTAGTCATTAGCATTTTAAATGAAGCAATTAGAAAAAATAACAAAGTATTTGTTTTATATACGTTTTAATAATATTATTATAGTGGAACTGTCTCTGTATATATTTATATATATACAGAGACAGTTCCACTCAATTTGTAAACATTTCCAGAGAAATACGGGAGGGTTGAGACGGTCGCAATTTGTCACTAAATTCCATACATATGACTCGTATCACTCAGTGGAATTTACATGTACTAGCATTTTATCACCGGGTTTACTGAAAAGTTTCTTGTTATATAGTACCGTTGAGTACATTTTGTTCTTGGTAAATGATGTAGCGTATACGTATTTACATTACTTTTCTTTTTCTTAACAAATTGGTTGAATTCAAACAAACCTCGTTTATTAAAATTGTCTTGAGTCAACTCAAGTATGACATTTTTTTCATCAAAGTTTTTTTTATAGAAGAGGGGGCAATTGAGCAAGGACCGTGAAGGTGAAATCGCCTGTATAATGCGTTGTCTTTTAAGATGTGGTATGCTCTTTTCTTGAAGGACCCTAAGTCGTATTGGTTCGTAAATACCGTGTCGGCAAACGTAAAGTAATAATAATGTTTATATACATTAAATAAATTTTACTATAGTTGCTATTGCAGACTTATATATATAAAATTATACTGGGTTAACAAAAAGCAGTATATTGTCAATATATATAAATTTTGGTTAAGAGGTAGATAAATGTCTTCAGACGAAGCACGTCAAAAATGTACATAGGACAAGCGATGTCACCCATGTATGTTCACACGGCCATTTACTTGCATGAATTTTAAAAGTTTTACTTACATTAATTTCTATTAACTTTGAGCTTTTTTTGTATATAGACAAATTTAAATAACTACCATGCCTTTTTAAGCCGTGAATTAAGCGGGTTTTTGAATCCTAAACTTCACTTAAATGCACTATTGAAATTCACTTACCGAGATACGAAATTATTTATGTATGTAAATAATGTTCCATATAAAAGCATTGTTATTTATTTATTTAATAAGGCACACCAACAACACACATATAAACATAACCCGAACAAAATTACAAAAAATAAAACACACACAAGGCATGTATGTGCATAAATTATAGGGATGCACAGCATTACAGGTATACAGTTTTAAAAAACAACCAAACAATCATACAAAAAACAAAGAAAAAACTCTACACACAAAAATAAAACAAAAAATTAACGTTCCTAAATTGGAGTCTATTGGCGAAACAAGGTCCGCAACAATTTGCGTCTGAAGACATGGAGACTATCACTAAATGGATCAGCGTCGCATGTCCTCAGAGCACAGTTCATCGATGACAGGCATCTCATGAGTGGACTGTTACAACCTACATTTGTCCTCGCTATCTGGGTGTAAAAAAGATTACATGGTTTTCTAGTCCTACTATTTATTAAAAAATTAACTTTTTCCAAAATACTTGGCATATCTATGGTACCTTTAATGAGTTTAAATACAAATAAAATGTCCAACATTATTATTATACTAACTTTTGTTTAATTGAAATATAACTTAATTGAGCGAATCAAATACACGTTAAGTCTGCGAGTTAAGCATATACGATTGCTGGCATATATCCAAACTGTAATAATGCAAGTTGAGGCGTACAATTAGCTGTTTAATGGTTATTAAACTTTGTTATCGTATTTTTATTGTCTGACGTCGGATTTAATAAACTGGTTTTTATTATGACAATACACGTTACAAAGAAACTGTTTAATCTAAAAACAATTTATTGAACGTGGGGATGACGCGGGATAGCGTGAGTGTCCTCTCATTTGAAGTTTATGTGGAACTTGTGTTGCAGTGACAACACTTGAGCTTTTACAAAAACACTTTGTTAGGTTTGATCTTAAAAGTATTTTATAACGTATGTGTTTGGAAGTTGGATCAGGAATGATTGATGAGTGGATAAGGATGACGTATTTAAAGGATAGATTTAGGGTAGGGGTTGTGTGACGGGAATAAACAATAAAGACTTATATCTAATTATAATTAGGCTTATATCTAATTATAATTAGGCTTATATCTAATGTGGGTATGTAACAAAGTACATCATCGAGTGAAGCAAACGATCTTGCGTGAATACTGCGAATTTTTAAAATAAGACACAATTTTTCGTTGTATGAAAATAAAAGAAAATCGTAACAAATTCATGCAATAATGTAGAATTTCTTACATAATCGTTCGTTGGACTTATACAGCTAATTGGAATTGGTTGTTTAATTGGAAAGATGTATTTGAATGCGACTAAGAAACTTTCAGTCGGTAGTTACGACTTCGAGACAAAAACTTCAGTACGCTTATGGCTATAATTTTTGTCGTTCTCATATTGCGTTTATCGAGTTTAATGTATAATTTCGGAATAGTTAATGCCCAAGTAATGCAGAATTTAATTTACTAATAAGTTTTCTCAATTCAAGAACCTTATAAAAAATACTTGACGGTTCTTCTCGGTAGATAACTGCCTTCCGAACCGGTTGTAGTGTGAAATTTGACGATTCAAAAGTGTCCTTATAAAGACCTACTTGAATAAAGATATTTTGAGTTTGAGTATGAATTTAAATCGGTTATTACACGGAAATAATTTGAGCTTATTATTATAACAATGATTATATCACGGATATTGCTGATTTATTAGGCTTTATCAAACATAATTGATGTTAATAATGTTTGACTATGATGTTAATTAGACTATAGATGTATAACTATGCAATGAATAGTGGAAGGTAAAGCCTATCTCTATCTCTTTCCCTAATTTACTCTATCTATCGTGAACTCTATCCCTCTCTACGTTAACTATAACCCACCACTTCCCTTTTAAATCCTTCACCATTACCGGTTAGGGTCCGCAACACATAAGCTTAAGCGCTGCAGCAAAAATAATGAAAAAAAAACAAAATAATAATGCTCTATACAAAAATTAATGCACAATTGAGTTCGTTACTAAATTACAACCGGAAAGTATTTAGTTTAAATGTATCAGAAATGGTTGTCGCCGTGTTGATTTAATGAAATCGTGGTTTGAAATGTTTGATTGAATATGGCTTGATCGGAATCCGAGGGTACTCTGATAGATTGCTCCACTTTTATTGCTTGTTTTAATTGGACAATTTATTATCGCTGATATTTTTTTTAATATCAAAACAATGAAAACAACCTGATAAAATGTTTTATGCAAACAAAATGGCGTATCACATTATTGATAATTGGTAATAATGAAAAATCTTACTGTGAATATGTTATTGTGAATCCATTGGGTAGCCTTCGGGATTCCCGAAGGTCCTTCTTTTATCATAGGTATAAGAAGAAAAGAATGGTAGTCCACTAGTAAATAGTCACCTTACCATTCTCTTTGAGGCACATACTTAAATGAGTGTTGAAGGGCGGGGTAAACCTTTTTTTTTCATGTGATTCGCCTCCTCGTTTTTTTAACAAGTAGATCATATTTAAAAATCATCATCACATGATGCTTCTCATGTTGTATGACTTTTACACAAATGTTATATGCGTATATTGTGATTTAAATAATATAAATTATTGTACCGGTGATCCACGAGATGCTTCCTAGCTCAGCGTATAAGCATCGCGATACAGCGAGGAAATGCCGCCAGCATTGTGGGTACTCTGCCACACGGACCAAACTTTTTAAATTTGTTTTAGTTTTGTGTTTTGTTTTATTTTAAGTTACTTATATTAGTTAGGTTAATATTAATAATTTGTATAACTTAATGTATTTTTTAATAATAATGCTTAGCAATTAATTATTAATAATAAATAAAGTACTATATTGTTAAGCATTAAGTTAAGCGTCGGTCAAGATTTCACTGGACATTGTTATTGTTTCGAGTGGTTTATTCTTAGTTTGTAGCAATTAGTGAAACTTGGCGTGTCCAAGCGATGTGAGATAAATATAACAAGTTACTGCAATCGTATAAACTTCATTGAATTGCTTTTAAGACTCATGATAGTTTTTTTTTTTAAATAAATCAAGAATTGATTGGTTGGTTAGGTGGGCTAGTTGATCTAGATAATATGTATTAATAAGTATATAATACGTAAAAAGTATATCAGTGTTAGGAAAAAACACAAGCTAGTAATCGCTTACCGAGGAACACGGGACGTGTAAAGATAAATAATGAATAACGCGTTTAAATAATAATACAAAGACTGGCTGGCATGAATTGTAATAGTCTTTTAACATCTATATGCCGTTTCATATCTACTTATTCCGACAGTCATCGTAACGTCACAGAATGTACGTGCCTGGTATTCAGTACCGGATACCCAAGACTTGGTGGTTTCATTAAGCGTATAAGCTTCCACTCTGTAATAGCCAGCTCTGTAATAGCTATTGTACTCAGCCATAAGGATAAAATTTATTTTAGCGTTTGTTTTATTTTATGTGTACATACTCGTATTAAGTTAAAATTAAAATTATTATTACAGGTGAAGAGTTTCTTGCCAGTTCTTCTCGTCAACTATACGCCCTTGATTTGGGTACTGGCAGTAAATGTAAATGTAGAGTCAACACTTTGTATAAATTTTTTTTAAATAATTTTATGTGCACTCATATATACGTTCAAAGTTACTGGCTGACTACTGGCAACGTATGAAAATTACAATTTTCATAAAGCTTTTTAAGTGAAACCGTGACAGTCAATTAACTATCAATCAGTGCCACATCGAATTACAAACAATTAGACTTAAGCGAAATGTATAATAAAAGCCTTAATTGAAGTGTTAAGTTTCATTTAATTGCTACTGGCGTTAAGTGTCCTAATATAACCATTATCGTACTTAGCTTTGCCATGATTTGTCATGACTTTAAAAGGATTGACAACTATGACTAATCCTTTTATAAGTCTAATTATAGAAAGATAAGATAAGATATAGTTTGGGTGGAGATCGCCTGTAAAGTACTGGAAACTAGTACTTTACAACAACTACTATAATATATTCATTATAAGATTGAATTAAACTTCGTGGATATTTTTATTATTTTTAAAGACGTGAATACGTGTTCATCGCAGATCTGAACGCTTAAAACGACGTAGAGATTGTAGCCTTCACTTAAATCCATTTTTTTTAATTTAAAAAAGGGTACTATACTAACACTAAATATACTTCTACCATCCGTAAGATGAGCCTCGGGGCCAAAGCATATTCATCAGGGAGCGACCTGTTTTATTTCTACGTAAAAATCATTTTTTTTAACAATAAACAGCTCATTATACAAATTAATAAAACATCAACGGCAAACAAAGAAACAAACGTTTCAAATTAAAAATTAATTCACAAACTTGATTTAGGAAAGATTTTAATTAATTAAGAAGCAACAGGCGGGTCCTAATTGAGTTTCAGAACTATCTACCACTAAAACGAACAAAACGCCCGCGGCCACAGAAACTATTAAATCCTAACCAACTTTGCTTGGCCCACAATTTATAGATATATAATTTTAACCGAAATAATTTATCATCTGTTTACGGAAAACTATATTTCCATAGAATGTATCACACTAGTGTTAAAACGTAACCAACAAGCATAATAAATATTACAAATGTCTGAATCATAAATATGTTTGTATACATTAAAGACTTTAAAATCTTTACCTTTGACTCTCTGTAATATTATACTTTCAAAGAACGCCTTTGAAAGCTTAACTATTATACTAAGAAAAGTCTGGACCCTTGACCATTTTGTTTAAAATCAATTTAGCGCTTTATTTTTGACCCATATTTGTATATTACCACCTCTGTGTTACTTTACAAATGACTCGGTCTTGAAATACTGTGGTACTGTGCAGTAAATTAATGTAATATTCGGTTGTCGTTTTTAAAATAAACTTATTTTTAATTTATGTTAATAAATATAAAGGGTTTTCATAGAATAAAAATTATATTTAGTTGGGTCCTTTATTATGAGGCTCGTAAAAAATAACACTAGGCATTCTCTTGTTTTAGCTCCAATTGCCGCCCTGATAATTATAAAAATCCGCAGTATCTCTCATATTCAAACTCAAAATATCTCTCAAAGTGTCTTTACAAAGACACTTTTGAATTGTCATTTGTGACAATGATAAGGCCAAAAGTTTCAAACTTGAAAGTCGTCTGAGCTTTTTAATATTATTTACTTTAAAAATCTTATCGGAAGAGTGAAAATATCGTATGTCCGAATAAAAATACCTACTTTATGTATACCAGGTCCTAGTTTCAAGTCTCTAAGCTTCCCAAAGGGCTGGTTGCTAACTAATAGTAATATGAATCCAAGAAATTTATATTCAACGACGACCATCTTAAACCATTACCCAGTCCGTGCTATCTTTTACCCATGGGTCTTCGGGCTTAACTCAATTTTTTATTCTCCGTTGCGAGTTTCAAATTTTCTTAAAACTTTTGAATAAACTCAGCGAAAGCTCCTTTGCAAGCTTTACCAACTCAGTACGCTTGTTAAATAAGGTTTACATATTGATCAGGGTACTGATTTTTTTGAAGTTACATTAACCTTTTTTTCTTTTTTAACAAATTTAAACTTTGTATCTCCGTGCACTTCACTTATTTATCATAGATTTGTGTAATCAAGTTGTGTTTGAATCAGTAATAATAAGAACAATTTATAACAAAAAATAATAATACTAACTTTAACAACATATAAGACAATCAAAAATTAAGAAATAGAGGACATAAGGCGGCCTTATCGCTGAAAAGCTATCTCTGCCAGGCAAACGGAGTGATAAAAATATAAAATAAAAAAAATAGAAGTACTACAGAACTACCTTTTTATGTGTAGGTTCAAAATGAATTTGAATTCAGAAAACCTTCAAAAACCAGTCCAACTTACCATAATACCACAGCATTTAATCATTGTTAATATATTTTTCTTCTTTATCTTATCTATGGGAAATTTAGTTTAGTTCAGACACGGCGACTAGTCACAAAGCTAAGGTGGCTTTTTTTTTAAATTGGTTCGTATCCTTAAGACCGTGAACCTAAACTGAACCCATTTCACAGCTCGTTAAATATTTGGGTCGTTTAGCATCGATACTATCACAACATTACGTGCTAACGATTACATTATATCAATATCATACATTTTGGTAAATCATATCAACGCTCCAAAGAAAACTTACGGTTTAACGGTTTGTTCATTATTAATTAAAATAGCTGAATCAAGTTATTTTATTATTATTAATTGATAATTAATCCAAATAATAATTATTTATTACTTGGTTAAGCAATTACTAATTATTATTTGGATTGCGTTGGTTATCGCGTTTCCATATATAGTAATGAAAAATACAATTCAAAAGTGTCTTTAAAGATATTTTGAGTTATAAGTATATAATAATTAGAATAGTATGTTTATAAATGTGTTCTTGTTATATGACAAATATACAGCTCCTTTAAAATGCATAGGTACGAATTATAACGAGTACCGCTAATGTGTTTCAGGAGTTGCGTTAAAGTTTCGTTTATTTTCCAAGTTGGCGCTGTGCCACGCCTTGAATGAGATAATATCGGGCTCAGACAGCATCCATCAAAAACAAGCCTTCAACGGGCATTATAGCTGTTTTACTTTGGGACAAAGTTGTTATCTATTAAAAACGTGCATTTAGCATGGCTTTTATGTATATAACATACATACATACATTTCACATACGGTCACACATAGCTTGTGTTTGTTTGTCTTTTTTAAAAAAATTCCATATTATAGCCCTTATTACATAATTCTTGACCAAACCAGGGTTCGAATGTGTATGTTCATATGTTAATAAGATACAATTTGAGCAGCCACGAGCCATGGTTAAAGTGTGCGTTAAGGTTTGAATTAAAATCGGTCAGTTAGTTTAGCATTGTGTACTTTCAAACAGTGTTCCTTGGTAATAAAAACTAAATTAGTTATTCGTCTCTTATTCTGGCTTTGACACAATCTGACAGACGATATATTACTTAGACTAAATAAGTTAATTAGATTGATTTAAAATTTGAGGTATAAAAATCATATTTTAAATTTTATTAAAAAGTTTTCTAATTAAAAAAATAATAAACACATGGAACGATTCTTGTTGTTTATATATTTTCAACATAGATCAGTATACTAGTGTACGTAAAGAATTTCCTTCTTATATCTAAGGCTCCGTGGGTTCTAAAATTAACCGGTCTAAGAAGATACCCACAATAAACTCTGTTGGTACTGATGATTGACTGATGATTTAACTACATTGGCGTGTGTGACGTGACACCTTACAAAAATAATGAACTAAGTTTTGATAAATTCGTTTTGTTTTGTGTTTTGAGGTTGTGAAATATAGATAGTAATAATATATTAAGAGAAAGAAATAAAACTGTCATATATAATACTTAAATGTATTAATTTTATATAAATTATTGGATGCACATAAAGTTAGGAAAAGTTCAAAAAATACACCAAGAATATATAAATAGTTCAAAAAGAGAAATTTCATCTCATACGAAGTCTGGGGTATACAAGTTAAATATAAATATTTTAGGTGGAGAGTTTTTCTATTTTCACAAAAGCCTTTTTTCTCTTATGCCATTTGGTATCATAAAAAGAATCATGTTTCAGAAAGGTTGTAATTTTACACGCACGCCCGTAGGCGTACGAGGGTATATTAAAAATGCGTATTTCAAAGAATGAGCCAGTTTTTTATTTACGAAATTGTGAAACCGACTCTAGAATCTATTTTTTTTGTAATTTGTTGTTCTCTTTACCCGTTAACTTCAAAATAATACAATATAAAACCACATATTGCATAATTTCTTATAATCATATCTATATAATTGGCAAATAAATGTATTGTCTAACGCCAAAAGCCAAAGTATTGGTCGATTGCAAAAGTAATCTTTCGTTCGTTTCTATTAAATTAACTTTACGCTGTGCTGAAGAGAGAGAAGAGTATTTTCCTTAAAATAGTATACATACTAAGGTTACTAAAAGTAATTATTAATTACATCTGCTGCCTCAAACGTCTCACAGCCCACATCTTTAGAAGACCTTAAGAGACGTACAACTATGTCAATAGACGTATATCGTCAAACTAATATAATTTATAGGCAGCTTATGAATTCTGCTAACGACCCAAAAGATTTGGTCGCATATCGGCAAGACGTAAATATGAGTAATGTCTTCCGTATTATGAATGAGCACGGTTCAGCCCTCAGCGCCATCTATATTCCGAGTTCAAGTGTCGTTATGGTTCTGACATTTGCTATGACCGCTTTACTGTATTATGTAATTTTTCCACTTTTTGCTGTAAGATATTTGAAATGGCACTTTGTTAACGTTGATATTCGATCAGACTGCGATCGTGTTTTATATTACAGAGTTCAGTTCGTTCATCATTCACTCAGTGGCTCAGCGCAGACAACCGATTTTGTATATTATCTGTGAACAAAAATTCAATCTTCGACCAAATCAAGGTACTGACTAGTCCACGGTCGTTTTGTCTTTTGTAATAAAGTCAGATTTAAACAATGGTACCAAATCACGGACTACTTCGTCCAGGACCAAATCGAGGTTTAAGATGTTTTTTGTAATAACACTGCAGGTGTTTCTTTTGTGTATAACAATGTCAACTCCATGTAACGTCACTAGTTTTAATGCCAAGTCTTTATAACGCCATGAAATGCACAGTCCCTTCAGTGTCGTTATATAGACTTAACACTGTATTTCAAATTGAAACACCTAAGTTGAGACATAGTTTAATTATTGTATATTAAACAGATATAATCTTAATACCACATATTTACTTGTAACACTCAGTAAATTCAATATGATTTTTTATTGAATATTTTGTCCATATAGGTTATATATAATACCCAAATATTAACCCATTCTATGTTTCCCAGTATGTATATAACTGTGCATAGAAGTGTAAAAATAAATGAAGTATAATTGTAATGGGAATGTTTAATACGGAAAGTTACGGTTGAACTGACGATTTAATATAAGCCACATGTCTGCTAATTCAAACATGTGAGTAGGGCAACAGCGCATTCAAGAGTTCAAACTTAAGTAACAAACTTGTATTATGTAATATAAACTTTTTAGATTGAGATATTTTATGAGATAAAAGAGACGCATTAGATTTTTGAATTGGGAAGAATTCCTTTCCCTAGATTCCGACGAATTCCAAGGTGCTACGAACTCCTGTCTATAAATATTGTCTTGTCTATAAAATACTTTAACCTTTAACGAATTTCATCTACACATCTAAATAACTCGTTCAAAAACATTGAATAATAAAGAGTAAGGATGCTGTTAATATCCGAAAACAAAACACAAACGATTGGTCCAACCATTTTTGTGTTAACATATAATATGTAATGATTATCTTCCTATTTCCCACATAATGTTGATTTCCGGGTGAAGCAATTCCAAGTGTTATTTGGGCATGGATATACGCTTAGCCGATATTGAGCTAAGCTCATGATAATATAGTAAAGGCGATCGTATACTATATAAGGAGAAGCTTTAAAGCAAAGCGTTTTATAAATTATTTGATAATTGTGATGATTAAAAAGTTTGGGAATGAATTTGCTCCAGCTTGCAACAAAAAAATCAAGCAAGCCCTGTTTCTTGTCTTCTTCTTCTCAGCTTGGTCGTGATCATATGTACCTTACTAAAGTGATTTTGACTTTGACTTTATAAATTATTTAGTCTTAAAAGTAATATGAAATTCACGGTCAATTGACCGTGTTGGAATTGCCAGAGGCGAGACCAAGTATTGGGAGCACGCAATAAAGTGCAGCGTGTTTACACACTCTATCTTCACTCGGCTAAATTTACACAAACACTCTAAGTTCTAAATGCTGGATGGATTTATGTTATTTAGTTGGTTGTATTCGGTTGCCAACAGAGGGTAATTACAACGCGCTTTAATATATAGTTAAAGACATTCATCTAAAATGTAATATTGTAAGAATACAGAACACATCAAAAATAAAAAGAAAAGTCATCAAATCTTATTTATTACTTAAATGTGTATAGATAAATCAACATATAGGGTGAAACTTTAAGATACATTATTTACCTATTTCAGTAACTGATATTAATGTCAAAGTAATCAAAAATTTATATATATGCAACATATTATGTCGTTAATACATAATTTTCCGGTGAGCCACTTAATTTGTTTGTTGGTTAATATAAAAATTATGTTAAAAATCAGTAAATTACTATATATATTTTATTATATCCGACTGGACATCACAATACAGCATATATCTTAGTGTGAGGTCAAGTTTCAGCTATAATGTAACTATAATTTCTGGGTTTAGAAATACAGTTTTTTTTAATAATTTAAAAAATAATTGCTTTTTTAAACTTTTGGAGCTTAGGGTACCAGTACAAAGGGGCGTATTAAGGAATTAAGTAGAAGCCTGGTAGTCAGTACCGGTGACTAACTGGTGCTTTTCTCGCTCAACGAATAAGCATCGCGATACACCGAGGAAATGAGGACCGAACTTTTTGAATTTATTTCAGTGTTGTAGTTTAATTTGTTAAATTTAAGCATATAATTAAGACATATCAATGCCAAAGTGTGGATACAGATTATTAAAGAATTAATGTAATTGGTAAGCATTGTAAATGGTAATCAATAATAATATATAAGACTATTATGAAGTTAAGATCATTATGATACCCATCTGACTCTAACAGTTATGCGATGGATATTGCATCTGTTCCGACGCGACGCTTCGCGTATGTTCTCAATGGAGATTAGCCTTCGCGCAATGTGGATATTTTTAATCCTACATAAAAGTTTTAAGTGATTTTCCTTTTAAATTTCATCAATTAAATATTAAACCAAAAGTTCTAGCAATCAAAGCCACACGGCACACAACTACGCTTTCAAACTTCATTTTAATATATATGAAACTTTATATAAAACTTTTTATTCTCTTAACTGATTAAGATATATATTTCGTAAGGAAGTTCATAAAAGATTTCCGATAAAACGTTCTTTGTATTAAAGTAGTAAACGATATAAAAGTTTAGTTCTCTCGTTGGTACTACCTTGGGACTATTGGAAACCTTTAAAATGCATCGACGACTGGAGTATTTCCCGGAAATTGAACCTAATAACGTCCTTTGTACATCCATTATATGTGCAGGCTTTAAACAATTCAATGTATGTTCGATAAGACTAGATAAGATAAGATATGACGATAAGATTAAAATAAAGTCATACATTTGCATAATTTTTTTTTTAATACAACGGTTTACTGTACTATACCTAAAAGCTGTAATGAAGTTATAGTTAATATGTTCCCAGTTAGTTTAAGTAGGTCTAATAAATTTGTAGGCCAAGCTACTCAAGACAGTTATTATTATAAGGCAGAAAGCTTGGTTTCTTAAAATAATGATTGCCAAAATAACAGCATTAAAAAAATGAAATAAATTTTTGTCATCTGGGGGGTTACATGTATTTATTTAGGGGATATGTAGTTTTAAAGACTGATGTGCAAGCTCGTACATAAACTTAAAGCTAACCATGTGTGTCATATTTACTTCATTATGTTATTAAACTTTCAAATATGTGAAATTTAAGGTGATTTTTCTTCAATTGCAAACTACAATTCTAATTATTGTAATTTCAACGCTTCGGGAATAATGATGAATATTTGAGTGCAGAATATTAATAGTGTCGATCAGAGCTTTGGATGTACAATAAATGAAGCCGTGCTGTCTAGTAATTACTCGGCTTTGTGAATGCACGCCATCCGTAGCGGATTGCACTGAGAATTCTCTTCAACGTTTGTAATGAAAATCATGTCATTAAATTTGTTAAGTATAAATTTAAATGTAATATGCCCGTTTCGTTAAATTAATTAAACTTCATGGATTTGTGAGGATATGTTGAAAATTTAAAAGATGTTGTGGCTAGGTTTTTAAAATTGTAAAATTTTAAGATGCCGAAGTAATTATTGCCTTGGAGTATATAAATTTATCACAAACCACTAAGCCACTGAGGCTGCTTCAATGTTTATATGAAATATATTATATATATAAATGAGTTAAATTAAATGCTTTATATAGTCCTAATTCACGACAAGAAAAGGTAAATCAGAAGTTTCGTTAAGACCATCTAAGTAGCTTAACTATTTGCAGAAGCTCTCACAAATTATCTTCAGAAAGACTTCTGTCTGATTTCGTTTGCTCGATTCTTGTATTTTCTAGGAGTCCACATTAAGCTATATCGTATTTGGAAAATTTCAATCATTCTTATTTTAATAGACTTAATACTAATCCATGTAGAGTCCATTAGTTTTATTTTATTTATATATTTTCAATCCATATTTTATTTTAACGTTGATCACTATTGTTGCAAAACTCTCAACACTTTTAAGTTGTTAAATGTAACTCAGCTATGTTATGAATATGAAAAGAAGTCCCTAAAGAAAGTCTTATTTTAATGTGTTCGCGTAAACTAAAGACAATAAAAGGTTAATAACTTATACACAAATAATCACTTTGTCAAACTAACTAATATACCTTAAAATAAAAGAAACACAAAATTAAAACAAATTTAAAAAGTTTGGGATGCGACAGGGATGTCGCAGAGTACCCACAATCCTGGCGGCATTTCCTCACTGTATCGCGATGCTTATACGCTGAGGTACTGAGGACCAGGCGCCTACTTAATTCCTAAATAAGCGCCTGTGCACTTGCACCCCATTTTCCAAAAGCATCTACTCCAAAAGGAAAAAATAAACAAGTTGGAGCAGAGAATTTAGTACTTTGACCTTTTTTTCCCGCCTGCTCTGCAGCTTCGCCAACTTTGAAGCTTGTGATAGGAAATGGGACGGTGCTAAAGTGTCCACACAAGTGGCATATAGATTAATTCAATATTAATATTAAATTCTAATACATATAGATTAATAGTAATACTTTGTCGGTGTTATTTTTATTAAGGTAAATTAACAATTAAATTAAAATATTTATGACGTTAAATTTAAAATACATAGAGTGAATTAACTTAGAATGACGACTGTCAAACGCTTTGTGTGTTAAGATTTCACCAAGGTTGTTATGTTTTACTATTTAATTGTGACATCCCTAACAACACACTAATTAATTCGCGTCAATTTTGTATTCAGATACCGCCCGTTGTTACAAAGACTTTTTCTTTTGTATTGTAGTGATTTTGTAAATTTTTTTGGTGATTTATATAAGTGCATTTAATTCAGGTATTATATGACACATTAATGTATGCACTCTAAGAAGAATAAATACATGTGTGAGAAGAATAATTTGTAACAATTTTAATAAAGAAGACAACAGTTATACTGAGACAAATTGGAATGAAACATTGTTGTTCAAGTTTGTCAATTTAAACAAGAAATGTAATACGAACTTTCAGATCATTTAGCTCACAAAAGGAAACTCGAGAACTTACAAGCGTTACCTTAAAGTGTAACTTTATATAAAAGCTCTTTCAACTACATCTTAAAAGTACATATATATTTTGTAGTGAAATTAATTACGGTCGTTGATATTACCATAAATCTAAAGTTTAACATACATTCAAATCTCAGGAGTATTTGCTTCGAATTGAATGTTTTTGTATTGGATAGGAAGTAATTGTAAAAAATATATTTATTTTATTTAAGCCTATCTTATACAAGTAGTAATTAATCGAGTCGCCGGTAGAAGGAAGGTTGGCAGAAGAAAGAAGTCGTAGCTGTGTTCGGGAATATATTGAATAGATATGAAGGCGCTTCCATGTTTTGATAGTGTCAAGAAACGTCAAGAATAACAATGGCGGATTGACGTTTCTTCACTCTGACGTAACTCCGGGCTCTCTTGGCGTGGAGAAGAACCACAATCATTGGAGGATTTAGATCCGTTCGCATCGCGCCCAAGCAAGACATTTTCGGTGGAGTGTCACTGTATCCCAATGAATTATAAGGTGCTGATCATAATTCTGTTCATATTTGTGAAAATAATAATCGTACATTGTTAATTATCTTCAACGCGTGGCCTTAATTCCATGCTCCTTAAAAGCCATGATGGATACAGAATTGACTGATGACGACCATGTGCCGGGAAGCTGATTGCTAACCTTCACTTGCTAGAGAGGCACACTTAGTAGAAGAAAAATTAATCGAGTTAGTATATTCGTGATAAAAATTAAATATTTCAGGTTTTTGTTCATTCATAGAATAAAAAACACAACTCTGTTGGTACACTACAGATGACAGAAGCGAAATATTCTATTGTGTAAAACTACGATTCAAATGACCAGAAATGCATTAATTGATGAAAACATTAAAACTCACTTTGTTATTATCATTTTATGTTTTTCATTTTGTTAAAGCTAGGTCGAGTAAAAAACAGAAGCTGTCCGGATAAAGGATTATTGTATGTAACTTGCAAACCGCTGGATGCCAGTTTATTTGGATTTTTTTCATGAAAACGTTGTTTACAGGCTTTCTCGGTACTTTGCATACCATTTAATAATAGATCGTAAGCTGATTTTATTGTGCGGATATTACATTTTACAAAAGAAGTAGAAGATTGAACTTTGATGTGAAAATTTTATTGGGATCTAATGTAAGGGAAAACATCTTTGTAAATAAATATAAAAACTAGTTTTGACTATATATTAATCAATAAATATAGGAAAACACGTTGTATAGAGATGAACATTTAAAACTTATCCACATTCCAAGCACTTTAGAAAAATTTGCACTTTAAATGCATTCTGAGGAACTTTAGCTAGCATAGTTTTAATGTTAGTACTTAAGCTCGAGTACCTGTTTCATTGTCTTATCATACAAACGATTTGAGAGAACGGCACCAAAAATCCCTTTGCCAACATTGTTATAATAGTCAGTTTTAAAATTCTCTTTTATTAATTTTGAAACTTTCGATCGATGCCTTGGAAGTACAATTTTCTATACAAAATCTAAATGCATACAATATATATATTTATTTATTTTAGGTTCAAACCAAAGCTAAATCGAGGGTTAGATTATAAAAATATATATATTATATTGTGTCAATTAATTTACGATTTAATTACGATATATTTTGAATACAACAACTGTTATAAAGAAAAATGTACCAAATTTAAATATCGAATAATTTTTGAATGCCGTATAAATGAATATACCGTACACTTAAAAAAATTAATTAAAATGGAGGTTCTACTGTCACTTACAATATCTTTCTGGACAGGTTTCTCTATAGCTCGAACCTCAATCTGAAATTAATATTAGAATTAAAATACTAAAGATGTATTACACAATAGTTAAATAGTATTGTGTTACTGTTATTATTTTAGTTAGAAGCAAATACTTAGTTATTCCTAGTAGTAGTTACCCTTAGATATTGATAAAAGTTGATTTTTAGGCTGACCTCAGAAATCTTATCCTCTATATATATCCTCTAGAAGCGAATAACTTGGCCGAGATTTTTTCAACGAATAACTGTTAGATTTTCTGTGGATGCCCTCTGTCCCATCAAGGGTACATAGGATCATAAGTTATATTCAAATAATAATTTAATTAAAAACGTTACACTAACTTTGACATTAGTCAATATAGAAGTGATTCATGTAAAAATGGTATTCGGCTTAAATCATCAAAAATGTATTCGAATTTCCATCATATTTGCTGAAACAACAGAACGCTAAAGCACCAAATGCCCTATCAAAGTGGAAATCCCGAACATTTGTTGGAAATACTACTGACAACAGTTTGTGCTCACGCAAAGGTACGCTTTGTGCTAAATAATTTATGGACTTCGTGCTCTTTTGTTAATTCTGTACATCTCTATATAAATGATGACCATAAATAAAAGCAAAGAGAGTGTTTAGAAACTTCTTTAACGTATACAAACCCATTTTATGGTTACGTTATCCTGTATAAAAAATTGCAGTGAAAGCAATTGACACCATATAAGACACTAGAATTCTCAAACCATATATGACAATACAACTTTCCTAGCCGTCTGGAATTAAATCTAAGACCTAATAGATTTCACTCATTAAAAATAAATAACTATATATTCAATAGAGTTGCAATTGCAATAAAAGCAGGTGATTCAAAATTCCCTTAAGCTGAGGCAACCTGATCAACAGACGCGTTATACTGAAGAATAGCGTTGTATGTCTGCCAAATGCAATGTCCTCTGAATAATATATTTTTTCATGAGAACAACGTGCAGGCCAGCCAGCATATTTGCTCACAGCGAAAACGCGCTTTGATGACGTGAACGTTTTACTGTACATAATTGTTAATACTAACCACTATATATAGTGGATGACCATCTGTGATATATATCATGAAATATATATATATATATATTTTAGAACAATATACAAGAGGACGACCTGAAGGCAGCAAGTGGAACGTGGACAGCTCGTGATCGCTATGGAGATGTCTTGGCCTATGGGCATAACAAACACAATACGTATGCGTACACATAACTTATTGTTACATATTTTATTTGTTAATGAAGGCTTTTCTATTTGTATATATAGTTGACCGAACTTTGATATACATTTTTAAGTTTCTAAATGATCCTTGCTTACCTTTTTATGTGGGAAAGTTAAGTTGTTTTATGTTTTATAATCGTTATATAATGTTACATAACAATAATGTATAAATTATAACATCATTATTTATAATACGCAATGGTAATATATAAACAATATAACAAACCATATATGGACTTGAGGCGTAGTTCGGTGTCCAATATAGGCGGATTGGCATTCAACACGTGGTTTACGGTCGGCTTTGAAGCCTCATTTGTCTCTGTGATGTATGTATGTGCCTTTGAATTACAAGTATAATATATTACCATTGCGCAAAATATTCAAGGACTATTCCAAAGAAGTGCTTTACATGTTAATAATAATTTGACGTTTCAATATATAAACCTTTTAAATACTACTGGAATCCATTAAATATTATTATATTATGTGTATGGGTGTATAATTACTCTCACTTGTAATGCTTGTATTGATTGTCATAATATAGACAATTGGAGGCTCTGGCATGGATTATAGCAATAAATTTGCATGAGCCGGATTAGACATTATTTGACAGACTGATGGAGTATACATAATGAAGGATTAGGTTCTTGTTAACAATCTATAATCGATATAAACGAGGTCTCAGTCTGAACATTATATAAAGAGTTTTACTTGTATGCATGATGTATCAAAACAAAAGTTAACAAAATAATGTTGCGTACCTAGTTAATAAAATAAATATGGGACAAATTATGACATTTTAAGCTTGTGTTATGAGTGACTAGCTTTCCGCCCGCGGCTTCGCCCACGTGTAATTTGGTTAAGTATATAGCGTTTTTTAATGATCTCGACAGGGCTTTCTTTCACGGGCTAAAATCTTGTTACAATTAGAATTATATATAGCCTGTGTTACTCAGGGATGATGTAGCTTTACAGGATCGGATGATTCAGGGAAATCGAGGGCAACTTTCAAATTAACGTACAGGCAATTACTATTCTGACAATTTTATATTCTGATAGTCATCTTCTTATGTGGATGAGCTGATGATGGAAGGTAAAACTCCTCAGCGGTTAAGAGTTGAAAGAAAATTCTTAGGAAGTTTTGAGTACGAAATACGTACTTGTGAGGTTATTACTTATTAGCTTGGCCAAATAATAAAAGGTAAACCTCATTAACGTTAAGGATGTAGATGGAAAAATGGGAGCGGACAAACGATAAACGTCTTTTCACTCGTTTCCTTTTACTTGTTGGTATAGGTAGTGTTCACTCAAAATAATCATAGGGTAAAACGTTAATGAAAGTTTGAAGTGCATGGTAGTCATTACACAATGGAGCATCTTAACACCGCGATGGATATATTTGGCCTAAGTAGAAGTTCTTTAAAAAAAAAGTAAGACTCACCCTCGCACACTCACTCACACAGCAACACCATTGCACACACTAAAATGCTCGTACTTCACATAGTTCCACTTGTTCATGTGTATATATATATATATTTTTTTTTCTGTTCGTGTTTTTTTTTGTTATTCTTTTTCCTGATCTTAGATTATATTTCCGATTCTATATTTTAACCTCATTTTGGCTTTATTTTTAATCTATTTTTATTGTGTAAACTGTTTTTGATAAGCTGTATAGGTTTAAGAAATAAAAAAATAAAATAAATCTACGAATTTTATCAACGCCATCTATCGAGCACATTGTTCAACACTTCAACCGCGCCCGCGCGCACTGCGTTATTTGTTATTTTTGTTACCTCTCATAAGTTTTAATATTAAGATTAACTTATATTAGAACATATTTAACAATATATAACTAATCAATATAAGTGTTTAAAAAATTTGAAGCAGTGGTTGAAGTAAATTTTCAATTGGCCATAACTTCTTTTTCTCTTAACCGATTTTGACAAAATAAACTTTTGACAACGCTCCTAATTATATATAATCCAACTGTGAAAACCGCGTTCAAATCCGTTCAGTAGTTTTCAAGTTATAAAGTACCAGACAGACAGACAGACAGACAGACAGACAGACAGACAGACAGACAGACAAGAATTCCAAAAATTGGTTTTTTGGTTTCTATGACTCTTCTTTAATTGCCTCCTTTCAGTTTTTTGGAAAAATATTTAATGTACAGTTTTTCGATTTTTACTGTCTTATTATTAGTATAGATAACCAAACTGATACATATTATATAGTTTTTTTATAATTAATATTTATATAATTTTTCAAAGTAAAGTTATTTAAAGTTTATGTCAAGAAAACAAATAATCAAATCTCAATTTAATGCACTCCAGTTTTTAAATATCTTTTTTAATAGACTTAGATAGAGCACCATATGATCTTTTTTTTGTTGAAATTAATTGGTGTTACATACCCATATTAGATATAAGCATATTTATAATTAGATATAAGTCTTTATTGTTTATTCCCGACAGACAACCCTTACCACAAACTCTATCCTTTTAATACGTCCTTTCCACTCTCAACAAGAATTCCTGATCCAACTTCCAAACGCATACGATCTAACATACTTTTAAGTACAAAAAAATAAAGTATTTTTTCTAAAAGCTCTCAAGTGTTGTCTGCCCGTAACAAATTTGGCGCGAAATAAAATATATTTTAATGATAAAAACCTGTTAGAAACTCGCATGAAAGTACCTAAAATCAACACCGACAACATCGTCTTGACTGTTTTACCACTTTGTTTTATTATCCGTAAACTCAATTGGTTACTAAAATTTCTTGTTGATTAATTAAAGCGTGAATTTATTTATTGTTTTAGTACAAAGACAGTGTCAAGCACCTTCAAAATACCGCTAAACGTGAAATGAGCGTGTTTACATCAAAATAACAAAGGTTTAACTTTAATTAGTTTCCTTTGTAAAATAGGGGACGATTAAATTAGATTCCTTTCTTTGAAATTACAACTGACTTCCGCTCACGGCTTTCGCAGATAGAATAGTCACAGTAATTAATAAATGCTTAATTTAAATTTATTTTAATACATTTTAAAAAAGCTTGGCTAAGTCAGGGTCAGGTGTTTTAAAGCAAACAGGAGGGTGCAAAAGCCCTGCATTACCTTAATATTTATTTATTAACTAACATTTAAAATGAAACACAAATATAACATTTGTTTCATGGAACCGATAAAGTGCAAAAAGTTCAATAGCTATATATATATAAACTAAATATAAAAAAAAAATTAACCGCGACTCATAATTAATACGTACAATTACCGTAAACGACATTCAAATAAAAATGTAGACGTACAGATTATATCGTTGTTGGGTTTAACACGTTATATCTCGAGGGCAGACGTGCAGAAAAGTGCACAGCTGACGTCTCAGCATTTAATGTGTGAAAATTCGAGCTTATTGCAATATGTCAAGAATGTTAACTGTAATTCCGTTTTTAAACGTTTTCATATTTCCAGTTGGGCGTACTTATAAAACTGTAGTAAAGTTGAAAAAGGGGTTTATTTTGCTTCCTTCAAGTAAATTATTTATTTTATTTATTTATTTACACTTTATTGCACTTAAACAGTAGAAAAAGAAGATGTTAATACATATAAGAGGAACGGGTGGCCTTATCGCTAATAAGCGATCTCGTCCAGGCAACCCACAAAATGAAAGAATAGATAAAATACAATTCGGCAGGTGTAAAGGGTTGCGAAGTATACAAAAAAATAACACAATATACATTAAATTAAGTAAAACAAAAAAAAATAAGCTAATTTAAATCTAAAATTATAAACAATTACATAACAGACTTACATACATTATGGATGCATTGGTTAATAATAAAACAAAACTAAAAATAAATATTTTTACTTTTGTACTTTTCCTTAAGTATTCGAATGTGAAATGAGAAGTGTTACGCATATTTTTAATAAATAATAAAATAACTAGTTTTTAAATATTTATGATTTACTAAACGATGTATCCTTAATTGAACACAAGTGACTCATGTTACTATTCATCATTTATGCGAGTCATTGATTGCAAATGAGATGATTCCTAGAAATATCTTCGGAAATGTTCTCACAATGATTGTACATTGTACTAAAATAAATATGATTAAATCTAACTAAAAAAACTTACCTAGGACTTATTGTTTTTCATAATAGCAAGTATCCAGATTATATTTTTTATCCCTTAACTGAGTGCTTTTAGTTATATTCGATAGTCTTTACTTTAAGACTTCTATTTGATTCCAAATACTTTGACTTTCCAATAAAACTGAGAAAGCTTTTCGGAAAACGAATTCATCACATTAAAAGCTCTGAGCTTTTAAGAGAGTTTCCATGTTCGCAAAACATTACATATCTACGTTTTAAAGTACACAATTTTAAGTCATTAGAATTTCATTTGAATACAAATTTTCTAATAGACTACTCATATATATCCTCTATACAGTAAAACTAATTATACATAATTTATTATATATATAATTAGTAGAGACTTTTGGACCATGGGGGGCAAGTGTATAGGCGCTTATTAAGGAATTAAGGGTAGTCGGTACTGGAGATCCAAGAGCTGGTGCTTTCCTTGCTCAGTACGCTGAGAATCGCGATACAGCGAGGAAATGCCGCCAGCATTGTGGGACCACAGGGACCAAACTTTTTAAATTTGTTTTAGTTTTGTGTTTTGTTTTATTTTAAGTTACACTAGTTAGGTTAATATTAAGAATGTTTATTGTAGGATTATCATTTGCCACAACTATAGCACTAAAATATCTTTAAATATATTTTATATAAAAAAAAATATATATAATTTGGCTATAATCTAAATTATGTTATATATACGAAAATACCAATAAACTATTTAAATAATATTTATGTGATTTTAATAAAATATTTAAAGTGACATTTTTTCTAATAAATGTCATCAGAAGTTTGACTCTTATTGAGTTAGGAGTTTCTCGAGTGGCAAATAAGCACATGCACACTTTAAACTTTATCCAGTGGACCTTCACTAAAAGTTTCCAAGTGTCCGCACATCCTTGTGAATTTATTTGTCAACAGCTCAAATCGCCAAAAACTTACCAATAGTTGTAACAAAAAATAATAATGGTTTATTATTAAAAACATATTGTACTTACGTATACATTTTTACCAACGCTGTTAAACAAACTTCACTTTCAAGTCTAATACTTCAATATTGAAAAATAAATCCTTTATAATCCGTGTATTCTCTATATATATTAAACTTCAACAAGTTATATAATAAGAGTTCAATAAATTTTCTCTTGTATTTAGGAAGTAATTAGATCATTACCTTGACTTGTCGCTTAAAGTATCACAAATATTAATTCATTCAAATTCAATAATAACACATCATGATTCGATGTATCAAACGGACACACAATATAGAGTTATTATACTACGGATCTGCTTATTAAACCCAATTTTGTTAATAAAATGAGAAATTTATTAGCGCGCTTTTCCAACGTCAAAGCTCAGTAAAATAGATTTCCTTTCTATTTTACGCACAAGGCAAAATACTATCAAATGTAAAACGCCGTGACGTATAAGAATACAGAGAACATCGACACTAATATTATAAAGATTTGATTTTCGTTTGTTTGAAACTAATAGGCTCCGAAACTACTGGACGGATTTAAAAATTTCTTTCACCGTTGGCAAGCTACACTTAAGGAATATTGTGCCAGAACTCTTCCATTTATAAACCCATTTTCAAATTACCTTTTCTATTTAAAGCACCTGGACGAAGTCACAGTCAAAAGCTACTAGTTTTGTTATAAATGCAGGAAAGAGAAGACACCATTACTACTACCATTACTATAATTATACTACAAATCTATAGTTGTCCCAGACCACCGATCTTGAGCAAACAGTAACCTCGAATAGGAAAACCTCTAGTTTAAAAAAATCTAACAGAATTTAACATAAGTTATATTTCGTTTAGACTAGATGAATTTGTGTCACGTAGAATTGAATCAAAATATGGAAATACGATTTCAGGTGAGTAAATTAAAATTTTCCGTTTAGAAACTTTCGCGCAGTTGCTCACAAATGTGTGGTTCTAACTCGCGTTCGTCATCGAGTTTTAAGGAATGTTATGTATATATCTTTAGAATATTGTATTGATACGTATTTTAGGTTAGATTAGACTTGTTGTGGCTATGTGGCCGTTTGATATAACCAAATATTTACAGGTTAATTTAATAAATTTAAGTTAACCTTCTGAAAACTTCAATTGTTTCAAGTACCAAACGATTAAACATAGGTTTTGATGCTCCTTTAGTTAATAGAATAATGAGAATTTATAATAAATTATATATAATACCAATGTCGACTTGTTCTTGGTCATTAAGAGTACATTTCCTTAGCTTTAAGTAATGTTTTTATGTCTTGTTTGTAATTTTCTTTTTGTGTTTAAAAACTTAGGTATAATGGTTTGTACTGTATGACGTCACGTTAACATGAGTTTTTATTTATATTATTGGTAAAAAATAAATAAATTTGAATATACCAAAGAATTAATCTGAGTATAAATAGCTATTATGGGTACTTTGATCAAACTTTAAAAAAATATTTTAGTGTCATTACTGTTGTGTTTTTTGATATTATAGTATTCCATAGATGTATTTTAGTTACATATTTTTAAGTATCAGCTGATAGTGTTGTGTGTGGTATCTAAAACCACATTCGAAACGAATAAATATATAAAAATATGTAAGGCTAGGTTAGTTAAATCAGTATTCGTACAATATATTAGTATATATACACACAATATAGAGATATACCTTTCTATAGTGAGTTAATTCATGAACCGTGTGAACCAGTTAGCTTTAATTGATAAGAACCACAATATTCTCTAGCGTTCTCTTTGGCACTAATGGCGAAGTTGAAGTCTGAGACTGAGATATTTTAAAATAATAATATTTTAAACTTAATATGTATAATACTCTGTATTTGTATAAAGAATTTCATCACAGGCAGCTGTGTTTTTAGCACCGTATGAATGAAATATTCGTATAGCTTTAAATTAAATAAAAAGTCATTTTTCATATTGAAATAAAACTGGTATGTTGGTCTATGCGAATTCACATGAATTTCTACAGCAAGGTGGCATGTTGTAACAAAAAGAATACCGTTCTATGCCTTAGTTGATTTTTTTAAAGGCATTAAAATACTGTAATAATAATGCATTTAATTTAAATTTTCATTATATTATTGTATATTCAGTGTTTATAACTGTTAGAATAAATCACATTATGGGCTATAAAACATTTCAATTCATATATATTGTGGGTTGCCTGGAAGAGATCGGTTATTAGCGATAAGACCGCCCGTTACTTGTATGTGTGTTATATTAACATTATCTACTTCTACCGTTTAAGTGCAATAAAGTGTGAATAAATAAATAAATATTATTACCAAAAGTAATTTTTCCTACATGATTTGCATATCAGGTGTAGCCTATGTGTTAAGATTGTATATTTAGTGCGATTATATCAAATTGGATTAAAAATAACCAAACCACATCTAGGTCATTTAACTACAAGAACTCTGGGATGTAGCCACAATTAGTTTCATGTAAACTTGGCGAAGAACACCTGCTTTATTCGATTTTACTAGCAAAGAAGTGTTCTCAAGACTCTTTCGTTCTGAGTGTAATATAACATATTAAATCATTATTTTTCTTAGCACAAACCTAATAAATGTCCTAGCTAAGAAAGATGCTAATATTTTAAGCAGTATAAGCAAGTATTGATTGACATAGGAAAATATCCTTAATATCTATTTAAAACACAATTTTTACTGACGTGATTAAATTAAAATTACTATAGCATGGGGCTACACAAAAATATATCTGTCCATGTATTTCTGAGACATTTCAACGATCCTTGTCTTCTGTATTCTATAAATGTACAAAATGTACATGCTTTTATATATTTACAACCAGAATACTCTTTATAAGCGTTTTAAATTATTTGAAAGTTTATCTCATGTAGCCATAGATTTATGGCTACAATGCTCAGTATTTACTTCAATTATGTACTAATTATTAGTTTAACTGCGTATTACGTAAAACACGTGACGATAAGCATAATATATATCAATTTATTTCAAAAAATGAATTTGAATGAAATTAAATCCTCTGCCCATCTGTTAAAGCGCAGATTGCGGAAGTTATGCAAAATGGGATTGTGAAGCATTTGAAATGGATATAGCAAACGTATGCACAGTATTATGTGCAATAAGCTTTAAGCTTTGATCTCATTACATTTGTTTTTAACATTACACAATCACTCTTCATCCTTTATGTTATATAATTACATTTATGTTAAATTTAAACTTACAATTTCTTTATTCAAGTAGGTCTTTAAGACACATTTGAATCGTATTATTTTACATAACCACCGGTTTGGAATTGGCAACTGTTACCTACCGGAAAGAAACGAGATAGCTGCTCTTTTAAATTGAATAGGCGTGCGGGCAAATAAACTGAACACTCTCTGAGTTCTTTTTACATTAAGGTATATAGTAATAATTAAAAAAATCCCCGTTAAATTATATCGTCCGGGGCAGTTTAAAACAGTATTTATATTCGTACAGATTATGAACGGTGTACTTTCAAAAACATGATGAGCGGAATATGAGGAGCAGCTTTTACGGTCCGATCTTGCTCCAACCGATTATTACGGCAATTTATTGCAACCCTCCGAAGTGATATATTTTTTGCAAGTTCATATGAGCTTACGATGTGTGAACTGAATTTTACGAGGAACTTTATATTCCCATAATGGAACCTATTTTTTGGCTATCTTCCACAGTTTCATTTGCGCAATTTTATAGCCCAACATTTTGACAAGTTTTAAAAATTCGTTGCTCAGTCGTGTTTACATAGGACTGAAATGTGTATCTAGTCTATTTTACACACACATTTAGCCTACCATTTAGTCTGATTCGAATCAGACATTTTATACTAAAACATACTTTTTATAAGTCTTGTGTTAGTATCGTTAAAACAATATTAAAATGAGGAAGGAGAGTAACTTATATCGTCAAGCCCCCTACATTACCACAACAAACCACACAATCAGCGTTGACATTGATTCTACGAAGCGCGCATATTCTGTCTATGACAGTGGCTTATCGCAGCTAGTATACTTCTCCGCATCATACTACTGATGTAGCTCGCTTGTACATATTGGCGTTAATACAATAAAGAATGACTAAACCTTATAACTACTGTGCAGGCAGGAACATTTCCTCCTCACATGTCCTTCAACCGAAAAGAGAAGATCGACAAGTCGAAATCACTAACATACCAAAACGCACCAGTGGCTAAGGTCCGGTAGTTATATATGAGAACCGATGTAAGAATCGATGACGTCACCGTATTGATTATAGCTGCAGAGCATAGATGTCGCTATACTAAATATCATAATGAATATTTGTTTATCTATGTTTATTTTTAAAATCGTGTCAATTTCGTATCGTAATAGAAATATTGGTTTCACATTCTCTGTGCCTTATATTCTCGTGATAAATATTTGTTTACCCTTGAAACTGTTTACCATTAATAAACAATAAAGTAAACATGTCTCGTAAACGAAGAATTTACGACCGTCGCCCGTAGTGTGTTTACGTACAAATATATATGGGCTCCTTGAGAAACACTCACACTATTGAGACATTATAATATCAATGATTTTTTTTTTGATGTGAATACGTTTTAAAAATAATCAGTTATTTATTACCATTGTTTATTTTATATTTTGGTACTTGTGGTTTAGTTTTTCTTAATCTCTAAAAAGCTGTGGCCTCAAGAAGAATACCAAGGACGTTACGAAAAGAGACACTTCACTTTTACCCAACTACGAATATAGAACTTAACGTACCTTACAGTTTCTGGTCAAGCAAAAAGATTTGGGGGCTAACAGGTGGCTGCCAAGAAAGACACCAAGAGACCGAAGCCCATGTGCAACCAGTCATTCAATAGCTGCCCTTAAATAAGGCGTACATTATATTCAAAAAATTATACTATACATCACCTATAACCAAAAAGAGAGACATGTATGTCATGTCATATATCAATAACAAAATATGTATTTCGTTAACAATAATTAAGTAAAGATTTGCAAAGTTGTAACGTCATTTGCAAGCTGTGTAACAATTTGACGCTTGGGGCTGAAACTAATGTAATTACCATGCAATTGAAGTAGCTTCCGGTTCAGAGATGGAGGTTATTGAACCGGATATTCATTACAGGATCACATCCTGTGGTAACTGAATAAAACATTATATAATAATAAAATACTATATAATAATAAGTACTAAATGTTAACTAATATTTTGAATCGAATTATAATTTCAATATCTAAATTGAGTCTATTACTAACTTAATAATGTTGATATTTATTTCATAGATTATTATCTACTTTGTCTCAATATTGTTTTTTTTATTTATTTTTAAATTTCACAAAAAATAACATAGATTGTCCTTATTTTAATAGACATTTAAACCGCGCAATATTTTGCAAACGAGTAGGAGGTAATTAACATAAAAAAAAATTTAATATCTTTACTCCACTGTTTCTTAATTTTCTTATACCTTGTTAGTGTTAATTTTAAAAGTTTTTAAAATACAATATTAGCGTGATATACTGACACATTCATCAAGAGATATAATTGCTTAAAAGAGAGATTTTTTCAATTAATCAAATCAGAAATATGCGGGAATCCTACCGTGTATTCCAAACTAATCCGACAAGTAAACATTGAATATCAAAGTGCATTTTATAAAATTCGCGATGAAAGCATCAATTTGGCACTATCCATTATATGTAGCTGTTAGATTTGCTGCACCTGCGTTCCGTCTCCAGAAATAAAATGTGATACGGATATTTTATCTCAATGTAGTATTGAAAATATGTAACTTTTATTTTAGACTTTTATATATTTAAAGATATATAGCCTTTGATTTACACGTGTGTACGCTTAAAAAAAATTAAATATCTTCGTAATATCACTTTATTTAACCGTGTTAAAAATATATTACTAATAGAATTCTTCAAAACACGGAACACGTACATTTAATTAACTCGATGTTTTTAGTTAACTTGTGTCTGATTAAACTGTGCACACAAAAGTTATTTAGCTCTTATCAAACAAAATCATCTAATTCTCAAAGAAGCTTCTACAAGGAGCTTTTTCACCGGAAATTAGTCTGCGTAGATTGGTCAAAGACTGCGCAATCACGGAACTTCAGTAATATTTTATGTTTGCGGGATTTAACTGTCACTTTATGTATTACAATGTAATTAAATGTTATTATTCATTTATAAAGTTAATACTTAGAAAAGTATTTTTTTGTTAAATAAAATCATTGTTGTGTTAAAGATAAAAACATTTGTATTTTTTTAGAGAAGGCGTGGTTGTTTAATCAGAGCCGACCTTGACCTCTCCCGCTCGTCAAGAACAAAGACTATTACTATAGGGTAGATGAATTAGTTCCTTATTCTATAAATTTTGATTTTTTAATCATATTTTAAAGTCCTTAATAGGATCATTTATCAAGTGTTTGAATACGTTCAACGTTTATTGGCTTCGTATTGTTGAGGCACGTTCTGAAAGCTAGTTAAAATTAAATTCTCAATAAACGCTTCGTTACATACATAATTTTTACTTTTCAATTTGTTTGTTAACTAATAATAGCGATAAACTTGGGCTTTGGGTCACTATTTCTGATTGAATAAAGAAAACTTATATATTTTGTATATAAACGCGATTTAATAACATAATTTATATTACTCGTTCCGAGTTCTGTTGTAATTATGATCCCGTAGACTTTTATACTGTTAATAAAGGTAATTTGGTCATATCGACCTAACCAAGTCTGTATTTTTTTCTTTTATATGAGTGTCTATTAATCCAAATTAAACTACTAAACTACAACAAAATTAAGATTTATATATTGTATGATTATTTAACTTAAATTAATATTCGACTTTAATACTTAACTAGCTTAAATTCAGGCGACATATTATGGTAACATACTTAGGGTGAATTGAACCGATACTACTGTATAATTAATTTACTAATTCGAAATTTGAATAATTTTAAACGTTCGGTATATTCTTTTAAAAAATAAAGACGTCGCTTGACCTATTAACTTTTACCTAATAAAGTCAAATGCGGAAGTATAAAACACGTCAGCTATTTCGGTGGCACACGTGCCCACGCCAGATGCGATTAAACGATTGTTCATAAATGGATTTGTTGATATACAGTCATTGACTCATTGCCTAAAACAAACTGTGATTGTTAAGGCCAAATTGATTACTGATACAAAAAAAAACCTTTTGGGAAGCTAATAAGCGATTTCTTACAACCAGTATAACAGAAGAAACACAATGTACCAATTATTACGTAAAAGCAGTAGGTTTTTCAACACGATAGAGAAATAAATACTTGCGATTTGTTTTTGTACCCTACACGGCTTACCTTACCCGATCACGGTCTTTTGCCATTCATCATAATATATTATGATGAATGAAACGATTAATAGTAAATATATATAATAGTATTATTGTAATAATATTTTACAATTTACGGAATTACATACACGTCGACTTGAGCTTATCCGTAGGCCCTCTGACAATACCTTTGTTTTAAGTTCTCATATAATTGTTTTGTATATACCTATGAGTATACCTTGTTTTATTATCTTATATGTTTCGCCCAAATTCACTAATTTTAAGCTGCGCCAACAAGGCTACTCTCCTAATAAAAATATTATACAATACAATAAAAACAAAAAAATGCAGCGCTTTAGTGAAAACTTTTAAGTAAATTTATATATACACCAAAATAAAACTTACAAAAGATTACTTAGTTATAGCTAGGGAAATTCTTTTCTGTCTTTCCTGTACTCGGAAAGGCATTCCGAGATCAGAAAAATATTGGCAATGCAAAAGCTTAAACATATTCCAAAGTCGGTTACGTGAAGTCCAAAAACTCAGGATATGTAAGAAGATATATTTTAGCGCCATTAAACTTAATAAACACCTGTTCAAACTATATTTCTACTTCAAAATCCAGTTAAATATTATAATACAAGGGTAACTTGGGAAAGGGTTCGGGTCAAATTCCAAAATTTTCGGCGCTATCATCATACCTTAATTTGAAAATAGCTGGGCATATGCCTACATACCTGAGCTTAACTATTCAACACATTCGACGTCTAGCAATTAATGTTTGGATCAAATAGTTTGAAGTTGAGATCTTTACGACTTTCGTTGATTTATCCAATAATAAGAAATAGTATATAACGCATAAATTAACCCTTTAAAATCTTTAACACATTAGATTAATATATAAAATATATATATTATGTAATACCTTAGGCATAGGTTTGAATAGCATTCTTCTGATTTTTCTTTTTAATCGACATTCAGGCTTGGCTTGATACTTGGCTAACAATCGTGCTACAGTATCAATGCTACAGATAAAAAAAGAAAAAGAGATTTTAAATGGTTTCAGAATAACCACTCGCTTTGTGACCATCCGCTTTATTTGCGTTAGAAAATTGTGATTGGCAAATTTTCCACTAAAGTTGTATGTAAAAAATATAACATAAAACAAAATATTACATGACTTATCTATATAGCCGGATCGCCTTTAATAATTATACAACAGAACTATTTCTGTTCTAATTGGTCTCAATTATCGATTAGAAATAATGTTGAGGTTACAAATAATTATATGTAATTTTACAGTAAATCTCGATAAATTGCTTAACGTTACGTCAACTATTACTAACTATAATTTTTTAAACTTATTGTTTTAACTTTACTTATTAATAAAACTAAATATATAGATGTACGAGTATGACTTGATGTTTGATTCTGGACATGATTTTTGTATCAATAAATATTGAAAGCTTGCTTGTAATCATATAATGTAGCAATATACAATGTTGTAGATCTAAAAGTGTGCCTTGCCTTTGTAAATCTCTATCACGGCTGAGCTAAGCTCACCAATAAGTCCGTGCTGAGCTGTAAAGGCCTCCAGGCCAACAGCGTGATACTACTAAAAAAAACCTTTGTAAATAAGCCGGTACTTTTCATTTTAAGTAACACGGAATTTAGTCAATTATGTCACTCGGGTTAAGATTATGTAAAACGTTCCCGTTAAGAGTATAAAACTCATTCCAATATCAGGTCAGCAGTTGTTTGGTGTAAAAAGATTTGGCCTTGAACTAGTATGAAGTCTGAAGAGGTAACTCGAAAATCGGACTTAAAAAAGACTGATGAATTCAAATGAATTGAATGCGAATGACGAGTTGCCATTCTAGAAAATCAATTAGTGCACAATCAATTCGAATTTTGAATTATATATGTGATATTGGATCTTGGAAATTGCAGGCATATTTCAACTATATAAACACTTATATTAGTTTAAAATCTTCATTTTAAATAGGTGTGTTTTTTTATTTCGTCTTCCCGTTACTTTCTTTGTTTTTTTTTAATTTTGCACTTCGGTATAAATAATACATAACTTTTCATACATACTTAAGTAAAAACGCGGTGATAAAAGCTTTTGTATGTTAACCGAATAAAAGCAGTATATAGATATATTTGTATACAAATTACTACACACATTATTCAAAAGAAGTTATCCATACCTAACTTTTAAAGATTGTGGTAAATACAGAAAATATAACATTATATAATAAATTCTGTAAATTTATGAACTGAGTATAAAATTCATGCCAGAACGATGTCAGGCTAGCTGTTGATAAAAAAAACAGTCGAATCCTCGATTGTTTGAGGATAGTGAATTTTATGTATATGACAATAAAAAAAGTTAGCATTGAAGCGATAAAACTAGCATTCCAATATGAAATTCGACGGATTTTTGCTAAACTTAAGGATTACATAGTAATATAGCCCACTCGTGGGCACAAATTTAGCTTCTCGAGCTAGAACATAAACACCATATTTAGACATATTATTATTATTATTTTTTATTACAAAACTGTAACCTTAAACACGTTGAAAGCAATAAATTGGTTAAATAATATTAAAAGTTTCATTTTAAAATCTTTATTTGTATTTAAATCATGGCCATTATTGTTCTATAAGTATGTTATAACAGCTCATATTAGTTTTCTTTAACAGCGTCCAATCGTATTGAGTGATGAGTGTTATCGCATACTTAACGCCTAATGGAGCCTTCACACTATGGATAGATACTTCTCATGTTCTCAATTTTATTGACAGATTACACAAGAGTATATAAAATAATCGAATCTATTTTTGTTAAACTACACTAAAATACCATGTTGGAGAAATTAATTTATATTTAATAAAATAAATCACCACAGCACAAACTTTATAATTTGCATTAAGTCATTATTCTTAAAGTCATGGCAATAAAGTATGTAAACGGTCAAAATTAATTTTATGAGCATACAACCCTCCCGTATAAGCTATTACTTCATCCACATCCCAAGATTAGTTTCAAGATGAACAGCCACTTTATGGATATTAACAAAATGAAATGGAGATCGTAAAATATATGGATATGAGTCATGTAGGAAGCTTCTATTTTAGACGTAACTCGATTCGTAGGTTTAGTCTTTAAGTTAACGTTACTGAATACAACTAGCGACTTTGTCTTCATAGTAATTAAAATAAACCATAAGTATTTTTAAGAAACTGTAAACTTGCGAGACCTCCGCGCTTTTTTATCCGAAGCGGACGCAAAACAGTTTTCCATTTCAGTAAAAAAGCAAACATTAAAAATTAAGTTAAAACATACATAACAAGACGAACATGGGTTGGTGTAAATCTATGTTAATGAATGGATAATTCTAGAACTGAAAGACAAGCTATACATAAACTACGAAGCCTAATGTCATCATTTTATTAACTGAGTGACAAAACATGTTATCAGATTTAACAAAAAATCTATATTGTATATAATAATCCAAATGTTTGCGCATAATAAAATATTTCTTTCACGAAAATAATTCTTAAAAGAGATATTCTTTTAGATGTTCCATTTTAGAGTGAAAATATTAAATAACTCGTGAGTTAGAAAATTCTTTTGACCTTTTCTCTAAAAATTACCTCACCTTTTTAATGAATGTTAATGAAGGTCATGTCTAAACTTGTCTTTAAATCTTAGTCAAGCATTTTTTATTAAATATTTGAGGTACTACTACGGTAACAGCCGCTGGAGATACTACTGCGGTAATACACTGCCGCTGGGAATTCTACTACGGTAATACACATCCGCTGGAAATTCTACTACGGTAATACACAGCTGTACTTACTACTGTGGTATTTATCATGAATAGTTTTAAACATCTTTAGGCAATTAAAATTACGAACTGTTAAAAAACGTTGAATTTCACTCATCTCAACTGCTAGTTCGTATTAAAAATATTTTTGGCTATATCTTTGAACTATTCATTGTACAATCTGGTTCAGTCGTATTGAAGTTCTGTCTCTATAAGGCTTGACTGACCGAAAATCAGGTTAATACGAGGAGCACTTGTATTGCATATTCTATATAAAGATATAAATTTAAAATCTCTTCTTCGAAAATATTTTTATCCATAAACTATGCTTTGTATATATAATTTTGAATTGTAATAAGCATTTAGCTATTTTAGCGGATTGAGTATTTAAAGGCTGTTAAAATTATAATAATGAGACATTGAGCAAGATAATGCAAAAATACTTCATAACTTTTATAACTACCTCAATATATTACCAATTGAATACTTCATGTGAAACAAAGAAACCATTTGTCATACATTTTTATTGGGTTCATGTAAGTGTAAGTTACAGTAAACTTTTATCCACAAAGTTAACACGGTTATCCGAGCGAATCCAATGTAGTTGCAAATATAAAGAGAATTCCTTTGGCAACACTCCAACCCGACATACAGGCCTACGTTCTGAATTTGATGCATGGGTATATTTTAAAAATACTGTCAAGATTATTGAAGCAGTTATATACAAACGTATTTTAAATGATATATTGTAGATATAAACATTTAAATGAAACAATATACATTTTATGGAAGGTGGTTAGGTTAGGTTATTCGATTATTTAAAAATTTTGTTACATTACCTGCTGTAGGTAAATTGTAAAAATATAATTTATTACTGTTCAGAAAACAAAGTAAAAGCTCTCCTCTTAATCTACTCGTATTGTTCGATTTAATATTTTAGCAACCGTAAAATATTATTTACCTTTATATCAACCAACTCATGTAATCGATAATAAAATCAATTTTCACAATGTAATTGCTATTCAACAGTTGTAATGTGTGAATTTGTTCGGAATAGGGACAAAATCTATGAAATACAGTAAAACTCTTGCGGAAGGTAAGAATATTTGAAATGTTTTAAGTCACTGTGCGCACGTCAGCTCTGCTTAATAGAAAAATTCCACTTCGCATTTCTTAAACTCTTGAATAATTTAAAAACCGATCGATTGTAGCTAATGTAGACTTCCTTCCTATATATATATATAACCACCATTATAAAAATCTGAGATTTATTATCTTATACTTAATATTATAAGGTGAGTAGAACCCATGTAAACTTAGTTTTAGTAACGTTCAAAACTGATTGTCAACTATTTATAAATGAATAAAGGATTTTTTAATTTGAATTTGTTCTGTTCTTTTTAACGAAAATATTTAGCGTGTGTCAGCTACAAAAGGTTGAAAATGTGTAAAAAATTAAAATTCTAAAATAAATTCCACTCAAAACATACAAAAATATTCTTCATAGGATATAGATGTTGAACAATTATCACCGTGGTAGTAACGTCATTTTTAAATTTCTAAGAAAGAGGTTTTATTTTAATTTGTGACGCCATAAACTATAGAGATATATAACTTAATCACATCACTAAACGAAACCATTGGCATTGCGTTAATAAGTATATACATAAAGAAATTAATACCTAATATTAATACTTTTCTCATATACTATGAGAAAAGTAATTAAGCTTATTCAATAAACAGATGACTCCGGTGTGGATATGAGAAAATAATTAACACGAGACGTGGACGAGGAAATATCGTCAAAAGAAATACATATAAGTTATTTAAGAATTATTTTTATTTATATGAATGGTTCTTTTCAATGATGTTATAATATATAAAATTATTATGGAATTCCATTTTTAAATTGCCACTATAGCTATAGCTATATTAAGCTTTTCAATGAAATGAGGCCTACCACACATAGAAACTATTAAAATAACGATCCAGTGTTAATTATGACTGTGAGTAATTTATTCCTAACTTAATTTGCGAAGGTTTAACATTATATATTAGAAGAATAGTGTCCAATGCCACATCTTATAGTGTCTACTAAGAGGTCACTTAAATTACACGTGAAAATTCCCGTGTTATTTAAAGTAATCGCTATATAAGCTATTACTATATAGCTATATATATATATAAGCTGTAGCCATATAAGTAAGTAAAATTACCATACGTTAGGTAACGAATTTTCTTTGATAATATTTTGTTACAAAATAATAAAAAAATAAATAAAAGGACATAACCTGAAGGTTCTTAAATCAATTCAATAACTGCGAAACGGCAAGTCATAATTTCCAACAATTTCTTTTTCTCTGTGTATCATGTGATAAATGAAAATTTATAGTTATTACACTATCTTCTATCTGTGGGAAAGAACGAGTATGTAACTTATTTTTATTGCACGTTCTGGTGTCTATTTACATAGACAATTGTACTATAAAAAATATATCTATAATACCTGGTTTGTGATAATAAAGACGGCGTACGTTATATTCCACTTCGATTAACATGTTAGCTCTGAATGTTTCTAATCAGAAACATTTAAAATATGAAGATTTTATTGAAAATACAAAAAATGAATACCTTACAGCCATTGACTGGTTCTAAATTAAAAATGCGGCCAAATTTCAGAAATGCAGAAATTAAATGTGCACAGCTAATTATACCCGGTACAAATAGAGAATAGCCTCAGTATTAATTGAAATAACGTTAACGTTATGATCACAATAAATTTACTGTGAAAAATATCATATTTAAAATCTATTAATTCAGTATCAAGAGGTAATCTCGGCCCAGAGGCAATTACTATATAATCATACCCTTTATAGCAACACAGACATCTTGAAATAATCGTTTTTTTATTAACTAATACATACATATAAGCTATATATGTGTTCTGAAGGATTATAAGAAAATAAAGCTATATATTATAATTAATACAAAAACATCTGATACTGTAGTAAAAATAATTTTTGGTGTATCTAAAAAATAAGGGTTTTTAATAAAATACCGTATTGTTCCTTAATGTTATATTATTAAGGTTGGTAAATATTAGCCAAGGATGCGAATAATAGCGCAATAGCCTTTTTGTATAATGCTCATAATGTGTATAATTGTACAATAATTCAACAGTATTTTGCGATTACTATGGAAACATATTTATTATTATTGTTTATTATTTTTTGTATTGTAATAGTGTAGGAACATAAGTTGGAATCGAGAGAGCGTATCCACCAACACATAAGCAATTCGTTTTTATAGGACATATTTATATCCTTGTATTTACAAATTTTAACGAGATGCAATAATTATTATGAATTTTTTAAAGATTTCTTTCCCCCAAATGAGTCGTTTAACCGCGGCTCGGTTGCCCTTCAGTTAAATTACACGCGAAACCACCGTATTACGGAAGTACTTTGTCTTTTCACTTTCGCACTTTTTTCACTTTTGTACATTATATTTAATTTGTACTTTTTCAACTTCGAGGATCCTGTTCTTTGTTCTGAATTCATTAGCTAACTTTGTGCCATGATGTTGAATATTATTTCTTTGTATAAGACTTTATATGTTATGAGACTTCATGTCAGATTTAGTGACTTATAAAAACTTACACCAAATCAATAGTGGGTCTTTTTATATAAAAATAAGTCAAGAATCATCATAAATCCTACGAGGCAACTTTGTTTTGTAGGCCTATAAAAAATAACTCGTGTCTGACCATGCCAACTGTGAACAACGGGACTGATAAAAGGCCTTTGATGTCTCAATTTGTTTGAAATATACGTTTTGCTGATATAATATTTATTGGTTTTAAGTTCATTTTGACAATACAATAGTGCCTCCATTAAAGTCATAATCTTCTTGTTTTTGGAGAAGACACTCTCTCTCTCTCTCAATATATCGTATCTCTATATATACGATATATAGATTCGAGAGATATATAGAGGATCATCATACATTTCATAGACGCAGCAGTTGAACCAAGGATCATCAAGTTTCAAGAAATGGCTGTGTTATTGAGATTATTTAACAATTCTGCAAAACTAAAGTAAACGTAATATTTGGACCACAAAATCTAGAACAGCACAATTTAGCACATCATAAAAAACAATGCGGTGGTTGCCTGTACACATACGTCCGAATTGAGGTATCTTCGAAAGTGCGTCGATCAAAGCTCAAATTAATTGTTCAGACACCTTGTAGTCGCAAATTTAAACTTCAGGAATAATATAATGAATTAATCTTTTTGTACGTAAAAATATATGAAACATAAGTAGATCTTCAGACAAGTAGATCTTCATAAAACCACTAGCTGATCGCGACGAATGTCGCTTTGCATTAAAAAAAAATCTCTTCAAATATAGATGTTGGCCGATTCTCAGTCCTACTCTAATATGGCCACAAAATTTCAGGAGAATCGGTCAACCCGTTTCGCGGGAGTAAGGGAACAAACATTGTGACACGAGAATTTTATATATTAGATATTATACCAAAGTAAACGAAATTTAAATTTTGTAATTTAAAAACCATATAAAAACATCACGTGAATATTCGTTAAACCAATTCTCTGTCGAGTTTTCCGCGCATCTGCTTAGTTTCCAATACATTAGTCTGATAGGCTTGGTGACTGAGCACAAATTGCTACACAACCATACATACCCATTGGGTAATAAAATATGCATACCTGAATACAATCTGCGGTAATATCGGTAAAAATTTAAATTTAAAACGGCTACACTAAAATGCACCGGATAAGGTCTTTCAGCATTTTCTATAGCATGGAGAATATTCGGATTAGTACAGCTGGATAAGGCATCTAGGCAGAAACTCGTTTCTAACTGCGCACCACGTGTACCAGCTGCCCATCGCGGTATATCTGAACCTTTAAAGAAGAGCATAACCTAAAAGATCACTCTGTCTGTCTTCATCGTTTTTTTCACCAGGGTTTGCCTCCAGCTCGTTTTCTCTTCTTACTTCTATATATAACCATACCCCTTATATATTTCCCTGAGTTGGCAACACTCACACTTTAGATAATTCTACGAAAATTAACGTTACTTCATCAGTAAAAGTATATATATATACTTAAGTATATATATACTTTTCCCCTTTGCCCCTTCATATATGGAGGCCCAGGAGGGCCTAAGCAACACGACACCAACTTAATTATGTCAAACTACAATACGGATCCAAAGCGATTCGTCACAAGTGAGGTGCGCGGGCTGGGCCGTCTAGAACAACTGTTTGTCAAAATGGCTACCCCAAGATGCTGCAGTACCATCGACCACGACGCTTCCCTAGATTGATTTTTGACAACTAAAAATCAACCTGACGTCTAATTGAGGGATGCGCCGACATACTTAGTCTGGCCATAAATACTGTTACTATTCAAAAAAAGAAAATATTACGTTTGAATTTGGAATCTGTCATTTTTATATGATTGCTTGATGTGTTTTCTTATTTTCGCGCCATTATATTGTTAAATATTTTGTTATATTAAAATGGAGTGGGGTGATAAAGAGAACCGAATCGCTGTGATTGCCTTACATAAAGTAGGTATGGAGAAAAGTGCAATTTTTAAAACCCTCCCCCCGCTTGGTATTAGTCAAATGTTTGTTTACCGGGCTATTGATAGGTACAATGATACCTCCTCTGTTTGTGACAGAAAAAGATCTGGCCGTCCACGTACCGTTCGTGTGAAAAAGGTGATTAAAGCAGTTAGGGAAAGAATTCGAAGAAATCCTGTCCGTAAGCAAAAGATTTTATCTCGGGAGATGAAGATAGCTCCTAGAACCATGTCGCGTATATTAAAAGATGACTTAGGACTTGCAGCCTATAAGAGACGTACTGGTCACTTCTTAACTGATAATTTAAAGAAGAATAGGGTGGTAAAATCCAAACAACTACTTAAGCGGTACGCAAAGGGAGGTCACAAAAAAATTTTGTTTACGGATGAGAAAATTTTTACAATTGAGCAGTATTTTAATAAACAAAATGACCGTATTTATGCTGGAAGCTCTAAAGAAGCTTCGCAATTAGTAAACAGAGTACAACGTGGGCATTATCCCACTTCAGTGATGGTTTGGTGGGGTGTTAGCTATGAAGGGGTGACTGAGCCATATTTTTGTGAAAAAGGTATTAAAACGTCGGCACAAGTTTATCAAAATACCATTCTTGAGACGGTAGTTAAGCCTTTAACTAACACCATGTTCAATAACAAAGAATGGTGCTTTCAACAAGACTCGGCACCGGGTCATAGAGCTCGATCCACCCAATCTTGGTTGAAAACTAACGTTCCGGACTTTATCAGCACTGAAAACTGGCCGTCGTCAAGTCCTGACCTAAATCCATTGGATTATGATTTATGGTCAGTTTTAGAGAGTAAGGCTTGCTCTAAACGCCATGATAATTTGGAGTCCCTAAAACGATCCATTCGGTTGGCAGTGAAGAATTTTCCTCTAGAAAGAGTTCGTGCTGCTATTGATAACTGGCCTCAACGTTTAAAAGACTGTATTGCAGCCAATGGAGACCACTTCGAATAAACATTGTATATTTTTAATAGTTATATATTGATGTATTAAACTAACTCACTATGAAAGGAATAAATGTTACGTATAAAAAAAAATCGTGCTTTTCTTTATAACAATATTTATGGCAAGACTAAGTATATATAACGAGTTCCTAATAGAATAGAAGTAAGGACCTAACGAAGGAATAGAATATATTATATTATCGAACTCGTTCAGCTGTTATAAAGTATTTTGTGGTTGAATTCTACAAATGTTATTTCAAAACTCATGCGACGCACGACACGTCGTTTGGGTTAAAGTCACGTTCGCCAAAATACAAAACAATTATAATTTATAAACACGAGAGTGTATTTTAAAAATATGGCGGCCGAATTTTATTAAGTGAATTCGATGCGTACATTTTTTGATGCGGACTGGAAATATGAATGAAAAATTCCAGAGTCTGTTAGGTGTTTTCCGAGGTTTTTGTAGATTCATGGGGAAAATTTTTATAATACCGTAATACATATTATTATCAGCCGATTATACGAGAATACATTTGTTAAATGCTTTCATATTCATTTATTCATAACAAAAAGCTTCATACATTAACAATACATACAGAAACACATTATATAAAAACATACCATTTTTAACCACCCATATCTTACCTCTAAAAACATTATTATGTGAAGGTAAAGAATCCGATTATTTATTTAATAGCAAATATGTCACTTTCCGGTGGAGAGGTGAGGAAACAGTTCATTAATCTTACAAAGCTTCATTTATTTATTTCTTTGCCACAATAATTTTCTTATTGCTAGATACTAGGCTACGAGGATTGCGTAAGAAAAAGATCTGAGAAGATACCCATAAAAAACTCAAATAGATACAGTTTTTTTGTAAGCGTGTTCACTGTTTTAAAAATACCCTTATCACAGTATTTAAGCCGACTAATTCCCAATTTTTTTATCGATTATATAGTCCTTTACACTATAATAGACTGCCTAACAATTTTATCGATCACATACATTCACACACGCACAAACTGTAGATTTATGGTTTATAGATGCCACTTATTTAATTTCACCGAATGAGCAAGTATTACATAGTAAATACACAATATTAAACATTAACCTTAATATATTCTATCGAACGGTCATCTACAACAGATGTTGGCACGATAAAGTTTCAAGACGCTGGTATTCCGATGAAGGTCTTGCCTTTGGAGCATTACTCATCTTTACGACTTGCCAATATGCTGCAGTCGCATGCTAATAACATATTCACGTAGACGATTTTGTCTATGAAACAAATATAGACTGTAATGTTTCAACTTATTTGTACTGTACTCTGTGGTTTATGTTTTTCTGGACGTCGATAACGATATATCGATATAACGAACGATAAAAATCGAATTGTTTATCGTAAAAACCAATTTCTTTCAATAAAAACGCTCGTAATTATTGCATTTAATTGCATGCAAATCGTATCAAGCAACTTTGTTCTGTGGCACATTGTAATTGAATTTAAAATAGAATACTTTAAAGGATTAATTGGTTACACTATATTGACAATGTAGTTTCCAATAGGGCACGTGATTGGTTTTACAAAAATCTCTTAGAATTCACTTTGAATGCGAAAGTTGTAATGAGTTTTTTTATTACTATTAGTAACTAATACGTATCTCGTCTTTACATTATTTTTAAACAAGACTTATACGTTTGATACAAACTTATTTTTTTTGTTTGTTCGCATATCAGTTGTAAACTACTGAACTGATTGTTGTAGTTTTCCTCTATAGTTTGAGTTTAGCCTAAAGCGTAACAGGAGCTAAGTTTTTTATCATGAAAGTTTACCAGAACTGCGCTATTTATAAACCAACCCAGACGAATTCACGGGCTAAAGCTACTAATACACAATACAACAGAATGCTGTTAAAAAGAAAAAAAACGCGTTTATCAACGCGAGTAAATAGTATTATATTATTTACAATGTTTGAATTATCAAATTGTTGTATGAAAAAGATTTTATTCTTCCCTCAAAATCGGTATAACGTACATTGAAAAATTGAACAAAGGTATTTCGAAAAAATAATTTTACGTGACACAATAACGAGTTCATATTCTAAGCAACAATATGACTTTGTATAATCTCAAAAGCTTGTTGATCTTTAATTCCCCCGGGTTTGTTTTAAAGCTTTTGTAATATTATGTCCGAGCAATGTTATATCATGTGTTAATAAATGATTCTTTCATACCTGTAATTGTGTCTGTTATTTATGTATGTATACATATACTGCATGTATACTATGATTGTGAACTATGTGAAATATCATTTTATTTCACACACATACACAATTTCACACTTAAGTAACTGGTACTCGTATAAATAATACATTGCATTGCATTGTATTTTGTGCTAAGTTTTGTTTTTTTTTGTATATATTTTTTCTATGTATAATCCATTGTTCTTTTTTTTGTGTGTATTGTTAAGATTTAATAATAGAGAGAGCGTGTTCTCCAAACACAAGTAGATTATTACTTACATGAAGGCACTATCCAGGTATTGTCAAAACAAAATAAAATGCATACATAGCTAACCTTCGTCTGTGGTATAGCATTATTTCGAATAAGTGTATAAGTATATAATTAATGAATAAAATGCAATAAACCTAATATAAATGTGATGTTATCTCTGATAACACTGAAACCAACTTCCCTTTGAACACCCTTTATATACTGGTCTTTAAGGGTATACTCGTTACTTGACGACGTCCGGTCGCATCGATTGGGAAATACTTCCACTGACAGCTGGTGACCGCATAGACGCGATGGGCGTCAGAAACTTTCTACCTTGACGTTCGATATTTGAATTCATCTGAAGTTAGTCCGAGGAATTCATCAGTGCATTTCCCGTGACCTTTATCCATTTAATTGGAGGTTGTAGATTTTCCAAGTGAACAAATTTTGTATGTTTACTACATACTTAACAGATAAGTGAATTTTAAATAATAGATATATACTTAAATGTGTAAGGTGCTTTTGCAGAAATTAAGTGGTTGTAAAATCTAATATTCAGCGCTTTGATGTAGTCAATGTAATATTTATACTTCTGTACGCCTGCAATATACTCGCACCGAGTGAAATTCCCTTTTAGTACTAAAAGGTTGCTAAAATAAAATGTATTGTGAAGACAAAGACCTAAATACTTTATTCAATTAGGACTGTTAACAACCACTTTTGAACGTCACTACAACTAAGTGAATGGACACTGTGCGCCGAGAAATAAACTCGGGTTTTAATTTTGTGGTTGTCGTTTTACAATTATCCTACTGCAGTGATTTACATCAACCCATACTAATATTATTAATGTGCAAGTATGTCAGTAAGTAACGCTTAAACGATTGAACCGATTTCGATGAAATTTGGTATAGACTAGGCATAGAATTTAATCGCGAAAAAATGTTGAAATAGGGGATGAAAATTTCACCAGAACCATTTTTCCAAATTTATTTTGTATTTACCCACGCGAATAAATGCTACTAGTTAGTAATACATTTTGGATATAAACAATTAATGTCCAACAGCTATATGGTATATTTTTGTGATATACATTTTTAACATAATAAGCTTTTTAAGCTTACAATAGTGACTAGTTTGAAAAGAAAAACAAGAATAGACGGTCGAATGAGGAAGTCTGATGCAACTATTTCATTAATTTTAAGTATTTTCATATTAATGTGTTTTTAGTGTAATAGATAGAATATACTATTAATATTATACATATTTAGGCTCCATACCTACTTAACAAATGCAACCACATCGATTTTGTTTAAAAATCACTCCATTTTATTTCACAAAATATATTACAATATATTTTGGCGTAAATAAATAAAAGAACTGACATTTAAAAGTATTTATATCGACATTTTCTTACTTTACCTATGATAGTTGATAATAGTCGTATATCGGTTAAAGTGTCTCACATATATCATGTGGCAAGCCGTATTAAGTTGGAAACTATAGTAAATCTTGAGAAAACAACGCCGTCATTTGCTTAGTAACTTTGTCGAGTTGGGGGAAACTAAACCAAAATAAACAGCACTTGTGCTGTTTTATTTTCTCATGTTCGAAAGTTTTCAACATGAAAAAAAGGTCGTCTTGGCAACCTCGTAACACGAGTTCTATATATCCCTGTTTGATGTATTTTAAAGAAGGATAAAGAGGTATAGATGAGTTTTAATTTTTAAAATAATATATGCAACATATCTTGTTAATGTTTGTTTTAATATATTTAAGATATCTTTGTCACGTTGTACTTAGATGATCACGGTTTTATTAAGGGTTTGATGGAAGAGACCGCTTTTTAACGATAAGGCCGCCTATCGCACCACCTTTCAATATTATTGTTTTTATGTTTTCATTATACCAAAAATAGACGAATACATTAATTCAACTTCAGTTCGTACATAAATATATAATTATTGTATATTATTAAGTAGTCATAAAAAAACGATTCTCATATAAACCCTGGCGTGGCGTTAAAACAGTGCAATTCGCCACACCATTTAGAATTTAGTTATTTGCTTATAACGCGTCACGTAATCCGATATAGATCTCGGTATTATACATGAATTAAACAGATTGATTGTAAACACAAACCCGTTGTGCTGTAAGTCCACATTGAATGTTTTGTCCGTGTCACTCCCCTGTCTAATGTATATCACAGTAAATTTAAAACTCTATTACCACCAGTTTCTCTGTTAACAATTTTGACTTGACTTATTATTCTATGTCCCTAGCAATACTCCGTCACGCTGTAGCTTCACCTTTTACATAGCTTCAAGTCTTACCGACTCCTTTCAGCCACCAACTTTGTGGGCCTCAATAATTGAATTCTCTGTCCGTAAGCTTTGAATTCAATACGCGATTAATATAAGAAATTGTACATAACTACACTGGCTTCTCAAGTAATCTGAACTATGTGGCACCATTGAATTTATTAAATTTGCTATTTTCGTTAACATACTAAAAACAAAAACAATAAAGAGGCTGGACTATCTACCCAGTAAGTACTGGTACCAGGAATACGTGGTACCCGTGGCACTCCTTTAAATTGTGGGTAAATAAATATTTATGTTTCAAAGATATGAAACTTCTTTGTGCTACGGGTTCTATATAATATATTATATAGTTCTTCTATACTTTTTATAAATAAATATTATGGCACCCCTTTTTCGAATTAAAAGGTAAAATGTGTGTAAATTATTATCGCGTTTTTGCACTCAATTTAGTAGAGTCTAGACTTCAATAGCCAACTCGTGTTTTTAATTGTCGAGCCGCACCCTATGTATAACAATATGTTAGTGCCAATCCCATACCATGACCTATATGTCAAAGGGTTGGGCTTAACATTAGTATATTTAATTTTTTAATACAAACCCAACCAACACACCTTACATTTTATGTAAATTATTTACACTGAGTTATGCTATATTATCACGACAGTTTGTATCGTGAGTAAGAAAATCTAAATCAACAAAAACTTAACTTTACGTTTAATGTCAGTTCCCAAATCAAGGGCGTAGAACGGATGAGAAGAACTAATAAGAAACTCTTCGCCACTGTTTAAAGGACGCTAGTCGATTACCCACGCACAGAAGTTCTCCTTACAAACCTTTTAGCCTATTAAGATAGTGAAGAAATGTAAGTCATTTTAGTTTGTTAAAATCAGATTGGCATGGCATTACGATATAATCAAACGTTTGCTTGGAAGAGGTTTTAATCGTTTATAAAATTACACTAATAATAATTGATTTTATTATGTTTAATGGAATCTGTTATGTATAAAGTATCGTTGTGAGAATAATAAGGTTACTTTGTGGTTTACGTAAATTATTGTTTTTTAATTCTTTTAAATTGAAACTCAAACTCAAAATATCTTTATTCGAGTAGGTCTTTATAAAGATACTTTTAAATCGTCAATTTTTACACTACCACCGGTTCGGAAGGCAGTCTACCGAGAAGAATCGGCAAGATAGCTGCTCTTTTAAAATAAACAATTAATACAAAATTGTGCTACTGACAATTAAAATAACAAAGCATTGTAAGGCTACTCATTTTCTAGGTATATAGGAAGCAAACCAAACGAGTCAACGCGATGTATACATTCTAAAATACGTTTTATAGGTTCTAAATAGCGTTTGTAATTACCATATGGTTCCACAAAAATAGGTATATATTCACACTTTATTGCACAAAAACAGTTAAAGTATATAATGTTAATAGATGTTAGTATCTAAGCGAGCAACGGGTGGCCTTATCGCGAATTAGCGATCTCTTCCAGGCAATCCACTTTTACTAAACTAATCGAGTACTCGAAATCTAAGTTAATTTATGCTGTAATTAAAGAACTTCATTTTATAGAAATATATCGATTAACTCATCGCATCAATATTTTCTCACAAGAAAATATTGACGAATTCTCATATTTTCGTTAGTTTTAATTCAAGAAATCGTTTGCAAAATCAAACTTGTCTATCAATACATATTTAATGTGTTACGGACAGTGATAACAGTTGAGCTTTTATGAAAAAACACTTTATTTGCGTTAACGTTTGTGTTTGGAAGTTGGATCAGGAATGCTTTTTGAGTGGATTTTTTTTGAGTGGGATCTCGCTGTTGGCCTTGAGGCCTTTACAGCTCAGCAAATGGCTGGGTGGCGAGCAAGGAGCTCGGCCAAGACTTAATATTTTGAGTGGAAGAGGATGTCGTATTTTCACAGAGGATGACTTATTATATTTTAAGTATTCTTTTATCGTGTGGGTTGTCTGGAAGAGATCGCTTATTAGCGATAAAGCAGCCCGTTGCTCTTATATGTACTTACATCTGTTAACGTCATTTGCTTCTAGTGTTTAAGTGCGATAAAGTGTAAAATAAATAAATATTTAAAGGATAAATTTGGGGTTGGGGTGGTCTGACGAGAATATACAATAAACACTTATATCTAACTAGCTTTCCGCCCGCGGCTTCGCCCACGTGTGATTTGGTTAAGTATATAGTTTCTCTTCTGTCTCCGGAATATGACAGGAGACAATTGACAGCTGACAGTAGACAGATGACAGCAGAAAAATGACAGATGACAGGAGACAGATGACAGATGACATATGTCAGGAGACAAATGACAGATGAAAGGAGAAAGATGACTGGAGACAAATGACAGATGACAGGAGACAGCAGACAAATGACAGATAACAGGAGATAGATGACAGCCGACAGGAGGCAGATGACAGCCAACAGGAGACAAGTGACAAGAGACAAATGACAGATGAAAGGGAAAAAATGACTGGAGACAAATGACAGATGACAGGAGACAGCAGACAAATGACAGATAACAGGATATAGATGACAGCCGACAGGAGGCAGATGACAGCCAACAGGAGACAAGTGACAAGAGAGAAATGACAGATGAAAGGGAAAAGATGACTGGAGACAAATGACAGATGACAGGAGACAGCAGACAAATGACAGATAACAGGATATAGATGACAGCCGACAGGAGGCAGATGACAGCCAACAGGAGACAGATGACAGATGACAGATGACAGATGACAGATGACAGATGACAGATGACAGATGACAGATGACAGATGACAGATGACAGATGACAGATGACAGATGACAGATGACAGATGACAGATGACAGATGACAGATGACAGATGACAGATGACAGATGACAGATGACAGATGACAGATGACAGATGACAGATGACAGATGACAGATGACAGATGACAGATGACAGATGACAGATGACAGATGACAGATGACAGATGACAGATGACAGATGACAGATGACAGATGACAGATGACAGATGACAGATGACAGATGACAGATGACAGATGACAGATGACAGATGACAGATGACAGATGACAGATGACAGATGACAGATGACAGATGACAGATGACAGATGACAGATGACAGATGACAGATGACAGATGACAGATGACAGATGACAGATGACAGATGACAGATGACAGATGACAGATGACAGATGACAGATGACAGATGACAGATGACAGATGACAGATGACAGATGACAGATGACAGATGACAGATGACAGATGACAGATGACAGATGACAGATGACAGATGACAGATGACAGATGACAGATGACAGATGACAGATGACAGATGACAGATGACAGATGACAGATGACAGATGACAGATGACAGATGACAGATGACAGATGACAGATGACAGATGACAGATGACAGATGACAGATGACAGATGACAGATGACAGATGACAGATGACAGATGACAGATGACAGATGACAGATGACAGATGACAGATGACAGATGACAGATGACAGATGACAGATGACAGATGACAGATGACAGATGACAGATGACAGATGACAGATGACAGATTACAGGATCCTGTAAAGCTACATCATCTACATAAAGCTACATACAGTAAATTTTCAATTGACCATAACTTCTTTTTCCCTTAACGGATTTTGACGAAATAAATTTGACAACGCTCCCAATTATATGTAATCCAACTGTGAAAACCGCGTTCAAATCCGTTCAGTAGTTCTGAAGTTATAATGTACCAGACAGACAGACAGACAGACAGACAGACAAGAATTCCAAAAATTGTTTTTTTGGTTTCTATGACTCCTCTTTAATTGCCTCCTTTCAGTTTTTTGGAAAATTTTCAGTTATTTAATGTACAGACATTCGATTTTTACTGTCTTATTATTAGTATAGATTATAATTAGGCTTAAATTTTATGTGGGTATGTAACAAATGCTATAATAAAGCTATTGTGATATGATAGTAATTAACGTATCGTAAACTCAATTTCATTCACTAAATCCACCAGTTCGATATAATGTGCTACCCATCGATCCTAGCACAGGCCAGACCGATTTACTGGCTGCATTTGCGGTTCATTGTACGCTTTTGTCCCTATTCTATAAAAACGCTGATATTTAGTAGAATTAATACATTGAGTAGATTAGTTATTAAAATAATTCGGTGCAGCTGACAATAATGCTATTTATAACGTAAAGACAGACGCAAGCCAATATTTGAATTTGATTTGTGTGACATGAGTGTTATTTAATTTTTATTATTAAAATGTAAATGTTTTATTACCGATCGTGTTATAAATTATATAAATATATAGCCTACGTATAGGAGATTTCTTATAGTGGATACCTGGGTCGTACTTTTTCAAATTATGTAATTCCAAACACATAAGCAAACATGTCATATAGGACATTAGTTATGTACTTAAATTATTAACATTTTAATTATTTTTCCACTGGCGACGAACTGGCGTTCTAACACTCTTTGTTCGCCAAGAAATACACCATAAAAATTTAAAACATCTTTAATTAATCTACATAAAAAAAAATAGTTTCTGTGCTTCCTTCTGCTTTCTTTCTGTTCTTGTTCTTCTTGAGTTCCATAATCATGGCGAAAAAAAAAACCCACAATCAAACAATGTTATGCTTTGCATAATGGAAAGATATAGAGAATATAAAATGCTCATATAAAATGCAATGATACGTCTGACTTACTTCAATATTTGACAGAGGGCGCTTTGTACAAAATTCTTACGTAAGGTAAATGAAATATTCCTTTGTATTGCATATTTAAACGAGTGAATAGAAATATTTATTTTATGGACAAACGGTATCTTGATGATATGTGGTCACCGCCCATGGGCACTTTCAATGCCAATTTGACTTATTTGCATTGGTCATGTAAGTAACATAATTTTGTATGAAATATGCCGGTCCTTCTCAGTAGAACTGCCTTCCGAGTGGTAGTATAAAAATTAACGAATCAAAAGTGTCTTAACTAAGACCTACTTATTTTGAGGTGGAGTTTGAATGCAAAACTTTCTGATGTGTCTTCACATTTGAGAGAAACGGGTTTTTGAAATACAGCTTACGCCACGGAGGCAGTAAAATTTCCTTATAAAATATCGTTACTCGGTAAAGCAACGAGATTTCGGTGTAATGTAATACACACCCGGCTAATCAAGGCCTTAACGTCTCATATTCAATGATATCAACCCCCTAATTGCCCTAACCGAGATTTATCTCGGTTCAAGTAAGCAAATGACGTCATAGGGCAAAGTCTTGAAAACCATTCAACAGTATTCCTGGTATTAAATGTACTAAGATATTGGCTGCTCAACGCAATATAACTTGCGATTAATTATGTGCCCAAATGCTGTGTTCGACCACTTAAAAGAAGCATTTCCTAAGATTGACGTTCGAAATTTAAATTAATTTTATCGGGTCCAAGATATATTTGTAGGTATTTTTTTATATCTGTCCCCAAACATCTTATGTGCTAAATATATTTAAAACAATAAACTTATGAGTTAATAAAACTAGGTTTACATACAACAATTAAATCTGAACTTGTAACAGCTTTTATAACTATTAAATAATTTTTGATTGAGAAAACTTTGAATAAAGATCTTGTGTCAACCTAAGTTTTTATTAAAGTATCCGTTCGTTCAGCGTATACAACAGAAACTCTCGATAAGAAACAGTCTTTCTCGTTACATCCAACATTTTTCATTCATGCTCCTCCTTTATTTCTACCTTCCTCGATAAAAGGACTTTCCAACAAAAGGCTTTTTAATTCAAACCAGTAGTTATAAAAAGTAACGCTAATCGCCTCAGCTTTTATTAATTTAATATAATCATATTGGAAATACAAATTCACCTAGTTTAAACTTCTATAAATCAATGATTTGGAATTCATTACATGGAATTCAATACATTTATATATATATTATGTATACTGTAACACACTTCTATTCTAGTTTATAGTTTCCTCTAGATTATTAAAGCAAGCTTTAAATATCTAGCGGATTAAGTTAGTTCTGTCAACTCAATAGAATGCTATAATATTCTACTAATAGCATAGCTTTCACGTAGAGAATTATTACATATATAATCGTCTTTAAACTAAAACTCAAAATATCTTTATTACAGTAGTTCTTTATATAGACACTTTTGAAATGTAATTCTTTAAATTACCACAGATTCGGAAGGCAGTTAGACAGTTTTTTACGGACAACCACACGCTAAATAAACGGATGGTAAGTTATAAACGTCATAACACGATATTCGTTTTGAGTTATACAGAAATCTTGGTATACTGTCTTGTAGGTTAGAGACATCCCGGTCCCCGTTAAGGGCGATTTTAATTCACAAATATTGTCATATTATATGCAACGAAATCAAAAATATATTTATACACACACATAGGTAACTATGGTATACTTATGAATCGACAAAAATCCAAAAATGTTATCAAAATAGTTGACTCTACATTTACTGCCGATTCCCAAATCAAGGGCGTAGAGTCCGCTCCGAGAAGAACTGGCAAGAAACACTCCGCCACTCTTTTAACCGCCAAGCATGTTTCACAGGACGCTTGTAAAGATCTGCAACCATTACACCAACATATTCAGTAACTTGAAAAATACAACTTTATTCTTGAAGTGCACGTGCTCAAAGATTTTATAAGAAACTTAAAATGCGGGTGACGGTATGGCACGAAGCCAACGTAACAAGCGGCTTGAGATTTTCGTTCATATGGTATGGGATATAATTCATAGAACACACAAGCCAAAGAAACCTCAACCTCTTTATAGGTTCTTATGAAGCATTTTTTATAGTTGCCGTTTTCAATATTAAGTGCATAGTAACACTCTTACAGTACAAACTTCATAATCTTATAATCATATTTAATAAAGTATTAATCACATCGCATTATAAATAAATTGAAGGTAAAAAGCATAGCATTAGTTTAACTTTCCGGAAAACGGAAGCGTATGCCACCTGCTTAACACTTTGAATACTTTTAAATTGCCTGAACTTTCAATTTATGTTCATTTTTATTTGTTTTTTATAATTACGACTATATTTTAGGTAACTATGCTTATTAAAATAGGTTTTAATTTTGTGACTGAACAAGGATAATTAATTAAAGGATAATTAATGTCTGAAAAATCTTTCATAATTTATATTGACGACTCAGTTGGTCACAGACATAACTGAGATAAATTGTGTGTTAAACATATTTATTTTAATATGATAATATGGAAATATATATACTATGGACTTAAAACTCTGTAGTCAGTTGCACCGATAACAATTTTTTATTATTTAAAAAAAAGGTGTCAGATTTTTCTTTTTAACCACCAAGGCTTGTATATACTCGTATAAGTGGCAGTCTGGCTGAGAGTAGTTGGTGGTTAGTGTAATATTTTTTTAAAGTTTTCCTTTTAAATTGGTAACACTAAGATTTAATAAATCATAAAATTAAATCTAATTCCGTTCCCTAATCGCTTACCTTAGGTCTTATTAAACGTGCGTAAAACTAATAGATATGGGACACCCATATCTATTATTATTCATTAGCAGGTGTTTTAAAAAAGCTCGTATCTGAATAACTAAATGTCATTTAACTTTGTATGAAGTTGTGACGGTTGTTATACGACACGGTTCTGATATAGGTGAAATGTCAATGTATAAATGGTGTTTGCAATTCATCATTCACAACAATTGATTTAACTAAAATGTGTTTCATTTATAACGCACTTCTTGTTTTTATCAGCCACCTCAAATTTTTAAATGTCTTTTGAATTCAACTATCATATATCTTAATATTATTATATTTAAATTTGCATTTTGTATTTCTTGTATTACTCTTGCACCTAATAGACATTCATTATATTTCATTCATTTGGTGGGTTGCCCGGAAGACATTGCTTATTAGCGATAAAGCCGCTCATTGCTCACATATGTACTAATGTTTACTATTTTTTTTTAATTCATACTTTTTCTGTAAGTGTAAATACATTAATAGTTATTGTAACGGATGTTCTTTTGAGATGTATAGAACTTTTAAACAGAATAACTTATTTTTAATTGACATGAAATTGACTTTATTCAAAAGATCTATTGACATTATGATTTAAATTGATTTCTGGAATATGGCGGAACGGCTGGCTGGGACGTAATCTAATCTGGAGTTCCAGATTTGGATGACATTCCCCCAACTATAAAAAAAGTACGGAAAAAGACATCGCAAATAATACAATACTTATAAGGAAAACAAGCTTAATTATATTAAGTAATACATTATCGAAAAAAACCCTATATATATCTATATATGTCAGGTAATGTTTAATTATTGTTTTGTGAAATTATTTGGTATTTTGTAGACAATTGTATATAACTACGCTAACGATTAATTCGACCGGAATGTTTTCTTATTCCTCTAACGCTTCATGTAACTATCGTTAAATATTAGTAATTCGTCACTTATATCTCTTTGTGTTTATCTGTGAACAATCTTCTATCGAGTATAGGATGTTTTCTCTCCTTCAAAATCTTTAGGTGTCAATAATGAAAATACGTAATTTAATGAAAACGCGATACACAGTCTTCAACAAAACGTTTATTTAACGAAATGGAATTCATCGACCGCCAATTTCGCTGATCATACAACGAAATCCTGCATACAATGGTGTACTGTTATGTGATTAAAACCCTTCAAATTGAGCTTTTAATAAATCGCTTAAGCGAATCATTATTATTATATTTTGTATAGAAAAGTACTGTGTCGGAATTAGAATAAGCAACCGTGAAAATGAATTAAGAAGAACAAAGCCTACCGTACCGATTTAACTTTATTCCAATTGTGTGTTAAGTGTTAAGCTTGTATACTTGTGTATTGAGTTTAATGTAGCTTTTTTTGTGGGCAAACATCAATACAACTAACCAAGCGTACGTCAGGCTATACCATTATTTATGTAGGTAATAGGAAAAACTTCGTACTGTCTCCTCGTCTTACTAGATAGAGGTTTATCTTTAAAAACGTTACTTAAGGTAAAACTTGTAGCTTGGCCATTACGATTACGTAAACTCAAACTCAAAATATCTTTATTCAAGTAGGTCTTTATAAAGCTTTTGAATCGTCAATTTTTACACAACCACCGGTTCGGAAGGCAGTCATCTACCGAGAAGAACCGGCAAGAAACTCGATAGCTGCTCTTTTAAAATAAACAATTAATACAAAATTGTGCTACTGACAATTAAAATAACAAGGCATTGTAAGGCTACTCAAGAACTGAACTGTCCCGATGCTGAGCCAATTGCCGACACATCAAAGGGATCTAAAGTAAAGATTAACAGTTCAGTAGTTTAGATAATAAATTGCTTTTGTTGTAATTTAAAAAATATAGTTGGAATTGATTATTTTAAGAGCGTACGCCTTCCTTAAGGGCCGGCATCGCATCCGATCATCGCGACGTGTCTCTCGTGGCTCCGCGCAGGATTGATTGCCCCCTATTATATTAAAAAAAACTATTTCGATCGCATAGGAATCGTCAGTTCAAAAAACAATGAACCGTAATTTTAATTAAAAACGTAAAAATCTTTGTGAATAAGGCAAAGCAAGTATGTAGAATTTAATAATAATTTAAAAATTAAATTCTATCTTTACAGAATTGGAGAACCATTGGCCGCTTTATATTCTAGATGTCGGAAAACTATCTCGTGAAAACATCAGTAAATGGCTTTTTATGAAAAATGCGCTGAAATTGCTTTGAGTAACTTGTTTTTTTTTGTTATGCATGTAAATGTTTTTGAGATTAATAATTTCTTCCTGAAATATGTACCTAAGCATAATATCAAAAGTATTTAATAATTTCAATTGATTTTTAGAGGTTCGCGCGAGTTGTCTTTATATAAGTACTTCAACAAACCAACGATAGTAGAAAAGTAGAGTACCTGTGGAAAAGAATCAGAGAAAATAGAAGACTTACTTAGGTGATATTATGATATGGTGTAACATACCAATTTTTGTGTTATGTAGTAGTTCAGATAGAAATTGGCTCTTGCAATAAGTTCGTTAATTATTAGCATATGTTTCTTCTTATAATAACGAAACTGATTCTAAAATTATTTAAAACACGAAATGTTGGGAAATATAATATTTATCTAAAGAAGTGTGGACGATAGACCAACCGAACAAGGAACAGGATCCTCGACCAGTCGATACCCAGGGCCGGCTACCGAAGGCCCCACTAATGACGACGATGTATCGCGCGATCGTTATGATTATCGCTTTAGATCATAGATGTCGCCACAATTTTTTTATTTGAATAATTTATTATTATTATATGTAAATATATGTTTGAATATACAGTTTTTAATTAGACATATGGCTTTGAGAACGACTCGTATTACACGATGAACGAGGAACAGAACCCCGTACAAGCTATTACATATGAAAACGTATCTTTACGGCTTATTCGGGTCAGCGCATGTTTATGTGTGGTTTTTTTCATGTTTCTAGATTTGCATGTGTTTTTATGGTCCTTGATAAAACAGTCTCTTTTTACGATCTCTACCTTATTGCCCCTGGGTTAGTTTATTCAAGTGAAAATACTTATATTTAAGGAAAAAGATCGGGTTTGTATCAGGGGACTGTAAATTTTATGGTCGCATTCAGTTGTACAATAGAAATACTAAATGAATAAATGTTAGCACCAGTTTCAACCCTTAGGTAGAAGGTTCTATTAAGTTTCTCAATACAGATTTTATTATGAAATTCTTACAATTTACTTGTTTGGGTAAAAATGCAAATAAATGTCAACCCTCATATATAGAAAGGATTGTTTAAGAATCGATTAAATCCTACCCTTACTTAGGTGGATGTAAAATTTTGTTAACGATTTATTAAATGTTATCAAAGCTCAAATGGATATTCATGAAACCCGTATTCTCGAACGTCAATCTTAATCTAGTTTACTGTCAGAGGATTTTACGCATTAAATTCACATTTAACTGTGCTTATGGCGAGATTGAGACGTTACAAATTAAAACACGGCTTAATGACACTTCCTATCCTCTTGAGAATGTATCCGTTCAAAAATATCCAATGCTTCTATCGTTTTAATTACATAAGGTAGAAATCCAATATATGTCGCACTCTTGTAATTAGATTAGTTGTGTTAAGACGACGACGCTACTTGATATTATATGTATGAAAATTAACTAAATCATAAAGCATTGTTACATTATTTTAAATCACTTTCAAGCTGAATATCGTTATAATGATAACAACTCATTACAAACAAATATACAGTACACCGAGACGAAAACAAAAAAATATTAGCACTGGAACACATGTCCGAGTCCGACCAATCACCATTCAATTAATCAATCAAAAATTATCTTAATATTCTCTCGTCTTCTATCCTCTATCGTCTTATGTCACTTATGAATTGTCAAAAAAAAAACATAAATATTTTGACTCTGCAATTATATTAACTGCCAGTACCCAATCAAGGACGAGAAGCATGCTTGTAAAGAGCTGCAACTATTACACGTGGTCAATATCTATATTTTATAAAACAACTAGGTGAACCGGCAAACGTTGTTTTACCATATAAATTATTAAAAAAGAAATAATTGAATTTAAATAAATTAATTTAATTTATACTTTAGCCTCAATAACACGTGGTAGTCATGCTATTTAATTGTAGCTTATACGACACTTTTGTCGGTTTACCATAGCAGTGCCATCTATTGATTACTCACTCAATCCAGTCGAAAAGTATCGACATCTGTTTAAATCTTTTGGGGTTAACAGATAATTGTGACTGTCAATTAATTATATAGACAAATAATTTGCAATAAAATACAATTGCGACTATAATTAAAGATCCAAGCTATCCTATATCTCAAGTTGGACCAGACTGCTCACGGTGTGCCAATTTAATTTAAAATCGGTTATGTAGTTTAGGAATCCATCGGGGACAAACATCGGGACAGGAGATTTATATATATAAGATAAAAATAAGCTATACTATCATCAGTGGGAACGTTAAAATAGCATCACAAAAAATTGAGACAAACCCGCAAACATTTATAGTAATTAAAATTTATTTATTGATAACAAATGAACTTTCATTTCCTTGTATTAACGTATGAAAATAATTACTCATTTTAGGTAACCTTATAGTTGATCTCTTCATTACAATTAAGTCAATTTTAGTGTAGATGCAACATAAGAGCTTCATTTTATGTTTCGTTACTTCTTAATTAAAAATTGATTTGAACGTTGTACTTTTCCTAGTGACATTTAAAGTATCTTCAGTAAAATATGTTAGCAGACACAGCTTTTATAACTTTGAAGCGTTGTCTTTGAAGAATATAGACTGAACGTGGTCTTTATTTTTAAATAACTTGGAACATTATTAAGGTTGTTAAAATATGTTTTCTTATTTGGATGCTCGGGCTGGTGTTTCAAAAGAATAAGTTGTGCTTTTCATTAGTATTGAAACAAACAAAACCTCTGAAACCCAAAAAATCACTTGTATGACTTAGGTACTGTCATTATGAATCGTAATTAATATTATGTATGAGTTTATTTTTTATAGGTCGTTATTGGCATTTCTTTTATCAAAAACTTTTTAATTTGTCCTGAGCATTGCATGCCATTCAGCGCAATCTTTTAATGATATCGTTTTATTACACATTTAAGGTACAAAATATTATATTTATTATATAAGGTCAACCAAGAGTACATATAAATATACATAAGTATTTTATTGGCAAAAACAATTTAACAATCGGTTTACTGTATAATACTTTTATTAAAACAAAGAAAGAACATAGTTTTTGCTTTATAACCAGATAGGGCTATCAAAAGGATAGCTTCCGCTAGAGTATTGCAAAATATGTTAAACTTCAAAGAGAAATACAAATGTAGTTTTCAGTTTGAATGACAAACATTCCACCGCCACGTAATTTCGTTTAATCCTTACAAAATTTCATTAGATTAAATAAAAGCTCGAAGACAATACGCAACTTAATTGAAACAGTACAAAGTTGTTCCAAATACTGTCAAAAGCACAGTTGCATTACTTAATGCCGCCAAGAGTATGATAGTCTGTTGAAATTGCATCTAAATTGCCAAATGTCACATCCACAGAGCAAATGAAATCCTAGACTTGTTAGTTTATGGATTCACTTGGGTCTGTTCCAATTAGAAGTGTGTGGCTTGAAGTTTTCTTAACGAGTAAGTTAAATGTTATGTATGAATTGTATTAGAATTGATTTAATTTTCAAGTGATGTACTAATATAATTTTAATATCGTACCCTGAACTAATGTACCTATGTAAATTGTATAACATTGACAATTCTAACATTTAATTTTCTGCATAGATAATAATTAATAATTATCACTTTTACGAAATATTTTATTTGTTTTCCTTGCTTTTAGCAACCTAATAGTTTCATTTACATAAAATATTTTTAAAGACACTAACCCAGCTTGTCAGTATTGTTCAAAAAATGCATTTTGCGGCTAATCTCACGCCGTCCGCAAAATAATTATTACATGTTGCATATTAATAGAAAATTTACTTCCTGGCGGTGCCCGGCGCCAGATATTTTAAGCGTAAGTAATACTGAAATGACTATCACGACTTTTCTTACATAAGGCTCATATGAGCAACGGTGGCGTACGGACATTTTCTACATTCTACAAATAATAAAGATAAAAAATATCTTACAATTCCTAATTAAATTCAATTTTTCTTCCCATATAAGGCTACCCACATAACGAGTGTAAGGCAAAGCGAATTAACGGTCTAGTGTTATAGACACATACATACTAAATATATCTAAAATCAAGGTTTCTACTGAATAAAAAATAAATACAAATTTAAAACATTATAATGTTTTCTTTGCGGAAGAAATAAACTGTGGTACATCCTAAAAGTTACTTTTCAAATAGTTAAGTATCCCCAAGTCATAAAAATGAACTTTATACCTGACAATATCTATTTTAATTACTAACTTCATTTGACTAAGGTAAGGTAAGGTAATTTGACGATATGAAGTTTTCGTATATACAAATTGATTTACGCATAAGCTTTGCCTCAGCTTCTCACGCCGGACTGCGTTTGATCCTGTCAACAATATTATCTATGTGTATACTTGCTAAGAGTAAACGAAACTCGATGGTTTAAAATTGACAATTACTCGCTTAAAAATTATTACAAACTAACTGTGAAATCGTTTTTACACTAAATATTAGGGTTTTCAAAAACCAGTGGTTCGTTTTAGGCCAGTTAAACAATATCTATAATTGTAATACGTAACCACTTGTAAAATACACATGGCCATTCGACTATTTATAACTTATCGTTGGTACATAATCCAAGTTCCGCTTCGTAGATTAAACTCTATTTCATGGCCGAATTTAACAAAAAACTCGTCTAGAAGTTTTTATAAGTTGTTCATTGTAACTTGCAAGTGGAATGAACGGAACATATTGTATGCGGATTAAACTTATGTTCAACATTAAACATCTGTATTTTCATGATATCCTGGTAAAACTAATCGGTTACGCGAGTAGTTTTTACTTTTCGATTGGTGCAATCGTTGTGAAAAAGAGTATTGGAGTAACAATATTGTTAAAAAGTCTAGAAAATCTCAAAGTATATATATTTTGACTGCAAATTTAAAAGATTAATTCGTGATTATTTCTACGTAAGCTAACTCCAAAGTAAACCGGTCTGAGAATAAATATATACAACAAACTAATCTGGCAATATTTTAAAGCCTGATCACTGTTTAACGAATGTCCATATGTCAGAATTTAGGTTGCTTAATTCCTAATATTTTTTATAGGTCAATAGAACTCTATAATAGAACTTTATAACCTAGGACGATATTATTGTAATATAGTTTTTACATTCCACTCAAGCACTATGCAATCCTGCGATAGTAAAATGGAAATATAAAATGGAAAACCATTACGGTCTTAGTTTTTTGCGCGAGTGGAACGTGGAAAAGATCTTCAGATTGGAACAATAAAATATATATTAACGACCACACAGCTTAATATAATGCTTCATACTTTTACTTATATTATATAAATATATTTATATTAGACAGACAAAAAATTAGTCTTATCTTACCTGTACCATACCGAGTCATGTGGTTTTAAAACTTGAAAACCCCTTCTTTCGCCATATAACCTTAGATAAAACAGAGGTCTATAGGTCTACCCCAAGTCGCGATATAGGATAACCATATAAAAAAAATTGATAAATAAATTATTTGGCAATTCCCAAGCGCATATCAGCGATTCTGATAAGAAAAAAAACAAATATGGTTTGTGAAGTTATGTGTCTAGTCTAATAATTGCGTCTATTAAAATGTTATCAGTCACCTTAACCCAGTGACCGTCCGTCACGATGTTCGTCAAAGCGCTGTATTATTCAAGAGGCAGCATTATCTCTCACGGGGCCACGCTTTGATATTTCTTGACGTAGGCCCCTTGTTACTTTTGTGTCTGACAGGACTTTTTTTGTATTACCTGGGGAATTACGAAGTGACTTTTTGAATGGAGATTTAATATAAGAATACTGTCTGTGGCTTTATATTTTTTATTGTATACACGACTATTAGTATGTAACATTGTTAGTTTGCAAGATGTTAATTTGTTTAATAGTGAGCTGTCAAGACGTTTATAGTCAGTACATGAAGGCACCGTCACGTCTGACCCAGTATAGTCTAAGAGATAGTCAGTTTCCTTAATATAAAGTGTGTATAAGATACACTGTAACTACATACAAAAGTTTTATAAATATTTTAAAATAACAAAAATATAAAGCTATTTTTAAAACAGTACGATAGATACTACTCAATATCTGCCTATCCTCAATATCTGTTAAATGCCTCTAAAAATAATTTTAAATAAATAGTTATTTTATAACTAAAATAACATTAGCGTGTCGCACGATCAAAAATTTGTATATTATTATTTAATATTGATATAACGGTAGTGATCAATTGTTTCATATTGGATATATAAAGTTATGAACAAAATGTTTTTTTCATATAAACTAGTTATATTATTTCATACATAACTTGATAGCCGTATTCGTAATATATATATATTAACATATTTCTTTTTGCGTCAAGGATATATACGAATTTGTTATCAGTACATACATTGCTCTTTGACAATGTAACCGAGGTCGTCATACGTAATGCAATCACGTGTACTGAGTAACGATACAACTATTGATAGTTAATTAAATATTGCAAAACAATACAATGCAACGCATTTATTTCTAGTTATGAATTCGCCTCTGTAAAAAAGGATTAAATAAAAAGTTTTTAAAACAAAGAACACTGGTTTCACGGTTTACAAGGATGTAAGGTTAGATGTAGACAACTCAAGCGAACCGCAAGCGTGCTGTATTAAATAATAATTAAAACGAATGTTGAAACACTTCTACTTTACAATTTATTATAAAATTTCTTTTTAATTCGACATTGTGCTTTGTAATGTAGCAGACCAGTCATTCTCAGCTAATGTGTTTGTAGTAAGCTATGAGAATATCCGTTTGAAATTATTTATATAAGTAATCAAATAGTTAAACACTTAAATTAATAATGTATCGAGATATGGTATATTATAAATAATAGCCGTCGTAATATATACACACTTTGATAATAATTATAACTTAAATGTATTTTAAGTAAAAGGTTAAAGTTAAGGATACAAGAGTCAATAAATACAATATTTTATTTAATACTCGTGTGAAGATTTATCTCACATTCAAGAGTTCAAACCTCCAAGGATCGTACATAAGACGTATTGAAGCACATATATGATTTAATAAATATTTTGTTTATAGTTTGAAGGAATATAATAATGCCTTGATATTTCTACTTAAACCCATGCCCCACTAAGAGCATTGTCGTCAAATAATAAACGCGGATATTTTTTTGTGTATTATTAGATAACCAATGTCACTGTATCTTGGCAATAGAACAAACTCCATAAGAAAATAAAGAAATTATATATTTAAACAATATTTAAAAACCTGAAATTTTAAATTTCTGCTAACCTTAAAAATGTATCCACATACAAGTTTAAAAGTTCACTACACAATTTTTTTTCTAAAATACATTCACAGCACTATACGTATTTTCATTTTTATTCGCGGAAAATACGTGATCTCCCCGCCAAAGATAGAATCGTACTAAACGTACCGTTGTTCGTTCAGCGCAAAATCTGACCTTAACTACTTACAAAACAAATTCTTCGTTGTACATACAATACATTGCAGCCTGCGCAACACGTGATTTTCATACTTCTTCGTTAAACCAACAATGTAGACTAAATAGGATAAAACTCGTGCTCCAATAAAATAAAATCAGTAAAGGGTTATCTCGTTATCAAAGGCATGAAAATTGAAACTGCAAAACTACTCGTCAGATGTTTTATCAAATGTTTACTATGCTACTATCGCTAATATTTATAAACCTTTTAATTATTAAAAGCTTTAAGTTGTGATAATAAGCCATTAAAAGAATACTCTATATTTCTACTCTACTGTACAGAGTAGAGTCGAAAAATACTGTTAAAAAACGCACGTGATTTTCTTTTTTATTTGTTGATCGCAACTTTTACATAGAACATTAATTCGGGTATATTTTCATATATTTAATAGAAAAACAGGGTTAAAAAAAGCCTTTTTTTAAAAATATGTTATATTTACGTGATTGTAATAAAACGTATATTGGGTGAATCGCTTTGTTTCGAGAAAGATTTTTCTCTCTTAACAATTTCGATCTTGATATAGCATTTATGTATTGTTAACTAACTGTAGAATTTTAATAAATTTTACTCGAATAATCATTAACAGCGAACATAAAAAAATGTGTAAAATATAATTGTGCACTTATAAAAACAATTTGTATGTAATAGCTTTCAACATTTAGATGGATGGATTCCTCTTTCACTCATATCTCACTCCCAGGGTCGGCTGATAAATCATTTCAGAGAGAAATATGCGTGTCCTTTGCTTGACTTGACACAATTTTTTCCCCTTTAGCGTTTGATAAACACGTTTAATTCTATTACAAATATGATACATTTATAAGCAGGAAGAATAAGATTTCACGTCTGTATAAAGTTTTCATTAAAGACACATTGAGTTTATTTTTCAATTACCTCCGTTGATTAAAGTTAGCCCCAAGGGCGACTCTAGATCGTGTAGTGCCCGTGGGCAATTAAACCATTGCGACCCCTATGCCAAAATTTTCGTAAAGGAAGCCGCCCATTGGGCACTTGCGTTTGATTGCCGCCACCGCGCAGGATGACCGCTTCTGTCATATCATTGTTGATGATGGTCCAAGACTGTGTGCTCTTTGTTGTCTCAGGGAGCGTCGCGGCGGCCCTGTGCGTTACACACCCTGCACTTCAGGTTAAGCCACTGGTTACACCATCAAAATAAATAAGTCTTATTGTACTGAGTACTGTTTTTCAATATACTTTTGTGGAAGAAAGATGCATTTCCTTTAACTGAAGCGCCATAGTGTCTAAGTACTTGTGTATATATCGGGCGAGAGATCGCGATTCAGGATCAATGACGTCATTGTACTGATAGTTGCAGATCATAGATGTCGCTCTGATTTTAATTACTGGTTTTCCGTACAGCGCGAGGTCCGTTGCGTTCTCATTCAAATTGTCTACATCATTAATACTCCCAATTCCTTATCAATTCCCGAATCTCTCTGATATATATTTATTCTCTCACTCATTAGACACCTTAAAGAAAACGATATTTAGAAATGAGAAAACCGATAATTGTACTTTTGTTATGATTTATTGATGTATCTGTAATGTCCCTTGTTTATTCACTGATATTTATACCTTGTATAGTTACTAACCCTTAGCTAATGCACTTTACAAAGCCTTTGTAATTATGAAAACCTTAAGTTAAGAACAAGTATTATTGAACATTAAAAAAATTTAAAGTTGTCATATAAAGGTTTAAGGTACTAATTGAAAAATACCTTTACATATTTTTCACTATTATTTACATCTTCATAAGCCATTCAACTATTCCATTTTTAAATAGACATAAATTTTTATACATTTTCCAACTGGACCGACTTTCTGCAACAATTTAACTATTTAGAAACAATGTCTTTGCTTAATCAAGTTATATATACATATTATTCAAACTTTTGAACAAATATGTATATAAAAATGATTCACTAATACATTCTTTAATTAGAAAACTTAATCGCCTAAATTAACGCAGTGTAAAATTTTCCCTCAACTTTAATAGCAGATAATAATTATCTCAATATAACGGTATGTAAATTATTAAAAAGAAATTAAAGAATTGAATGTCTGCTCCGGATGTTAATAAATGTTGTTCATTCCTTTGATTATTCAAAAGGAAAACGTTTTTCATTTGAGTGAAGTGAAAACAAAGCTACTTAATCATAGTCAACCTCAGTGTGGTTCCGTTAGGCATTCACCAATTTATTTAAATATAATAAATATATTACAAACATGTTACGTTACAATGGATATTTTAACTGTATTTTCACATTTTCTTAGTGAAATTTGACGACTCGTTTGGTGCAATATAGATTGTCAAACAGAGGGTCCCAGTTTCGATCCCCGGTTACGGTTAACAATTCTATGATGAACACGTATCGGCGGTGGTCTGTGTTATATAAAAAAAATCTACAAGCCGAATTTCTTGCCTGCTTCTTCTCAGCTTGGTTGCGTACGAACAGGCGTAGAACCATTTAGATTTAAGGGGTTTCAAAATGGTCCTATGTACTTTACTGAATAAAGAGATTTTGACTATGACTTTAAATATGTATTGAAAGTATTTAATATATATGTTAATCAGTTGTGTTAGCACCTAAAACCCAAGCTATAAATTGAAGCTAACAAATATTGTGTGATTGGTATTTCACTTTAACTCCAATTTAGCATTTTAACGTATCTTGACAATTATTAACCACGCTTTTACTATGTTGGAATAGTTATAACCATTTGATAACTTTATTTATTTAGAGAAGGAAACAAACATACATCACAATATAAATATTTCAAAATTTAAAAAAAAATGTATTGAACAGTTGGTTACAAGTTTTAATGATAAACAAGACAATAACAAGAAAGCAAAAATATATAACATAATTAAATTAAATTATTTATTTCTTATTATTATTAAATATGAAAAGGACACGACAAATATACAAAGAAAGCCAGTCAGTCAGTAATTCAGTGAGTGAGTAAGTAGGTAAAATACACGACATTTTTGATTTATCCCGAGACCAAACATATTGACAGTTGACCACACAAGATGGCGTCACGGAAACAGACTGCATAATACAACAGTCATATTATAATAACTCGGAAAACAAAAAGAGAATTTAGATTCGTATCAAAACTATATCCGAGTTCGCAAAAAAATAAAACCCACTGTACCCATTTATATTCATTGTATTGCTAAGAGGAGCCTTATCATCTAACATTTAGACTGAACCTCTATAAAGATAAAGGAAAGTAGTCTTGAAAGGGGAAACCTACGTGGAATTTTATATGAGAAGTATCTGTCAATTTGGTACAATTTGTTGCTCTGCAAAAATTCAGGATTCTAAATTTAATTGTTAGTTAAATAACCAATCATTTCTCAATGTTGACAATGGCTGATATTTTCGTAATATTCGGAGATATTTTCAGTATGATTGAACGGGTGTTTAATACGACTGCAGGAATACGAGGTGTTTTAAGTTCAAACCCTTGAAGTTAAAATAAATTACCCACTTAAAACAAATTATGTATCTTAAACTGAAACTCACATAAGCGTGTTACCGGGGTTCCACTTAGGACTACTAAATTCCACTCATCTAACTCTAAAGTGCATAAGAAATTATTATTTATATTACATATACACATCAATACGTATAATGTCTAATATATAAACAATTCAATACGTACCATTTATGATACCACTTCTATACTAAAGTAATGTGGTAAACCCTACCAAGATATATAAAACCTTCTTAAAGTCATTTATTAATACACACATATGAGTTATTTGTATCCTAATAATACCAAAATTAAAAATGGAATTACGTATTCCAATTTGCCGTCATGATGAACTTCTTATATATAAAATTTCCATGTCACATTGTTAAAGACGTACTCCACCGGAACGGCTTGAACGATTTATACCAAACTGCGCATTCAGTAGGTCTAAGAATAAGCCAACATCTATTTTCTTTACTCCTAAGTGATAAGGGTTTTTCACCCTTAAAAAAAATGTTTTTATTATTTTTTAACGTGCCATTAAAAATACATACAACCCTAAAATTTTATTTTTCTATCAAACCCCTTTTTATGGCTATTTTAGTAATTTAATCATTTTTCACCCCCGGTCGATAACTCGATCAATCGTCATTTAATTATTTATCCCCGTCGGTTTTTTTTGTCTACACTAGAAATTACTTATGGCAAAACAGCGTTTGCAGGTTCAGCTAGTTATATTAGAAGATTGTTAAAAATACAAATTACGAATTTAATTTGTTAAATTCACCAAAGTGAAATACCAAAATGTGTCAAGGTTTTCTCGAAAAATTAATACTTTCTTCTCATTCTTCGCTTATTTGTGTTGTGATATTGTGTTTGAACAATGCTATATTGTGTTATATAAAAACTAAGTTTTATATTCTTTAATGTTAAAAATTGTATGGAAATTTTATGAAACGATTTTCTTTATATAGAGAAAAATACTTTTTGGAGTATTTTTAAGACAATGTATACTATATAGACAACAAAACATATGTTTTATTTAAGTCTTTTAGTTTTTTAGTAACCTCACCTCTTAATATATTTATTATTATAATGTTACAATAAAACTAATAAATAAATAGACAACACCTGTTTTTACATTACTTTTGTACCTAAGTAAATTTCAATAATATCTTTATTTACACCTTAAAATTCGCATCGAGTTTCTTCATTGGAGTTTCTTGGGTTTAGAACATTGAACGCTATAGCAATATATTATTCTGTTATCTGTGCTAATAAAGTAGATAGTGCGTTGATCTCCCCTCTTCCGGAAATATATACACTTGTTTATAAACATATATATCTGATCTTTACATAATTAACTGAGTTAAAAAAATAAGATTTGTCATAAATGAATAAAGATTACACGGGTCTGTTTAACTTTTTAAAAGTACGCATTTATCACAGGCTTATTACTATTATAAACTTAAACTCAAAATATCTGTATTCAAGTAGATCTTTATATAAATACTTTTGTATCGTAATTTTTTACATTACCACAATAAATATTTATAACCTAAATATCATCAGTATCGCAACTTACAAAACATGGTTAGTATTTAGTATTTTTTATTAAGAAAAACAAATGAAACTGTGTTCATTTAGCAGAGATTGTTAACTATATTAGTTTGGTAGGACCAGTCTGTCTCATGGGAATAACTTTATTTTGGAAGCCACAAACCAATTAGTTTTATGATTACTATATCGATCAACATCCAACGAATAGAAGAAAGAAGAAAATTAAGTAAAGACTATTTAATAGAATTTCACGTTAAAGAATAATAGGACGCATGTGGTACCGGTGAGCCGAGAGCTGGTATTTCTCGCTCAGCGTATAAACATTGTAATGCTGCGAGCATTATGCGACTTTGCCACAAGGATCAAACTTTTAAAATATCCTTATTTCGTTTAAATCGAAATTAAATTTTAATTATATGTTTATTAATTTAAAAAATGTCACGTTTACAATAAAAAGGTTAATAAGGAATAGTTATAATTATTAATATAATAAAGTGTTTGGAAACAGTTAGCATAATTTACGTCTTTACTTCATTGATTTATCTAGCAATTGAACAATTAACGGTGACAATATTCTGTAATATGTTTATTATATGTGTAAATAATATACAATTTTGTATATCAATAAGAATAGTTACTCAACGGTTTCCTCAATCAATTGGTAATTACTGAGTTTTGAATGTAGTAGGAGATGTATAGCTAATATCTTTTTTTTAATCTAACGTTATGACTTAACGTTAGATTAAAAAAGATAAGGCGCTTATTTAGTTAGAAAAATCTTAAAAATAAAATTGATTTTATCTGATCATTAAGGAATATTAATTAAATTCAAAATTGATATTAAAAACAGCGATTTAATCGAAGTGTTGTCCCGTCACTCAAACACACTTAACTCAAACTCAAACTCAAAATATCTTTATTTTAGTAGTTCTTTATAAAGACACGTTCGGAAGGCAATCATCTACCGAGAAGAACCGGCAAGAAACTCGATAGCTGCTCTTTTAAAATAAACAATTAATACAAAATTGTGCTACTGACAATTAAAATAACAAAGCATTGTAAGGCTACTCAAGAATTGAACTGTCCCGATGCTGAGCCAATTGCCGACACATTAAAGGAATCAAGGGATAAAAACAGCATCCATACATCTCTTTTCATCGCAGCGTAACCATTATTTAAGATAAACCATTCGTTTTATAAAAAAAATTATAAAAAAAAACGTTAGTGTTAAAACGAGCGAACAAAATGTGATTATGCGAACTGAAAAAAATGTTTGGGTTAAGATTTATAAATCTTAATATAATGTAACATTTATTTTGTATGTCACGTCTGGGAGAAGAATTACCTGAATGATGAATTGTTTGGGATTAGAAATGGTTGTGACATTGTTAATCACTTTATATTGTAATATATATTAAATCTAGACTATCTTTATACCTTACATAAATATAGAATCCCATATGTTTCCTAAGATAAGTCAGATAGTAGACATGTCTTTATGTACATCATTATAAAAAAAACAACATAATTTTCTTGCCATTTCCAATTAACATATTTAAATAATACGAAATTGCTCGCAGTATTGGCTATCTGTGGTTTGGCTCGAACCACCTTAACCAAAATAGTTCAGGGATTTCAGCGTCAAGGTTGCTCTACCTGCAGATACTTGTATATACTACTATATTTAATCAGAACTTGTATTTATATTTAGAATATCAAATAAAGCATGATATATGTGAGTTGGAATACTTCAGAATTACATCAAAACAAATTAACTCGAAATATAATCAAAAACATAGAAAATTGAATGACATATAGTAAACAAACTTTTGTCTATTTAATAAATCACAAATTCAAATCTTAATTTTATAACACTAATACAAAAAATAATAATTTAAAAAGCCTACATGTAAAATCCGTTAAAAAACGACACAACAAAAATATCTTCAGGGAAATTTTTTAAAGTACCGTAAGCATTGAGAATAAATAATCCTGCGAAATTTTTCCCCACCCAGTGACCTATAAAACCTAAAACCATGATTCCGTTAAGGGATACCATTATAAAGATTACAAAATTAAAAAGCGCCGAGGATTTTAATTAAACTTAATGCTTCCCATAACTTATCAGAGTATAAAGAGAATGGCGGATAATTAATACAGCAGTTTTATCCGGGAGATTTCATTTGAAATCTGGGTCTGTCCTATTTCGAGCCCCTAATGTCCACTAATCTTTTAATTTGCAATCAACAAACGAGCTATTTAGAAAACGTCTGTCCAGTTAACTCAGAAGATTTATAAAATCTTTTAAATAATAACAACTAATATTTTAGAAACAACTATGATTTTGTGTGCAAAGTTCCATTCAATGATATTATATGAATTTATATGAATACGTTCAACCTCTTAAAGAATCGATTTTTCAAGAAGCGACAAGGAGTTTGTCGTATTGGCCCCTACATCTAAAAGCCATGTTATACTTGCAAGCTTTATGTCTTTAAAAGTGTTTGATAATATTGTCTTTGTAACGGATATAAACCGGATTATATTACATACCCAAGCAACGATGCAAAGCACTCGAAATGTGTATGTTAAATAATTTTATACAGATGTTTAAATCGACATGTATTTCTTAATAGTGTTTAATTTTAATAAATAATAGCTAAAATTGAAAAAGCTTATTTTGAGATAAGATATTCAACATTTTTAAACATGATGTCCGAATTCATTAGTTAAACGATTGCGCTGATTTTCCGAAGATTTCCACAATTATCGGAAAAAGCTTAACTAGCTTATCGAGTGTAGGCAGAAGGTTTAGGAGTATAATTCCTCAGTGGAACTCAGGGGACTCGTTACTGCTAACCTATATTACCCTCAAATTATTGTAACGCGATGAATCTTGGCAACTCGAGCTAAATCCCGAGTTAGTGAGTTCGATTCACGGCTGTGAACAAATACACTTTTCTATGGCAGCGTTACGTTTGTGGGAAATACTCAAAAGTTAGTGTCTATTAATATAGGTAAAATATAGACCTACGCCTAAAATATAGATCTTTACAAACATATGGAACCCAAGGTAAACCACGAACAATAAATGAATTACTTTGGGATTTTCTTGTGGTTCTGAATATGATTCAAATAGTTATCTATTGTGGTAAGTGGTTATCTACTTCCCGAAAATTACAGAAGCGTTACCTGTAGGGTATTTTTTTTAAGAAAAAAAGACCGTAGGTATAAAATGTTGGTGAACTCTGAATATTAAACTCTCACGGTTACTTTTCAAAATTAACTTTGGCATGATTTCTCAAGTGTTTGCGTGTAGAGCACTTACATTAAATTATCCCCGTAAAACCGCAGAACAATGATCACGGGAAGGGACTAACATGAATTGGGATATACATAACATTAAATAAAGTGTGGGTCTACATTATATGTATGTTTAGAACATATATGTTATAGCTTAAACTTCACACCATCGTTCGTTACTAAGGCCCATATCATCCCAGTACATCCGTGAAGGAAAACTAAAATTATACTTATATAATAAAAAAAAGAATTTAAGAATGATAACTTTTATTTTCGCCGTTATATTACAAAATCATTATAACAATTATAAATTAAAATGGCGCGGAAGCGATGCGCCGGAGTTTGGCCGAGTTCGTTTTTGATATCTTCTTATGTCGCTGTAAAAATAATTAGAGTTAAGAATCTATGCAAAATGGGCTCATCAAATAGTTTCCATACATTTATTTATACTATATAAGTTATTAATTTACCTGCTGCTGGAGCTGGAGCGGCTGGAGCAGGTGCAGCTGCGGCTGGAGCGGCACCTGCCGCGGCTGGAGCTAAAATTAAATAAAAATATTAACATATATAATTGCCAGTAGAAGTGCCAGGCCGTCTGGAGGGTAGGTCCTAGCGGTAGTTAGCAACCCTAAATATTTGGATCAACGCCTTAGAGCAATATGTACTGGCCTTTACGAGGTATCTTAATATTGTTGTTACAATATTAATATACCTCGTAAAGGCCAGGGCACCCATAAAGTATTTCCACATATATATTTTTTTTACACACCGTTACGTTGGAACTAAGCAAACCAACCAATTTTAAAAGGCGTAAGTTTTTGGTTTCTGTTTTAAAATTTAAAACTTACGCAGTTAAAAAGATTAAGGAGATTAAGGAGGCGAGAAGTGATATTGGTTTATAAATGAAAATGTATATCACCAACGACTCAACAAAACAGAGGTCATGTAGCAATGAGTATATTTTTTGGCTTTTGGGTGTTATAATATAATATTATGTAAGTATTTAACGTTAATCAGTTTTATTAGCACCCATAATAAAAGCGATAAATCTCTTACACTGGGTCTAGCTAGCCCCTAAATGTGTGAATACTGTAATAATATGATTACCTGGTGCTGCTGGTGTGGACTCAGCCTCCGTCTGTCAATACAGAACAAAAAAAAACAATATTATAAATTATTTTTTAAAAAGTTTTATAAGCGTAAACAATTTTATATCCAAATTAATAAGCCGTAAAAATTAATAATAATTAATAATTTGTCGTCAACAAAAACTTTGCATGCTGCCGATCACCTAAACAATAATCTTTGCGAGCAATAAAAGCAATTGTTAAAAGCTTATCTTTATGTAAGCTAACTTAAGCATATTTATAATTGAAATCACCATTTTTTCACATATGATTTGGTATCATTTGTTCGCATAAGCTTTCTGTAAGCTTTAAAGGAAATATCAGAAGCTAATAAAGCCGAATATTTATCCATTATACTTACTGGTCAGACACCTTCGACGTGTAACCAAATTGCCAATTTAGTATCCTCAATCTACGTCACCATTTTGTAATTGTGAAATAGACACAAGGTATAATAAATGGTACTATACATTTACTTTAAACAAATATACACATTAAGCATATTTCAAAGTTTTTTTACATACTTTTAATTAATTGGTGTAATATGTATTTCTACGTTATTTAACTAATAAGGTACATATTTATATTTACTCATAAATAATATGATAAACTTTAAGAACTTTAATGTTTTTAACTCATAAGATTTTTCATTTAAAGTCCGCCCTTTAAAGAAAAGATTCAAGACAACAGGGACTACTTTATATCATTTGAATTTCAATGCGGTTGGTAATCGGAGATGTATTATGGACATTAATAGCATAACTGTTTTGGTCTGTCTTCCTTCCTAGGATTCAGGATATACAAATTATTTCCACATGTAAATAAAGATGCAACATTCATGGTATGGATACAGTCAGGATTTGGGGCAAAAAATCTATGTGTCATTTTAACATAAATATCAGAACGGGAAAACATTCTCCTTTTCATAAACAGTTAAGTCTATTTGAAACTTTACACATATTTTAAGTTAAAGGATTTTTTCTTGTAAATATATGGTAACATTTAAAAAATAGAATCAGTACATAGTAACAAATATCTTAAAATCAAATCCTGTTGATTTGTTTCATTTTTCATATTCATACAAGGCATACAATTTAATTAAGTAGGGGGGTTATGAAATTAAATATAATACAGAAATTAATTTATTAACTTATAAAAAAAAATTTAAATAAATAATATTGTTATTGACTTGGTTGTCTTGTCAAATGAATATGCCGAGGAACCATGCTTCCGTTTGGAATGAAGAATGGTTACATGACAAGGGTTTTAGGGCCTGTGTGGGAAGGTAACACCTCATGCTTCCACTTCCTCCTCCTTTACCTTCGCGTCGCCAGGTTTGCCCTTGGACCAGTCAGGTTTTTTCTGAAAAACATATCCAATTAATTCCTGTCTTAAGTGTTATTTTCGCGTATTTACAAGGCCTAAAATGTTGTCTAATGTACCTGCAACTTTAGTTGATAAAATACAATAACCATTATCAAGTTAATACTATAACCATCTCTTTTTGTCAACACGGTAACCCATTTTAACAGAAAGAGACAAGTAGTTTATTTAAAACGGTATAATTACAGTATTTAAAATGAATGTTTAGAAAAAAAAATCATTTTCCATCGTTGCAGGTGCACAGGAAGTTTGAAGACAAATGACTGCCGGGGCAAACTTGCACACTCCAATCATCAATACACGTCCCAGCACTAACGACCTATCTCTAGTACTTATATAATCTATGTTTTCACAGAACTTCCATTCAGTTATGAATACTGAATTTATCAACTATTTTCAAGTCGAATCGCGTTTTAACCAAGATGGAATTATGTTATACGAACCAATGCAATTTCAGATATGTTTACAAATATTCTGATATCTATAAAAAATTACACGCGACATAAATAATCAATAATAACCGTTTAAGAACAGCAGTCATTTGTTTCAAATAATATGACGTCCATTCCGATGTGAAAAAAAAAACTCAATCTGTCAGCCATTGAGTTCCGTTATCCACATCAGTAATATGTGCTTTATCATATCACAAAGCAGGTGCCAGGGATAATAGCCATGATTTTTCTATACTTACAGTCTAAATAATGCATAAAAAACATATCTAGATTTTTTTATCTTATTCGCTATAAGACCCTATAGAAGTAATGCCAACGTTCATAGTTGTTAGATTATGTTAAGCGATTACTATACACGATACAATGCGATGCGTTGCTACGCTGTAGCTCTATCTAACTATACTCTATCTAACACAAAACGACGAGATTTCAAAATATTATTTGAGGTGGTTTTGTTCTTTTACAATACACCGCATCTCTGTCTCTTGCGAGTACGTCTCCTCGCCTGTAAACACTACTAAATGCGTATGTACATAAACTAGAACTGTGGCCATAAATCTTATTCAATTGGTCATTCTATCAATGGCCACTATAACCTAATCAAGCCTATTAACTAGTAACTCTTTCCTTGTTACCTTAGCAGCCGCACCGCCCTGTGAAATATTATTTAATAATAAGAAATACACAAAAACCTACTTTAAGTTGTAAAGGTTCTCCATTGGTGAAATAACGATTAAATATACCTATGTCTGAAATACACGGTTAGTGAAAATGATAGAAAATATTGCGGTTTCAAGCTTAGCGGGTGAACTCCATAAAAAAAAGCTGTAGATTATTGTGATTATATACATGAAGGTTCCGCGAAATAACTGATTTTCTCACCTCGGCGTTATGAGAACGGTATATCATTTAAACAAACAATTGATGTATAAATAAGATAGTTTTATTAATGAATAATTAAAAGTAATCTTGGTAAAGGAATTGTGTGGGATCACTTCTTCCCGATAGCCCAGTCAGCTTTCTCCGCCTTCTTAGCCTGTAGAAATGTTAGTGCTCTTGGTAAAGTAGAAAATTTGAAAAAAAATAATCGAACAGTTATTGTTTGTTGCACAATTATGATCAAGTGTAAAGAATTGAGATGAAATTTAGTTTACAAAATACACAGACAACTAAAATGTAAATAATCTAGGTGATTTTTTGGAAATTGTCATTAATTAATATTATTATGAACATAGGCTTATAACGTTTAATTGTCTTTGGTTATATTTAGATAAATAAGAGAAATATTAGGATATTAAAATAGAAAGGCTTTTTACCTCTTTGTCTTCTTCTTCGAGGGTGAATTCCTTCTTTTTGACAACCTTGAGTTGGTTACGGAAGTTGAATTCAGCAGCCTTCTTCTGGAGCTTGGCGAATTTGTTTTCATATTTGGATACCTTCTTCAATGTGGGTTTAACGCTGGAGGATGAATGAATTTGTTAATAGACAGTACAACACATTCTCATCGACGCGTTACTTAATGCACACATTACTATTAGTTGATAAAATATTTTATTTTATTTTTTTATTTTGTATTTATCACGATATACAAATGTTACCTCATTAGACAAATAAAACGTCTGACACAAACCTGTCTGACTAAAAATATTAAGATTCACTTACGATAAAGTTTACTATATTTGTTTAGTTATAAAACTTGATCATACAATAAAAACAAAAGATATTATTTAGCGCGTTGTACCAAGTATAATTAAAAAATAATATTCGGTACGAGTCTCCGTCGAAGTTAAGGGCGCTCGTGTGGGCATTGGAACGTTGCAAATTATTTTCATATAGAAATGTATTTTACATGTATAGTCATATAATTACATTAACTAAACCAAAATCAGTCATATCGGAAAATTTTAACTATACTGGTCTTATAGTGTTTGTGTGAATGTAACTTTTAATGTATAATTCTCCAAAACTTCTTGAGTAGCCTTACAATGCTTTTGTAATTTGTCATGTAAGTAACATAATTTTATTATCAGTAGATAACTGCCCTTCCGACCGGTGGTAATGTGAAAATTGACAATTCAAAAGTCTTGATAAATACCCACTTGAATAAATATATTTTGAGTTTGAATTTTGTTTATTTTTCTCATATATTTTCTTACATGGTTGTTTTACGTGTGTATTTGTGACTGTGTATATAATATATCTGTGAATCATGTTGTGTATTTGTGATTTGTGTTTTGTTTCCGTGAAATAACGACATTCGATATTATCATAACGATTTGATGGATAAATCGTTCGTTGTATCTATTTTACGATTCGGTAGTTATGAACAGAATAATTAATCACAATCACAAAAAAGAAATACTTACAACTTTCCTCTAAGGTCGTTGACTTGAGAGTTCAGGTCGGAGATCTATTGACATATAAGTGTTTTAAAAGAAGTTATTAAAAAAGAGTTTTAAATATCTTTGGATACTATACCGTTTATGATATTTAGTCGACTCGAATATTATATCCGTAATTGGTATGAATTGTCGATTTTTTTATAGCCTAATCTACATTTCGTAACAACTACAAGTTGGATATAAAACTCGGTCATAAACAAAACTCAACAAAATTTAATATTTAAGATATGTTAAAAAATTAGATCACTTTAAATTTGAAAAAGTAAGAGAAGTATTGTCTTGTAAAAGCACTTTGTATGAAGAACTAAATTTAAACATTAAAAAGATCTCAAAACCCATGCTACAATGGCTTATTATTATGACTTCTACTAGATTACATTTCTACAATTATATGTGTTTAAACTAACGTTTGCTGAGAATATCTCTAGTAGAAGACATGGAAGCTATTGTTAAAACATATAAAGCTTCAAAATAAGTTTAGGAAAAGCTTCATAATTCAAGCTTAGAAAACTCAAGCAGATAAACGGAAGACCGAACATAGATTAAGCAGTGTTATTAGCGAGCTAAAGTACAGTTTACATAATTTGTAGTGAAGAAAGATGAGTCCTAAGACCTATGTGCGTAACCTTTGTTCTATCCTATAATGTATGTACAATTTCTCAACTGTGCTGTTTACGTGCATACTGTGCGTCGCGAGGGTATCTGGCCAACGCAGAACCTGTACTACAAGTGCATGATATAGTCATATAATACTTGTGCAATCAGCGTAAACAATATTTTACACCAACGATCTCATCTGTTACATGAAGCTTACAATTTAAAACTTTTGAGCTTTTCAATGGTACCAGATTTCGAAGTTGTACTATATTGTGCTCATTTTAAAGTGCTAAAATTCCATGTAGTGCCGACTTCATTCACTACACACCGACATACAATACCATTATTGTATAATTAGATGTAGATCACAAAATGGCGGTGCAAAATCGATTGATCTACGCATCCATGTCTGTATTGTTGTGTTGTATGCGTGTTTTGCTATTAAGTACTGGATGAGGATACTATCGCTGCCTTGTAATCATCGGGATGGGATAGGTTCGACCGGAGCATGGCACTTTTTCATTCGGTGTCCAAGGTCATCGAATATTGTAAAAGGTTTTCAACAATCTAACTCGCAAACAATCACTCTATAACGCATTCATGAATGGCTGAGATTTGGAACAAGAAGTTTATATAAGCTCGGCACTTGTATGTGCCAATAAAGGAACAATGTGTTTCGTTCCAATGTTATTTTACGATAATTCTACTTTCTACAATGTTGTGCTAATCGCTAGTACACAACTAAGCATCACACGGAATGCCACTGCGGTAATGGCTGGCAGGTACTCGATCAATTGTTGTCGCTCGCATCGTCCTCGGATATTAAAGTGCCATACTATCAGGGATTAATGAGGACTTTCAAGCGTTTTTACCAGTTGATTACATCATGCAATGCTTCCATGACAGTATTAATTTTCGATTTTAGTGAATACTGACCATGCAAACTTCTGCTGGTGAAATCAACATGTATGGATATGAAACGTGAGGGAGGTTCTATAAAACAATCCAGTAATGATTAATGGTGGTTACGTATGCATCGGGCTGAACCCGGCGTGGTGGATTGCAGTGTTTGCACGCCGATGGAAATTGCAGTTATATCGTTAGTGTAGTTAACGTGTAAGCTCCAGAGCGGATGACGCCTCGATTTTGCACCGTCTTTCAATATGGCAACCCTGGCCGAGTTCCCAACGCGACACGACAACCTATGTATGCACAAATCTACGAGTACACCGCGTAATGCGCGCCTGGCCATTATTTACAAATTCGTAAAGCAAACATCCGAAAACTTCCAAAAGCATTGTACATATAATAATGTATAAACTTTCACGGGCACAATTGTAACATAATATCGATGGTTGTGATATTCACAGTGGCCTTAAATTATTGATCAATACCTCGAAATCTCTTTTCCTGACTTCGTGTTCCAAATCCCACTTCTGGCCCTCACACACATATACGCGGTCATAATACTCCTGGATTATTCTCTTGAGCATTTCTAGAGAAAAAGGAAGAGAAATTATTTAGCCTGCAAAATGGGCATGGATGTGTGAGTGACCTGTTCAGTTGGTGGAGGCAACGTGTGCTTGTGTGCTGTGAGCCGTAAACTATCATGTCATGTCGTCACATCTATATCAAAATCATAGCACGTCATACGCATTTCCAATCCTAATATGCTGTTTACCTCCATTTTCCTAATTTGCAATGCTCGTTCTAGTTCCCACTTATCCCCCTCAAGGTTGTATATTCTGTGCCAATACATTTGACATATCGTCTGGAGTTCCGCTAAAGAAAAACATAATTTGCTGTATTTAAAGAAATGATTTATTATTTTGTACCGTTTCCGCCAAATCTGTTGTTTATGTGAACAGTGTACGTTTTAACAGGAGATGTAGTTTCTACTGGATATAAAGCATAAGCGAAGCTAAACGACAAAACTTTAAGTAGGTAACCTATGTTACCACTTTTCATTTCGTCTATATCTTTATTTTTTCTACAACTATCGTCATTGCAGCTTGCGTTTGCAACTCAGGTACTATATATTAGCAGCAATTTAATTTGTTATCCACATAAGTTAAATTGCGTATTCAGCACCGGATGATAAGAGTGAGTTGACTGCGAAAACAAAACAAGAACGTTTACTAGTCACATATTGGCCTTGCATGGACTACGCGAAACAGCGTTTGCTTAAATTTTCATGTGCCCAAAAATACTTCAGACCTCAAGTTGTCTACGGGCCACTTCCATCTCGTGATCGTACTTCTCCTCTTCGAGCTGAGCGATACGTTGGTGATAGCCCGTAACGATGCTCGTAAGAGCAGCTACAAAATCAACAACAGTTACATCCTACATTCCGATATCTGGTCGCGCAACACAAGTAACAGGATCAAGTGATTAATGAAAAGTTTGAAGGTATTAAATAATGTAAGTCTGCGCAAGTTATAAAATGATAGTAACGCATTAGAAATTATAAAGTCGTCTGAAGAAACTGTTATAAGATGGAAAGACGTCACGGCACCTCGACAATACATAAGACACAATAGAAAATAGAGTTATAGGATAGCGCCCCAATGTGGCTGGTTTCGCTACCTCCATATCTTTTCGTTTAACGATGTATTCCAAATCGAATTTCTCATCTTCGAGCATGGCGATGCGGGTGTGGTATTCTTTGCAAACTCTTGAAATTGCATCTATAATTCGACATATTATTATTTTTGATATACACAACTGCTAAGTGTACAGAATGGACGCGAGTCCAGTTATTTTATGGTAATGTGAGGACTCAGTCGCAAATTGTGTATTGTATGAAAAATTTGTGATCGGTTACATCTTGATTTTTACCTTCGTTTGCATCTTCGATGTTTTTGGGTCTGCCGCACCTTTCTTCAATGATACGCCTCCTCTCAGCTGCTTTGCGCTCTTGTTCTTTCTTCAATTCTTCGGCGGCTTTTTTACGCAGGAGCAACTGTTAGTAAAAAAGAAGATGAACTATAGTTTCAATTGGAGTTCTCTTACTTCAAATTACTTAGTTTACCAAGTCGCTGCAATTATAATGAGGAAGGTAATAAATAACGTTTGTTGCTTACCCTAAGCTTCTTCTTTCTCTCTGGTGTCATGAAACCTTTCTTGGCCTTTTTGGCTTTGGAGGCTTCCTCCATGCGCTTGCGCACCTCAGCACGCTTGCGGTCGATTTCGGCCTGTTTGGCCTTCTTCGCCTGAAGTAAGTGTAAATTGTCATACTTTGTGTTAGTGTTGAACTCAAATTAAACATTTTTTTCCTATTATTTGAAATTAAAATGTGATGTGATTATTATTCACTACATACTCTCACAACTAGTTGTAATATAAAATGTACTGGATATAATTAAATAATTCCGAATTAAGCCCTACTCGGCATACAGCCGGTAAATCGTAAGTGCCCTGTCTTAAGTCACTCAAGAAACAGGCCCTTACGAATTTTAAAATATTTTACAAAAGTTTATTTCTATTTGACAAATAAAAAGTTGATAATAGGTGTTTGTAAGTAATGTCAGCGTCGAAATCTTCTTCACCACCTCGAGACGCCTTTTCTGTAAAAAAAATAATAAAATTAATGATATATATCAATATTTAATTAGATTTATTATTATGGACACTATAGGAAAATAATTGCATTATGTAAGTAAATAAATTCAGCATTTAAATAATAGGTAAAATGCTTTTTGTTTTGTATATACGAGAATGTATTAGTTACCTTAGTCTCGAGGAGATGTCATTTTCAATACTGGAGTCACCACGATGTAATGTAACATGAAACAAACGGTTTATACATTAAAAACACGTATTAAAAACTATTTGAATTAAGAATTACAGTGTAAACTCTATATAACGACACTGACGGGACTGTGCATTTATGGCGTTATAGAGATTGGTTGTTAAATGAAATGAAATCATTGTATGGAATACAAGTTAAACCAACCAAAGCCGGTTTCGACGCTTTAGAGAGTTTGACGTTCAACCCAGTAACGTTACATAGACTTTACACTGTGTTTCGTTTTACAGTTATTACAGGAGATATCTTATAAGAAGGTTCTACAGAAAGCACCACACAAATCGTTTAAAGAAATAAATTAATATTTGCACTAAAAATAATCAAAATGATACATTTGTAAATCTTCAAGCGACGGGACACTTGCTGAATATTTCGAACAAAATTGCGTAAAATCCTTTCTAGTATTCTTTATGTATACTTTTTTATTTAACTATACATTTTTAATAATACGAATTCTTTCATTTCACATTCAAATGTCTGTACTTGCAGTCACTCGAACAGTCAAGCTTTAATTCTTATTAAATAGTTCTTCAATAGGTTTTGAGGCATAAACTTTAGTGGGTTTCATTACTAAGGTCGCTCTTTGATATATACCGCAGATGTTAATAAAACGTTGTTTGCAATAGGCAAATCGTTACTAACATATTAATAGGTACCAACAAGGCGTGGCCCGTGACGTAGTTTCAATTCGTTCCGAAAAAATTAACAACGAAATAATGCACAGAATTTGATTCGTGATTCTTTATTTTTATATAAAATAATAAAATATGGATAGGTGCCACTTAGATTAGTGCTTGATTATAAATTTTATTTAAAATTTTTGAACATGAAAGTTATAAGCTTAAGTCATTAACTATAATTTAAAACAGTCAGACTATTCAATTTTTATTGTCAAGTCAAAATATGAATAGTGATACCGAAGCAAAAATGCTCATCTTTTCGCGTTTTTAATCTAACGAAATAAGTAAATAAAATATATTATCTCGTTGGTTGTACATTACCTTACGTCATCATCCGCCATTGTGAATGTGTTGAGTTTTTTTGTCTGTAAAAAATAATCATTTGAAATAAAATACATTAACATAATAATTATTTCGTTGACTAACAGAGTAACGTTGAATATTTTTTAAAATAATTTAAACTAACTTAATTCACTTATCTAAAATTATCGAATTGGCATCCTTGTTTCCATAAATTATCTATAAATCAAGGTCAACTCAATAAATCACAGTTTATCCATTTTTCACGGTCTTCGTTATTCAATAAATATACCTGTTCCATTAAAAAAAATATTAAAATATTTCAAACCGTTAATCTTGTTCCAAATTTAATAACAATTAAAAATGTACACCTTGTAGCAATGACGGTATTTTAAAAATAGTAACTTATAATTGAAAGCTTGATACTATTTTGGCACCATTCCATTAGCGTGATATTTGATACATATTTCCTTAAACATTATTTCGAATTTTTATCGGCCGCTCATGGAATATTAAAGCGACGCGTTTTAAATTATTGCATAATTCCCAAAGTATGCTCTCAACATGAATTAGGTCACGTTAAAAATTATTGCAAGCTGCGGGTGTGGCGAAAAAACATTTTTCCATTTCGAAGACATCGCACAATACGTGAATGTCTCGGGGAAATTCGGATTACATCGGAGCACATCGTGCGTTACTGAAATAGGTCGCGCGTAGCTACTCCCGCGCATCCTAATTTGGTCGCGAACACGCTTCTTCGGTTACATGTAATTTTGACACGGCACAGTGAAGACGTCATTTAACGATAATTCTATGTTATTTGTGCTAACCGTCAACTAGAATGTCACTCGAGTAATATGAAACTTGAGACATCATTACGTTCTATAGAACTTCTTCCCTCTATAGAATTTCTATAGAACTTTTACGAACGCAGTACGATGATTAATTATGTGCTCATACTTTTTAAATAAAGCTTAAAGAGTATTTGTTTGTGATAATAGATAATAGATGTCTCAAGTTCCCATTTAATTGTCTTATGTGTAAACCTAGTTGTGTTATCTCATAAGTTTATTGTTTTAAATGTATTTAGCACATAAGATGTCTGGGGACAGATATAATAAAATAAAATAAAAAATAGAAACAATTATTAAATTAATCTACAATCCAATGTTTAAAAACGTCACTATGATATAAGTTGGCACGTATATAATATTATTTCACTTTCACACAAAGCACGCTTGCTTACCGGCTTCGATCACTTCACTTATTCACTTATAAAAAAAATCACTGGAACTCACCTACGGCAAGGAAAATAGGATGGCCCTAAGATGGTTCAGCCAACACGAGCCACAGTTGCTGACTGGCGTTGGGCGGGCGGCAAGGCGCGGCGGGTATTGCGTGGGCGCTGCCCCCTTCACCTCACATACATTTTTAGCGCAGTGTCGTTTTGACACCAACACAGAAATAACATTTAAGAACTAGCCTGAAACTGAGATACCGCGTAAACATTGCGTCCACGCGTTTTCTTATTATACTAGTGCAAGATATTTGTCATTTCTCAATTTTCATAGTGATATTCAAACTTACTTTACGGAGGTATTCATTGAATGACTTGCTATTCTTAAGGATCTCATATTTAAGCCACTTTTAAAATCATTTTAATAAGATTAATTTTAGCATTGACATACTTTGAGTTCTATGATCATTAATCAAAAAAGTTATGTACAAAGTAATGCTTGTCTAATTTACTTGAATATCAGAGTTCAACTCGTTCGGTTCGGAACTCGGCTTCAGCAATATTTATATGAATTTATTGAACTAAATGATTTTATGTTAGACACATAGAGAACAGAATACGTAACAGGAATGTACGAGTGCTGAAATCTAAAAGCACATGTGCCCTTGGAAAATAAATTTGTGATTGGAAGATGCTCAGCAACTTGCAATCGGATTTTAATAAACTTATTTTTGTATTATGGCAGGTGCACACAGTTTATAATTGTTCTATGTTTTGTAATTGTGTCCGTTCTGTTTGAAATTAAAATAACTGTATTAAAGTTAATTAATGCATGCGTATTGCATATCAACAACGAGGCACACTAATATAAGAATTATTTTGAAATTTAATTGAGAATAAATCTTGATCTCCCAATAATCGATGGAAGGTTTTTAATAAAACTGCCAATCACTCGTCATCGACTAAAATTTGTCTGGGGTAATCAAAAATTTATGGAAAGTAATTAAAAAAATATGTTATACCATCCGTTACATAAATCCTATATCTATTTAAAAAATCATTGTTTTGTAATCCGATACATATAAGAAAATGTTGGCATTTAATAACGAGGCTCACATAGATACTTGAATTGCATGAGTATAACATCCTTTTCCACATTAATGTAAAAAATAAATAAATAAATAATGTGGAATTAACCAACCTAAAGTTTATTTGTAAGTAACGTCTTAATTCTCCGCCGGCTTTAAACTTTACTGTAAATGTACATACATCGTAATTTGAGCAAAAGCTAATTGAGAACAGAAATCATTACTCATATTAAAAGTTTTAAACGAAAAGCCAATAATTGATTTCCAACAAACCGTTACAAGTCATAAGCAATTTAACAGAGAGCGGTCAAACGTAGTAAATCTCACCCGGGAGAATAGAACAGCACGAAAAATCGATTGGAAAGTCTTGAAAACTTGGACCTAGCATCGAACTCGCTTTAATTAAACTTCTAACTACTTTTACACAGTACGATTAATTTTTATTACTTCGTGACTATTTACGGAGAAATAGCTCGAATTACGTTTGAAAAAATATGATTAAACTGACCGACTGACGGTATATCGCTAACCAAGATTACTTTTTTTTAAAAATAATATAATAAATTCACCAATTTCATTTATTTTAATGTGTAATCTTCGACACTTCATACAAATTTTTATTTATTTCATATTCATTTCTACAGTCGCTTATCAGCTCTGAAGCTAATTGTTTATAATTTGGGGATGAATGATGCAAAAGAGGATTCTTCGACCTGTCTGAAACCAATGACTGGCTCAACAATGACTGGCTGGAGGCTCCAGAACCTGGGGTGACCAGATGTATAAAAGGAGATTTCGAAGGGCTACATTGATATCCATTGATTATTATGCATTGATTGACAAATACCTTACGTTGCCAAGTAAGAATAACTATCGTAGGAGTTAGCCAAAGGCGACATAAATATTGCAATCAGAAACGGTTTAGTACTAAAGACTTTAGTACCCTTTAGTCGATCAAAGTACTCTTAATCTCTCTCTCTTAATTTCTCCCAATCTTTTATTAAAAATTGTGTATTTTGAAGTCACAGCAATAGCTTATAGTATATTTTGTAAACGTACGTGATAAAAGAAAAAATAATTAATGCCTTAACGGGTTAAGGGGTTAAGCATCAGATTTCTGCATTTCAATTAGATCCAATAACGACCACTATACTCAAACTCAAAATATCTAAATTCAAGTAGGTCTTGAATTTTAAATCGTCATTTTTTGACTACATACAACACTCATGTGTTAGATCATGTTTTTAAAATAACGAATTAACATACTAACCATGTCCTAAATTATCTTTTGTCGTGTGTAAATAAAATACAAGATTACTCTTAATTAATTTTCCCTTTGACAGAGCATTACGAAGCAGAATGTTAATTTACGAACTCTCATCAAAGAGATTGTTTTTAATCGATAGTAAATTCATTCATTTCGTAGAAAATAACGTGCTATGATATTTTTTAACCAGATTTAGTTATTAAACCATATTAGTTAAAGTATTTACAAGTCAGCGTCGTGATCAGCGAGACTCTAATTTTATTAAATTTTAAATTGTATATTTAAAAAACAATAAACTTATGAGATAATAAAACTAGGTATACACATAAAAGAATTAAATGGGAACTTGAAACAACAACTTTAATGTCTTCTACTCTTTTTATTCTTTTGTTACAATGGCTATTTACCAGACGATATCTACGCTTAAAATTATTTTATTTCATTCATATATACAAAACTATTGGAAAACAAATGAACGGTGAAAATATGGATTTAACGACGGTTAACTAACGTAAATCAGAGTTTCAGTCTATTTCACGAGTCAAAAATAGATGTTGTAGAGAATGGGAACGATGCATTAACATCAGAGATCACTATGAGATCACCTATTATTATGTCTTAGATTTAAAGAGAACATAACATACCTGTTTTTCTAATCCAACCCTTGATCATGACTTAAATATGGATATTTTTCATGACGTTTCATGACATATAATCGTTCTATGTGTATACCTAGTTTTTTATCTTATCAGTTTATTGTTTTTTAAATATATTTAGCACATTAGATGTTTGGGGACAGATGTAATAAAATAAAATAACTTTATTTTCATTATTATTGTAGTGTTAGTTTTTACAATATTTTTTGTGTAACAATAATTTATTATTATTCACAAAAATCTTCAATATTTTAATGTTTAGTTGTGTCATAAGTTGTGTTTAGATTTATTATTGAAACGTAGCTAAAATTGACTTGATGCATATAAAGCTACCAATATATTTAACATTTGAATAAGAGTTCAAAGTTGCATATAAAAATACTCTTCTTATCTTCAAAAACAACACCTATACAAATGAATAGATATAAATAAAATATATTAAATCGTGTAAGTGAAGTTGAGGTTACTTTAAAAAGCAAACGCAAAATTTAGTTAGCTTTTTTTTTAGTTAGTTAGTTAATTAGTTAGTTAATTAACGAATAATAAACTGAAAATGTATCACATTAATTTGCTTCTCCCTGTTATACATGTTAATTGAAACACCTGTGGATGATTAAAGCGAAAAACTGAGACATTTTCCTGTTTTTATAATTTCCTTACACGATAAATGGACTTTACAATATTTAACTTAAAGAACCTTCATAAACGCTTAAATTTACTTTTATATATATATATATATATATATATATATATACAACATACACTTAAACACAAACGATATCCAAAGGCACTCTTATTTGACGGTAAGGAACGCTCAGCATATCAGAAAACATGTCACTATGCAGTGAATAGGCAAGAGAGCGCTTCATCTCACAAAGCGCTTATTATCGCGGCTTGTGAATGTTATTTCCAACCACGGCGATAGTTACTTGGAACATATCAAGAAATTTCTAAGGTATTTTTACCGAAGAAACTACAGTTATTATCCGTTCATGTATCCGACTGCTTTCTGATTTGGCTTTTTAGGGTATAATGACCTAAACCGGCGTAGGGAAATTGCCTTAGTGAAGTTTGCCTAGAAGATAATAAGGGGCGGCATTGATTGCAGTAATATTCTGCAATCGTTGCTAAGATTACCTGCCCTTGATAATTTTCTACCGGCTCAGGAGGCATCCATTGCTGGCTGAGGTACGGTTTCGAACAAGCCTCCGCCGGCAAAGCCCAATTCCGCGTACGATCGCCCTAATGAATCATTACATTAGCTCTGCACCAGAATGTGACATTTTTATGACAGGGTTAGGAATGCTAGTGGACGAATATGAGAGGTCGTTAGATTTAAGTTAAAAACTGTATGTGTTTTTTGGATTCGGCCGTAAATAAATTTTATTTAAATAACTCAACGTTTCGAATGCAATCGGAGTAAATGAGAGCTTATCTTCTACTAAAATAATACAATAACATCGATTTGAAGCTCTAGGGAACAATTCAGAAAACCAGTTATAGTTTCCATGAAACTTAACCAACTAACTAACTCTTTAAATGCATACAAGTTAAAGTTAGTAAACTCGACTATTTGCATGTTAAAACTTAACTATATTTAGGCCAAACACTTTTAATGGCTTAATAATGTAATTTTATGGCCTTTCCGTCGTCAAGATAAAGTTCACTCATCGAAGGACCGCTCGTAAATTTTAACTGCGCTTTAAGTACAGTTAAGTGCCGTTGAAGGCCCTCAAGTTAATTGAATTGATTTATAAAGCTAAACAGTGACTGCTTTTGTGCCAAGTTTTGTATGAACACTATTATTAAATATTAGTGGTATTCATGCAAAACGATTTCAATTTTTAAGCAAATATAGGCCCAATGTATATATTTTTAAATCGTAATTTACTCGAATTGTTTACTTTAAAAATTACAAATATATGTCGTGTTTTAATGTGACATTCGTTGCTAATTTTTGAGCCTGTTACGGGCAGTGAAAACACTTTATTTGGTTTGTTCTTAATAGTATTTACAATGTATGTCTTTGGAAGTTGGATCAGGAATGCTTGTGGAGTGGAAAGGATAGAATTTGTGGTAGGGGTTGTCTGTGGAGAATAAACAATAAAAACTTATATCTAATTATAATTATGCTTATATCTAATGTGGGCACGTACAAGCCAAATTAGCCAGTGAACCCCTGGGGCCTTTGTTTTTTTTTTAAATATGGGTCTTCCTGGGTAAACCAAGTGGTATTCTAAAGAATGCCACTTGTGTGGGATACGATTCACCTATCCCGGACAAGAGAATATCTGGACACATACCAAATAATAAAACATTAAAAAGAATTAAATTAATGTTATAATACAAAACGGTTTTCCTCGACTTTGTGTTTGTTCCCTTTGGAGACATTGGGTCTTTGGAATCAATTTCACAGGAGAACTAAATGAGCAATTCAATTTAGCCCCGATGCCCCGACGTGGGCCTTAGGACTCTAGTAGTAGTAGTAGTACTAAGCTCGCGCCTGAAATCGCTGTACCCAAGAGCTATTACATATACGAATCATGATACAGCGAAAAATATATATCAACAGAATACCGATTATTACAAGACCCAAATGTCTTAATATTTTGTGAATACATTATAGTCCTTTTGGTTAAAATTTAAAGGTATGACAATAATAAAATAAACAACATACAACATTTTATTAATCTTAACAATATACTTCTAAGATATTTTCTCTGAACGATTTACTGGGAAACTGGTGAATTACATTTTCGTGCTCGTCTTAACTAATAAACTTGGAACAGACAGGCAGCTTGCCCCCGTTCAATTTTGTATGTGATGAATGAAGTGAAAAATACTTGAGATGTTGAAAATGTAATAAATAATTTTCTGATGAATATGAGATTTTGTTTGCGATGAATTTTAAATTTGTTATGTTACGCGAGACATTTGCTGATAATTAATCATATTTTAATATATGTGTATGCATATTGTGCATATTGTGTGATGAACAACATTTTAAATCACTAAGCCTTCAAGACAAGAGCGTACCTCTCCCTTAAACCTGCAACTCACTCGTTAGCCGCCTTGCCTTGCAGTTGCCCATATGCGGCGGTTCACTCGAATGATGCCCTTTGCCCCACTTGTAATATATCAGATTCTAAAGAGTCGCATATTGGGTAGTCCCAACGTAAACATTGTGTTGATACAAGATAAATACAATAATTTTTTGCACTTAAATTACATTTATGCAAAGTGCTATCCGGGATACATTGTAGGAATCTCTGTGCCGGGAATAGTTATCTAAATCAGTTTGTGATTATTGAAGTGTTGGCAATTATATATTTATATATATATATAATTATAGTCGGTCGTGATTTGAACTTATCTATTCGTCAAATGGTTATTGACAGGCAAATCGACGTTGCCAAAGATGCCATGACACGTTTAAATATCTGGAAGAAGAGAGGATTAGGTTGACTGGTGTGAGCTCCAATATTCCGTTCTCTTCCCTCCTATCTTCTTGTATGGAGTACAAACGTGGACAATTCAGGATTGAGAAACGCAAATAATTGATGCTTTTGAGATGTGGTGCTAGTGGCGAATTATAAGTGATATAAAGATGTCGAAGCGCACTAATTAACCCAAATCCGTATAAAAATTCGCATGTCTTCTATATGTCGGCATCGCATAGTCTCCTATTTCGGTCACACAGAGGTTGGTAAGGCCTAGTTTACTTGTGCTGCTCATCGTGCGTAAATAACTCGCCCAAAGTAATATTACATATTATGAATAAGTACAATTTTGAATATACTACCTTCCAAAATATAGAATTTAAAGTTGTCGGGAGCATATTTTCATTTATTTATTTACTTTGTTTAAACTGAATTTGTACTGTTACCGGCCTATTATTTATTTATACTTTGTTTCACAATTAGTAAGAGTAAATATTTTGTTGTTAAGTGTACGTATGAGCGCAACGGGCGGCCTTATCGCTAATAAGCAATCACAACAAGATTTATTTGTATTTATTTAAAAAAATATTTTTCGTTATACCTAAGCGACGTCGATAAATAATTTAAAGAGAATAAATTCTTAAAACTATAACTCGTCTCGTTTGCTGAGCAACCCAGTAGTACCAACCTCAAAACATTTGATACTAAACTAAAATCTATTTATAGTCAGTAGTTATAAGAAATTTAAAATGAATTCTCGAGCATTCATATTTAATTATAACTTTACTTCATTGATTATAGCGACATCTATGAAGTAAATTGATTACTTTCTAATAAACAGCAAAGCACAATTCCGTCCCTGAATTGTGTAGACGATGTATTTAAAGAAATTATCGCTAGATGGCGACGTCCATGTTCGTTTATTTATGTAACTTGGTATAGCTCCATCTAACTATTTTTAAGTATTATTCTTTCTTTCATTAGTCTATAAGGTAATCAAGGTAACAAAGACTTGGTTTCGTAAAGTCTGTGACTTAAAGAGTGAGGCTCAACTCATTTCTTGATGATTGTTACAAAATTGTGTAAATCCTGAGGAGTTACAACTTAAAACTTATTATGCTTCTTAATAAGTTAATTGAATCTTAGAATGCTTTTTAAACTTCAATCACTTTACAGCTTAGAAACTTTTGAAATGTGAAATATTTACTCGTAAAGCTATAAAAGCTTACAAATTGCCTTACGCTTCCTTATTCAAGACAGAGCTAACGTGACACGAGCTGATCTGTAGAACCCAAATGGAAAAGAGGGATACAGGAAATAATATTTTAAAATTCCATTTTAAATATATTCTTCCTCAAAATATTTAATAACTCAGTATTTAGATATTATATATACCTTTTTTACGTATGAGGTTTTAAGAAATGCTTCAAGTAATTGTAGCTTTTTTTTGAGTACCTCAGATCTTTTATATTGGATTTTTTTGTGATATGTCAATAAATGTATTGCTGTTCAAACGAAGGCCCAATAGGGTGTGTGGCAGGGAGGATAGTGACGTCACAGTTCTGGCCTACGTACGGACTACGGGCTACAGAGCAACGGCATCGAATCCAGGTCACCTATTTTAGGATGCACTTAACGTCAAATGATAGGAACTAAAAATAGACTCGATTAATCCTTGAGAGAAAACTAGGAAATGTTATTCAGTTTTATTTATGATTTTCAATTTGAGAGACGAATTCTTTATATAAATATGGAAGGTCTATTATTTATTAAATAGGTTATATATATTGTTAAATTTTTCGCCATAGTATTTGCTTTGTGGTTATAGATTAAATTTAAGTATTGTTAAAAATATTGTTTGCGTGATATATATAGGGTAAACTTAACAACACTGAAGGGACTGTGCATTTTATGGCGTTATAGAGAATGTCGATAAATCATTGTGTGGAATACGGGCTAAACAAATTAATTTCGATGCTTTAGAAGGTTGTCGTTAAATGTAGTGACGTTATATGGAGTTTATAATCTACTAAATTCAATATAGTTTTATTGACTGTGATAAAATGCAAGTGATATATTTCATCTTATATTTTTTTTCATTCATTCAAATTTCGAACATCAAAACACGACAGAATATAGTATTTTACTGTAACTGTATTTGCAATGTTAACTCTGTTATTCAATCTTACAGGGTAAAAGCTAATCAAGATGACACTAAATATTTTGATTATGATTTTTGGTTTTCTGTCTCTGAAACCATTACCATGTTACCATTAAAACCAAGGTGACGTAAGGTTAGTATATACATAGACAAAGTGAAACTTATATATATTATTTATAAAACCTAAGTTTTATTACACTAATTTAAACTCTTTGAAAAATGGTGTCTATATTGGCCAAAAATGGTGTCTATGGTGTTAATAAAAGTGTAAAATATAAAAATCTAAACATGACTTTATTTTTCGGCCAAAGAATCGCGATTTTTATAAACATACGCAAATATTTAAAATAATTATTAATATAATAATTTTAAGGCTTTTATTAGTAACACCTAGTTTTAATCTCATTGCTACATCTAATCATTAATAGGAACCAATTCCTCCTCCGCCCCCACCCCTATACCGAAACCTGTTTCAGAATGAAACTGACCTGATTCCTGTACTGCAACCCCTCTCCTCAGCCACTGACGTCATAGACAGCCTCAGAAAAACAACTGCATATCCTATTAAACTTATCATCCTATTCTACTCTGTTATTACACTGATATAGGAATCAAAACAGTGGTTAAGTAAAATGCACATACGACGTTTTCACTCTGAGGGGGCCCGATATGAAGTCAAAAACTGGGTCATCCCGGGTTGCAAGCCTCTATTCATGAATCGAAACAGAGGATGACGCATGCCCGTTCATACTGCCTTGTTCATCGAAGTCGAGGCCACCGTGCACGCATGAATCACTCGCTTTATATTTATTATATATGTATTTTTTATAAATTTCAATTTATTTTAAAACATACGTGATTTATTTAAAAAAAAATATTTTCATTGACAAATCAAAAATACTCAATATAGATTCACACTTATGAATTGTTAAATTATAAAATGACAATTACAGCCCGTTCCCAAATCAAGGTCGTAAATGTTGACTGGTTGGTGAAGTCGCAATCACTTGTGACTTCTTTTTGTTCTTCTTTTTTTTTACATTTCTCATTGTGTACCGGAAGATATATCAACACAGTGATATCCTAGTGTCTTGCTTTGGTTTTAATAAACATTTTTTTTTAATTATACATGTGTTGCCTTTATCCTAATACTTACATGTACGGGGCAATGAAATTAAAAAAAAATGTATTTTAAATACCGATGGATACTTATGAAATGAAGAGAAATAAAAATAGTTGTCTATCAGTAGCTGGAATATACTTTAAGATATTTTTTTATAATGTAATTACGTTATAAAACAAACGTTTTAATTTTGGCACGAGCTTAACACGAGAGGATCAAAAAAGAAAAAAAAATTAGTACCTGTCTTCAAAATTATCAATGTAACTTAAATTTTATCCCAAGTTCTACTGAGTTTTGTATCGTATTTCTTTATATATTAGTGTCAAAAGCGAAGTACGTCTGTATAATAATTATAATTGTATTTTTATTTAATCAAGTGACCATAAGTGTTAGTAAGTAATAAAATTACTATTTAAAAAAAATTACAAATTATGACGTGACGATTAAATTTATAAATCTTTCAACCTTAATACGCAAGTTTTGCCTTTTGAAAAGTCCTATGTATTGGCTTACATGTAATTAAATTACGGTAAGCCGACTTGTAACTGTCCCTTATATAAATAGTCATGTAATCTAGGCTGGCTTGATAACCGTAAATGCAATTAAAAGGGAAACCTTCTCTCATAGATTTATTTATAAGTTTTCAAAGAGAATCGTCACAACTCTTACTTAATTATTTGAAACTTGTGTCAATTTAAACCTCTTTTTTTAATAACAAAATTGATGACTTTTCAAATATCAAATTGTCAATTGACAAAACAATTGGTAAAAAAGGTGAAAAATATTTAACATAAAGTTTTCGCACAGTGACTACAGTTTTAAAATCATGCATACGTGTGGTTTTGGGCTGTGTAGCAAACAACATTCAGATAAGAAAATTATAACAACAAAAATGTTAATTAACAATCAAAGACAATAGAGAAAGTAGGTATATTTTTTTTACGTTTTTTTTTTAAATCTATGTGTTTATAGATTATGTTCTATCTATTTATATAAGCGGTCGCGGTAGAAAACCTGTATCCCAGAATGCTTGGGTCCAATTATATCATTAACTATTTGCTGTAAGATATAAAAATATGACTTTAAATCTAACTCAAGTATTCATGTATTTTTGATAATCTTTGTACATCACGTGTCCTATATAATGCACAATTTTTGATAATACTTAAGTTCTATTTTAATTATGTAATTAATAAAAAATATTACGGAAATAAAGCTAATGATGACCGAAAACTAAGCGATGTGAAGATATCAGGCAACCCTGAAGCTATTTCTGCTGTAACTTAAAACGTTACAAACACGGTCCAGCCAGCACAGGATGTCCAAATAAATTGCCATGATAGCTTTATAGCATAAGAGCTCTCTCACATATTTAGCTACACAGTTTGAACGTCTTTGTTTTGAGATAATTTTAGAAATACGTCTAATAAGATGTCACTTAATATCTATTATTATTGCAATAATAAATAATGTTAAACCACAGTGTAATTCCCGATTAGTTTTGTTTTCTTGTAACCTGTTGTAATGATAAGTTTTGGTTGTTAATATAGAAAAAGCTCTTGAGCTATACTGTAAGGTTGTTGCAGAGGCCACGTCCTTGGTGTTTGACGCACGCCACGACTGCCTTGAAGCTGTGAATGGGAAACAACACAAGAAAATATCTATAAATAGTAATTAGAAATTGTTCGCTTTTCCAACCCATAACTATAAACAAATATATCTAATAATAAGATAGACATAGATAAACGTACAGATGAACAATAAAATAGTTGTTGTCATATTAATAATAAATATCGAACTAAATATAGTTCTGTAAAATTTCAATATACCTGGAGAATAAAGCTTGACCGGGGCAAATATGACGTAAACTTATTAACGCAATTCTGCATTACAATCAATATTTTTGCAAACGTGAGGCATAACGGGTCACTTTGGCTCAAAAAGTTTTTAATTTTTGTAATCAGTTGTTATTTTAATTTTGATAATTGCAAATTAAAGTAATTAGAATTTGTATAGACTTAGAAATCTGAAGTTGTTAGGTTAAAGATAATATGCTTATTAATTTCAATTGTGAAAATATTTTTATCGAAAATGGTGTATTGAAACCACGTTTAAATTAACAAGTGTAATCGTATACCATAAGGATGTTTATAATAAATAAATCATTATTTAAACATTTCTTTTGTCTATGACTATCTTGCCAATTTTTTAAGTTTCGATGTTGCTTATTTAGAGTAGTATTCCTGTATAAAGTGGTACAAACATTGACGTTTTGTGATATATTTTATTATATTATTAATAACTAGCTTTCCGCCCGCGGCTTCGCCCACGTGTAATTTGGTTAAGTATATAGCGATTTTTAATGATCTCGAAAGGGCTTTCTTTCACGGGCTAAAATCTTGTTACAATTGGAATTATATATAGCCTGTGTTACTCAGGGATAATGTAGTTTTACAGGATCGAAGGATTCAGGGAAATCGAGGGCAACTTTCAAATTAACGTACAGGCAATTACTATTCTGACAATTTTATATTCTGATAGTCATCTTCTTATGTGGATGAGCTGATGATGGAAGGTAAAACTCCTCAGCGGTTAAGAGTTGAAAGAAAATTCTTACGAAGTTATGAGTACGAATTACGTACTTGTGAGGTTATTACTTATTAGCTTGACCAAATAATAAAAGGTAAACCTCATTAACGTTAAGGATGTAGGTGGAAAAATGGATGCGGACAAACGATAAACGTCTCTTCACTCGTTTCCTTTTACTTGTTTGTATAGGTAGTGTTCACTCAAAATAATCATAGGGTTAAACTTTAATGAAAGTTTGAACTGCACGGTAGTCATTACACAATGGAGCATCTTAATACCGCGATGGATATATTTGGCCTAAGTAGAAGTTCTTTAAAAAAAAAGTAAGACTCAACCTCGCACACTTACTCACACAGCAACACCATTGCACACACTGACACACACACACACTAAAATGTTCGTACTTCACATAGTTCCACTTGTTCTTGTTATTTTTATTTATTTTTTTCTGTTCGTGTTTTTTTTTGTTATTCTTTTTTCTGATCTTAGATTATATTTCCGGTTCTATATTTTAACCTTATTTTGGCTTTATTTTTAATCTATTTTTATTGTGTAAACTGTTTTTGATAAGCTGTATAGGTTTAAGAAATAAAAAAATAAAATAAGTCTTGGTTGATGACGAATTTTATCAACGCCATCTATTGAGCACATTGTTCAACACTTCAACCGCGCCCGCGCGCACTGCGTTATTTGTTATTTTTGTTACCTCTCATAAGTTTTAATATTAAAATTAACTTATATTAGAACATATTTAACAATATATAACTAATTAATCAATATAAGTGTTTAAAAATTTTGAAGCAGTGGTTGAAGTACATTTTCAATTGACCATAACTTCTTTTTCTCTTAACCGATTTTGACAAAATAAACTTTTAACAACGCTCCCAATAATAATAGTAATCCCAATAGTAATCCAACTGTGAAAACCGCTTCCAAATCCGTTGAGTAGTTTTCAAGTTATATCGTACCAGACAGACAGACAGACAAGAATTCCAAAAAAATTTTAATTGCCTACTTTCAGTTTTTTGGAAAAATATTTAATGTACAGATTTTCGATTTTTACTGTCTTATTATTAGTATAGATTATGGAATTAACAGAGCTATTTTGACGTTAAGTTCGTTGTTTTGACTGTAGCAAAACCTGTGTACAATAATCTGATTCAATCAATTATTTCATTTGTAAATGTTGAAAGAAAAGCTCTTTTCCTGTTCTTCTGTATAAAAATTATATATGACTATTAACAAAAATTAAAGCGATATTTTTAACGTTTATAAAGTTTTCAAGTACCCGATAATATATGATAATGATTTATCTATTTATTGAAATTTTAAAGAAATCAATATTTCTTTACCAGCCTGAAACAATTATCATTTCATTGGAATTCGAATTCAGGACTTCAGGATATTTCAGCGAGTAATATCAATGAGAGCTGAACATCTATGATGTGATATTAAAAAAAAATGGAATTAAATACAACCGGCTGAAATTACAGCAATCTATCTCTATAATACAATTTTTTATAAGATTAATAAATAAATATACCTATTAAAATGCTAGGTGTTCCGTTCAGCTAAATGTCAAACGGGCATTCAATAAACTTGTTGCTTAACTGGGTCATTCTGAGTTCATCGACCCGCGCCTCGCTGCAGGAGCCTGCATAACCAAAGTTCGAAGGTCAAATCTAAAACCTTTGTTATTTGAAGTATATCAGATCTCTTTTTATCAAATTGTAGTAAATTTTTCAAACATGCTTTGTGTAATAAATACACACTTATAATTAATGCAATATTATGTTTAGCATTGTAATATAATTTAAAGAAATAAAACATTTATGTGAACAAAGAAAACGTTTGTTTTTTTATAATTTGAGACCAATGTATAAAAAACCTTTTCGCTAGTGTCCATACACTTAAATTTTAAAAACAACGTTCATCTTACAACAACTTAAAAACGCATTTGGAGTCAGTAAGCATAGCTTTAAGCATTGTCCTTGATTGAAAGTCTTCAAAATTATTGATAATCGCTTCGGTTGAAGCTTTGAAGACTAAAAATTCTTGAAATTGCTTAAAATTTAAAGAATTGTTTACAGAATGGCTAAGATTTAAGTGTATCTGAGTTGAGTTGCATAATGTATGTGTCTATGACGTCAGAGGGCACGGCGCGGGCGCGGTCCCGGCGCCCATTCATGGCTGAGCTTCACTCACACACCCATCTTGAGGGCACATGATTTTCGCGATGACGTCACATTGCACCGACCAATCGGAACACGGACCCATTCAATCTCAACTCCTGAAGGGGACTTCGTTTCGACTCCAGTCGTCAGTGGACCACCGTGTGATAAGCTCTCGGGGAACAGCGAAAATGTTGTGTGCTAGTTTTCGTACATTTACGATCTTTTGTTGGAAATGGATGCTACGAAATATGGTAAGATAAGTGTTACTTTTTTATAAGGAACTTAGTATTTTTAATATATACACGACATAAATACGAACTTGGTTACAACTAAAAAGTTTTTTGCACAAAGCTTTTTCATTTCTTAGGCTGGCACGTACTACAGTGTACTTACTACACGCCTACGCGATTTCTCGTAGCTCGAAGCTCGTAGTTCCGTAGACTCGCCCACGCGTCTGCTGGCTTCAGTTAAAGTTGTTCCGTAGTCCTTACTATTGAAACACGAATTAAATGTAATTTAAAAATTTTCATTAAATCACTATATATAAAAAGAAAATAATTTGGAATAACTGGGTTCTTTGGGTATACACATCATATGACATACCATCATACCATACCATAGAACATGAAATCAGATACTTACTTAAAAATTAAAAAAACGTCATTCTGAGACGTAGGTACATTATTAATAACAAAGAATATGTTAACTCTCACTGGCAATCAGAAAATCTAAAAACATTAGCAAACTAAATATTTATAATTATCGTTTTAGTCATAGTTTTCATGAAAATAACAGCAGACTTTTCTATGGTAATAAAAAAAGTTAAAATTTAATCTCGTATGTTTACATATTCGAATTTCAAAGATTAAAAACGAGTCTCTATTGATGAGAACCATTGAAATAACTTTTGTGAGCTTTAACGAACTCGAATTCATCCTGAATCAGGTTCGTGGTAGCAAGTAACTTGTCCTTGACACAGTATGTATGAGGGTAGAAATTGATAACGACATGTTTTTATAACTGTTAATATAAAATGAATGAAATCTGATTTTAATTTGTATTATAATAATTAAAGCTTTAAAAAAATATATATGATTTAATATTTCTTTAAATTTAATCTCAATTAGACCGATATTTTATCACCTGCCAGGTCAATTTTTATGTATTAAAAATCTTTATTTAAGTACTAAACGATTTATATTATAGATATACATAAGTACATCTATAATATAAATCCTTAGTATCACCACAAAGACTATTTTGGCGTGTTCATGTGGTTCTCATATACAACCTATCTTTAATGTTATTTGTTCATTGTTCTATACTCTTAAAACTTTGAATAAAAAAACGCGACAAAACATTGATTACAAGAAATTAAGAATTTAAAAAGTAAATTGAGATGCAATCAAGAATAACACATAAAACAAGAACATTTGTTTTATGTGTTATTATCATTTTGTTTAGTAAACATGCCTTAAAATATTGTATCTGTATCACCAAAGTAAATAAGGTGCATACTTTGTATTATGCTTAATAGGCGATTTTTCCCAAATCAATTGTCCGAAAATTAAATATCACTAATAAAATATTCGTATTATTTAATGTGAGTTGCGAAATAATAAAAATACGATACAATTAATGATATTTTTATAATTTTTTGTTGATTGATTTAGGTATATCGCGAAAATTATATCAAATTTGACAAGCTTTCAGTACTTTTAATATTATTTACCGACCTTAACAACAAATAGGTCATGTGTTGTTAAGATCGGTAAAAATTAAAAAAAATAAGTATTAACTTATTTTAAAACGCGGTATGGGGATCCTTAGCAGTGGTAACATAATAACATATAGAATTAGCTGATGGAATATTTTAAAAATCTTTTTATTTAATAGATTTTTCATATATTAAAGATTAAAGCTGACAAAGAAATAATTATAAGCAGTAGAATTTCTCACATTAGAGAGCGGAGGCGTGGTGGAGGTTCGTTTGACGTCAGAGCCTTCCTGTGACGTCATTGCTCTATGCCACACCCTCCATTTGACGTCATAAACGATTTGAATTGGTTAAAATCGAACTTCATAATCTGAACCAATCAATTTTAGTTGTTTAAAGATAAAAAATCTAAACATTCTAGATTGTATATCTACTTATTGCAAATTAATACGTTGTTTTTCTTAATATTTAAAACAATAAACTCTTAATCAAACTTAATTATTTAATAAAATTCATCTAAATTAGAACATTTTTATTTAATATTAAGATGTAAACATTAAAATTCGCACACAAAGTAAAGAAACAGTTATGAATGCAGCAAAGATAAGCTTCCTTGTACCTATGAAATTCAATGAACGAGCATCACGAGCTCTGCGGGGTAACACTGTCCTTCTCGGACGAATGTGTAATGGGAAGAGAGAGGGAGAGGGATGATGTGACCCAGTTTCCCGACCTCGCTCGGGATCGGCATCTATTTTTATCTGAAGGTCGTTGTATTTATAGAACTTGTCGCGAGGGAGAATTCTCATTGTCGTTAATCGTTATTGTTTTGTAATTAAAATTATGGTGCCTTATATTAATTCCATTTTCAAATTTTATCAAATACTATATATACCGCGAACCATTGTTTTGTGAGTTTTATTTTTTATAATATTCTATAATATCTACATTTCACTTTTGGTATATATTTAGGTAATAGTTTAGGTAATATATTTATTTATATATTTATATTATATAGATAGGATAACGTTCACATTAAGAGTTTGTTAACATAAAGCACTCGCTAACAGTCTGAACCCTTAAAGTGCTATTATATCGAGAGTGACATGTCTTATGATCCAATGTCTCGTCGATGGGGCAGAAGGCGTCCACAGCAAGTCTCCGACGCGCCCTATCTGAGGCTTTGCATTTCGCCGCATCTGCAACAATACGTCGCCAGGTGTGTTTGGAACGACCCCACTTCCGCTTCCCTTGAGGAGTATCCTCCATGAGGGTGCTCACACAGTGATGTCCAATAATTGAATCGATGGGTATTTATTGAATACAAGTTTGATAACAAGCTGACCCTGGCTTTGTTACACCTAACATTATTAGCTTTAAATAATATGATTGTAAATACGTTAATAAGAAATGAATTTTGTTACGCTTTTTGACGCAAAATAGCTAAATTTGTTTTATGAAATGTTATATTTGGTGAACAACTTAACTACATAAAAACACAATATTAAACAAAATAATACAACTAAAACTAATAAGTAACTTAAATAAATTAAACTAAATAAGTACCTTAAGTAAGGTTGTCAAAACTTGTATACATCACTTGTGTATAATTCGGATGATAATAGACTGCTTTATTAAATAATTACATGATCAGTAATTTTCCTATGCACGGTTTGCAGAATTGTATAGAAATTTCACATATCTCTGGGATATATTTTTATCGTATTTAATTAGGTGTACGGACTATGTGGACGCGGAAATATATAATTTCAAAAAATGCCTTTAATTTGCTTAACTTTTTTTTTATATACAATGAAGTTTTTATATTAATATAGTTTTAAATATTTTCGATATGTATGTGACAACCCAAAATAATACCAAACGAGCAAATTAAATTGACTTTGCAATGACTATTCAAAATTAGGAAGTACAGCTAAGCATAAAGTTATTTATGTATATTCCCTATTCATAAAATCAGCTTTAACTAAGTTCGTTACCGTCTAGGCGGACTGTAATAGTTTTAAAGTAACTATTAAATACTTCAAGAGAGCAATAATTACCTGATGGAAACAGACCTTTGAAATATAATGCTGAGGTGAACTCTTCAGTGACTTCGGCAAAACCTTACGAGAGTAAACACTACTTTATGTCAAATTGTTTTTTTTCTGTCACATTTAAAATAGGAACACTTAAGAATTATACGAACTACGGTCAGAGCGCGGAATTGGGACGAATAGGTATTTTACTTTTATGGTAAAAAATAAATAATATAAAAAAGTATTTTCCACTTGACTTCTTCAGTTGAGGGCAAAAAGCGCCAAACTCGCACAATATGTCGATACAAAGATTGGCTAAGCTTGACCGTTAAAAAGTTACCTGGTTCCGTATGTTGTATTAATTAAAAAAAAGTAATTTTTATACGTTAATCTATAATAAGTATATATCATTATTAATCGAAATTAGGTATGGCAATTGTTTTGTATAATTATTAGCGACTGGGAAATTGCAATTTCCTTTCTAAGCGTGGATTTAACAATTTTCATAAACATACGATTTGGTATAATTAGATTTCTATAAATAATTTGTATTAAACCTCTTACATAACAGAGACATTACGTATAAATAATATTTCTACTTAAGGGCTTCTTCAGAGATCAGTGAATAACAAAGGAACCCAAGGAAATGTGTCAGGTAATAGATTAGACATATGAGCCAGAAGCCGTGCTATGTCCGGCCATCCGATATGATCCACCCAGCTGTGTCTAGCTCACGTGGGGAGGTATTTTTAACCGACATCAAAAAACCCGGGGGAATACTATGTTTTTATTATATTCACCATCAGCTTCCTGTTACCTGTCCCATTAGGAAGTCAACTCTGTTCGTTTCAAAGGCTTTTTAATTCTTTAAAGCTTACCTATTGTCTGTTTTATAAATACTGAAAAATATCGTTTTTCTTTAGGTTAGGGTTTTTATAGTGAAAGGCATTGGCTACGATGATATTTTAATGTTATTACTTTTGTAATAATAATAATTTTACTATTATTGACCAATTAACTGTTTAATACATATATATAAAAATAATCAGTTGCATAAATAACAAAAAAATATGCGCTTTATAAATTGGTTGTGTTTAAATTGTTCTAACTTTATTCAAAGATATTTTCTTGATATAAATACAAAAATCTTTGTTTCAATATGTTACGCCACGTTGTTGCTAACAGATGTTTGTTATTGAAACTAACTCCATAATACATGATATCCTTTTTTTAAAAAGGAGGAAATACTTTCGTTATAGGGATATGTGGGTATTGTTCACCCAGAACTCTGCTAGTCAGAGGACTCCTGTCTCTAAACACCCCTTGGATGTATCCCGTACTTCCACATACTGCTGGAGTCGAGTTTGCATTCTGCCTTCATTTCCGCGGCTTGACCTTCTGGCCACCGTGAAAATGTCTTAAAGGAATCAAACTCAAACTCAAACTTAAAATATCTTTATTCAAGTAGGTCTTTATAATGACACTTTTGAATCGTCAATTTTTACACTACCACCGGTTCGGAAGGCAGTCACCTACCGAGAAGAACTGGCAAGAAACTCGATAGCTGCTCTTTTAAAATAAACAATTAATACAAAATTGTGCTACTGACAATTAAAAAAACAAAGCATTGTAAGGCTATTCAAGAATTGAACTGTCCCGATGCTGAGCCAATTGCCGGCACATTACAGGGATCTTTGTCCTCTAAATATTCGTTTACGGTATAGTATGCCTTTTCAACCAAAATACCCTTTACGCGCGTTTTAAATTTGTCGGAAGTCAATTTGGTTATAAGTGCTGGGACTTTGTTATAAAAACGTATGCTCATACCTACAAACGATAAAATAAAATAAAAGATAGAATAAAAGGATAGACCGTCTATCCTACCTTCCCCTAGCTACATGTATGGGTATTATTGTGAAGCGCTCTTCGTCCTCCTTTATAGAATATCTATAAAGTAATCTCCTTTATAATACTGGGTCACAAAATTAAACTACAAGTTTCAAACCTCGTCACTGCCTGACGTTATCTAGACGACACCAACATGGCCAAAAACCGAGGATTTTATCTATATTACATTATTAGGATAGTTTATCGATGATATGCATTTCTGTTTTATAAACTTTGCACCACGCAAAACCTGTCTATTGTTTCATGAATCAACCGAAGAACGTATTAAAGTACTGTTTGGCTTCGGTACATCTATTTTAGGATTTACTATCAAATTTTCATTATTTATAAATTATTTAAATATAAAAAAACCACATTTACTCTTCTCATAAATAGACAAAATTATTTGAATTATCTGCGTTTTGACAGAATATAAATTACAATTACATTACTCCAAACTGTGGCTCAGAATGTGCGAATGTTCAATTTTCCAGTCAAAACTGTTCAATCCCGTGCCCGTGGTACAATGGACATAGAAATTTTAAATCTAAGTGGTGGTTCGCCTATAATCCTGTAATGAGGGTGGCGCCGGCCTCCTTACTACGGCTTCACATGCCCTCCGACATTCCAGCCTATATATTTTTTTAAATTACAAAAATATCATAAAATCATTTTCACTTATTTATCAAATTTAAATATATTTGAATTATAGGCGTTTGCAAGCGAAATTCTCCTAAATTACAAAAAGTATCAAACCTTTTGACGACAGAAACTTCATAAATGTAATTTTAGAGAAGTTTTAACTATATTAATTGTATCAATTACATTAGATATTTAACTTAAATCATTGAGAACCTAATTCAATTTATCATTATTAGAAACCTACTTAACTTACCTACTAAAGATAACTTTTGTATGTCCTCTGGTCTAAAGCACAAGAGATTCATAAAAAAAGCTACTTCATAAAAATGCCACTCACCTACTATCTAACGATAAAAACTTAAAGCATGTGTTATTAATGTAATAAATACATATGAAATTAAAAAAATATTTTAATATTTTACAAGATTTCTGTCTTTAATTTATAATACACGGGTAAACAACAACTTACAACAGGTTCCAAATATCACTACCCAAATCGTTTTTTATACAAAATGTAATTATTACATTGTATAATTTAAACAAGAATTTATGTTTTTTTTTACCTAAAATAACTATTGACTTTTTATAATACGTAACAAAAATGCCGTATATCCATTTTATCGCTGTAGCTTATAGATTGGATCACAACCAATTAAGGGTGGCATCACTATGCACCTGTTAAGTAACTTATAAAGTAGCTGAAGTAGTGGCGACGTTTAGTGGTCATTCGCAATCAGCTCGACATCGAGAAAAGACGTCTTTTTTTAACAACCATTTCACAATATTGAGTTGTATTTCGTTTTATCAGTGCTTAAGTGCTTTTGTGTTGCCAGTGAGTATGTTCTTTAGTTTTTTTTAATTTATATTTTTCTCTTTAAATTGTCTAGGCATTTGATTGATTTATAACAAATTTATTATAATTATATGTGCATTAGTTAAACTATACGTCGCCTGTTTTAATTTCAACAATGGTTTTAAATAAATTATTTGTAATTAAAAATACAATTACGTCACACTTCAATAATTACATTGTCACAAAGAGTTACGAAGCTTAGGCCGGTGATATGGTATCCCAAACTTTAAGGCTTCACACCGTTACTTGACACCGTTTTTTACCCCATCCGTTGCATGTTATATTAAATTGCAATCCTATAGCATAATATCAAATAACTATTGAAAATATATTAAGGCTAACAAATATAGTGACGTATTAATAAATTAATAGTTAGGCTATGATTATTACTGGCAACGTTTAATTTTGTTCTTTAATTCAAGATATATCTGAAAGAATAAATTGATTTACAGATATATATTTACGTCTCATATCTAACAACTCAAGTTTTATCTTCATTTATATAGAGTATAAAGGGAAGCTTTTGCGAAACAAGCTAAAGGTTTATTTCAAATTATTATCGGTTCATCTTTTATATTTTTATAAATGGAACAAAAGAGGAATGTGTTAACCTTTTATATCTGGACAACCTGCGTAAAGTTTAATCATTGACTGCGTCTGACCTCAACATCATCAGTTCTTCAAGGTGAAATCAAATGAAGCCCAAAGCAGCTGCTGGCCACGGCACAAGATTAGTTTCGTATACTCTTGTGCGTGTGACAGCGGCTATTGCGGGCCATTCAAATCCTGCGACGAAGATTTTTATGAAGAGCTACGACGTTACATCAAAGAGTTTCCAATCCTTATCACTCTCGTGCTATTTTCATTGAATTTGTAAAGTTTTATTATGTATACAGTGTAAACACCATGTAACGTCACTAGATTAAACGACTCTGTCGAAATCAATTTAGCTAGTGGTTTTATTTGGCTTTGGTTTAGCTATTAGACTTTTCCTTTCTCCATTTAACACTCTATATAACGCCATAAAATGCACAGTCCCTTCAGTATCGTTATATAGAGTTTCCACTGTTTTAATAAACACTGTGTTTCTTAAATTGTGCTATTCCGTCGTCGAAAAATGTGTTTGTATAGTTTTATAAAAATTTTGCTAATTCTGTCTGCGTTAATAATAACAAATGTTTTTTTTAATAGCAGATAAACGCATAGTTATCTCTTAACTGAAAAAAATTACGACTAGAACTTCATGATTTTAATTAATTGTATGTTATATAGTAGTTCAATTCGGCTGTGTTAAGTTTTATGAAATATTGAAAAACATATTTCTTAACAGAATTATTATATTTTTTTTATTAAAACATACCAAACAACACCAAATGTTGATTCAATTGAATGGAAACGATGGTCGTCTTAAAATTGCCTTTTGTTTTGAGTTCTTATCCTATAAGACATTTTACTACTAAAAATAACTTTTAGTATATCAGACGCAATTAATAATATCGAAGAATAAAGTGTATCGCAAAATGCAAGCAAATAATTTTAAGAATAACACTATTAAAGTTCTAGTAAAAGAACTTTATATGCGTTATATTATATTCAAAGATTTTTTAATACCTTAAGTAACGTAATGCTAAATAAGCTTTCAATAGACACGTAATATTTGACAACGGCAATGCTATTTGGAAAATCATTTGTTCATTTAAAACGTATGTTCTAAATATTGTAATGTACGCATATTATTATATATAAATATACTTATATTTGTATATAATATATAATACAGTGGGCAAACACTACCTGTGATTGTCCACTGTATTGCTTCAAGATATGTATAAAAAGAAATACGAACAAATATTGCGTTTATAATGTGTAAAATTTTGTATGTGATTAATAATTGACGATCGAACGTAGCATATTTTTAAGGTTTATGACCGTTGTCGAACTGAAAAAATGCATGTATCTGTAGATAAAGGCGCTTAGTGCGGTATACAGTTCTTACTTAATCTATAGTTGGAAGAGATCATGACAATATGAAAAAAAACAGTCGTTATTTGGTTCAAATAATTGGAAGAAGTTATAGCTCAAACATCGTGTGAACTCTAATTATATATATATATATAAAATTAGAGATATATTCTAAATAATGCAAATGTCTACGTTCGTTCGTCGTATCAAGTACACTAGGAAAATAATTGTGTATTTTTTTATCAGAAATGTTTATATACCTTGTGTTTGTTTGGTTTTTAACTGTTTATCTAATGTTTCTTATATTTTTATTTATAATTTATACAATATTTTTTTCTTTTCCGTTAACTTACCCATTGTATAATTTCAGCTCGCGATTCAAGACATCACGAAGCCCAAAACAACTATTGGTCACTGTACAGGACTAGTAATCTTTCTATACTCTTGTGCGTGTTCCAATAGTTATTGTGGGTGCTTCATATTCTACGCTGAAGACACAAGATTTCATCGGATATATTAAACCTTAGTTAAATTATAGTAAGTACATTAGAGCTATACTACTGTTCACTCTCATATATTAACATCGTTTTGTCTCAAATTTTTATGTATATTTGGTTCGTAAAGGTTCATTAAGAAGTCAAAATACTACTTTCAATATTGTTGCTATATTATTAATGTTTATAGGTAACTTTTTTTGAATTACCAACAGATAGAGGGAATTATTTAAATTATCAATACTTGAGCTACATCGTGTATTTGAACTTCAAATAAGCTTAAATTTTGATAATATTCAAAGGTTATTTCTTTTACTGTAGTCAACATAACTATTGATATCAAGTATGTACTTTGAGTACATACATACATGTAAGCAATACTAAATAAAATTATTATTATTCTTATACAACTTACATTTTTAATTTTTGAAAAATTAAAAGAAACAATTATTTGTTTTGTTTAATAACTAAAACGTAGAAAGGTCGGTGGCAGTTGATTATATTCTAGTATAGCTAAATAAAAAATCAAAACTTATTCTGAAACTCCTTTAATAACATCTTAAGATTAACACGTTTTACATACACTTATATAATTGGAATGGTAATTTTAATTCGTTGATAAAATAACATCCCTACACGCTGTCCTTCTCATAGCTACGCAATTTGACAAGGACGGCAATATTATAGTTAACCAAAGCAAGCTACCAGGTACCTCGGTTTATAGTTTTTGACAGACCGTTGTGGTTAGAAGCTTCGACCAAAGCTTCTTTGGGCCGGGAAATTCAATAGGTCGCTTACAAATTGAAACTTTTACCACACCTCAATGCTCAAAGCTTTATATGAATTCGTAGTTAAATATGTGTATAATGATAACACATCTTTTTTTGTCTGTGCGGTGTCAATTTTCACTTGGACTTTATGTAATATATGTATAATTAATTAAAAAGTAATTTAAAAAAAAGAAATTGTCTTTAATATGTGTACTTGGCGTAGTCGGTTAAGATTTTGATATATAGAGTATATGTTATCTGGAGATAATGTTGCAGACCAGCATTTAATCAATGGTGAAATACACTGTAACATTGAGTGCCAAAATTGTGATGAAATGTTAACGATAAATCATATATTTTATGTTTCTTGACAAAATTCAAGAACATTTTAACAGCAAAACGAATATGAAAATTAAGGTTTTATAAAAAAAAACATAAAAATCGCCTATAAAGCTGTTTTTAAAAATGTTTGGCTCCATAAGCGGCACGTTATCAACTATTAATTAACGCATTAAGCGTGCAATGTTCGATAACGCGTATGGATTACACAACTTTATGAAAATTAAACATTTTATATAAAAAACAAACCCTCTCTGAAAATAAAGTTGAAAAAAAAACCATTTTTTTCTGAATATTTAGCTTTTTATAAAAAAAAACCATTTTTTTTCTGAAAATTAAGCTCTTCATGAAAATAAAGCTTTTTATGAAAATTAAGCTTTTTATGAAAATTAAGCTTTTTATGAAAATTAAGCTTTTTATGAAAATTAAGCTTTTTATGAAAATTAAGCTTTTTATGAAAATTAAGCTTTTTATGAAAATTAAGTTTGTTATGACAATTTAGAATCCGTCCTTCAGATTATTGTGCTAACAGATATGCTAATAAATGTTGGCCACCGGGGAAATGTTTAAAGCCTGACAATTCGCAATACGTCATTTTTATTTAAAATGGCGTCTGTAGTCATAAAAACTATAATCGGGTCTAAATGCCGTATACACATAGACACAGAGTATATTCAACACACATACAGACGAATACACAATAAATAACATACCCATCAGAAAGTATGGTACAAATCATTTTGATACTTGATATCTATTTACAGTATAAACTCTCTTCGTAAAATAAAATAAAAAATATTTTGTATTTATAATATTTCTTCTGTTTTTAGTATACACATATGTATACTAGATAACGAATACATTTTTACGATTGAATACACAAATGTCAGACACAAGTCTTGTTCTAGCCTCATTTCACTTTTGATACAAAGTATCAAAACTAATAAATTAACAAACTAAAGGATTCAAGGATTAAACTTACATTAAATATTTTTTAATCAGTCGATTGAGCATTAAATTTTGCACCCGAGCCTATAATATGGGCTCGTAAGGCTGTTCATACACATTGATTGTTATTATTAATATTTTAATAACGCCTTGGACAATCCATTGTTCGCATCGGGAATCAGCATGAGACACATGGTGGCGTGGAGGCAGGCCTTCGCCGGCTTGAACTGCTCGTCGAATGTGAGGGCGTAACGGTACATCCATACTGCTTCGTCAAATTCTTCCTGCAAATAATAGGATTGTCTTCACAAAAAGGGTTTTTTTTTTAACAAGTGAAATCAAATAAATAAACGAATTATATTATCATTAGTGAAACTATTCATTTTTCTTATTCAACGGATTGTTTTTGGGAATTGTTTTTTTTTTTAATTGATGTATAATATATTAGACAAATGGATTATATTTAGAAAATGTTTTTTTTTTAATTTTAAAACAGCAATACGTTTAAAAATTAAAGCGGTATCAGTCTTGGTCATTTATAAAGCGGACATATACAGTTATCTTGTCCCATAATTATATATTTTGTATTATATCTCTTATCATAGGTGTTTTTTATATTACATTATAGAGTCTTTTGGTTGGTTGACCTACTTATATGCTTGTCTGGAAATTTGTATGTATATATTAAATAAAATAAAACCTTTTTTTTTATTCTGAATGTGTGCGTGATAGTGTATAAAATATATACATAAATATCGATAACATTTAACGGCTATATGGTTTTAAATATTTTGTCTCGTTCTGTCAAATGTTAGTTACGTTGTGATAAAACGAGACAGTTGAAACTCACGAGATAAGTATGAGAGACCGCGACCAAAAAAGCTTCGATCTTGCTGGTTGGTGAGCCATAGAAGGAGAGGTAAGCCACATCCTTCGCATCGCGTTGTTTGGAATGCCTGGAAAAGAAACTCATATTAATAACACAGAATGCAATAATACGACAAATGCTTTTTCTTGTTACATATGTATTTTCAAATTTTGTTGGATATGTGAAATATAGTTAGAACTCATTGTATTTGTTTCCAAATAAACCAACTTCAAAATAAAAAAATTAAAATGTTTTTTTAAATTGTATACTTAGCTATATTAATCTATAATAAATTCGTTCGAAGAACGATTTCTTAAAAAATCTTAAGCAAAACACACAGCTTCTCATTATAAAGAATAATTAAAAGTTTATTTCTTCAACATACTAAAAGCGTAAACAATATTGAGACTGGGGTCTATAAACATACAGTAGAATCCGGATATAACGACATTGAAGGGAACCGGCGATACTATGTCGTACTAACCGGGTGACGTACGAAACGGACGTATGAATAATAATGCGATACAAAACTTGAGTAAACATTATAGTCGCTAAAACCGGTTAGTCGTTATAAGTGAATTCTACTGTATGATTATTTTTGAAATGGATTGTTTTAAAAATTTATACTTTATAAGACTCGTGGGTTGCCTGGAATAGATCGCTTATTAGCGATAAGGCCGTTATGTGTACTAACATTTTTTTTATTTATTTATCAATTACAAACAAATTGTTACAGTATCGTACATAAAATACACTAAAGATAAACCATTCAATTGTTTTGGTTGTAATGTACGTCTATCACACGCACAGGATCTTTAAAAAATATTTTTTCAGTATTTTTTTTGAATGTTACACCAGTCGTACATTCGACCACATTTGGAGGCATCGCATTAATACGCCTAAACATCTATAGTGCAATAAAGTGTGAATAAATAAATAAAATGAGACTTTTGTAAGAAAATCACTCACATGTGCAATAAGGCGACCAGGGCCCGTAGCGGGTACGATGCGTAGTGCTGCGGCGCGAGCGCGTGCGCCGCGGCTGCGCAGCGCACAGCGCATGGGCCGTGCCCGCCTGCGCCGCACCACCAACTGGCGCTCAGGGCCGCCACCCAAGAAGACGGACGCTGTTAAGGACATAAATCATATTTGTCATACACCTGTGCAGTGGTTCGCAACCTTTTTTTACTACATTTTTAAATGGAAATGTTAATTAAAATTTTAAATGTATTCTTAAATCAATTCTAGCATTTTTCTCTAAATGTGTTTCTTTTATATTTATAGACCGAGGTAGAAAATCTACTTATGTATTCCACTGTCCATATTCTTTGCTAATTCCAACTGTATAACAATAACTTGGCAACAAATTTATTTGATTTGATAATTACTAACTAAGAAATATTAAATTGTATATGATATAATATTATAAAACGAACAATTATTTTTTCTTAAACATATATTTATTTAATGTGTGACATATCCCCACTTAACATTCCTAAACAGGAAACAAACAAATAATTAACGATAATAAAAACAAAACAAATGACCGTTCCAATCCCTTTGACCCCAAGCATGAGAAGTGCGGCAGATCTCAAACAAACGAGAGAGAAAGAGACAGACTATATTTCATTCGTTCCGTCGTCACAAGTAAATGACCGGCGATGTTTACATCTGGAATCTGCTTTCTTTAAATATTTCGTAGTTATTTTTCCAAAAACATCTTTTAATATATAATAATACTCACGGCTTCCACATATCGAGCGATCTTCGCTCCCAATGTGACGTAATCGAAGTAGTTAAACAATTCGGCAAACTGGTGCGTCAGAGTCATGATGGGTTGCCAGCCTTCAGTGTCGATCCGGCTGAGCCTCTCCAAATAAAAGTCCTCCAATGGCTCCAAATTTAATTTGCACTCCGGTATTTTCTTGCTCGATGGATTCATTGTCACTATGTCTGAGGGGATTCTGAAAAAAAAATTATCCTAAATTAAAAAAAATATACAATAATGATTTAAACAGGCGGGAATTAGTTTTAAGGCAGGGTTTCTGTCACACCCTTTTGTAGAACCAGCATCCACAGATATTTGGTAAAGAGGGTACTACTTTCTCAAAGACATCATCAAGGTCCTTCCAGGTCCTCCCAAAGCATTCCAGGTGTGTTGATTTATTTTAACTACATACGAAAACTTACCGAACATTAATATCAGAAAATAGAAGTTTGAAGCTGACGATGTGGAGCCAATAACCAAGTTGTATGTAATCGTGAGAGCAATCCTCTTCTGTTAACGCTATATCAGCGGGTTGCAGACCTTGAAATAAATATTTCTTTAATTATATAATTATTTTTGGATGGATTTATATAACTATTAGTAATAATTTAATACATAAGGTGTGAATTACCAACCGAAAAGAGAAAATCCGCGACCAGTTGAAACCAATTGACTGGTCTAAAGAATCAAGTGCTAAAGGTTTTTTATACCTTTGACTTCGCATGCAACGGATTATAGATGTCGCTTATATCACTCAAAATCAAAAAAAAAACAAAAATAATTTAAGACACTAACAATTATATTGGGCATTCGGTTCGGGATTCGCACTAACACGCAGTTAGTGCGAATCCCGAACACCTCTCACCCCTTCCTATCCCTCCCCGTCTCTTTTCCCCACTTAGCCCCCCCCCTCCCATTAGCAAGGATTTTCTTATAGCCCGACAACACAGAAAGAGACAACACGATATTTAAAAGTTTTAAGCGTCTCTGAAGCGATATGAAATCGATCCCGCCAACTTTAAGTTTAAAAATAGGTTTCTCTCACTCACTCTTACACCCCAAAGGTCCGCATCCATGTAAAACAGACTCTACCGCTTTAATCATATGATCGTAATTCGCCTGATGCGCGAGTCTGTCGCTTCTGTCACTCGGCATTCTATCTATGACAAAGTCGAAGAACTTATCGTTCAGCGTGTATTTTGGTTGATTCGCCTTCTCATGCTGCTCCAGCAGCTTCATCATCATACTAGTATCCGCTGAAATTTTAATACAATGGTATTAATTCATATTTAAGTAATATTTAAAAAAAATCAAAAAGCAATCGGACGGACTTCTTTTCTAGTTTGGCTAGATCTTGTTGATATATTGGGGTGATATAGTGTGTTGTCTGGAAGAGATCGCTTATTAGCGATAAGGCCGCCCGTTGCTCTTATATGTTCTAACATCTGTTAATGTCATTTGCTTCTAGTGTTTAAGTGCGATAAAGTGTTAAATAAATAAATAAATATATTAATCTGTGGCCTTAATTGCTTTGCTTTGACACATGAGACATGTTAAACATATTTAAGTGTGGACTTACATCTTTCCTGACTACTAAAACACTGTATGTTGGTCATATGACAGTTTTCACCGCCCTTCTCACACACCATATTAATACCCGGCTCCACTTGTGTACATATATCTCCCTCTATGAAATCTACAAAAGTAAAATATTAATAAAAAGCGTTACGCCAATAATGTTATCATATTTCAGGTTACATATAAATATTGTTTGAAATATTTCAATATGCTAAAAATAAGTTTAATTAAAAAAGCGAATATAATATTATTATTTATTGTCGCTATGCAAAATAGACGTGAAAAAGTAACAGCCTTATCGGCAACTATAATACAAAATACCAAGAAAATACTGATTTTTTTTTTAAACAAAGCAGTTGAGAAATATTTACAAAGTGAAGTCTTAAAGAATGAAAAAATAATTCCATAACCTGGCTCCATCTTTCTTAAAATCGTAGTGCGTAAATATGAGATTTAGATTAATATGAGTATTTAAGATTAATACACCGACCGAATGAACCGATACTCATTTCAATCAGGTTCAGACACAATAGGTAACCAAACGATACCAAACACGCCTGTTCGCCGCGAGCACTAAACAACGAATGCCCCCGCGCTCGTTACGACGTTACTTATTATATATAGCCGGAGATGACGTCACAAGCACTTACCCATCTCTTGAAACTTGTTGACTTCCTTCATGATGCAGGCCCAGGCGTTGAGGAGGTTCCGCGCCAGACCCTTCATGAAGCCGGGCTCCACTCGCACCACTTGTTTTAAGTGAAACATGTGTGTCCGCCTGTGACGTTTAATCATATTTAACTCGCCGAGGAGGAAGTTTGTTGCCGGCTGAAAAATAGATTAAGTTTATGGAGTTAGTTAAGTAAGTTTCGAGTTTCCTAGACAGAATGTATGACGAATATAAAAAGAAAAAATAATAATAATGGACTTCACACAAATTACGTTGGAAACATAAACATTTCAAATAAATAGTTAAAATTAAAGACAAAATAATATAAGTATGTGTGAATATAAATATCTTTAATTAAGCATTTTTTTCGTCCCATCATGAAAGGATATATCAGCACTGTTTTTGGAGGGTTCCCCTAATATTACAAAAGGGTTATAAACACATATAAAGAAATTGTTTTCTCATCCAGACCACACTCAAAGCTCTACTCTGATTGGTCAATATAATAAATTTACTTCTAAATTCTTAACAAATATTTTTAACCTTTAAATAATAAAGTATAAACTCATCAAATAGTATTAGGATTTTTAAACAAACTCTCGAATGGCAATAGGCCATCCTCTATACAAGTGTAACACTCCATGTAACACTCGATTTAACGACAAACTCTCGAAAACGTCGAAATCAATTGGCTTTAGTTGGTTTAGCTTGTGGAATACAAGCTAAACCAATACAATGACTTTGCTTCTCTCCATACAACGCACAGTCCATTCCGTGTCGTTATAGTTAACACTGTATATCTTTAAATATAAGAGATTATAATACCTCATACAAATTCAGCCTGAACGCTTCTTCAGTGGCTGCCACCGCTTCCTCGAAGCATCCCATCTCGATGAGAACAGAGCCCATAGACACCAAGACCACTTCTTTGTACTTCAATGGGACAATTTTGTTCGCGGCTTGCAGGCAATGCAGAGCGTTCACCCGATTGCCCCGAACGCGCCAATAGAGAGACGCCAACACTTGGGTTATCCATTTTGGCGCTGTGTCCTGCAAACACAATTGTCATTACTCTACGATAGATGGCGCTGATGACAACATTTCTCATACACACGCCGGATATAACGACATTCGAACAACGGCGATACAATGTCGTACTAACCGGTTGATTTAAAACAGACGGATAACATATGATAATGCGTTATGCATCTTGAGTAAATGTTACAGTCGTTATAAACGGCTAGTCGTTATAAGTGAATTGTATTGTGTTATAACTTGATATGGCTTTTTTAAAAATTGAAATATCAAAACTACTAGTTTTACTCAAAAAATTAGCAATTTAAATGTGTCAAACTCATATTGCATAAGATTGTTTGGTTGTTTTTTTTAAATTGTATACCTGTAATGCTGTGCATCCCTATAATTTATGCACATACATGCCTTGTGTGTTTTTTTTGTAATTTTGTTCGGGTTATGTTTGTGTGTGTGTGTTGTTGGTGTGCCTTATTAAATAAATAAAAAAAAATACGGCTTTCTCTAATATATAAATATTACATATATTGTAAATATAAAGTAGTATATTGAAAACACACGACATCAACAGACGACATCAGAAATCCGGTGTATGATGCCCATTTGCCCGCACTCCCATAAAAATAACATACCGTTTGCATCGCGACATATATCCTATGTCCAATTTCGGCGACCTGCATATGCTCCGCTTTTTGTATATCACCATCGCCAACATAATCCAACAACTTGTTCCTTAGGAAGTCTGTTTCAACCACTTCGGTGATTAATTGTTGCCTGTAATAAAGCACATTTAAAATAATATAGGTTATAGCGACATCTGTGATCATTATAAACATTACTATCGACCTTGGTCCTTCGGTCCAGACTGTGGTTACGAGTCCCTCTTTTGTTAGAGGAAAGTCATACCCCTAAAGTGCACCAATAAAGTTTTATTAGCCATAAGTAACCGACGTTAACATACACCGAATATTTAACCTTTTTATATAAGACTAGTAGCTTTTGCCCGCGTCTTCATCCACGTGGTTTAAATACAAAGGGAAATTGGAAAATCGGTTTATAAATGGTGGTGTCCTGGTGAAATTTTTATACAATCTTTCATCCTCTATTTTTTTTATGTGCTTCCCTAAAGTTTATCTTCATACGAAATCTCATCGAAATCGATCCAGTAGTTTAACCATGAAAGCGTAACATACATACTTACCTTCGCATTTATATAATAAAGGTAGGATAAACGAGTCTGCGCCAACCATGGGCATAAAATCTTGAACTGGCTCCATCTCTTAAGAAAGAAGGACACTCTTTTTTAGAGGCAATTCAGAGCCTTATTTAAAACACTTTTAAAGCCTTAATTGCAAAACTCACTTATAAGCCTTCTTGACTTCCTTGTCAGTTTGACAGACGGGAGGATGCCAAGGCAACTCGTGTTCCTCGCCGAGCGGTACTCCGATCTTATCAGTCAGGAGGCTCTTCACTCTGTAATGAATGCCTATATCAATGTAAAGTGTTGTTTTCAAACTAAACTTGCGAATTTTAAATAATCAATATTGTTTTTATTTTTTATTTCTTAAACCTATACAGCTTATCAAAAAAAGTTTACACAAAAAAAGAATAGATTAAAAATAAAGCCAAAATCAGGTTCCAACAATAAAAAAAAACACGAGCAGAAAATATATATATATATATACATATGAAGAAGTGGAGCATATTATGTGAAGATATTTTAAAAATACTCATTAAAAATCAAATAAGCAACAGATTTAAAACTTTTATAAATAGTATTACGGTTAGAAAAGTATACTATAAATACATATTTCGAGGACAAAGTTTTGTGGAGTAGCCTAATAATGCTTTAATAAAAAAAAATCTATCAAAAGAGTATCTAGTTATTCTTGCCGGTTCGTCTACTTAAATAACTTTATGAACCGGTTGTCATGTAAAAAAAACCGTTCGAAAGTGTCTTTATAAAGACACTACTTGAATAACGTGAAAAAGTTTTGAGTTTAAAAGGTTACAAGTTGGATGTGTGATATAAAGGTCAAAAGCCAAAAATTACCATCCATAAACAAAGTAACAGGATTGCTAATTATTTCCAATGATACCATATTATTTATTTATTTTACACTTTATTGCACTTAGAAGCAAATGACGTTAACAGATGTTAGTACATATAAAAGCAACGGGCGGCCTTATCGCTAATAACTCGAAAAATAACAATAATAATACAGAAACAAAACACAACATACATTAAATTAAGAAAAACCGAAAAATATGCTAATTTAAATCTAGAATTGTAAATAATTATATTGAAGAGAAGAAATGCTTACGAAGAAGTGATTTATAAGATGATAGTGAGGAGGCTGATCAGATAGGATTGGGAAGTGAGTGGCATAATTTGTTAAAATGTGTTTTGGTAATAATAATATAATACTAGTTAAAACTGCAAATGCCACATTATAAAAACAAAAAAAATCGTCAAAAATTTTAAGGGTGAACAACCCTTATCACTTAGGGATATGAAAAATAGATGTTGAACGATTTTCAGACCTACTGAATACGCATATAAAATTTGGTAAAAATCGGTCAAGCCGTTTCGGAGGAGTACGGTAACTAAGACAGGGATATTTTACATATAAGATGTCATGTGATTAAATTATCATAAGAAATACTCACAAAAGTGAGGGTACAATATAATTAATATCTACCCACAAAATCTTACAACTAATATTTGTATGTAACAGGGAAAGTGGCTAAAATACTTAAGGATAAATAATATGTTTAACTCATTTTTGTAGGAATGAAACCACTGTCCATTGAAATATTACAATTTTAGGACCGAATTGCCCCCCGGCCGCCATCTTGGAAAAGGGGGTGAACTGCAATACGCAATATCTCATACACTTTGTAACGTGATAATAAGCAAGTTTGCCAATAAATATGTTTATTTAACTTTCATGCCCTAAATTAAAAAAATGTATTATTCGAGTAAAATCTGTTTCAATCCATATTGGACCTAAATATACCTTATTCCTTTATTCTCCAAAGGCAAGAAAACTGGATACATAGCTTCCACATTGTCAGGGAATGTGTTCAATGCCTTCATACACATCTCAACCGTTGGCCAATTGGACACTTTGTCAAAATCCTCCTCGTTCCTGTTTATCTTCATCGTTGGCGGATATCTAACGAATTCATTTAAAGGTCAGTGATCCAGGACGTGTCAAATAATCAATTAAAATCTCTCATTAATCCGAAATTAATTGATATTAATCACTTAGAGAATGGAAGACAACCCCAGTTTCTTGTGGGCTCTTCTCAGTTAAGGGCCTACTTAGTTTTAATTTTCAAAAGTGGTTGTAGATTCTATTTAAAATGAATAATATTATGAAAGTTTGAGGTGAAAATGTGAAAACAATTTGACAGTAAGAATAAATAAATTACAGTTTAATAAAGTTGGAATGAGAGTTAAAGACTGACTTACAGAAATATCCCGCTTTCATATTCAGAGTACTGATCGCTTGTGGGCTGTGTTTTTTTGTCTGATTCCGCTATCTTCATTTCATTGGTTATATGTATCTGTGTTATTAGTCCTGGATCAGCTGGAACATATAATGTTTTTAACTTGATTTTGAGGGCTTCGACATGTAAATCTCTATAGAAAGGTTAAATTTAACCATTAAATTTAATCTTTGTACATATAATATGGTTTAATGACAATAATCCTACCAAGACAGTGTAAGAATATAAGCGGTTGCTTATAAGGAGTTTAAGAATTAAGTTTTATATAGTAGTTGTATGATTTTTGGGATTTTGCTAACAATACTGGAATATAGTATATCCATTTATTAGTATTCATAATTTTAGTTTGACTTAGTTAGTTCTAGTCATATCGGCCTGTCGAACAGATGGTTCCAGGTACAATCACCAAATGTGTTAATATTTATTGGCTGTGTATCCAATATGATTCTTACCAATTTGGTCTTTAAGCGACTCCTTATCTTTGTTCAAATGCACAAATATGTCCGCCATGTTGGCGTGCCTCTGTATATGGCTGATGATCCTCTGCAAAGTGTGTATGGCTTCCAAATTGGCAGTGCCGGTCACCTCCATCAGCTGGTCGTTGTATATTGGTCCATCGAAGAAGTATTTCATCAAGGAGTATCTATCGCCCAACATTTTTATTTCGCTGATCCTGAGGCCTGTCATTTCCGCCATCTTTGCACAGTTGCTTTCCACGTTTTTGTAATCTGAAATTAATTTATATAAAATATAAACCAGCTGACCCGGAAAACGTTTTACCATAAAATTATTTTTAAAAAGGGGTAAAAATTTAGGGTTTTATCTATTTTTAACGCTACATAATAATAAAAATTTATTTAAAAATATATGTTGGCCGATTATCATACGAGAAATTTCATGAGAATCGGTCAAGCCGTTACGCAGGAGTAAGGGAACAAATATTGTGACACGGAAATATGTATAAGATTATTCTCGCCATGTTTTCTTTAAGCTGTTTGAAAGTGTTTTTGTTACCCTGAAGCACAAGTACATGGGTAAACAAAGGTGGACTAGTAACTTGTCATTTGTATATAAAACCTTGTATTATTTAAGTTACTAACACAGTTTTATAAAGCTTATGTATTCAGTTTCAGTATTATTTGTCTGTAGTTCTTTGATTTATAAGTGAAGCACATTTAGTTGACTGTGACAAAATTGTTATTAAATAATGTTTGAATTAAATTTCCGTAATTAATATTGAGGCATGGAAACAGATTACATGTTTGCTCGATTTGTCGGGTATTGTATTGTATTTTTTTAATATCTCCGGATTATGAAAAATTACAAACTAGCCTATTTTTTAGGATTAATAAGTAATTTAAGTCTAGCCTAGTTTACTGATTTAAATATTGACTATTTATGAGTTTTTTCATAATTACCATATCCCTCAATCGGTTTCATTGTTTTCAAAAACTCGCCCTGTGTTTTTATCCACGTGGATTCTTTAATGATGTATGCGCTCATCTCTTCCCGCAGCAGATCAATTTTCCTGAAAAAAAAACAAACACCTGAATTTAATTTTATAATAGGATGGACTTATTTCAACTAAATAAAGATCTTAACGTGTATGTTTTTCTGTACCATGTTATAGGGTGTTTCCATTAATTACAAAAAACAATTTTTTTTAAACACGTCGAAACAAAGCACGCGCAGGAGGCACGCCATAAAGGTGAAATCGCCGCTCATACTCACGTGGCTCGTGAGTGCGTTGCCGGCCTTTTAGGGAGTGGTACGCTCTTTACTTGTTTTAAATACACTAAATTCACAATTTTAAACATCACCCGTTAGGCACTATGTTAAAATCTGTTTCGTTTAAAAACCCCCCGCCCCAACGGCTGTATCCATGTTTTATTTTAGTTTAGACTTTACGCAAAATATATATAACGAGGAGAGAGAGTTCCTCTATAGGGCTACTGCCAACCTCACTACTCTGTAGGGTTATTTTTGAAAGGCGTAGGTAGCATCAGCATTGCCAACATCACGATTGAGTCGGTCATAATAACCACTTTTTTAAAGAAACACTTCACTGATAGTTTCCAAGGCTTATATTTCACTATTTGAAGAGAGGTCCGTTCCGTACAACGGCCTGAGCGCGACTGTGTCGTGCGGCTACAATGCGACCCTATTTATAGTTATCATGCACTTGTTTACAAAGGCGTCGAATTGAAATAATAAAGATGACATTTCACAGAGTAACAAACTTAAAGTATTCAACTCATGTGTTTTAAACTTATTTTAGGACAATTAAATGATGTTGAACTTAATTATTCTAGCTAATTTAAGACTAATTGTTGTGGTTGAGCCGATACGGCCATTCTGACAGGCGGTGCGTGCTCTGCACCAGCCTTGATGTTGACTGTTTATGGGTCTCGTAGTTCGTTATGGGTTCTCGTAGATCTGAAAGATTCGAAATAATTCCGAGTAGCATCTGTAATAATGATAAGGTTAGTAGGTTATCGAAGGTTCTCGGAGGTTCTCGTATATTTCTCGAAGGTTCTCGAAGGATTTCGTAGATCTGAAAAATGTTATCCGAGTAGCATCTGCATAAAGCAACTTCCTATTTTAAAACGTAGTTAGTGGTAAGTGTAGGTTAGTAGGTTCTCGTAGAGTTCTCGGAGGTTCTCGTAGATTTCTCGAAGTTTGTCGTAGAGTTTGTTAGTGTGTATGTTTAGATGCATTTGTTTGTATGTTTGTTTTTTTTGTTTTTGTTTCTTTGTTTCTTATTACTTACGTTTTATCCTGATTAATCTTCCTATCTGCCGATACGGTCAGCCGATTACCAGGTTAAGGAGCCTGACGTAGTTGACAATACCAGATTTAGACGTTTAGGAGGTACACAGTGTTTTCTTCGTGTAATAAGTGTTAATGGAGCAACACCTATGACTATGGGTTGTAAGACTTATTGCCTGTTGAGGTTTCTCTAATACAGTGTGTCAGTTTTCTGCTTCATAGTTTTTAATCATAATTAAAGCATTCATATGTGTTGTCATGACCCTTTGTACTTGGTCATTCGCTCGGCTAACTCCTGACGCTGTTATATGAATATTTATGTCAAACAGTTCACAGTAGTGTGCTTATTTTCTCTTATTTGTTGCATGATATAACAGGATGTATTTAGAAAACGCTTCCATCACAGTGGAAGCGTTTTCTAAATACATCCTGTGATAATGGCATACTGTTCATCCTTTTTGTGTTACCATCTTCCTGATATATGCTTTTATAACTGCTGGTCGATTGACCACGCTACCTCCGTATCGATATTGCAACCGAGATGAGCTCAGGTACACATTTTTATTTGGTATTCATAAGAACGATACACAAGCACTTGTTATTCTAACACCCAATCAAAGCTTTCATAGCATGTTCTTCTAACAGTTTGTCTTTAGTGATTTTTGCCATAAGATCCAGGCACGAGACAAGAACACCGCGATGGTTTTTGTATCATCGTAAATATCCTCTCCGAAAAGGACGATATCACGAGAGTATCTATTTTCAGGTTAAAACGTGGTGATAAAGTTTTTCCGTAACTCACGCCAAGTTGTGCAAGTTACCATCCAAATATCTATCCACATTTTTGCACGCCCTTTCAATAGGTTGCAGATGTCTACGTACAACGAAATCATCAAGTTTGTACGTGTCACTTGCTTGAACGATATGCTGGCACCATTCTCGCACACCAATGTGGGTGTCAACTGCATTTCATGTAGAGGATATACTTGCAGTCCTTATCTTTGCACAGTTTTAAATGTTGAATTGGCAACAAACACAGGCTGTTGCTGCAGCATATTAAATTCTTCCAGTTGATCAGTTGGTCGAGTTGATGAGGACGTAGCTTGAGCTAAAAGCTGCTTTCGATCCCGCTTCTGATAACGAGGAGAGAGAGTTCCTCTATAGGGCTACTGCCAACCTCACTACTCTGTAGGGTTATTTTTGAAGGGCGTAGGTAGCATCAGCATTGCCAACATCACGATTGAGTCGGTCATAATAACCACTTATTTAAAGAAACACTTCACTGATAGTTTCCAAGGCTTATATTTCACTATTTGAAGAGAGGTCCGTTCCGTACAACGGCCTGAGCGCGACTGTGTCGTGCGGCTTTTTTTTTTTTTTTGGAGTGGGATCTCGCTGTTGGCCGTGAGGCCTTTACAGCTCAGCTCGGGCTGGTTGGCGAGCGGGAGCTCGGCCGAGACTTAAAACTAAATAAAATGCCTTGACTAGCACAAGGGCGTCTCCTGTGAGACTCGAACCTCGGCTTGGGCCGTCAGGGCTGGGGACTGACCTGAAGGGCCTTATCTGGAACTCACAAAGTGTGAGCGAAGCTGAACAGGGACTCCACCTTCGCCGGCGAAGGCGGTTTTTAAAACCTACATTTCTAATTGGAATTAGCCGCGCGGGCGGCGCAAATCTGTATCTAGCTAACGTGATGTGATCATCCGGATCGGTTTAAGGCGTGGCGTACCTGTGTAAATATGTCGCGACTAGGCCTTACGATGGCCTAGCAAACTTCCGGACTGCACTAAGGAGTCCGGCGTTTTCTATTATTACTCCCAACTTAGCGTCAACACTGTCAGCCGCACTGTACGAGTGTTTAAACGCTAGCAGGGCGTCGATGTCTACAGCGTCTATGACACTGAGGGCTAGCTGCACCGCACTGCGGACTTCGCTGGCGTGAGCCGTAAGCGTCGTCGCAGTGGCGGGGGGGAGGGGCATCTGAGGGCCGGGTTTCCTTATTGGGATACTCATAAGGGAAGGAATAGGTTTTATGGGCTCCGCCGGCAATGGCGGGTTAGTGGGAGGCACTTCCGCCGAATTTTGTGGAGCTTTCCACGGGTTGATAGTGGGAGGGGGGGCTGGGACGTAAGTTTCCTTGGGGGGCGCGGGAGGACGCTTCTCTGCACCGGACCTTGGCACGCGCTTGCTTCCCTTTCCGCTCGCCTTGGGGGCCCTAGGGCAGCCGCGATAACTCGCGGGGTGGCCCTGTTGCCCGCAAAGCACGCAGGAAGGCGGCTCGGCGCATGGCAGTGTCCGTGTGCAGTCGTGCGGCTACAATGCGACCCTATTTATAGTTATCATGCACTTGTTTACAAAGGCGTCGTATGGAAATAATAAAGATGACATTTCACAGAGTAACAAACTTAAAGTATTCAACTCATGTGTTTTAAACTTATTTTAGGACAATTAAATAGCTAATTTAAGACTAATTGTTGTGGTTGCGCCGATATATATATATATATAGACACTTTTGAATCGTCATTTTTAACATTACCACCGAGAAGAACCGGCAATAAAATGGCTGCTCTTTTAAAATCAATATGCCACATGCCTAATTAAAATGACAATATACAGTAGAATCCGGATATAACGACATTCAAGTTACCGGCGATACTATGTCGTACTAACCGGATGACGTACAAAACGGACGGATTATATATAATGCGATACGAAATTAAACTTAAGTAAACGTTGTAGTCGCTAAAACTGTTTAGTCGTTATAAGCGAAGTCGTTATAAGCGAGGTCGTTATAAGCGAGGTCGTTATAAGCGCAGTCGTTATAAGCGAAGTCGTTATAAGCGAGGTCGTTATAAGCAAAGTCGTTATAAGCTAAGTCGTTATAAGCGAAGTCGTTATAAGCGAGGTCGTTATAAGCTAAGTCGTTATAAGCAAAGTCGTTTTAAGCGAGGTCGTTATAAGCGAAGTTGTTATAAGCGAAGTCGTTATAAGCGAAGTCGTTATAAGTGTTATTCTACTGTATTTGTATTAATTGAAGGTACCCACCGTTTCAAGTTCCGTATCCTCCCATCCAAATACACATGGCACATGGTTGCATGTTTGTGTTTCTTAACTAGATCCATCTTTGGATTAATGCTCAACGATATTTTATAATGATCGAGTGACATATTATATTCACCCAGACTTGTATAAACATTCCCAAGGACGAAATGTGCAATCGAGTTTTGGGAGTCGTGGTCGAGGGCACTGTTAATTATTGTTATGGCATCCGTATACTTTTTCGCTCGATATAGCAGTGATCCCAAATTTAATAGAGCTATATCTTTGTATTGTCTGTAACAGTTTAAAAAAATATTATTAGTCAAATGGAAGCTTCACACATAAGTAATGCCCGGCATGTACAAAGGGAATAAATAATAAAGTTAAATTTTAAGATTATGATTTTCCTATGATTAACTTTATGTTATATAAATTACCATCAGTGGGAAAACAGTGTGAAGTTTTTATAATTGTACTTTATCAGGGTTTTTATAGTTTAACTACACCAAGTGGTTCCCAGAGAGGGCCATATCGACCCCTAGGGGTCAATGACAACCTGCTAGGGGTCAGGAAAAATAACTTTGGGTGTCCATAAAATGAAAATGGGGGTCCATTATAGTGGTAACATACAGTCCCTATTTACTTGAATCATCTTATAATAATCAAAACATATACATTATTTATAAAAGTATCTATGAAATAAAATTATTATATATGTTTATAAAATTGTGTAAGTTGTATTCGCTTTGTGGTTTTTATGTTTATTTAATGTAACATATATTTTACATAACAGATACAAAATTTTATTTTTAGTTGTTTGAATTTAAATTCAATTAATAAATGTATAAATTAACGCATTTCTTTTTTGGTTTTACAGGAAATCAATATCAGGTAGGTAGAGGTGCTACCCAACGCAGAAAAACATGGCAGAGTTTGAGGAACTCTGAACTAAAAAAAAATAAAGCTAATAACTTTGTTTTTAATAAATAATGGCCCCTGAGCTAAATACCTGGGTGCATAATACACCGCCCGACGGCAACATTCCAAAGCTACAGGACCATTTCCTTTAATCCTCCAAAACAAAGCCGCCAAATTATAATGAAGCCATGATGAACTATTTTTTTCTAAGGTGCCAGCTAACCAATGCCCAAATTGGTCTACAGACGCTAAAGGTGAGATATCTCTTACGGAAGGGTACTCTGGTGTAATTGAAATATTTGTTCTCTTTACCATACTCTGAAATTAACGATATAACATAAGACAATATGGGTCCTAAGTACATGCACACATGTAGATTTTATATAATGTCTACTTAAGTAAACCACATTTTTAATCAATACTATCGTATTACATTCCACTGATCAGTCATACACATTGTATTTCTAAAAATGATTGTATTATTACAATAAAAAAAATTGTAACAAGGTTGGAAAGATTTAAACAATTAGACGAATTTTTTTGTCATATGGGATCCTATGTAGCTATAAAGCTGCATAGGATGTCAGAGTTTGACAATAATGTCAAACTCTGTTTCTTATGACATTAATCAGCATAAAATGTCTGCATACAGGAGGTGTAGAAATAGTTAACTTACACTTAAGTGTTCAAAAGTAAACATACTGAAAGTAAGGGTTGATATCTTTTTACAGTCAGGTACATCAGTACTCTGCCCATAACTGCTTGGGAACATAAATTCCTCCCCAGCAATGTTCTTTATGGTACCATCTAATAAAGGTGCAATATACCAATCAATCATGTCAAGAGGGCCAGCCAACATGCAATTTTCATCTTTTTCAACATCAACACCTAAACTAGTATCTTTTTCAATATCGTCCCAGAGGTCATCAAGAAATTGTTGCTTTTTTGACAATTGATGGTACCATGTAATGATTTCTTCCCAACGACTTTCTTGTTTCAAAAATGATAAGAAGTCATAAGGTCGAGCCATTTCAAATTGAGAATCCAGCTGAAATATCAATTATTCAATTTAGTACTTTTTTACTCATGTTGTGACAAGACAATTTAAAGAGAACCTTAAAAAATATTTCTCAGTTAATTATTTATTAGGCCATTATTATTATTTAATATTAATGAAACCGTTTAAAATATATACATATAAATGTATCTCCTTTAAAAATATATTTATCTTGTTTTGAAATTAGAAATAACTAAAATGCAGGTCATGAATGAAAGCTACTTAAAGAACATTAAGGAACTTTCATACCCTGGGCTGAATTAATCCACTTTCAGTAACCATCCAGTGGGATGAAGCCTCCAATGTTCCAGTGCATATTAATAAAATTAAGAGAGTAATGCACCAAACAAATTTACAAAAAATCATTGTTATCACGATCTGAGGCAATTTTAAGTTATCACATCAGCGACGGTTATTATCAGCTTTTTATTTTTTCAGAAACACAATAATAAGCACACGGCGTAAAGTTAGTACATTTTTGTATGCATGCCCACAACTCACAAGTCTGTCAGTCTTAAGTCACAGTTCATATCATAGATCAAGTACAGTAAACACCACTATCAAATATCTATCACAATAAACAGATCACATATTAGTAATGAAGTTCAGTAAAATTTATTGTTTTTGTCTTAATAAGTTGTGATTCTATTTGAATACTTTTGTATCAGTTTTTAAGTAATTTCAATTAACATTGTACAGTTAGTTTTATAAAAGGAGTCAAGAATGGATTTCAATATGCATAGAAACCCAAGCAGGCTTGGCACAGGTGTCGTAAGATGTCGCATTAATAAAAAAATTCTATAGATAAAATAAATAGTAGTTCATAAAAATTCTCTTTTTTTATAGACTTCTTTACACGTACTTTAACGTGACAAAGTTAAAAATAGGGACGTAGGTACATAATTATTACAGTGGAACAAAGCGTTCCTTTTTTATGGTATCACATGCGCAAGTCCAAACAACCTGATTTTACCACGCAAGTCACTAACTTTAGTCGACAATTTTGCGCTGTATGACAAAGTGCACGGCTCCTACAAATACTATTAAATATATTATTCAAATCCAATGTACCATTATTTAAATATGTTGTGCGAGGTAGAAAAACCCTGTTTCTAATAGCTAAAATGGTTTTTCAACAAATCGATACAAATCCCTCAATAATACATTTAATGTACGTTCTGTTTTAAATATGTAATAAAATAATAATAGTGAGTGAGAAAGAAAATGTTAAATGACGCACAGGAAGAGTTAGCACAATCTTTGCCAAGAGCTAGTTTTCGCATAAATGAAGCAGAAAATGTGAATAGTTCACTCATAGTTGTAGAATATAAGGTATTAAAATCTTTTTTAATTTAACTGATATTAATTTGCATTTTCTTTTTTTTCAATAATATTCTATTTCAGGGTGATTTGTGGACATGTGCGTTAAGAAAAATTTGTTTGACTGCTCTCTGGCTTCCACTAGGCGCTCTAATATTTTGTTACGTGACAGCTTCCTTATTCCAGGCAGATGACATTCATGAAACCCACTGTAGGGTATGTTGTTTTATTGAACAATCGTTTATAAAATATCCTATCCAAAATGTTTAAGAAAATCCTAATGGTTACGTAATAACCTGAAATATAGTGAAATATCCCAAATCGGTTTACACGTTTTACCAAAGCACGGATTAACTTTTTTAGTCTATCGAAAAATCCATCACGCCAAGTCGAAGGTCTTTATTCTAAAATATAAATTAAACTAATATCAGTTTGCATATTAGCGAATTGACATCAACCGCCTTTTTTTAGAAAGTTCTATTTCTAAAAGCATTCAGGTCAAAAATAACCTATAATATAATGATGAGGTGACCGTGTACTTAGTTTTAATGACGTTCAAAGGTGCTTGTAAATGATTCTATTTGATTTTGACTTTTAATATTAACATTTTTTCCAGGTTTATAATGTAGTACCATCTATAAGTGCAATTACTGGGATCAGCCCTCAAAGGTACGTCTGGAGGATATGCATCGCCTACCACCTAGGACCAAGATTATTGATAGGATCTCTTTATTATAACTATCATAAAGAACGCACCTTGCACATACGGGATGAACAGGTAACGTTATTTGTATACAAGGAATTGAAGTATCTTTTGATTATTGCAATCTGTTTTTAATGGGTAATTTAAACCGGAATAATCAAACATTGGTGTGTTTTATTAGATTCCATTATGTTACTAAAGATATATTTGGTTTTACTTATTCATGAATTATTTGGACCTATAATTTTATAGATGCGACTGACGGCAACAAAATTGGGTAACGCTTGTTATTGGCTAAATTTGGTGGAGTTATTTGCTTTGACTGGCGTTACATATGTCTCTAATAGAGAAAATTACTGTAAGTATATATTTTTATTAAAAACATTATGTATAGGTAAACTTATATAGACATTTTAGATCTTTAGCAACAAGAAATTTAGCGGAGCATAATGAACATAGCTCAATCCGTGTTTTATGAATTGTCCATCGGTTATATTTATGTGGTATAAAACTATTTGATCTATTTTGCTAGATTTTGTATTATGTATTTCAAAACGTCTAAAAATCAACGACGCTTACAGCTAAGAATAAATTGTGAAAAATAACTAATAAAGACGCATATTATCTCATCACAAAAATAACTAAAAAATCACACACACTTATTTCGGTTTAAGACCTTACATCGAAAAGGTGTTAAAACAATTTCTGCACTGCAGAAAACAACACTATTGGTGATAACTAATTATTTTCGTAAAGTGTTTGGAAATGTGCCAAAACCTTTAGAAACCTTTTCCAATTAATGTTTATTGAACGCCGTTTCTAGAGCAGGTGACTTTTTAGTAAAATCAAAAGATTTCCCTGACCTACTTTTAACTAATGTCTGAAACTATTGTGGCATTTAAAATGTAAATGTTACGGTCAATGCATGGCAAACAATGGTATACGCGACGCGAACGTTTCAAACACGCGAAGAACACTTGCATATATTTATTAAATTAATATAAATTTATTTAAAAAAATTATTTGAGTGGGAGTGCCATGCTGTTACTTAGAGTTTCAGCCGAATGGGCAGGCACGGCCGGAGAAATACCACTCTCTCACAGAAAACCGGCGTAAAGTGATGCAATTGGACTTTGTTCATTTTGTACTCGCGTTTCGTTCGGTGAGTGAGATCTTCCGGTGCCCATCCTTTTCTCTCCCCCGACCTCTTCCCTTACCCCTTTCCTTTAAAGGGCGGCAACGCACTCACGAGCTACCAGCCGCGTGAGTGTCTATGGGCGGCGGCTTCACCTTTATGGTGGGCCGCCTGCTCGTTTGCCCCCTCTTCTATAAATAAATAAAATATATTCGTTTTATATATGATTGTTTGGTTGTTTTTTTTAATTGTATACCTGTAATGCTGTCTATCCCTATAATTTATGCACATACATGCCTTGTGTGTTTTTTTTTGTAATTTTCTTCGGGTTATGTTTGTGATTGTGTTGTTGGTGTGCATTATTAAATAAATATAATTTCTAAATGTTTATTAGTGTAATTATCTAAACGTATTTACGTTATTTTACAGTCGTTCACGAGAAAATCTTCATAATCTTTATGGTGGCATCGCTTTTACATATGTTATGTAGAGCAAAGATTGGATGTATCGCAAATGACGCTTTGGAGCCAGTACGGACCAACAGAATTGTGTGGAATCTATTCTTCATTGCAATATTGGCTACTGCAGGATTAATTATATTTTTCTTGAGACATCGCCTTCTCTGTAGACCGCTTGGTAAGATGCATTTTATTGATTCCCTTTTTTGATCACGCATTGAATTTTTTACTCTCTTTGTCTCTTTTAAACTAACTTACTATTTGTTTAGTTTTATTTACAATTAAAAGAAAATTAGTTAATACTTTCCTTTATACCTCCATGACAGGCCGAGAATGTTTGTGACAATAGTTATTCATTTGTTTACATTGTTCGTTAACGTGTAATTTTACCGAAAGATTGTACTACAATACAAAAAAATAAATAAATAGCAGATACATTATTTAATATTTTTCACGTGTAAATAATCCACATATTAATTATGAATTGTGATTATGATTTCAGCTTTTACGTGGTTCTCTGTCTGCGAATACATTTTAGCCACAACGAATATGGTATTCCACGCGATTGTAGTCTTGGATCTGCCTTTTCACGAAGTAAAAGTAGTTTACTCAGAACGCAAGAGCAATTAATTTTCTACACATTATACATACTAATAAGCTATTGACTATATATTGCACGTGTTGAGTGTTACAATACAGCACAACCGTATGTTTGTTCGAGATAGTGTTAAATTTTAATTATTGCCTTTTGTCGATCGTAAAATCTATTTTGATTTTAATTATTTCTAAGAGCATTATTAAACATTATGTTTAACACAGACATCTTAATGTGTTATTGATGTTCGTATTTAAAAAAATGGACTATCTCTTAGTAAAATAGTGACAGATCTTAAGGGGCGATTGTTACTTGATATGCATTAAGGAATATGAGCCTAGTATTATTTATTTAAATTATTCATCAAATATTTGTATTGCTAGTATTCAATTCGATCGTAGTGCAATTATTAAATATCTCAGTATTAAAATAAATCGTTTTCAAAATGATGTTTTAACTAAATATAATTGTAAATTATATAAAACATATTATATTTACAAATATTGTATATTTCACATACACGTACTTTATTCTTTTAGATAAGTGGTTCTACAATATTTTATAACATGTTCTCCTTACGTTTTATTAAATAAAAATTGTTTAGATTAATAATTACATTAATGTGTGCTTTTATTAAGTGAAACACATTAGTAGACATTGTTTATTATAGTTGACTTATCCAAATAAAATTATTTTATTCGTAGATTCATATTATATTTAACACGTATGAAATATAATTAGTTTTGTATTGTTTGTATTAATGCATACAATTCAGTTCTTTATAGTGGCAATTTACCAACATCCTAAGTAACTATTGTTTTTTCTTTCATTTCAGTATTAAAATTTGTAGGCACATTATGATTACAAAATCGGTCGTTGACTATTGTTATTATTATATTAAATTAATTATAGCTATTGTTAAATTACATTGTCAATAAACTGGTTCAGTTTAATACGTTTAATTTATTACTCTTCCTTTTTAATACTTACATTTTAATATTTATGTCTAGAGTAAGTATGTGTGGTTTTGTGTCTATCAAAAAATATTTCAATTGCATATAAAAATACAGAACTTAGGGATTATACCGTAGACGTAATGGGTGATTATCTACAAAGCCACAAAAGTAAGCATTATACAGATTAAATAGATAGTATCATACAGTCTATGTGGAGGGCTAAATCATCGGGACAAGACGGTCTTAGTATTCAGCATCTCAAGTTTGCCGGGTTACATTTGTCTAGCGTGATATTTCTCGACGACAATGGAAAGAGAACTCGAATGATGAAGATGGCTCGTAGGTCAAATCACATTGTTCAGAGCACATATAAATACTGCAGCTCCAACAGCATCCTCCGGCGGTTGAATGACAGAGGAACGTGCGATCTTGTCGTTGCGGAGTTGACCATTTAATTTTTTTCAATAATCTTTTCTTTATTTATCCTCAAAATTATCTGATGTTTAAATATCTCTACTAAATTTAAAAAAAAACTACACAATTATCTTAAAATGTATATATTAGACATTTTAAGTTTATAGATAATTAAATCAATATCAAATGATATATATATACTAATATCGTATATACTAGTACTATATATTTGATAGTGCTAAGCGCCCTCTAGTTTAGCCGTACTGATTTAAACAATATTCACAAGATGGCGGCACCCATGCCCAATCAGTAGATTTTAGCAATGTTACACGGTTTCTATAGTCTATATTATAGTAGACAGCTCGCTGTGTTTCGTAACAAAGATGGCGGCAAGCGGCAGCTACGCAGGTATATTTTATCAGTGTGTGCGTGTATCCGTACACTCAATTTCACGTTTGACCACTCTAAACACGCACACACCCTAATATTACCGGGTGTTTGCGGGGCGAGGGGAGGAACGTCCGTGAAGTTCTGTCAGCATATGCGCAAACGAGGTGCGCATTCGTCGCGTGCGTTGTCGGGATTCTTTGTGCCATTCTTCGCATACCAATAAGAGTATATTCTTTTAAAATACTCCTAAATTGACATCTAATCAAAATTCACTCATTCACCTCATCTTCTAGCACCATAATAGGTAAGTGGAAACAACTTTTTATCGCTTTTTCATACAAATAACATGAGATTTTCATGATTTTTATTCGGGAATGTCAACAATGCGATCGCGATCCTGCAATATTTTACATAGTTGTCGTGTTTGCTTGAGTTTGACTTCCGGTCGTTGGGGTGTCGGCATTTCGCGATGTAAACATTATCTAGTTTTAAGCATCGGATATTTGGGAAAGCTCTATAGGGCATGAAGTGTGCTCAAGGTGTTTTTGTGTTGTTAATTTTGCTCGAGTGCTTGCTGAGATGGCGCAATTTTCGAAAGACGCGGTATGGTTCGACCGCGATCCACTTCAGTCGCGTTGGTGGCTTTATGTGATTTGACGTATTCCGTGTGCGGTGATGACACAAGTGAGGTTAATTTATGAAATGTCAAACGTTTTAGATGTAATTCGCGAGTGTATTTAACTGTAAATGAATACAGGTGAAATTTATATTGATGCAGTGAATCATTAAGTGATATGGACTGTTATTATTCAAGATTTTATTCAAGGCGTGAGTATTTATCCATGTTAGCAAAAACAAACAAACAAAATTCCTGAAGTTCCACAAATATTTTTCGGTTTTTACCGCGAAACTTGTGTTTTAACACTCACAGTTGTTATCTATGATAGCTAATATTATTTTAATTATCACAAAAATCCTGCAAATAATTAAAGGTGATATTAGTCGTCCTCCGATAATATTATACTAGTACATACTTATACTATGGAAATAATCAAAAGTATAAAAATATAGTAAAATGGATTATCGGTATTGTGCCAAATTATAGGTGTTTTTTAAATATTTTTTTGATAATTACTTTAATTGATTTTCGATCGTTAATACATAAATGAATTATATAATAGACAATTCCAATTACAATCAATTACAATGTTATATTATTACATACATACCAAACCAATTAATTAATTATTAATACCGACTATTATCTTATTTTAAAAAAGTTTAATAAACATATTTATTAAGTAATATCGTCAACTTACATTAATCTAGTCTAATATTACCTTATACAGTATATCTAGAAATATAGTTTTTCGTATTAACACAAATGAATACATAACAAATCTTACATTCAGAAGGGTTTTAGCGGGAAAATAGGTATCTTTAGTATACTAACGTACCTATCCGTCGGACTCTCGAATGTCTGCCAAGAGTTATTTTGGTGAATATGGCTGATGTTTTTATTGGGCGTCGCGACGCGAAGACTCGAGTCAAGCAATAAGACGTGTAAGCTGCTGACACTATGCCTTCTAATGGATGATCTAAAACGATTTATCACGGGTGAAGAGAAAATTGTGTGTAATCAAACTTTATTGCTTCTACACGCACCTTAAGTTGTCTTTAATTCCAAGTTATGTCTATACATTACTTGATCTATACCGCGGATTATGTTTTGTCTAATAGGTATTATTTAAATTTATGACAATAAACAAATATAACAGTAATTTGAACGGTTAAATTATTTAGTTATTAGAATACTTGGACTCTTTGTTTAAATTAATAATTGATTTGAAGTTAGTAAAGTCAAACGCGGTTTTATTCACAACCAGTTCAACTGCTGCCGATAACTCTCGATAAATGTATAGTCTAAAACAATATTTTTTTCAAGAGTTAAAATTAAATTGTTGTCTTCATTGAACAAAGAATTGTTTAAAACGATTAGTAACACTACCTGCTGGTAATGACATTCCTAGAAAATCCCTAATCTTAATTTGAAGTTCCCAGCCACGCACCAAATCCATTAAAGGCCCCGTATAATTGCAATATAGATTATATTATGTAAGGATTAATAAAAACGTAAAATTTTTTTTTTAACAGGAGGCAAACGAGCCCGCGGTTTGCCTATAAAGACTGTATTAACTTTAGATATTATTTGTGGATGGGTACATTATGGTACAGTAATTTTAATATCGTATATATTATATTCTACAATAGATCTGTAAAACAGTGTTATGTATACGTAATGTTATGTATGCAATGATCTTAAATTGAATAAAAAACCCTTAATAAGCTTTATGTCCTCATAAACTAATGATTTAAAAAATACTGATAATTTTATATGAATAAGAAATTTGTAATGTGTGTTCTTTAAAAAAAGTTCACATAGATAATCATTATCTTACACATTTGAATCGTTAAAAAATAGTCTCTGCTACATGTACTGCATATATAAATTTGTTTTGAGTAATAATAAAGTTTTTATAATTATCTTTAATTATTACCTGATGTGTGTATTATACAATATATTTATGTCTTTCTTAATTTACACATTTTAAATACTAAGAGACGTGTCTGGAATCATGGTGCGTCTGTCCAGTAGCCTCGCTCTATTCTCGGATTACTATTTGTGGATTATTCCCGCGTCGAAACTGCCGTCTTATAATATAACTTAGATAATAAAATCTATATTGTCATTCCATTTATACTGTAAATCTATAATTCAGTTGGTTAAAACAAATGATTGAATCGCTTCATAAATAAAAAAACAATTGTGAAATACAATTACTAACAAAAAACAATAACAAAGCTCAGATAACATACAAAATGCAATGCAAACAGTTATATGTACTTTTGATACGTTACTATACGTAAAGTATGGTTTTAGGTAATTCGTGTAATCGGCATTTAGTAACTAGAAGAAGAAAGATCTATGAAATATTTAATACAAACCAAAAAAAAAATATTTTTTTTAATAAATATTAAACTTAATCAATTTATTTACAATGGGTAATTTAATACATTTCAGTACAAGTGCTTTATCGTTTTAATACCGATTCAGCGTTAAGCAATCGTAAATACGTTTCTCGGTATTCAATTGCACGTGTTGACAGTTGTCACTGTTTTCTTATAGTTGATGATGATTCGAAAAATTATCTTCGTAACGTGTATTTGATTTTAACTCTGAATACATAAACGTAGAGTAAAGTCACTTTGCCTCTGCGTGAATATAACTGAAGCTGTTAAATACTAAAAGGAATAGCAACTGCATTAAAAAAAATCAACTTGCTTGATGATCGGTGTTTTGAGAAAGAGAGAACAAAATGTAAATCGATTTTCAACTTCTGTTTTAAGCTAAGAAAATTGTATTATTTACATTTGTAGATTTCAGCTATTTTCTTAGATTTAACACAAGCTTACTGAATTTCTTTTGGGTTCCTCTCAGCAAGCGGGCGGTGAACCTATGTATACTTAACTTTTGTGTCGTTCAAAACGATTGTTAACAAACCTACAAGATTTTGTGACTTTGTCGCTGATTAAATTTAGTCAGAAGCATCACAAAAATCAAGCACGCAATAAAAAACGAACTCAAACTAAAAATATCTTTATTCAAGTAGGTCTTTATAAAGACACTTTTGAATCGTCATTAACACTACCACCGGTGCGGAAGGCAGTCATCTACTGAGAAGAACCGGCAAGTCGATAGCTACACTTTTAAAATAAACAATTAATACAGAATTGTGTTACTCACAATTAAAATAACAAAATCGGAAAGGCAGATTCGCGTGTCTATGACTACACTAGACTGAACAATCAAACTGCACTGTCTTTTTGTTTTACATTCTCATCCCCATTATTATTTTCAATGATTGAAAACGTATTTGAAACAAAGGTCGGAGAGAATTTAGTAAAAATGTTCACGATTGAGGTAACAGCAACTTCAGGTACAATATAGAGCCGGGTTCACTTGATAAACTATCGTTATAGTTGGAATTGTTCTTGGCGATTTAATTAAACTTGTTATTTGGTTTTATTTTTGCGCCGGGCTTTGTCCATTCTGTAAGCTAGCCTTTTGTCTTGTGCAGTCAATTTCTAACTTCCATTGTTGAATACGCTGTGGCTTCCCACGTTTATTTTTTGTACTGACAGATTTTTATACAGTACACGCGATTAGTGACTGAATCGAAATGTAATAATAAATCATTTTCAAAATCTTGCACGTTTGCTTAATTGGGTTTTATTTACGGTCGGCTTAAATCGAGCGGCTTCATAAAAGTCATTACTTATTTAACTCGCTAAAATGTTACTCATAACTTTTGTATCGCATTTTTTAGCAATTTTGTAGGTTGTATGTGTTTTGTCTTATCGCTTTTAAAAGCTTGCTAATTGCATGGAAAAAAATCGTAAAAAAAGTACCAACGTCTAATCTCAGGGTTGAGAATCCAAGTTGTCACTAATATAGTTGCTACATTAAATATTTTGCCAAGCTTAATTCAAATTAATGAATCAAAATCGCATGAAAAACTATTTAATATCAAACCATGTTATTACATATACAGTATTAGTCCACTTAAAATATATTATAGAAAATACCACTGACCAATTTGCATTGATTATGTTAAATTCGCATGTTGAATCCCTATTTATAATGCAATAAAAATTCTTAGATGATCACACAAAATTACTGTAAATAATTCATACAAAAAATACCAATAACTTAATATGTATGCATATTAAATTGAAATCACATTAGTACTGTAACATGTATTATATGATAATAATAATAAAACACAAAACAGAATAGGAAATTTCATCCGTACCACCTTGACGTCTGGTGCTCCACAACTGTGCGTTTTTTAAAGCAGTTTCTGCCGCGCACCACCTCTTTGTGGAACCATCTACGACTTGGGGACCTTCAAAAAAGGAGCGTTCCTCTTTCTTAAAGGCCGGCAACTCACTTGTAGGCTCACACCTGGCGTTGCAGGTGTCCATGGGCGTTGGTTGGCACATCACTCGAAGTGACCCGCCTGCTAGTTTTCCATCTTCAAAAATTAAAACATGTTAAAATAATACAAATTATATGATCGCGATTTTTATGGTGTTGTTCCTGACGGCGGTGGTGATATATGATAATAATGATATTGTACAATATACTCAGTATATCTTATATATATATATGTGTGTATTTAATACAACATATTATTTGTAAAAGAGGTAAACAAATTATTGACACGTGTACTATAAACTGAAATATCTAAATAATTCCTTGAAATGTCGATATAGAACTAAAACTTAACTTTTTTAAACGCATTGAAACATTCACAAGTTGCAACAGAACTAACAAAATTTGTTTTAGAAAAAGTCGAAATACATAAAAGTTATTTATTATATACCTTAGTTATACCTATATATAAATTACAACAAAATATAACATAGTGTATTATTATTAACATATTTTGACGTTAATTATATCAGTGATACGTGTGTATTGATTTTCATGTCTCCGCCCTTACCCGTCCTGCCACTGTGGCTTTTGATAATAGGCTCGAATTTCGTAATTTCAAATTAAATCCAACCTCAGCAAAGTGCCGACAATTTCGTTAACAACCTAATAACATACTCGTCATGAATTTATGAATTTATTACCTCGTTACGTCTTTGAAACAAAGTGTTTTGTTGATAATTAACGCATTAACAGATGATAAATATTATTTAAAGCGTATTAAGGAATATTATTTTACGATAACGAATGTTGTAAGTGATTTTTACAGGTGGTTAAGTGGTTGTGGTGGTCTAAGATGATATAATATAACAGATATTAAGTTGTTATAACATTATTAAGCGATACAACAGTACCTATTTATTTTTTCAACAAAACGTATAAAATTAAATATAATAATCATATTTATACAAAAAAAAACTATTTTGTTGATTACTTTAAGTTTGTTAAGTAATATATTTATTTGAAAATAAAACTCTTTGTTAACGTGCTGTAGTCGCATTAACATACACATTCAGTACTAAGACATTATTTCTGATATAATTATGGTTATAATAATTCTATGTCGAAGGTTTTTAAATAAAATATTAGACATATTTAATGCAATTAAGTAGGCGATAATTTATTATAGTAATCCCGATAAATCGTGATTTTATTATCGGTCCCTTTGATTTACATCTGAGGGAGTTTGAGTGTTTTAGCCTCAATTCTCTAACCCGAAGATTGATGTTCCTTTGCTCCTGGCTTCGAGCGCGGCTGTCGCGCGATAAATTAAACGCAACTCATATTAAAGCTGAATAATAAAAGTGTGCATCCCACTCCAACCTATGTAGATGATCGGTGATAGAGAAGGATGTGAATAGTTGAGAAAGGACAGCTTTTTTATTATGCCACGACGGAGGTAACCGTTATACGTTTCTTAATGACAAACTAAGCGATGTCTTCTGGGTTATACTTCTTTGTTTCAAAATTAAAACGCGCTAAATTGTTTTATCTACGTAGTTAAAATTTTTTTTTTTTAATTTACCGATAAAAATAATTGTAAAATTGTCGCAACGTTACCTGAGATTCAATTAACTGATTTCTAAAAAATAATATGTAGTTTCGTTCGTTTTAAAAGATCCCGCAAAAGCCGGTGATTGGATTTCATACAATGTCTTTTGATTATTAATATAAACAGCACAATCATACCTAAGTTTATAAGTCACGGATAATATTATGAAAATTCAATAAAAAAAATACATGTAACCAACTTATGTAGGTTACGTATTATATGTAGCAACAAGTATGCACTGCGATCCAACGAGATTGCTTGTCCGGCCATGGCGTACCTATCTGCAATCGGTAAATGGTTAAAGTCTCGATATGCGAAGTATTTCATGTGGAATGTCACCGTCAAAGTACTTATGCACTTCGGACGCACTGAATTTTTTCTTATCGCCAATGCATTTTCTGCAATTTTTCAATGCGAACGACATGCGACGCAAAACTTAGTGACGTACGCGCTCAGTATATACTTTTGTAATTACAATATCACCAGGTATAAACAAATTAAGAGTATTAAAAAATGGTAAAACGATAAACCAAACGTATTCGCAGTGTTGTGATGAGTGTAACGGGCATTTTTTGAAATTGAAATTACATGTTAAACACTTATTAGAAATTTACACCTATAGTTTTTATTGGATAGTCGTATTTTAGAAGAGAATAACTAAGGCAGCTAAGTCAACATTTCTTTATGGAACATACATCTTTATACTTGGTATCTTAATATCGATGAACATTTTTTTCTGTACTCTCTAATTCAGTACAGGCATTATTAAGCCCGTGGCAATAACTCCTGTCATCCATCACAGACAATGCAATCGTTCCGCTGTCACTTCTATTCCGGGAGTCGAGACGCTCAGTTTTCGCTAATGATTCCTCGTCGTCCTCACATCAAACGTTTATAGGTTTATTGCCAACTTTATCGTATCTATATTGTACAAACCACAATGATTTTAGTACTAGCATTGTTATATTCACATTTATTTATCACTAGATGAGAATATAATAGATGATTTGGTCATCTCAAAAACGATTACACAAATATTATTTTGTGATATTTTATATTGCGCTGGCACATCACTAGTTTGTACCGCGGCACAAGTTAAACGTTGCAACAGTCTCTGTTTATGAGTTCACAAATAAAAGCGTAAATGCTGGATCGCGTTCCACGTGAGAGAGTTTATAATTTATTTGCGTCGCAGTTTTCTGGCGACAATTTTCCCACAGGGGCGGTGTCTCAAACGAACCGCTCCCGACCTTTATGTGGTTTTTTGTGGCGGCACAAAATACTTCGGTGGAAAACATTCAGTGATAACTGGTAACAATCGCGGCCGCCGGATGCCCCTGCCATTCCTCGAATTCCTTTCGTTGGACCTCGGCTGATGCTTTTTCATCTAGCACCGCCACGAAGCAAAACCTATATCGTGTCTTGCCTTCCATTTATAATTAATACTTTGCTTCTATTCTGAGAATATAGTTTTATTGAAGTAAATCAAATTTTATTCTTTTATTGTTTAAGTCAATTAATAAGGAACAAATTCATGCATAAACGCTCCAATACATTTAGCGTTTTTATTAACGTTCCATTGTTCCTTAATCGCTCCGCTTAAGATTTGATACACTGATAAGTTTTAAAGTAAAATGTTCCGTAAGGGGCGATGTTGTCGATGTATTCCATCTAAGAAGCGTCTGATCTCTTATCAGATTTCATATATCATTCGATCTTAGGACGCAAAGAATTCATTTGTACAATTTACCGACCCTGGAGTTGGTTAACCATTATTCAAATGGCTAAACTTCGATTACTTCTACATATTTTAAATTGGTATGCGCTTCTATTAATCTTGGTATGTTTTCTCGCGACAGAGAGATAGAGGCATAAATTAGATCGACGTAAAGCTTAACGTGCTGATAGAAAAAAAAAACATTAGCGCGTAGTAAGCATTACGACTTAACGAGTCATTAAAAAAGACTAAATCAGTATTAAAGTTGTATTAGTCATAATATGACATGCGACTTTCGGTACATTTTTTTTTCAATGCATTAAAACCATTCATCTAGTTGCGAAATTGTAAATCTGACGGTAGATGTATCACTGTTCTAGTTAAATGATAATAAATCGTATGCTTAGCGGCGCGGTGACTTGTGTACATAATTAACAATAGTGGTTATTATACGCGATTTCAAAACCGTGCATTGCAGATAGTTTGTCATGAGCAAATTGCTATTTATGAGGATTATCCATTCTTAAATCCGGATTGTACACGCAATGCGTGTGAGGGTTTAAAATATATTTAATATCTTCATGAGAATTAACAACGAGATCTGACTAATAATTGTCAATCAAGGGAAGAGGGTTCGCCATTTGTCCTACGTGATTTGGTTCAAAAATTATGTTAATTTCTAAACGATATATATTTTTTTAAAGAACAGGATTCAGGTTGTATTTTTCTATAACTTATGAATTCCTTGAAATATCTGGATACAAATAAAGTTATTTCATTGTAAAGTGAGAAACTAAGACCTTTTAATTTATTCAATTATTTGAATTAACCACTTTCGATACGTTGAGTCATAATTTCGTTTCAAAAATTCCTTGAATCTCAGCATTGTTTCCGTACAGTGATAAATAATCCATAGTTATTTAGCTAACAATCGAGCTTCGATGGGCATTTGGTCAGATTCCGAGGCAGGCAGCCGTGGCAGCCACGTGTGCTCGCATGCCTCGGGCTGAATATGCAACCCTTGCTTGAATTTTGGCCCCTATTCCGAATATTCCATCCACATAGGTTTACGTTGCCGAGTAATGTATCGGTCCGATGAAATGTACGATCAAATATCTTCAGTCTATCTTTTATTTTGTTGTTATATGGTATACCTCAACTATGGTTAGACTTGTTTTAACATCATGCATTGATGAGTTACCACCAAAGATACATTCAAAATATTTAGGACACCTTTTTTAATATTTAATTCCGTAACTGTTAATATTTTATTATAATATCTTTAATATTATGAACGTAAAAAGATCCGTTTAATGTGTCAGCAATTGGCTCAGCATCGGGACAGTTCAATTCTTGAGTAGCCTTACAATGCTTTGTTATTTTAATTGTCAGTAGCACAATTTTGTATTAATTGTTTATTTTAAAAGAGCAGTTATCGAGTTTCTTGCTGGTTCTTCTCGTTAGATGACTGCCTTCCGAACTGGTGGTAGTGTAAAAATTGACATTTCAAAAGTGTCTTTATAAAGACCTACTTGAATAAAGATATTTTGAGTTTGAGTTAAATATAATATTTTTATACTGATTTTTGTAGTATACCAATATAAACTAATCAGTATGTTAGTGTCAGTATCAGACACCACGGATCTGTGATGTGAGTTGTAGATACGTTTATAAATTTCAAAGATATATATTATTTCAGGTAAGTGACAAATGGAAAGTTTAACACGGTGATCGATTCACTCATGATGCACCCAGCGGGATACTACGCTAACCTTGGTAAGAATACCAAATTATTCATTGGAACGGCTAAAAAAAATACGTGTCTTTTTTTGTTGCGTGCGTAAGTTTAAAAATACATTTGTGGAAAACTAAAAACTTCTCTTATGTATGATAACTAATGATTTATATATTTAGAATGGTAAAACAAAATATATAAAATAAATGACTCAACATATTACATTAATGCGATTTTAACCGCCTCCACAGTTTGATAAATACGAAATATGTTACTTAACTAAATAAATGAGCTTATTATTATTTAATTCATAGTACATTTCATTTTTCTTTCTTCAATCATTTAACGTAACAGTTATCATATTTTATAATTATTATCTAATCATTCCGCTAAAAGTCTAGTCTGAGGGATATATGACGTCACATTGATAGCTTGATATATGTGAAGTAAACAATGATACGTCGATTTTGCAAGAGACCTTGAAATTCTCTACACGAAGCCGTAACACTCTCTTGGCTCTTGATAAGCTTTAGGGAGATACTATACAAGTTTACCAAAATTAGCTTTAATCGTAAGAAAATAATATGATACAGATTTTTTACGGAAATAATTTATTCTCGTAGTAACACTATACATAAATTGTTTTACCTACAGTTGATTTGTTCTACTTTAAAAAAATATTATATACTATGATTTAACAAATTCTACTGCATTCTGTGTTAATAGTAAAAAAAACATGTCTCATATCTTATAAGGTTTAAAACCTATAGCTTGAACTGGGACATAAAGCTGTGTCAGACTTTCACTTCTTAATTAACCGACAAGTCTCCCTGGGAAACGGATCCTTGCTGATAAGCTTGCCTTATAATGCATTTTTCGGTTTTAATTGTTCGTAATGTTTTTTTTTATTTACGGCATGGCCTAGTGACTGTTTAATCCTCAAGTCGTGCGTTCGATGCAAGGCTGTGCGCACCAGTGAAGAGTGCGCAATATTTTTTTTTAAATGGTATCTTGTTTTTGGGCCTTCTGGCCTTTACAGTTAAGCACTGGTTTGGTGGCAAGCTTAGTACATTGACTTAGATTCATATGTCACAGGGACTTTATTTATCTATCTATTCCATTTGAATTTCTAAGAAATTGATCATTTTTATCCGTACGATAAAAAATTGCCGATTTGATATGGTCCCAAGGTCCCACTATGCTAAATTATTATCGTGAAATTATATATAATATACTCGAGTTTTGATATTTAGTACCTATGTTATGTTACATAAAAAATACAAATTAATATTTGTGTTTGGTTTACGCGTGTCACACCCGCATGCCACAGGCCTATGTAAATAATGTCACTATAACTCGCGTTTATATGTAAAGGTTTAGATATTAATTAAACAAATGACTTCACGAAATTAAAGTGTCGATTGAGCTCACTGAAAATTCGCTCTCGTTTTCACAATGTATCTTACAAATGGGTATCAATTTGTGTACGTAGGGTTAATTTATTGTGATTCGATTGGCCAATTAAGAACCAATGCTAGATCTTAAAACTGGTTTATTCAGTACTGTTGTTTTGTCTAGTGGTTGTGTTAAACAATCGCGGTAGTAGTCTTTTGTATTCTTGTGTAAGGAGAAATCTTCGACGCGGATTACTCATTATAAATATAAATTTTAATAGTCCATTGATAAATATTTTCAAATATTGTTTACTCTAACTGGATTGGAGCTAAGTTCATCTGCAGTATTGGATCGAGTCTATCGGATCGGATGAATTCCGTTTCCAATATTATTTTTCTAGAACGTGTACCGTTAAACGATCGTTTCTATTCAAATACGTTTGCTTCTAAATTATGAGTAGGTGACAATCAACCTGAATATCTCGAGATTTTGACTTTGACTTATAAGTGCTATATTATAGACAACTTTACGATGAAGCTACGAATATTCTTTTATTAAAATCAGCCTTGTACATAATTAAAAAGTTTATTGAATTAATAAATTAACTGTTCAAATAAACCTAATGAACGTTAATGAAAACTCGGAAAGTGCAACAGATGCAAGTGCAACGCTTTTAACTTCGGACGCCTCTATCAAACCCGACGTGACATAATACCGCACGCCACGCCCCCTGCCTCTCGCTCTAACGCGCCGGGAGTAAGCGGGACGGCCTGTAAAAAGCCTCCATCTACTGTTTCTAAGAAATGCCAACTGTTATTACCCGTGGATTGTTCTCGGCTTTTACCTCATGAATGAATAAGGCGCCTGCAGGTGCACCACGAAGCAATTTTGGCAATTAGCTTCTACTCAATTTTGTGCACGCCACTCGATACGGTGGCTCCAATCTCGACGGGAAGTTGCAGTTTAAAAATTGCCCTTCTATTAGCATATTCGCGTGTTTTCAACCAGATGAGCGATCACCCATCAATCAATTCCTTGGCACTAGTGCATACTATAATTTCGATGCGCATATAAAAAGACTCATTGCTCTGCCAATGATTGAATAATCAATTTAATTACACGCTTGATAAACTTTTACGAATCACGTATCGATTCTGTGCATTTTAAAAACAGATAACCCACCCCTTTTTTTAATTTCTCTCGGTGTAAAGATGTTACCAGCAAGTATACATTCGTAATAAATATAATTGTTACATAGAATAAGTGAATTAAATCAATGACATTCTTAAGTCCCTCCATTAATTGTGACTCCAATTGCTTTTTGGATATGTGACAACAAATTCGTATTATTGTAAAGAAGCTAAATCTCTTGGCACGATTTTCAACACACCGATGCTCATAAATTTGCCGCTTTAACATCAATTCAATATACTTCAGTGAATCATTAAGTGGATTTACGTTTTATTACTTTACTGTCATATAAAAATTACTACATGCGCAATTTTATTTTCAGTCGCGTATTAAGTTAAATTCCCAAAATATTTGATTTTAAATTGGCGACTTTTAACACGCGACAATTCGCTGGAATATAATATAAGAATACCTTTTATTTACAATCATTTAGTACTAGTTACATAAGATATATGTATAATATATATGATAATTTTTCATATTAGACACCGGTTTCTAGATTGTCTTGCTTTTCAGCATAGGCCTCCCCAAGTGTTCTCCATAAAGATCTCTCTCTTGCTTTCCTCATCCAAGTCACTCCTGCTACCTTTTTAATATCATCTTCCCATGTCACCTCTTGAATCCATTTCTCTGTATTACATCATATCATGTGCCCAGCCAATTTCCACTTTAATTGATTTATTCGATATTTTATATCTATAGTATTAGTTTTTTTTTTGTTGTTAATCTGGTTTTGTCTTAGTCTTTGATGTTGAGTATACTTCTTTCCATACTATGTTGAAAGGTCTCTAGTGCTTTAATATTTCTGTAAATTTTAATGGAATATGCGGAGGACTAAATCAAGCGTGTGATGACAGTTGATTCTATTTCTAAACAGTGATCTAAAGAAGAGAAAGTAATAAGATTATATATTTAGTAGCGTTGGCTATGATTGGCGCCGTTTCGACAGAGGAGTGGTTGAACCGGTTCCCGGCTTCGGCTTTACAGTAGCCTTAACGACTTGCCCACAATAAAATTATACCTTGTTGTGCCTTTATAACGTGTTTGTTTCACGTCTTTCACCTTTTACTAACCGTTCTACTTCTACTTGATATTTTAATTTTATAACAGATTTATTAAACGCTACGATGACGAATTTTACACGTGCATGTTATTACTTTATTGTTTCAATGTATTTTTTTTAATAACATATTCGTAAGTCTAGTGTAAAAATCTTCGTTACAGAACGAGTCCTTTAAAGTTGATAGCGTACTGATTTTTTAAAAGGCCGGAATCGCACACGAGACCTGGCAGTGTCTATGGGTGGCGACATCACATTTCTCGTTTGTCCACTATTTGATAAAACAAAAAGAAAATCTCATTACCTGTTAAACTCATATTACAGGAAGTTCCCATAATATATTTCTAGGTCAAACCACGGTTAATTTCTTTTGTTAATTTATACGTATGTCAGTACACCACAATCCGGTTATATGCACGAAGCAGTGCAATTAATTTTTGAATTGCAAATTCAGCATCGACATTTAATTTTATGACAAACCAACCAAGATTTTCTCTAATAGCAAAAAAAATAATACCATCTAATGATTCACCGTGAGGCGATCGTTTCCATCCAATCGGAAAATTCCTGTATCTTGCGAGACTTTCTTCAGCGATCGTTGTTCAGTTAATCTAAACACGCAAACTCGGTATCAATTCGCGACTGTTATTGCACAACAGATCAACAGTTACTTATTGACATAATTTGGTGAAGTACCAGCGCGTGCGATTCCATACGTTAAAGAACATTCTCAGCTTATTATCACCAAGATAAGAGCTGAGTGGTGGATGACATCATCGCTTCAAACACTATGAATAAAGAAAGCGTTCAGTTGGTAATCTTTAGCTGATAAGATATACTACCTAATTGACAATACGCGTTCAGTAGTACAAAAGACATTGGAAAAAACTGATTGAGGAAGCGGCTGTGATTAGTTAATAATTGCTTTTTCGACCGTGAAATGTCGATAATAAAAAGGTACAAAAATGAGATATCAATGCGTCTTAGTGAACTGTGCAAGAGGTCTACTCAAGCAAAGTTGACTTGACACAGACAGGAGCATATCGGATTGAAACTCGAAATCTCGGACCGGTTTTCTTGGATTGTTTATCCCTCTCTATCTCAGGGTAGCGGGTATAACTCTCCTTTTCCGTGAGTCACTGTTTTTACGTATCTTGGCGTGGCGCGGGCGACGGGCCGCTCTACGCACTTCAGGGTCACTCGTCCAACATCGTCACGCTTCGAATTCAATGATTATACGACAATATATTAATGTTCAAATTATTTATACCATTATAGGTTTAACCTGTTCATAATTACTAATTAATCAGATACGGTTCAACTATAGAGTAAATAACTGCAAAGGTTTTATTTATTTTGTTCTTACTAATAAGCATGATTGAATTTCATAAGCAGGCTGATATATGAATTATACACAAGTGGTGTGCTTAAAAGAGCGTTTTATTTGTCATCATCAATTTACTGCTTTTTAAGCGTTTATGTGCCACTTGGCGTGTTCACGAATAAACAAAAACATTCACAGTACTCCGTGACTTTATTTTAAACATTTGCACCGTTTTGCGCACGTAATTCTCTTGTGTTTCTTTTTTTAATGTTTCTGCAGTGTAAATAGATGTGAATTGCGCTTGGTCAGAATTCGGTGAGTTATCTTATTTGTTACTTGTTATTGACGTAATGAATGGCCGTGCACTCGGAGGTGTAGAAAGAGAAAGGGAACTTATTCAAAAGTAGGTAATGTTTTTGCTGTTCGTGCTGTGTTTGCGGCGTGGCGCGGGCGCATGATTCATCGACGCGTGGGCGAGCTTATTATTCCTGTTCTATTCGCACTGTAACATTTCTTTTTGTATCAATAATCTTCATATGTGTATGATCATTACACATAATTGATTTTCATGTTACATTTAAGCGTTTATTACACATATTCATTGCTATTGTTCCACCTACAGGTCGGTTATTTTTATAGAATCAAACGGCATCATTAGTATCTCGTATTGTTATTAACTTTTATCATAATATCAGAATGTTCTGTATTATAATATTTACTTTGCCTGTTTCGTGGTGCAGACGTTGTTTGAGTTCTATTCATTTTTAACTGTCGCCAGTAATTTAACTGTCCATTTTGTTAGTCCTCTATTCATTTCTAACCGTTCTGTTGTCACAGACGCCACTTTTATAACTTGACAAAAGGTTTAGTTACCGCTTCAAAGAAATATTAAGATAATTGCTGTTTTAGTTGTATTATGTTAAACAATGGGTCGTTCTATATTTATAAAAAAAACCGCACTTTCGTTACTTGAAATTTCTCATAGTTTTTTTTTAGGTACTGTGACTAAGCCTTTATTTATTTTTTATTCTGCGTGTGTTCTTAATTTGAAATATTGTATTTCGATAAAGAAGGAAAAAAATTGGTAACCAGCTGAGTGTCTTGTGGGTTTCTTCTTAGACCGGTTTAATTCGGAGGCTTATAAGAAAAAACATATTGACGTGTACAAGTGATCGCAAATACGGTTCTATGTGGAAAAGATTTAAATAAATATATATCGATATCCATAACTGTTCATAGATTATTCCTACATAACATTTGGGAAAATTAGATAAATCATTTTTTTTGAGTTAATGATGATTTTTCGCGTTACATGTAAACATTTTTAGTTATTTCCAAAAAAACAAAGGCCATTTTTTCTAAATTGTAATTTTAAAATTTACAGACGAACGCATTAATCATTTGGAGATTAATTTACAAAACTAGACATTAGCTGTAACTCTTCTATGTGGCATCAGTACAGCTTTTACGAATCCTTTCTTCAAGTTACTAGTACCTCAAAGCACATAAGTCGAAAGTCTAGAGACCAGCAGCGTTTATTATTAAGCTTCCAGCCCATGCTTACTGTATAACTATAAAACTAAACCTTCGCAAACATGAATACAGAGTTTGTTTACACGAATTATACATACTTTATTTAAATACATTGTGACGAGAAACCGCATCAATATTTTATAAGTTTATAGTATCGTTATTTAAATTACTATTGACGACTCAGTTGGTTCAATGGACATGATATGAAAAACAAAAATACCGATTCGCTACGGTCCTGGTAGATTGTCTTATACCTTCAAGACATCCTTAGGAAACTCACCCAATTGCCTACAGAGAATTAAATAATGATTTAGATTGAAGACGAATGGTACAGACATCTGAAACTAAGATGAAACACAACTAATATGTTACAAATAAATAAATGCGAGTTTTTTTTTTAACTTTAAAAAATTAAACATTATTTAATAACAGATAAAAAGCTTTCAATACAATATAACCTTTATCGTAAACATGTCGCAAATACGCACAACCGTGATTTTGATTCGCCGTGGCATTGTAATCCATTCTAAGAAGACCTTTAAATAGTTCGTACCACTTATTTCACAAGATTGCATTACAATTTCAAGAAACTTAATCATAACAGCACTAAGGTCCTTTAAAAACCTATGCTATAACCATGCTACCAATATCCTAGAAAGTCTAACTCAGTTTACGTTTTGTTGTAACTATACAGTTAACACTTCATAATAGCGTTAAACGCAATTCGCATGTGTTATTACTAGTATTCTAATGAATACGCAAATCTATAACGAAGCAAGTTCAAGATCTCATTGCATTTTTAAGAATTGTTCTAACATATGGGATTTCAACAGCGGCGAGTAGGAGTTTGAGTAGGAGTGCCATGCTGTTACTTAGAGTTTCCGCCGAATGGGCTGTCACGGCCGGAGACATACCACTCTCTCACAGAAAATCGGCGTAAAGTGATACAATTGGACTTTGTTCATTTTGTACTCGCGTTTCGTTCGGTGAGTGAGATCTTCCGTTGCCCATTCTTTCCCCTCCCCCGTCCTCTTCCCCTACCCCTCCATTTCCTAATTTTCCTTTAAAGGTCGGCAACGCACTCGCAAGCTGTCAGCCGCGTGAGTGACTATGGGCGGCGACTTCATCTTTATGGTGGGCCTCCTGCTCGTTTGCCTCTTCTATAAAAAAATGGACATTTATATGGGCGTAATTAACACGTTTTCAAACATTGAGCGTTTCGTGAGAAAATTCATACCACGCACTGCCAAGATATGGAATCAGCTGCCACTTAATACCCTTCAATAAAAGAGCGTACCACTCCCATAAAGGCCGGCTACGCATTCGAGCGCCAAGCTACGTGAGTGATAGTGAGTACAAGCAGATTTCATCACGATATTTTTTTATATAGAACAGGGGACAGACGGGCCGGAGGCACACCATGATGGTGAAGTCGCCGCCCATAGATATACATATATATTTATATATATGTCTGCATATCCAGTAGGTGCATACGGTTAATTACCGCTAACGGCAATCGAAGTATATTTGTTGGGGAAAATTTTGTGATTTACGCTCATAAAAATATGTAAACAATCCCAGCGAGGATATTCTTAAACATACCAATAACTTATCATAACGTGACATTAGTTTTAAATCTCGAAAAAAAAACATTTATCAGGCGCAAAAGATCACTAACACTTGAGCTTTAAGAAAAAACAGGATGCTGATTCTGGATTGAAAAAGTTTTTGTAATAACTAATTTTAAATTGTATAAAATAACGTGACTATGTGTGTAACGTATAAAAAAAATGGTGTAATTAAAACGGAGAGTTTGCTCAAATGAAAATAGTTAGAAGCCATAAATAGGGCACTTGATATGCATTTTGATTGCAATCTGTTAATGTTTCGTTACCGACGCCCGACACGTGTTACGTTTGCTATATTTGAGTTTATGAGTGCGGAGAAAATACAATTTTAATTAGTGTTGATCACGATTCATTCACACACACACACAAATAAGTATTTACACGTAGGTAACCAGTAGAAATATCAAACTTATATTACCTAATATTACATGAAAACTGTTATTGGCTAGTTACAATTTATTTTGTTGCAATTCACATTCAATAGCCTATAAAATATTTTATGAAAAAGTGCCACAACTTAGATCAGCATCGGCACAAAATCGCCCCCTTCTGACTCTTGGTATTAACCTATCAATGATTTTGAATATAAATGAAAATAGCGTATAGGTATTGTTATATTACTTTTCCTGTTGTATACTTCATAAAATAAAATTATAATATTTATAGTAGGTAGGCCTTTTAGTAAAATCGGCACGTTGAACCCCAGTCTTTCACACTTGTTTAAGGATTCAAAGTTTTGTATGTATTAAGCGCGACTTGTGAAACCTTTAGGATTTTCATCGACTGTTATCGTTATATACAGTATAAAGTCTATATAACGACACTGAAGGGACTGTGCATTTTATGGCGTTATAGAATGAGGTTGTTAAATTGAGAGAAGAAAGATCAGAATACACAAGCTAAACCAACCTACAAATTAATTTCGACGCTTTGGAGACTTCGTCGTTAAATCGAGTGGCGTTACATGGAGTATATTTATTTCTTGGAACGTTGATACTCAAAAATTCAATATGAATACGTAAACCATAAAATATTACTCAAATCTTGCAATGGCGTGCAGATAACTTGTTTGCATAGTTTTTTATTAAAATAATTATTTCTTTTTATATATATTTTTTGTGTTTCGCCAACCATGATTGCGTCAAGTTATGTTATATATCAATAAATATTATATTCTAAAAAGTTATATAACATTACTTGTCGTAAAATTATTTTAGTGATACATTAGAAAATAATTTAAAAATGGTTTCTCTACTTTTCTAAACTGCTTAAAAAACTCAAATTCAATATAGTTTTTATTAATATTATATGTCGTAGTTTGTCTCTTAATTTGGCGGAATATGATCACGATCTGCAAATGTGTACAATTCGTCATATGAGAAATATGTTTAAGATAATATTGTAGTTAGGCTTTTCTTATCAGTTGTATTTTTTATAGTAATCATTTTATAGTTGTACAATGTTATACAGAACAAATAATTACCAACACAATATAAAGTTTACGTTTTTTTTTATTTTTCTATTTATCAACTACAAACAAATTATTACAGCATCGTACATATAAACTACAGATAAACCATTTAATGGTACGTAACAAGATATTCCATGTAAAGTGTCAAGCCAAAACCATAATAAATCGTTTATTTGCAATAACATAGTAGATATGACAAACGTCGTGTCGGTTAATAAGAAAAAACTATTAATATTTATTTGCTATATAAATATTTTTGTCGAAATATATTGGTGATACCTTTTTTTAATTTCACAAAATGTTAACACACTTCAAAAGAGATATTCGCGCGTGCAGCGGTCTGTTTATACCGCGGTTAACTCGTTATTAATATAATATGTTGTAAGACTTGTATGACTTATCGTAAAAAAGCGACTCTTTTAAACAAACTAAAAACTTAAGATATTCTTTTCCAATGTTTATCTTAAATTAAGTAGCGGTTTAAAAGAGAATCTTAGAGTGTCGATCCGCTTCTTCTCGGTAGGTAACCACCTTCCGAACCGGTGGTAGTGTAAAAATTGACGATTCAAAAGTGTCTTTATAAAGACCTACTTGAATAGAGATATTTTGAGTTTGTGTTTGAGTCGCCAATTGATTAAACTTTGCTAATTACATAGTTGAAAAATAGTAATAAATCTCATACAAATCTGTTGAATCTATTTACAACGGTATAGGAACCAGTTGTAGATCGTGTTGTGGCAACATCGCAGCAAATCAGGGGGGAGGGAGACATACATGCATTATTCAGGGCTCATTTCTATTCAACGCCGACAGGCCGACCGATAAAAACTTCTCGTTTGACAACTTGGACGCCTGCGCCCTTTGTACTAATGTCATGTTCCCCACATTTAACACGATCTTAGTATTTATTAGTTTTCTAAGTATCAATAATAGATGAATGGAAGTCTTCATTCAGTCGAGACCCGCTCAACAACATCGCTTCATTTGAATTACTATCTCATACAACCTGGATGTGAGGTTAAACCTGTTTATATATACCGAAAACGCTGAAGGCTTTTGGCTGCGCTGAGAATTTTTGTCACTTCCGTGGTTTTGCCTCTCAGTTAAACAACGTCCCAGTTTGAATTTAGAACAAGTTGAAAATTCAATTCGGATTCAAAGGACATTCATAGATAAAAAAAAAGTTAATTCCCAAACGCAGAAAGAAGGTTTTATTTGATTTGTATTATGCAAAATAATCCTTATAATACTTTTGTTTTCATATGTCCCAGTACATCGTACATTAAGGGTACGTTAACGTAGGGGGAGCAAATGTTATTGTTCTATTAATATTTTGTCTCTTTTTGTCACGTTATATTTTCTGTGGTAAGACAGATGTACCTTGCATAGGTGCATAATTATGAATTCACCATAAACGTATATGAACACTTTAAATCGAGTAGTTAAGAGGTGATAGTTCAAATCTATTATTCAAGTATTGGTGAGTAAAAAACCAATTCGATGCGTGATTATTTTGACCTAATTCACCATGAGTTAACTTCATGTTTTGTGATCGTTCAACGTTATTATTAATGAGTCACTATAACTAAATTAAGGCTTCTCACGTAGGTTTATTGTTAAAATCGCTAGATTTTCAGGGCATACAGTTTTAAGGGAGCTATAAATTTTATTAACGTCCTCTGTGCCCAAATATTAGTATTATATTATACACTTAATAATATTTAATGTTAGCGTTTATTTGCGAGAATCACACATTAGAAAAACTTCTTTAACAGATATAAACCCGATTTAATTATGTATGTTTTTAGTGCTTTACAGAAACTGTGAGATACAGCTAAATACTCGTTGACAGATAGGTTTAATTAAAATGTCGATAAATGTTAATAGAATTGAGTTGACAACCGATACAGTTGTTTAATCGTATGAATTTTATATTTGAGTTAAAACCAATAGTGACAAATAAGTAGCAAAGTTGAAAGCCGGTTATTATTAGATTGTCGTGTAACGACTGGTCATTCGCGTCGCGGAAATGGTGCGAGAACTAGCTGGCTGTTGGCAACGCGCCCGTGGCCGCTGAAACATTTTAGATGATTGAAGCTTGTCAAGAGCACAGGAAAGTCGGAAAATATTACGTTACAAAATAATAACGTTTTCATCAATGTTACGAAAAACTAATATGCCCACGCGGGATATAATATTGTATTGTATCAACGGTCACTTGCTATGTGATAGATCGCTATTCTTATAGAAGAGATTTAAAAATATTGCATGTGTAAAAATGAAATAGTCAACTTGTTACTTCACGCATGATAATAACAAAAGATTGTCTGTGTACACAACTTTACGTCACCCGACCACAGACTGACGCGTTTACACGTGACCTGCACTATTATGTACATTTTGTTGAATAGAATTAAAAATCTATGGATCACCCACGCATCGGTTGCTATGGCGCCGGTAACAGGTAACATGTGGATTCATTTGCAGACAGCTGCTTGATTTAGAGTATAGTACACACGTCATCTAATTTACTATAAATGTATGATCGAAAAAAATAGACGGTCGCTAGCATTGACCTTGGAAAAGAAAACTCTTGAGAATGTGATGATATATATTTCAATGTTAAGGCGAAATTTATACAAATCATATCACTCCGTTTTGAATTTCTGAGGATTTTTGAATGATACATTAACAGGTTAATAAACACCTTCTAACAAAAGAGCGTACCTCTGCCTTAAAGGCCGGCAAGTCACTTGTAAGCCATGAGCGGTGGTTAGCACTTCACTCGAAGTGCTTGTTACTTTAAAAAAGAAATTAAGTCATTAAGTGTAATTTTAATATAACTGATGTACAAGACATTTCTTATAACCTAAAACACTTCTGTACGTACTTTTGTTAGATTACATCTATAGTTATGTAAACATGAAAAACGTATTATGCCGAGTTTATAATAACCCGCATACTGGATTGTGTGGCAATGCAACGACATTTTCTAATATAACCAATTGTATTAACCGATTGCTCAACGTTTCATTTAACTCCATTAAATTTCCTCATTCTTAATAGAGGAAAATTATTATACTTCCTAAAAATATTTCTTAACACAATTAAAGCAACATTATATATAAAGTGTATACTCTATATAACGACACTAAAGGAACTCTGCATTTTATGGCGTTATAGAGACTAGTCGTTAAATGGAGAAAAGAAAAATCAGAATTAGAATACAAGCTAAACCAATCAAAGCCCATTGATTTCGACGCTTTACAGAGTTAGTCGTTAAATAGACTACCGTTACATGGAGTTTAGTCAGTATATACTATGAGTGGAAGAGCCCACTTAGCTGATATTCTTTCAGTTGTTTACTTTCTCTGCTTTTCAATAAGTAATCTGTAATCTTTTAAATCATAACATGATTACTTAAATATAAAATTAATTAACGCAACCTGATCATCCAGATATTGTCAAAAATATTCACTTAAATAACATCAATTCGTGCATAACAAACAAACATATATATATAGATATGTATATATATATATTTAAGTTTTTATAATGTATAAGAGATGTAATTAAAAAACCTGCATAAAAAGCCTTAACGCTTGGTAGATGCATCCAAACCAATCTTATACATATACGGAAAATCAAGTCTGCATACATATATGTCGCGCAGCTTTTTTAGCCGCATGTTCTTTTGCGGAGTGGAATTCTGCTAATCGTGGCCGGCAGCATTTTACAAATGCCAACAGTGTCGTTAGTCGTTACAGTGGTTGTTAAGCGAATGCTATTTTAAATAGCTTTTATAATATCAATCTCGTTTTGCTTGCATCGATGTGCTATACAATCATGGAATCGTTTGGCGTATTGTATTACATGTATACACAACTTGCTTTTGTCCGCGACTTCGTTCGCGTGGTTTAAACACACAAAGAGTTTGGAAAATCGGGTTACAAATGGTTTTTTCCGCCATAAAATGTAGCCTGTGTCCTTCCCTGAAATTCTATTTACCAAGAAGTCAGTTTAAACTTGACAGCGACAGTGACTTGGAATTATAACTTAAAAAAAAACACTAGGCAGGAAATAGTGTACAAAACGCGACTAGTCCTTCCCTAAAGTTCTATTTACGAAATTTTATCGAAATCGGTTTAGTAGTTTAAGCGTGACAGCGTACACTTCAGTGACTTGGAATTATAACTTAAATAGTGTACCAAACGCGACCATATCGGTAAAAGCGATCTCTTCCAACCAAACAATCAAAATCAACTGCTTTATTTAAACCCAGTAATATTTGTTACTCGAACGAAATAATTCTAAAATTAAAACCATGATTAGTAGATTGAGTTTTTAAATATTATAACCTGTTATTATAATAAAAAAAATAGTTTGTAACAGATGGAAAATTCTGACCTGAAGATGTTTTTCCCGTTATTATCCTTGTGATATTTAAACTATTTAGTTATGTGAGTTTATTATATTAATGACTTACTTGTTTTGGATTATAAACGCGTAATTGTTGTTAATTGGATTCGTCACATTGAAATATTTTAAAATTATAAATCAATGGAAGAGTCAAATCTGCTGTAATGTTACAATAGGTCAGAACTATTAGCGTAACAGCAACTTATAGCACATAGAACTTACAGTGAGTTCTATATTGTAAAATACAAATTAAGTTGACAGTTGACAGAAACACATCATCATATGTATTTAGAATAACATTTTCGGCAAATGATAACAAAATTAATACGATTTTTCACAGACATTAAAAATATGAGAGCACATATAATACATAATTCGGAGTTAAACTGTTATAAATAATGTAAACCGCATTAAATATATTTTTAGTCATCCGTAAATAAATATGACATATTTATGTTACTTCTTTATAATAGCTCTGTACATTTGTACTGTGGCTTCGCAGTTTAAGTGTCGGCGGGTCGCGTCGCCCACGCGGCGAGTCTGTAAATCACCGAACGAAGCGGCTTGCTTCGTACAATCTATGCAAATAGCGACTTAAACTTATTGCTCTCACCTCTACCTTTCCAAATGCATACTAAACAGCGCCAAACTACGCCTTTGTTCCCGCTTTTCACTTAACAGATAAACGCTGGCTTACATCGAATTTAGTTACAAAATTACCCGTTACATTGTATCGCTTTGTATAATTTATTGACTACTGATAATAAATATGTTTATAGATATTTGATACTCAATACGTCGTTATGAAATATACACTCAGTACGTATTATCGAAAAGAAGTCGGGCTACTTTTTAATTATTATTTTGGTTTGTATTATAAGGCCAAATTTGATTGTTAGACCAATGAATGTCCGCTGTTAACGCGTTTATAAAGAAAAATTTGGCGCGTATTTAGGCTAATTAGCCTAAGAAATGCCAGGCTTTTTTTGGTGTGAGAGTCTCACGTGAAAGTTAAATATATTTCATTGTTGATAACTATGGTATTTCAATTAAGACACTGAAAGCAAAAAAAATACGATAAACTACATTCCTTGTAAGGTTTGGTTAGCCCTATACGTATCAATACTTCACTACTACTTTGAATAGAGGTTACACATAAGAAAATGTATTGTATACGATGAAGTTTGTCGTCTAAAGAGGTTTCATGTGTGACAATTTAAAAAAACAACGCAACCGATCCTCACCTGTTTATCAAGATCCACCTCCGATTCCCATGCTCTTCTTAGAATTAGACATAGAATGTAACCGGACTCTGTCCGCGTTCTTCCGCATAGATATATACGCATTGCGATCCAATTATATACAATACTAAGATATATAAAATGGTATGTAATTACTGTGAGAATCTTATGGTTATTCATGCAATTGTCGGAGAGCAGTTAATTTTATATAGGCTGTAATTACGGCTAACTACTTGTAATAATAACAATAATCTTTCGTTTTTTCTAACATTGATATTACACAGGTCTTAAGTCATATTTGAACATATATAAGTACTAAGACGGTACAATTTAATAAATTTCCAGTTACCGTTTACCAAGACAAACCAGATTGTTATCTAGGTGTTGGTCAATGAACGCGAATTGTCCGCTACAATTGTCGGGCAGCTGGCCCTCAGGGACCACGACCGTTAGTGCTAATTGCTATTATTTTATGGCCCTTCATGACACATCCTTCGCATGACATCATTTGCTTTATGGGCGAGAGATGATAAGCAAGAGGATTGATATCTCTCAAACTCCAATTATCTTTATACAAGTAGGTCTTTATAAAGACACTTTTGAATTATTATTTTATACATTACCACCGGTTCGGAAGGCAGTTATTTATAGAGAAGAGATGGAAAGATATTCGAAAGCTGCTGTTTTAAAGTATTGTTAGGCTACTCAAGAATTTAACTGTCTCGATACTGAGGTATTGCTGACACATTCCAAGGATGTTTGTCCTCTAAATATTTTTTTTAATGCGGGATAGAAGTAATAATATAAAACACATTTAACTCAGACTACCGAGTTTAAACTAATAAGATAATATTGTCGCAATAATAATAGTGATTAAACAAATGCATAAAAATGCAAACTTATTACTTTATGTAAGTTAAGTTTAAGAATTTTAATGTGCGATTCTAAATTAAAGCCTAAATTCAATCTAGTACAAGTAACAATTTAACGACTGTCTTGAGTTACCTTAAGACGCCCACAATCCAAATTACAAGTATGAAATTCAAATGACTTTCACTATTCTATACAGGTTAATCATAAAGCCACCTACGTTATATCGGTGCTATATGGCTTAACCGATTTCAAAGCACTCAAGACGCAAACTTGTTGCACTAAGAGCATACTCATAAACTAAGTTAAGCCCTCGTCGGCTTCTCTGCAGTTCGAATTAATTCGATTATCAGCGCACCTACATCTCTAAAGCACTCAGATTCCCTTCATTATATATACCGGTAACAATAATGAAACTAGGTGTACCGGCTTTGCTTAATTGGATTACGGCCATGTGCTCCAGTAATTACATGTCTGTACGATATTACATCCTTAGTCATATTATGTGCTTAACGTGCCTGCTAACTATATAAAAAGCTGTAATTAAACATGTAAAATTAACCTTTAAAACATCAAATATATTTGCGTTGTTCTTTAAAGAAATAGCTATCAATGATTTCAATAAATTACTAGAAGATATTTGCAAGTAAAACACCTATACAATCATAGTTTATGGATATAAAGTAAATGAATAGATAACATTGTTTTACAACTATCACTACAATATTTGTAACCTGCAAAAACCGTATCGAATATTTTAATGGCAAGGCATAAACAAATGTGTGACTATTGAAAATATTTTACAATAATAAAATATGACGATTAAAGGATCCTACAAGGCTGAAGTCGTCTTGAAACATCTCCATGTTTACATGACAGATTAAATATATGCGCTGTCATTAAAGCAGGTAGTGATCAATAAATCTAATTAATAATCTAATACGGGCTATTTATGTCGGACGTGTAGAAGTGCAGTGTAATGTCCTGGCGTGGCTTTAACTATGTCAATTATATGGTTTCTATAAGGTAAAATATACACAATTGCCTTTTATGTCTGGAAAACGTGATCGGACAGCGCCGGTTTGTGTTTCAATTATATGAATTGAAAACATTTTATTTTTAACTTTTCATTTGAAATTAGAAATGATTATGGGTGACTACAAGTCGTGTTTATAAGCTACTATGTGATTTCAATTGTAAAGAGTTATGATATTTATTATTTTATTATATAGTCATCTTCTATAATGCTATTTGTATTATTAATCAAAAGTATAATTATCCGATTAGATATTCATTAAGTATAATTTACTTTCAGTAAGTGTTAAGTATTCGAGTCGATTGTCACTGGAAGTTGGTCATGAATTCATTGTTTTTAAGACACAGTGTGATATTGAACCACGAAGAAAAGGGTTCAGATCACGTATAGACAACGGCACAGGAATATTAAAGTTCAAACATTCAATGGGTCGAGTTTTTGGAATTCTATACATATTTATGCAATGAATGCATAAGAAGTTTGAAAATTGTAAGGCTAATATTGTTTAAGTCTTGATTATCGATAATTGTCACGAATAATGATGTAAGGAATGCTTTGATATTTTTAATATTTAGAGCATATCTTGAAGCAAATATCATTAAAAATATCAGTACTTTATATTTTAATACAATAAAGTGGGGTTCCTTAATTTGATAATTATAGCAGATCTCAGAAATACCATTAGCTAGGTTTAAATCATTTCTTTTAGAAATATATTAGATAAATTAATTTTAAAGATATTTTCCACGGAAATCATTTTAATTAGAAAAGTGTTTTACCCGCTCGGGAGGCATCCATTGCTGGCCGTGGTTCGTTTCCGAACTGGTCATTCCCATTCCGCGATCACCCTAAATAATCGTTTTCTTAACTGCATCAGAATGTGACATTTTTATGACAGGTTCAGGACTAATAAAATAAGCGGCTGAAAGTAAAGTGTTAACTTCTATGTATGTTTTTTTTGTGGAAATAAATATCTCTCTCTCTCTAATAAAAACGTGTAATTATCGATCAATTACCAATATTCATTGGGAAAAGAGTGGACCTAGATAATCAATGTAGTGTGTCCGTGGTGCTCCGCTATCGTATCGCTTACGTCAGGCGCGTCCACCGTAACGATTCAAGATGTTTCTACTGTTCAGTAACTCTGTATGTAAGAGTTAATTAATGTTTTATAGCTTGCTTAATTTCGTGTTAATGGTTTTTTATTTGTGAGAGATCTTTCACGCTCTACGCGTTACGCGCAGCTTCTTAAATTTCATTGAGTTGACCGTTTTGAATTGAAAGGCTGCAACTGGGTATTTCGAGAAACTAACCTTACATTTTTTTCACTTTAATGTGTTTTTGTTGTAATGTATTTTTCTAAACATAGTCTAGCACATCTAAGTCTGCTAACAAATGATAATCAGAAATGTTATCTATTATCTATTTATTAATTTTATTTATCTATTTCACAAAGATTCGTATTAACATTAATAATGTGCCTGTTGATGTAGCATATTCCTTGTCATATTGTTATCTCTTCTTCGTAATCATAATAAATTGAATTTTTTCCTTGTTTCTGTTATGTTAAAGTATCCTTTTTTATTCTTTGCACCTCTTGCATCTGTTCAAATTTATTATTATTCTATCATTTTGTAGGTTGCTTGGAAGTGATTGCTTATTAGCGTCAAGGTCGCCCGTTGTCTTTTAGGGTCTTAAAACGCCAAAAGTTTGATACATCTTTCTATTGAGTTCTGAACTACGAACAGAACAATTGTGGCAATAAGCGCTCGTTTTAGTCTAACTCACTTTTCTTATTTGAACTGTATCGCGCTGACGCCTCCATTTACCAAACTGATCTTTCCATCCGTCATACAAAACATTGATAAAAGAATTCATTCGCATATCGTTTTATAGTATTAAGTTATTCGTATTAATTGTATGTACCGATAAACCAATTAAATGTTTTATTATATTAAAAACCTTTTCTCTAAAAAAACTTTGTTTCACCGTTAAATATTATTTCGAGACTCTTTATTAAATTTATATACATTAATTCAATGCACGTATGTTTTAGCTTAACGTTTCTTATGAGCTAATCGAAATTCCAATAATTGCTTCAATCGGTTATTAATAGTTCCTATGATCGCTTTGAATTATGTTCTATATATATTTGGTATTCAAGCTGGGTCTCTGTTCAATACACATTTTTAATTCGTGGTATTATATTGTTAGTGTTACTTAGTTTAAAACTTAAATGTCGATAATTTTAATTAATTATTTTTTTACATATCTAAAAGTGTAGATATTTAAAAACAGGCTAAGCATTGTAAAAGTTAATGTCTAACAAGTTGTCTATCAGTTGACAATTTTATTTAAATAAACTCTTTATTATAGATAAACAAACAAATACAGGATATATGGTAGATGCACAATGCATGACATATTTTCAGTTACTTGTTTTTCTCAACCGATTTATATTGGGTTTTCATATTTCATCCTGAATTTAGTTTTTTTTAGGATAATGTCGTAATAAAACTTTTCTCAAATCGACAACATGTTTAGGAGTAGCTTTAGGTAAATTTCTATATTTAAATCAGTTCAATAGTCTTATTAATTATCCCTATATAATCCAATACGAAATTACTGAAATTGTTCATAATGGCGCGTTTAAAATTCAAGGCTCTAACTTGTTCGTATCTTTCAATCGGTCATTGACCAATCTCATAAAATTCACTTTGTTACACTCGATTTGGTCTATTGGAAGCCAATTGCTTCGATTTAGCGCAAAGTGTTTTTAGAATTCGATTTTTAAATTCGAAAAGTGAAGCGTGTGAAAATGTATGCTATATGAGAACGATGTAGTTATATTGTTTATTACTTTGGTAAGTCGAGTCGACTATTGAAGTGCAATCCGAGTCTGCATTCGCAGCTGGATGACATGATTCATTTAGATCTAGAATGTATACGTTTCTAGACTTTCGCCTATACACATTGAGTCGCTTTTTGTTAGGACAGATACAGCTTTGTGCGTCTTGGCAGGAGTAACCGTGAGTCAGACGCGCTCCCATGATTATCGTATTTGAAAAATTGGCAGTGTCCACAAAAAAATGGGAAGCGTTAGGGATCAGATTTCTCGAATGGCTCATTAGAATCGGTATAAAGGAACCGATTTTTTTTTAAATTACGTCCGCCATTCACACGTGCGTGTTATATTATTTTAAAGAACGAAATTAATCACATTTATGAAAAAAAAATATTTTATTAATTTTAATAATATTATTCTGGCTCAAACAGTCGACTACTGAACATGTTCTTAGGTAATAAATTAAAGAATTACAAATAGTGCCGAAACGAAATTAAAAAAGCTTGAAAACTGTTAGTAATGGGTTAAACGTAAGTATGTATGTAGTAACTATGTGTATCTATGTGCATACAAGGATAATATAGCACTTTATAGCTTATGTTATTGATATCTCGCTGACGTCCAATTCTCGATACACGTGCGTATTGTGCAGTAGGCCATAGTATTCACGGCTTTGTTACAAGTTAGTAAACATTCACTCAGATAAACATCTTCATACGAGTACACGCTTCTAACGAATGATAATTGATATTTTTTATAAATAAAAGGCTGGCATCCGTTAACAGCCCAGCATAACACTTTTACATAGTACTTTAGATATTTTTTTATTATTTTGACGATGAAAAAGTTTGGGAATGAATTTACTCCAGCTTGCTTTAAAAAGTGTACTGGGATCATTACCAAAAAATATCTATATATAAATATATATTACCAGCTTTTTAGCTTGGTTGCAAACAGGCGTAGAAGCGTTTAGATTTAAGATGTTTCTAATTGTACCTCGCTGAATAAAGAGATTTTGACTTAGACTATATGGTATCATAATTTTGTACGCTATGATTGAATTTATTACTATGTAAATAAATCGATGTTCAAATGCTGTTTGTATAGTTGATGAGAATGTCATGTTTGGTTTGATGCTTAGAATCTTATGTTGGATAGTTAATTTGGTCTATTGTTGCTAGTCACGACCACACCTAGTATTAATTAATGATCTACTATTTGTCGAAATGTCATATCTACCCTCTGCCCCGATGTGGGGTCTGAGGATACTAGTAAGTACGTATTAGTCGAGGCCTGTGCATATTATTCAGACCTGATTGTAAAATAATTGAAAATTTTGAACATAGTATCATTGACTATTTATGTAATTAATAACGTAATTAATTAATAATTCTATTATAATGACTGAATAGTCATTATAATAGAATATGTGTAATGAGATAAATAGATAAATATTAAAAAAAACTTATGAAACTAATATAAGTACGATTTTTTACTCAAACAATCAAAACTTTGCACAAAACACGAAATAAAAAACACAACTAGATAGATTATATTATTGAGTGGCAATTCTCTTCAAATAAACATTACGAAAAATATCCTCAGTCTGTCGTATGTCAAGATGGAAATTCATTTAACAGAAACATTGATTTTTTGATTGTTAAAAACAACCCCTTCATAGCCGGGAGCGTTCCGAACATATTGGTTACTGGGAGAATTAGATCGCCATATTAGGGAATAGACCGAACAGTTATGCTGTTGAATAATGAATAGAGTGGGGTTCCCATTCAAGTCACGTGCGTTATTGATTTGCTTTTAGCTGTTATTTCAACGGTATTAAACGCATTTTCATTATAGAGTAACCTTTAAAAAAGAAAACCCAATCGGAGTTATCGTATAACAGAAACGTATAAAAACTTCTGTCAAATTTCTGATTATCTATTTATACTGCAATGAAATATAAACACGTGATTAAGTATGTACATCAAAACCATGGTTCACGGCTACGTCTGTGTAGTATAGAGCTCTTTGTCTGTTAAAAAAGTACTCGGGTTTTAATAGAGCTTAGAAAGAAATAGGAAAACCATAACAAAAAAATCTAATGAATTCACCTATAACAAAGAAACCCATAAAAAATAATTATTTACCAATAACAAAAGACTTAGAATATTATTACATTAAGTACCGCTAAGCAAATAAAAACTCATTTATATAGGTTAATATTATTTATTGGTAACCGGAGTACAAGCATGTTTTACACGTTAATAGTCAACAAAACATAATTAAAATTATATTAACAATCTAGATATTAGTGAACAATCAGCGGTCCCTTGTTATATGAAAGCGTGTACAAACCGCACGGCCGATTCGAGCGTTGAACGGTCAACCGAAAATTAATTAACATACTTTGGTGAGCGGGACAGGTGACCACCCACCGACGTACGTGTACTTCCATTTCCCCCCCCCCCCCATATTGGCCATTTTTGTTAATTCACTGAAGGGTATTTGATGACGGCGTTTTCACCATGTATGTAGATTGTAGAATAAGGATTACTAGTTAGTAATAGGCTCTAACGATTGTCGTGAAGCCAAGGCGGGCATTTGTTAAGTGATTTGTTTCCACTTAGTATTTTCTATATGCGAGATGTCATGCTAAATTATTATATATGCTTGAGTTCCTTTTATACCATAGATATGCCAAGTATTTTGGCAAAAAAGGCATTTTTTTAAAAAACATAGAAGCACTAGAAAACGATGTATACATTAGATGCCTGTCATGGATCAACTGTGTTCTGAAGACATGCGATGCTGATCCATTTAGTGATAGTCTCCATGTCTTCAGACGAAAATTGTTGCAGACCTTGTTTCGCCAATAGACTTCAATTTAAGAACGTTAATTTATGTGTGTGTGTGTAGAGTTTTCTTTATTTTTTATTTTATATATAATTGTTTAGTTGTTTTTTTTAAATAGTTAATTGTATGCATTGTATACCTGTAATGCTGTGCATTCCTATAATTTATACACATACATGTCTTGTGTTTTTTTTTGTAATTTTGTTCGGGTTATGTTTGTATGTGTGTTGTTGGTGTGCCTTATTAAATAAATAATTAAAATCTATACAAAACTGTTAAATTAATGGTTTATTCTACAATAGTTCTTGTGCTCATTCAAAAACAAGTAGCTTGTTACTTTAATGGAGGATGATATTGTCAAAACGTACTAAAAGCAATAAATATATTTATTTCTTTTTAATTTTTTTAAGAGCTAAAATTAATACTCCACAGGGTGGCATAGGAAAAAATTTATATGAATTTTTCAAACCTTGACCTATTTTCTTTGTAATGTCGGCCTTGTACGACCAAATAAGGTTTTACAATAAAACGCTAGTTTTAAAATTATAATTATGGTCAAACAACTTTAACGAACAAAGGAGAGCGAGATTTTTCAACCAGTTAAACATTTTCGCAACAAAAGTAAATTAAGTTATTACTTTCTAGATGTTAAATTGATTATTTATATATAGAATTGAATGTTGCCAATTTAAATTACCAATTTTAGACTTAAGGTCTTATCTGTTGTGCAATTGAGTTATGCAATGTTTTGTGTGCTTTAAAAAAAATTTAAAAAAATACCGTTCCTTTATTAGTGTCCGATCAATATATATTTTTTCAAGACGTAATTTATTACTTAGATAAATTTAAGTGAGCGTTCTTACCACGTACCACCACGCTATAGAACCAGCTGTCCGCCACGGTATTTCCGTATCGTCTCACGGTATATCTAATACAAAGAAAAGAGGATAATAATTTTTAAAAGGCGCATGAGGTCCAAACGTGAGTGTGGACGGCCTTTATGACATCACAAAGGCCGTCTCCTAAGCTAATCTAAAAACCAATAGTAAACATCTCAATACATTTAACATTTGTGTTATATTCTCATATTTAATGTATGTTGTGTTGTGTTTCTGTATACATCACATGCACTATGCACTACTCTAATTGTATTGTTAAGTATTCTTTTATCGTGTGGGTTGTCTGGAAGAGATCGCTTATTAGCGATAAGGCCGCTCGTTGCTTTATATGTACAAACATCTATTTAATTCTACTGTTCAAGTGCAATAAAGTGTAAACAAATACTTTGTTCTCAGCAGAAATTTTCATAGTACTTTTTGGGGCAAAAAGTTAAGCCTGTCAAAAACCACTTTGCCAATATTAAAACGCACCTGCAAATCCTTTCACGTGACAAACTCATTGAAAACATGAACGGTGGACATTGTTAGTAGCAGACCGAATTTTGAGCTTTTATTGAGTAATAAAAGTCTTTTATTAGCTTCTCTGTGTGGTTTTACTTGTGTTATTAAAAGTTTTTACATCGGTTTTTTTATAAAATTTTCAATTATCCTAGGCATAACATTGCGTGCATGCTTTATATTTAAAGTATCTATAACATAACGCCTTCCACAAAAGGACTGAATAAAAAGTATTTCCTTAGAATAAGGAATAAACCCGCTTCAATGTTGTTTGTTTATTTGTTTTGTTAAATAATATGTAAACATAAAAATAACATATTCCACGTGAACTTAATAAAAAAAGGTTTTCTAGAATTAGCACCTATTATCATAACTAGTTATATCAACAAGCCTTTATTGTGGCGGTGACCACCACAAACCACAACCTTTAATGTCAATGAACACATAATTACTGTAATGTGGAGTATTGTTTGCTCTTAACAGGTGTTTTGTGTTAGTTCTGTAAACCAATTTTTTTTAAACACGTATACGAGTACGTACGTGTATTTTCGTATAGTATGGTATTTTACTTGTCTCTACAAAAGTACCTTCAATAGAATAATAACTTTGTAATTTACATATTTATTTATTTATATAACACCAACCAAACACAACCAGAACAAAACTCTTGTAGTTTTGTTTTGACAAGCACCAAAACAATTATATACAAAAACTAAACACACCGAATTTACACGTGTAGCTATGGGAATCTAGGTCTGCAACATGTTGATGTTGTGACAACTGTATTTTGTGACAACTGACAACAGATTCAATATTTAATATAACGGGCGTCAATTAAACTATCAGTATACACGTAAGCTGGTATTTACAGTCGAGACTTAGTACCAAGTATGTCTCCCATATGCCAAATTCCATAGAGGTATGACCTATGAAAATACTTAGCGCTGACTTGGCAAGCTCGACTGTATATCTTACTTCTAAACTTACAACTATCATCAGGTGAAACAATTTAAGTTGCTTTTGGCTAAATATTAATATCCTTTTTTAGTCAATTAAAGGACAGTTTACAGTGCATGCAAACAAAAACCTGGAAATGTAGCGGTTTTTAAGTTTATTAAAAGCACATACGTCCTTCGTTAGAACACGCGATTTAGTGGAATGCATTTAATACCAAAGTACGGAATTATTCCGGTAATTTAGTGCCGTTTAGGTTATCGCGTGTGTCCGTAACGCTTTTTCACAGTTCTTATCAATCTACGCAATAAACATTGTTAGGGCGTAATTTTTCATAATACGTGTGTGTGTTAAAAATTCTTCGGATTCCAAGAACTCTGATAATAAGTTTAATTTGAATTTATTTAATGCTATTTGCATCAGAAAACCATTAGTTTGGTGGAAATATTCGCGTTTGGTACGGTTGGGTAAATCGTGAGGCAAGGGGCATAATATAAAATGGTTTTTTTATAATAATTTGTATAAATAAACTTTTTAGTTAAGATGCAAAAATGTGTATTTTTCAAGTTAAAATTGTTGCTTAATTAATTGCGTAACACATTGTATAAGTATAAATTTGTTAATTAAATAAATATAGGTACTTAAGTTTTGTTAAAGTATCTGATACTTCCACTGCATACTTCTAACGTAAAGACTCAACAAGTTTATATCAGTCAAAGGGATGGTTTTGTTGGCGACGACACAGAGTTTATAATTTCATCATTAAAACATATTATTAATATAAACTTGACGTTCAAGTAATCAACTTTCTACATAGAAAACCTAATTCAAAATATTGAATAGCTATTTCGGTCATTCAGATCTTTACAGGAATAGATATACTGGTCTAATACAATAAGCTCTGACTCATTGTGTCACAGGACTTATCAGCTTCACTAGCCATGGCGTTACCTTCTACGAACTAAATTTATTTAACTATGATCTCATAGAATTGAGTCCTTGATTATTAATTTACCAAGGTTATTAATTTAGGATTTCATTTACAATTATTATTCTATCTATTTTAAGTTTGAACTGTCGAAAATAATAAGTCTATTACAACATAGATTCTACTATTTTGCTAACAAAACTAGACTCTGATAATAAATACTAAACACTACGAGACTTTATTCGTATCTCGTATCTTCGTCGTATAACTTTCTCCCCTTCTGGAAGTAATGTCGGCCATTTACATAGCAAATAGTTAATATATTTTTTAATACTCAAATCATGGCTTGTGAACACTTGAGTACTTTAAAGATACTATCAAAATAAGCCCCTTGTAACATATCTTTAAATCTAAATTTATAAGGGTCCCAAACGCGCCCAGATCTTGAAAATTGTAAACACATGTAGAGAACTTTGTCTAGTAGCTTTCAAAGTGGTCAAATTAATAGTTTCGCCAATAGTAGATATAATTTAATAAAGAATATTCATCCGAATAAAATTCATAAGGGCACAAACCGACCCTCCGATTATTGGGGACACTTGTCATATCAGCATTCAGAAATTAGGGGACGATGCTTTATTATTTTAATTATTACACCGCCCTTTGTCAGCCGCGTTCACGAATTACTCTCTCGATTGTACTAATTGAATGCACTCGAGCTCATAAGGCTCATAACTTTGCTTTGTATGTTTTAATAATTGCATTTCACGGGTTTCGCAAATTGATCCTACTACTAGTGATTATGTGAAACTAACTTAATAGTAAAATGTAAAGACTATCTATCATATTTAGTTTTTTTTTATTACCTATAGATTGTTAAGGCGAATACAGTTTATTATTTAGTCATAATCAAAATATATATACTATATATTCATTTGATTAAAATTGTATATAGTTGGTGCCGCGATATTAATTCTTAACATTACTGCAAAATGACAAAAATGTATTGAAATGTCTTAAATTGTTTCATATGTATAAAAATTCATACAAACGATCGGTTTTATACCGATGGTTATTCAATTATTGGATATTTTAATAGTTTTGTATAACAAAGAAATTAATATACATATATGTCTGCGCACATTGATTCAATGAATAAACTATACCATAAATGGTTATAATTGTAATTCTAACAATAATTTATTAAAGAAATATACAAACATGAGCAATACGTAATGTTACGAGTGGTTCCGTCAATAAGACCGTGGGAAACATATATGATTTATTTTTAATAAATCGATAGTTTAAAATCAAGAAAGTGAGTTGGCATAATGGTAATCTTGGATGCCCGGTATGTTCAAAATTTATATGACAAGCATATTTGTTTTTATATTTATTTATGAAGTGTATATATATGTAAAAACACCTATAATTTCATAAATCGTTTACCTTCGTAGAAATGTGTCTAATATTTATAAAACTAAATAGTTTCTCACGTCATCCACAATACGTTTGAGTAACAGCAGAAAAGCTTACTCGAAAGATTTTGAAGGATAACAACATTAAATTATTTCAATACATTTATAAAGAGTGAAAATAAACTTAGCAAAATGTGTAGGAAAATTTATCTTAAAAGAGTGGGACACGGCGCGCCTCGTCGCGAAGCTGCATACTTTTACTCTCTTCCCCGATCCGATCTTCATAACGAAATTCTTCGTTTTGATATTATATTTATATTGTTAACATTTCGTACCTGCATGTTTCTAACGGTAAATATGAAAATTTCAAGAATTCCTACGACCTCCAGAGGTCTTATTACAAAGCTTATTTACTTGGTATTAAGAAAATTTCGAATGAATAATTTTGTGCGTTTTCTTCGTTTATGAACGGTAATAAAAGTCTTAAAAAACTTTACATTTAATATATAGTTTTACATTAAGATTTTATATCGTACCAATTAAAATAACTTGGTTATTTTGATTGTGATATTTAAAGAATTTAAGTGGTTAATAAAGATCAACTGGTTTTCGACATTAAGATTCTCAAAGGTTCTCAATTTTCCTTATTCTATATTAATCTATATAATGTCTTTCATACATTTTCCATACAGTCTAGTTGGGGATAAGGATTGTAGGGCCTCGTATTCCAAAGACAGTGGTCCAATCGCTTTAGTAGTTTCATTATTGGTTTTTACTCCCTTCATTCCTTTGCCAATTTCGATAATGTATAAAACATTGTTCTAACATATATACTATTATTCGATTCGATCTAAAATGTGCTTCTAGTTTCAACCTACCTCAGCAGTCAACATTCATTATTAGTATGCCACAGTACGCTCCGAAGTTTACAATGTGCATCCGAATTTGTAAACACAGTTTGACGTCAAAACTGTTATATTCTACATCTGTACATTTCCGTTATTCATTAGGATAAATGTTTTTTTTATGTCTTAAATGGGTTTTTAACTTTGTTTTTTTTTTTTACAGCGAGCGGCGCGCTCGCGGCCGGCACCATTGCGTCCCCGTGGAGCGCGGCGGCCGGCGCGCCCGACACCAATGGCTCGGGCGGCGCCGACGCTAAGCACCTTGACGTGGGAGATGCCAGCGATGATGAAAAGGTGAGATATACAACACTTATATGTAAAGAAATGTAACAATAGTTTGTTCTTACTATAACGTAAATGTGTGTTCCTTCCATCGGTAGGAAAGTGTTTTTTTTTTTAATTTTTATTGTCAATATGTACTTATATTAACCCATGGTGGTGGTGCATGGTGTAATGTAACTCTTTAGAACCCTAGTTGGAGTTTCTTGCCAATTTCTTCTCGTCCGTTCTACGCCCGTAATGTTAAATGTAATTGTAGAGTCAAACTTTTTAAGTTTTTTTTGATGTAGGTACTATAAGAAAGTTACCTATGTTAATAAATATATTTTTGATTTATTGATGTAAATCTCTTAGTTTTAGTGTAGTCCAAGCATATTAACATCTATCTATACATAAAAATTAAAAGTCCCGCAAATAATTTGTGTTCAATACTAAAACTAACTGACTATAAGAAGAATTGTGAATCAGCTGTAAGACACATTAAATGTTTTATTGGTATTAATTCAACACGATGTAGCATGTTTTGTATACTTGTTTTCAGATCTTATATACGGGATGTTATTGTATTGTTTAACGCAATATATTATCGGCTATCGAGTGATTCTTAGTAGTTGAATCACCAATTTTCCTCGGACAGTTAAAGTGTTTTTATTCTCTAACGAACAGAGAACATTAATTTATATGACGCACGACACCAAATAGAATTAATACGTGGAATATGTTCTGAATCTATGAATGGAAAGACAAGAAAATGTTAATCAAAATATTATTAGATCTACGACATAACATTGAAGTATACAAAGTATATAAAAAAACAAATTCATAACATATTAAGTTCAATCTGTCAACTGGTTAATTATAAAACTTTTAATTATCTTAATGTTTAACGTAAATATACTGATACGAACGTCATGGTTACCTATAATCTGTGGTCACGTATGTTATAGCCTATCTATATAAATTAATAATATAAACAAAAGGATTGTTTTATTTACTTACGTGGTTCTTAACTGTGTATAATACTTGACAAGTATTCATGTTGCGTAGCAGTTAGAACACTCAAACCGAACTTGTCTGGTTGGTATATTAATATATTATCTAATAAATAACTTTTATTCACAGCAATATAAATAGTTGTTAACATCTGTTCAATGTAACAAAATAATATAAGAGATAAAGGGATTTTCCATATTTATTTATACTATGGCGTTTGAAGGTTACTATAATGAATCAGGAGTTTTCCGTTGAATGTTTATGGCGCTGAGATAGTTGACCTTATCGGTAACGCTTACTCGTAGGCTTTTTATGGGTTATATCACTCAACACTTAGCCACCGCGTTTTAGTAATGCAAAATTCATTTATATTAAATCTCACACAGCAACACCATTGCACACACTAATACACACACACACACACTTAAATGCTCGTTCTTCACATAATATACTCCACTTGTTCATGTATATATATATTTATTTTTTTCTGTTCGTGTTTTTTTTTGTTGTTATTGTTTTTTCTGATCTTAGATTCCATTTCCGGTGCTATGTTTTAACCTTATTTTGGCTTTATTTTTATTGTGTAAACTTTTTGTGATAAGCTGTATAGGTTTAAGAAATCAAAAATAAAATAAATGCACTATTATTTGCGATAATGCCGTACTGCCATAATAAAGCGTATGAATACATATACATATATAGTTATAATAAAATACAAAGATTTCATACTGTTTTGTATAACTCTTTAAAAAGCTATTCTATTATGTAACGGACTTAATGCATGCAAATTACAATGTGGATTCATTTGTAACGATTTTGTAATTTCGTTCTTGTTGTTTCCTTTCAAAACCTTGAACTTAAGTGTAGTATTCACATGCAAACTCAATGTTTTTAATTAATTTAAATCGTGATATATAAGATCATCTGAATAAACAATACATTTTTTGTATGTAAATGTGGTTCGGACTGACGGGGAAATAATGCAAGTGTTTTATTTCATATATATCAATAAAGTTGTAGTAAATAATCTCATGTTAAAAAGCGTGCTTCGCTACCGATTCTCAATACGTCCAATGGGAAAATAAAAGTGGTGCATTCGAACGAATGAGCGATTTTTTGCTTACTCAAAGGCTTAGACGCAACTGCTTACACGTCAATTGACAGATGGAATCTTTGTTAACAAGACGATTCAATCTTCTTCATTCATGTTTTATTCTAGAATAGTAAAATTCAACTGTAATACTATCAACATCTGGACTGACACTGGAGCATGATGCAATGTCGCTCTTAACAACGGGTCTGTAGAACAGACTTGGCGGAGACTTTCTGTCCAGTTCTCGTTCGCTCTACGCCTTTGGTTTCGGAACTGGCTGTATAAGTAATTAGACTTAACGTTTGTTTTAATTATTGAACGCTTTATTTGACAGATATATGTTTGATTTGATAATAACTTGTTGTACTTTAGGCCGAGTTTCTTAATATCAATATTAATGATTCCAGGATATGTCAGCGGCAGATGCGGAGGGAGTATGGAGTCCAGATATCGAGCAGAGCTTCCAAGAGGCACTGGCAATATACCCGCCTTGTGGAAGGCGGAAGATTATTCTATCGGATGAGGGCAAGATGTACGGTGAGTTCAAGCATGCTAGACGACCAGCACAAATAATGTGTACCAATGTTGGCGTAATGAATGTTGTTGTTTGACTTCATGAGAATTAAAGTTGGAGAACTGTCATATTTTGTTAACTCTTTGATAAGCAGGCTTTCATATTTAACTGTACAATATATACATATGTTCAACTTTTTAACAAAAAACATTTTTATTATTTATTTATATCTTCTCCACATAGAACTGTATTAGCGATAACTTGTGAACGGCAATAATTTTGGTATATCTAGAACTGCGAGGGTTCACAAATAAACCGGTCTCAGAAGATACCCACAGCAAACTCAGCTTTGTCAGTTTTTAAGGGTGATCACTGTTTTAAAAATGTCCTTATCACAGCATTAGGACGACTCATTCCGAAGATATCATTTAAATATACACACATGTTAAGCTCAACATTTTTTTCTTAATAAATTTTTTGAATTTATTAAGAGGTTAATTTGGTAGTTTATTGTAAAACCGCATACAACCCCGTGAATAAATTACTAATTTTATGGAGCTTTCTTATGGGAACAGCGAAACTATCTCATAGCCACGTCATATAGCAAACATCAGTCCAAAGGATACCCTTGATGCGTAAATATCTTATAAACCCTACAAATCCCTAAAAGGTCGGCAACGCACTCATGAGCCCCCAGGCACATGAGTGTCCATAGGCGACTTCACCTTTATGGTGGGCCTTCTGCTCGTTTGCCTCCTCTTCTATAAAAAAAAAACCTATGGTTTTGATATATCATAACCACATGTGTCGATATCAAGGTTTCCAAACAATGGATACGGCACGAGTGTCAAGACAAAAGGCATTGATGTGCCGACAAAGCTGTTTGCGCAATAGGATTCCACGGAAGCAAACCGACAATTATTATCTTCGTATCGGTTTCGTGGAAATCGTGTGTGCTGAGTCCGCGAAATATTTATATACATAAGTTAAAATTATACTTTTGTGTATAATCTGTGCTGTCACACTACTTGAAATAAATACATAAATTAAATAAACACAAAATATTCTGAATATTAACCTAACTAAAATAAGTAACTTAAAATAAAACATAACACAAAACTTAAAGAAATTTAAAAAGTTTGGTCCCTGTGGCAGGCAATGCTGGCGATGCTTACACGCTGAGCATGGAAAGCACCAGCTCTTGGATCACCGGTACTGACTACCAGGCGCCCATTTTATTCTTTAATAAGCGCCTGTGCACTTGCCCCCCATGGTCCAAAAGTCTCTACCCCAAATGGAAAAAAAGACATAGTTTGAGGAAAGACTTGTGTACTTTGACCTTTTTTCCGCCTGCTCTACAGCCGCGCTAGCTTTGAAGCTTGTGACAGGAAGGTTGGACGGTGCTAAAGTGTCCACACAAGTGGCATCCCAGACCATAGCCCTTCCCATACTCCATGGGATCAAAGTCATGATGATGGATGGTGCTTATATCACCATCAAAGCTCATACATGTATGTTTTAATCCGCGGATATATCATACGATCCGTAACGCATAATACAATATAATATAGTCAAAGGCACAGAGCCCATAATACTGCGAGTTTATAGACTTATACCTGATTAATTTCAAAGATACGATTATTATGGATAATATGGAAAATTGTTTACGGATGTCGCATTGATGTGACCTAATTTTCCTTAAAATCAGTTAATTGCTAAAGGAATCCTCTGAGACAAGAGGAATTTTTCCACGTTGCAATGTTAAGTAAGGGAGCTCGTTAAGGCGACGTGACGATCGCTCTTCACTTCCTACAGCAAATTAACAACCAGAACAAATCTTTTTTATATTCAACAGTTAATTATGTCAGCTTTTCTTTTGTGAGCGAGTGTTTCACAATGGAAAATTTAGGATATAACATTATTCAAACGTTTTCAGGGCTGAACGAAGTTTGGCGTCATATTGCGACATGCTTTAGATCCAACTACTACTTCTATATGTGGAATTCTGTGCGATTTTAAAAATTTGATATAAATATCCTCATCGCTCCTACACCAAGCAAAAATGTTGTATCTAATGTTGAACTAAACGTATAATATTTGCATATACATTAAATATCAAGAATTTTGTAAGGTTTGACCCAACCAAACGTCTCGATTGCGCTTGACTGCATGTGCTAGTATTTTAAACAAGCAAAAACTAATATCCAAAACCATGACATGTACACAAGCTACCCTCACTCAAATAAAATACGCATTTTCCCTTTTCTCCTACGTGCGTTGGGGTGTAATTGACGCGAGGCATTAAAGACCATTTCGCTGGACGTACATTAAGTCCTCCAGCATTATACCCGCTTTTAATTAAAGTACTGCCCCTAGACGGAATTGCTAAACAAATCTACCACAACGTGTCCACCTCAAGTGATTTAATAGACGGAAAGAAATGTGGCATTTAATTATTATTATTCAGGAAATTGTGGTTCAAATCCAATTAGAATGTGTCTTAATGTTTAATACATTATAATACAAATCTCTAACTTACAAGGGCTCAAGTTTATTTTCGTCCGTTTAATTAATTATCGGACTAAATAAGAGTGAAAATGTATTTAAAACATGAAAATAAATTCCTACAGACGATAATTTTATGACAAAATTATACAACAATTTTATTCGACCGATATTTTCGAGTAATGAAATAAAATCAAATCACGTCGCTATTGAATAAGTTAAATTTAAATATAGCATATAAAATTTGAATATTTTTTGGAAAATGAATTTTCCAAAATGCAGTTGTATTGTCAAGGCCAACGTAAGACGAACTTAATTGCGGGCGCTGGTCCAGACAATATATGAGAACATTACTCGCGGACGTGCTGGCCCGGCTTAATCTAGCATCGTCACGGGTCATCTAGGGCTGGTACTCACTAAACTACAAAAAGCCACATTAGAGCTGAACTATAGTCTCCAATACGAAGTATGCAAGTGGTTCTTGTAACAGATAATTAAGATATTAAAACTATGTGTTAACCATCTTTTTTTTAAACTCGTTTCTAACTCTTTTAAAAGTATAAATTAATAGCTTTAACAATACTTGTGATTTATATATAATCTAATAACTGATGATAAAATAATCAAGCCATTATTTAATTTGCATAGAATGCGACAACCCTAAATCCACCCCACAGTCCTTTCTCCGCACCCTCGAGACCTAATCTGAGCAAGCGTCTTCACGTCACTCCACTAAGGTCTACACATGTCAACGAATTTGTCCGTTCATTTTTATAGTCTTACCATTAGGGGACTCATTTTTAAAACAAGCCACAGGTCATCTGTATTAGTATCGTAAATGCGTATTAAGTGAAAAAGGACTGATATTAAAATGTGTAATTAAATTTACAATGTAAAGGCGAAATTAAAAATTGCTTTCACCTCGAAAGACTTAACATCCACCTTCACGACTAAACTAATTACTATGTAATTAAAAAGTATATCCGCCCCAAACAGCGAAACCTTTGAGGCTGAAACAGCATAGTTGCCGAAATATATTGTTACTGTATGACCGGAGATGCACGTGGTAATTTAGCCGGTGAAATGTTGCGGCTAGTTGTTGGAAACAGTTCGGTTCAAAGCGTGCATCGGTGCCGCTGCAGGCACGTTCGTGAGTTAAGACATTCAAAACCGCTCAATATCCTGGCTGTATGAAAGTTTCGTCGGCGCACGGCTTCACGTGGTCCGGGTGGAGGCCGGGGGAACACGGGAGGGCTAAACTATGCGAAGAATGCGCAATTAGTGAGCGAGCGAGCGTGTAAGGGGCCCGGCCGCGCTAGGCGGCGAACGCAGTAAGAAAATATAAAGAAGGGGCGGGCTCCGCGCCCGTTGTTTAGCGCCCCGCCCGCCCTGGGCATAACTCCCGATTGTCTCCCGAGAAATCCTCCTTAGAACCGTCTCAACTCAACCCTTTAAGGATTCAACTCGCATATCTTCTGTTTGGGTCAGCGTGAAATTCTGCCACGACGACAATGTTTCTGTCGCGCAGAGATCCATAATATATTTGGTGTGTTTAAAAAAAGTTGCTTTGCCGATGTAGCACCGGTTCTACTCCCATACAGTATCATTTATTAATGTAAAATAATACGCCTTTATAATAAGCTTTAATTGTTTTAAATCGTGTTTTTGTTTACGTTCAAGATGTTTGTGCCAATTGTTCAGTTTTTAAATAAGATAACTTCACATGTATACATCGTTGCTAGAAATATATTTGCGGTGAGGCTTTTAAAAGGTCACGGCTGATAGATAGAACGTTAATGTGTTTCTGATGGATCTTCGATAACTTCCCGCTTTAGAATAAATTATACACGAAATACGATTCGAAAACTGATCTTTATTGCAATGTAATACATCGATGATTATCGTGATTTAATTATTGGAGAGCGTACTCATTGATAAACTGTGATGATTCATACGTAGTTCTCGAAGTAACTGAATATTCATTTGCGGCCGCTGCGCTTCCCGTGCACGCACAATTTCATCCAAACCGACTCGCGAGAGCGTAGCGTTGGCACACGACCAAATTAGCCATCTAACGAACTAATAAATAATGATCACTTGTTTTTCTATTCGCTACGGAATAGAATCGTTCCGAGTTCATCCTGCACCTCGCTATTAATAGAGTCCACCACGTTTACGGGTGAAAGCACTCTGTTGCTGGATTCGCGTGATGTTTCTCGCGACACATCACACCCTGGCTTATTTATATTAACGAGATCTAATACAATAATTGACGAATATGAAACAGCTATTAATAGGTGTTTATGACATTTAACGAGCGTTATAATAGAGCTATATGTATCTACGCACGTTTGCCTCAACGAGCAGTCAAGGGGTTAATTAAATTCGCACCAGCCGTCTCTCGGCGGCATCGCATTCCCCGAATTCAATGAGATTTCAATTTACTTTGGCGATATCTACTCGCTATATGCACAAAATGAATACTTTATTGACACTATAACGCTTCGACACTTTATGTGGTCCTATTATTAGATCCAATAAAACTTATGGACCTGAGTAGGAAAAAATACAATATTTTGGACTCTTAATGAATGAATTAGATTAGGAAACAATGTGCTTTGTGTCTGGTTTTCCTTGGTTTTTATTTGAATATCAAAGAATACACAAGTGGTTGACACGTAATAAGGACGCGCTTTTAAAAATAAAACCACCAAATATCAGAAATAATTTATGAAATAAAGTTTGTTTATAAAACAAATTTCAACCCCTGCCAATCGTCCGCATTCCGACTCGGCTGCAGTTTCAATAATTGAAAATAGCTATTCAAAATATTTTGAAAATTGTTTCATAACGATCTCGGTTGGTGCTGCCTGCCCGTCGCATTGTTGCCTGTTGGGGCGCGTACACTTGTGTGTTCACTATTCAAAATATTTCGCGAGATATCTCAATTGCCACTTGTCGTGTTATTTATTTTTTGCTATTCTTTAAATATAGATTTATCAGAGCCTATACCAAAACTAGTATTTGGAAGCTATCATTTAACGAAGTGAAGTCATCATTAACATAATTGAATTCCACGTAAACTATTCTGTAAATACATTGACAATGAAAATAGTTATGTTTTAAATATATTACTTGGAAAATGTATCGCTAATTTTATTTTTCTCTCGATTACAGGAAGAAATGAACTTATAGCAAGATATATAAAATTAAGAACGGGTAAAACGCGCACAAGAAAACAAGTATCTTCACACATACAAGTTCTAGCCAGGCGGAAACTTCGAGAGATACAGGCCAAGCTTAAAGTGGTAAGTAGAAAAATTACCCAGAAATCTAAAAATAGACGAGCAGAAAACCTGGTTACCGGATTTAAACGCGTTTATATCAACCTGTTATTTCTACATCGTTCTAAAGTGTTTGACGTTTACTTCCTTAGTTCAATCATTTTAAAAGTTTTCTTACTTATCCTCATATACGTTTTAGGTTGTCATACATTAATATCTTCTAAATAATATAAAGCTTATTATATTTATTTATAATAGAATTGCAATAGCTGATATGTAGCAAGTTAAAAACTTGATAAATAATCTAGGACGGTGGTGTGATGAAAGAAAAGGCGATGCAGTCTATGAGCTCACTATCTAGCGCTCAAATAGTGGCGGGCTTGCCACACCCGGCGTACCATCACACGGTACATTTTTCAAGGCATGCCTTTGTGTTAATTCACACGAAACTAGCCTTTATTGTGTTGCTTCTATCTAGGCATGCTATGCACGCGAGGACAGACTTAAATAACATCGATTGGCTTTTAACTTATGCCCGTATTCCATAACAAACTCAAGCGTAGTTTCAAGACATGGCAAATATTTTTTTATAACATTGCATTGTTAAGGAATATAAAGCCTATCATTCAAGTCATCGTTAAAATCAAGTCCTTAGCGTAGTCGTACCTGAAAGCCTAACTCAATTGTATTAAGCTTCTGTTTACTCTATCAAATATGCTATTCACCTATGCTAAACTATTTTTGATTTGACAAAACTAACTACACTTAATGGAAAATATCTTTTATTGTATGGGGTGTACATGTTATAAAATACCCATTATGGACCACAATGGGTCTAAACATAGAAAACTAACGCCTACACTTTATTTTGGAACAGCATAGGTTCCCCACTATCTCCTCTTGGACATAAAATTAAACTTAACAAGTAAAATAAAAACATTCTTTTTTAATTTCCATGCCTAACAGTCATTCGAGCAACAATTTTTCGCGCTTATTTAAAAATATATTGTCGTTTTATTGGTATAACGAGCTTTTTTAATAAACTCATTGCTAAAACTTAATCAAATGTTGCAACCAAAAGAGTCTATACCAAACAGCACTGGTAGAATACGTGTAATATATGAACACTTGTAAACTTTGAATTTGAAAAATGGGTAGTTATCCAAATAAACACCTATGTTTAGCCCCAGTACATAACACAGGTAATTAATAATAGGAGCGGCCTCTAATCAACAATTTTCTTTCAACACAGACTATATTCTCTTATTGAATTCATATATAAAAATCCACTGCCAAGAGATTTTTGACAATCTATTGATTTGTTAATAACCACTACTTTGTTTATTTTTCCAGCAATTCTGGCAGCCCGGTCTACAAGCTGGGACGTCACAGGAGTAAGTACTCTGTGCATTATTCATATTATATTTTCATAGTCCAAAACCATTAAGTTTACCATTAGTACTGTGTCTATTTGAGACAGATTCCTAACAAAACAACTGTTACACCGTCTCTATGTGAAGTTTCAGATATTTGACAGTTCTTAAGCTGTGATTTTGACTTGAAATACTCATTACAATGCAGCCTTTACACAGTTGCATCAGCTTCGTACTTGTATATATCCGAAATGATACACAGAGAATAGTTACAAAATAAAATAATTAAAACATAATACTTAATTTAAAGTCTAAGGTTCGGAGGCAAACAACAGTCTGTGAAATGTATCAAAAAAACCAAACATGTACAGAAAATTATTATAAGTGGCAATTAATTAAACTGCTAATGATACTAAAGATCATCTGCCAACCTGTTTATACATTTTTTATCATAAACAAAAAAAGCCAGGTGATTCTTGTTGTGTCGTTGAGTCTGTTCGTACACCATTTATTAATTTTAATGTGATAAGTGTGAGATATGCTTTGCCTACAATACAATCAATGTTTATGTTTCTCCTTTCCAGTGTAAAACCTTTCCCCGGCGCGGGCTACAAGGGCGTCCCGGGTGTAGGCGGTGTTGTCCCGGGCGGGACGGATGTGGCTCCCCCCCCACCCTGGGAAGGAAGAGCCATAGCCACGCACAAACTGCGACTAGTGGAGTTTTCAGCTTTTGTAGAACACCCTAGAGATCCCGATACGGTGAGTTATCGTAACCTTTTATCGACCTGGGCATAGACAATACGGGCAAAGCTTTTTAACAGCAAAATATTTGAGTTGTTTTGTTCTACTTCGACTACTTCCAAGTAGTCATAACCTTTGTCTACGATTTTTTCTAATAAGAAACAACAATTAACGTTAGATAATTTTTATTGGTTTTTAATCATAGCCTTCCCTTTCGCGACAGTTATGTGAAGCTTGAAGAATCAGTCAAGGAAATCTCGTTTTTTTTAAATATGCTAAAGATAAGCAATGCCGTTGAGAACAAACACAGATGACAGACGAATTTGCAAAAATTAAAATATCTGATCTTTAATTTCAGTATCCCCCGAGCACGTCGCCGGCGCAGCATCTCTTTGTACATATAGGCGGTACTGTCACGTATGCGGATCCTTTATTAGAGGTAAAACAATATATCATTAATTTATTATACACTTGTTATTAAATTAATAAATAAAAATATGTGCCAAACAATGGACAACCGTTAGTAAATAACAAACAAATGGATTTTTTATTTTTTTTTATTTATGCCCCGGGTTAAATCCCCGGTATTTGGAGAGCGTAGGAGAAGGTATGCTAACCTTCTTCTTCCGATGTAGACAACTACATTAGCAGCCGCTGGGTGCCTGGTTGAGTGCGAAAGCGACCCCAGGGCCCTTTCAATGTGGTCTTGTAGGTTTACCCGAGGTGGTTTTAGTGGGTATTGCCCATATCGTCTCTGAAGAGTAGAGACACCAGCGTGGGTTGAGTCCCACATATCCCTTATCCTTTGGGACCAGGAAATGCGGAAATGCATTTCCACCTCGCAAAAAAAAATCCCCGGTATTATAAACATTTGTAAGGTGAGCATATTAGTTGGCTGTTGTCTGGTGTTACAAAGGCTTATTTGTCCCTTATGTTCTAACAACACAATATAATAAGTAAATGTAAGTGACATACCATTCATTTATAATATTAATTATTAAATAAACACAAAACATTCTTAGTATTAACCTAACTAATATACTCAAACTCAAAATATCTTTATTCAAGTAGGTTTTTATAAAGACACTTTTGAATCGTCATTAACACTACCACCGGCTCGGAAGGCATCTACCGAGAAGAACCGAGTTTCTTACTCGACATCTCTTTTAAAATAAACAATTAATACAAAATTGTGCTACTGACAATTAAAATAACAAAGCATTGTAAGGCTACTCAAGAATTGAACTGTCCCGATGCTGAGCCAATTGCCGACACATTAAAGGGATCTATTAGTAACTTCAAATATAACAAAACACAAAACTAACAAAAAATTAAAAAGTTTCTGTGGCAGAGTACCCACAATGCTGGCGGCATTTCCTCGCTGTATCGCGATGCTTATACGCTGAGCAAGGAAAGCACCACTTCTTGGATGAGATATACGTTTCTTATTAGTCCCAATTAAAGCTAAATTTTTAAATTACTTGTCCGTATAGATTTGACATTTCATTAAAAATCCTAATGTATATAAAATGATCTCTTCTAGATAGGCTATCCATCTATCTTTAGAAGTGTAGAAATGTCGAACAATTGACAGAATACAAAAAAAAATTATCAGCCAATATTCCTCATATATATGTCAATGTGGTGCTATATTCTAAACATCATTTGACACAGTAGGCGTATTAAATGTAACGGCCACATAATATCACTTCAATCACACTGTTAATAAAACGAGCTAACAGTTCTAATCTTGGAGGAGAGTTAGACGACGACCCACTGAGTCTTGGTACAACGTCCACCATCTAGCAAGGCTCCGTTGTAGCACGAACAAAACGACGATATAACAGTGTTGCCAATAAATATCGTGCTTCTTTCTATGTAATAACTAATGACTGTCTCCGTTATATATATATATATATATATCCCTTAAGCGAGGAAAGTACCAGCTTGGTTCTCATTTAAAGTCTTAATCGAAAACGTTATATGAATCCTTTTTATTATATTTAAATTGTGGCTTAAATATTTAATATTATATTTCCGAACCAATACGATTTAGGATTCTTCAAGAGCGTACCACTGCCTACAAGGCCGGCAACGCACTCACGAGCTCCCAGCCACCTGTCTATGGGTGTCGACTTCACCTTATATATATATATATATGTATATATATATATGTCAAAAAATTTGTAAGATTAACAGTCTTTAGCACACTCACAAGTGTAACAAATTTGCAATTGCAAATTGCAAATCTCGACAGGCGACTTCACATTTAACCGCAAAAGTAAGCCCTCCTCGGCTGTAAAATCTCCTTTTTAAAACACAGACTACAACAAGCCACCTTGCCTTAATTTGATCACTCAATAAACAAAGTCAATACAACAACTGATCAACTAAATATAGTATTGCCATCCTCAAATAGATGTATTAACATTAAAATCGATAATTATTTCTTAAAAATTTTGTCTCAAGTTCCCATTTAATTGTCTTATGTGTTATCTAAAGGGGACAGATATAATAAAATAAACGTCCTCCCCTAGATAAGTATATACTAACCGCTTATTATTCGTTTTCCAGTCAGTGGACGTGCAGCAAATAAACGACAAATTCCCGGAGAAGAAGGGCGGCTTGAAGGAGCTGTACGAGAAGGGGCCGCGCAACGCGTTCTTCCTTGTTAAGTTTTGGGCGGACCTCAATTCTAACAACCTCGACGACCCGGCAGCCTTCTACGGCGTCACTAGTGTGTGAGTGCCTTTTTTCTTTTATAAAAGAAGTGCCAAACGAGCAGGCATAAAGGTGAAGTCGACGCCCATAGACACGTGGCTGGGAGCTCGTGAGTGCGTTGCCGGCCTTTTAGGCAGTGGTACGCTCTTGAAGAATCCTAAATCGTATTGGTTCGGAAATATAATATTAAATATTTAAGCCACAATTTAAATATAATAAAAAGGATTCATATAACGTTTTCGATTAAGACTTTAAATGAGAACCAAGCTGGTACTTTCCTCGCTTAAGGGATACAAGAAAATGTCGCTGGCATTATGGGTACTCTGCCACTGCAAACTTTTTGAATTTACTTAGTTTAGTTTGTTTATTTCACATTAGTTTATTATTGAGACAATCAAATTGATTCATAAAAACTAAATCAGTCTAATAAACTCGAGCTATATAGCAATCAATCTATATAGCAAAAAAGACAGAACGTGTGTAAACTTCATTCGTCGAAGCAAATATTTTAGCTTATACATTTGTCTATTCAATAATCCAACTATAAGATAATAAAAACTAAAACAAAGTTAAATTTGAAATGTGTAGTCCTTGTGGCCTCTTAATTCTGTAATAACGCTTGTACACTTGTACCCGAAGGTCCAAGAGTCTCCAAAAAAAAAAACAATATTCGAGCAAAGACTCTTGTACTTTTATTGGTTTCCGTCTGCCCTGCGGCTGCTCCAACTTTTGATGCTTGTCCATGGTGGCTGGGACGGGCACCACGTGTACTTAAATTCAGGAAATCAAAAATCGCTTTCAAATAATAATTATTAATTGATTATACTCATCAAATGATAGAAAATGTTAAATCTAAAGAAATATTTTCCAAGGCTTATATGTTCTATAAATCTTATTCTTGTGTTCAGGTACGAGAGCAATGAGAACATGACGATAACGTGCAGTACCAAAGTCTGTTCGTTCGGGAAGCAAGTGGTGGAGAAGGTGGAGACTGAATACGCCCGGTTTGAAGGCGGACGATACGTATACCGTATACACCGGTCGCCCATGTGCGAGTACATGGTTAATTTTATACACAAACTGAAACATTTACCTGAGAAATATATGATGAATAGTGTCTTGGAGAACTTTACAATACTACAGGTGATTTGATTTGTTATTACATTTTCTCATAATTAATAAGTCGGATGCTTGTATAAGTATATACATATATATAAGTGTCCAAAATGAAATATATATTATATATATACAAATAACGATTTTGGTCAACCTGGATTGGACATAGGCCTTAAACCGATATAAGGCCCTCTTCAACTTTAACTGAGGGGTATAGAAGCAGAAGCGCTTTAGTCCAAAAAATGCGTAAACCGAGTAATCTGCAAATTTGTAATACTTCGTAATTAAGGATATTTTTTTACCACAAACCGATATTGGTACATGCATTACATTATCATTATAACACAACTCAAAATAAACGAAATAATAGTTAATCACTTGTAATTTGAGAAAAAGTTAAGGACTGATGTGCTTTTGCATAATAATACAAAAACAGTAAGACAATATGCATCACCCCAAGCGCTTCAGGAATTAATGTTTAACCTCGTTGGACACTGAGCCTTGCCCTAAGATGACAAACAAAAGATAGAAAGAGATAGACTATATTTTGTTTGTTCGGTCGTCGATGACCGACATTGTTCGTCTCCTTTGGTTGAACGAAGTATAGCCTTTTGATGTACTTGTGTTTGTGGCCAATGGCATAGTGCCGTGGTCTCTGATTAAAGCCTTATTTAGGGGAAATCCTTTTCGGACTATTGCGCCTGGGCCGTGACTCAGATCCTACACCAAAACCCCTCTGCCCCATTCAGTCGCATATTAATGGTGTTAACAAATCTTTATTGCCTTAAATATGATTTCCAGGTGGTATCAAATCGAGATACGCAAGAGACATTACTGTGCGCGGCGTTCGTCTTCGAAGTGTCGAATAGCGAGCACGGCGCGCAACATCATATCTACAGGCTGGTCAAAGACTGAACTCAAAGGTCCCCAACTCATAGACAACAAAATTATCGAGCAATAAATTCTTGCTTGTATAATCTGTAGTTAACTTGTCAATCGCTTATCACGTGGATATTAATTTTGTGAAACAACCAGATGCTAGATTTCTAGTTTAAATTCTTTTTTATATATATATATCTCAAACTCAATGCGAAAAATCGGCGGGTTCGATTATGACAAGGGATTTTCAGTATTTTTATATATTTGTGTATGAGATTGTATGCGGGTTATTGTTTCACTTCAAACCTGCTAATGACAAAAATACTCATTTTTTTTTATGTATCACCGATGATAAATCACGCATATTTTTGTAAAAAAAAAAAAAGGAAAAATATTGTCTATTCTCAAAAAAGCGACTGTAATCTATGGGATTCTCGTGTAAATTGTCAATGGCTTCATAGACAATGTTTCGGTGGGTAGACGTACCCGCACGAAAGATTCGTGTATCAGTGATTGTATATTATAAATGAAATACACACAGTGCCTCTAATAATTATGTTACATTAACATAAATTACTTGAGCGTTTTTAATTTTTTCACTATTCACATGTGTAGTGAGAACGTTAAAACATAGTGTAGGACATAATAGTGCGGTTAAGTGTAGCTTAAGAAAAACAATTTATTCACCGAGGGTGCAGTTTCTTTTGCTATATATTCTTGTAAATGCTATATTCCAGAGAAATTTTATACACTTCTTTTTTTTTTTAAAACGAGCATACTTCAACGGCGAAGTATCTTTGATCTGTCAAAAACTGACAGATCTTAACTGGCACTGGCAGTACTTTAGTTTTGGCGGGAAGCCGCCATCTTTTGCCACTTGTAAATATTGTTGACATCGTATACATATAAGTATGTTTCAAACTGTACATATATAATTAAATATTTTCTTAATCACATTTGGTGTGACAATAACGATCGGTTTCACTTATGGCAGCTAAATAAATTTCGGTTTATATTTGATGAATTTTTTTATGTGGAAAGTTAAGGTAACAACTAGCGTCAACGCGTCACCAACAACTAATTATATGTAATATATCTATAATAGTATAAATGTATGTTCAAACGCATAAACTACTCAACCGATTTCGATGAAATTTGGCTTAACTTTTTTTTGCATAATACATATGTATCTCGAAATTTTGCATTCCTTCAATATCCAGCCAAATTGAGTCTGTTTTTAGCGTTTATTATAACCTGTAGGTTTTGTTAAAAAGCTGTCAAAAACATAGTCTTGTGTTAGTGTGTTACCTTAACAAGCTTACTTTATTACGTCTGCTATAATAAATGAAAAGTTAAGTACAATTCTATTGGCTCACGACTAAATGGAGCTAATCGGGAGAACTCAGTTTAATAACACTCTGTCCATGACCAATAGTTAAAGCTCTGTATTGAAAACAGACTACTTTCGTTATAATCAGTATTCCGCTGCTCTGTGGTGATTTGACACAGTTGTCACATGCATGTATTGAAAGAAAAAAAGGCGCGAAATGGTGGCTCAGTGCAATCAAAATTGTGCATTACGTCCGATGGAGCCGTACGTGGCAATGATTTGATCTCTCTTTTAGTCAAATATCGCGTCGTATGCGCACTTAAGTTAAACATCGGTTGCTGTGCATCTGTGATCTGTGCGGCGATCTGTCAAAAACGGATTGTCTATGGACACGTCATCGTTAGGTTAGGTACGACACGCGATAGGAAATTGTATTAAGTGAATTTTTGTATTTATTTCATAGATTTATATTAGGTAATTTGTAAAGATAGATAGACGGAGTTTTCTTCATTGTGTGGCGGTGGTCGTACGCGAACTTTTTAGTACTTAAGCGCTTGACTTTTCTTTACGCTGCGTAATGCCAACACGGCGTGAGATTGTGATTTATTATGTACTCAAATGAGATTGTCTCTTTATCGCGAGTATTTGTTAATATTAGTGCATTTTTTTTTTTAGTTAGCGTTCTAAGGTTTCTTTTTCCTTTTTCGTTTGCGTCTAAAAAAAATGTGTTTCATATCGACAATCTGCCATATCAATATGAAAAATTATAGTCGGGTAGGATTTCGGTTGGTCGTTCGCATTAGATTTTATCGTTGGAGCATTGTTTTGTTGTTCTTCAAATCCCTCCTCGAATGATCACCGACAACTATCCGACACGTGTACAGTATTTTAATGTTACGTTAAAGATTTGTATGAAAATTTAATTATATTGTCTTCTTAAAATTCTGTGTATTATTTATTTCTTTATTCTGTCGGACGATTGGAACGCAGTATTAAAGATGCAAGAACCGCATCAAATTTAACTATTGATGTACAAAATACAAACAAATTTATTTATTTATCACATAGTTGTGGCGACCTTAGCTGCACCTTAGTGGCTTTTGCCGACCTTAGCTTAGTAGCTAAGTTCGGCAAAAAGCCCGAGCTGAGCTGTGAAAGACCAAAAAAAACTGATCAGAGAATATAATACGAGATTCACACAGTTTTCAACAATATTAAGGTTGACTGTGCGGCTGTATGTGTATACAGTGTCAACTCTATATAACGATACTGACAGGACTGCATTTTATGGCGTTATAGAGACTGGTCGTTAAATTAAAAGAATAAAAATTATTGTATGGAATACAAGCTAAACCGACCAAAGCCAATTGATTTCGACGCTTTAGAGAGTTGGTCGTTAAATAGACGGACGTTACATGGCGTTTACACTGTATATTATATGATGCCTAAATACTGTCATAGAATAAAAGCTCATGGCCAGATTAACGCATGATAAAGTTTTAATAGGCCGAGCCTTTATTTAGCCTGTCCAAATAAAATTTACCATTCACAATATAACAGATCGAATTTATTATTAAACTAGCTTTCCGCCCGCGGCTTCGCCCACGTGTAATTTGGTTAAGTATATAGCGATTTTTAATGATCTCGAAAGGGCTTTCTTTCACGGGCTAAAATCTTGTTACTATTGGAATTATATATAGCCTGTGTTACTCACGGATGATGTAGCTTTACAGGATCGGATGATTCGGGGAAATCGAGGGCAAATTTCAAATTAACGTACAGGCAATTAATATTCTGATAGTCATCTTCTTATGTGGATGAGCTGATGATGGAAGGTAAAACTCCTCAGCGGTTAAGAGTTGAAAGAAAATTCTTACGAAGTTATGAGTACGAAATACGTACTTGTGAGGTTATCAGTTTGACCAAATAATAAAAGGTAAACCTCATTAACGTTAAGGATGTAGGTAGAAAAATGGATGCGGACAAATGACAAACGTCTCTTCACTCGTTTTTTTTTACTTGTTTGTATGGGTAGTGTTCACTCAAAATAATTATAGGGTAAAACGTTAATGAAAGTTTGAACTGCATGGTAGTCATGACACAATGAAACATCTTAATACCGCGATGGATATATTTGGCCTAAGTAGAAGTTCTTTAAAAAAAACTAAGACTCAACCTCGCACATTCACTTACACAGCAACACCATTGCACACACTGATACACACACACACACACACACACTAAAATGTTCGTACTACACATAGTTCCACTTGTTCATGTGTATATATATTTTTATTTATTCTTTTCTGTTCGTGTTTATTTTTGTTATTCTTTTTTCTGATCTTAGATTCTATTTCCGGTTCTATATTTTAACCTTATTTTGGCTTTATTTTTAATCTATTTTTATTGTGTAAACTGTTTTTGATAAGCTGTATAGGTTTAAGAAATAAAAAAATAAAATAAATCAAGGTTGATGACGAATTTTATCAACGCCATCTATCGAGCACATTGTTCAACACTTCAACCGCGCCCGCGCGCACTGCGTTATTTGTTATTTTTGTTACCTCTCGTAAGTTTTAATATTAAGATTAACTTATATTAGAACATATTTAACAATATATAACTAATCAATCAATATAAGTGTTTAAAAATTTTGAAGCAGTGGTTGGAGTAAATTTTCAATTGACCATAACTTCTTTTTCTCTTAACCGATTTTGACAAAATAAACTTTTGACAACGCTCCCAATTATATGTAATCCAACTGTGAAAACCGCGTTCAAATCCGTTCAGTAGTTTTCAAGTTATAACGTACCAGACAGACAGACAGACAAGAATTCCAAAAATTGATTTTTTGGTTTCTATGACTCTTCTTTAATTGCCTCCTTTCAGTTTTTTGGAAAAATATTTAATGTACAGATTTTCGATTTTTACTGTCATTGTTATTATTAGTATAGATAGATAAATTATTTTATTACAATTAATTATGACAGAGCAGAACCTACTCAATTATGGTCATATCTGCTTCGACGTGGGGACTTAGGACTCTAGTAAGTAGTAAGAAAATAATAATGACAGTTCTCATATATAATTTACCTGAATGGGTACAGCATTCCAAAGTGGATAAATCATAGTTCTTTGACGTCTTTGATTATGAACTTCTATAACAGAAGATAAAATCATGCCAAGACATTGTGACACCATTTTTAATAGATCAATACACTTTAAATGTATTTTATAGGCGAAAGGTTATTATTATTATCACATTTGTGATATATTTATTAAATTAATACCGATAAATAAGGGAGATATTATATCTATGATTGCAACTGATAACTCGGTGTATACAAACTTAATTTTAGTTTTTTTTAGCTCACGAATAAAATAATAAAGAAATGAACAAAAAAAAATTTTTTTTTTTTGAAAGCGGTCTGTGAAACTGGAACGTGCTATTGGCGAGACAATCATCAAGGCGATGTTTAATATTAGATTTAATAATAACAAGCAACAACATTTTAAATAACTAACGCCCAATTGTACTAGAAAATTATTATAGGTCATTTACGTACGTACAAGTATATTGAAAACTTTCTGAGTTACGTTAAATATTGATTTATGAATCTCTCTTGAATCGTGATTTTATACGGTTTGGAAAGTTTTTTTGAAGAGCCACTAAGAAAAAAGAAGAAACTCGGTGGCTGCACTTTTAAAATTAAATTATGTTATATGAATAATTCAAAGATGATTTTACAAACACTGTGCTCTGTAAATAAACCATGAACATTTAAATATTATGATTATTAAATATCTAACGTTTTCATGTACTACGTAGTGAAACTGAATCTTGGCATAAGTGATTCCAAAAGCGAGCAGAATCTTTTCGCATCGCTATAGTCTGTGACTTTTGCTTATCATTATCCTAAATATTATCTGTGCGCAATTTTACAAAACCAATTTGCAATTCGCACAACCGTGACATTCACAAGGATAAAATATTGTTTTCTCTTTTATTTAAACGTATCATATCTTAATTGATATCGTTTAATTACAATCATCAGTCAAATTCAGAAAATAATAGGGTTCAACTATATATTCAATACTAAATTTCACTTTGTATAAAAATAGATTAAAATGTAGATTTTTAATCACGTTTAAATATCAAAAAAATCTTTTTAAAACAATTCGTTTAGTATGAAAAATGCATTTTATGGCCGTGCGTTCCACACCCAGCACATTTTTTCTTTTATTTACATATAGAAACTCCGATTATGCGGTGTTTTTCATGCGACATTTTTCATCACGGATCACCAATTTGATCAACACCAAAGAAAATATCTTATGAAATCTAAGGAAATTCGTTAAAGAATTTAATAAAATCGCTACGGAACCATTCCATTTTCAGACCACACAAGCGTGCGAATAATTGTAATTAATAGATAAGATATATGTTACATAGGTACAACACTCACTTAAGGCTCTTGTGGTGAAGTGGTAAGTCTCACCTTGACTATTAAGACTTACCCAGCTATACAACATACACTTAAACTTATTTCTTTTGTTTGCTTTTTGTTTATTGTATCATACGATCGTCGCACATTAGGACTACGCCTGTAATAACTGGATGAAATTTAAATGTGATTTATGCGTGTAACAATAAAACAGCTATTCTAACACAAGGTTCAATGCCCTTTTGATCAAACCAAGTCTAAAGACTTGTAATAAATAACACATTATTTTTGTTACAACTCTTTCAATTTAATAATGTACTCATATTTATAAGAAACAACCAGAGATTATTATTACACGCTTATTTTTGAACTTATTTGTGACAAATATTATTTGATCTATTTAAATATCATTGTTAAAATCATATTCTACTGTTTTAAACCTTTCTAAATAAAGTAATTTTTATTAACGTATAGTTTAATACAATATTGCTTCAAACAGGAACCCGTTTATGTAGAAGAGACGGATTTATGACAATGCGGACTGTACACAACATAATATTAGCATTTAGCTTTTTTGTACTAACTAAGTGTGGTAAGTATTTTATTAAAATAATAAAACTTCTAGTGAAAAGAAAAAAGCATACATAAATACTTAAACAGACTTAATTTTTCGCATTAAGCACGCAATCTCACGTGTGCGGTATACATTCACTCGTTATATCAATGGTCTGAAATTCAATTTGATAGTTATTATAGAAAATATATTGAGTCCCATAACAGCTATCGCTCATCAAATACCCAAATGATACCGATGTTAACATTTTGGTCATGGCAATTAGCACTGTCCACTTTACAACTCAAATATTTTACTTGGTATATATATTTATTTCAATCAACACAACTGATCCAAATTGGTATCTTAATGCCATTTTCACTGCTTATACAAAATGTGTGTGTTGTATAAGCAAATGTGTGTGTTTATCAACATGTGTATTTGTTTTAGACCAGAAATGTCTGGAGAGAGATCTAGGAATTGAAGGGCGCTCGATCGTTTGTGTCTGCAATTCAGAATACTGTGATACAATCACTAGAGAATCACCATCCGCAAATAGATATGTCGCATATACCACGACAAGGGTAACATACATAAGTTATATACAAGTTTATTTACTTATTATGTAAAAAAATATCTTTATGTTACAGTCTTGTAGCTTACACATCGCGGTGTAAAAAATATCTATTATGTAACATAAACTCGGTTCTCAGGCGGGAAAACGCTTCGAAAAGTCAAATGGAAATATTCAAATATTCTCAAGACTACAAAAGGAGTTGGATGATATTAAATTTGTAAAACAAAATGACGGTAAGCTTAATTTATTATATCTGAAACAGACATTGGCTGAGCTTTAAATTGATTAATTAATAGGAATTAAATCGATTACAATTTTATGGGTTTTTTTCAAATATTTAATGTACTATTGATAGTACTCGAACTTAAGGTCATATCTAAACGTAATTAACAATAAAAACACAGATATTATATCTAATTACCTTTAAGTATTAACAAAGATAACAATTATTATCTATCAACAAAATAAAAGAATACAATTAATTATCCACGTGCTATACTTGATATTTTCAGATGCTTTTTGGACAAGAACAACACTTGTGTTGAACCAAAATGAACGATTTCAAACGATCCACGGTTTTGGTGGTTCCGTGACAGATGCAGCCGCGTACAACTGGAATAAGCTATCTGAGAATACTAAAGCGAAGTTAATTAGGTAGGTTAACACGTGTGAAATCATATAAAACTGTCATTAAACGTCATTATCCGGCTTCACTATCACAATGAAGTTCTCTCTTATTCTCTGACATTTGTTAAGTTTTCACTACGGCTGTTTCCTTTCGGAATATAATTAATCTGACTCCATTAATTTTTATATATATTTAATTATTACATTAATTGTATTGTATGTGAGATAATTCCATGACATTAGAACAAATGTAAAACAAAAGAAAATTATAAATGGCCAATGACAAAAGAAACAAAAAAAAGAAATTAAAATAGTTTCCACGTAAAAAGGTTTTAGTCCTGCGACTGAACAACGGCTTTGTCTATTAATTAATATCTATTATAGTATCGTATCAGCGATTGATAATAATTTTCTTCTTATGTCTTAATGTGTCGTATCTTATATCGTGTTTTTAATTCTTTACTGCCCACCCCACCATATAAAAGTATCACGGAGTCTTGATACAATGTCGTAAGGGAATTTAAAAAAAAACGATATAAATTAATTCTTATAACAGTTCATATTTCGCTGAAGACGGTCTGGAATACAACCTCATAAGAACACCAATAGGAGGCGCTGACTTTTCAACACACCCTTACACCTACAATGAATATCCATTGAATGATGCTGCGTTAACAAACTTTACCTTTACATATGAAGATATAAATTTAAAGGTATTTTTTACATGCATATGTATATAACTATTAAAAATACGTAATAAACCACTGTGAAAGAGTTATCAATGATGGGATTGAGCGAATGGTTTTCGCCATGGGAAGCTACTGCTACAGCCTAATGGATGCCGCTCGACGCTTGTTTCCAGCGACAAATGTAGTCACATGATCCCATTTTGTATTTCCCTCGACCCAGTTGTATGAGGCTGTAACTTTTTAATTCGCGGAAAATTTTAAATGGGATCCATGTGGCTGTACCTTAGTTTCCAGTGGCAAAAATCACTTAAGCTCATTGGTTCCGATTTCTGGAAACCCGAAAGTTTTAAGGACCCTAAGGTGTATTATATTTTTAATGCCAATCACAAGTTTATACTAATAATAAAGAAGTCATGTTGTATTTTTCTCGTTAAAAGAAACCAATGGTCAGAACTAAGCCGATTTTAAGTTTCTTATTATCACATGATAAATTGATTAATACCGATTTATATTTTACGAGAACTGTAATCTTAGATACCGATGATCAAGCAAATCCAAAGAGTTTCGAAAGAAGAGGTAAAGGTTATGGCTTCCACCTGGTCACCTCCGGTTTGGATGAAAACCAACGAACGTATCACTGGTTTCTCTCAACTGAAACCGGAGTATTATCAGAGCTTCGCAGATTATCATGTGAAGTAAGTCAACTGTTTAAAAACCTTAAGTTACTAAAATAATTATAGAAGAGAAATTTGAAATACTTCACTTTCATATTCTTGTGATTTATGTTTTGGTCCATAAATTAGCTTACTTTTATATTCCTTGACTTAACCCTATTTTGGCTTTTATTTGTATAATTAATATGTTATCTGTGGTATTGCACTGTATGTGTTAGAGAAATTAAAGTATAGAAGTACAAAAACCAGATGAATTGGATTTTTGTCCCTTTCCCACATATTATGATTACGCTGTGCTGTACATGGTACTCATATAATATTTTTTCTTCAAGATTCATGGAACTATATGAGAAAGCTGAGATAGATATTTGGGCGATAACCACAACCAACGAACCCATTAATGGCATCATACCTTTCGTAACGTTTAATTCCTTGGGATGGTTTCCAGCTGAATTGGTAAATATTTGTAAAAAAAACTTCATGCTAATTATTCTATAGCTTATTACTATGGGATTACTTTGACAAAAGCTTCAGAAGCTTATTGTTTATTACACGATAAAACCATAATTAAAACCCAACCGTCATAACAAAAAAGCTGATTTGACGACTACTTGAAAAAATAAATATTATTTAATTTCTATATTTCGTTTTCAGGGTCAATGGGTCGGAAAGAATCTAGGGCCAACAATAAGAAATTCACGATTTAATAAAACACTCATCTTTGCTGTTGATGATCAACGTTATCTATTACATTTCTATTTATACGGGGTAATAATTTCTTAATATTCTTCAAAATATCGGTATATTAATACTTTCAATTTGTTTGTACCAAGTTCAAAATTGGGCATAGGACAACCGCATTTCTGTATCTAAGCCAACTGCTAACTAGTTTTTGGCGAAAAGCACAGTTTTATAAACTTCTAAAGCGCCATCGTACTGCAAAAGGCATGTCGGAAAATTACGTCGATTTTCGACTCAAGACATTATCTTGAGCAACTTTTATTTATGAACATATTTAAAATATCAGCCAAGGTTAGGCACTTTGCGACTAAATACCGTCTGTTTACACTGTCAGGCATTAGTAATAAACTAAGTAGCGTCTTAAGGAAATGTGTAAAAACTTAAACTAACTAACTATTACATAATAATTACAGATGGAAGCTGCTGACAGCGACTCTATAAAATATATAGATGGCATCGCCGTCCACTATTATGGAAACTTCGCGTCTCCAACCATCTTTGATGATCTTCAAAACAAATATAATAAAATACTGTTAGCCACAGAGGCTTGCGAAGGTACTTCAATCGTACCAAAATTAATAATAAAAATAAAACAGTAGGTTAAAAAACGCGAATTTTTCACATCATACATATCTGTTACAGGTCCAATGCCATGGCATAGTATGAGAGTAAAAATTGGTTCTTGGGAACGTGCTCATCGTTACACAGAAAGCATTATTGAGGTATGGCATCCGACATATCAAGAACAAGATATGTTAAGCATCCTTCTAAGATTATGTATTTGAAATTGGCCCAATCTTAGTAGGCTTTCATTTATTAAGACACATTTAAAAACAAATGAGAACTTGCCAAAATATTAAAAACTACTAAACCGATTATTATATCTTTTCCACATAGAATCACTTGTACGTTATAACTTTCCTATAGCTACGAAGAAACCGCGATGATGCCGAAAAACTCAGCTCAGATCAACCTTTTTAGAAATTTAACCCAACTTGAACGCAACACTTAACAAAATGATAACCATTTTTAACCTCATAATAGGATTTAAATCATCACGTAACTGGTTGGATTGACTGGAATCTCTGCTTAGATGAAAAAGGTGGTCCCAACTGGGCCGACAACTTTGTGGACGCACCAATATTAGTCTATCCAGAGAGGGATGAATTTATCAAACAGCCAATGTTCTATGCGATGGGTCATTTCTCGAAATTTATACCCCGAGGGTCACAAAGGATATCGGTTTCTTATCCATTTTTGGAATTTGGAAGAATTGATAATGTTGCGTTTAGGACACCACAGGGAAATATAGTTTTGGTACTTCATAACACGTAAGTAATATATTTTTATAAATTAGTCCCTATAATATGATTTATACGAGGTACATAACTATCCATACTAATAATATAAATGCGAAAGTATGTATGTTACGCTTTCACGCTTAAACAACTGAACCGATTTTAATGAAATTTGGTATAGACTAAACTTTAGGGAAGGACGTAGGATTTTTGTCGTAAAAACAAGGGGTTGAAAGTTTGTATAAACCGATTTTCCAAATTCCTTTTGTATTTTAACCACGCGGACGAAGTCAAGCGACAAAAGCTACTATGTTATATATGTTCATGACAATCATTTAAAATATTCCCTTTACAGAAACACATTTGAAATGCAAGTCAGGATAAATGTGGATCCCATAAGACACATCCAGTTGAGAGTTGAAGCAGAATCCATAGTGACTTTGGAGGTTAATACATAATGGATTTTACCTGAATCGGGTTTTAAAAATATATTTCATTTTGTATGAAATCTCTTTTTAATTACAAATATACAATTCATTCTACTAAACTACCCAATTTACTATACTTGAGTCAGAGTACTTATTTTGTCTAATGGCCAAACTCTACACACGACTCTACTGCGTATTAAACCTTGAGGCACCGCTCCATAAACCCTGGAGTCGGAAGAATTGCTTGTGTTGTCACCCTCCAGCCATACATGACCTCTAGGCACATATTGACTTCTCATAAAATGACCCTTAACTCTGTCCCCGGGAAGTCCTGTTATGCGTTTGCAAATATTTTGCTTTGGATTTGTGGGGCATTTAGCTATAATTATGTCACCCCGACGCAATCTTTGCATTCTAGGTGTTATGTGTTCAGTAAATAGGATGTTGTTAGTCTCCAAAGTAGGTTCCATTGATGGACCCGAGCACTGTGAACAGAATCCTGCATTACATGAATATATGAGATTTTAAAATACAATGTTTAAGGTTTTGCAAGTAGAACAACTAATAACAACAACAATTTAATTAGTAACAATACAGAGGTTTCTAAATGTGATTAGGTATTTATAATAAAACCATCTTCTAACCAAACAAAGCTTAAAAATGTTATACATACCATAACAAAATCACCCACATACTCAAATGTGCAGTGGGTAAAACAAGCATATTGTAAGACATAACCAGCAAATCCTAATGTCTTTCCAAAGATTTTTGAAAAACCCATGTCTTAGTTAAAGAAAAGTATAATAGCAACTTTACGACTTCCATGACATTATCAGCCTCTGTAGACTGAAAATAAATAGCCAACAGGTATTTGAGTAAAAGTAATGGTATTGGAACGCCACAAACTATTAAATAAACTATTGAGCAGTTAACTAAAAAATATAGGTATTTATGTCAGCCCAAAAAGGGATAACATAGCTAACCAGAAATCATTCGGCTGACATTTGTATGATCATAACATTCATTTGATTATAAATAATTTCACAAGTGTTAGTTAAACTATGCCAGAAGAAAGAAACCAAAAGTATAAGTATACCTATGTTAATAAATTAATTCACTAAGTCAAACTTTTTGACTAGTCTGAACTCGGAAGTCAGATATGTATCCTGAACAAAAAATTTAAGAAATAAGAAGTGTGAACTGTCACCTGTGGAATGTGAATTGATGTATTAGACAGATTTGAGAATACAGAGTAGGCAGAATTAATCATTATTGTTGTAATCAATAATCAGTCGGACAATGATGTCTGACACCACAAATCTGAGAAATTACAGGTGATAGAATTTTAAACTTTAATGACAGACAGAACATTCATTTTTTAGAAACACAATACTGTAAAAACATAAATTAATAAGTCGTTATAATAATTAATATTTGATTCGTCATAACAGAAAAGCTAATAAGGTTGCCAATCTGTGTATAGTGACAGACTCTTTGAAAATTTTGACACACCGATTGGTAGTCGACAGCAATCTGCAATATATCTGTCATGAAACGAACCAATCACTATTGGTGTCTGCTATTTCATTTATCATTAAAGGTTGCAAAATGAAAACTTGAAATAGTAATTTGTCAACTTTCAGTGATTGATACTGTGTAGATTCGAGTGAATCCTTATTAAATTAATAAATTGGTGTAAGAACAAAAATCTAAAGTGATCACGGTTTTAGTGCATAAAATACAAGCTCTGTGCTTTAAAGTCTATAAGCATGTGTGCCTATTTTATTTGACTTTTTATCAATAATTTCATCAGCTTTCACGACAATTTCTGTGGTGGTAAAGTTTGAGTCGTACACAGTTTGGTTTAATTTAGAGATCTTGTACAATAATGACACATCCAGATAGTGGACGCGCTTAAAGTTTATTGTAATGACGTTGAATCAATAACCAGGAGTGATTTAGTTATTTACATTGGTTAACACATGGGAGCACACTGCACATTTTAAATTGTAAAGCTATTTTAAAATTGTAAGTATGGCCTTGATTCTTGGTGTTATGTTTTGATTATTATTAGTTATATGTAAACAGATCAACAACCATTCTTGGTTGTTATTTAGGGTATCAGGCTATTCTATAAATTGTATTATTCTTTTGTCATCAAGTTACTGTTATATCAATTAACAGGCTATTTTTTAGGAATTTTAAGTAAAAGTCAGTTGAAAAAGGCTTGCTGAAATCAATGATAAATAATTTCTTTTTGGTCCCTAACATTTGTTGAATAGAGCTTATTTCTATTCTTAATTAATACTTCTAGGTTCTAACAATACAAACTATTAATTCTTTACAGAAAAGATGGGAAAGTACACAGGAAAAAAATGCCGTTTATTATCTATGTTATGGCTAACAGGCAGTTTTTTTATAGTGGAGTTAGTAGTTGGATATGTGACAAATTCCATGGCATTAGTAGCTGATTCCTTTCACATGCTTAGTGATGTTGCAGCTCTTGTCATTGCATTCCTCTCAGTAAAGGTAAATATGTTAGACTTATTGTAATCATGTTGGAGAACGCACAATTCTAAATGATATCATCATTAGTGTGCTCTCTAATGGATGAAATTTAAGTAAAAACAATAAATAACAATGTTTAGCTCAAATACTTTGATTAAACTTTACCTTAAACAGATATGTATATATTCTTACAAGAAGATTTCTTAAACAATATGGTAGGAAAATATAGTAATTGCCCAACCTATAATATAAATACAAATATTGAAATTTCTTAAAGATTCATTCGTTTCTTTTTAAACATTAATCCATATATCTAAAAATTTGTTAAAATTTTATTAATACACCATTACACCATACATTTTAAGCATTTTGTTCAATGAAAGATTATATTTTTACAATTCAGTACATTCAAAAACAACATTTAAATAAATGTAATTCTCAAAGTATTGAAAAAACAACGTTTTAGAACAAATGTCTTTAGATATCAGTTGGTGCGTTAATTTTGCTCATCAACCTCAATTTTAATCAATGCCTACTTATAATCTTGGCTCACTTAAGATAGTAAATAACTATATTTAGCATACTTTTTTAAGTATGATAAGTATAAGTAATATTCCTCAAGATATAGAATATTGAATAAAAAGTGTTTATTATATACATTTTATAAAGAATAATTTATAATGCATTACCAATAGTATAATCAGATATTGTCTATCTAGATAAACATTCTGATAAACAATTCTTATTATTGTTATATATTAAATAACATTCTTGTGTCACAATATTTGTTCCCTTACACCTCCAAAACGGGTTGACCGAGTCTCCTGAAATTTTGTGAGCATATTGAGTAATCTAAATTAGGGACATTTTTTTTGGCAAAACGACATTTGTTGGGATCAGCTAGTATATCATATACTAATGATTAAATTATATATCCTATGATTTCATTCCATTCAATTTTCCAAACAATTGGAATAAAATCATTGTTTTTATCCAGTTAAAGAGACATATCTTTGATCATGCGGAAAGACTAGTCTGATCTGCACAATTAATCAAAATGCATAGTATTTATTTATATTTATATTTATATATTAATCGTTTTTAGCTCTCCCTACTAAAAAAAGTTGTGACAACATACTGTAAAAAATATTCTATTCAAATAGAAATTATTCTTTTAATAAATTAGAAATATTTAAAATAATTCAAATAATATTATAAAATTAATAACCCGTAATGGAAATTCTTTTTTGTCATAAAACAAATTAATTATGATATCTGTTAGTTGACCAATTCAACAAAGCATTTAGAACTGCATTCTCATATAATTTCAAGTGAGGCTCTATGTTGATAAACCATGCAGGAAAATCTATAATTCCACTTCCGTGTGTCTAGTGTGAAGTAGATTTCCACTCGATTTCCGCAATTTCCGAGTTTGGATTGGTTTTATATTTATATGTATGGCCTTATGACTGTGTCGGATTTTTCACAATTAAAACGTTGACAGCCGAATGACGTCATCACGGTAAACTACCTGGGAATGAGTCAACACGTAGTAACTAGTATAGGCGAAACTAACTTTAGATTATCCTTATACACTATGTGTAAACCACGATATTAAATGACATTCGTTTTTCTCTCAGTTATGTAATTGATTATTTTTTAGTAAAAAAGTATGACTTCGTTGCCATTACGTACAATTCAATAGCCGACAAAGACATATCCCATAGATATTTAATATGTAAAAATATTGTTCTCGTATACGTGTGTTATTTATACAATATTTATTCAACTAACTCTCAAGTGTTAGTAGGTACAAATTATTTAAAAACTATGTTAGTAACAGCGTCTCATGTATATTTACTATCATCTTCCTGACACTGTTGGAGCAGCTCCTCACGCTGCACACCATGGACGCCTATCTATTTAGCTAATACATTGAAATGTCGACTTTTAAAATAAATACATGTATTAAGTATTTATCGATTAAAGCTACGACGTGAGGTGAAATGTATAGGTGAGTTATATTTAAAATCGGGATATACTTAATTAACAGATGTCACCAAAGAAATGGTCGAAGAACACATTTGGTTGGGCACGGGCGGAAGTACTCGGCGCCTTAGTGAATGCAGTATTCCTGGTTGCGCTGTGCTTCAGCATCACCGTGGAGGCTGTGCAGAGGTTTATCAATATTGAGACTATACATAATGCGAAACTTTTGGTTGCTGTCGGAACATTGGGACTGGTTTTGAATATTGTTGGACTATTCCTGTTTCATGGTATGTATTTTATTCTTATACACTCTCATACTCGACGACAGACGCATTTTATTTAAGGCCGTACTTGTATATATGAATGAATGACTAGACTGGCTGTAGATACAGATTTTTTATATTTTATCACGATTTTTTTCAAAAGTTTCATGTTATCTCATGATTGTTTTAGGTTTTAAGTCCAATAACGTTCGTTTATATTTGTCATACATATAAATGTGTCCTGTGTTAGTTGATATTATTGTAATGTGTAACACGTCAGTTAAGTTATGATAATATCACTCGGTGAAATCATGTCTGAAGATTGTGGGAAATGTCTGAAAATATTGTTTCAAAGGTTTGGTTTCCTTCACCAATGTTGGAATTTGAATTTTCGTCTAATACGTATTTGATTAAGTAGAAAGAACCAACTAGAGTAATTTTGGATTTATTCTAAGTAAGTTTGGTTCGCGTCGTGGTGAATTAAACTCAATTGTTACCTAATATACATAAGGGGTATAAATTTCGGAACCGATTGAGAAATGTTACAATAATCGATATGAACCGATGCCTACGGCAAATCCTGAAGATCTTCTGGAGAACACTATCACCAATATAGATCTCTGGAGGATGAAGGAAGATCCTGTTGATGTGCAGATTCGGGGTCGCAAATGGAACTGGCTCGGTCATACTTTGCGCAGAGATCCGTCCCATATCCCAAGGCAAGCTTTGGACTGGAATCCTCAGGGACGGCGCAATCGAGGCAGACCCAAGCATACCAGGCGGCGATCTATCATCCAAGCCAAACATATGGGTCTGACTTGGAGTGAGCTTGAGTAAGAGCAGAATGGAGTAGGTTCTGCCATATGCCCCGATGTGGGGCCTTAGGTCTCTAGTAGTAGTACAATAATCGATAAAACAAGTCTGAATCAACAGACTTTCTATGCTTAAAGTAATTGTTCATTGGTTCGGTCACGTATCGAGCCATATCCAATTATTTTATTTTGCTATTTCAATTGTCAAGGTGACTTTACAATAGGTGTTTGCCAAACAATAGTTCTGCGCTTTGTTTATTGTCACCCCCGTATTGAAATTATGTTTGGCAATATAACAATAACCGGTTGATAACAGTGGTGCGTACTTGTGATATTGTTATCAACGCGAAGGCACAATTCGATTGGTGCCTTCACACATTGCTTAATATTTCAACCACCACAAGGATATCAATTTATTATGGGTATATAGTCTTACGGTCAGGATAAATAAAATTGTGAGTCTGTATGTGTGACACTCACGTGCAAGTCTTCAATAATCATTAATGTTTGGTCACGTTCATTTCTTTGAAATTAAAACTAGATTGATGTGAATCAATGACCCTAAAGGTACTTTATTGATGTTCTTTTTGGTACGTATAAATTTTAAAAAAGTAATAAAGATAATTGATCTGTTATGTGTATAATACTCTAGTGATCTCAAGTTGAATAAAATAAGTCTCGCGTGTATGCAGAGTATATTCAAAATCAAATAAAACAGCTAACGTTGCCCGTCTACTTAAAATAAACCAAAAAGTTTTCATTCGAGGTCAACACACCAAAAAGTTCCTGGAAGAAACAATATTGGGTTCTCAAAACATTTTTGGACACGTGTAACTATACAGTCTCATGCAACCAATAACTATAGAAAACACGTATTATTTTAAAATATTATATTGATTGGACGCGATAATTTAACCCTTAGGATTTCTATTAAACCTTTTGATGTTCTTTTGATATACTTAAAAATATGTAAGATAAAAGTTTTTTTTGTGTTTTTCATACATAGTTTGTGTATTGAAATAATATTGATCGTATTGTTAAGACCATAGATAATTGGACTACTCTTCCAGAACACGGCAGCAGCCATGGCCACAGCCACGGCGGTGTTCCGCCTCCGTCAAACGTCAGACACCTCACAGAGTTGGTGAACAGCAACGCAGACATGGCCCTCGGTCATGCGACCACAGACAACGAAGAGACAGATGAAATGGTACCGCCCAAAGTCAAAAAGCTCCCAAACAAGGAAGCCCCAAAACACACAGACGCCGGACACTTAAATATGAAGGGTGTGTTTCTGCACGTGCTATCTGACGCGTTAGGTGAGTTACCACAGATAAATACACCACAGTATTCAGAACATAGACTAGAATATATTGAAATTTTTCATTAGTTCTGCTCTCGCGTTTCTGACAACACTGAAGGGATTAACCGGTGCGTGACAGACGATTGATTCACACCGAGGCCCCTTTTATGTCGTACGGTTTAGAATTTCTGTAACCTTATAGACCCCTGGGAACATGGAGCTCATTAAGATATACCCTCTAAATTATTATATCTTTGCATAGTGAACAAAAAGTGACATAAATGCAATTTAATATATTTTTTTATTATTACGAAGGTTAACATTCGATTTCCGGTTCATAGATTCTTGTAGAATGTGTTAAACGCTTGATAACTTGTTATAGGCTCCGTATTCTGTTAGTTTTATAAACTATGGACGTGTACGATGAATTCTTCAGGGAATATATAATAATGTATAGTTATTTTATGAAACGATTTTAGCACTGAAATTTCGAATGAGTTTATCGTGAGAATGTCTAATGTAAAATTTCTCAGGATCATACTGAAATGATTGTTTCCGGTGCCATTCATCCGATTTTATCCACGAAACCAAGTAATTATATATCAATAGGGTTGGAATTGGCCTTTTCAAAGTCGTCTTGAAGACTTTTCCAAAGAACTCATTACGTTTTTAAAATACGTTACGTACGTCAGTGTAATATATGACGACTTAGCTTGAATATTAATTTCAATGTCTATTTACTTGTTATTCTGTTCAGTTCTTTTTTTGTTAAATGTTGTAATGTATATTATAGCTGTGACTGTGTGCTATATGTAACATGGCATTTGTTTAAATAAATAAACAAATAGTTTTTTATATAGGGTGAGTGAAAGAAGAAACCTCTAAATTCGTGATTGCGTTAAAAATGATTTTAGGCTTTCTACTATCTTATAGAACAAAATAAAATAACACGATGACCAGTCCTTGGTCCAATTTCCTGCTATCGCTCAACCACTGTGATATCGGGAGTCATTTCACACACTTATCAGATACTGAATTAAACTAAACTATCGTTATTTTAACCTGTTTATTAAAATTATTTATTGAAATATATATGAACAAACAAAGCTTGTTATAGCTTTCAATATATTCACAATTTATTTGTAACACAAAACATTTTACGTAATGTCCTGACACTGTAAATATAATTAATTTAAAATTAAAACTAAATGATGCAACGAAAAACTTAATAGTCACTCTGTATAATCAGTAAATTTAAAAATAAATATACAATTAGTTTAATTATTATATATTTGCACGCCATCTATATATCAATGAATAATAATAAACATTCTAATTTAGGCGTCTTCGACTATAAAGTGGGTGTAAAAATATTTACGTAGTGTGTTCCACTTGCATGTTAATCTGTGAACTGAATGATAATGTATATAAATAATGGGGAATTATAAATAGGATTGAGATTTTTTAAAATTTAACCTCATACATTCAGTGTTTATTTACGAGCTAATGTCTGTGGTTTTTGGCAGTATGATTGCTTAATCACGCTTTTCTTTACACATCCGGCTCCTGTTAAACAATTCGATTCTCAGGAAATGTCTATATCTCTTATTTGTATGATTGATCCAAAATTCGAATCAAAGGATATGTCTATGTCTCTTCGTATGTTGGGACGCTTAATCATAGATCATTGGACCGTTTCTCGTAGAATATTAACTTCATGTCGATAATTGTATGTTTATATATTAAATTAATTGTAAATAAAATGATTTTGTCTGTATTAATGTCTTTTACAGAGGCTTTGAATACGGTGTTTTTTTCCAATTTTGTCATGTCGTAAGTGTTCTTTGTGTCTCAATGTTATATATTTGTAAATTGTTTCAGGTTCAATAATAGTTGTTATATCAGCTTTAGTTGTATGGTTGACTGAGTGGGATTACCGATTCTACATTGACCCAGCACTAAGTATAGTATTAGTTATATTAATACTTACCTCAGTGTGGCCACTGCTGAGGGAGTCCGCACTTATTTTGCTGCAAACTGTACCTACACACATACAGGTGAGTTTTCACATAGCACCCCGGTTACAATGTAAAATTTAACTATAAAGATGGAAAGATATTTTCGTTTGTACTTAAATTTTTATTTAATTGTGTAAATAAAATTACTAAATATCAAAATTCACAAATGCAATAACAATTTGAAATTTTACTTTTTTACCGTTAAAACAGATATTGACAATTAAAACATTTATAAAATCGTGTTTAATTCCGTAATTAAACACGATTTTATAAATGTTTTAATTGTCAATATCTGTTTCTCTATGTAAGTTTTAATTGAATGTTGTGTATTTATGTTAGTCTTAGCGTCCCAAACAGGCCAATTAGTGACAAACCCTATATATATATATATATAACCAGATTTTTATTGTTTTCCCTAAATTCTTAAAACTCAAACTCACAATTCAGTAATATCCTCCACTAAGCGGATGTTTGGGCTGTCTATAAATAAATATTCTTTACGCAACTATTACAGGAAACTTGTTAAAAATGATTTATTCAGCGTACTAATGGAGGATTTCTCTAAAGAGTATAAAATTATTTAAGAAAATTTCTTTGACCTTAACGTGTACATAATCCCGTGAAATAAATATTATACACGTGCGATTATCCACACAAGAGTTTCAGTGATAAAGTGTGTTTGTTATGTGATAAGTGGACGTATTGCGCGGTTCGAGTGCCCTCCGATCGAATTTTTAGACGTAAATGCAATTTTGTTTTTTTTTTTTCAAAAAAAACAAAACTGAAAAATGACAGTGCTATTTTCATTTCATAGCGAAGCATTCTCATTTTTTTTTTAATTTCATTGACGTTATGTTTGTCGAAAGTATTGTCGATCGATTTAATGTAAAAAAAAGTCGATTCAAATGTGTCTTTCTAAAGATCTATTTGAATGATATTTTGAGTTTGATTAAAACGCCACAAACAACTAATTCCATTTAAATCGATATTAATACTTATGATATTATTTTATCAGCAATGGATTGAAGACGATTTTTACTTACGATATAAGGATTACATTTCAACCGTAATAATCCTAACTAAGCATTTATTAACTTAAAAAAGTTATAATAATAATGTTTACAGGACAACTCAGTTGGCCAAATGTATCATGCCGGATTTTCGAAAAGAGAAAACCGGATTCCGCGTACATAGTTAATATATATATATATTTCACAAGCATAAAATCACTTACGTTTCCTACAATTACTAGAGATCAGTTAAAACATATGACATATGATAAATAAACGAAACCCGTAAACGAATTTTTAGAGGACAGAGATCCCTTGAATGTGTCGGCAATCAGCATCGGGACAGTTCAATTCTTGAGTAGCCTAACAATGCTTTGTTATTTTAATTGTCAGTAGCACAATTTTGTATTAATTGTTTATTTTAAAAGAGATGTCGAGTTTGTTGCCGGTTCTTCTCGGTAGATGCCTTCCGAGCCGGTGGTAGTGTTAATGACGATTCAAAAGTGTCTTTATAAAGACCTACTTGAATACAAATATTTTGAGTTTGAGTTTGATATGCTTATGTTTGTCCAGGTGGATGCGATTCAAAGGCGTTTGTTGGACGAGGTCGACGGTGTGTTGGCGGTACATGAGTTTCACGTGTGGCAGTTGGCCGGGGACAGGATTATTGCCAGTGCGCATATAAGGTATTTAAAAACAATATGAAACCAGTTGAAATAACTTTATTTTTGTTTTGGTAGATTTTATTGAATGTATACTTTTGTGTCTTAAATGTGTTATTAATACTAAGTTTGCATAGACATTCACTCAAAGTATTTCTCTTATCTTTATAATATTTCTCTTATCGGTAATATATGTTCTGCCAAACTTTATTTCAAGGAGACAAATAATGATAACATCTTTATTTCCACACTAGTTACTAAACTTGAACGAAATTTTTATATTTGAATACAGTGTAAACTCTATATAACGACACTGAAGGGACTGCGCATTTTATAGAGAGTTGTCGTTAAACGGAGAGAAGAAATATCGTCGTATGGAATACAAGCTAAACCAACTAAATCTTATTGATTTTGACGCTTTAGAGAGATTGCCGTTAAATCGAATGAAGTTACATGGAGTTTACACTGTATATGATAAATTGCATTCTGTCCGTATGTTGCTGAAATTGACTTAAGATTTTTTTTAATATGCGGTTTCCGTTAAATACATTTTAATATTGATTATTTTTTTAAACACTTTCTTATTTAATCCCACCGTACTTTTAAGTATTCAAGATTTTATTGTACTGAGCTCACATCGATCTTTGATATGATTCTAGTATGTCCAAGAAACATTGTAATAAGGTTCATCCAAAAAAAAAACCAAGCTGTGTTTCTTGCCTGCTTCTTCTCAGCTTGGTCGCGCACGTACAGTTAAATGACTGTTTTTAATTTCATTTAAGACGATTCAGAATGATTCTTACTGAATAAATGGAGACTTGAATTATTGTTTTGCCAAAATTCGTACTTATTAAAGAAAACATTTAAAAATGGTATAGTCATAATTATACATTATTTACAAAAGAGTTCTAAATAACTAATATTAAGAATATAGTTTTGTATTTACACTTTTTTGGTTCAATTGAAATTCAATTTTAAATTTGAATGGCAATACCATCCTTGGGTGTGTTTTTTTTTACATCAAATCAGTCAATTGTATTTTGACAAGAAAAAACCAGAAGTAACCGATGCTTTGACAAATTGGGTAATTTAGTTAATTAACTAATTAGCTACAAGTTACTATGTTGACCTTGTAAGCAAGAATGTACGTTTTGTACCAAAAACTTATGTATATAGGTACAAATTAATCTCTAAAACACTTCAGTGTCTTGAATTGCGTATTTTTTTACGTAATTTTAATTTTAATTATTCGCGTAATTTGCGATTTCTTACCCTGTTCTTATTTGTCACATTATACCCGCTGGACTCGCGTTTAAAACAGAATATGCGATGTTAGTTTGATAAAAACTATTTAAGTAAATTTGGGATTATGACTAGTCCGTAATAAAATGACTGTTTGAATGTTCGTGAAATTTAGAAATATATAATTTGTTTAGTATATATATGATATTGTAACGCTTCGCGGTGTGAAACGGAGTAATCTAATTTTTGAAAACTTTCGAAATTCGTTTTGGCTGATATCCAGAAGCCTTTGTCTTGTGTCAGTGAACCAAGTATTTTTATCCATAAAATGATTGCAAAGTTGATCTTGTAAAATGTTTTCAATGATTTGAAAAAGTATACCAACCTTCATAAATATCTAAAGATATTTTGGTTTAGATATTTGTTTTCCATTATATTTAATGTTATTTAAACGTATGTCAAGATGTCACTTTAACATCATCGCGGACATAACAAGATAAAAAATAATGGTAAAACTCATCTTTAGACCAGTTTTTATACATTTATAACCATTGTGATCAATAAAGTTCGGAATCAGCTGTGTTAGTGCTGTAAAGTCATCACAATTTTATAAAAATGTATTGGCTAATTTATTAATTAACAAAAAACAATATTAATGTTACCAGAGACTTATGGAATAACGCGTCAGTAGCAAAGCTATCTACCACGTGGGAGTGGTTGATACTTTTTTTCCCGTTTTTGCTAGTCCGTTTTGGAACTGGTTTACGTTACCTAAAAGATTAATTTAAAAGTGCTTGGTAGCTAGGGAGCAAGAAATTTTATTTTTTGAAAAGAAAAAAACAGTACAATGAAAATTAATTTACCGAAAAAGTTAATGATGTGCGACACTAGCGTGCTAAATTTGACCTGTCTGCATATAAAATGTGTCCTCGTTATTAACGTGGCCGAGATTCCATGTTGTCTTTTATACGAACATTCTGTGTCCCTGCAACTGCTCCGACCTAATTAATAATCCCACTTTTTAACATAAAACAATAGACAAAAACGACCGTTCTCTTGTTTCTCTATGATATTTCGAAACGTTAACGTAACACGATGCAAGTGATTTTAATGACATCTCGCTCTCAAAAACAATGACGCCAATCAAAGATGATAGAGCTGTGTCTATGAATTATTATTAACCCTTCTGTTCACTTTATCTGATTGTAAAAATAGTGTATCGCATGTTAACATCCGATAAACAACGTCTATAAGCTAGTATATCTTCAACAGATGTAGAAACTTATCGGAGTACATGAAGATAGCTGAAAAGGTGAAGGAATTCTTTCACAATGAGGGCATTCACTCGACAACGATACAGCCCGAGTTTGTTGAGATACCCTTGGATGGAAATGAGGTAAACATTTATAACGACAATTTTCGCCACATTTAATATTGGAAACTCAACTAACTATATTTTTTAAATTGTTATTTACAGATGATAAGCTCATCAGCAGAAGCTCCATGTGCCTTACACTGTCCGCCTAACGACTTGTGTCATAACGCAACGTGTTGTGGCCCGAACCAACAGGTAATAACATCTTGTATACGAGGTGTGTTCAAAAAGTATCGCGAATTTTGAATTTTCGCGGTTTACGTATATTTGAATTTTGTGGCGTTATGTTGGTACTCATGTCTCTCACTTATGCCGACAAGCTCGGCCATTTTGTATGTTCACTAAATTGTTGACAGCTGCTTTGCTTGCACGTGTTTTGGATCGTCTTCGATTTTGACCTATTCAAAAAAATGGAACAAAGTACCTGTATCAAATTTTGTGTGAAAAACGAAATTAAGTGCGCGGATGCATTCCGAATGTTGACTGTGGCATACGGAGACGGACGACGTTACGCTACGCTTGACGAGATAAAGACGGCATCGAAGGAGGAGCTGAACAAGATAAAAAAAAATGATTTTTTGAAGTGCTTCGAAGATTGGAAAAACCGTTGGCACAAGTGTATATCTCATGGGGATTACTTAGAAGGGGACAAAATAGATATTCATAAATAAATAATTTTTGAAAAAAAAAACACAAAATTCGCGATACTTTTTGAACACAGTAGTATGTTAACTTTCCTGTTCTTGGCTTTTTTTTCTTATTAAATATTTCTTATAATTTCTCTGCTTCTGTCACTCTTGCGTACACGTCCGACGCGTACGTGCGCGCTTCAGTGAAATATTTGTTTCTTTCAATTACAGTTTCACAGTTTAGAAACAATAAGGGTTCGGTAATATTATTCGAGGCGACGCAACGGAGCATGCTGATGGCGTTTAGAAGACTTTTATTTTTAGAGAATTTATAACATTGTGTTTGTTATTTTTGTACCGCATGGTATTAATTTATATTGTTTAGATTGTTTCACTGTTGCCAATGGTGAATTTTGTGCCAATAAATTGTACATGTATGTGATATATTTATAGTAAAATATTTACAATGGATTCAATCTAGTTTTATTAGTTAATGATGACGCATCATGATGACAATTTACGATTTATAGATACATGTTTAGACTTTATTAAAGTATAACGGCTTAGTATTTGAATATATATATATATATATATATATATATATATATATATATATATATATATTACTATAGAAGCACTATAATATATAAATCACAAAAATTTTATGTTTTCGACTCTGTGAAACAAGAATTATCACGTTAACAAAACTTAATTATATTTAACAAGATTAAGATATAATTTTACAAGTGGTAATTTTATCTTTAATCTACGTATTATCTCATTGTAAACATCGGCCGAAAACTAATTCAAAGTCCACAGACTATTGCAGCTAATTAACACAGAGTGTGGTGATTTTTAACAGACTAAAAACCATCGCCAATAATTGTCAATTTTTTATTCACAAAGTGCTGTTATGGTATTGTCTATGAATATTTTAAGAATCGATTTCGTGGAAGCTCCGTTCGTTGTAATGGTGATTAGGTTAATTTTGTTATTACATTTTCATATCAAACGCCGAGTGATTACAATGCAATCGAACTAATTGGCTTTGTTATAATGTAGGACTTTACAGTTTTTGAAGTATTTTATTTAATATCCCAAATTTGGGACTAAAAATTCATTTTTAAGATTGGTTAAAGTTATTTTTGATTTTATTTGACACTTTTACTAAGTCAGGCTCAGACAAAATATTACATTGTTGTGAGGTCATACTTTAATAAGGCCGTCTAAAAACTATTTATTTATTCACACTTTATTGCACTTAAACAGTAGAAGTAGATAATGTTAATACATATAAGAGCAACGGGTGGCCTTATCGCTAATAAGCAATCTCGTCCAGGCAACCCAACTATTTTATCCGTGTTATTGAATTGTTCTCTGTGGCATTTATATGAAATATTAAGTGTCGTTCATAAATTCTGTGAAGGCAAGTAAAAATATGTATCTACCTTCTTTAGTACAGTTGAGTGGACATAATTGTTTTTATTTGTTACAATAATAGTTTATTTAGACTGATATTTATTATATACATAAAATTGTATTAATATAGATAAATATATTATGTATTTAAAATATAGTTACGCCGTAAACGAATATTTAGAGGACAGAGATCCCTTTAATGTGTCGGCAATTGGCTCAGCATCGGGACAGTTCAATTCTTGAGTAGCCTTACAATGCTTTGTTTTTTTAATCGTCCGTAGCACAATTTTGTATTAATTGTTTATTTTAAAAGAGATGTCGAGTTTGTTGCCGGTTCTTCTCGGTAGATGCGTTCCGAACCGGTAGTAGTGTTAATGACGATTCAAAAGTGTCTTTATAAAGACCTACTTGAAAAAAGATATTTTGAGTTTGAGTTAGATCTAGTTCTGTCTTAGGGATACTTACTACTGGCTTTATACAAGTAGTGAGATGAGCTACACTGGCTCAATAAGGTTCTATTAATTATAATTTGTTTATATGACGATAATAACTAATATTTCAGAAACAAAGTACACCATCGCCGGTTGTGACACCATACATGTGCCGGCAGAGGAATATGGGTTCACGAACGGAGTCTGTTAACTCAAACCTAGGTACTGGTAATCAAGCGAATCCAACTGCGAGGAATTTAGATGCTTTGGAATGCGGGTAAGACAATATATTTCTTCTGGCTAATGATGGGTAAAGATATATCTGGTTATATGAGGATTTATATAATCCAGGTCAGTCTTTTGTGCCTGATCATGTCATGGACATGGTTGTTTTCAAAACCATTGGTTGTATACAATATGAATTATTCTATTGGGCAAAGTAAATTACATAACATGAATTAACTATCATAAATACTCTTTCTATACAAATATTATAAAGAGGAAAGATTAGATGTTTTTGTTTGTTTGAAATGAATAGGCTGCGAAACAACTGGACTGATTTCAAAAATTCTTTCACCGTTGGCCAGCAACACTATTCACGAGTGACATAGGCTACGTTTCATTTTCAAAAAAAATGAATATTAGGGATGGTTGAAGAGGATGAATATTTCACCAGAACTGTCAATAATAAACCCATTTTTAAAATTTTGTATTTAAATCAAGTGGGCGAAGCCGCGTGCAAAAGCTACTAGTCTATAATATAACCTTGACTTTTTTCAGTTCCCTCTTGCCATCGACCATGCCCGAGAATCGGCTTGCGGTGTGACAGGCGGCCTAACACACCGCCAGTTCCAACCCTACGCATATTAATTGTTTTACAAATTATATATAAACATATATGATGTTAATTTTTCCGTTTGACCGTTATGTTCGTATAATTTCTTTATATATAAAAGATGATTAAGATTCTGGGATGGAATAAGTATTTAGTCTAGTTTTAACTATAAACAACCGGTGATGAAAATCATCTTTAAAATGTAATTTTTAACGCACATTTTCTACCGGAACGTGCACACTCGTACCTCAGTATTGTTAGGTATGATACCAAATAATAAACAATAGGAAAAATACGATGTGTTCTTAGATATAAGTGTTTCACATCAAATGTATATTCGCAAAGCTCTCACGGGCGTAGATAATTTACAAATCCCACCGATCGAAGGGTAATATTTAGTATTGTAACTAGAATGATGGAAACTGTAAGGAAATATTATTCTTCGATCAGCATGTTGGTTCATTAGTGAAAATTTTTAGGCAAATATATTGCTAGAAATAACCTTTTTTTCATGTAGGATAAAATTCGCCCTTGATAGATCCTTAGGTACGAAGAGTAGACAAAGGTGTTTGACGTAAACAAGATAACGCCAATCGGTTCATATAAACAAATGGTCACGTGATAATGTGTACATACAATATGTCGCTAGTTTGTTCTAGAGATCTTGAAATTATATTCCACAAGACTTACGTATTTTTCTTCGAACTAATGTTTATAGGTAAAGCTCAGTCATTGAATAATCAGGGTTAAAATATTATATTCTGTATTACAAGTACAAGCATTGTTACATCCAAGGTCGTTGACCTATTATCAACGTATACCGCGAACTGATAACCGACACTTGAATATCAATTGTCAGTCAATTCAAAATCAAGACGTCAAAAACGTGACGATAGTCTGTGCTGAAGATTAGTTTCAGATTAGTCTATTGGCTATGGGTTACTTTTGGTACTCATAGTGATGGCGTCGATTTTGTTCGATGTTTAAATAAGCTGTATTTATGTATGAGGTATTTAGATTTGGCTGGGCGAAAGGAGTGAGAGCAGGTACTGTCATGTAGACAATCTAATCCCGACGTAGTACAAAAGTATATACACTGTGCATTTTTTGTGTGACTGTACTCCGACAAAATCGGCACACTACTGTTTAACCGCCATTTCACTAAGCCGCATTTTCATATTAATATCTCTTGTTACTTTATCTATGCATAGACCATAGTAAATTAATTAGGATATAAAAAAGGTGATATAATATATTTAATTGCCAAACAAATAAAACAAGGATTGTATTTATACATTTATTTAAGTTTTCAAGCCTTTAGTATTGTTCACACCAAATATTGTGTGCATTTCTAGGTTAAGTTAAACAATTTGTGACAATATTATATAAAACAATACTTTCCTAATGATTTCAATCGAATCAATATGGCTTAAAAACATTTCTTTTTAATTGTTAATTCAATAACAAAAGTCATATAATGTAACATATATCGTACATGCATTCAATACTTAAATAATGACGACTATGACTTCAAGTTCATATTAATATTTTTCCATAGATTAAAAATTTGTATTGTCACAAATGTAATATTAACAAAAAATGTTCTATACTTAAAGAAATGTGATCGTGTTTAGTTTAAGAATTGATAAACAAACAAAACAAAAGATTCGCAACGGATCAACTAGAGAACAGTTTTAAATATTTTTAATGCTCGATTGAAAAGCATAAAACGCCTTATCATTTAAAGCAAATAATGTTATAGTGAAATTTATAGATAATTAACCAGGATAAGCTTTCCAAGTTTTTATACTTTAATTATACAGATTGCATAATTTATAGGTATAGCTTGAGCTCATATGTTGCAAATGAATGTTCAATCGTAACTTACGGTTTTAATTGAACAGATTTGCAATATTTAATAAAAATAAAAAAAACACCAAATCGACGTATATTTGAGACATTGACAAAAACTACTGTTGTTATTGTTCGAATGTTAGTGAATCTGTGGTGAAATTATAGTTAATAAAAATATATTAATTGAATGGTTTTATTTTTTATTTGCATGTTTTTACATTGATATCTTTGTAGAGATTTTAGTACATACACAACATACCTATATATTTAAATTTACAAGAAACTGCATGGTAAATAAATTTCATTTAAAAAATCTAAAGCTTTTACACGTACAGTGCGTACATAGTGAGATGCAATATATATATCCAATTTTTATAAGAGTAAATGTATGGCCCAGTGTTAATAATACATTGGCGCCAATATTCTATATAGGTATTCGGTTTCCAATGCCTTTAATATTTTTTATAGTTTTATGCAGTGTTCATTTAGGTGTTATGCAAGCAAATTGAATGAAAAATCGCTTACACTAAGCGCTACCCATAACTGCTGTTGTCTGAATATTTACCGATATAAGAGAGCTGATGGGGTCCGTACAGGAATGAGTCTAGTTTCACCATTCTCTTTATTGATGACCCAATACTCTCTGCCGTTGATAATTTTCTTTTTAGTTTGCCCCTTGGTTTTTCCGAAGAGCGCTTCGTAAGGTGGGGGGCGACTATCATCAAATGTAACTGGTTCAATCTTTTTCTGTCTCTTTTGACGGAACTTTGCGTTAATGAGATTTTCTCTGGGAACGTAGCGTTTAAGTGATATCTGAAAAATACGTTATTATTTTATACTGTGGCCTGTGTTTAGTCTGTGTAGTTGAGTTTAGTCTGTGGATGGCTCGAAGCGCTACTCGAGTTACTGGTTATTCCCGCCAATTCCTAATAACAGAGGATAGAGCTAAAATAGCCTTATATTGTAAATTATCAATAATATCAGATAACTGTATAATATATCTTCTTATAACTTATTGTGACGTCCACATAAAGTCTGTATAATTTATTAGTGAATGAATAACCGATATATTCGCATATTTAATTAACACTGTCTCTTGTCAAAGTTAAAGCACAGTTTTGTATTACAAAAAGAGTTTTTATTTATAGTGTTAAATAAGTGCAGTTTCTTTTAGAAATTATAAAAACTTACCTCTGCAAGAAATACCGCAAACGCAGCAGCCAGTCCCGCCAACATAAGGTAATAAGTCATCAAGAGGTCCGTAATTCTTAACTGCCTATCTTTGGATTGTAAGTCCAGAGGGCAGATCTTTGTATCGGGTAAGGTACGCCGAAATAGATGCGTAAGAATTCCTGAATGTATCACGTGCTTTATACTAAAACAAATAGATTTATTGATTAATATGGATAAACTTTTACTTTAAGAAACGTGACGAGCTTGAGTCTATACAGTTTTCAAAGAGTACGTAAAAAATTCTAATTCTATATATTTTTTAACTTCTAATATTTAAAATTTGCATGTCACAATGTTAGTTACCGTACTCCACCGCAACGGCTTCACCGATTTATACAAATTTTTTTAAGCGTATTCAGTAGATTTGAAAATTGGCCAAAATTAATTCCCAATACCCCTAAGTGATAAGGGTTGTTCTAAATGTTTACTATTTTATCATCAACCCTATTTATTAGTAATTTTAATCGGCATTTTATTTGTTATCCCCGCTAGTTTTTTTTGTCTACACAAGAAATTACTTATTAAGCGAAACAACGTTTGTCTGGTCAGCTAGTTATACAAAACTATGATGTTTGTTGTCACTATACCATTACAACATGACAATCGTCTTTAAGACAAGGAAACAAATAGGTACATCACACAATAATACAAAGACACACCAGAAAGGTGAAGGCCAGGGGCTCATGATTGCGTTGCCGGCCTTTAAAGAAGTACGAACCTATATAATTTTTATTTCCTACGTACTGTATTTATTTTATTATATATGTCCCCAAACATCTTATCTGCTAAATATATTTAAAACAATAAACTTATGAGATAATAAAACTAGGTTTACACATAAAACAATTAAATGTGAACTAGAAACTTTATACAATATATATATGAATACGACATACATGTGAACTCTACCAGGATTCAAAAGTTTGTTTTTTTTAAGGTGTTTGAAATGCCTCTATGAAAGGTAAGTAGAGAGTCAGCAAAATCATCAACCGACTCGTCCACATTCACAATACTATTGTAAAGTCGACACAATCTGTTTACAGGACCGTTAAACGATAGTTGTATGTATTGTATGTCTGTCATGTATTGTCTCTGTATTGTAATTAAACCCGACATATGTGTTTAGAATAGTTGCTCTGGGTACTTACACAGGATTAAACAATGGTTTTAATTTCGACTGATATTGATATCCAAACGCCCTCTTCTTTTTCATGAAAATACCAGGGGCAACTACGTATGTGCATCTATCAGATTCAGGTATTCCTTGCCTGGTTTTCCGTAGATAATCACCATACATTAGGTATTCTAGAACAACGCTCCCATGGACCAACACGGCTCCCTCAGATACGTATTTAAGGAATAAGGCATTGTTTTCGATTGATAAATAACTGCCACGTCCGGTAGCAACTGTTTTCTGAAGGAAATGTATACTTTCATCCGGCTAAAAGAGACACTTTTAAATTAATATATGTATAATTTTATTTAAAAGATAAAAATACATCAGAAAAAAGGTCTCTCCAACAGTGAAGAAATGTGATCACCGAATAATTAAATTGATATTTTTTTTATTTCTTAAACCTATACAGCTTATTCCAAAAAGCTTACACAACAAAAATAGATCAACAACAAAGCCAAAACAAGGTCAAAACATACAATCGAAAATAGACAACAAAAAAAACACGAACAGAAAAAAATGAATAAAAAAATATATATACACATATGAAAAAGTGTAGTATATTATGTAAAGAACGAGCATTTAAGTGTGTGTGTGTGTGTGTGTGTCTGTATTAGTGTGTGCAATGGTGTTTCTGTGTGATAATTGACCATCTTACAATGACTATTTATTATATTATATTAGTATTATATTATATATATTAGTTACTACTTACGTTTCTAACAGCTGCCTGCACTGCGTTACCCTCCCCAGCAATCCATCGATAGTTTTTCTGATATAAATCTTGAACCGTTTCTATATCCAATGTGAATTTTGATAAGGTCAAAAACGCAGTCAAATTCGCCGTGTAGAATGCCGATAATAGAATTATAAAGAGCCACCATGTTGCGAATAGGACGCGTGTTGTGTCTGTAATAAATGACAGTCGGGCTTGTGAACATATCCTACTTAAGGTAACTTGAAAAACTTCAAAGGAAATTTATAAAGTTTATTTCTTTTTAAACGCATAATCATTTCGAACATCAAGTCAAGCGTGTGAACATTTCAGAGTTGTCTCCCTTGAATCACGGCTTGAGCATTACGATATGACACATTTACATGATTTGGTCTCGGGCAGAATCGACTGTAGCGAGCTAGTGGATATAAACTTTCTGGTACCCGCCTATCGTTCCAGGTCCCTCATGCAAATACAAGCTACGGAAAAAACTCAGTCTTGTGTCGCGCAGCCAGAACTTACAATGAATCCTATCTGTCCTTGAACATATTTGGTCTAAGGAGAAATTCTTTTGAAAAACAACTAAGATTCAACCTCGCACACTCACTCTCTAGCAACGCCGTTACACACACTAATACACACTCGTACACTTAAATGCTCGTTTCTCACTTGATATACTCCACTTGTTCATATGTATATATTTTTTTATTATTGTTGTTTTTGATCTTTGATTTAATTTCTTGTTCTATGTTTTAACCTTATTTTGGCTTTGTTTTTTTTACCTTTCCTTTATTGTATAAACTTTTCTAATATGCTGTATGGGTTTAAGAAATAAATAAATAACTTTTCTACTAATCATTTTTCTTGGATGTCAGTGTACTGTGTGTTTGCGGGTTGTTCACTATAACGTAAATGTGTACTCCTATTTCACTATGCCCACCGGAAGTTAATGTTTTTTTATAGTTATAAACATATTGACCCATTCGCTGGTGCATGGTGTAACGCTTGCTCTTTACAACCGTACTGTAGAACATTCTTGGGGATAAAATAGTGACGGAGAGTTGCCAGCTCTTCTCGTCAACTCCACACCCTTCTACATAAGTGTAAGGAAGTTACCTATGTCATATGTGAATAAAGATATTTTTAATATTATTTTTTTTAAATTGTATTATCACTTGTACCGTTTTAATAGTGACATATGCCATCTTAACCAAAACTTAGTATGCTCCTACGAGTCGCCTAATTTCTAGATATGCATAAGAAGAAATCTGATCCCTGGAGAGCTTGCTTATATCAAATTGGGTTCTTCACGTATTTTCTTGTATACCAGTGATCGTTAATACGATTCTATGTATTATAAAAGTATCCCAGTAACATTTTCTAATAAAATAACATATAAAAAACGATTAATATTCTCGTACGTCCCACCATAAAATTACTTTATAGATTATATCACTGTAATGATTAGGTAGTTTTCGATGTAAGAATAATGGAAGGCGTGATTAATGATGGCATTAATTATTCACTGTTTGAGAATGTTTTACTACAAATGTCTATAAAAGTCAAATAAAATGGAACAAGCTGCCCGCCACGGTATTTCCGAACCACTACGACTTAGGGTCCTTCAAGAAAAAAGCGTATAAATCCCTAAAAGGCCGGCAACGCACTCATGAGCTCCCAGCCACTTGAGTGTCCATGGGCGGCGACTTCACCTTTATGATGGGCCTCCTGCTCGTTCGCCCCCTCTTCTATAAAAAAAAATGCTTGAATTCACGATCTCGATTAAAACTCATAAGATATTTGTATATTTCTTATAATTTATACACGATTTAATTAAAAAGTAGAATCACTTGTTTATTTATAGTTGATTTAATAAATTAAAATGTTTAACTATTAACGTTAACACGACCGAGTTAAGCAGTTAAGCTATAGAGGTATATGTAAAGAGAGTTTTATCGGAATGAGCGATTTATATTGTTAGCAAAAGAAAATTATAGGATAATTATAAGAAGCTATAATAACACTAAACTGTTTTTTTTTCTAAATTGTAAAACAATTTTATATATTCTCCACATAGAATCGTATCAGCGGTCACTTGTGTACGTCAATAATTTCCTTCTTATATACCTAGGCTACCAGGGCTCCATAAAAACCGGTCTATTTTTTAAGCGTATCACTGTTTCATAATATCTCAGCATTTAGAGCGATTAATTCACAACCTTTTTTTATCGTTTTAATAGTCGTTTACACAATAAAAAGAACATGCGAAACCTTAATAAAGTATTTGAATTTATTAAAAGACAAATTTGGAACATCATTTATGAAAATATCCGACTTAGAAATAAATGTCGTTACATATTTTATCATTTGAGTTTTATGGTCTTGCCCATGTATAATCATTTTCGTGGCCAACAAAAGTGACTTTTCAAAATTATATAGGTGTAACTAATCAATGAATTTAACCGATCTAATTGAATTGATTGAATCATTCAGATACTTACTTGCCGATGGTGACAAAGATGTACCCTGTTTAATAAAAGAACCATACACGAACCAAATGCTGGGTGATATTTGGATATAATTTTCATCTCCTGGCATGAACTTGCTACGAAGCTTCGTCAGCAAGGTAACGCACGGTCCATATATTATTACTGCTAGAAGTGTTAATATCCTAAAAGATTTAAGAAATAACAAAGGTCATCGCACAGTCACACACATTTGCTACAAATCAATCGAAGAAGAGGAACGAAATTCGAACAGAGGGTCCCAAGTTTATGTATTAAAATTGGTGGCTGTGGTGTTTTTATATTTATTTTAAGTATACATGCAGTGTATCAATTGTAAAAGTGCCCATATATTCTTTGGGACTATCCGACCGAATGTTTTTTTTTTTTTTTTTATATGAGAGGAGGCAAACGAGCAGGCGGGTCACTTCGAGTGATGTGCCAAACGCCGCCCATGGACACCTGCAATGCCAGGAGGCTTACAAGTGAGTTACCGAACTATTGTTGACTGATATTTGTTTGTTCGATATCCTTACCAAACATTCTCATCAAACGGTGCCAGGAGTCCAGAACCAGCTGCCGACTCTTTTGGACGTCTTAACATCATCATCCAGTTAGATTCATCAATGACCGTTGAAAATGTTACATCTGGATCGGTGTTATTTATTATTGGTATAAATGCTGCCGCAAGATCAATTTGCTATAGAACAAATATTTTATAAGCCAAACCTACATTTTGATAACGAGTATCACAAAAATAATATTTATTTATATTTTGACACTTATAATAAAGTAAAATTACAATAATAAATAAATAACAATAATGTTTTAATTAATTTTAATACATAAACTCTATTTTTGTTAAAAGTTTTTATATACATAGTTAGCTAAAAACTGATATTAAGTGAAACCACACATTGGTTTCATAATATCAAATATCGTTAAACAAATGGCATAGATTTTTGTATGGTAAACTAAAACCATCCAAGATCATATTTGGAACAAGATTATGCCTACTAATTTTGTCGTAAACTAAGAAGTTCCGAGATCGTATTTGGAACAAGACTTTACTAATTGTATGGAAAACTAAAATGATACGAGGTCTTATTTGGAACAAGACTATACTAATTGTATAGAAAACTAAAACGATACGAGGTCTTTTTTGGAACAAAACTATACTAATTGTATGGAAAACTCAAACGATACGAGGTCTTATTTGGAACAAGACTATACTAATTGTATGGAAAGTTATTCGCACACCTGACATTATGTTATATGTATTTAAAAAAAAGCTATCTGATGAGGCGATAAATCTCTGACACTTACGTTAGATCGAAGTAGGCCAATGAGAGATTCCTTTGGCCGGTCGCTGTAGAGCATGTTCTTTTCGGGCACAATAACGTCGTACGTGAAATTGAATTTTTTCTGTAAAATATCTACCAAGATGAACGCGACTCCCTTACCAATGTATGTGCCATTTTCGGTCTTCTCTGCCCAGCTTTCGGGATAATTCTGGGAAAGTCATCATAGAACATTAGGTACTTTATATTGATCGACAGATATTCGATTATTTTTTTATTATTACGAAATAGTGCCTTAAATGCCTTATTTAAAAACAATTTATTTGCATTTATTTTATTCCCATTTTTATGGTTTAATTAAGTTACTGCAGTAGTTGTATATAAGAGTTAAATAGCGCTGTTTTCAATTTTAAACATAGATTAACATAAAACAAGTATCACATTTTAGTCAACCAGCAGTTACAATAATAATAATAACAAGAACAATTTTCGTGAAAACTAGTAAACATTGACAAAAACGCTTATAAGCATATAAGCGTTTTTGTCAATGTTTACTAGTTTTTTTTTACATTTTTTCATAGCAATGAAAAAATGTTTTACAACTAAATCAATATAAGGTGTTACATACCCACATTAGATATAAGCATAATTATAATTAGATATAAGTCTTTATTGTTTATTCCCGACAGACAACCCCTACCACAAACTCTATCCTTTAAATACGTCCTTTCCATTCAACAAGCATTCCTGATCCAACTTCCAAACACATACATTGTAAAATACTATTAAGTACAAACCGAATAAAGTGTTTTTCTAAAAGGTCTCAAGTGTTGTCACTGCCCGTAACAAAATTTGGCGCAGTCGGTATATGATTATGATAACGATATAAAACAGATACTTACATTTAAGGTACCAATCCGTATATGGGAGCCATTAACAAAATTGAAGCGTGGCTGGCGTATCAGTTTCACATCTGTATCACGCAAATGTAAAAAAATATTACAAGAAATAATGTTTAATATTTCTAAACCGATTTTCACCTGTACATCTCATATTTTACTAGTTAGAATACAAAGTAATAACGATTCAAAATTGGTTTGCAAATATAATTTAAAACTAGACACTGAAAAGACTAAAAATGGACACCACGAATAGTATTTTCAAATAACTTCAAAAATTCTAATTAATTTACGATGACTGAATAAATTATTCTATTCTCGCGCTTTTGTGTTCTTTCTCTTCTAGAATCTGAATGATTAAATTCTTTGTTTTTCTGTAATCAACGTTATATAAATAAAGATTTACACTTTACTTAGTGACTCAACTTATTCATACTATAATATACATTTTCCAATGTAATTCAAAAAGCTTTCTGAATCTACTAGGCTCAATAAAGTTCGTAATTCATTTAAAGAGCAATGTGTATGCCAAACAAAATCTCAAACAATTTTGTTGTGAAAGTAGTTAAACAGAAGCTTTTAGAAAAGCATTTTATAAATTATCTGATCATTATGATAATGAAAGTTTGGGAATGAATTAACTTCAAAGGTGTACTGGGTGTACCAAAAAAACCAACCAAGCCGTGTTTCTTGCCTGCATCTGGCGTACTGCTACAGACGTAGAACCACATACATCTAAGACGTTTTAAAATGGTCCTTATATGGAAGGTATATACTTAGTGAATAAATATTGACTTTGATTGTAATAAAACTTAATTGTAAAAATAAGTAAAAAAATACCGTGCAGTGAGTTATCATCGATAGTTCCGCAAAATGTCGCGTTGCACACAGTAGAGAATATGAGGTCTAATCCCACCATTGCATGTGAACTGATTGCCGTAACACAAATATCAGGCGGTGACACAGGGTGGCGTAATGGTGGGTGGACATAAATATGAAGGCTTTAATGGTGGGCCAATCATAATCGAAACATAATATGCATTTGTACATATTATTTTTACATTGTTTACTCGGTTATTAATGTACTTTGTGAGTTTTTTTTATTTCTATTTAAAAAAAAAACAATAATATATTTATTCATATAGGCACCAAGGTACAATTTTTTTTTTTGATAACCGAGGAGGAAATGCTTTACGCATTCCTCGCAACCTAAAGGTCACGGGGATATGTGGGACTCAACTCACTAACCAGGAAATCTCTGCTACTCAGAGGACCGGTGAGCCATACCCACTAAAACACTCCTCGGGTGTAACCCACGATTCCGCATATGGAGACTACTGGGGTCGCGTTTGCATTCTACCAGAGCCTCCGCGGTTTTTAGTTTCTGACCGCCCTAAATGTTCTATGGAACTGGGAGGAGAAACCAAGGTACACTTATGAATCATCAACAAAATAAGTTATAAAAAGACGCAGATCGGATGAGAAGAACTGGCAAGACACTCTCCACCACTCCTTTATATATTTGATGATTAAATTAAATAATATTTGATGAGAGAGCCCCGTTATCATATTATGTTATTTCTGACGGTTTATTATATTCTAATATGACATTTACTGCATGCTCTAAAGTCTAATATGTAAGATATGATGTAGAACTGTTTATTAGAATCTCGCCTAAATAATAGCGACATCACAATATTATAAGTTATTAAAAAAAACATGTATAGATAGAGAACTAACTACACAATTAGTAAAGCTATAAACATACAGAGTAAATTATTGTTTACATTGACGTGGAACACTATACTAACAGGGGAGGCAAGTAATTGTTTATGTAAATACAATTTATTAAAATATAGTTTATATGAATCATGTTTAATTGCAACAAATATTTTATATAAATCACAACTCTTCAGGGTATTCTATGTTTACATGATTATGCGATATTGTCGATTTTATATTAGAGACTAGATCCAAATTAAAATTTAAATGTTATATAAACATCGCCCAATTACAGTGATATGCTTCAATGGCCATAACCTAAATGTATGTTCATATTTCTTAATAATGAGGCATATCGTTATGAAGAAATAATAACATGCATGGAAATTTTAGTAATAACAACTAAAATACCTTGATAGTGTTTTTTTATTAACATGGTAATTATTTGTCTTATATGGTGATTTATAAACGTAAAACGTTGTAAAAGGTGTAAAATTATTTCTTACTTCAACGGCGGATAAGGGATTATAGCTTTTTAAATATTATTTATTAGATAATTAAAAATTCAATTATAAAATAGTGTTTCCAAAATCGTGGTATTCATGATTTGTACACCAAATAAAAGAATAGTCTAAGGAGCTTTAAGTCTATATAAGTAGTATACTTGTACTAAAAAATATATGAAACATTGCAAATTCAATCTACTGCAGAATACTTGATATTGGTTTACCACTTTATGTATGTAATTTTTTTATTTACACAAATACTTTTGGGTTATGTTATGCAATTATGAATTAAGCAATTAATAATCATATGAAAAGTACATGACTTGACGGACACCGGTAACGCAGGAATCGAAACTATTTGTGGGCCTACTCTGTGGGCAAATTTGAAATAATTATATTGATATAGAATTAATTATCTGTGGCTTAGAACAAATTTAACGTCAATGGTCAACTTTAACTCTCTATTCGCTAATCGCTAGCATAAAAAATAAACAAATGCAGTAACGAGTAACAACCTACAATTAAAGAATCAAGTAATCGGAATTATTTAGACTTCATAATTAATGGGAAATTTATAACTTCAATTAAATGTTAACACCATGAAAGAAACTCAATTATCTAACTCGGAAAAAACTTTCGTCCAAAAACTAATTTTAGGCGGACACGTGAGTTAAAAAGATCGTAATTCAAAATAATTATAAATGAATATTTAATGATAAGTATTTTTGACGATCATCAGTCATAAGCCTTAATCCTTTTTCAGCGCTTAGATGGGCGAATTTATAAAGAGACTAGAAATCTTCAAATTGCGTTTGGCTCAGATTATGGCAGCTGTACAGTTTCATTAGGGGAAACAAAGCGAGTAACTTTTAGTTCGGATGATGATGATATAATATCCTTATATTTTTGAATTAGCCCATATGTATAAGTACTGATGCTTCTTACTTATGATTGTAGAGTTTTGGCGCAGGTATCATGTGAGGTAGTTCAACCAAAACAAATTAGACCAAATGAAGGTATCATATTCATTAATGTGGATATCAGTCCTATGGCTGCACCACAATTTGAGGCAAACAGACAAACAGATCTAACAGTATACCTCAATAGATTATTAGAAAAATGTTACAAGGATTCTAAATGTATAGATCTTGAGTCATTATGTATTGTGGTTGAAGAAAAGGTATGTGAACTTAATTTAAAAATCAAATGTATAACACAAAAAGAACAAAGTGTTAAAAATAAGTTTAAAAGTCTGTGTGTATTTATTATTTTTTATCTGTTTTAGGTGTGGTCTCTAAGGGTTGATGTGAAAATTTTGAACCATGAAGGCAATTTAATTGAATGTGCAAGTATAGCCACACTAGCGGCCCTAGCTCATTTTAAAAGGCCCGATGTGACCAGAGTTGGTGATAAAGTTATAATACATTCCATATCTGAAAAGGATCCTATTCCAACAGTTCTGTACCACTACCCTGTTTGTTTGACATATGCTATTTTTGGAAGCGAGTTAGTAAATTTATTATTACTGCAAACTGCATATTTAAATATGAGCTAATATAGCAGATATGATATCCGAGATATCTATTAAATATTATTTGTTTTTTTTTTATAATCTCAGTGTTGTTTACCATCATATAGAAGTGTTTTAAGACAGACAATATATTGTATGTGCTTGGAGTTTATATTAATTGTATGTTTAATAACTATGTATATCAGTTTGTACTGCTGTGAAGAAATAAATCAAAACTAAAACCCTTAATACAATTTCAGTATTCTTCTATCAGATCCAAGCTACATAGAAGAAGCGGTATGTATGAGTGCTTTTGAAGAAGAAAATACCAGTGGAGGCTTGCTTGTTGTTGGTATGAATCAATATAAGGAGCCCTGTTTATTGGATTTGACAGGAGCTGCAATACAAAATGTTAACATAGTTCATAGAGCAATATTAAGCGCCTCAGAGAAAGGAAAATCTGTTGTTGAAGTATTGAAGAAGGCCATAGTCAGTGACGATACTTTAAGGTAGACGTTTTTAATTACTCAAATATATTTTAATAGCACATTAGTCATAATGCATATAACTAGTAAGGTTATAATTAAAATTTGTCCAACTAAAAGGATGTTGTGAATTGAGCAGGACTGATGTAAACAATTAATTCAAGTGAATAAATAAATAACTTATATTTAATGTAAAATTGAGTTACTAAATAAATAACCCAGATTTCCTTTGAGAATTATTTCTTTCATATATTAATGTCATGGTTGTTAATGCTAATAAATTTTATCTTTTTCTCAACTCTGTTTAATAAATTGCTACTAACAGTATTAAGAATTGTCAGGTAAATTAAAAGTTAATCAAAATTAAACAATTTAGTTTATAAAATACACATAGTGCAGTAAAAGAAATATGACATTCAATAAATGATTATTTTGTTTTACTATTAGTTACAAATTAAAATAGTTGTAATATTAAAAAAAAATATATGTTATTAAGTATTATTTAACTTTATGATTTTCTGGTATAGTTATATTAAATTCTAAATAAATAAAATAATTGTTCCAGGCTAAAAAGAGTTAGGATAAATTATGCAGATATTATAACTACTGAACACAAGCAATCTCTAGTTAAAAAGGATTTGAGCATTTGTCTTAAGAATTATAATGCTAACGATGTCATGTCATGTTCTGAGAGTGATGTGGAAATGGAGGATGATGTTGAAATAGTTGAACCTAGTAAATACGATGGTAAATATTTTTTACTTTCACATTTAAGATGTATATACATACAAGAAAGTTAGTTACGCATTATAAGATTTTACAGAGATAATTAATATGATCTTAAAAGTTGAAATATCCATAATTTCATTATTTATTTTCAGTTGTCCCATCACTACCCAAGACGGCTGAACTCAAAGTTAAGGCTGAAAAATCAGCATGGATTGAGATATCATCCGAAGAGGAGGATTAAATGAAAGTCATTTGTACAATTGAATGTAATAAATTACGTTTTTTACTTGTTAATAAATCTTTTTAACAAATACTTACAATAATATTAGCATTGCATTTCCCTTTTTCAATTAACAACCATTGAATTTTTACTAAAGAGTAGAAAACCATTTCTACACAGGATAAATGTAAGGTGACCACAATAATGAATATGTATATAAGTATATTTGATAAATAAAACATATTATTATTGAACGACAAGAAATTATTAAGTTCATAAACAATATCATGTACAGTTTTATAGAAATATTTTTAATGGCAGATCGGAAATTAAGGAAGAGAAATTATCTAAGTCTAATACTAAATTAAGACTAACAGTTCATAAATACATCACATCAATTTTACACAGAGTCAGAATTCATACCGTTTTTGTGATCTAATTTGTTACCATTAGTTTTCACCATGTAAATGAAATACGTTATAATCTCCTTTTCGTTGACTGGTAGAGATTTAAAATGCTTTTGTATTACCTGTGAACAATAATATTTAATTTTAATCAAGCAAATGAACTAAATAAACTCTTCTATTGGCAACAATCAATATTTAAGCATTTTAAAGCCTTTTTTTATGCAAACAATTTTAAGTCAGCCTAAAACAAACAGGCATAGACTGAACTTAGGAGTACTTACATCAGCTAATTGTGACTTATTAAGTCCTGGCCTTGTGGGCACCTTGTAATGCTTCTTATACCTCCTTAATGTATTCACTTGTAATTGAAACCAGTCCACTTCAGGTGAATCAATTTCTGCCTCATTACTATCATCCTCCGAGTCTTTGTTCCTTCTCTGCTTTGTTCGGGCACACTGAATCATTGTTTTGTGATAATCACAGATGTATGTGTGCCTGGCCTGTGAAAAATAATGTTAAATTAGAACCCCTTGACCAATCTTGAATGAATGTATTGTTTATTTAAAAATCATATTTAATTAAAAATCTTACCTGATGATCAATGTTAAGTTTAAGCCTCTTAAGAGCTACTGTCTTCTGTATTCGCTTGCTATATGACGCGTTGCCAGCAAGTCGCCTACATCGGTCACTGTCATCCACAAGGCAACATATTTGATCAGAATTACCTCTAGAATCTTCTTCTCCTGTACTAAAGCCGTTGTTCATTTGATATTCCCGTTGAATCATATATAACAGGTAAATTAACTAGCTCTTTGAACGCTGCTCCCTTCAAAAATGCTCTGTTAAACAGTTTACGTAGTCACAAAGATCTTCGATTGAGGTTATGAGATGCAATAACAAAAACCATTTTCGATTAATAACGCGACAAATAACATTATTCGTTCACGAGAAAGTCAATAAGCAATAGCTACTTTAGGGAAGCTCAACCATAAGTTATTCACTGCACTTTATACAATTTGGAATGCCCATGGCTTAACTTTAAGTTCATAATAAATGCAACTTTATTACAATTTAGAAGTAATAACTTGACTAGACAATTCTTCTTGCTTATATTCACATTAATAATCAGTTTAATTTGAATATTATAACACAAAATGGATGTTTTGCACCGACATTCACAATTGTTGAGCTATACGTCCCGCCGCTATAACAAACGCAACAGCAATAGCATTTTTTTCTTTTTAGCTAAATTCAGCTCACAATAGCAAAGAAATACACAGTACACACACACATTAAAATATAGTAGTAACACCGGACATTAAGCTCTAACTCATAGAAGAACCGTATAATTTTGTGTGCATCTTTGTTAACTTCTTTGTCAAATAATTTACAAATGTGTTAGTTTACGTGTTAGTGTGAGTGTGTTTCTATTCCTATGCATCAATACGTACTTATAGCTAAGTATAAACAAAAAATAAAGCCGAAGCCCTCTCTACGATTGGTTGTAAAAAGGCGGGTTTTTCAATTTACACCAATCAGTTACTTTTGCTAATGACATCGACTATTCATGTTTTCGTTGCGATGTACGGCACAAAGTTCCCTACGTAATAAGCGCTGAAATCGTGTGATCGTTTTATTAATAATAAATATAATATTGCCGTCGGTAAGTTAAATAATGTTACAATTTATTAACTTTATTTTTGAATTGAATTCAGGTAACACAAGATAGCTGTTTTTGTTTTTCGCGTTGACTTATGTGATAAGTAGATATAATTTTTGTAAAGATATTTTTAGTTTTACATTCTAATTTTGTAAGCAAATGGCTGCCGAATGTTGCGACGAAGTAGTATTTAGTGACATTACAGTTTACGCTATACATATATGTACTAGCCATACATATACATGAAGATATTTAAACCTAGTTAAATAAGTAAAGTGAGTGTTGTTGATTTAAACATTACAAGAATTAACAAAAACATAAAAATATTACCTACTTTTAGAAGTAAGACTTATTGAAATATTTAGTCGCCTAATAAAGATGAAATAAAAAGGTATGTTTGTGGATTGTTGAAAAAATTATGGTAAATATAATGCTATGTGAAATTCAGCTTTTTTGTTAAACTTTTTAGGTTTATTATATTATTTAATAGCTAGTGTATTTAAACTTTTACCTTAGCATGACGTTGTTACGATACTTACATTCAATATTAATAGTTACAAATTGCCACCACTACCGATTAGGTAAATGTTTATAACATCTAAAAACACAAGAGCATATCTATTATAATTTTAGTTAATTATCTTACCCGGTAATTAAGGCTTGTTTTTTTTAAATTCCACATCATTAATGTTTCACTTTTTGTATAATTATGGCCTGGTCAATTAACGTTGATTTGTTTCAACGTCATTAGGGGTTAGATTTTTTGTTCAAGCAAAAGCAGAAAAAACCACTAAAGATATTAATGAGTATTTTCTTGAAATCGGTTTGATTTCAGGTTTGCATAAAACAATTTAAATTCGTTTGTGATACCTATCAATTTAAATATATGTTAACCCGCAATATTTAGAAAATTTCATTTAAATTTGGTTTAGTATGGTATTACTTTCAGTAAGGCAAAATATTTTTTAATAGATTTTTACAACTATATGGTTAACTGTGGTAGTAATCTTATATTATATTAAAGGTAGGTTATGAAACAATTACTAGGTAAACATTTTGTACGTATACACTTATTTTAAGTAAGAATTATAAATAATTTATTTATATCAAATTAACATTTTATTATATATGTTGCATAACGCGTTATTAAAAAGTGGTTGAAAATATATTTAAAAAAAAGTAAACAAAGAATCATTTCAATACGAGGGCCGGGATGTACTAGCCTATAGGTACCTAATCGTCTTATTGACCGGTTGCTGAACGGGCTTGTTATCTCTTTAGGTATACGCTGTCCCTTTCTTAACCGTATCGAATATTTTTGTGTCGGCCGCTGCGCGTTGAGGGCGCCACTATATTTCACTCGTAGCGTCTTGTTACGCGAGGTTGCCAACTGTATTGACTTTAGTACGGAGACAAAACGTTACGTGCTTTATGTGATCGAAGCACAAAAACCCGGCTTTACGTCGAATAAAAACATTGCAAATCTCGTGTTTTATCAAACATTAAAATTGTGAGATTATTGAAAAACATGTAACTGGTAAAATCATTGTGAGTCTTTGTCATAAATTTTATGAAACGCTAGAATAAAACGAGTGTTCACCAATAATTAAGTGACTTATATGTTCAGTGTTGGTGATATTGTTACATTATAAGTGGCGAAATGGATTGAGAGTATCTCAAACAAAACAATCATTAGTTTGGAGGATAAAGAAACTGGTTAGCTAAAAGCAGGGATCTTGATATGGGGGATCGGGGAGCGACGGGGGGCGCTTGGGGTGCGCGCGACGATGCCTCGTGGTGGTCAGGAGGCGCAGGTGAAATACAGCACCAACAACAGATTAATGAAGAAATAGCAAGAAGCACAGCGGCTGCTACTCACCAACTCTACGCATACAAAATGACCGGTGGATTTTTAAACAACAGTGGTGAAAACTCCACACCAAATTTTGATTATCGATTAATAAGTAATACAAATACACGAGATGAATCGCCACAGCAGACTTGGTGGTATGCATCAGGATCGGTTGAAAATCAACAAACCTCGTCACCTACGGTAATATTGAGAATTAAATTTTAATAAACTATGTTTAGTTGTGTTGACAAATTTTTTTGATGAGAAATAATTTCGTCTCACTTAAACACCACGTGTATACATCAGAGATGACATGAGTAATATCACTTTCAATAACTATTTTCAAGGTTAAGGTATTTATAATGTACGGAGTGTTGTTCAGATCAATGACCCTCTTATATGTAATTTAAAATTACTTTGAATATTTAATTAATCCTAATCTACTTAAAATTAAAATGTCATTATTTTCTTGTTTCGGAAAGTAAAAAATGAACATTTCATATTAATAGAGATCTGTATACAAACAATGAAACGTTTATAATTCATGACGTAAATTATTTACGTTTATTTTATAAAAAAAACTCTGTTTGAATTATACTGTGGCGATATAGATTTTAGATTTAGGTTAAATTTAAATTAAATCAATCCCTAGACCTCAAGCTTATTAGGGTTACATATTAATTCGTAGATTCATAATAATTGTTGTATGCAGATAACAACTTAATTCGAAGCTTACTATTAAAATATTTATAAGAAACGTCATAAAGATTTTGTAAAATTCTTACAAATTCCATCAAATATCATCACCAAGTTGGCGGTACATAGTTATTGATATTAAAAAAGTGCATCGAAATTCGAAGATTTGAATAGAGCTAAACGAAAATAAAAACAAGACATTGCGACCATGATAAGCCCGTGAATGAATATGAATGTTTTAAAGATGAATTTAAATAATAAAATGAAAGCAGCATGAAAAGGTCGTGGCCTTGACTTATAATAATCTAGTTGAGGGACACTCGTTGGTGCGTGGATGGGATTCTTTGTTACTTTTATTGTGGACTATCTACTTATTTTATACTTAATAATTATTGACTATATAAAAAATGCATACTCCTTTAGGAATATGCATTGGTTTACCAATTTCAAAAATGGGTTTGTTTTTATAGATCGGTTCAATAGTTTCTACAAGGTTTTTGTTATATGAGTATTTTTTTTTGTATCTGTAAATTTACATTTTGTTAACAATCTAAACAGAAATATAATATTCTCGGACTAAATAGCAAAAAAGTGATATAGATAACAAAGTATTTTTTTAGTTCTGCGATAATCTGTATTTTAAAACAATTATTTGATTTTGACACTGACACTTTCAATATACAAAAGTCAAAACAAGAACCGGAGTTAAAACGTCTAATAATGGATCTCTATTTTATAGTGGTAATCCGTATTTTATATTGACGATATCATGTTTGTCTGTCTGTCTATATAGGGGCGTCTATAATTAAAATTATTTCTATAAATTGTTTCAGTCCCAAAATCAGACTACGTCTGATTCTGAACAAAGCAACCAACAAGCAAATAGTATACAACAAAACCATCAAGTATTACAACAACAGCAGCAACAAGCTCAAAAAGAACAGCAAAACCAAATTCAACAGCAACAGAATCAATTACAACAACAATTAGAACAACATCAAAATCTACAGCAAGCTATTCACCAAGCTCAAAATTTACAACAATCATTACAACAGAACCAGCAACAGACGTTACAACAAATGTTGCAACAACAGCAGCAGCAACAATTACAGCATCTACAACAGCAGCAACAACAGCAACAACAACAACAGCAGCAACAACAACAACAGCAACAACAACCACAACAGCAACAGATTAAAATTGAACAAACCAACAGTCAGCCAAACATTATTCAAGTGACACAAGCTCAAGCTCAGGCTCTAGTTGCACAAGCCGCACTGCAACAGCAAGTTGTCCAAACATTGCAACAACAACAGCAAAACTTGCAGGAACATTTACAAGCAGTACAACAACAACAAATACAAGCTGCTTTGCAAAGACAGTCAGCCACACTACAGGTAATTATATGGTTTTAGATTCGAACCTATATATCATTGTTAATAGAGTTAATTGATTAATAATTCAGTTTGAAAAATGTTATAGCTTTAATTTTAAACATGCTCACATAAATAAATAAGCTGATATGAACTGCTATTAATAGTAAAAATCACATTCCAAGTAGATATATTGCAATGTTTTAAAATTATAACTAGTAAGTGCACATTCTCTGCACTTGATTGTTTGGATTTATTTCCTAATTAAATTTCATTTACAGGAATTGCAACAACAAGCTCAACAGCAGGCACTGATCTCACAAAATACACCCAAAACCAGGATGCCGAGGTCAAAACCACCAAACAGGCCAAGGGGCAGGATGACAGCATATGCTTTCTTTGTACAGTCATGTCGAGAGGAACACAAGAAGAAATATCCCGATGAAAGTGTTGTTTTTGCAGCATTCTCCAAGAAATGTGCTGAAAGGTGGAGTGTAAGTATTGTTAATTATATTCAAAATAAAAACATAGCAACTTTCCAACTACTACTAGCGAAATATGTTGCACTATCTTGGTAGCTGTCATCTTTAATAAGTGTTAATCAAGTTAAGTGTTTCTTATTAAAATATATATATTATATTTCTTATAGTATAGTTATAGTATGTAATCTCATTATTTTATTTAAGTTTATTATCTTTGAAATATAATAGAAAATTGATACATTGTATAAATTTTGAACCTGAACAGTAGGCTTTTTAGGCTTCAGTGCACAATAACAGTAATTTTATAAAGATATCTTAGGTATTCTACGGAATGTCCAAGATTAAATTTCCAGTTTTAGGGTTACACACATTAAAAAAAACAACTAATTTTATAAATATATTCCCTAAATTAGGTTTTCTACGGAATGTCCAAGATTAAATTTCCAGTTTTAGGGTTACACACATTAAAAAAAACAACTAATTTTATAAATATATTCCCTAAATTAGGTTTTCTACGGAATGTCCAAGATTAAATTTCCAGTTTTAGGGTTACACACATTAAAAAAAACAACTAATTTTATAAATATATTCCCTAAATTAGGTTTTCTACGGAATGTCCAAGATTAAATTTCCAGTTTTAGGGTTACACACATTAAAAAAAACAACTAATTTTATAAATATATTCCCTAAATTAGGTTTTCTACGGAATGTCCAAGATTAAATTTCCAGTTTTAGGGTTACACACATTAAAAAAAACAACTAATTTTATAAATATATTCCCTAAATTAGGTTTTCTACGGAATGTCCAAGATTAAATTTCCAGTTTTAGGGTTACACACATTAAAAAAAACAACTAATTTTATAAATATATTCCCTAAATTAGGTTTTCTACGGAATGTCCAAGATTAAATTTCCAGTTTTAGGGTTACACACATTAAAAAAAACAACTAATTTTATAAATATATTCCCTATCTTAGGTATTCTACGGAATGTCCAAGATTAAATTTCCAGTTTTAGGGTTACCACATTAAAAAAAACAACTAATTTTATCAAATATATAAATAGTTAGATTCACAGGTGATTTTCAATTTAAATAAATCAGCCTTTGTTTTGGAAAAATAACAATGTGTTACCGCTTTGAATTTATAATTTCTCAAGTTTTATTATTGTGTTAAAGTCAAGAATTATAGTTTTCATTTATGAAACAGTTTAAATCAAGTGTCATATTTACGTAATTTACAGACAATGTCCGAGAAAGAGAAAATGAGGTTTCACGAAATGGCCGACCAAGACAAGAAGAGGCACGACCGTGAGATGAAGGACTATGTTCCACCGCCGGTCACCAAAGTGCGCGGACGCAAACGCCAACAACCGAAGGACCCCAACGCACCCAAGCGATCTCTGTGAGTATGGTCATTTGTGATTTATTTATGCACACACACACTCACACACGCACGCACTCACCCACATATATGTTATTCAAAAACAATTGCATCTTTTGTTCCCTATAAACAAATATAATATTATCAAAGAAACATATTCAATCCGAGGTCCAAACTTATATCTATTGCATTTTTATGAGTAATTAAATAATATAGGTTTAAATTTCCAGATCTGCCTTCTTCTGGTTCTGCAACGATGAAAGATCCAAGGTCAAAGCCAACAATCCTGAATACACGATGGGTGACATCGCCAAGGAGCTGGGTCGCCGGTGGGCGGCGGCCGATTCCGACACGAAGACCAAGTATGAGGGTCTCAGCGAGAAGGACAAGGCCAGATATGATAGGGTGAGACAATGTATAATAATCTTAAAAAAATGTGGACGCCGTTGATGGCAGTAAATGGCTGGCAGTAAATGGCTGGCAGTAAATGGCTGGCAGTAAATAGCTGGCAGTAAATGGCTGGCAGTAAAAGACTGGCAGTAAATAGCTGGCAGTAAATGGCTGGCAGTATATAGCTGGCAGTAAATGGCTGGCGGTAGATGACTGGCAGTAAATGGCTGGCAGTAAATGGCTGGCAGTAAAAGACTGGCAGTAAATAGCTGGCAGTAAATGGCTGGCAGTAAATAGCTGGCAGTAGATGACTGGCAGTAAATAGCTGGCAGTAAATAGCTGGCAGTAAATGGCTGGCGGTAGATGTAATTAATTATAGAGTGAATTTTTTTTTGAGGTTTTTAATTTTTTTATGCAGCGACCGACATCTGTGATTTGTAGTTTCAATCAATACGATGGCGTCATAGACCCTGATAAATCTCGACCGCTAAGCATATATATAACCACCCTCCTTTTCACTTGAAGGAAATGCAGACCTACCTCCACAAATATTTAAAACATACCTCTTTCTTACCAATTATTATATAAAATACTGAAAAAAACAAAAAGCTGAGAAAAATAACTGTTCATAATTGGTAGGAGTATTTATTTGCGTATAAAAAAAACTTATAATATTTTTAATCACTAATTATTAATTATTTTTTTATTAATAATTTAAATGTATTAATCTGTATTTTAGGAAATGACGGCGTACAAGAAGGGCGCCCTGGCGCTGGGCATCCAGCCCCAGCAGATAATGATCGAGCCCGATGATGAGGAAATACAGTTCAACGATGAGTACAAGTGATTTCAGTGTCGGTTGGAAAATGGAAAACTCCTGAAAATTCAAAAGCAATAATTCAACGGCGTCTTTCTAGTTGATATGTGTCATTTATACACTCGAAATGTTTTTATATATATTTTTCTACAGGATTATTAACTCGAGAATCCATACGTGAAATTTAATAATGTTTCCTTTGTTTCGTCTTTGAAAAGGTTGTAAAAATGTGTTACAATATGAATATGTTTTTGTTTTGATTTATATAAAAATTCCGCGTAGTTGATTATAAAATATACATTTTTATTGTTATTTTTTGATTCGATGGCGAATCGAATATAAACTCCGGCTGTATAGTTTTTTTTTATTATTTACCAAACGTGTTTCGTGGTCACAAAATACGCTTAAAGAAATTAACGTTTGTGTGTTCGCTATATTTTTATGTTCGTTTTTGAGTCTGTTAGTTGATTCGAGTGATAGATGTCTGGACTTATACTTATAAGACTTATATATATAAGGAGACTTAAATTGGTGAGAATGTTTTTTTTTGAAAGTCTATTGTCTTTGGCTACTCTCGTTGATCACGGGACATGTTGGGTCGAGTTGTGAAATTAAATTTTAGTTTATGTAAAGTTTAACGGGAAATGTGTTTCCAATTGTATTTGTTCTTTTAAAAGTCTCATCTGCCATTATTGTGAGAATTAGGACTAGTCTTTGGGGCAACATAACGCGAAATTTACAACACGCCTAAGTGTGCCGATGACGTATGGCACGTCACGTGACTTTGTAAAAATCCGCCTGGTCACGCTGACCAGTGACCTTATTACGGGCACTTAATAATTCTATGAGTCACCTGAGCTAATTCGAAATAAGGGTTATTTATTTATTGGGTTCGAGACTACGTGACAATGACGTGCCGAACGCTCACGCCCGGTCGCGTGACCGTTCCCATACAATGTCGTTTACCACTAATCTTACCCGTCGTAGTCTCTCTTCAATAAAAATGATACATTTTTATTGATCAAATTGTTTTTCAATTTTTTATTAGTCATTGTGATTTGATGATTTTTTTAAATTTATGACCTATATTGCAATTGTATAAAGTTTGTCACAAGTCAATTAAAGATTCCTTAGACGTGGCAGCTTAAACTTATATATAAATAACAGTTGATGAGTTTTCGCATTATATTGCCTTGAGACGGTATTGTAGCAATGGCTAGCCGTACGATTCGGAAATTATTTGATTATGTGTAAATAGTTTAGTTAAATTATTGGATTTAAGTAGAAATGTTAACCGGCGAACTTCAATTCGACATTTGAATTTCGAATAGTTTGAACTGCAACGTATAGACAAATGCTAGGTATATTTTTGCATACGAAGGCCCCGCGCCTTTTCATACTTAGTACTTAATATGTACATAGTTTGTCCTACTGTTTTTTGTTGATCGATTATACGAACTAAATAAATAATTGTTTTATTTTTATGCTTGAACCACAAATTTAGTGTTGAGTTTTAAGGTTATACAAAAATACGGAAAATTGCTGTAGTGGTACAAATTAAGATCACTAAATATTTGTAGGTATAACTGGACTATGGGGATGTATCATGATGCAATGACTGGTCTTTGTAGCTTTTCCTTACGTTTTTCTCCTCACCATACCTCTGAAGAAACATACCACGTAGGGATTATAATAGTGTGAAGATCAGCGTCTGCTCAGTAAGCCATATTAAGTTTTGTTAAAATTTTAATTAATGATAATTCACACTGTATTTATATATTACTAGCTTTCCGCCCGTGGATTTGCCTACGTGTAATCTGGTTAAGTATATAGCGTTTTTTAATGATCTCGACGGGGCTTTCTTTCACAGGCTAAAGTCTTTTTACAATTGGAATTATATATAGCCTGTGTTACTCAGGGATGATGTAGCTTTACAGGATCGGATGATTCAGGGAAATCGAGGGCAACTTTCAAATTAACTTACAGGCAATTACTTTTGTGACAATTTTATATTCTGTTTCTTATGTGGATGAGCTGATGATGGAAGGTAAAACTCCTCAGCGGTTAAGAGTTGAAAGAAAATTCTTACGAAGTTATGAGTACGAAATACGTTTTTGTGAGGTTATTACGTTTTAGCTTGACCAAATAATATAAGGTAAACCTTATTAACATTAAGAAAGGTGGAAAAATGGATGCAGACAAACGATAAACGTCTCTTCACAAAACGTTAATGAAAGTTTGAACTGCATGGTAGTCATTACACAATGGAGCATCTTAATACCGCGATCTAGGTTGATGACGAATTTTATCAACGTCATCTATCGAGCACATTGTTCAACACTTCAACCGCGCCCGCGCGCACTGCGTTATTTGTTATTTTTGTTACCTCTCATAAGTTTTAATATTAAGATTAACTTAGAACATATTTAACAATATATAACTAATCAATCAATATAAGTGTTTAAAAGTTTTAAAGCAGTGGTTGAAGTAAATGTTCAATTGACCATGACTTCTTTTTCCCTTAACCGATTTTGACGAAACAAAGTTTTGACAACGCTCCCAATTATATGTAATCCAACTGTGAAAACGCGTTCAAATGCGTTCAGTAGTTTTGAAGTTATAACGTACCAGACAGACAGACAGACAAGAATTCCAAAAATTGTTTTTTTGGTTTCTATGACTCTTCTTTAAATGCCTCCTTTCAATTTTTTTGGAAAAATATTTAATGTACAGACATTCGATTTTTACTGTCTTCTTATAAGTATAGATTAAATATTAATCGTCTAATATGTTGGTTAGAAAATCATTTTTTATATGTACCTACATATATGCTTAGTCGAGACTGTATGTAATGAAATATATTTAATAATGTATGATTTCATTAGGTAGACTGTGGTGTCTCACCAATCAGTTTAAATGCATTTTTAAAATGAAAATAAACTTTTTCTGTGAATAACTTTTTTATGGTAAAACAAAATTTTCTTACACAAATAAACCGTACGATGTGGATAAAAAAAGAACACAGAATAATTTGAAACATCATTTATTTTATAAAAATAAATGTTTTGACGACAAATAGTTATAATATTCGGGGTCCTTATGCGTTCTACTCCCGTCGGAGTACCGACTGGAAATGTTTCAAGACATTGTAAAAAATTCAGTTTTTACAAAAGTACCTTTGCATCTTAAAACATTAACAACATTACATTTTCACATCTACATATTCTAATAAAGGTCGATCACCTCATTTTAACATTGGCGTTTTACGAAAATAACACTATAAATATATTACACGAAAGACATTTCTTACATAAATGTTAGATTTTGTGTGAATTTAGAAAAAAAAATGAATTTTATGAATTAGATATTGTGTTGTGAATAACTAACATTTATGTATGAAAATAGAAGTCTAGGCCGGTGAAATTTTAAATTTTGAAATCACTTTAGGCTTTCACATGATTAAGGACTAGGTATATCACATTAATATCCAGAAATTAAATTAACAATGGTGATCATACACAATCTACATTATTAGACATTCCATTTAAAAATAAACTTTATGGACTTTTGACATGAAACAGGAAACAAACCACAGAACAGAACAGAAAAGACAATATTGTCAATTTTAGTCTGTGGAAATAAATTGTAAATCAAGTACTTAGTGTGTCAGTCACTTTATATCTAAACGATATAAAAATAAGTGCAAAATTAAAATTTAAAACTTATAATCGAAACAATTAAATGTAATATCGCAAAACACAGGACATTATGTCTGTATAAATATCAATTAAACAATTAAAAATATAGGAATTCAAATGTTTGATGCCCTTTGAAACGTCAAATTAAATGACTAGATTTACTTTATTATTACAGTTATACCGTATACACGAAGCTAACGAAGAAAGCTCATTTGGTATCTACGTACAAAATCTTGCAAGTGCAAAAAAAATGCACAGATTCAAAATATACTAACCTGGGTCAATGATCTCTCATTCGTGCAACGAGTTCACACGTCAAATTACGCTTTATAAGCATTGATGGAAACGATTAAAATGATTTAATTTGTTTCAATATCCCATATCACAAACTTATTTTTGACGTTTACATAACCATAGAGAGCCATCTGTCAGTTGACACAAAATGTATGGGAGCGACTTTTTAATGCTTTTTTGATCATTACGATTGAAATGAAAGTTTTTTTTTTGCATCTCGTATAGTTGTTAACCAATGAAAATTATGATAACATGAAGAAGTAGCGATTAAATCATACCCTGGCTGCAGTTTCACTGTATTGCTATGACGGATCAGTTTCGTGAGGATCTGGAGGCTGTTGGGGGATATAATTCCATCTCGCTTTCACCTCTTGCGGGTTAGCGGTGGGTGTGGCCGCTCGTCTCGCTCTAACCACCGCTAGATGGCGCTGAATGTAATGCTCGTGCGGCGCCAGTGCCGCCGCCCTGGTGAGGCACTCCTCGGCGATCGCGAGGTTTCCCCTTTCGACCGCGACGACGCAAAGGTTGTGTAAGGCTTGAACATTGTCTGGCTCTAGCTCGAGTATGCGGCGATAGCACTGCAACGTAAGAGAAGAAAGATAAATAAGTAGTTTTTTGAATCTCACAATTTTATGTCGATTACAAAGGAATACATAGTGCAATAATTGTGTGGAGCCTAGTTTTAGTTATTGGAATACATATAGTGGACTGTTTGAAGTATCGTTTTGCTGGAAGTTGTACAGAAATGGTATCAATTGTATGAATCAAATGTTTAAAAAAATCACTTACACTTTCCGCCGCATCGAGGTCTTTGACCGAGTTGATATAAATGTCTCCCAAAAGCACGAGAGCCTTCACGTGGTCCGGGTGATGTCTGACGAGTTGTTTCAAAAACGGCGCCGCCTCCAAAGGCCGCCGCCGATCGGCGAGCAGCAGGGCGAGGTTGAAGAGAGCGGATCGGAAGTCGGGTTTTAGATGTACGGCCGCTCGGAACCACCGTTCCGCGCAATCGGCGTCTCCTTCGTCCATACAAACCATGCCGAGGTTGAAGTGGACCCGCTCGTTTGTAGCTGAGACGAGACATTTTCACGATTTATATAAACGCTTTAATTGGTCCAAAAATATATTGTGACGATCAGCTAAACAAGATCTGTCAAACGTCAAATAGAGACTTAACTGTCAAAAAGCCAAATTGTCAACTTTATGTCAAAAAGCCAAATTGTCAACTTTATGTCAAAAAGCCAAATTGTCAACTTTATGTCAAAAAGCCAAATTGTCAACTTTATGTCAAAATATATGTTATGTTAAATGTTGATGATCAATTAAGTATATATATGCTACTAAATGTTAAATAATGTCTCTGTCAAAAGTAAAAAGTTCTTAAACCAACTCACCATCTTTGTCGAGCAATTTCAACAATCTTTGTCTCGCCAGATGTCTCAGATCAACAGCTCCGAGCTCCTGAAGCAAGATGGCGGAGTTCAATAACGCTTGCTCGTGCTCCGGTTCCAACTCCAACGCCTTGTCCAGGTATGCCAAGGCTTGTGAGGCCTTGCCTTGTTCCAGGAGGACGACGCCGAGCTGAAATATTTATATTTATATGAGTACAGATTAATTAATACAATTTAATCTTAAGTCTTAACAAGCACTCCCGTTAACCTTACAGAAAAAGACATGGTGCCTAAAGTTAATAATCTTCATTAAATCATTGTATGTACATAGAGAGCAATCTAGCTATCTCCAGGCAACTCACAAAATGAAAAATTTGTTATAATAAACTTGGACAGGTGCAAGAGGTGTGCAGAATACAAAAACATACATAAAAACTGGAAAAATATAAGCTAATTTAAATTTACGATATATCTGATAAATATATTTGACATCAGAGATGTTGACCGAGTTACTTACATTGTAATAGATATCGGGGTTGCCACTGTCATACAGCAGAGCCCTCTCGTACACCTCCTGAGCCTCCTTAGTCCTGTTCAGCTTGATCAAAATGTCTCCCCGATTGATGTACGCCTGGGTGTAATCAGCTCTCATGCTAATCGCTTGCCGGTACAGCATATCCGCCTCCTCCAATCGGGTGGCGTTTTTCGATATCAAATTAGCAAGATTCAAAAACACGTTGAGATGATTCGGAGCGATCCTCGCCTGGTACGATTCACCCGGCTTCGCTTTTGGTAACAGAGACTTGGCTTGGACGTACGCGTCTTCAGCTTCCTGGTACTTGCCGAGGTGGTTGAATGTTCTGCCGACGTTGATGTGGGCGCCGACGTCGTCCGGTTGGACGTTGACTGCCGTTTTGAAGAACTCCAACGCTTCGCCGTAACGGCCTTCCGCTTCGAGGGCGTGGCCGACGTTGTTATACAGTTTTGCATTGTTACGGTTAACCTGTAGGTTTTGAAGGTTACACAGTAAATACAAATTTCGAGAATTATCAATATAAAATAATGTATTTAAATACAATGTTAAGAATTAACCATTTGACTTTTTAAAATTATGGGTGAATTTGTAGGTATGTACTGAGACCAGTCTACTTTGGAACAATAAGTCTTAGCCCTCAGAAAATAGTGGAGGGGCGTGGAGTGCTTGCTTTTTGATGCCTCATATCAAATGTGACGTACACAAGTGATCTGATACGATTATGTGACAAAATTATAAGAAATATCTGTTTATGTATTTTGTTTATATATGACAGAAACAATGGTTAGGCAAGCTTAAAACTGTAATTGATTATTTACTTTAATTAAAAAAAAGATTTTGAGAAAACTTATGTACGTATGCAAAGTAATTATATATCACCTTAAGTCCAGAAGCAAAAATAGTGTATTCAGTCTTCCAATCCCAATTTCTAACGTATGTTTTGGCACTGAAGGCAACCAAGAGGAATATCAGTGTGGAAGCAGCCAGCATAGCTCTCTTCTTGGCCAATAGCCTCCAGCCGTGGGCGATGATGAGGCACCAGCCCATTGAAGGCATGTAAAGTACTCTCTCTGCCACCACAAATCCCACTGGGAAGAATAGGTTTGAGGCTGGCAGAAATGGAAGAACCATTAACGCTAGACCCTGAAATTTCAATATTATTGTAACTTAAACATACATTTCTCTATGGTAGGATATTTTTGTTGTTATTGTTATTGGTTGTTATCCAGGATAAGTTGTTACGTACCATAGATAAGGCAGACGAGCGTGTCCTCAAGGCGTGAATGCCCCCCGCAACCAACGAAGTTGCAAGGGCAAGTGTCGCCAAGTTTCTGGGATCCCGCCACGACTTAAGAAGAGCCACTGTGCCCATTGTCCAATCGCAGCACAGGGCTTCAGGTAAGGTCAGCAGCCAAGCGTTTAAAGCTGGTAGGTATGCGAATGTTAGGTGCCTGGAATCGATAAGGAGATCTTATCTAACTCAGATATTTAAAAAAAAAATAATGTCCGACTTCAAAAATATTACATAAAGTATATGAAATAGGTTTAAAATAATGTTGCTTTTGCAGAGTATGGAAATAGTGCATTTCCTCCGAATGAAAAGGGAGGGGAGATCTCGACCAGCCGATTGACTGGTTCGAAGGACCAAGTGGCTAAGTTCGACAAGTTGTATATACTATTTAAGAGGACTTTGTTACCGTGGTTAAGGATCGATGACAGTTCAGATAGAATTGAATAATGAACAAATTTGAAAAGTGTATTAAACAAATTAAATAGTCTTCAACTATTTAATACTTCAACATTAACAAATTCTGGTTTGTAACAATAAAAATGATTTACCTAGCTGGTGGGAGGGCAGCACCAGCAGGGTTGTCAAATCTGGTAAAGACCGGTAGTTGGGCACCCATCACATGAAGCCTGGCTGCCAGTAGAGCGAGCGTTGCAAAGCATACAGTCGTGATTCTTCTAGCGGCTTCACCGCACGCACAGCCCCAGCCGCCTTTACCCCAAATCTCCAGCCAATTTTGACCAGTAGTCAATCGACGCTGTAATGTTTTCATGAAAATATTAAGTTCAGCAATCGTGATCAACTGGAGACACATAAAAATTGACAATATCCATTGACGTATTTTGCAAATTAAAGATAACATTTTTTGTGAACATACTGTATGTACAATCTTGAAAGTCTATCACAAGTTCACAACTAAAGCACATAAAACGGGACTTTAATGATGATTGTATCACTTAAATTCGTTGGTTAATTATACCTTCTGTGCTACGAACAGCTCATAAACAACACAGACAGCAGTGATAGTGATGCCCTGCTCTTTGCACAGCATCGCGACTCCTACGCAAGCCGTACACGCTGCTACGTATCGCCAGTCTGAAACCAACATTTATTACCTTGTATGTTTCTTTTTATACTTCTACTATTGCTTATAAAAAGAGGGACAAATCACTAGCATGTCAATAGATATTGGCTAGTAATTGACATATTGGTGTTTCAAGTGTTAACATCGGGATTTCCTAGGTGGTTATTATAATGTTTAAAGAGTCAATATTAGATAAAATTTTGTACATTAGGCAAGAACAGAGACTTAATAAGGTATTTGAATATTAATTTCAATTTGTAGTGAATTTGTACCTGTTTATATGGCGGCGACTTATTACTGAACATAAGCTAAGTGGCAAATTGAGTCGGAATAATAAATTACCTAGGACGGCCCAGATTCAAATGAATAGAGAAAAATATAGTCATTAAAATATTTGGAACAATGAAACTTAAAACAATGAATTTTATGAAAAGTAGCAATTTTGCTGTTACGAAAACAATAAGAAAAGTGAGAGAGTCTTCCTGTTTAAAATGGGCTTTGAAAAGTTTTAAAAGTTGCAACGCGAGGTCAATGAATGTTTAAACTTTTCGTGACAAGGTCAGCCCACAATTGACGAACTGACCTAAATGTTACTTCGATGACACTAGATTTGACACATGACTACAGATACAAAATACTATAACTGATTAAACACGTGGTTTATTAAACTTAGTAGTTAAAATTGCTAGGAAAACATATAAAATCTATGATAAGTAATAACTTTAACTAAACAAACACTTTGACATTGAATACTGTATTACAAAAACATTTTTACTCTACACCAAATTGAATTTTGTCCAAAAGGAAATTGGATATATAATTGTCTAGTTTACAAATAATTCCGGTGCAAAGTTCACGGAGATAGGGCTTATCGCCCACTTAACCGCAGGCTATATTGGCGAACACGACCCAAACGACACAATAAGGAGTTGCCTGTAGTTTACGGTAAACGTACCGTTGGGCACATAACGTACGCTTTATAACTGTGTACGTTTTCAAGGAAAGGCGAAGTTTCCATTTTTCGTCGTATTTAGTCAGTTTAATATACGCACTAAAACAATACAATGTTGGTAATCAAAAAGTGTGAAAACTTTATGAATGCTGCCTGCGTTTCCTCCTGTATACTTATAGTGCGAGGAAAGCACCAGCTCTTGGGTCACCGGTACTGATTACCAGGCACTCAATTCTTCAATAAGCACCTGTGCACTTGTACCTAAGGTACAAAAGTCTATACTCCAATGAGAAAGAAATTCAAAGGTGGAGGAAAGACTCTCGTACTTTGACGTTTTGACGTTTTGTCTTTTTTCCTACCTTTACAAATACAATTTTGTTAATTTTCGAAGTGCTTTGTGAAGAAGTTGTACGGATATGTCACTTTGAGAATATTTGCTGTTGGATATTCTGGGCGATAGAAAAATCGAAAATCGAATTTCACGCCAACATAGTCGCGGGCAGAGCTAGTGAAAAATAAGTATATTTATTTATATCTTTTCCTCATAGAATCGTATCAGCGACCACTCATGTTCATGAAAGTGCCTGAAGAGCCAAAAATATGAGGTATCAAAGTGAGCACTCCAGTGCTCCATTTTCTTCTCTCTGTTACTTGAAGAAGGCCAGTAACACTTGTAAATATTATAAAAGCGAGTCAAATCAAAGTGTGTACCAGAGTGAACAATGAGAAATCTTTACCATCTCGATTCTTTTTTCAATGAAGTCAAGAACGATCTGTATATTTGAACTTAGATCTTATTCTTAAACTCAAAATATCTTTATTCGAGTAGGTCTTTATAAAGACACTTTTGAATCGTCATTAACACTACCACCTGGTTCGGAAGGCAGTCATCTACCGAGAAGAATCGGCAAGAAACTCAATAGCTTTAAAAAAAAACTCAAAACTATTTGAATATGTTTTTAACTCCTTGGGCCGCATCACATACAAATAACTATGTTGTATTCATAAAGCTCGTATGGGAAAAGCAAATGTCTAATACAAAAGAGAAAAATAGTGTCGAGTACGTCATACTTTAAAATAAAGTGTACATCGCATAATAGCCTTCTCATTAAGAAACGGTTTGAGTGACGCTCGGAAAATGTTATCTAATGATGCTAAATTTATTTCCCTATTCTCAAGATTGAATAAGTATAATATTATTTCATATATAATTCGAAGTTCGACGCGCATCTTAATTTTCGGGTGTTCTACATTATTTCTATAGAGGATTATCAGATAATAATATTCGTAGAGGGTACAAGACTATCCACCTCTCCTTAAAATCTCCAAGTATGTTTAACAGTTGTAGAGCTGCAAACCAACAGGCGAATTTATCTTATATATTATATATAGAACATTTTTTTTTAATATCGGTGTGCGAATAGGAGCAAACATTTACGTAAATGTGAGAACAACTCGCAAACAAACACTACACAGAGATGAATCTAGAAAAAATAGCACCTTAACAGAAGTTCATATCTGACCAGTGACCAGGAGTAGCATCCGTTCACGAGCATTCACTTTATTTTATTTTATTATATCTGTCCCCAGACATCTTATGTGCTAAATACATTTAAAACAATAAACTTATGAGATAACACAACTAGGTTTACACATAAGACAATTAAATGGGAACTTGAGATATTTTACAATAACAAAATACAATATACATAATAATACGAACAAGATACGACATACATGTGACTTCTTCGTTACTCTGATAGAAGATAATTTGTGTTAAATGAAATAACGCATATATATTTAACGTGTGGTCAAAAATTTTTGAAAAACGATAAATATATTCCCTTTGTGCTGAAGGTATGCTTTTGATCTAAAATGAAATTTTTTAATTGAATTTTATTTCACATTTGGAATTCTATTTGAATTGATCAATTCAATTTGATAATTTAATAACGATATATCAATCGTCTATTAACATATACGATAGATAATTACCGTACCGAAAAACATAACTACGTTAAGTCCTACAAGTAATGGTTTAATAACGGATCAAAACCTTTGTCATGTCATTTAAAAAAATGTATTTTTAGCAAGGTTGATTGCTAAGCGTCAAGCTTCTTCGTTTATAAAACATAGTTTTGTATAATAAATATGTTTAAAAAAGTGAATAGCTTATAAAAAAGACATCCTTAATTAATTATCAATATTGTTGATTTCCTATTAATAAATAGACTCTTCTTTGTGAAACAAATGGTTTGGTTTTGATCTAAGGTAACTCTATAAACTTAATATATGATTGTTTAATATTTACCTGTGCAACGTCTTCTACTAGCTGCTCTCGCGTAACATAACAATGCACCCAAGAAGAAGACAGATGACAGCATCTCAGCTCTACCAACTACACCCGTCACCTGAAAACAATGTTATATAATATTTAATTCCTTGTTTCATAGTAATTTAAAGTGGACATATTTCATACAGGATCAAAGATTTTTTCCTATATAACGTGTTAACAGATCAATAGAAACATATATATATATATATATATATATATATATATATATATAGTAGTATATATATATATATATATATACTACGCTTGTATCTTTTACCCGATTTGTCCGCGTGGTTTAAATACAAAAGGATTTGAAAAATCGCTTTTTAAATTACAGTTGTAGTGATTTTTCACAATATAATGTCCTGTCTTTCCCTAAAGTTTAGTCTATCTCCATATGAATTTTCATCGAAGTCGGTTCAGTGGTTTAAGCAGAGATATATGAGATTGTAATATTAGTATGGATTATAAGATATCTAAATAGATCTTTTATGATTCTTATAAAAGAACAATTGCAATTACCTTTACGTTTCCAGTGATTTTCAGCCAATGTGGTCAATGTCTACATCGCAATGACAGTTAACTATTTGACATTTATATTAACGCAATGGTATAACGCTTTTATAGGCGGAAATACATTTTTGTAATATTAAATATATATAAACTAATAATATTAATAAAATATATCTATTAAAATAATTTATATTAAAATAGGGATAGTGTCACGTTTCGAACTTTTCATGAAGAACTTTTAAATAAGTTTCATGTGATTAAGAAGTCATATAACAATTTAGTGTATAAGTTTTATGATTGTAATATTATATGTATCATATATTATTTAACTATATAATCAACCACGTTGTATACTGAATATTAATTACGATAAAGCTTTTTGGGTGAAACCATTAATATAGGGGATTTGTGGTTAATGAACGGCTGAAGTGTACGTACCATTTTTTAATTCTATTAAGCTGCGGCTTTTTAAAATATATATATATATAATAATAGTTAATGTATTATATATTAGAAAAAGCATTTTATACATTATCAGATTATTTTGATGATGAAAAAGCTTAGGAATGAATAAGCTCCAGCTTAGACTTGCTTCAAAAAGTGTACTGATATCATTAAAAAAAAAACAAAGCCTTCTTGCTTGCTTCTTCTCAGATTGGTCGCGTACGAATCGGTGTAGAATCACTTAGATTTAAGATGATTAATGGTCCTATGTACCTTATTAAATAAAGATATTTTGACTTTGACTTTATTAAGTAAGACTTGAAAAAACCGAATGTAATATTTAGCTAGTATAAAAAGATCAGCAAATTTTGATGTATTCAATACTGTTAAGATGTATGTATATTTTTGTTAATTTAAGCAGAACAATGAGTATTGGCTTATTATTATAAAATTCTGTGTTAAAAAGTAACGGCGTTAATTAAGTCTCAATAACACAAAGAGAATGCTTCAGTCAAAGGCGTGTTAATAAAAAGCAAAGTGCAATGTGCTCGGTAGAAATTATCGAGAGAAAATATTGAAAGCGTAGGAAAATGGAGTTGACCGCTTAATAACAAAAGGCTTCGGCCTCTCTGTTAGCGACGTGGATCTTATGAGAGCGAAATTTTTAAACTTTTAATATAAAACAAAATGCGCGTAATTGTTTTAACAGCTGACACATTGTTTAAGACATTTTAATGAGTTATTTTTTCTAAAGAGATGATTGGTAACGTAATATTTAGAGACCTCTGAACATGTTTTTCGTGTATAAATCGAGTGTTTTCACGAAATCGTTTCAATATTAATATATATTAGTTATTATTAAAGGGAGAATAGGTTAAAGTTTTTTGAAGAACTTTCTAAGTAAGGCGCCGCCTCGAAGCTAACATAGTTAGTGCCCGAAGTGCTGTCAGGTCGCCCGGGGCTGTCCTACGATTCCATTACAAACAGTTTTACTTAGAAGTTTCACATCCTAAGGAGTTTAACACTAACGTAAACATTTAATACGTTCGATTTTATTAACTTTGTATTGCAAGCTTCGATTTGCTGTTACCTTTCTCTTGTATACTAATATAAACTTGTACGCACTTGGGATTCTTTAAACTCAATTTTGGGGCATTAACATTTTGAAAGACATATTATATACATTAATTAATATTTTATATCGTATTGGTCACTTACGACAATGATATGATTTTAGGAAAAAAAATTTTTTTTTCTAAAGATTTTTCTGTATTAATTTATAAATTTTAATAAGTGAGAACTTTGCTGCTACATAGAGACTTTGTATTGGGTTGAGTATAAATGGCTCAGAACGAAAGTTAAATTCGTAGCGGGTCCATTTTGGTCCCGTGGGCCCCACGTTCGGAAACTGGTGTTCGGCTTCGTTTAATAGTATCACAAAATGTTAATATTCTGTGGCTTAATATATGCCGGTTAATCTTAATAATTTAATTGTTATAGATTTTAAGCTTAATACTGTCTTTGCTATACGGAGAAATAGTATATTTTAATCTATCTTGTATTGGAGAAGCCAGTTAAAAGCTGCTGATGCCCACTTTATAGGATTAGGCTTATCTAATTATGTCACCTGAGGACCGTTTTAATAGTTATTAATTAATTTATAATTACTTTTAATCCACATTAATCCGCATCTATTTGTTTGTTGATTATTTTTAGGTTTCTCAATGGAATTTAATAGTTCAGCCTTAAAATTGAGGTTCTGGTTAAGTCTGTGGATTAGTGAACACTTATTAATAGCAATTGTAGGGTGTTAAAACCATATTTGGCATTACTTTTCCGTAAAAAAAACTCTACGATTCGTAACAATTACTAGATAGGATATTAAATTTATACGTAAGAATACAATTTTCAAAAATTCATTAACTTTTTTACTATTTCGCAACACTAAAACAAATTCAAAAAGTTTGGTCCTTGTGGCACAGACTACGCTTAATGCTAGCGATGCTAATACGCTGAGCGAGAAAAGCACCAGCTCTTGGATCACCGGTACTGACTGATGAAAACAAGTGTGGTCAATAGTGTCGTCTTTATACTTAGTCTTGCCATAAATATTGTTATAAAGAAAAGCACGATTTTTTTTTATACGTAACATTTATTCCTTTCATAGTGAGTTAGTTTAATACATCAATATATAACTATTAAAAATATACAATGTTTATTCGAAGTGGTCTCCATTGGCTGCAATACAGTCTTTTAAACGTTGAGGCCAGTTATCAATAGCAGCACGAACTCTTTCTAGAGGAAAATTCTTCACTGCCAACCGAATGGATCGTTTTAGGGACTCCAAATTATCATGGCGTTTAGAGCAAGCCTTACTCTCTAAAACTGACCATAAATCATAATCCAATGGATTTAGGTCAGGACTTGACGACGGCCAGTTTTCAGTGCTGATAAAGTCCGGAACGTTAGTTTTCAACCAAGATTGGGTGGATCGAGCTCTATGACCCGGTTTCGAGTCTTGTTGAAAGCACCATTCTTTGTTATTGAACATGGTGTTAGTTAAAGGCTTAACTACCGTCTCAAGAATGGTATTCTGATAAACTTGTGCCGACGTTTTAATACCTTTTTCACAAAAATATGGCTCAGTCACCCCTTCATAGCTAACACCCCACCAAACCATCACTGAAGTGGGATAATGCCCACGTTGTACTCTGTTTACTAATTGCGAAGCTTCTTTAGAGCTTCCAGCATAAATACGGTCATTTTGTTTATTAAAATACTGCTCAATTGTAAAAATTTTCTCATCCGTAAACAAAATTTTTTTGTGACCTCCCTTTGCGTACCGCTTAAGTAGTTGTTTGGATTTTACCACCCTATTTTTCTTTAAATTATCAGTTAAGAAGTGACCAGTACGTCTCTTATAGGCTGCAAGTCCTAAGTCATCTTTTAATATACGCGACATGGTTCTAGGAGCTATCTTCATCTCCCGAGATAAAATCTTTTGCTTACGGACAGGATTTCTTCGAATTCTTTCCCTAACTGCTTTAATCACCTTTTTCACACGAACGGTACGTGGACGGCCAGATCTTTTTCTGTCACAAACAGAGGAGGTATCATTGTACCTATCAATAGCCCGGTAAACAAACATTTGACTAATACCAAGCGGGTGGAGGGTTTTAAAAATTGCACTTTTCTCCATACCTACTTTATGTAAGGCAATCACAGCGATTCGGTTCTCTTTATCACCCCACTCCATTTTAATATAACAAAATATTTAACAATATAATGGCGCGAAAATAAGAAAACACATCAAGCAATCATATAAAAATGACAGATTCCAAATTCAAACGTAATATTTTCTTTTTTTGAATAGTAACAGTATTTATGGCCAGACTAAGTATAGTATAATTGAAAGTTATATCTGTACTGTATGAGCTGTTTTTAATTATTTATGTAAATAGATGTATATCAACACATTGATCGTCTTAATAACAATATTTTATATCTCGAATAAACGGTAAATCAATGGCTATTGATAAATTGGAAGCATCTCCAATCCAATATATTGGACAGTATCGGACAAAACACTATGCACCTAATTACTATAGTGACCAGGAAGGGATCCAGACGTCACCCCTAATCGAAGGAGATCTGTCATAAAAGGCCCAATTAATTAGAAATGTGGGTTGGTATCAAAAGACCCAGGAATATATAGCGATTAATTACTCATTGATATTACAAATAATATAACGTATATCGTGCCATATTTAATACATTTCATATTAATGTTAGAAACACAGTGGTTTCAAAGTGCTTTAACCGTATAAGGTCTTAAAGACATGTTTAGTAATGCCCAGTTTTAGGAAATAAAATAATTTAATTTTACGATAACGTAATAAGTAGTTCAGGCAGTGATTACGCGCTGATTTTTTTAAAGGTACTAACAATTGTGAACAATTTTGCGATATATCTATCTATAAAATAGACATACCACATTCATATATATCACTTTTCCGCTAAAATCTTGAACAACTTTTTTAATGCTTGTGTCCATATTTTTATACAAATTTATTTTCTATTCATAAAAGTGTTATCAATTAAAAAGTTAACATGCTATCCAGTTATAACTGTATCACTCAGTTTAAACAGCGATCGGCCCTAATAGAGAAATAAAAGCGCCAATATTGGACAAAAGAGTTAATAGGTCCCTAGGTGTAGTTGTTGGTAAGTTGATATTATGATTTAAATAATCGATAATAAATGAAATGCAGTACTTACATAACAAGTTAAATCTAAGTATTTATTTACGAAGCCAAAAAAACACAAAAGTTAAGACAATAAAAATTATTCTTAATCTACATCTTACGACCGTTTGTATTCATTCATCCACTATCATTCCTAATCCTGTCAAATGTCACACACTGGTGCAGAGTTAAGGTTATTTAATTAGGGTTATCATACGCGGAATGAAGCTTTACTGACGGAGACTAATTCGGCAAAGAACCTCAGCCAACAGTGCCTCCACGGCCGAGAATAGTTATCAATGGCATATAATCTTTGTAGAATACTATCAATCAATTCGCTTAAGATCGTTGTGCCTATCCCAAAATCCATAGAAAAAATGAAGTCGAGTACAGAAAAGACTCATAGTTGTAGTTACTTCGGTAAAGGTACCGAAGATATTTTTCCGCGTATACCCACGGATACCAAACTAAATATTATACTTGGGTTGACCCAGATGTGACACGTGTATGTATCTAACACCGTACAACGATACGATCAACATTTGTGCATATTGGTAGTCTGTGGGTGTTATTATATGATATGTGTAAATATATAATTTTTTAAATTTCTTTGCTGAATGAGACGGGTGAAAACATTTTATAACTAGAATATCCATCCAATGTACTCTATATAACTCAAACAATATTAATTAAGTATAGCTATAACATCTTTTACTGTGAATTATTAGTACATATTACCTTTTGGAAAATGTATTAATTAATAATTTATTTAATTTATTAATTAATATTTAATTAATTAATAAAACCTTTAACGTCTATCCAAGGGGCACATGTGTTGTGAAACATAAATAATATTAGCGAAGCAACCTACCGCTTCGGTGTGTATGGGGTGCACGGCGAACAAGATGGCTGCCACGAAACTTGCGAATTCTGGTAGAAACATTGCGCACACTCTGAAACAATGAGGATTCTCATTAGAACTAGGTCATTGCTCTAATTATTGTTGAAGATATACGGATTTTAATGAAAATTCTTACAAACAGAATTCAACTTTATTGTATTATAATAAACTAAGTATATCTTTCAATAAGTTTACTTTTTCAAAATACGAACATTATTATTTGAGGATGATTTGGCTTAACACTTAAAATAAGCTTTTAACATTAGGTATTTAAATGGATAATGTTTCTTGTTTAATTAAGCCCTGTATACCATTGATTTTAAATACACGAGACCCTATTTAAACAATGCCCTGAAGTTGAGTGAACAAAACCTCACATTGTTTTTGACACAATTAAAAATTAATATCGCATTTGTATTGTATAGGTTAAAATAATTTACTTCATCTATTTAAATATGATTACTTGTGTAAACATGAATGGGAAATGCAAATAAACCGAGCTTATTGCGTATTGTAATTTATTAAAACCAGTAGTAACTATTTTGTCTTGGACACATTTTTGTCTGATTATTTTATGTTTGAATCAAGCTGTGAGGCATAATATTGGTATATACTTAGTCTGGCCATAAATACTGTTACTATTCAAAAAAAGAAAATATTACGTTTGAATTTGGAATCTGTCATTTTTATATGATTGCTTGATGTGTTTTCTTATTTTCGCGCCATTATATTGTTAAATATTTTGTTATATTAAAATGGAGTGGGGTGATAAAGAGAACCGAATCGCTGTGATTGCCTTACATAAAGTAGGTATGGAGAAAAGTGCAATTTTTAAAACCCTCCACCCGCTTGGTATTAGTCAAATGTTTGTTTACCGGGCTATTGATAGGTACAATGATACCTCCTCTGTTTGTGACAGAAAAAGATCTGGCCGTTCACGTACCGTTCGTGTGAAAAAGGTGATTAAAGCAGTTAGGGAAAGAATTCGAAGAAATCCTGTCCGTAAGCAAAAGATTTTATCTCGGGAGATGAAGATAGCTCCTAGAACCATGTCGCGTATATTAAAAGATGACTTAGGACTTGCAGCCTATAAGAGACGTACTGGTCACTTCTTAACTGATAATTTAAAGAAGAATAGGGTGGTAAAATCCAAACAACTACTTAAGCGGTACGCAAAGGGAGGTCACAAAAAAATTTTGTTTACGGATGAGAAAATTTTTACAATTGAGCAGTATTTTAATAAACAAAATGACCGTATTTATGCTGGAAGCTCTAAAGAAGCTTCGCAATTAGTAAACAGAGTACAACGTGGGCATTATCCCACTTCAGTGATGGTTTGGTGGGGTGTTAGCTATGAAGGGGTGACTGAGCCATATTTTTGTGAAAAAGGTATTAAAACGTCGGCACAAGTTTATCAAAATACCATTCTTGAGACGGTAGTTAAGCCTTTAACTAACACCATGTTCAATAACAAAGAATGGTGCTTTCAACAAGACTCGGCACCGGGTCATAGAGCTCGATCCACCCAATCTTGGATGAAAACTAACGTTCCGGACTTTATCAGCACTGAAAACTGGCCGTCGTCAAGTCCTGACCTAAATCCATTGGATTATGATTTATGGTCAGTTTTAGAGAGTAAGGCTTGCTCTAAACGCCATGATAATTTGGAGTCCCTAAAACGATCCATTCGGTTGGCAGTGAAGAATTTTCCTCTAGAAAGAGTTCGTGCTGCTATTGATAACTGGCCTCAACGTTTAAAAGACTGTATTGCAGCCAATGGAGACCACTTCGAATAAACATTGTATATTTTTAATAGTTATATATTGATGTATTAAACTAACTCACTATGAAAGGAATAAATGTTACGTATAAAAAAAAAATCGTGCTTTTCTTTATAACAATATTTATGGCAAGACTAAGTACATTTCCTCAGTACAATAACGCACAGTATTTTAACCTGTATTATATACAGTAGGCATAATGTCTACTTGAATTTTTAACAGCTTTATCGGAAACTGATTAGGGTGCTAAGTATGATGTATAGTGTATATTTATGTATAAGGTGTGCATTCGCTGGATATGTATCAAAGTCAAAATATCTTTATTCATTAAGGTACATAGGGCCATTTTAAATCTAAGAGATTCTACGCCTGTTCGTACGCGACCAAGCTGAGAAGCAGCAGGCAAGAAACTCGGCTTGGTTGGTTTTTTTTGGAAATGATCCCAGTACACTTTTTGAGGCAAGGGTAAGCTGGAGATAATTCATTCCCAAACGTTTTCATCATCAAAATAATCTGACAATTTATAAAATGCTTTTTCTAAAAGCCTTCGTTTAACTCCTTTTTAAATTTACTAACTGACAAAGTAAACAAATCGTTCGGGATTTTGTTATGAAGGCGTACACATTGTCTTTTAAATGAATTACCAACTTTATGGACCCCAATAATGGGAACAGCAAGCTTATCCTTATTTCTCGTATTGAGACTATGATTATCACATTTTTTTTGAACATAATGTGTAAAGTATAACGGTACAGTAGTACATACTTAGCGATTTAAAAGAGTGGCTTAGAGTTTCGTACCAGTTCTTCTTATCTGCTACGCTATTTATTTGAGAACTGGCTGTAAATTTAATTGTAAAGTGAAATTTTTCGAATTTGACAATTCGAAAGTGTGCTAGCTATACAAATAAAGTTATTTTTGATTTTATATATATATATATATATATATATATATCACCTTTGCCGAATATTAAATTGCACATAGAAATATCCATTAGCCCGTGACTCGCACAGTATTGACGTAAAAGCGTTTATTATTCATGCTTGTAGGCTGTAAATTATACGTTGTATGTTGTATATATTCTATCGGATTATTTGAATGCATAGAGGAGCGGTTCGGTCAAAGTCATTTCAGATCGTTAAGCCGACGTCCGATGCCTCTAATCTTACTACCTAAGCACCTTACACGAATGCAATATGCATGTCTTCGCCAACTTTATGTAGCACCTGTTACTTGAAATAGTATTGTCATGAAATATTCATTGTGACAAGGCGTTCGATATTTATATTTACGAGAGCTTACCCGTCCTGCTCTGCAGCGTAACTAGAAATTTAATTAGTACTTGAGGAGAAAATAGACAAAACTCTCCTTAGAGATACCAAGCATATTTCCTTGCAGCCAATCATATGGAATTCTTAAGAGAAACCGTCACAAACAGTCTTGGCGACGTATTGTTGCAGATGAGGCAAAGGGAGCCGGTATTACTTGGAGTAAGAAATAAAGTGCGGTGGAGAATTGATGTGCCATCTGCCCCATAAAGGAAACATAGGATCTTAAGTCAGTCATGTGAAGAGACAGATATTTAGTCAAGAAAATAAAGGGTAAATTAAAAATTTACGGTCGCGCGGAACTTTTCACAGACTTCACCAATAAAGTCATATCATATCTCAAATGAAAATACATAACACTGTGTTTTTAGAGTCTTACACCAAATATATAATATATAAACTATTTAACCTGGAAAATGATTAGGAGATAAATTTGAGGAGGGTGAAAGTTAAGTGAATTGATTATGATGACAATACTTTTATATGTTTTTTTTGACGATAAGTGTACCTATGTCACAAGAATATAAGATTTTTGATTTGCTTTGTTCTCATATATATATATATTTTGTATTACAATATATTTATTATTAAATACAGTTCAACATATTAACCACAAAATCGTGAACATAAACATTATATAAAAGCCTCGTGTGTTATTATAACAAAGCGTTTGAAAGGCAATTTGGAAGTTGTGGGTTCCGTCAGCTCACGATACCCGAGTGCTTTCATTTCAAATAAATACTTGTAATGTATTTATTTCATGGTTTGACCCAGTTTGTAACTTATCGTGTAGATTAAAACTATCTGTCGGTAACTAAGTTTACCATGATAAAATTATATGCGTGTATTGTTAAAGTTTATACATAGCTTTTGCAGTGAGAAAGTTTGAACTAAATTACCACTTTAAATACCACTGATAAGTGAGTTAACAAACAAAACTATACTTTATCGATTTAAGATGTTATTACGATGATATTCAAATTTTGGGAGATAAAGAGACTGGAACTGTAACTCTACAGAGTTAAAACACTAACACATTTAAGACTTGATTAAGTCTTTTTTGTGGTTAAAGCATGTATACGTTCAAATTAATATTGATTTTTTTGTGGTCCCCGACCACAAGGCTACATTGAACAAAAATAACTTTAAAAAACCATAAATATAAAATAAAATTAGAAACTCAATTATTATATAACATACTAATATGTTAATTTAATTTAATTTTTTTATAGAAGAGGGGGCAAACCAGAAGGAGGCCCACCATATAGGTGAAGTCGCCGCTCATAGACACTCACACGGCCGGTAGTTCGTGAGTGCGTTGCCGGCCTTTAAAGGAAAATTAGGAAATGGGGGGAGGGGAAGAGGACGGGGGAGGGGAAGAGGACGGGGGAGGGGAAGAGGACGGGGGAGGGGAAGAGGACGGGGGAGGGGAAGAGGACGGGGGAGGGGAAGAGGACGGGGGGGAAGAGGACGGGGGAGGGGAAGAGGACAGGGGAGGGGAAGAGGACGGGGGAGGGGAAGAGGACGGGGGAGGGGAAGAGGACGGGGGAGGGGAATGGATGGGCACCGGAAGATCTCTCACCGAACGAAACGCGAGTACAAAATGAACAAAGTCCAATTGTATCACTTTACGCCGGTTTTCTGTGAGAGAGTGGTATTTCTCGTGTCTGCCCATTCGGCTGCAACTCTAAGTAACAGCATGGCACTCCCACTCAAAATGTTAATGTTAGGTATGTTACGCTTTCACGTTTAAACTGAACCGATTTCGATGAAATTGGAGATAGACTAAACTCCTCCCTTTGAAGTAGGAGATGTAAGTTTGTGTAAAAATTTCACCAGAACTCTACCATTTAAAACTGATTTTCCACATTCCATTTGTATTTCAAACACGCGGATGAAGTAGCGGGCAAAACCTACTACTATTATTAGTTTCATTTCTAAAGCGATCTCCTATAAGAGTGAGCTCAAATTTGATTTTAGAATATCCTAAACTTAAGTATTTATTTATTTTTTATTTCTTAAACCTATACAGCTTATTCCAAAAAGCTTACACAACAAAAATAGATCAACAACAAAGCCAAAAGAAGGACAAAACATACAATCTAAAATAGACAACAAAAACACGAACAGAAAAAAATGAATAAAAACATATATATATATATATAAATATAAAAAAGTGCAGTATATTATGTAAAGAACGAGCATTTGTGTGTGTGTGTGTATTAGTGTGTGCAATGGTGTTTCTGTGTGAGTAAGTGTGCGAGGTAAGTATGATAAAGAACGTATAATATTACTATAATATTTAACGTATTTAGTCAAGTGCAACTCAAGTTAGCAAAATCAAATGTTAAGTAACGAGTTCTATCCGTGTGACAATAAACGTGCAACTTCGTTGACACCTTAGCACCACAGGTCCAATGCTATCTAATTGAGTCCGTGCACAAACTTTGGCCGGAATTAAGGTACTCGTTAGTGACTTTTTGTGTAACTGCCAGAATCTCGAACGTAGTTTACGAAACATTTATACGTTTTCGAGCTTGTGTGTAATGAGTTCCACGATTGGATGCGATACTCGTGCGAGTTTAGTGGAACTTTACAATGTTCATTATTTTTTTTTTGATGAGTTTCTGCGTTTGACTTCAAGTGTTTATGTATTGATACTTATATATATAGATAAAACATGTATGTATATATGTATCAAATATATATATTGTATATCTGTTTTTTACAATAGTAAAACAATGAATTATTGATTATTAGGGTTGCCTGAAATTCTGGTTCGTTAGTTTATTTATAGTTTATCGAATTTTAACATGACGCTATAATGAGAATGACCTTATTAATAGTTTAGAAGTAAAACACACATATATAGACTATGCGAGCGAAAGAACATTTTAATATATCAAGATCTATTTACCGGTATTTCTAATATTTGTTCTCAGAAACTTATACGAATTATTTTATTGCGAAGTTTCTACCCTTTAATATTTTTCGTTTTCACGTGTAACGAAGTATGCTTGCGATCTTTCTCTTTGAACCTGTCTTCAGAATCTAGTTGCTATGGCAACCAGGTTTCGTGATTAATGAGGTGCGCAGCCTTTCTCTTCGGTGCCACTAAAATGAAAGAATATTTGAGTACACTTAAAATATAAGTGCCCCTCCTTATTTTCCTTTTGAAAATTCTGCATTTGAATATATTCAACATTTATTATTGCGAAGATTTGATATGATTACATACATATTTAACATTAAACAATACTGGCTATAGTTAGTCAAACTTTATTCTTATATACTTATACGAACTCGGACGAAATAATTTGTCAATAAATTCATGTCATATTGTTTGTTACATAGCAATAATTCTAATATCATTGTTACTCTTTTATTCATTTATGGCAAAATTATTTATTCACAGTTTTATGCTTATTTACTTACTTAGTGTCCCAAGGCCCCGAATCAAGACCAATATGACATTTCTCCATTCGAGTTTTATAAAGGTTTCTTGCTACGATTACAATAATGTCATCGTTCTTAGTTAGTCATATTACGTAACTTTACATTTCCTATATAGCAAAAAAAACATTATTATAAAATCAAACGAATCTAAAATATCGAGACTGATTCATTAAATAACATCTGTACGTAGCAATAATTTGTTGCTACGGGTTGATTCACGAAAAGTTGTAGTCTCAAAAGCTTCGTAGAAGCTCTTTGTAGCGTTTCACCCTTCAGACTACAAAACTTCTCTATATGCAATAGATTCTCTATATGAGATCTAGCTTAAATAAATCATAATCCAATAATTTTTATTCAAGTCAGTCAATCTGACATTATTGAAATTTAAAGATTTTATATCGTAGCCTGTTTGAACCTACAATGTTTTGTTTGTATTATCATATATATTGTAATTTATTTTATCTCTTAAATGTTTCAAGTTCCGATATAATTGTTTTGTGTGTATACCTTGTTTTATTATCTTATTATGTTATTTAACACATAAAATGTTTTAGGGACAGATGTAATAAAATAAAATAAAGCTAAATGTTACATGGACGTATTTACTGGCATTTTAAAATCGCGTTAACATAACGCGAGGATCAGGGAACTTTAAATACGTCGACTTTACCTCTTCACAACAATATAAATGTATTGTATTTCTATGAAACATTTGGCTAACGAGTAGGTTGGTCACTTTAAGTGAAGTTCTAACCGTCGCTAACACTTGCAAAACCAGAAGTCGTGATTCTAGTAAAACATCGCATTACCACTGTTTGTTTAAAATATTACCATTATCGACGGTGAGAGCATTTAATGCATTTAGTAGTATCGATATTTCTGTGTCTATATTACGAACTTAGACACATTAACAATACTAGTAGATATCTATCAAGTTTCCTGACATACCGGCGCAGGTGGAATTCTAAAAAAAACTTCGGACAAAAGCTATCCCTCATTTGTCAAAGTCGATGTTAAAGTTTTCGTCCGATAGGGATACTTGCTCAAATATAATCTATACGCTTATTCGAATTTCGAACTATATACAGCCTGTATAAACTAAACAATCATTCCGTTCTACGTAATAGAATATACGTCGCAACCGATCTATTCGACCACAGCTAATCAATCACGTCGATGCGCCCCCTACGTCAATCCTATCGGATATGTTAATAATATGTCACAGTACTGGCTTTCAAGGCTATTGAATGTTTTTGTTTAAATGTGTATAGATTTATGGTAGTTAACACATGGCTGCTAGGTTCTATTTTGTTTCGGATATGCCATGACTTTTTTAATACATTATGGGCCGGTATTTAAAATTGAGAGCAAATAATGGTAATCAAAATATTGAGTACAGTTGTTAATTCGTAATATAAAATGTAAAAGAAAACGAAGCAAAGATCGTGGCGAATAAATGCTTTGTCAAATCAAACCTCCTTAGCTGTGTGAGGTGTCTGCCTTCACACAGATTAACTGAAAACTGTAAGCCATGCCTACAAAGTACTATTTTGCAGAAGTATCCTGTCAATATCGTTGTCGTTTATACTTTCATATAAAATTGTATATTCATATTTTTTTCCTGTACACTTCTTAACACACTTTTTGTTGATTTCTATATGAAATAATTAAACAAGACAAAGCTTCTATTTGCTAATACAACGTGGAACAAACGTAATTATTGAACGGCTGAAGTGAAGGGTCAGCCATAAGGGCATTTATGACGTCCGCGTCGGTGGCTTCGTCAAGTAATGAAAAACTTGTTAAACAAGGTTTAAACTCAGCAGATGAGCATTAACGCAGCGGAAAATAGGCCTTATTTGGTTTCGGTAAGGATCAAATTCACATGTTTTGTTGCTAGGGATGCTAAACACCCACGTCACCCTTTAATTCAATTACTGGTCGAGCGTTTGATTCGAAAGTACATAATAAATATCACGATACAGTTTGAAAAAAAAACGGTTCTATGGAAAATAACTAGAAGCGATAACTTACTATATAAATATTTTGTTTATTTTAATGTGTGCGAACAAAGCGTGTAATTTTACATTTAATTGAGGCAGGCAAGCTTTTTATACATCTAATTAGATAAATATAAATGTGGTCTCTTTGTGTCAATTCACTATATAATTAAATCAATTCAATTTCTGGACAATAGTTATTTGAACTACGATCGCAGTAAGACGTGCTTAGTCATGCTTAAGTTTTACTAGAGATTTTTAAACCTTAAGTTGATTTGTGGCAACCCTGGTTTTACTGTAACTGCAACGCGCGGTTGTACAGATTTTTTTTTCGGTTCATTAAGCCTCGAATGATCCACAGCTCTTCTGGTTTTTGGATAACAAATTTCCTTATTTGTGCAATCCGAGGGACGGATTGCTTTTTAAAAGATAATTTTTGTATAATTTACATTTTAAAGGCTCTGCTCTTTTCGTTTTTGAACGGAAATGAAAAATCCTTTCAAGTGTAATAAATTGGGCGTTGTTACACAAAAAGGTTTTGAACTTCTTGCCTCTAAAATTTTATTTATGAGTAGAATTAATAATTGATACTTACGCATTCAATTTCCATTAACTATTTTAAAATGACAAACAATAGAATTTGTTTGAGAAATACACGCTATTATGTTTTTTTAATCAAGCTTATCAGACATTTGGCTTTAACCACACCCTATGTGGGAATCGGCCTATTGAAGTCTACGGCTCCAATCAAATAATCTTACAATATAAAAGTAAGTTAAAAATATACAGCAATTCGACTATGATTTCTTCTCCGCCCCGTTCCTAACATTCTGTTACAATAAACTGTTTATAACTTTATGAAAGTTATTTAAACGAATATTTTACAATTCATTAAACCTTTAAAAGGATAAGGTTTCTAAGAATGGGTGTTAAATCGTCCGGATTAAAAAGTAATACACAAAATACTTGAAGTTTTAAGTTAATGGTTGGTTATTAGTTATTTCAGTTGGTTACAGCCGCTTTATAAAGCCGAAAGAAAATATTTCCCATTAATGAAAATACGTTTGTATAAAATATTATGTAATATTAATTGTAATACATAAAGTATCACTTCAATAGGATATAAGAAATTGCTTAATTCAAACCATAACTTCAACGTCAAATCTTTTTTATTCAGTAAGGTCCTATGTCCATTTTGAATCGTCTAAACTTATCAGGATTAAAATAATTCGATATTTTATAACAAGCCTTTTATAAACGCATCTAAATACTTTAAATGTATTAACTGACAAAGTTCACAAAATTGCTTCGAATTCGATTCAATACTTAACAACTCAAAATTGTTGGTCACTGAAGTGACTGGGGACTGAAAATCAGTTGTAAGCAAATTCTTGATTCAGTTCGAATTTCATACTCGTTCTCCAAGTGCCATGGGCTATATAATAGTATAGTATTAACATATGTCAAAGTGCAGTTAAGTAATCAACAAATTCACACTATAAAAGCTAACATCGCTGTGTTCTATAAGAGGTTAAATACAACGTTTAACCGCTGACCACAATTTTGCATATCTAACTGGAAAACGGTTCCTCCATTGTTTACATTTCTTTAGAAACAGTCGTGCAGCATCTGTTTGGAGAAACGAAGAAATATAGTTATGTGTAATATGCTGCGGAATATAAAAAAATTCCACTTAAATACATTAAATCTATAAAACGAATGTGGATTTTTTCTCTAATATTAGGGGATTTCTATCAAATTGGAATTTATTGAATACACATATATCCACTTCGGGAGTGGTAGCTATATCCTTATAAATATAATAGAATATATAATATGTACTGTGCTATTGTACTGCTTATAATGCATATTAATTAATTACTATATAATAATCAAATAACTGATTATTATATTTCAGACTAGCCACATGCAAGGACCATAAAAGTTGATCGAACAGATTGGTGTAACTTTTGCAAATACTTAAACGCAATATAGTCTTATTGTAGCTTAGAGTTGGTTGAAAAGTAAACATATTGATCGTCCTTAATATAATAGGATTAAAGTGGACAATTGTATGTTGAGCATAAACTCGGAATAAATTCGTGGTGGAAGTGGTAATTAGCAGTAACTATGGGGATCGGACGGTCGCCTGATTAAAACTGGCTTAACTTGAGCACTTTGGCTCTAGGAACAAATAGAAGTACCACGCGGTAATTATACCTAAAACTTTTGTGATACTGAATCTATTAATTAACAGTTTTAATTGCTCATTAGCATAGCGGCTTTGAAATGTGAAAGTCTTAAGAAATCTGAAATCAGTGTGGTGTCTGCGAAATGTTATATTATGCTCAAGACTATCGTTCAATAGTTCAAGATTCGTTCGTTCAATAGATTTTTTAAATTGTTAAGATTATTTTATCTATAAAAGAAGTATTACTCAGTGAAATTGAATGTATTGTTTCAACCCTCGATATTCACTCTTCATCTATTTAATAAATTTTGGCCTTCTTCAGGATGTTGTGTCTATGGTGTTTAGCTTCTTTTGTCTCTAATATATATTTATTGTGTTAGACACTTATAAGACACTTTTTATTTCAAATTAGAGTCAAATTTGAACTCCCATGTCATGTCAAGATTTCGTCGTAGTGATGGCCTTAAATGTATTTTTTAGATAGTAGTATTTTATTAAATAATTTTCATTGATTAGTTTAGTTCCTAAGTTATTGTTATGCATGTATATGTATGTTTTTGGTCCTATTTTGTAATTGTCTGTAATATCATATGTAATATAATGTTTACGGAGATATTTAGAAGAAAAAAAATATGAATAATGCCCTTATATTGTTTGGCATCATCAACGTTCTAGGATTTATATTATGAGATATGAGCAAATTGTATTAGATTTACCAAGAACAATTTTGAATCGAATGTGGGATATTTGGCACAAACTTTCACAATAACTATTCAAAATGGAATGGTTTAACTAACGGCATTGATTTATTGACTCCTAGCAATTAAAAGTTCCCAGAATCAATCTACAATTAAGGGTTAACGACGCAGCTATGATTGGACTTTAATATTAATTAGTTTTAACTTACGCAAATATGAGAGGCATCTATCGAACAACTTGGACGGTTGCTGCGATTTCCATTAAATAGTTATTAATTTTCACAAGGGCCCTCTGAAATATAGGTTCGACATATTTCTAATTCTAATTAATACAATTTAAAATTTAGAAAGTGTTGTGGCCGATCAGGTAGTTAATCGGAGCGGCGAGGCCTGCACAATGTCGATGTGATACAGAGTGCGATAACCAAGCCGTCCGTAACTGTTCTGGCTTGTAAGACCGGTGATCGTTGACGCCACGGATTTTTTTTTTTTTTTTTTTGGAGTGGGATCTCGTTGTTGGCCGTGAGGCCTTTACAGCTCAGCAAAGGGCTGGTTGGCGAGCGGGAGCTCGGCCGAGACTTAAAACTAAATAAAATGCCTTGACTAGCACAAGGGCGTCTCCTGTGAGACTCGAACCTCGGCTTGGGCCGTCAGGGCTGGGGACTGACCTGAAGGGCCTTATCTGGAACTCACAAAGTGTGAGCGAAGCTGAACAGGGACTCCGCCTTCGCCGGCGAAGGCGGTTTTTAAAACCTACATTTCTAATTGGAATTAGCCGCGCGGGCGGCGCAAATCTGTATCTAGCTAATGTGATGTGATCATCCGGATCGGTTTAAGGCGTGGCGTACCTGTGTAAATATGTCGCGACTAGGCCTTACGATGGCCTAGCAAACTTCCGGACTGCACTAAGGAGTCCGGCGTTTTCTATAATTACTCCCAACTTAGCGTCAACACTGTCAGCCGCACTGTACGAGTGTTTAAACGCTAGCAGGGCGTCGATGTCTACAGCGTCTATGACACTGAGGGCTAGGTGCACCGCACTGCGGACTTCGCTGGCGTGAGCCGTAAGCGTCGTCGCAGTGGCGGGGGGGAGGGGCATCTGAGGGCCGGGTTTCCTTATTGGGATACTCATAAGGGATGGAATAGGTTTTATGGGCTCCGCCGGCAATGGCGGGTTAGTGGGAGGCACTTCCGCCGAATTTTGTGGAGCTTTCCACGGGTTGATAGTGGGAGGGGGGGCTGGGACGTAAGTTTCCTTGGGGGCCGCGGGAGGACGCTTTTCTGCACCGGACCTTGGCACGCGCTTGCTTCCCTTTCCGCTCGTCTTGGGGGCCCTAGGGCAGCCGCGATAACTCGCGGGGTGGCCCTGTTGCCCGCAAAGCACGCAGGAAGGCGGCTCGGCGCATGGCAGTGTCCGTGTGCAGTCGGCGGTCCCGTGATCGCCTAGGCACTTAACGCAACGCGCACGCGCAAAACAATTGCGCGCCGCGTGCCCGTACAACTGACAGCGGTGACACTGTCTGGTGTATGAGTGCTTGATAGGTGTTTCCACCTTGAGCCCAGAGAGTTTACAACACTCACTGAGGTTGAAAATCTTTTTGCCGCGCGCTGAAAGCTCTAGGACGACAAGAACCATGTCGTATTCCTGCTTTGAGCTGCGGTGTAACATACGGAATACCTCTTTCACGGGGTATCCCTGATTTAATAGATCCGATTGAACGGTAGAGGAGTCGATCTCCTTGGGGATACCTCGGATCACGACTCTAAGGACTCGTTCCTCGGGAAGAGGGAACGTGTGGCCTCCTATGCCTTCTGAGCGAAGGTACGAGGTTAAAAAACGGTGGTGGGCGGGGTCGTACACTTGCACGCAGATGTTGTCGCGCAGTGTTTTCGCCTTGTATGTGATGGACTTTTTGTCCATCAAGGCGGACAGAGAGGGCCAAATACTTTTGTCCCTGACGTAAACTGGGGGAGGGGCTTTAGTGCGATCTTGTTTCGCGGGCTTGGGATAAGGGGCGGGAGATGGCGCGGTGTTCGAACCCGCAGCCTGCTGGGAAGCTGGGTGCGTGTTCCGTTTAGGAGGAGGGTCGAGAGGGGTGTTGGGAGCACGCCTCTTCTTGTTTTTTCGGTTTTGTACGGTCTTGAAACCGTCGGAATCGGAGTCAGTGTCTGAAGACGCTGCGGACTGACATGACATGGCGACTGAGCGCCCGGCCTCTGATTGGTCGTCGTCACTGTCGAGAGTTCTTTTAGATTTACGCGATTCCCTGCCGGAGGGAATTTCGGGGATTGAAGGGCACGGGGCCTGCGCGGAGGCCGCAGAGGGTTCGGTCATTTGGGTCTTCGCGGGGACCAACAATTCAAGATTATTGCGAAAGGCCTGCGCGGGGGCCGGGGGGAGGGAGTTGCGCGCGAGGAGTGCTTGCGCGGAAGCGTATGCAGGTCCGAGCTGCATAGGTTCTGGCTCTGGCTCTGGGGTCGGGGAACGCGGGGGAGACGGCGACCGTGATCCCGGGGGAGACCGGCTGTTCCAAAGGCGGACAGTCGCCGGGTGTCGTCGCTGCACGAAGACGTAGAACCGCCTGTAGTGCCGCGCGAGCTCGGCGTTGAGGTCTTCTACCTCACTGTCGTCTTCTGCTGCATAGTCGTAATCGGGAGGGCGTTCGGTGTCCGCCATCTGCGAAGCTTAAGGCCCGCAGCTTGGCAGTGTGTACCTAAACCTACGTGTGAGTACCTAAGCTATGTATTCCCTAGGTGTAAAGTCTTCGCTGGTGATAGCGGACGAGACTTTTTGTGTCGCTGACCTAACCAGCCCGTGGGGGGGTCGTGATGGCTGAACCCCCACGGATGTGCGACTGGGACCCGTCCAACAGTGGACCCTGTGCGTGCAGACGGTGGCTAGGGCGCAGTTGGAGTACCTACGCCCCGTGGCAATGCCTACTGAGAGGCTCCGCCCACACACAGGGACTTGATGGAAGCAGGCGAGGTTAACGCGCCTTGAAAAAGGCACGGGTGCTGCCCTCGAACAACACTCCCGCCTAAGCGTTAATCGATCCCAACCGTTTGGCACCGTTAGGTGGTTGGAAAATCGACCGCAGGTAAACCCGCGTTAATCATAAACTGCAGTCCTTCACTGCTGCTCGGATGCCGCTCGAACGCCAGGGACCTGGCAGACGGGGAGACCTCGGTGCAGCTTGCGTCGGGCTAGAATAAAAAATTCTGAGCGGATAACCACCCAGCGCTCAAGCACTGAACAATTGAACACGCCACTCGACAAGTCAAGTAGCGGGAGCAACTGCGCAACACAACCGCACTGGACGGCTGTCGGACCCGGAATGGATATGGAGTTGCCGAACGAACGTATATGCGCTGGTCTCGTTCGGCCCACGCACCCCTGTTAGTACGTAAGGTGTAGAAGGGCGATGCCGTAGTCTTGGGTCTTCGGAGGAGTGAAAGGCTTCTTTGTTCGTACTGCTCCGCCTAGTTGTTGATCCGATGAGGTCGCGCCGTGTGAGAGCGCGTCGCATAGATCTCGGGGAGCTTAGGTACCTCGATCATTATACCGCGACGAGAGCTCCTATGTTGTTACGGAGCGCTCCCCGCTACACCCCCGCCGAGGTTCATTTGTGGGCGGGGCTTTCGTCGTATCGGAGCCCTTGCAACATGTTACACCCCACCGAGAGCTATGCGACCGTTAAAGTTTACCTCTAGGCGAAGCAGCGCATTTATTAACATTTTGCCAATTTTACTATTTCTTAAAACTAGTACCTCATACATTATATAACCTTAGCTTAATTAACGCACAACTCCCTACTTTCAAGTTGGCTGGCGTTCCTTTATTAACTTAAGTCTAAGAATTATACTTATGTACTAGTTTTTCTCAGTTACTTATCTATGGACTTTATATTTTTACACAATTTATTCTATATAATCCTAATTCCTATTCCTAGTGCCCGGCGACTTCTTTGGCACCAATAGCACGATCCTCGACGTTGGTCTCCGTAAGGCTTGGCGAAGCTCCTTGTCGGCCTTCACGAAGTTTGTCCCGTTGTCGGAGTAAATGACCTTCGGCATCCCTCGTCGCGCCGCGAATCTCCTTAGTGCCATGATAGTCGAATCGGCACTGAGGCTAGGCACTATCTCTAGATAAACTGCTCTGGTAGTGAGGCACGTGAAGAGTGCGCCCCATCTTTTTTCTCTTCGCCTCCCGATTGTGACAAGCATAGGGCCGAAGTAGTCCACTCCGGTGCACGTGAAAGGATGCTTGCCATGACGCAGTCTCTCCGCCGGTAAGTCACCTGTCGGTTGCTCCGCTGGCCTCGCCTTGAGCGCTTTGCATGTTTGACACGTTCGTTGAATGCTGCGAAACATTGATCTCAAGCCAATTAGCCAATAGCGTTGTCTTATCTCGTTCATAACGGTGGCATTATTTCCGTGGTTAAACTGACAATAATAATGCTTCACTATCAGTCTTCCAATAAGACTTCGGCCGTCCAATAAGATCGGTGAGCGATAGTCGTGACCAACGCCCGCGATCGCGTTAACTCTGCCACGAAGTCTAATCACGCCGTCCGTAAGCGCAACGTCTATTTGTTTCAACTGGCCTCCGCTCGCAATCGGTTTTCCTCGTTCTAGGAGTTCTATCTCTTGCCCAAAGCTAACCCTCTGACTGTGTCTAATCAGCAAGTTCTCGACGCGTCGTAGTTGCGTCTCTCCAATTGGTATATAGCCGGCCGCTTGTAGTTCCAGTCTAGGAATCGACGTCGGTTTCAGCGGTGTCACCCTCGCCCTAGCCGCGATAAAACGTGTTATATAGCGATTTCCTTCGCGTGATCGCCAATAAACCGCAGCTGCATACGCTGTTTCGCTAGCGTCGCAAAACGTATGCAGCTCCCCCTCGGTGGAAAATGGTGATATGCACCGCGGCAGTTTTATGTCGCGCATCTTTTCAATGCAGACGAGGTAGTTTCTCCATGCCGCGATGTCACTTGCGGCAATCTCATCATTCCATCCGACGCCACTTCGCCATAAACTCTGTATTAGCTTTTATCCCTTGTATTAGAATTGGCGCCAGCAATCCAAGCGGATCGAACGTGGACATAACCGCGCCCGAGACCTCTCGCTTCGTAGGCGTTTGTACGCCAGTCGCTACTTCTTCGCGTATTTTGCGGAGCTGGCTCCTGAAGCCCAGGTGGTCGTCGTGCGTCAGCCAGCGCAGCCCCAGAGTTTTCTCTTCGTCGTCGCCCAAATGCACTTCTTGACCGCCAGCTTCCACGATTTTGTTCTTGTTCGAAGCCCAGCCTCGTAGCTCGAAGCGCGCCCCTTTATGGATTATGTCGACTTGTTTCATTATTCGTTTACAGTCGTCGACACCATGAAAGCTCTGTAGATAATCGTCCATGTAGTGGTTGCGTTCGATTGCTCTGGCGGCCTCCGGGTACTTGCTGACGTAGTTTCTCACATTTTTCTCCGTTTCTCGGAACCTGTTTAGAGCTGAAGCGTAGTTATTCGGGTATCGCAAGTCTTCATGTTTCCACAGCAACCCAACTTTGAATCGGCCGTCTTCCATGCGCTGGCTAGTATTCTCTAGCACGCGAAGCGCTCGTTGCTCCACGTCGGTTGAAGGCTTCTTGGGCTGAATCCCCAGTGACTCGATTGAGAAGTGTTCTTTTATAATTTTGTCTATTTGATCTTCTACGACGCAGGTGTGCGCACATACGTTCACGTAATTCACCGTTGCTGAAGAACCGCTGTCCACGCCATGCAGGACCCATCCGAGCTTCGTTCGCGACGCTACTGGCTGCCCTTGTTTACCTTTTCTCAGCTGCAGTGTGACAATATATTCCCAATTGTCCTGCCCGATAAGTAGCTACGGGGATTCACCTTCGTAGCACACATCCTGAAGTATGCTACGTAAATGGTTGTATCTCCTTAAGTCGTTCTTGTTGATGTATTGAGGAGCCAGTTTAAGTGCCTTTATGGTTCTAGCTCCCTTGAGAACGCTTCGACGTTCCTGCTTAAGGCCTCTTAATTCCAAGTCGATCGTCATAGATTCTCGCTGCTCCATTTGTCCCCCACCGATAGTTTCGATTGTTAACGGTCGGTAGGGGCCTTGTATGCCGATGCTTCTTGCGACGTCCTCGTCCAGCAGCGTGACTGTCGAGCCTTCATCCAGTAGCGCCAGTATTATCTTGCTCCCAGTCGGGCCGAACACCTCCACCTTCACAATCTTCAAAATCGCCTTCGGCGTCCTTATGGTGTTGACCGCGGCGGTTGTCTCTGGCTCTGCTTGATTACGGTGCGCTTCGTTCTCCACAGTCACGTGTAGTAGATTGTGGTGCCATCTACGACATATCCTGCACGGTGGTTTTCGACACGTTTCCTTCCTGTGTTTGCCGATAAGGCATTTAAAGCAGATTTTCAATCTTTTCGCGGTCTCCCATCTGTCGTTGACCGCCGCTCTTAAAAATCGTTGGCAATCAGCAAGGCGATGAGGGCCATCGCAATCGGGGCACTTGACTTCGTCCTTGCCCTTGCTGTTGCATTCGGTGACGTTATGAGCCGCCTGCCTTATCGGCCTCTTCGTTGCGCTCGGCTTCAAGTATTGATTTTCTTCTATAATCGCGAACGCTCCGCACTTGTCCGCTTCTAGGTTGAGGAAGTCGCTGATGGTCTGTATGCTCGAGAAGGAATCCTCATCTCTGGAAGCCGTGAAGTCGTACCATCGAAATTTAAGAATCGATGGTAACTTCTCAAGCACTGTCTTCACTAGCTCCGGTGAGTGTAAATACTGTGGCCTCTTCAGTCCGGTGATTGACGCTACGCAGTTGCTTATTTGGCTAGCGAAGACGCATATATCGCGCGGGTTCTCTGTAACCCGAGATAACGCCTTCAGCTTCTCTAATTCTGCCATCACCAACGCGTCGGGTCTTCCGAATCTTCGCCGCAGTGCCGTGAGGATTTCTTCTGGCTTCACCTCTGAGTATAGTAGGCTCTTAATACTGTCCCTCGCTGTACCCCTAATAGCTTTGCGCAGCCGAGCCATGTTTTGTACGCTCGAGAATAATGGCGCTGTATCCTCGTAGACGACGCGAAATGCCGTCCACTCAGCGCTGTCTCCCTCGAACGTAGGCAGCTCCTGAATATATTTCGGTTGAGGAGCTGTAGTCGCCATGGCTTCCTTAATAGCTTCGGCTATTGTCTGCGCATCGCTTTTCAATTCCGGTTTCCCTGTCGGTACTCTCGGGTCTGAAGCTTGCATCCAACTGCGAATCTGTTCGTCGCGGTCCTCTTCATTTACTTCAACGACGGAGTCATCTGACTCGTCCGTTTCCATCTCTAGCCGTATACGGGCTAGACGCGTCGCCGCCTGAGCTTCTTGTAGCTCGGCACGCGCCAGCTCTTCCCTGGCTGCGGCTTGCCTTCTGGAACTGGCCTTTGATACGACCCTGGACGAAGCTCGCCGGGTGAAACCCGCTGGTGCCAAGGTCGAGGCTTGACCTGGCTGGCTAGCTGCGTCCGCAGACGTCGACTGCTCCCTGGAGATATCCGCCACCGTAATCCGCGTCGATTCCGACGTGATTGCGGGCGAGGTGGTGGAAGTCGCGGCTGATTCTTGCTGCATCCCACGTTGTGACCTCGTGACTGGCATCTTCTTTACTTCTTTACAGGATCCGGCTCGAAGGACCAAATGTTACAGGATCCGGCTCGAAGGACCAAATGTTGTGGCCGATCAGGTAGTTAATCGGAGCGGCGAGGCCTGCACAACGTCAGTGTGATACAGAGTGCGATAACCAAGCCGTCCGTAACTGTTCTGGCTTGTAAGACCGGTGATCGTTGACGCCACGGAGTTGCCGAACGAACGTATATGCGCTGGTCTCGTTCGGCCCACGCACCCCTGTTAGTACGTAAGGTGTAGAAGGGCGATGCCGTAGTCTTGGGTCTTCGGAGAAGTGAAAGGCTTCTTTGTTCGTACTGCTCCGCCTAGTTGTTGATCCGTTGAGGTCGCGCCGTGTGAGAGCGCGTCGCATAGATCTCGGGGAGCTTAGGTACCTCGATCATTATACCGCGACGAGAGCTCCTATGTCGTTACGGAGCGCTCCCCGCTACACACCCGCCGAGGTTCATTTGTGGGCGGGGCTTTCGTCGTATCGGAGCCCTTGCAACATGTTACACCCCACCGAGAGCTATGCGACCGTTAAAGTTTACCTCTAGGCGAAGCAGCGCATTTATTAACATTTTGCCAATTTTACTATTTCTTAAAACTAGTACCTCATACATTATATAACCTTAGCTTAATTAACGCACAACTCCCTACTTTCAAGTTGGCTGGCGTTCCTTTATTAACTTAAGTCTAAGAATTATACTTATGTACTAGTTTTTCTCAGTTACTTATCTATGGACTTTATATTTTTACACAATTTATTCTATATAATCCTAATTCCTATTCCTAGTCGCCGACAGAAAGATTTCGCTGATTGTGATTATAAAATTAATATAAGTGCTAACGAGCATCGCCAAAGCAAACATCAAGTTTGTCAAAGTTGAATGGAACGATCTATGATAGGCAAGAAATTAATAGATTAATGAACACTTAGGAAAAATTAGCAGACGTCTCAATAAATATAAAAAAAACTGAAGTGGAAATGTCTGAGAGGAATAGAAACGTGGAGCAATAAAAGGTAAAGAAGGAGACGAATTAGAAGAAGGGTTGACCAAATTAAGGATTGCAATGAAGAGAAGAGTGGCGTAGTTTGGAAGGCCTTTGCCACAAAAAGGCACACATCTACCAACTCGTTATATACTTAAGTTAATTCTAAAAGAAATGGATTATTAATAATACGCGATATTATGAACGCATTATTTTAAAATATGACTTAAAGCAGAGTTTCTACATTTTCAGTTACCTAAGTAAGAAGGTGTAAGTATCGCCATACAGCGAGGAAATGCCGCCAGTATTGTGGGTACTCTGCCACAGAAAGTTAGGTTTATATTAAGAATATTTTGTGTTTATAAAATAAATAAACGTTCAGAAGGTGACATATATTAATGTATTTTTTTTTTTGCTATGTATGGATGTGTGTGTATTATAAGATTACCTGTAGTAAAGTAGGGAGACGAGCGCGTGTAACAACAGGTTGACGAGATGGTAGCCAGCCGGCTGTAGACCGTGAATGGCGTAGTTCCATCGGAATGTCAACACCGTCAGGGGACGGTACGATTTGTGTGATTGTTCCTGAAAAAAAAAAAACAATATATTCAAGGCGAACATCGTTGAACAAGCACTATACATAAATGTGTTATTTTAATATCAATGAAGACAATATTGAATGTTTTACGTTCCCGTTAATTAATATTATTTACAATATTTTAATTGTGTGCAAGTATTATAATGAAACATTTAGGCGATATAAATCATTTATTTTAATACAATATTTACATAACTCGATATTTTGCAGAAATTTGTTAATGATTTTTTTAAAATAGTTTCATTAATTGTTTAGCTCGCAACATATACAGCATGGATTTAAATCGAAATTAAAACAAATTAATCGCCTTATTATGGCGTACGTACAAAAATGCCAGCGTCACATAAATTTTATTTATAGTACAAAATTAGCAGGAGGTAGCTTCTTTAAATTAAATTCCACGTCAGCTATCATTTGTCATAGCCTTCATAAAATAACCGATTTTAGAAAACAAACTTGTTTTTTAAATACAGTATTCCAAATTCAAAAATTATTTATTCCATTAGGATTGTTAAACACTTTTGAACGTCACTACAACTAGGTTTACATAGGGTTCACAGCGCGCTTAGAAACCACCAAAAACTCAGTGGGGTTGCCTTTTTCTGGTGGCCAGAAACAATTACGTACATACATTTTGATCATGAGATAGCAGTTTAGTGGTTATTATTTTAGTCCCAAACACTGTACAGTGCATTCGCCTCGCTAAAATTATTATTTTATTAAGTTAATTATTAATTAGATTCTAACAATAAATTGTTGAATATAAGTTTATACATATATTAACAAAAGTATTGTTGCTTGAATACACTAGAATATACGCTTACGAGACGATAAGAGAATTGAATAGTCAAACGTTTGATGATTTCGCCGCGAACGTTAATCGTTTGTACTTAAACGTCATATAAAAAATGCAGTGGAAAGGCATTAATTCAAATCGAGGTGGTAATGTGGAATTACACTAATACACTAGTAGAATATGTAGAAATTAAATTAAAAAAAGGTTAAAATATAACGCTAAACAATTAAGATTAATTGAAGTGGTCTTTCCCAACCGTGTAATGATTCGAAATGGAACGGCGGCTAGAACCAAACGGAATTAAGAGTTTGATAACTCGGTTAGCTTAATGGGACCGGATTCGATCTTTGATCAACAATTATAATGTGTTTAATTATTTAAGTGGTAAGTGTTTAGCCTGAGGCTAAATATCTGTAAAATGTATCTCATATATTTTATAATTAAAAAGTTTTATTGTACTATGTACTGGCAAAACATTTAATAGTTTGTATTAGATACAAAAGTATTTACCCGTAAGTAGAAGATGAACGATGAACTGTCAAAATGCCTAGTATTTTAATAACTTAGTAAATGATGATATGACTTATTTGAAAGCAATCTCTCTATCTTTAAATGTTTTAAGTTTAAATAAGTTATATCTTAGTGGGTTAGTTTTGAACATAACTTCAAAATCTTGTTAAAAGTTTGTGTTTTAAACGTTGTAACTATTGACCAAAGTTTGGAAAGTCGGTTTAGAAGTTTTCGTTATGTTTTAACATTGCAATCATTTTAACTAGCACCGAGGCGGGTTTAGGTTATAAATCAAAAATGCGAACGAAACTTTGCTGAAAAAAACTTGTTACATACACGAAATTATTAATAACTTAAAGCCAAATGAAAACTAAAGAAAACACTTTTTAAAAACGTTATGACTTTAGCAATTTTCAAACAACAAATCTTCTGTAATTCCTTATTATATAATAGGGTTGTAAAAACAAAAAACGATTAGACGATAGGACAATTCTGTTTTAAGCACGGCCTTTCCATATACGAGTATTGATGTGATAGAAATGTTCGTTGAAGACTTATGTCAATATTCGTTTCAGAATGAGCAAGTTCTGAGTTCGCATGTCAGCGTTCATGACTACCTAATGTGCATTTTGCCTTGTTTATAGCCTCTGTTATATTAACGCCTCATTTTATCAACATTCAGGCATCGGGTTAGTATTAAGTGACAGCTCAATGTGAAGCATGCCTTTTAGCATTAATTACTTCCTAAAAAATTTATGAAATGATGATGAAAAAGGTATAACTACATACACACAGTGCACAGGCACTTAAAAAAGAATTAGGTGAGAACCTGGTGATACAGGAGCTGGTGCTGTGCTCGCTCAACGTATAAACACGATACAGCGAAATACCGCCAGCCATCATTCTATTTAATTTTCTTTATTGTTAATAAATGTAAATGTAATGCAAGTGTAAATTAAAAAAGAAACAGAAAAAAGTACACTATACTTGAATGAAAATGTATGACTTCAGAGAATAAAATACATTTTTTTTTGTAGTAACTTTCCAATAAACATATAATACACTTACAATATAACATTTTGTAAAATAGAGCAATTATCAAGATGCTTCTGATTATCGAGTTACGGAAATAATGTAATTAAGGAAATCCCTAAAGTGTTATTTGAATGTAATCGGCTTAACCAGATTAATAAGCAGTTAATTTTTGTTATATAATTAAGCCTACAAATACTTGTCTAGTACTACGAAACCTTTTTCGGTTCAAACATATTTCATTTTTAATGATTTATGTGGACCCTAGATTTCAATCTATACGTAATAAAATGTTATGAAATAATTTATTTGTCACACGCTTTATCGCTATGAAGATAACTGTTTAATGTATGGATGAAAAATTTAACATTTTAAAGCGAAGATAAATTGTGAAGAAATTTTTAACGTGATACTTGACTGGGTTGAATGTACAGGAAAAGTGGTTTATCATAATTCTTGTATACTTCAGTGCTTGTTGGATTACGTATTTATGAGGTATCAAGAAAAATAACAACTTTTAAAATTTAAATAGAACTTTATGCTTTATGTTATGGATACGCGACTTGTGGAAGTTTCTTTTTCTTTTCTTTTATCGTGTGAAGTTTGTACCAACGTTATTAGGTACGGTACTTATAATACGTGTAAAGGCTTTTGCTCAAAATTGCAAAGAACGAATATTTGTACGGCACCATGTTAAAATCTTTGCTTCTATCGCGCCGTGACTTCAGCTTACATATCTTGCAAATCACTCAAAAAACATAATTTTGTCTATTCTATGTATATTGAGACATACTTATATTTAGAAATATCAACTTAGTAGTAATTTTATTACACATTGCCAGTGTAATAAAATTTTTGAAACATCTATAAGTTTATCAAAATTAAAGTAAGGAATATTTAATGAATATTTAATAAGAGATTAAAGATTATTTTTACAAAAGGAATGCACTATTGTTTATGATAAGCATACCATGTCCGTCAAAGTACTCCATCAGTATTCAAGTTGTCATTTGAATCGTTTCAGACCATTAGTCAATAACTTTCTTCTCATATTAAATGCTACTAGGGTACCAAAATAAACCGGCCTGAGAAGAAACCCACAACAAACTCATATTTTGTTAAAGCGTGATTACTGATCATATATGTTCTTATTTCAACAATTAAATAGTCATTTATATGTTATGTAAGTTGTAAAATTACACATATATAATAAGTAATATCTTAATATATATAAATCTCTTGTCACGATGTTTGTCCCCGATAGATTCCTAAACTACATAGCCGATTTTAAATTAAATTGGCACACCGTCTGGTCCAACTTGAGATATAGGATAGCTTAGATCTTTAAATATAGTCGCAAGTATATTTTATTGCAAATTATTTGTCTATACTTAGTCTTGCCATAAATATTGTTATAAAGAAAAGCACGATTTTTTTTTATACGTAACATTTATTCCTTTCATAGTGAGTTAGTTTAATACATCAATATATAACTATTAAAATATACAATGTTTATTCGAAGTGGTCTCCATTGGCTGCAATACAGTCTTTTAAACGTTGAGGCCAGTTATCAATAGCAGCACGAACTCTTTCTAGAGGAAAATTCTTCACTGCCAACCGAATGGATCGTTTTAGGGACTCCAAATTATCATGGCGTTTAGAGCAAGCCTTACTCTCTAAAACTGACCATAAATCATAATCCAATGGATTTAGGTCAGGACTTGACGACGGCCAGTTTTCAGTGCTGATAAAGTCCGGAACGTTAGTTTTCAACCAAGATTGGGTGGATCGAGCTCTATGACCCGGTGCCGAGTCTTGTTGAAAGCACCATTCTTTGTTATTGAACATGGTGTTAGTTAAAGGCTTAACTACCGTCTCAAGAATGGTATTTTGATAAACTTGTGCCGACGTTTTAATACCTTTTTCACAAAAATATGTCTCAGTCACCCCTTCATAGCTAACACCCCACCAAACCATCACTGAAGTGGGATAATGCCCACGTTGTACTCTATTTACTAATTGCGAAGCTTCTTTAGAGCTTCCAGCATAAATACGGTCATTTTGTTTATTAAAATACTGCTCAATTGTAAAAATTTTTTCATCCGTAAACAAAATTTTTTTGTGACCTCCCTTTGCGTACCGCTTAAGTAGTTGTTTGGATTTTACCACCCTATTCTTCTTTAAATTATCAGTTAAGAAGTGACCAGTACGTCTCTTATAGGCTGCAAGTCCTAAGTCATCTTTTAATATACGCGACATGGTTCTAGGAGCTATCTTCATCTCCCGAGATAAAATCTTTTGCTTACGGACAGGATTTCTTCGAATTCTTTCCCTAACTGCTTTAATCACCTTTTTGACACGAACGGTACGTGGACGGCCAGATCTTTTTCTGTCACAAACAGAGGAGGTATCATTGTACCTATCAATAGCCCGGTAAACAAACATTTGACTAATACCAAGCGGGTGGAGGGTTTTAAAAATTGCACTTTTCTCCATACCTACTTTATGTAAGGCAATCACAGCGATTCGGTTCTCTTTATCACCCCACTCCATTTTAATATAACAAAATATTTAACAATATAATGGCGCGAAAATAAGAAAACACATCAAGCAATCATATAAAAATGACAGATTCCAAATTCAAACGTAATATTTTCTTTTTTTGAATAGTAACAGTATTTATGGCCAGACTAAGTATAATTAATTGACAGTCACAATTATCTGTTAACTCCAAAAGATTCTAACAGATGTCGATACTTTTCGACTGGATTGAGTAAGTAATTAATATATGGCACTGCTATGGTAAACCGATAAACGTGTCATATAAGCTACACTCTAATATATAAAATTATCGTGTCAAATATTTGTTCCCGTACTCCTCCGAAAACGGGCTGACCGATTCTGCTGAAATTTTGTGGCCATATAGAGTAGGTCTGAGAATCGGCCAACATCTATTTGAGACTTTTTTTTGGCAAAACGACGTTTCTCAGGATCTGCTAGTACATATATATATATATATATATATATATATATATATATATATATATATATATATCTTTTTTAGTAGTTATATATTGCTTGGAACCCGATTGTAAAAACCAATTCAGTCTCAATCGTTTCTGTCACCTGATACTAATTTGATTCAAACAATTCAAAACAAATATAATTTGATTCGAAACCGAATTTCACAAAAAAACACAAACGGATAACACCGATATTGCAACTCCATTTAGCACTAAAATACATGAAATTGCAATTATTTCTGTTTGAACAAAAACTGAATAAACGAAAAAAATTATGAATAAAATTTTAGCGGCGCCGATTAAACTTTAACAATGGATCAATGGTGGGCAATTATTGCATTCACCCAGCAAACAGATTTTGTTATCATATGTAAAGCACATGCGTTAAATTAAATCATATGGAATGGTCAGGGAACGGACAACTTTTTATTGACGTAAGCTGTAATAATGCCGTTTTATTCCATATATAATTTATTTGCGAGCTGTTTAGTTTCACCTTTGTGCGCGATACTTGGAAGCAAAGGACATAACATTAAATCAGTAGAATCAGTTCAGAAGGAATCTGAGATTTATGCACTTGTATATTATATAAGTGAATCTCAACATACGAATCACGACTGAAGTACATTAAGCTTGACTACCTAGAACTGGTTCGGAGCTAATATTTCTTTACTGACTACACAAAATATGAATTTCCATGTTTATTCTCAACTCATTAAGAAGTTTCCAGTTTTTTGGAATATGCAGAAGACTCATAGTAAAATACTTTATACGTGCCAGTATCACGTCAGCTTTGCATACAAAGCTCCTGTGAAGAGACTATGTTCACTGACATATGTGTAGTCGTAGTAATTGCTATTCCTTACTTTATGCTTTTTTTGTATTATTACATAATTATATTATGATTAATTAGTTTCTAAGTAAGAGGAGTTTCTAAGAGGGGGCAAACAAGCAGGACGCCCACCATAAAGGTGAAGTCGCTGCCCATAGACACTCACGTGTCTGGGAGCTCGTGTCGCTCGTTTTAGAGAGTGGTACGTTTCTGGAAATACTGCGGGCAGGTGGTTCCATAACGTGGTGGTGCGTGTTAAGAAATGTCTCACGAAACGAGCAGTGGTGGAACGACGGACATCAAGGTGATACGGGAAATCAAAAAAGACATACATATTTCTAAAATAAATATATAGCGACAGGGTGAAAGACAACAGATTTCCAGATGATTAATATTACATTAAGCAAGTAGGAGTTTAGCCTTCTATGTTGCCACACGCCGCCAGGCATGCCGGTTTTATCTCGATGTTTTCCTTATTCGTACCAAACACTGTCAAAGTGTGCACATATAAATAAATATTTAGTAGACAGTGATAACATCAAAAAAATCTTCATGATTCATATCAAATTCAACCGTAATAAACCGTTTTTGAATCGGTTAACATGGCCGTCTATTGATTAATGAAATCTAAATACACACTCAAAAATTATAATATGTTAAGTTTGATTCCAGGCTGTGACCGGTGAGTGCACCGTTTCTCGGAGCTTTCGTGTAAAATGGGTTGACGTAAGTCCGGCCAATATCAAAGCAAAATAAAATATGCGAGCTTTTCAACTCGGGCGTGACCAATAGAATTTCGCGAGCTTTGTTCTCAAATGTGGCTACAATCAATATTGCTTGTTATGGCACCATTTTTTTGTTAAATGAATTGTATATACTTGTTAACATATAGTAAAATAATAATTTTTAGTATGTACTATGAATATAGCATTCATGAAATGCTGAAATATGTACTCAGACGTTAACAGCACATGTTTGGTTCCAAGTATATAAATAAACAATACTCAATTATGTAAAACAAGTTAAGATAATTTTTATTTAATTACCAAACCTATTATTACATACTCAAACGTTTTTAAATACAAAATCTATTGCAATGTTTTAAGTAGCTTTCATGTGTGTTAAGACTGAAATATGTTATTTGTGTATAATATGATGAAATCACGTTTAAATAAAGACTAGAACATATACATATATGTTATATATATTACCAAAAATGTATGTCTTATATACGCAGGTGTAGGTTTAAAAAAATACTGATACCCTTTGTGAATAGTGATGACGTCAGAGGTGTTCGGTAGCTGTCACAGCTCTCTCGATTGGTCACGTAGCATTGTGACAATTTTGTGATATTCCCAGCGTCGGGTATTCAACGTAAATTGGGTAGTTTTATTGATAACCGGGTAAATTGGATCCTTTTTATAATAGTGTAACATTTCTGATACTGAAGTTTGTAATGTCACATGTAGAAAAATATAGTCACCAACAATATATAACAATGTATGTAATTAATGTTTAATTATTAGTTATATCTCTCTAACACACAATAAGAGACAAACACACATTTGGACACGCATACTCATCTACAATCATATACTCATGTGTCCCACTCGAATTCTAGTTTAATTATAATAGAACCTATCTATAATAATTCAGTTCTTTCCTGCTAATAGAATGTACTACAACCAGTGTACCAACAAACCACATCTCATTCTGATTCTAAATTATCTTTTCATTTTTTTTAGGATTTATATCGCTTATAACCTATAAACCTATTATTATCGTAATGTTGTTTGTTTTGTTGTATTTTTCATTTTTTGAAATTAAATAAATATGTAAAAAACGCATTATTATCGTAGTAAATTCAAAGAATCTTTACTAGCATATAAATATATGAGAAGTAATCATCATCATATTTCTCTAACATTTATTTTTTTATTTGTATCGCGTTCTAAACTAATTAAACCTTATATGCCGTTAGTTATATATAAGTATACAAACTGCTGCCAATCAAATTCAGAATTGTTTTTATCTCAACTGAATAACATTAAAAAAGACATTAAATTCTGTTCAGAGAGGCTTTTTGTGGAAAGTAAAATAATTCCTACTTCTTATGGACTTTGATGGATGATCTAAATGAATTCAATTTAGGTTTTTGTGAAATTACAAATGCATTATCGTTGATGTCTTATCCTCTAGTTGTGAAGATATTTTTAAATTAACGATGCTGTAAGAATAATTTTTACATTCCCACCATGTACCTTACAAATAATTTTATAATCGATTTAAACCGTTATTTATAATAAACCGTATTTTATTATAAAAGTAACATTTAATTAAGAGAAACAATGTTCTGTTTCTTTTTCGTATTAAAGTAAATTAAGTTTAAGTAAACAAAAGAGTACTTAATTTACTTATATGGTGAGGGATAATTGAATATGTTATGTTATCCTGTCTATAAAGAAAGACATAGTTTAGTATGACATTTTTATAAGCTTGGATAAGGTAACAGACAATTTGATTTGATAAGCCCACAAAATATAAACGGAGGATTTTGCGTCATACGTCACAGCTTAACCAAAAGTTCTCAAAATGAATATTCAGATTGAAACCTTTAACAGTGGCTATTAATTTTAGTTTATTCCGTCACCGCTTCAGGCATGGACGTAGGTGATTGATCGTGGCCTGCTGTTTAGTGATTGACGCTTTTGTTCTGGCTTTTGAAACGTAATCTGTAACTAAATGGTAGTGTACAGTTTGATATGCGATAAACCAATTATTTTGGTTGACGAACGAATTTTTACAGAAAATGTTTGATTATTTTGCACTTAAAAATTATTGCTAGTCTGACTTTTCATTATCTTGCTCATAAAGGTTTCTGGTAATACATACATATAAAAAGTCTTAGAGGCCACCATCTCAGTCTCAATACATATGTATGAAACATTAAGGGTACAAACATACAAAATATAAAGAAAACAATTCAAAAGTCGGCAGATTAAAAGCGGGATTCCAAGAATATCTTGCAAATATAAAATTAGTATTAAAATATGCTTATTTCATTCCACAGTCTGCAAGCTTAGTTAATTGAAACAGGTTATTAGGACCTGGCCACGCCCTGTTCACGCCATAATATATTTGCATATAAATGAAATGTTGTCCAATTTTCTTTGCAGTTTCTATAGTTAAGTTGTATGATGAAAATGACCGGAAATACATAAAGCTCATATCAAGCTTACTAACTAATCATACTTATCTTTATGTTAATTAACTTTTATTAGTATAATTAAAAACTTGACTGACACTATTTGTGTTGTATATTCTCATCGAATGTAATAAGAAACCGTTTTTAATGCTCGAATAATACCTTGTAACAGAGATTTTAGCGTTTTATATTAGAATAAACGCTCATAAAAACTCATTTTCACATAATTCGAGGGTGGACATTAACCAGACAATAATGTTAGCGGAGTGAGATCGCCGCTCGTAAAACCATTAGCGCTCCGATAGTGACCGCGCCCAACGATTTATATCAAAGAAAAATATGTTGCAAGAGTAAATTGTTTTTGGCGTGTTCCTACTTCGCTTATCAAACGAAACTTAATTTTCTGATAAAGTGAGTTTGCTATATCAGTGTGTTTTGTGTAGAGGGATGAATCTTACATAATCTTGTTTGTCAAAAAACGAAACATATATATGAATATCATCTTTATTATCAACTTTTTTTATTACCGTTTTTGTTTGTTGACTTTGTTTCTTAATATGTTTGTTTAATTCTTATTTTGCGTGGCATATTGGTTTAAATGATATCTACAGACAGTAGATCTAAAAGATTCAAGGCATTTTTTTTATTATAAATTATATGACTATCAAGCATTCATAATCGTAGCAATTTTAAAATATCAACAGTGTTTCATAGGTGTGGGTAGTTTTTGTGAATTTGGAAGCGCTTTATATGGAGTTCCTAAGTGGGAGTGCCATTCTCTTACTTAAGAGTTTCAGCCGAATGGGCACGGCCGGAGAAATACCACTCTCTCACAGAAAACCGGCGTAAAGTGATACAGTTGGACTTTGTTCATTTTGTACTCGCGTTTCGTTCGGTGAGTGAGATCTTCCGGTGCCCATCCCCGTCCTCTTCTCCCCCTCCAATATAGGCCGGCAACGCACTCACGAGCTCCCACCCACGTGAGCGTCTATGGGCGGCGACTTCACCTTTATGGTGGGCCTCCTGCTCGTTTGCCCCCTCTTGCATAAAAAAAATGGACTAGTATGATAGATAGCGGAATTTACGAACGCGTTTAGGACAAATAAAGCCAAGCAAAGGCGCTTGGACTTGAATCCTTAAAGGAAGCGAAAGTTAAACGGACCTGGCGATGTCCTGTTGCAGATGAGGCGAAGAGAGCCGGTAAGACAAAGGGTCAAAAAAAAGCGCTACGGAAAATTTCTGCCGTCTGCACCATTGATGGGACGAGGGATATTAAGTTTCCATTTATCTGTTCAAAATATTGGTTGAATAAATTTAAACGAAATATATAGAGTATAGAACTTGAACTCTCAATTTCTAATCTGAATGTAAGCGGGGGATCGCCTGCGGCATGAAACCCTGATACAGGCGTGTCATAAGTTTCTGGGTACTAAACGCCCCAGGATGATTCAGTTTCGTTCAAGTTTAACAATCGTTACATAGAATCGTAATCTATTAAGATTATTCACTGGAAAATGTTTCGATTGATTTTTATATTGTGAATGTTTCATCGTAATTTCAAATTCAAAGATTGTATATTGTATTAGGATTGTTAAAAATCAATTTTGATCTCTAAGTTTACATGGGCACCCTCAGCTGAGAAAAACCCAAAAGAAACTCAGTGGTTTTGTAATTATCTGGTGGTTTTTAACTTTAACTTTAACTTCATTTTAGCTTAAACTTCATTCATACAGATATCCGTTAATATATTTTTTTAAATTAAATAATATCATTCATTTAAATACGAGCTTAAAGTCTCAAACATCAATTAAGACTACGTTCTTTAATTACTAATAATATTCCTAAAGAAAAGTTATAATACTGTTTTTTTTAAGATTTAATTGTTCCCTGTAATATTTTAACAAAACCGGCAATTTAATAGCACTAAGCTGTCTGTGGTTATAAGGAATTTTACGTAAAAGTATGTGAGAAATATTCCTAAAGTAATTCCAAGTCTGGTGGATTTGTTTCTGCAGAATCACTTAATAATGCGGGCGGGGACGGGGAAGTAGGTAAGGGTCGGGTCGGGATGTCCTTTCACGACTTAATTCAGAAAAACCGTGAGATTGCCAGATCTTTATGTACTGTTTGCAAATTCGACCGTCAATGTTTCAACCCTTCTAGTGTCTGTAATATAAAATGTTATTCCGGGACTGCGCGGTATTGACGTATTAGCGGCTCCGTTTCTTTTGATCCCTCGGACCTTCTTACGAGTTTTGTATGGAGTTGGAAACGTTATATTGAGCACAAGTGTCGGATTAAAAGGTCGAAGGGTTTGTCGTTGTTTATTAAGTAATCTCGTTATACGTCACGTCGCTTTAAGCGGGTTGCATATAATATATATAGACTTTTCGTTATGAGCACCGTTTTTTTTATGTAAAACTTTTAAACTTAATTTTAATAAATTAAACAATTGTGGACACAACACTAAATGTGCTTTTTAATTCAAATTATTATTTTAACAGGAATCGAAGCGTAAATTAAAAGTAAACTTAAATAACGTTATTACATTTAATATGTAACGCCTTAGAATTTATAAATACGACTTATTCAATTATCACTATGATTGCTTTGTGGAAAATAGCGGAGTCAAATTGAATATAACTCCAATAACTGTGTAACTGAAAATACAGCTGGAGTAAAATGGGAACCGTCAAATGTGATTTTCGTTAAAAATGTGTCTATAAATTGTACCGAAATCCTGTAACAAGACTGTAACAAATATATTTATGTCGTGGATAATGACAGAGAAATATAGCGGTGTGACCGGTCAGCTACGTCACGGAATGTACAAAATTGTTCAAGCTCAGACCTTCAGCGTGTTATATTTTGTACTTGGAACAACACGTTGTGTTTGAATTTAGAATCATAGACGCTTATAGAATATGTTGTATGAACGCGTTATTCACAGATACTCATATAACATTATATACTAATACTACATTATCTGGTTTGAATTTTGATAACAAACAGGCAGAATGAATAAAAAATAATGACTAATTAAAACCGTAGGTCATGTATAACAAACAATTACTCTATTTATACAGTCTAGTTTAAGTGATTTTAGATTTCTTATTAACTTAGGGCACTAGTTGGAATAATATTAACACTCTATTTTGTTCTATTGTTTTTTTTAATACCATCAACATTTTTTAGGTACGAGTATATATAAAAATAAAGACGGCATAAATTCCAGAGTGGTTTCATTTAATGCAAACAAAAAGGGCAAGTCAAAATGTGCAAATACCCTCCGAATTGTTCGGATTACAACAGGAAAAATCCATTTTCTAAGTCTCAAAACTGAAACTCGCTGACAAAAACGTTCGTAGCGCTTCGCCCGCCATGATTACAAAGTTTGAGATTTTTTTAATGAATATTAATTCCTCAGTTAAACTTTTCCACAAATCGGTAATTGCTTCGTTTTTCGTTTAACTTGAATTTCTGAATCTTTGAAAAACGCTTTCATTGCGTTAAGTGAACATAGTCTATCACAGCTCTAAGCCTCTTATAACTTTTACCGTTGGAAATTCTATTTTCCTCGTGAATCTGATTAAATCCTTCCAAACAAATTTATAAAAATGTATCTTCCTCCTTTTCTTATTTCCTCTTGACACATCGATTTTTGGGTTAAAACACGAGTTTATTTCTGTTTCTTCTTTCTAGGCGCCGAGGTGGCGGAGTTACGTAGAGTTTAGTTATGTGATATTCAGAGCTGTTGCTCCGTAAAATTTAAGATAATTAAATATTATATTGTGTAACGTTGTATAACTATTATCTTACAGGCACCATTTAATCAAATACTGGAATCTTAATCGGCCCTTAATCATTATTAATATCTATTTAATAGGGCAATCATCAAGTTTTAAAAAGCTTATAATAATTATGATGATAGTGATAGTGTTTTATTGCTGTAGTACTGTTAATTATATTATTATTTTTATTCGTGTTAATAAGGTTAGTTGTTCGTCACAAATTACATGAATGCGGGCAGCGTTATTTAAATGTACGTATATAATTATATAAATTTGGACGATAAACGCGAAAACTTAAGACGATACTATGGTACGTGTTTGTTGATAACTAATCTTTGAAAATAGTAACGTTAAGTTATTTCGTAAATACATAATTTGATTTTGATGTAATCTTATCTCATCGCGACGCTGCGTTTTGTAAACTTTAGCGAGTTAATCCCAAAACTTTGATAGCGAACATTGTCCGCTTTAAAATGAGAAAATTCTCAAGCTTTAAAATTACCACCTCATCCGACAGCTTTGACTTTGGCATATCAACGATGTCACAACGAACTTGATTAAAAACATGGTTAGAGTGGGCGACATATTTTTTTTGATTAAAGCGTTGTCTTTAGTATTAGACTTCCAGAAAAGATTCATAAATTGATTTATTTCGTCTTAAACTAAACTTTGTATTGTATATAAGTTTATTTATACTATAGATATTTATTTAATTATAAATATGCTAGTGCCCTGTATCCTTTGGCATGGTACCTCAGCAACAGTCCTTAAGAATTTTCTGAGTTTGAATCCCAAACATTATTAATTTAATATAACGCACTGAAAACGCATTTTCAGGGCAAGTTTATTGATTTTATGATTTATTGATTATATCGGTACAACAGGCATCTTTATTCGTTCTATATATGTTATACAAAGGCCACGATTCACAGACAAGTCTAAATAGCAAATTAATGCTAAAATTAATTTTAATGTTACAAATTAATGCTAATGTTTGGTAAAAAGAAGTCGATTGGGGACATAAGGACGACCTTTAATATGACCTTACATGGCTAACTACGTTGCGGGCAAAACGACGCGGGTTTTTAATTGCGTGTAATTCGGATAATAGGAGCGGCTATGACGCAACGATATAACAGCGTCAATTATAGCATAAGACAAAAGATACACCTTTTAAAAAGTCCACACTGAAAGGAACTTTTTAGTGGCGTGTAAATGTGCGGTTTTTTTTTGAATTTGTAAAACCGCAACGCGCGCCCTTTAAGGAATAGAATGCGTGTTACATTTTAAAGTTACATGTTTGGGTGAGTGCTTTTGCGTGCTCCTCCCCGTTCGCTACATCATTATTAACGTCATCATAATTAATGTATGGGCTATCTGTTAATTGTAAGATAAATTGGATCTTTAATTAGACATTTGTGTAGGTTTGCATACAGCAAAGTAATTTATTCGTATTTAAATAAAGCCTTATATGCTTTTCTGGTAAACAAGTTGTATTAAATTAATGTAGGGTTAAGGATGTATTCTATAAATATAGTGCGAAATAATCTACCATAAGAATCACATTTAGGACTTTCAAGCAATTGGCTCTTAGCTTTAATAGCCAGTTTTAACATAATAAGAACAAAGTAGATTAAAAAATAATGTCTTGATACATCGGGGTTCACTTATCGTAATAGTCTTTTCAAGAATTTTCTATAACAGATTCTAATACGAAATTCCCACAGGAAATAATCTCATATAGATAACTTTTAGTTTCATACAAGTTAGTTGTGAATTGTCAAAATGAATAAAACCAAAACATTAGTTTGAAGAACAATCCTACAATAGGCAATAAAAGTGCATAAATAAATAACCAATTTAAAAATGCATTGTGTTGATGGGTGTTTTTAGTGTCAAATCATTATGCCATGTCTTCAGTTTATTGTTCTTTGTTGGATGAATTTTAAATTGAATTCTGATTCAACCTTTCGAGCAAGCTTGAATTAAAACGAACTGAATAAGTTGTTAATGATAACGTTAAAAGTATATTTGTATAGTAAAACTTTGATACGGCCTACAGTATATGACAACCGTACTGAGTTTCTTGTTTGTCCTTCTTAGCTGAGCGCAGTGAAGCCATGTAAGCTTAGTTTTAGTGTCGTTCAAAATTGGTTGTTTACCAAATTGAATAAATTATTTGATATATACGGTAAAGATTTAAAAGTATTATTTTAATGTTAAAACAACGAAAACAAAAATTTTCAACATAATGGAAATATTAAAGTTGTATCCAACTGTTCGCGACAAGAAACATTTTTGCAATTCAAAGCAGATTCGTATTGTTTTAGTTCCCAAAGCTTTCATTTCGGAATCTGATCGCGAAACACGTTATGCTAAATAGCTTCTTGAGCTTTTTTTGTTTAGATAACTTTTAATGTTCATTAGACATATGTTCTAGTAATCGAAAAGTTACTTGAATTTTATTAGATGAGACTAGATTAGAGATTAGAGACTGTTAATTAATCTCGTGCTTTTAAATATTTATACAAACCTAAAAAAATATAATTGTAAATGAGGGTGACTTAAATTTCTTAAACAATAAAAAAGTCTTAAAGTATAGTCATGAAAGAATGCCATTGAAAAAATATCGTTTAGAGAAAAAACTAATGTTTTTAAATTATGTTCCCACAAATTAAAATTAAAGAAAATACAAAATAACATAAGAATTAATTCAGATAATTGGTATAGTACTGCTAAAGAAGTAGCATGGCCTAAGCGAAGAAAATACATTTAAATTAAACCACTCGTTCCTTAGTTATAAACAAGATACCTTGTTAGTATTTTTCTTGATTCATTAAACCTTTCTCTATTTCACATAGCGCGATATAAAACTATAGTTTTTAAAAATGTGGAAATTCTCCACGTGCCAGCGTTGGTCCGCGTTGGTCCTGTATTCCTGTTGAAATTTGAAAAATATCAACGGGTCAGAAATGGGATTTCCGCGTTCTGCGTTTGAAAATCAAATAAAACTGGGCACGCTAATAAAAGTGGCAGACAATTGTTTCCCACAAAATTGTATGGTCGGTAGAATTTTAGACTTGATATAGTTATCTGTCATACACTCTAGGTCCCACATTCATTTCGTGATAGCATGGTTTGTTAGCCATCCGACCTAAAATTATAGACATTTTTCAAACGCTTTATAAAGATAATGACGTTCGAATTGAAAAAAAAACATCTGTAAATTGTCGTGAAATTCTTTTAAGAAAAAATATATAGTTCGTCTCTGTTTATAAAATTTATTCACAGTTTGTTGTAGAACATATTACAACTATATAAAGTGATTAAATATTAGTACATATAAGAGTAACGACAGGCCTTATCGCTAATAAGCGATCTCTTCCAGGCAACCCACATCACATACATTTCAAGCATAAAAACAAATTACGTTTTGTACTGTTAAGTAAAATGTAAAATATTCTGACTGTGTGCCTAGTTATAAGTATTTATAAATGGTAATTATTTAAAGCAAAACACTACACTTCTATATAAAAAGCTACTAGAATATATATTGGTAGGTGGAACGCACGCTATTAATTATTACATTTATGAAGTACATATAATAGGTATTTTTTGAATGCAAGGAATAGGAAGTTTTCCGTAGATTTAACTTAGTAATTTTCAGACAGTAGAAATTTTTCCTCTGTCTCTGATTACGCTGTCTTGAAAAATCGTTTTAGTTTAAATGTAATTAGCCTGAGTTAACTCTGGTGCCACATTAACTTTTTGTGTGAACGAGATTTAAATCAAACTTATGAAATTTATTTATATACAAGACCTTCGCTATAATCTTAATATCCTTATCGTCAAGATATTTCAGGCAAATTGTATTTACTGGGGATTCCAAATTCAATCAAATAAGCCTGGATTGAAACACGTGTATCTAGTATAAATACGATTACGGACTGTTTGCGGAGAAATAAGGAAAGTTCTACTTGGCTCATTTGTCTAGAACTTATGTTATTGTCTAGGAAGCAAAGATAAGATTCTTGATGTCCATGGCATTTTCTCCATACGAAAGGGAGGTATCCCGCCGAGCCGAAGCCACTGACTCGAAAGCCCCAGTAAGGTAGAAAAGTTGAATATATGAGCGAGTTGAGTCGAGAGAACTTCGTTATTCAGAATCGATGACGTCACCGAATTGCTCATGGCCGCTGAACATAACGTAACGTAACGTAAACATCGTAAAACAAGAAAAAAGTAACAAAATGTGTCTGAATTATGACAATAATTAATATAATTGAGAATATAGGCCAAGCATAATTTTCTATGTAGGTAATGTAATCTTAAATGTAGTAAAATCGAGCATAACAAATTCAATTTTGTTTTATTGTATACACAAAAATCCATGTTAAATATGTAAGTCCTGTTAAATTACATCATTCCGGCTAGTCGGCTTTACCCTGGGGGACACGTAAATACGTTACAGTAATGAGATGACATCAGAAGTAAACTTAAGGATAAGCTGTTTTGTATTTAAAAGTGAGATTGTATATTTATATACCATGCATGTAGCTTTATAAACAGATTTAAAATATCTACTTAAAATAAGATTTACCTACCATTAACGATAATTAAGTGATTTTTATAAAGTATAGTTAGTACTATTAAATATACCATAACTCAGCTTATTTACCTAAGTACGATTAGTCGTATTTAGAATAAGACCTGATTTTAAACAATTAATAAAAAAGGTATCAAGACGAAAAACTGCACATGGTATTTCTCGAGTTAAAGATAAATAAAATAAAATAACTATACACTCTTTGTAATCGGTTAAATACAACAATTTTAGTTATGTAATTGTTACATTTAAACTAATGTGACCCAACCGCAAGCTATCGACTAACCGTCAAGTTGACCAACTTTCCTGAGATTTATTACGTTTGTGGTTATTGCTATGTTTACAATATTTAACCTAAATATATCGCAGTCGGTTTAAAGTTAACTACATAATATGTTATGTTCTAAATTTAAAAAAAGTACAAAAGCTTCAACGAAGATAATGAGGAACTCTTAAGATACTTTTAAATTTAAAAATACTGTATAATATTAAGGGTCCAAATATATTTCAATATAACCAAAAAATTTTTTTAGTTTTTACTTAATACAGTTAATTTAAGTCTAATTATCTACATATAATAAAGGGATCTTTTATTTATTGAACAAAACATACATGAAAACGTTTCAGATTCACATCTAAACCTTACTACAGTGTGAAAATTATTTATAATAAATATTTCTAACATTTTCACTAATGAACCTAACGCTATCGAACGCCGTCGATCCAACCAAAGATTTATTGCATTTAGGGCCATTACACGCTAATTATGTTGAGGGGTTTTTATTCGAACACTCCTTGTAATTTTATTGGGGCGTGGAAGGGTACGCAATTGTTTTGATAGAACTTCAATTAATGAAACTAGAGTATATGAAAAAGATTGCTACTTTAGCAATTGTACTTAAGTTACACGAATAAAAGTAATAGGCTGTATTTAAGATATTTCTCAAAATAAATGCTATTTATTTGTTTGAAAGGATATATATATATGCAAATAGTGTTATATTTTATTTTATGTACGAGTCTATACTAATAGACTTATTTAAATAGACTGATATATACAATATATTAAAATAAACTCGTTGTCATCTGTCACGACCGTCTCATTAATTTTAGTTAGAAGATTTTTTCGTTTTTCAAGAAGCTTTTTTTATTCTAGCGTTGCATACTTTTTTTTAAGATTCTAAGAAACTCTTTATGGCAATGACTTATTTGTGTGGTTGTAAGTGTGCAACTCAGATCGATCTCAATTATCACACTTATCTGAATCACTTATAACTTGTAATTGCTGAGACAGTATTTTGAATGGCGCCTTCGTAATTCCAACCCCTTCTGAAGGTTGTTTTCAAATATAAACCCCAAATACATGGTTGAAATAAAGAAATAAGGTGTAGAATCGCTTGCATTAAAACTTGAAGGGGCCATCCAAAGTTATTCGCTAAGAAAGCACAGGCTAAGATTAATAATGAAGCTATAAACTCCTACCTACTGTAATTAAGTTAAATGGTTAAAATTCGAGCTTTCCAGTTATTTTTTATATTTCCCTCCTGTGTTATGAATTCTAATGTCTTGACTTACAAATTAGATTCCTGTTGTTTCGTGGTTACCTGTAACAAGAATAATAATTTATTACAAACAAGATAAACATCTCAGGAGTGTAAATCTCTTTTAAACCTTCATGTTTTTCTGTTATTCCTTTTCAAGAGTAAAAAATGGGATTAATGGGAGAAATGATAAATTTGATTGGGATAAATACATACTAAAAGTACAATCGTAACGTAAGAGGTGTGTATTTTATTTTAATAAATACTTTTAACCTTCATGTTAACGATTATTTACTGAAACCCGAACCGGTTACTAAGCAACGATCAGAAGGCATATTTCGCTGTAAATGTTAATGCGGTCGCTATAATAAAAAAACTACAAAAATGTTCAGTGCAATCATAAAAGTACAAACCGAATATAAACTCTCGATTTAATGTAAACGATGTTTCGCAACTGTCAGCGGTTAAGCAATAACTTAGTTGGGTGTATTATGAGGCGGGTGTCAGATACCCCGGGTGAGCCGACCCTACAGATTTATGCTTCACTAACGTGCCCAAAAATAATTGGATCGCGACCGAAAAATAAATTGGCGTGCCCCTCGTCCGGCTCAACTATGCCCTAACGATTTGCTATTGAGAATTGTAAAAATTACCATAACCATCGTGATCTATTGTGATTTTGTCCCCCTTACGCGGAGGATTGTGCCGACTTATAATTTTCCACATTTGTAACAAAGCATTTTAAATATAGATTTCTAAGTTGACTGATGATGAAACGGCCATAGACAATAAAAAGTTTTACACACATATTTTTTTTGTATTGAAATTAAACATTTGTGAGATTAGCTAATTACCTTTACTGTGGTCTGGATGTAACATGTATTTACATAGACAATATGTACAAGTATATTTACTTTACCAGTTGTGTTATCCCCACATATAAACCGCTTAGTTCAACGTGCAAAGCGTTCTTTCTATATTTAAAATATTCATCGTTAGAATGTTTGGGACACCATCCTGAAATATAAATTAGTAAAGCCAACCAGTTTTAAATAAAGATACATATAAAATAATAATAGAGTAAATACAAAAATAGTACCATCTCGTATCTGTCGTCCAGTCAAGACAGATCAGTCAAAAAGTATTAAATAAAACATACAAAGTTATCTGTCAAATGATGATATCAAAGGACATTTTGACGTGCAAATTCTCTTTATTTATCAAGGCTCGTGATCAATTTTCTACTTGTTTTACGATAGATTTTGTTAAGTTAAATACAACGGTACGTGAAAATATTTTTAATAGTTCGCCTAAGCATTATAACCTAATTACATTCACCGGCAATATAAAACGCGAATTTAAGTTAGACAAGGATGAAACTATCAGTTTTAGATTAAGAAAGAGATGAATGTTTAAGTTTCATCTCTTTCTTAATTTAAAACTCAAAAATTCTTGTGAATATTAAGTTGCCGCATGGCGTATTTTCTCTGCACCTATAAAGTAAACAAAAGCGTCAAATTATCAGTAAGATTTTTTTTATAGAAGAGGGGGCAAACGAGCAGGAGGCCCACCATAAAGGTGAAGTCGCCCCCCATAGACGCGGGAGCTCGTGAGTGCGTTGCCGGCCTTTAGGGGAAAACTAGGAAAATTGGGGGCGTAGGGGAAGAGGACGAAACGCGAGTACAAAATGAACAAAGTCCAATTGTATCACTTTACGCCGGTTTTCTGTGAGAGAGTGGTATTTCTCCGACCATGCCTGCCCATTCGGCTGAAACTTTAAGTAACAGCATGGCACTGCCACTCAAGAAGATCTTCAGAGCTCTTGGTTTAAGACCTAAAAGTTCAAAGCTTTTTTTATAGGGTTAAAGGCGAGTTACACTATCGGTGGTTTAGTAGCCTAATTTCTGTTATATTAAAGAGGGCGTAATGTTAATGAACAGCACGTGGCCTAGTTAAGAATATAAGTGTACCCTTTTATAATGATTCCTATTTCAAAAATGTATTTCACATACCGAGGGCATCCACCCCTTTATACAAGTTTATTATAACAAGTGAAAACACTATTAAAACGTTGTTACCCACCCACGAGGGAATAACTAAGAGCAATTCTGTGTTGGCCTTAATGCACATGTGATACAATATCTAATCCATATAGGAATAAAGTCTAATTTGCATTGATATGTAATAAAATTAAAGGGATACCGAAAAATTGAGATGCCAAAGCCATTACCATGTAAATTTAGTTTTACATAATTCTGTAGTGACTTAGTATACTCATTAAATGTTGCAATATGCGTATCATAACATTTAATTAAACTCAGTAATAGAATACGCGCCATACTAACATTGCCTAAATGAAACGGCTAAGCTTAAAGATCCTTTAGATTATGGGCCGGGGGAATGGAAAATTTTAGGACTCTCTCGAGATAATATGAAAGAAAAGGTGATTTAGAAAGCCAGGTGTCGGCAACATTATAATATTTTAGGGACATAATAACAATACCTAAGTGAAGATAGCAAATGTTATTGAAAATATCTTGTTATACCGAGAAAAGAGTTCATCACGGTTTAGGCATTAAAAATTAGTGATGTGTTAATTGTTGAATCCAATAAACAAAAAAAAAAACACTTTACAATAAAATTGAAGATTGTGCACTTAAAAAGAATTCTCTCTCTCTTCAATTATTAATAAATTCCAAATACATTATGTTTCGCTTTTTATTTGAGAATTCTTTTCTTTTTGTTATGGGCATGAATATTCCACTGTTTTAATAAATGTTAATTTACAATTGCTTTTAACGTTAATAATTAAATTCTATTACCAACCTTTTCAACTCTCCAGGTATTATTTTTAGACAGAGCTTTTTACAATCACTTCTACGCTTTGTTTGTATCAAATAAAATCACTAATAAAAATGCAGTACTTTTTTATATTTATGATATGCACTACATTTTAAAAAGAACATCGGAATCTCCTGGTTAATCGCTCTGGTCGTTACCAACAGACATAAATAATACTAAAAACTGTTGTGAATCCTTCTATATTTTTATGTTTATTACTTTATAATAGATTTCCTATTTTGTGGACTCTTCCAGTTTCTCCCCATTATGTTAGCCTGAATGATATCGCTCGAGCGGTAAGGTCGCCAATTGTACAACTAATTTAGGTTTCTTCTGTATTTTGTGAATGAAATTACGTATGCTCACAAAGTATATGGTTTATGAACGATACGTTCTCAATAAAAATCACCCTCATATGAGTATATAAGCTTATTATCCTTGAACAACTGAAATCAAAGCAAATTGCACACAGGGTATGTGCGTATCAATACATTTAGTACGCAAACATTTCAACCCAGAGCACACACCATATTAGCATTGCTATGCGTCTACATCCAATACAATCCAATTTGGCTAAAAGCAAGCCTGCATGCCGACTGTAAATTGTAAATTCATATTTATGGAGATATGACACAGCCATTCAATTCCATATAAACGTCTAATTCGGTTTGACTAAGTGAATATTTGAAGATGTATTTATGCTTTTTATAATAAGCCATCGCCATATCCTTTGAATATTTGTGTGCACTCTTTGAGAGAGATGAATAATTAATTCGTTTTGTAGACAGATAGGTCATATTTGAGTTCAAGCTCAAAACATTGTTTTTCTATCAGATTTGGTGACAATACACGAAATAGTAGTCAATTCGTTACGCGACAGTCTAGTTAAGATCAGTTTTAGAATCCATGAGAAGGTTTAACAATCTTTTATTTCAAGCATTTTTTTAGATTTGACAAGATAATGTTTCATTTTGACAACAAGGCTTAAATAAAAGATAAAATAATATATAGAAAGATAGAAATAATAAATGAATGATAGAAATAAAAGATTTTTAAACCTTCTCATGGATTGTAAAACTGATCCTAAATAGATTGTCGCGTAACGACTTGACTACTATTTCAAAAAATATATCAAATAACTTGTATTTGATATATTTTTTGATTAAATTAAAAGTCTTAAATAATCTAGCGGAAGCAAGATCCTGTTTCGCCTTTCGTGCATCCGAATATCGAGCTGTGACCCGTGGGTCATAATTAATTCAATGCGGGAAATAGAGCAGACCAGTTGCCATGTACAATTTTATTCTTTCCTCTCATTTGACGGTAAGTCGATTTGACAGAAATGATTTATAAACATTCCGTGTGTTGTTTCATTTTTCAAACCAGTTTATTAGACTGAGTGGGTTTTGAGCCAAAGATAAACTGACGCGACATTTAATTTCGTACAACTAATATTATCCTATATACGTAACGAAGCTTAGTAGTGTATTCTTATTCGGCATTTTGTTTCAATTATATACATGACTTGTTTTATATATTTTTACTCAGCTTTATGTAGCTTATACAAGCGTCGAAGTTGGTATTAGTACGGTATATTTGTTTTTTGGTTAAATGTATTTTAATGGAATAATAACAGCTTTCTATAAAATGTAATAGCTGTATATGTTACATAAAATAAGTTTAAATGATCTGATTTCCTATGGTCAAACGAAATAAGCCAGTTTCCGTTCCAGGAGTTTCGTACTGTTCAAAATTAAGTCCGACATATATGTGACGTAGTGACAAGGGTCCGGCATTGTTGTGTTGCGAGTTAAATATATTATATACATGGTAGCAAGAACCTCAAATGTTTAGAAATTTAGATCTAACTTTATATACGTTTTAGAATTAAATATTATTAAGTATATTTTAACAAATAACATTGTAGTTAGTTAGTTTTAAGGTTTACTTTACATCATATTTGAAGCTTAATTTTAGTGAGGACAGCATTAAAATAAACCAAATGTATTTTGGTCAACTTTAGCAATTCTCTTGAGTTTGATAAAGATACTTGGGTAGCAATATATAATATAATCTCTTAACATAACTCTTTGTTTCATGGTGAATATTTTTGTGTATCCCCCCGCAAGACTATGGAATTCTCTCTTTATGTTTAAGATATACAAATAAATTGTTATTTATATTGAGTTTTAAAGTTATATGTTATCTATACATAGTTTAAAACCATAGGCAAAAGGTAATTAACTACCTTATTCTTGCTACTCCAACCTCGGTTTTAGGGTAAAATAAAACTTAAAAGACGAAACCCTAATTAATCGTGAATGTAATTAAATATTTTACGCAATACCAGTAGATGGAGGGGTTTGCAACTGACAACATTAATTAAGAATCCACTAAAGGCTATAAGGTTTTTTTTAATGACGGGATTTAGAGTTTAGCTTAATTAGACTGATATACACAGAACGACATATAAGTTATTTGAAAATCTTGCATCAAAAGATTTTATATACATAGTCTCAATTTTATATATGTATTAAATTAATTGCGTTTTTATAGACTGATAGAGATAAAGGCTGTACGATATAATATTCAATTGTTTAATTTTTAGTTATACCTGTAACGACATTTTATTGAATAGTTAATGTATGTACTGACTGGTGACCCAGGACCACATAGTAGGTTAACACTATTGAAGTGCTACCACGAAGGAAGTGCTTGTTATATCTGACGATTGATATTTAGATTATATACAGGCGTGATTTCTTTTATCACTAAAAATACCTAATTATAGAGGTGGTATGACTTTCAATTCTAAGATCTTACGATTTTAAGGAGCGTAGCGGTCGCAATTTTCATTTTGGCATACATCCAAAGTCTTACTAATGGGGTCACAAGCAAAGCTGAACGAATGACTTATAAGGCATCTTATTTCTGAATAAGGTAAAGCCAAATGTAGAATAGGGAGCTTTCATTATTACCAGTGTAATGTTGGACAATTATTATACAGTGTGTTCTTGTTACATTTCACGTCCCTAATCTTCGAATATTAAGTCCGCGTTGGAGCTTTATCGTGAACAATCACTTGCGCTAAAAATTTTCACGCTGATACTTAACTGAATCGAATATTCTAACGAATGTTCCTTAAGCTTATAAATCGTTAAGTATCGGTTTAGGATATTAAGCTTTGGATTGACGGAAAGTCAAAATTATTTATTCATACCGACTAATCCCACATATACATAGATGGTAGAAGTAAAAGAAGGTACTATTTTGTTAATAAACATCTTTATATAAAATAACATCATTAGTATTTTCTCTCTTTCTAACTATTTCCATATTTCCAACGGAAATGTAAAGTGCTTTTACACAATACGAAATACGTTGCCTACTTGAAAAATCTGACCAAATAATAAAGTTAAGACGTACGGATTCATCTAACGTGTGCACTCGAAAAGTTCTTTGTTGAATGATAGTTGGAGATGCGAAAGTTTTTGGTATTATTCCGGCGAATTCAAACGAGGCTCCGCGCTGTATAATGCGGCTTTGTTATACCCAACGTCCAGATGACGACAAACCGCTACAAAGGCGTTCGATGAACCGCATCTGATATGACCATCGGTGAAATACATCAACAGTAGTCTGAGATGTATTAACACTATCGCAAATGCAAACGGCTGTCACATAGATGAATCAATTGGAATCAAATTATACCTAACGTATTAATCGTGGTATCATAATATTGGGAATTATAGTTGTACTAAATAGTTCTTGGTTGGAACATCTGGGGAATAACATTTGAATTGGATTTTATATCACCTCGTAGATGATGCATGGACCATAAGTTATTTGTAGATATTTTTCGTTTGTTACTTATTATTCGTTTCGATAGGTCACTATTTGGAGTTTATAAAGTAACTATTGATTAATAAGCTGTATAACAAGTTTTGTTCTCAATTACCACGTTCATAAAAGAGATTAGGTATATAACGTATTTATGAAAAAAGCAAAAATCCGGAGTAAAACCGTCTATATTTTCATACTGTGATCCATAACAGCAAACTACAGTAATCGATTGCGTCAATTTCCGTACTAGATGCCTTTTCCAAATAATGAAGCTTTTCAAATGTCGGGTAGGTAGAATTTACCTGCATTTGGTATATAGCTTTCACTAAACGTAAATAAGCTTTTAAGATAATCATTATATCTTATAAAATGACATAATGCAAGTGGGGGAGTAGAAAGGTCTAGATAAAATCTCGTGACATGCAAGTGGATATTATTACGTGTACTTATAATTTTATGAGCCCGGAAAGCTTCTATCGCTTTAGCTAAATTAAGTAGTGCTACGCTAAGCTTTGCGGTCGTGCTTAATTTTTATTGCATTTTTACATGGAAGAAAGCTTGCACGATATTATACATAACTAAAAGTTCAGTGTATAGAAACGTGACAAAGAAATTAAAATAACTGAACGTAATGTTATTAAAATCTTATATAATCTTAAATAGAATGCTTTGAGAATGTTTTATTTCTTAGAGCTACGAAAATATGAATTCATCAGTTCTCCAAGATTTTTTAGTGTTTTATAAAAACGAATGCAAATAAGAGCTTCCATAATAGACCCAGATATGAGAAATAAATCGAAATTCTGTCACACACAATCTTTTTAGCTGTCGAGAGGCCGCCAAAAATAATTTTACAAGTTTTCATTTTCCGCACAAAAGAGACGGATGAATGTGTCATCCCTCAAAATTACTTTTGTTACGGAGTGTCTGAATTGCTTCTTTTTAAGCTTAACGCTCGTGAATATATATTTAAATAGCAAATGAACCCTGCTAAAGATTTACTGCGGCAGGCTAAAATACACGTTCTAAGCTAGAACATCCATCTCAGAATAGACCTTAAAGGATTTACGATGTGAAAAGATACACATGAACGTTTCTTGTATTCCATATTTATTCAAGAAGTATATTTATTTGTGTATTAAAAAGGAATGGATTTTAAAAATAGGAGTAGTATATTCTGTAAATGTATTGTAGGCGATGCTCTCAGGGGTGCCCACAGACGATATTCCACTGAAGTCGAAATCACTTTGCCAAGGACGAACGAAAAATGATTTTCGGTCTTACATATAAGATGAAGAAATCGAAGTAATTAAAGTGTTTCAATATTTGCCGAATATATTTGACGATTCAGTTTTCAACGATCGTGTATGTATATTTTTTTTTATAAAAACAAAAGATTTCTACACTTGAGAATTCGCATAGCGTTTTTGGTTTATTAAAATAGATAATAAAATAATGACAGCGAAAGGTTTATTGAAATAACTATAATAAAATAAATAAAGTAAACGTATTGTGTATTTATTATGTATTTTTTAAATGAGTCAAATAATGATTATATATATTTTAGACGGCTGTCAGACGTCAGAGCGTGAACTAACAATATCAGAAAATTTAATTTCAACAATCTGAGCTCGTTCCTTCTGCTATTCGTGGTCGATGCCTTTTATGTGCTTCAACTAGAAGTCCATATTGTGTAGCATTTGTACGAAATGAGCGCATCTGCACTGTCTGAACCATTTCAAGATATAAAATGAAATTGTTGAGGTGGATCGTGCAATATTGTGTTCTATTTTTCTGTTCACGTCACGGCTACAGCCTACGGGCTTCAATAAAAGATCCTGGAGTAAATAGTCTATGGAAGCCAATAACAAACGTCTGCCTACATAGTTTTATTATAAACGTTCTGAATTTTAGATTGAAAGGCATTTATCGCCTGAACCGCAATTTTGCAGAAACAATTAAATAAAGACGTAACTAACTTATTATTACATATACAATGAAGCAAATTGTAAATAAAAATTTAGCAACCACTTTCATTCATTATATAAAAGCTTATTTGGTATATTGTTCTTAAGGTTATGCTATGTTGTGAAAAGCTATGACAAAATTTCGACACGTACGTGAAATTTTGGGGAAGACATTAAAGCGTCGTCACTCACGCTTTAATGTAGATAAAACATTAATATGTATGAGCTCAGCTTGTTTGCGGCTAGGGCTTAGATTTTGAGACACGATGAATAAAGAACGAAGTGCTAGTTAAGCATTGCGTGACGTAACGATGCTATCGAGTATCCGACCCTTCAGCCTGTTATCACAGAACTCGCCTCATGCCAGGAAATACATGGTTTTGCCGAGGTAATTGTTGCTGAATATTTTATAGTGATAATGGTAGTGACCACAGATTATCGGGACGTCAAGAGGAACGGGCCTGTGGCTTTTAAATTAATGAAAATGTATAATTGCTTATTTGAAGTACGTGGTGTTTCAACCACATTATAGAGGTCTATATACCTAGATTACCTCATTTCATTGAATAAAAAATTTGCGAGACTATATAAGCTTTGTTACTCTGAACAAAAATATTTGAATTGCATAGAATGTTACCGGCTGTCAATTTATTTTGATTATCGTGGTAATGATGACGCGTAAGTTACAAGATACAACGATTATGGGACTTCAGCGAATGAATCAGGCATCGACTCGACGCGAACGCGCGATCAATACTCATTAAAACACTTCTCAAGTGCATCCCGTACTTCAGCATGAATGAACGCTATATCATCCGTATAAGTTTACGAGGTTTCATTGATTACTAATGAATAAGAAATTTTAATTAATTCTGTACTTTTACATTACATAGTTTGTAATAGATACTGCAAAGTACTTTACTATAAAATACTTTATTATTACGTAAATCTATTAGGTTAGAAGGTGGATTAAATATTCAAAAAATCGAACACTAATAATTCGATTTTTAATTAATCTTTGAAATGTTTCTTTCTCATTGGGATTCAATTTGTGCGTTTCCATTTTTAACTGGTCGTTAGTAGGCCCTTCGCAGGGGGTAGGACACCAAATGAGGCCTAACGTCCATTTTGACGGTAAATTGAATACGAACTGCAGAGAATCTCGTTAAAACCCTCGGCAAATAGCAAATTGTAAATAGGTAGGGACGTGGAAAACATTCAGACCTTTTGCCGCTTCAGCAAATTAAACTTGGCGACTAGTTTTATTTTAGTTTAAAATTGAGCCTTCTCACCGATACACGACTCACAACTTAAAGGCTTATTAAACAATATTTTTAGTAATAGAAAGATTTCTACAAGTGTCAAAGTTCTATTCTAATCTTCTGGTCTATTGGAAAACAAGATGGCGCATGTTTATGAGAGCTGTGTACTATTATTTGTGTTTACATTGTTTTTAAATGTACGTAACTTTGATTTGTTTGGCAAGGGCATTAACTAATGTTATAGAATGTGAAAATTGAAAAAATATTTTAAAGTAATCTTAAAAGTTGAAAGAGGAGGTTAAGTACCTGTGAGTATCAGGCTTTAGTTAGTTGGACCGGTGCACCGAACTCCGATATTTGTCCACGGCAAACATAAAGATAAAGCAATTAAAGAGAAACAAATAAGCCATAAATAATGGTTGTATAAAGAGTTCTGCATCCTAGAATAGTAAAGATATGAGATGTTATACGTTTGCAATGGACGGAAGTACTTTTAAATTTATTGGATTCCTACGTATGCTGAAGTTGACTTCAATTTAATTTTCGTTTTTCACGGTCCGGAAATTCCTAACCAGTTTTAAACATTTTCCAATACTGATTTGATTGCGAGCTATTTTTCAACCACGTTTAGATAATTACTATTGAATATAGCTAATTATCGTGGAATTAGCATTTAAATACAGTAATGGTTTGCTACACCATTTCTGTGCCATACTAATTGTTATATTATATTATATTTATATATCACGAAGCTATTGAGTACTGTATATTATTAATACGACATTTCCTTGATCATTCTTCTTCATAGAAGGTACTTTAACTATTCCAATAGTAAGTATGGCACATTCTTAAGTGAACACTTAAATTTTTAACAAATATTTTAAATAGAATAGAACTCCATTGCTTTCCTTCGACATATATACCTATCTATCTTCCACAGATAGTGCCTTATTCATTGTTTAATGTCAGCGAATCTCCAGATGATTTCCTTGATTACAAACAATTTATAGATTATTTCAGCTTACATCGCGAATTCTTGTAAAATACAAATACAAATAAGTCATATTAACAAAATCCACTTGACCATATAAACGCCTCGTCGCAGTTACAAGTGGTATGAAAATTGAAACCGGATGTTACAGATTACAATAAAACCTTCTGTAATATCTCTTTTCTATTTCTCTTTTACGAACATTCTTTTGTGAAACCTAAATTGCACTGACTTCTTCCATTTTATTATTTATCCAAAGATTAAGAAACAATAGTAATAGATATTATGAGTTTGAGTGATTCATTGAAACAGACAGAATTTTTTTTAATTTAAAAAAAAAAAATAGAATAAGTCTAAATGTTCCGAAAAACAACTAAGGTGTTCGAACTAAGTGCCTTGTAAGAGTCATGCATTATTCGACTTCAGTGATATCCAATTAGAAATATCCTAATTGTAATCTTTGAACAGTTTATTACATTATTACCAAAATAATAAAGAAATGTTTCGCTATTCGTCTGAAGTGTTTAAGAGACGTTTGTCCCAGATAAATAGAACAGGCACATTGACAGAAAAAACATAACAATGATCTTAGTCTTCAAATGCGGACAAAGCAAAAATAAGTAGCTATAAATCAACTGCTTCAAATACTAAGTTATAGAAATTGTCCCGTTTCTATTTAACATTGTTTATTGTTTAATATTTTTGTTTAGTTTGAATTAAATCTCCAATTCATAGTTGTATCAAAAAGTCTAATTAAAGTTATTCTAAAGCTGAACAAGAAATTAAATTATACTATAGATCCAATTAGATGAAAACTTGTATTGTTTAGATTTAGACAATGTCTGGACAAAGGAAATTTTGTTTGTTTAAAAATGAAAAGAAATATTTTCTATTTTTTTAAACTGTACACCGAAAAACACCAGCGCTAAATCGGTTAGAAAAATATTTCTTTTGGGCAATTAAAAGGTAAAAGGGTAAAATAATCTTTTGTTTTTATAGAAGAGGGGGCAAACGAGCAGAAGGCCTACCATAAAGGTGAAGTCGCCGCTTATAGACACTTTTGTGGCTGGGGGCTCGTGAGTGCGTTGTCGACCTTAAAGTTTAAAAGTTTTTATCAGTAGCTTGGAGCTTTGTGATGCGCTTTTCGTAGATGAGAAAGGAAGTTTCATGATTATCTTTGCTTAGCATAACTAATAAGCCGATGTACCAGGGGAAGAAAACTAGAGGATTAAAAGGCGAAAAGAACTCTTGACTGAAATAATTTCAGAATCTCCATAACCCCTTAATGAGTCATAACGCTCGCACGGATATATATCGTCTGGAGATGTTTTTTGTGGAATTTTGTCCTGAATCATTGTCGTGATAAACATCGTTACAAATCATGTTTAAGCATACTAGGAATACGCAGTTTCCATATAACGCTTATACTGTGGGCACGTGTAACGAGACAATACAATTATTGTTTTGCCATCATAACTTATATATATATAATAGGTTTTAGTATATAGTAAGTTTAGTATATAGTTTAGTATATATTATATATATATAATAGGTATAGTCAGACAAAAGCTGTAGAAATATCATTGTGAACTTTAACGCAATAAATTGTTGGTATCCGATGGTGTGTCATGTTAAATTAGTTTTGGACTCGAGGGCTTTAGACATGATCTATGTGAATTGTATCAAAAACGATACATCATTTTTATTATAAAAAACGATGTAAAACGACTTGTTGGAACACTGAATTTAAGGTTCTCATATTATGTTTTGAAACAAAAAAAGTGCTTAAAACAAGCTTATTTTAATCATAATAATAATTTATTTATACATAATTTAACTTTTATTTTGTGTATATGAACGTCTTTAAATGTGGATATATATTTAATAATATAAATACAATTGTATATGATATAAATACATTTTATTACTTACCATAAAGTATTCGAAATGTTTATATCAATTACAATATAAACTAGAATAGTCAGGATCATTAAAATGAAATAGGTGTCAAGTAAGATAGTTGTAGTACTCCTGTCCTGTTCGTATCATAGGTGACAAAGGCAACTTGCATATTGCGAACTAAGTTGAGCTCGCTTACACCTAAAATTAACACCTTTAGCTCCGACAGTATAAGTTTTAATTAAAATGAAACTCACCAAACGATGTTAACGAAGACTACGAAGAAATAATGGTCATTCTGTGTAAACAGTTTTAGTGAAGTCTTAAGGTGTCTTACATTAAAAATATTTGGATTTTGGAACAAATTATTGCTTTAAAGGGTGTAATTCCAAAAATACAATCACTTGGGCATTATTAAGTAATTAGTTAATTGTCCCGAATTCTCTATTTTGGGTAGACAATGTCTACAATGCTCCGTCATACATAACATATATAAGATTATAACAAAAAATAAACAGACAAAGAAAAAACACATTTTTTTATTTAAACACATTTAAAATGAACATAAAAGTAATGTGGGCTCGTTTAAATATTACGTTAGTTGGCGACAATAACCTGCTCTTATTACAGGATAAGTATTATCTACAGAACAATGCTGGTAGAATGCTGAAATGCAAAACAATCGCGTGCCAACTCCCCTTTTTCGGATGCTATCAGACTGTTCAAGTGTCGTGGCATGTCGTTGACGCTTTTGTGGTTTGACCATTGCACACGGTGAAGTACTTATATTATGAAAATGCAGTAAGAATTCCCTTTGAGAAAGTTCTTTTCATAGAATATTCCAGCGTTTATAGTTACCAGATGGATAAATATGATCTAAGAATCTAGTGAAAAATTCACATTACTTTTCTTTAGTGCGTTACATAATAAAGTATAAGTATTGTAAAATGTAGCTTTAAGATGTGCTTTAAGTTCTGATTAAGAGACGTTAAAATAAGAAAGATATTTTAGCGTTGTTTAAAATGGAATTAGGTCGATAGCTTTTAGTTGCAGTTACTTGAAGGTTTCTGTTCAACTTCGTAAAGTCGAGAATTTAAAACTATGCAAAGTTATCTTGAGTTTTTCTTACACTGTCTTTACAGAGAATTTTTAAACAATATTGATTCCTTTGATACTACGTGTTAACTATGGTTTTAGCGATTACCATGTCTCAAATTAAGCTTTCATATAACACTCCGAAGGCTGATTTAAGACAAAAACATGCGCTGTGTAATTTGACAAACTAGGCGGACAGTTAGTAGACGTATCTATCACAAAAACTTAGTATAACAATGTTGTGAAGTGTAAAAAAAAACGCTCTACCCTAATATGTCAAGATTCACATATAAAATCCCAGACATAACATCGCGTACATTACATTCAGATGAATACCTACAAATAGTTCCAACAAAATTTACGAATAAAATTTCCAACCTAACTCTATTGTGGAATATCTACGTGCAACCGACCGGATTTCTCGTACTATACCTGGTGCGATAAAAATAAACTGCGACCGGTTAGTTTATTCGTGCACGCTTTATGCACGTTTGTGTAACGTGCCCGTATTATATACGTATTTAGTTGGCTTTAAGGCATCAGCTTTGACGCTCATTTGGTCTAGATAATGTATGATTCAATTTATTTTTAGGTAAGTAGTACTAATTGTATCATGTATGCAATTAATATATAGGTTTTTATGGAATCATATTTTGATTTCTGATCTATGCGAGCGGTACTTATCTCAATAACTCTTAAATGCACTAATGGTATGACTTTTTAACCGACTTAAAAGCCTTCACAGAATGTAAGTCTACAATTGTATGTCGATCAGGCTCAAGATATAGGCTACATACATATGATAACGAAGCGTTTTGTTTGTAGTTCCAACGGCATTGACGTATTTCATTACGTCCCGTGTTTTATTTTGAACGCATATTGAAATTTAATTAACAAATTTGTTATTCATTTATTTTTATTTCTTAAACCTATACAGCATATCACAAAAAGTTTACACCATAAAAATAGATGAAAAATAAAGCCAAAATAAGGTTAAAACATAGAACCGGAAATAGAATCTAAGATCGGAAAAAATAATACAACCAAAAAAAAACACGAACAGAAAAAAATTAATATACATATGAACAAGTGGAGTATATTATGTGAAGAACGAGCATTTAAGTGTGTGTGTGTGTGCAATGGTGTTTCTGCATTAATAACTTAAGTATTTTTTTATTTCATGCACAATTTTTTTTACTTACGCATTTAGTGGTAATAAAAATTTTACAATTTTCCTATCCACCGCATCATCGACAATATATATTTGCCAATATAAAACCTATATATTTTAAGATTAATTTTAACATGCTTTGATTGAACTAAACAATTATATTTGGAAGAATGTGAGAAAAAAATGATGACCTCTTGTTGCACCGCTGGGTTGCTACAGAGCTGTCAAGTGTTAGTTGATTTAACATTATATTTGAATAACTAATGTAATTGCATATAATTCATAATACCCAGGAGTTTTCGAACGGGGAGTAAGGTAGTATACAAGAGAATTATATCGTGAATATATTATACAAGATCGAGTGGGTTATTCAAACTATCGTCTCTAAGGAGGTGTTAAGTTTAATACAAAAGATAATTTCACGAGAGGACCCAACGGACATACTTTCAGACTTAATTACAACTATTTGAATAACATTATGTTTATTATTTGGTTCTTATCTTTATTCCGATACATGATTACAATAGTTCTAGGCGTCAAATACATTTACACGATTCAAACGTCGTTATGAAAAACAATATTGAATTTATTTTTATTTATTTATTCATTTATTTAATAAGGCACACCAACAACACACATACAAACATAACTCGAACAAAATTACAAAAAAAAACACACACAAGGCATGTATGTGCATAAATTATAGGGATGCACATCAATACAGGTATACAATTTTAAAAAACAACCAAACAATCATATATAAATATAAAAATTCATATAAAAATTTAGATTTGTCCTTTTATGTTATTTCGCGTATAAAGTTTGTTGAAACGCATGACATAGGAGCTGTTTGAAAACTTTATTATTAAAAACTGTATATTATATAAGGACAAGCTTAATGCGGATAGTATAAAAAACGATACGAACGATTGATCATGAATCGACAGGTTCACAAAAGCTTATAACAGAATGCGTTATTCTTTAAGCTAAATTTCGAGTGATAACCATCTATCAAGCCTGTGAAAAGTTAAGAAGATTCGCATATTACTCGGGGAAAAAGTTACGGTCAATTTGCGAAGTCGACGTTTTTATACGTCCAAGTTAAATGAATGGGAACTAGTTCGTAACGAGATTTTCTCGAGGTATCAATGTCCTTGGAATTTAGCGACCGCTTCGATATAATTTAAGGACATCCACAATCTGCGACTAAAATCAATATAGTGAAGTCATTCTATACAAGAATTTTAATCTGCTACTGATATATTATCTCTTTAGGCTAAAAGAAGTTTTCTGCGCTGCCATAATGGAACACAAGTTTTTATAGTACGCCTTTTAATAGGGATTAGGTGTTGGCAATGCGTGAATTTTGTTTCCAATAATAAACAAAATTAAAACGTCCTGAATTTAATATTGATATTTAACACAGCAATATTTGTGATTAAATTTAATTAATATACAAAATACTCACAAATACATTTAAACGATACACGTCTCGTTTAATAATACGGTAATTTTTAAACGAAATATTTCAATTAATGAAAAATACGGTGAAGTATTAATTTGTAAATAACACAAGGTATAATTGTAAACATAAATATATGATATCACTGGGACAACTATAATTCAAATTAATAAAATATCTTTGTAGGCATATAGTATTCTAGTAGTTTTCTCGTTATCAAAAGCATATATAATACATACATTAATACATATATTAATACAAGACTTTTCCATAATACCATTGCATAATTATTATTAACAAATATATATAATGTGTAGTTAAAAAGATTTCCCCCGCCGTAATTTAGCATTTTCCGTACCCCCGTTTACTGTATTTAAAATTCATACACCATAATGTTCGTGTTTTATATGATTCAAATTAATCACGACTATTTAGGCTACTAATATCGATTCAAATAATTCGTATATATAATTTTACAAGGATTATAAAACTCAATTATTGTCGAATTAATGGCTGTCAGAGATCTATAGTCATGTTAGTTCAAACAATTTTGATTTTAATGGAGTATAATTAATATCGAAATATTATTGATTATAAATATATAGTCGACTCGGATCGCCGCGGGGTCGATCCCTGGTAAAATAACGATTTGTAGAGAATCAGTTTTGGCTGTGGTAGAAGATACGTACTTAGTTTATCTGTTGTGTTAGCTCAAGGGATGTAACGGAGCTTGGGCTTCCGATATGTCGGAACTTATTAATACACTTTCGGTTGGGAAACTTTTAAGTCGGAGGTTGTATAGCATGTTGAGCAAGAGGAATAGCGCGTATTCTTTTTTACATTAATTGTCTCTGTAAAGTTCTTAATTAAAAGTGACTTAAATAATTTTATTATATTTCAGTACACCTTTTAAGTTAAACATTAAGATAAATTGATTTTTAACCACATATGTAGAACTTAAATCTCATCAATAAATAATAAGAAATCGAATCAATATTACTACGTTTCTCATGCTGCATTATTATGTAATTATATTTAGAATTATTATTCCTTGAAAGTCGATAATATAAAAGTTTACCATAAAATTACCGAATATTATGTGTAACAAGGTCTTATATAATAAGCGGTTAGACAATTTTTATACCCGGTTGGGTATAAATAGCCTTTTTTCAAAGACAACTTATTAACTTTAAGTGATATCTATAAATCAGAAAGTAAATGAATACTATGTATAATTTGTATATAGAACTCGCGAACGGGAAACATAAAACGAAGTCGCTATCTATAGACACTCACGTGGCTCGTTATTTCGATGCTGGCTTTTTAAAAAATGCTATGCTCTTTTCTTGAAGGACCTAGAACTCGTATTTGGTTCGAAAATACCGTGGTAGGTACATTATGAAACCAGATATGGTTTTATAATATAATATAATAATTTCTTTATTTCAGACAGAGTCCATACATTTCTAAATAAAGCAACAATCATTTTTAATTACATACACTGTTTTTAATGGGACAATTTCAATGTGCAGGTTGGAACAGTGACGCAGAACAACTTGTTTATAATGTGGTGGATTATAAAACATACATATATAAATAAAAAAATCAACTACAATACGTGATGTAAAATTATAAGGCAATTCTTAGGTTTATCGTTGATTATAATATTCACAGATTACGTTATAGTCATTAAGTGAAACAAAAAATTAGATGTAATACTTGGAATTAAAAGAAACTATGTATTAAATAGTATGAAAAATCGATGCGTTAGTGATGTCTTAACTAACTAATCTAATTGTGGGTCCCAGAAATAACGTTCCAGGAAATTTTAAGCTTCACCGCGAAGGTAAGTGAATCAGAAAGCTCGTTTATACGTTTAAATTTATGAAATTGATTTTATTAGAATTTTCAATATATGAACGCAATTTGTGGACATAACTTCGCGACATTTTCTTTTAGCAAATGTGGAGTTTGAATTCAAGGCATGGCTTGGAAAATTGAATTCACTTTTATTCGATTCCATTCTTTATACGTGAATCTGATTTACCTAGGTTTTACGCTTAGTTAGGCTTTCTATGTCGTATGGAACCTACAACTTAGTACTATTTCATTACTACTTAGTCAATACTACTACTGAGTTATTAACTGAAAATACAATTGGGAAAATATATTAGAGTATTAGATCTAACCACTTATAGAGATGAAAACAGAATAACATTAGTTGAAAAAGAGAAAGCTGTTTGTTTCGTGTGTATAAAACCTTACATTCAATCAACTTGAAACCTCATACATAACCGGCAATTATCTTAACAAGCATTTCTCTAAGTAACGTTTGCCCTTAAGAATAACGGAATACTAAACCATAATGAAGGTATGGGCCTTTCTAAGGAGCCTAATGGTGACGATGATGGCTGTATAAAATCTAATAGAAGCCTTCGTATATTTAGGTCGGGTTCGCATGAATTAGTGACGTGTAGGGGTCGAATCATAACACCCTTTGGCTTTAAATGGACCCTTATTTATCTCGTATATACCCAGGGACGTCTTGTGATACATATCTTAGGTATTCAGCAAATTACTATAAAGCGTCAAAGGTTTTGATGTTATTAATGTTTGGAATAGTATATCTTATGGCCTTTAAAAAAATTTAAGTAACCTGGCGAAGTAGGACAAGGCAATTTAGATATTTCAGTATAATAAAAAAATATTTTTCATTAGCATTAAATTGTAAGCTGAGCATTAATAAATATTAATTTTTACGTAGACACTTTGTACATTTTGTAAATATTTTGTTTACTTTTAAAATATGCATGTTGTGTAGGCGTTAAAAGTTTTATTTCTATTTTAAATATCTAAGTATTGTAGGTTATTAAGTACTGCTAGTAAGTTTAGATAGTAATAACTATTGTAACTTAGGTTGTTGTGATTGTTGAAAATTTTATTAAAAACACTGTAAACACATTTGATACGTAATAAGGTACTATTTAAAGCTTAAATGAAGAGTAAAATATGATTTTTAAGATTTGGTTAGGGCTAAGATAAGGCTGTTAGAGGAAATAAAGCCATACAAGTTAAAAGGTGGGTAATAGTTTTATGTCAAGCTAAAAGCATCTAGGTATTAAAACTCGCAAACTGAAGGTGTTTAATAATATACAAGTTTCAAACTCTTAAGTATTTAACAACAATAACAATGTGAAATTCACAAAACGTAGGAAAATGTTCGTTGGAAAACTAGCGTCAAGAGTAGAATTAAATTAAAATGTTTAGAAAAACGACCCAAGGGGCGGCTCCTTGTTGGCAGCTTCTGTTAGCCGAGTTTAATGAGAGAGCACCGAGGCTGTATTGTCCCGACACGGCCATTGCCACAACTTAATTACGTCCGCAAGTGTACAATTCTTTATAATACATAAAAGCAACTGTTTGATTATGATATTGTGTCGTGCTGAATTGGCTGGCAGGTGGTTAAGGATATTTTTTTTGTGTGCGCAAATACTAGACTAAGAATACTAGACTTATGAAATATTGAACACTGTAGGGACTGCATTTTATGGCGATATAGAGGCTGGTCGTTAAATGGAGAGTTGAAAAATCATTGTATGGCGTAAACCAACCGAAGCCAAATGATGTCGATGCTTTAGAGAGTTTGTCGTTAAATCGACTGACGTTACATGGACTTTACAGTGTATATGTGGCCTAACGCCACTGGTGTATAGTTCAATATATTTGACTAACTACAAGTATTCGGTTAAATTCTCGGAAATCATAGAATTTTTAATATAAAGATGAGATGAATCTCCAATAAAAGGCGTCGTTGCTAACGGATAGGTCACGAGAAAGATAATGCGACATAAATTTTGTTTAACGTCAAAATTACTAACGCTTCACATAAATGGTATTCATAATCGTTCACGGATTTATTCAGTATATATGTGCTAAAATATTAGGGTTGTATATACATCTATTGTAATTTAAGTTAATACATTAAACTTTTTTCTCCATTACTGTTTTCATAAAACAAAAAATAATGTTGTTAATTATTATTATTTTTTGATCAAAATTGTAACATATCATAGTAAAAACTATATTTTTATATACTTCACAATATGCTCCTCTGTCCTATTAAGAGCCTCAGCCTCAGAGGGAATCCACAGTAATTCATCGCGGTCTGTAACGCTTCGCATTTTTAATATTTTTATTTAGATATGAGAGATATTCAATCAGATCCATACCTATTTGTTAAACAAAACCACAGTAATGATACTGTTATTATGATAACGATCCCGTAATCCCGCATTCAAATAAAGCAATTTGCGTTTCATCATTAAAATACGAGGTCATTCACCGCAGCCTCTAACCACAGACGCTAAATGCAATAGATTCGCATTAATACCTGTGGAGCAAGATTTTAATTTTACAAGTAATTATTTATAAAAACAATTCGCTCTTGATTCAAATGCAGTTTTCATGATTACAGTTTAAACTGTCCTGTGTCAAGTTAGTTTTTTTTTTATTGAATGTCGAAAGAGACTTACCGGACCACTCTGCAATTACTAAGGGACTTAATGTAAAATTTTGTATTGACAGGTACTTGTATTATTGTTTTTAAACATATATGCTTACTCAGTGAGCAAAAGATTGCATTAATTACATTATTATTAGAGTCTATCGAAATGTATTGCCGCGAAGTTTGTATTTGCAATATTGCTTGTATCGAGTAAACTTTCAATAAGCATGGACTTGTATAACAGAGGTTGTTGATACAAGGAATCTCGTTATTATATATTAGTTGCCCACCCATGTACATCGCAGTGTGGTGTTATTTTTGAAAAAGTTTAATATATCAAATTTATTTTTTGTAATGTATTACATTGCTTTGTGTGTTAATGCCTTGTGAATAAACCAAAACTAAACCTAGCCTATCGTTAAAGTATTTGTGTCAAAAAGGTTTTTAACCCTGTAGTTGGTTATAAATTAATGTATATGTTTTGAATATACATATATGATACGTGTTGTTTATTAAAGTTAATGTTAAGACTAAAATGATGCGAATTTTGTTGAAGAGTCAAGGCAATAAATTTACTTTGTCGGTAAAAACTTTTCGTTACCAAGACGGCCAGACATGGTTTTGCGCGGCATAAACAATATATTATGTATAGATGTTCTTGCAAGTTCTTGGTTAAAATTCATTGAATAGATATGTTAAAAAAAAACACATTTTATGTAAGGTACATTCAAGGCTTTCACGTTATAACATTATATTCAATTATAACGTTTGTCTGAAAGTACCAATGAAAGGAATTTAATTTCAACGAATTAATAAAATATTTTTTTACGAAATATTCCCTTCAGCACTTTTGTAAGACTCGGTTTTTTCAAACATTTCACGTGTTTAAAAAAGTTTTAATCGAGAAATTCAAAAGAAATAGTGGTGGGGAAAAAAGGTATTTTCTTAAGAGTGGAAAAACACTTATTATATTTCTATGTAAACAGAGAAGTTTAAAAACCTTAAGACGAATTTGAAATTGGAATTGAGTCAAGCTGAAAGTACAGTAGTTAAACAATTGTAACATTCATCAAATCGTCTCATGTAAACGGTATATTTATCCAACTAGCTAACTAATTAGACCCTGTCTCATACGTCAGGGAATAATGAACTTATATGTACGATACCAATCTTAGTACAAACAATTTAATGAATTTACTAAAAGCATATTCATTAATGTGGTACTAAATAAATTTTGTATGATAGGTCTTGAAAGCGAATTTATTTAATGCCTTAACAAAATAATCGTTCAAATCGTTGCGGTGTACGAATTTTTTATATGTGTGCGACGACTATATCTATGTGGCTGATTGACTACTTTAAGTGAAAACAAAGAACAAACTGAAACAACTGACATGTTAAAAGTTGTAGCGGCTTTCTTTCAATACATTGTCACGTGTCATTGTTTGTGACGTCATAATATACAACTCAATAGGGGTTCACTTCTGAGTCACAACTCAGCCACACGACTTGGTTCTAAAATAATTTGTGGATATTTATCTCGTATTCATAAGAGATGTGTTTGTATATGTTAAGCCCTTTAACGTTGTAAATGTCTTTGTAACAGTTGACTTTTTACTTTGCACCAAATACGAACTTCGGCCGATTATTCGTTAAAAGTGAAAAGTCAGCCGAACTTTGCTAAGCTTACGCGAACTTCCTTCATTTCCCATGCAAAACTATAATGATACTTAATTAAATGACCGTGATTAGCCGAATTTCTGTTTAAGCCACCGAAGTTCGGAACATCCCTACTTCGTATGTATAAAAATTTCTTAAAAGCAACATTAAAAAAACCAAAGTTTTAAGAATTAATAAACCTAACAATAATGATTTGTTCATTGTATAATAGGTTATTTTTTTAATAACATTTAGTCCGATAAATAAAACTAACATGTAACCCTACTACATATATTATTAATATTTAATAAATAACAAAACCTACAATCAAATGCGATTAATTCTGTTTGAAACAACCACATCAAAGACATTAAAAATTAAGTCGAAAAGACAATTTTTTGTTCGAATCCTGCAAACGGAACACGAGGACATCAATCAAGTAAAACAAAGACGACGTGACCAACATATGGCTATATATTGGGTTCTTTCGACATTCGCCATATTTGATAGGAATATTTATCGAAATTATCATTGTACCATGTAAGAAACGGTAATGCATTATGTATACAAGTGTCAAAGAAATAAACTGAGATTTTGTATCGTATAGAATTTTCCAGAAAGCTAACACTTCGTAAATAATTGACGATCTTGTTACGATCAAAGCGTTCGATTTACGCTATTTTCGTTATGTCGGGTGATATATTTATCGAAGAAATATGTTTTTTACAAACGCTTACTATAAATTAAGATATATAAACGCGTTTTAGTATTTAAATTGTTTTAGTATGAAGTTAACGCCACCCGTGAGTTGTGTGAGATTATTTTTACCGAACTTAAAATTAATCCACAATGAAACATATATATTTACACTTGATATGAAACATATAAAATTCCCTCTATAAAATATGTATGGTAAATTATGTAATGATTTGTTACGTAATTTTGAAGCATCAAGCGCGCTTTACTCTACGAGAAACGGCTAGTTTTCTAAAAGCCAATATATTTTTTCTTGTTGGTAAAGAAATCGCTGCTAAACGCCCCATAACCCCCAAGTAAATTATCATACATCTAATAATATGTGAGATAATATAACTCGTCACGACATGTAGAGAATACGGCACTTAGAACCTGTGACAGGGATTATATTCTTGGGTTGTCTGAAATTTAGCAAGTATCAACACTGTCCCCTCTGAATCCATTAATCATCTTGGCAAAAAAGCTATAACTGATGGCTCAGCTGAGAATACAACAATTACTATATGGTAATCTGTTCAAACATCTTTTTATTAATACGAATATAATTCATATTGAAACGACTTAAACAACTTAAAATAATGTATAATTATTGTCGCTTTTAATATTTACCTTTTTTATAAATGCGATGCCTGACATATTTGAAAGCATTAGAAAGATTAAAGTGTGTTTATGCTGTACTGACTTCGAAAAGGGGATGTGATGTACACGCGGATATGTATAAAGTTTTTAATATTTCTCGATTCTTAGAACTTCTATATTTATAAAAATAAATAGAACATTTCTGAAAGTAGGCTTTGTAATAATGTAATTTTAATGTTTTAATTCTTAATTTGTCACACGAATTATATATACTCAGTATATACTGAGACACATACTTAATCGTTTTCTTAATTTTAAGGCTTTTAATTAACTACTTAAGCCTCTCTGAACATGAGCCAACAACTTAGCATAATAGGCGCCATAATTTTTATCGGCAGTACTTATAAAATCAAAAGAAACGAATGTATACAGAAAATTTAAAAAAAAACCAAATAAACGTTTGAAGCATTTGAAAATTATATTCCAAAGGTTCTGTACTTGACATATTTACAGAAGATTATTGAGAAGGGTAACTCAAACATAAAAGTTAACATTTATAGCGGCAAAATTTTATTTTTCTTTGAAGTTAAAGCGTAAAAGTTCCTTCGAGTAATGCTTGGACCAAAATGGAGACCTTAAGAATATGGATTGGGGCTGAGGTCAGATAATAGACAACTTTGAATAGAATTTGTATTTTATTATAATGTAAAATAGACTGAGCAATGACATGGATGCTTCAGTAATCACGAAAAAGGTTGTGTAATGTATATATTTAATATTAAATCCTCCATATGGAGGGGGGGGGGGAGAGTTTGAAATCGGTAGCAATTTCCCTGAAAGGTTCGAATGAACCATCATTTATTTTCAATCGCACAAATGAGAACAATTTATTGGAGCTGTCCGTGAAAATGCACTCGCGATAACTATATTTTAATAAAATATTTTTAATAGTGATTGATCCATTGCTGTTCAAATATGAATATTGCCAAATTTATAATTATGACTAAAATAAAATGCATAAAACATGTTCCATTCCTATTTAAAATCACAACAATAAATTAGTAACAAACGTTACGTAAAGTTATTGAAAGTTCATCTAAAACCGTTAGGTTAAATGTAATAAACCAAGAATGTTCGAATAGAACCTCTTTTATGAGTGCTCAGGAATTCGATTTTTAAACGCAAACGAGCAATTAAGTCTGTGGTCGAATTAATATTTTAAGGGCAATCGGGGTCGCGAAGCCAGGAAATTATGTTGGGATGTCAAAGCTAAAACCTCGGTTAGGTAAATATTTGCATGCCACAAACGACTCGGGTTTAAACAAAGAGAATGTTATTCTCACAAGAAACAAAAGACAAAACATCACAAATGGAAACGTCTAGATAGAGGAACCCGAACGATATACTGTGCACTTCATATATTGGCTTCCTAACTAGATGGTAAAAACATCCTTAGTAGTATATAATTGAACCTAGTAGAATTGATATAAGTATATTGTTCTTTACGAAACGTATGAAGTTATTGTAAGATGGAATAGGCAAAAACATACTTTATTATAGCGGTATTACTAAGATGTTGAATGAAGGCTATAAAAAACCCAAAAATTCCGACATTCAAATCACTGAACATTTTACAATTTTACCTGCTTACAGATGACAAAATTATTAAAAGGGTCCACTTTGTTCTGCTATTAACAGCAGGATTCGTTATGTAAATAATTTAAACCTTTGAAGCATCAGCCAATCTTGAAAGCGTTATCAGTTAAGATTTTATGTTTGACATCTTGTCTTATTAGTATCTTGTGACTATATAAAAGGTTTTCAATGTTAATAAAAAGGTTGTATAAAGGCTGCTTAGAATGTAATTAAAATTAAAATATAACAGGAGCGATCCCATTATTTTTTAATATTATTTTTAGCTACTTAGTTATGAAGTCAAAAATTGTCTCTATAATGGCTAATTGCCCCAAATATAAAGGTATTAACCTAAATTGGATTGAATTGGATGCCAATTACAATAAGTTGTAGTGAAATTTACACAATTACGTTAAGTATAGGATATTCTCATTTATGTAATATTTTAGACCGTCTTTATCTGCAGACGCGCGCCATGGAAATGTAAAAGAAATATTATACCAACCCTTATCACTCTGATTTTCGATCGCTGAATAGATAAAAGATTATTATTTTAGTACATTTGTGTTGTTCTAAATTTAAACTTATACGTTTAAGTAAAACACATTTTTGCGTAGGCTTTGCCTAATAGCAAAGGCCGAGTGTGAGAGCGACCCGAGGGCTTTTAGTGGGTATCCCACCCATGCAATTGAAAAGCGGATCCGCCAGCGTGGGTCGAGTGTCACAGCCTATGGGATCAGGTGAAAATGCATTTCACGCCGGCAAAAAAGGTTTTGCCTAAGACCTCAAAATGCTAATGAGTAGGTAATAGAAGAAAAAAAAATATGGCCCTCCGATGACTAAAAGGTAAACCACAATGTCGGTTAAGTCTTGATAAGAAGCATTAACTCTTCTAATATTAAGTTCTCAAGTTCCAACACACTCTTACCATTAAACTCGGATAGTTTTTGTGTAACCAGTGAGTTAAGCGCGGTCTTTGTTCCCGGGAATAAATTTACATCTTAACAAATGTGCTAGAGCTTTTTGTTAAGCTTCTAATACGTCTTTAATATGGAAAGGGTGGATTTAATAATGATCTAAATGCGGTTTAATTAAACACAGATTTTATTTTTAGTCCTATTACAGTGTGGGTTTTTGAATCAAAAGTTCGGAAATGAGACGTTCTAAATGCTGTGTGGAAATTTGTGAAACGGTGTTCACGCTTTAAAAACTGATTAGTGATATGTGGAAAAAATCTATATAAATAAATAATTAATCATAACAAAAAGTATATTGACATAATCGAATCGAATATTCTTCGATTTCATCTTAATGTTAAGATTGATTGTTTTGTTGGCCATACAAAATTACGAAACCTTACTGTAGTGACAATTTTGACATTCTTAAGCGGTAACATATGTTTTTTTTTTATCTTTGGAAAAAATAACATACTTTGAACAAATAACTGAATGTAACAGCAATCAAAAGATCGTGGATACACTGAAAAGGGCAACAGCGTACTCGCGACTAGCTTAGTGGTGCGTGTCTCTTCATATCAGATGGACCTGATGTATTAAAAAAACTCATCAATAGAAAATGTTAATTTATTTAAAGTACAGTATTTAAAACAATGATAATACCTCATGAGTACAGGTAATCGGACGAAAGCTATTTCGTTCTAAATTGCCATCTCCATAGCAAATTTAAAGTTTAAAACATTCGGGTCACATCCCAAAGTACCTTACATTCTCGTCAACAATCCCATTATTCAAAAGAGCTCCAATTCTTTTATTATTCGATTTCCATATAAAAGTGCACGTTCGCTGCAGTTTTATTACATCAAAATTCATTCAATGTTATAAGAGACGAACCTGTGATTTACATACTAATTGTCATTTTATAATATAAAACTATTGAGAACAGCGTATTTTTCTTAAGTAGTCGCTTAAACTATTTATACTAATAAAACATGTCGGTATTGTAAAAGTACCAATAGGTACCGCACGTATAGTTTGAAAGTAGACAAATAATATTTACAAAAGAGTTATAGAGCAAAAAGGATTATTTAAATTAAAAGCTTACAGACCAATGTAAAATGTTTTTTTTTATTACCAGTTATTATAAGTGATATGTATATTATTACCAGTTTACAATTTGAAGTTAATGCCGAAACATTGAACAGATTATTTATTCGAAGATTCCTAATTATAAATGATATTTGGTTCGCTTCCATTGTGGGGTTACGTCCTACTCAGCCAAGTTACTATTTCTAAAATGCATGTTCAAAGAAGATCTCTAAACAGACATTAGCCATCTAAACTAGCAGTGTGTTGGTTTATCACGTACGTAACGTTAAAAGATTAACGCGTGAATATATATTGTATTAGTACATGTTATGGCAAAATAGTGTTGGTAATATTCATAATAATTCGTGTTTTGTTTTTCACTAAAACCGCCCCAGTACGATCTCCTTTTGTACCAGCATACTAATTAACAACAATACATGGGGATTACTTATTCGAATACCTCTAAATAATATTAATTATATAGTGTACACAAGGGTAACATAACAAAGACAATATTTACATAGTAAACAAGGTGAAAGGACCACTTAAGAGGGTCTCAGCATCGTGTCTTAGAGATAATTATAATAATGCTGTTTTCTATAACAATTTCATAGCCCCGCAATTAACTTGTTATTTTGGGTGATTTAAGGTTTGCGGGTTTTTTTTAAACGCATGTAAATTACACTAACATCAATATTTTGTGTGAAAAAATATTTTACTCTGTTTTGTATATATTTTTTGACTTTAATTGTCTAACGTTTTAAAAATTAACAAATTATTAAACACACAAAGTCTGTATTTTATATTAATTCTACAAAGATTTGAATTAGAGAAGATATGTAATATATATAATGTGGCTTTACAAATTAGGATGCACTATTATACGAAGTTGAATGCGGTTAATTTAAATATGAAAAGCCACATCCACTTTTAAATATTCCAATAGAATCCATTACATTATAACACATACGATAAGTCTAAATAATCATTATAATAATGTTGAAATTCACAATTTAAATTTGTTTGAGAAGTACGTCCACTTACTGAAATGTCTGGAATCCCATCATAAAAGATATCGCTAAGATAATCAATTGTCTTCTCGACAAGCGAAACGATCATTGAAATAGATGTGATAATAGAAGCGACCCTTAACCCATTTCTAAAGAAGACAATTGTTTGGAAAACGCTCTGCTTGGTACCGAGGGACATTTATACATTTAAAAAGGTATATCACAAGTTGAATTCAGAAGAAATCCTAAAGAGTAATTTATATACAGACAAAAAAGAATTTTAGCTTTAATTTTATTTCTCGAATCCATACAGCATAACAACCACAGTTTACATATTAATAAGAATATTCATTTATTAAGTCACCAAGACTCATAAGTACAAAAATATGTTAATAACATTAAATTATTTACATATAAGTTAATGTTATATATATTTTAAATACATATAATTTTCTACAAGCCATGCGGCACGACACATCAGTGTCTCATTTACATACAGTTAATGATAAAAATAAAAACAAGTCCAACATACGGTTTAATATAATATAAAGGTAAGCCAATATACAAAAGAATAAAAACAATAAACAAGAGATTAACGAGTATTTAATGTATGTGTGTGGTGTTGCTATGGGAGTGAATGAGTGAGATCGACTCTTTGATGAGTCTGTTCTTAAGTGATTTTATTTTTTGATTATATATGTCACAGTCACAGCTACAATACTTATATACACCCATTACAACCAACATTTAAGAAGAAAAATACATCAGCTATTTAACACGCAGTAATAATTTTGAACTTATAATTTATTGTGATGTTGTGCGTGCCGTGTGTGTGTGTCTAAATAAAAATATTTTCTTTCTTTCATTACACGCAAGGAGTTTATCAATAGGTGTTTGAATTGTCTCATCACCATGTTTAGTAAGTCCCCATTAGGAATGTTGTATAGAAAAGATAGGCTAATAAGTTGGGATTGTTTTATATACTGGAAAACGTTTATTTGTTTTAATAAAATATGATGAAGAATTTGATACAAGTTACATTAAAATCTTATGACTACAAACTATGAGCACAAGACGTTTTGGCAAATAGCTGAAGATTAATCGAATATGTCAATAGTAGTCGCCTAAGCCACTTGGCTAACACGGTTTATGAAGCATGAAAACAATGAAAGCACTAAGAAAACTTTACCGTATACAACGCTAAATATGATAATTATCGCTTGGCCTACATTTTTTTGCCTTTGGATAAGTTTAAATGCAAAAATATTGTATATGAAGAATTAAGCAAAGGATAAAACACGGACGCGCTAGACCATAAGGTATATGCTAATAATGTAAATTATTTATTTGTATTGAATATTCAAATATACAAGCGACCTTATCGTTAATGAGCGATCTTTTTCAGGCAGACATATATCAAAGACATCTTAATAAAAATAACAATGATTTGTGGGCTGAGCAATTACCTCCAAAATGCCTTAGAAATTTTCTTTTCTGCAAACTTTCGAATAGGGTATTAATTGATTACAATCTTGTAAAAAGTCTATCAGCCATCTAAGGTCGAAAGAAATGCCTCTCATAAATATTCATGTCAATTTAAAGCCCAAAAGTCATCGTTGAGTCTATTTCCGATAAAGTGTCAGTCTACGTCGACCCTTAATGGTGATTTTATCTCACCTGGGGCTTAATTCTCTAGCAGGGATATTTATATCACAACCATGGAACATCAGCGCAAATAGTGTTAAGCGAGAAATGTTATAATTTGCTACATTTTTAACTATATTCGGAAAATATCCAATAGTATACACACAAAAACGGTATATTTAAAGTATTTAACGTGAAAATATATATACTCACAATAACTTTCACCGGAGCCGTGTTTCGAACATTACGAGATCCGCGCCAAAGCCACTACGCCAGCACTACTAACTACTAATATTTTACATACTAACATTACTAATGTACGCTAACATATAAATTAAATTACCTCAGATAGCTCTCTAAAGTTTTAATACAGAAGTCCCAAATATTAATTGAGGTGTTACATTTTAGCAAAAGTTCCAAACTTCCCCATTACTCCCTCTATAGCACAATGTATGAATACGTCTTCAAACTTGCTACAATTTTGATATGAGTTTACTAGATAACACTGAATATTCACGTTTTATTGTGATTTATCGTAGTTACAGTGTTAAAGAACTCTCTAAGAATACATTCTATTAGATACCTGTCCGAATGTCACATCTAATTTATTTCATAACTACACAGATTACTCAAGTGCTTTATGATTATTATACAAAAATAAAAATGGTGTCCAGTGTATAAAATTGAATATAGAATTTATATACTAATTTTTATATAATTTGTATACTACATAGATAATAGAGATACCTAACTACAATAGAGATTATATTGTTTTCTCAGCGGCCATTTGCACTCAAAATAGTTAGAATTCTTAACTAAGTGATTTCAAAAGAAAATCCTTTAACAGCAACTACGTGTTATGTACGTGTACGCCTTGTAAATAAACTACAAATGTTAAGTAAATAAGATTTTTTAAATATTTTGATTGAATTGAAAAAAAAACACTTAATATAAAATTGTATCCAACGCTATTAAATATACATTTAAAACAATAAAGTGTCCTTATTAAACAGGCAATAATTTATCAATTATAACAAAATTGAATTTGCTTATTGAAATGTAATTCGTCCATTTCATCCTCTCCGATTTCAAAAGCTAATGAATCAATTATATTAATTAAAGTCATTTATGAGGCGTCGTGAACGAGAGGTGTTTTATGACTTTGATTAAATAGGACTTTTGCTTCGAATCATATTACCTTTGTTTGATTGATTTGTGATTTGATTACATGTATATATTTTATTGGCTGATCGCACACCGGCGTCTTGTGTCAGTATAATTAATAATCTAAAATACTACTGGGACTACTACTCCAATGAAAAACATGAATGACAAACAATTGCGATCTATTTTTTTTCCGAGGTAGAAATGCATTTCCGCATTCCCTGGTCCCAAAGGATAAGGGATATGTGGGACTCAACCCACGCTGGTGTCTCTGCTTTTCAGAGACGAGGTGGGCAATAACCCACTAAAACCACCTCGTGTAAACCTACAAGACCGCATTGAAAGGGCCCTGGGGTCGCTTTCGCACTCAACCAGGCACCCAGCGGCTGATAATGTAGTTGTAACAATTGCGATTTGGAAATACTGTGTGTGAGCTTAAAATACTTCTTAATTTCAGTTAACACAAGACAAATTTCACGATATATGATAACACTGAATAGTATACCAATAGCTTTCATGTCAAATTTATTTAGAAGAATGTATTGAAAAACGTTCAAAGTATTTTAATATTCAGAAAATCAAGTCTAGAAGCCGGCAAATTACCGTCGCCGGTCGTGTTGACCTGATTCTACGACCCCGCTCTAAGCCAAAGGTAATCACAAGTACTTCGTATATAATCCGCCCACAGATTACGATGGGATAAATACTTTGAAAACCTACTGACGATTTATATAACAATAATTATATTAAATCTCTTGCGCGTGGGCAAATGATAATGCCTTGCAATTCGATACTTACGTGTAAAATCGTGCTTCTAATTGAGACAATAGTGCCTGTCAAAATTCAGAGCTGTCAGTTCAACTTACACGTAACAAGTTCAACGTGCCCTTAGAGACATCTCTTAGAGCAATATAGTTGTTTCAAAACAGTGCGTATCGATAAATTAAATATTATATAAACGTAAATTACTTTATTACTTAATAAATTACTTGAGCATAGTACCGTGTAAACTCTATATAACGACACAGAGGGCTGTAATGTATGGCTTTATAGAGCGTGGTCGTCGGAGAGAAGAAAAATCATTGTATGTAAGCTAAAACAATCAAAGCCAATTTCGATTTCGACGCTTTAAAGATTTTATCGTTAAATCGCGTAACGTAACATGGAGTTTACAATGTAATTGTGCAGTGTAAGAAACCCTTTAACTGTGTGAAATTACGAGATACAGTTTGAAAAGCTTAGTCTTAAATGAATAATAAAATAAACACACATATGCATATTTTTAATTAAAATGACACTTGTTCGTGTTCATAATTACTGTATTGCGATGCAAATCATCGCAACAATGGTGATCGATTAGTGCTGACACTAACAACCAGTAACGACAATTATAGTGTGTTACATAAACCATGTTTTAATTATACGTGAACGAAAATAAGTAATTAATCTTGTTACTTACATCGTCGAGGGAGGCTGGAAACCATATTTATCTTACGGTGAGACTTTTGCACCTGAGCTAATTACAATTAATACTAGTCTTGAAATTAGATCCTAATCTGATTTTTTTATTTGGAAAAAAATCTATTAAAGAAGTAGAAATTCTTTAAAAAAAACTAAGACTCAACCTCGCACACTCACTCACACAGCAACACCAAAGCACACACTAATACACACACACTTAAACGCTCGTTCTATTACTGTTTATTTCCGGTTCTATGTTTTAACCTTATTTTGGCTTTTATTTTTAATCTATTTTTATTATATAACATATATATATATTTAACTTTTTGTAATAAGCTGTATAGGTTTAAGAAATAAAAAAAAATAAAAGAAGAATGAACTGTTAAAGAAGAATTCAATAAACCTAGCCGTTAATCCACATAGGAGGTGGCAAAATAAATAATTACTTCTCTGTTTTTAACTTTTCGAGGTGTGATCTGGTTATGTGAGATGGCCTGGTAAAATACGAAAGAAGTGGTTCAGTAAAATTGCTTGCCTTTATCTAACCTAGGCCTGATCGCATCGACCTGTTTTCGCACACCTCTGCAGCCTCATTTCAGTTGGGGCAGCAATTGTCTTCACCAAGGTAGATACCCTGCTATCTCCTTAATATTTATTTTCTGTTTGTCATTACTGTAGTTGCATATTTTCTTAATTTTTTCAGTAATGGTTAGTTAAGGAAACAGCTTACCTCTTAACATATATATTCTTATAACTTGTATTTTTTATTGTGATGAATCTGTATATGTTTCCTTAATAAAACCTTTAACGGACAGGCAATTATCAACTAGAATAGAAGCAAACATAACTTCATGGAAATAGTTTTAATTCATTTAAATAAAACAATTCTATAAAATACTCTGAAACATTCGAATTCCATACCAGCTTCGATACCAGCTTCGGTAAATAGAATCGAGCTGTAGTCGCCCTGAGGTGCGTCAAGTCTAGATTCGATTGTCCCCGTTAAGTGATTACTGTAGGTATGTAACAAAGCCGTGTTAATCGCCTGTGCCCATTACTGCAAATCCGTACCGACTGAACAATGAGCTGGTCTGCCACACAATTCCAATAGGCTTCACTTTGCGATGTTTGACTTTCTATGTGTATACTGGTTTGCGACGAGTTTTAGAGAATGTTATTTATATGATTTCCACATAGAATCGTATCAGCGAACACTTGTGTACAATGTTAATCATTTGGAAATAAACCAATGTGAGAAGATACCAATAACAAACTCGGCTGGTCATCATTTTATGCGTGGTCACTAATTCATCTTCGAAGATTTTTTTTATCGTTTAAATAGTCCTTTACTAGTAATAGAGCTCAACAATTTTTGCTTAAAGGTTTTGAATTAAAAGACACAAACATTTAAACATCATTTGAGAGTTTATTGAAGATTCGTATACGTTTACGTATATGATTTACGTATTTGCATATTAGTCAATTGTATAGCAAATGCGTATTTTCTTAAAATTAGTAAAAACTTTTATGGACCTCTTCGGCGAGCTTCGGCGATCTCTACGTACTCTCTTCTTCGCCAGTATCTTCTCTTGCTCGTTTTCCCGCTCAATGTATAAAGAGCACCAAAAAGCATTCATACTAAAGGGAATACTTTAGAGAATAAAAAAAGATGGCGAATCGTCTTCCGTTGATAGCGTAGCACTGCAAACGCTACGGTTTCCAACTACACTTTTTCCACGTGAAATATGGCAGAGATATTGCTGCTACGAGCAAAATGTTACCCTGAGGGTTTTACTTGTTTTCGTTGCCTATACTTTATTACCCATAATAAGATTAAGGGGAGTATATTGGTTAAGAGATTTACGTCTGAATGTTTCGATTAAATCTCGGTACTAATGTCATATCTATACTTTTATTAAGACAGTAAAAATCGAATGTCTGTACATTGAATATTTTTCAAAAAAAAAATGAAAGGAGGCAATCAAAGAAGAGTCATAAAAACCAAAAAGACATATTTTGGAATTCTTGTCTGTCTGTCTGGTACGTTATAACTTTAAAACTGCTGAACGGAACAGGTTTACAGTTGGATTACATATAATGTTACTTACATATAAACTTTTGACAACGCTCCCAGCGTTGTCAAAAGTTTATTTCGTCAAAATCGGTTAAGGGAAAAAGAAGTTATGGTCAATTGAAAATTTACTTCAACCACCGCTTCAAAATTTTTAAACACTTATATTGATTGATTAGTTATATATTGTTAAATATGTTGTAATATAAGCTAATCTTAATATTAAAACTAATGAGAGGTAACAAAAACAACAAATCACACAGTGCGCGCGGGCGCGGTTGAAGTGTTGAACAATGTGCTCGATAGATGGCGTTGATAAAATTCGTCATCAACCTAGATCGCGGTATTAAGATTCTTCATTGTGTAATGACAAGCGTGCAGTTCAAACTTTCATTAACGTTTTATTCTATGATTATTTTGATTTAATACTATATAGGTTAATACTATCCATACAAACAAGTAAAAGGAAACGATTGAAGATACGTTTATCGTTTGTCTGCATCCATTTTTCCACCTACCTTAACGTTAATGAGGTTTACCTTTTATTATTTAGTCAAGCTAATAAGTAATAACCTCACAAGTACTCATAACTTAACTCTTAACCGCTGAGGAGTTTTACCTTCCATCATCAGCTCATCCACGTAAGAAGATGACTATCAGAATATAAAATTGTCAGAAAAGTAATTACCTGTAAGTTTATTTGAAAGTTGCCCTCGATTTCCCTGAATCATCGGATCCTGTAAAGCGACATGATCCCTGAGTAACACAGGCTGTATGTAATTCCAATTGTAACAAGATTTTAGCCTGTGAAAGAAAGCCCTGTCGAGATCATTTAAAAACGCTATATACTTAACCAAATTACACGTGGGCGAAGCCGCGGGCGGAAAGCTAGTAAGTAATATAAGCATACGTAGAATGAGTGTACTGGTTTTGTGCGTTATTACAAGTTAATAATCATAACTAGTAATAAAAAAAATATCTCGTAAAAACATCCTTAATTATTGAAACTGTGTGTCTCTCAATAAAGATAATTCATAAATAAGTAATTTGAGATAAAAATAATAGTGCAAGATATCTTGACCGCCAGACAGTTTTCTTTTACACCATTAATATCATAAAAACACATTGGAAAATATCGCTTCCAAAATTTCTCCATTTATTAATAAATGAATTATATAAAACACATAGAAGTTTTAATTGAAGCGCAATATTCTTTATGTAAATTCGAAACGTTACATTAATTACGATGCTAAGTTTTCAGCAAAAACGAACGCAGTGTAAAGGAATGGGCAACGCCTCGGGCTCTCCGCTCAGATATGAAAATTTGAAGAATGTTTACAACCGCCTTGAAATGTTTATGAATTCTTTTAGTAAAACATATTTAGAAAATTTTGTTCTTTGAAATTTATATGTCAAATTAAGGAACTGTAAACTATTCGAGAACATGATTAATTAACATCAAAATATATCTTAGTAATTAAGAAGTGAAAGGTTTTAAAGTTTTTAATGTGGAACATAGAAATTTTCTAAGGAATTAAACATAAATGAGATTTTCTTTTCACAATTTTCACTTTAAAAGTATCAAGTAATTAGGTTCTTTATAAATCTTTATGAAAACATTTATAACGCAATATATAATATGAAGCTATTATGTACAAAAATGAATGTTATGTGCTTGGAAAATGTGAGAATATGCAGCAAAGATTGATCTATAGAATTTATATTTATAACTAACATAGAATAACTCTAAGTATCAAATAAATTGGTTTAATAATGTGATTACATAAACATAAATATCTTTGAAAATTGAATACAAAGTATTATTTTCAAAAAAAACTAAGACTCAACCTCGCACATTCACTCACACAGAAACACCATTGCACACATATTTATTTCTTTCTGTTCGTGTTTTATTTTGTTGTATTATTTTTTTCTGATCTTGGATTATATTTTCGATTGTATGTTTTGACCTTGTTTTGGCTTTGTTTTTGATCTATTTTTGTTGTATAAGCTTTTTGTGATAAGCTGTATAGGTTTAAGAAATAAAAAATAAATTATGTAATAAAGAAATGTTTAAGTATATTTTAACGAATTTATGATAATAGTTAGTTAATCTACCTTTAGGTTTACCTGATTTCCTATTATTATTTGAGTTCTAATATAAATTAGTTAAAACAGCTTTAGGCGTAAATCGTAAGTCTCACATATACAATATATTTTAAATTGGCTTGTAAACGTTACGTGAACGTATGAAACAAAATAACACGATTCGTCAAAGGAATTTTATTGACTTGTCTAACACGATTGCTAATAACTTTTGAAAACTAAACGACTTTATCGTTTCGAAAATCGATTGCGTGATTGTAAAAAAAATGTTGTTCTTAGCTTTTCAGATCGTCTTAGATTTTTATATGAACAACGTATATATAATTGTTTAGGTAAATACTAAATGTACACATTCATTAACCAATGATCAATATATTTCGCATAATTAAATTTGGTTTGTATTCGATGTAATTACAGCTACTGGACAATATTTGTTCATCTCATTAGGTTAATTATTAAACAATATCTATTGTTTTGTACTGAACATTTTTTAATCATAAAATAAGCGAAATGGATTGTCTAATAATATTGTATTGCGAAAATAATACCTTTTTATAATACTTTATTCATCTATTTATTGTGGTATCTAAAGTATCGTTCGTAATTCTTTTCTCTTCGTGAAATCCGCAGTTTGTCTCGTAATTAAACAGAGACAAGAAATGCTAACGGGTAATAAGTTTAAATACAAAATATATTTATTCATATAGTATTGTATACTTATAAACGATAAATATTCAGTTCCAATTCTCAAAGATCATACAGCGGACAAGAACGGGCAATTAAACTCCGTCACTTTGGTTTTATAAAATTCTTATAACCGCAACAATATCGAATATTTACCAAAAGCTTTTATACGCGTATAAAATATAGATGAATGCAGGAGTGTAGTCATAACACTGGTGTAACTAACCTATACATAAACTCACTGTGGACATAAGTAGGCTGCATACTATTAGTTATTCACTCTCGATAAATTACGCATTTTCTATAAACTCCCATTAATTCAAAACCTTTATTCATACTATTATAGTGTAAAGGGGTATTTACACGATAAAAAAAACTTGGGAATGAATTCCCAGCTGAGTCTAGTGGGTATCTTCTCTGACCGGTTTATTGGAACCCTAGTAGCCTTTAATACACACAAGTCATCGCTGATACGATCATATGTGGGGTAAATAAAAAAGTAACATACATAAGAGTACAAAATTGATTAGGTACCCCCAGCTTAATACCTCCGTGATCTATCACCGAAGGCGTGTCATGGAATTGAACGTTAATCTAATGCGCACGCAATTCCAGTCTGACGTAAATTACAATTTACTTAACCTCATCCTAATTGATGTTAACAACGAAATTAAACCAATTTAACTTCATTATTGTGTCATTGTATTTCACTATTCATTAATAGGATATTGCGTAATTATAGCAGGGAAATGAGCGACAATACATATGGTGAATAAACGATGCGGTTACACCAGCAAGGATTACATTTTAAAATAATGATTAAAATATCACTGAACTGGATTTGGCCAAAACATTAGGTACGTATATAGGATCCCATTTATTTTATTATATCTGTCCCCAGACATCTTATGTGCTAAATACATTTAAAACAATAAACTTATGAGATAACTCAACTAGGTTTACACATAAGACAATTAAATGGGAACTTGAGACAAAACTATAGCTATAACGAGACGCTTGTTGCATCATAGATAAGCTCATTTTATTCAAGTGGGTCTTTTTAAAAACATTTATGAATCGTCAATTGTTATACTACCACGAAAGGCAGTTTTATAGCGAGAAGAACCGACAAGACACTCGATGGCTGCTCTTTTAAAATAAACATCTAATATATAAAATTCTCGTGTCACAGTTTTCGTTCCCTTACTCCTCCGAAATGGGTTGACCGATTCTCCTGAAATTTTCTGAGCATATTAAGTAGGTCTGAGAATCGGCCAACATCTATTTGTAAAATTATGTTACATGACCAATTCAAATAACAAAAGCATGGTAAGGCTACTCAAGAAACAAAGCGTACAAATCCCTAAAAGGCCGGCAACGCACTCACGAGCTCCCAGCCACATGAGTGTCTATGGGTGGCGACTTCACCTTTATGGTGGGCCTCCTTCTCGTTTGCCTCCTCTTTGTTAAAAAAAACTGTCCAATGGGAATGGGAGCTATATCTCACTCTTGGGTCACTAGCATAGCATATATGAATAGCTATAGCCTATAGGTCAAGTTGTTGCTTTGATGGTTGGCTTTTCAAGTGTAAAGAAATTGTGTGTTTCCGTAGCTAAACAAAATATGTAGGAATATCTCTGAAAACAGTAAGATTTATCTTGCTCGTTTTAAACTAATAGACACATTAGTGTGATACGTATTAAAAATGTATGATTATATTAAACAGACTAAATCAAATTTATTAGATGTCATGTTGAATTCATTTAAATGAGACATGGAAAAAAAAACGTTCAATGTTGCTTTTGTACGCTCAAATCATGTGAATACGGACATAAAGGGGAAAAAAGGGAAATTCGAATATTCTATCGGATTACAGCGGGGTTTGATTAATGCGTAGCTCTACACGTTGGATTTTACGAGCTCAAATGGGAATGGGCTAACACAGGAGATCCGGAAACCGCTAGTTTACTTTACACGCAAGAGAACCGGAAATAATATTTTTAAACAAAGAACGTGCTGTTCGGTTTTTCCAGTTCGCGAATACAAGTGTTTTAGTCGGTATTTAATAGTAATAAGTGTAGAACCGGAGGTGAATGAGACGTGGTTGAAAATGTTATGATGTAAAGTCTGGCCTGTGTAATAATGTTTGTTTAATGTTAAGTATCGTGGAATGTTTATCAAATATTAAATATTTGATTACAGCACAAAATATATTCAAACATAAGCTTTTAAAAGCATAAATTTTAAGGTCAAAATTCGAAATGCTGCAACACATTTTGCATTTTAGTAGCCATTAGTTGAAAATTAGGTGAATTTTCGTAACATTTGTGTTCGCATAAAATATTCAGCAAATTTCAAACGGTATGTTCCAATGGTTCATTATACATTCAGGCTTACGTTAAATTTGTTTCGAGGACAAACGAGATAGATTATACGTATCTTGGCTCCTAACCGCCGAACTCTCGCGCTATCAATAAAGCTTTTGGGCTAGAGTAATAGAGTTCCTCGCAAAACACTCTATCTTTAGGATTACTAGCTGACAATGAATCGGGTCGTGTAAGATTCGGATTTCGATCTTTAGTGTAATTTGCTTATGGTAATCCTACGAATGATTAGTTAAGCTTTACAAAATTAAGCTTACAGTTTTAAGACATGGCTTAAGGCATGATAATCTAATAGGTTTGTCTGTTGTCCAATATTAGTCCAAGATATATTTGTGAGGCTAGAGTTTGTCGATAAATGCGAAAATAATATTTTGCCAGTACACCCATGTAGGTACCTAAGCTAGGCAAACAAACAAACAAAAACAAACAAACAGAGGCGTATTGCTGAAATACTTAAAGCATATGTCAGCATAATATACATGTCAAAGGTCTAAATTTATGTAGTTTCAATTAAATAACTTTCGCTTGTAACTTGAAGGGGGTATTACTAAAGTTACAGTATACAGATAATATTGCAGTTATCATATAACAAGAGATTAAGTCAGCCAGTATATTTAAAACCGCGAGCAAAATACATCCACGCCGAGCTTAAGTTCAAATAACGTTGGTGATGTAACTCTATTGAGCTAGACGTTATTAAGCATTCTTTGAAGTAAAGCTATGAAGGTATTTTATCAAGAGTTTTTTTCATTGTTAGATGGCATTATCGTTTCTCATAGCTCAGACTAAGCTTTCATTATGTATAGATATATTATAAAAGTAATTGTATTCCACTATGACGTTATCTTTTACCACGTTACTGTTATAGTGACGATTGGCATTATATTGACATCTTAGACAATCATTTAAATATGACTAGATGTTCATAAAATTTAATTACTATTTTTAGTGTTTTTTTAAAGGGCTCAAGCAAATGGCTAGCTAAAACAACAAAATATATATATTAAAAAGAGATTTACATAGTTTATTATCAAACGATGTTTCAAACCCTAAAAGAGAACACGCATAGGCAAGACCATGGTAAGAAAATCCCATTGATTGAATACACAAAAAAAAACTTCTACAAAAAGCATACTGAAAATAAAGTAATTCTTAAAGCATGTCTGTCGAGTTTATGAAAGATGGTGGTAATTTAAAATTCAATATTTGAACCTCGACGTAATTACAACAAACAATACTAAACCAGGACCGGTAAAACAATAGATGAAAACAAACAAATGGAAGCTCAGAACTCTTGAATAAAATTACTTGGGTGTATAAAGTTGTATAGTTTCCCGACTTAGAAGTTGGCCGAATGCGATTTATTGTGAAGGCGTCTGAGACCACGGTAAACACATTTGGCCTTCCGTTTGGCAAGGCGTGATAAACTTTGTTGACAATGACTGATGCAGCGACATGACGGCAAATGTACAATCTCACTTCGACTTCAACGCAATTTTGTCTTACACAATATTCTTCGTACTATTGTGCGAACTTTAATAATGTTTCATGTCATATTTTCTATTTCAAACTTCTTACATCTTTGTAAAACTACCATGTTAGGTACTTCAATAAATTAAATTTTTTTTGTTAAATTGGTGATTATACATTTTTATAGCTATATGGTATATTACGATCAAAAAGTATAGAATTGTAATGTTTCATAAAATGTATAATTATTTTAAGTACAGCTTTTTATTATGAGCAGTAAAGTGCTAGAAAATACAATAAATGATACATGAACTTAATACATATAACTTTAAATCATAATGATCACTTGCCTGTCCAAACGTGATGTTTACATACCTGTAACAAAACAATATTAATTATATGTGCCTTGAAAAAATTGTATTACAATATTTTCCTATTTCTATAACGTCTTCAGTTGGGTGACCATATATATTATGTTTTAAATATATCATACACAGGCTGTGAAGTGCGGTTTCACTTATTTCATGCAATATTAAATTACACAATTACTAATATACAAGATGTTAAGAAAACTTTTTTTCATACAATAAACAAAGATTACATTATTACTGCGTCACTCCTATTTTCATTTCCGTTTGTGTACCGAACATCCTGTTTATATATAATATACATTAAATATATTTTATATTCACTACAATGTAAATAATAATCCATTGAAGGGGAACAAATTTAAACATACAATTGGCTGGAGTAAAGACAGGAAAGCTGTAGATCGGCATTCGGAGGTTTTATAATTGTTCAGTCGGGTTTAAATTATGTATGCGACGGCTGTTGTTGACCGATGTCACTTCAAGATTATATAATATAGAAGTCTGATCTCTTATATCCCTCAACAATAGTACAATATTCAAAAGTTAAAAGACAAATAAGTGTAACTGCACTCTTCAGTGCGTTTTCGTCTTTCTCTGCCAAATTGTGTTTACGCTATGTTGAAAAGAGTCAAATAGACAATAAGAAATTCAGTTTTAGAGAATAAACGTTTATATATCAAATTAATATTTTTAATCTTAATTTGTATAGCATATGTACCTATGCAGGTTGCAGAAGCTAAAACCAAGAGCAGACCTGGTATTGATAGCTAGTTTATAAAAGACCACACAGCGGCTTAGATTTTCCAGCGACGATGTTCATGTAAAAACAATATGCAGATGTAAGCAATTTCATTTGAGGCTTTAGCCTGTCTGGTACAGGTGAGTCTAGGGTATTTAAAAGGTTCAGCCGGCTTTGTAAACAATATAAAAAGCTATTTTTAATTGAGAGTTAAATGAAAAGCTTTTTCGATTTTGTTTCGTCTGTCAGTTTGATTATTCATGATTTTCGATAATGCTCAGATTTCCTTGTGTATTTGAACTTCAAATGATAAACCTATATACAAGTCCTTTTATATAGTACATGAGTATGATATCATATAAAAACAAATACACTGACGTGAAAAGTACACGTTATCTACTTGGGTATATACATATATACCTAAGCACTATATACGTCTAGATATATATACTTAACCGAAGCACATATAAAATATATTGCGCTAGTAGGTCGCAATTTGTCACAATAACTCGAAGATGCAGCGGTGATGCAGGGACGCGTAAACTATCTTGGCACATCGCCTCAGCCATGCTGCCTTCTATTAAGTGCCAACAACTGCAATAGCCTTCGTTATAGCAGTTTATACTGGATTTTATGATCTTTAGAAAATACGAGCTGACTTTATGATCCTAAAATTTTTCGTTAAATTATATTCTGCATATAAATTTGAGAATGTTTTCTCTACGTTATACTCAAGGAAGATGATGGTTTTGTTTCATCTACGGTTCAGCATCTCGGGTAATTTGACAATATTTTATTTTATTTTATTATATCTGTTCCCAAACATCTTATGTGCTAAATATATTTAAAACAATACACTTATGAGATAATAAAACTAGGTTTACGACAATTAAATGTGAACTTGAGACATTATACAATAACAAAATAAAATATACATAATAATACGAACAAGATACGACATACATGTGGCCACTACCAGGACTCAAAGGTTTGTTTTTTTAAGGTGTTTAAAATGCCTCTACGAAAGGTATGTAGAGAGTCGGCAAAAACATCAACCGACTCGTCCACATTCACTATACTATTATAATATACATACATACACTTAAAAATCTAAAAAGAGACAAAAAATACATGAAAACAAATACGGAAACAGTTGTCCAAACAAAACAATTCAAAACTTTAATAAAAGTAAACTAAGACATGTCAGTTAATCAGATCATTGACTATTTAAAAACTGGTAGTTCATCAAAATAACCGCATGTCCTGATATAAATCATTTATAAGCATTGCTGGAAAGGACATATTTTCATACGTAAACCTCGAATTTAATTCTGTTTGCACTGCAGATACAAAAATAATACCGCTAAGCAATACAAAATATAAACAAAAGAACGGCCATTTATGAAAAAGGCAAAAAAGCATCAGCTAAAAATGTAAAGGTAAACAGAGTTCGCAATAAAACGTATGCGCGTTTAAACAATAACTGGTAGCAAACAGAACAAGCCGAGATCGAATAGAACAATAGTATACCATGTTTGCAGGGAGTGAATTAATACCAATGTCAGTTTCAGTGAGTTTTTTGAGCGTAAATTGCATTCATCTCCTCTATAATCTGTGGATGTGTAGTCTAGAAAATATACTGATTCGAGTAATGAGCTTGGCTTTAAATTCTTAGAACTGCTGTAAAGCTTGTGGATGTTCGAATTAGTTTGCACAACATTATCATAGTCCATAGCCGTCCAAATTATATTTTATTAAGAAATATAGCAATTTTAAATAAGCTTCTTTAGGGCTTTAACATCACTGGCTTAATATGCCTATGTGCTTTTGGTAATAGGGTACACAATAATATATAAAATTTAGTAATGTATATACATGTACACACAATACTTGTTTATTTTTGTTACAAAATATTTTATTTCATGTGTATTTAATGGCTAAAAGAAATATTATATACATATAAATATATATAAAGATAACCAGGCTTATTTATCGCAAAATTGCGACAATCGCTTATCAATATTAGTATCTAAGTTAATTATTATTAATAACAAATAATAATAATAACGTGTTCTTACAAATTTTCTTTTCTTTTCTATTACTTTTGCAACTCTACTTCTGCTGCTACTTATCACAGGTTGCTGGAAGAATTTTTACAGCAGTATGTAAGAAAGAAAACCATTTTATTAAGACGGCCCTTACAAAAATTAATAAATATACAATGTTGTCTTTGTTGTCATATTAACATCATGTTGTTTGAATAAAACCGACAAACAGTTAAGCGTCGAACGAACTAAAATTGCAAAGTTAGAAATCACTCCCAGCACTAACCAATCATTTGCATCCGTTTCATTAAAAACGGGCTTTCGCTTTGCTATATCGGCTATTCTCGAATCGGAATGACACATGTCAGAGCCATTTATCAGCCGTATACCGTTTCGATCGATATCTGATTTAAACCAAAATTTTGCCTTGATTTTACTATTGCTTCACGCGAGTAGATCTAACACTCGATACTTATGTAAAGTACATTTTAATTTATAAATAAAACCATATTGTTGAACCAACATTAGTACAAATATTTATTTATTTACGACTTCGATTCGCTAATATTCGTCCTATCTATCATTCTAGTGCAGAGTTAAGACAACGATTGATTGATTAGGGTGGTCATACGCGGTCTTTGTAATTCTTATGTAAAGGTTTAGGTAATTGTTAATAAGAGATTTTTGTTTCTAAACTGAATATATTATATATTAAATAAAAAAATATGATTACGATTAAATTATTTTATATATACATTACATTAAATGAAGCCTGAATATGTTACGTCGAGATATGAATCAAAACCACGCAAATTCATTTCGTTCTGAAAATCAACATAAATTGTTTAGGGTCCGCTCCCGCCCTCGAATTCTTTAATAAGTTAATTCTTTAGGGTATATTTAAGCCCCAGGCACAACTATTCACATTTAATCTTAATACATCATACAAATAAGTGTGTTCTATTATTAAACTGGGGCTGTTGCAACGCCAAGGTTTTTTATTACGCAGTATTGGACATTATAAAATAAAAAAGTGCTTATATTAGATATGAGAATACTTTTCTTATGCACTCCGGGATCAAATATTTGCACCGTTGCATTTATGCTTTGCAAATTTGTTATATAAATAATGCAGTATATACGCAAAACAAGAACTGCTCCATTCGTTACAATTTCCCGTACAAGTCGTACACAAACTACGTTTCCGTAAACAGCAATTTTGCCCGTTAATTTGCAGTGTGCATTAGGAACGTTATCTGCCGGGTGTCCGGGTTGTCCCGGGACCTCGCAGCCGTCTCCGGGACAAACAAACTGAGACATAAATCAACGTCAGCATACCACTTTATCTCGCCTTCGAGCTTTGCCTCCGGACGCGGGAGAGATCCTTTAATGTGTTTGTTCTGTGTTGGAAAACTTTTGATAACTGGACTATCAGGCCACAGTTGGACAATTTTTGCGATAAAAATGAAAGGACTATTCGCATCACGTCAGAGATAATGAGTTGGTTCGGTCTTGACAGTTTTGTGAAACTTCATTTTATATGGCCCTTGTCTTTCAGATAATTTTGAATAATTCATTATTATAATATACGTTGACCAGATTTCACTAAAACTTATATCAGACATGTGCCCTGATTGGTTAACAAAATACGTTACGTAGAATAAAATGGACCCATAAATATGCTTTATGATTGTTATACATATATATACATAAAGAAAATAACGCCAAAAATATAGACACATTCACAAAATTCTAGGCAAAGACAATTCACAGATAACAGAAAGGTTAAAGCTACAATAAACTTCAAAAAAAAACTGTGATAAAAAAACACTTATTCCATATTTAAAAATTAACCAATAGCTTATTAGTAGAGCGTTCGCCAAATTAACAATAGTCATTAAATTGTATCGAACATTTAAAAGGCTTTCATTGTATTTAAACAGTCGCATTATTGTGTAACGTATTGTTATGGATAAAATGCATACAATATTAAAAAAACGTGTATGTCAAATATTTACAAGCTAAATGATTGCCGTGTTGCAAGCGGTCGGCAATTTGTTGTTGACAATAATTACATTGACGACACGTCGACTCGAGCACGAAATTGTTAGCAAACTTTTTCGAAAAGTTTACAAATTATTGATAAATCGCTAGTTACATGTTTCGGAAATTTATCATTTTAAATATTGTGTTTATTTTTCTTTGTATAATTCATTTTTGTGTATTTTTTTAAGATTAATAAGAGCGTGTTCTCCAAAAAACAAGTATATTGTTACTTAAATGGAGGCACTATCCTGATATTAATTTAACCTAAAATCAGAAAAAGAAAATAAAATAATAAATAAATTTTCTTTTTCTGATTGTAGGTTAAATTAATATTACTTATTAGTCACTAGACTAGATTGTAATTTACATGGTGTAGTAATAGGGTGCACCATCTTAATAATAAAAAAAAAATCCTGATATTGTAAAAACGAACTAAAAAGCAATTTTTTTTTCTATTTCAAACATTGTTTGATAGCTTATAAGCGTATTTTTAAGGATATATAAAATAGAACAGAAAACTAAAGCACTTCGTTTACTTGGAACTAAGCGGAAGCACTACACATTACATTATTTACCAAATGCCACCGTCAGTGCCTGCTAAGGGCTGTAATATTTTTAAAAATTGTTAAATATAGCTAAGTTTAGTTTTTAAAGTCGAAAGTTTACGTTTAATTGTCGTATTAGTTTAGTTGTCCGCGCGACAGTTTGGCCTATTGTAGTTAATAAGCCTATTATGATATATTTATTATATTAAATTAGCTATTTCGACCTTTAAGTAAGTCGATATTCCACGAATTTCCTGAAAAGGTCATGCACACACGTATGTCACGTCACGCAATACCAAAATATCTAATATGTTATTAAATAACAACAACAGAATATCAATAATCAATATAATATAAACCACGACCGGAAACACTTTATATGTCATCAATATTGTTGTAAAAAGAAGTATGTTCAATTATAAGTAACGTTTACTACTATTACAGTGTATTTGTTTATAACATTATATAAAATTCTCGTGTCACAGTTTTCGTTCCCCTACTCCTCCGAAACGGGTTGACCGATTCTCCTGAAATTTTCTGAGCATCTTGAGTAGGTGTGAGAATCGGCGAACATCTATTTTTAGAGACATTTTTCTATTTTTTTGGCAAAACGACGTTTGTCGGGATCAGCTAGTAACATTATAGAAAACCGTTACAAATAGTTAATTCGAAGTGATCCCCATTGGCTTCAAAACAATCCATTAAACGTTGAGCTTTTAATTGCACGGACTCTTTCTATGGGCAAATTCTTCACCGTTATATGTATCCTAAGCCAGGAGCAAGCCTAACTCTCAAAAACTTGTTATAAATCATAATCCAGTGGATTAAGTTTGATAGTGGCATCATATACTATATTTAGGTTTGCCGTCAACTAGAGCGAACAGATTTCATAAAACACTAACAACTTAAACTAAAATATTACGTTTATTTTGAATTCTAACAGTATTTATAGCAAGCAGAACTGTTTTAAATATCAGTACACACCTCACTCACGGTTGGCCAATACATATAATTCAAATAAACACACAGACCACAGCCAATAAATATGGTCATCACTTTATTAATGAGCGTACAGGGGATCAGGGACCCGGCATGGCATAGGATGAGGTAAAACGACACGTATTTTTTTAATATAAGTATATTAACACTGTAAAAAGGTTCGCTTTGATGTACTTGTTCAACAATAATGTGTGTGTAAATGCTTTGAATCTTTATAAGATATCTGTGATTGAAGAAAGGGAAACGCGAGGGTAGCACCCTAGGCAAATGGAGATGTCAGTCAAGGGCGTAATCAATACTTCAACGAAGCTTTGCACTTACGCGAGGGTATTCTATAATTTCTCCACATTTTTATATATGTTGGGGGATTATTGTTTTCTCTCAGTTGGGAGCTGAGCATAAAAGGATTTGTGGAATAGGGTTTTGGTGAATAGTGAGAAGTGCACTATGTCTGAGTACATTGTTATGAGTCAGAAGTGGTAGTTCTATCACGGTTCAATTTAAAAAGTATGATATCATTTCTGTATAGGTTAAGTATATATCAACTCAACTTTAATATTTAAATACTCTTGGACAGGTAAATACCGAATTCTCAATTTAAATTTTATATGTAACGTGTGACCAGTGGTAACACGCACCGCATATTGGGAATTTGAGTGGATGTAATTGTCTACCGAAATGTTCATTTCGATCTGATATTTCATGCACTGGCTTATATTTCATGCGAGTGTTCTTGAGAATATTTATTGTTTGTTTGTCATGATTATAAATTATACGACTTTTTTGTGAACACTAAAATAAAACAGTCATACAGGTAAGGAATACTGAGTGAGTATATAAAAGATATTCTGTAGGGCAAATATTAATAACATTTAATACCGAATCGAAATACTGTTAGTAAATTTCACTAGTCTAAGTTTACAGTAGTGGGTTTTATAACATGGTGGTGCGCGGTAAAAAGTTTCTTACCCCACCTTTGGCTCAGTGGAAGAACTTTTTACTACTTTTTACATACTGAAACTATATACACATACTTAAAGCAAAATGTATGCAATCCCTCAAAACTCGTATAACCCCCTTTAACATTCAAAATAAACGATGTATGAACTAAATGCAGCAACGTGGAAAGCTTAAACAAAAATGCTAAACTGACGCCTAAACAAGAATGCAACGAAAAACAGTTGACAGTGATGGATGCCGTTTGCAAACTTGCAAACACTAACTGGATTTTTGAGCAGAGGGAAAATTGGATAACGTGCGTTGTTGGTCTAAAAGTTACTTGTAATGAAACAGTGGATTCACGTAGCTAAGCAACGGAATTGTCAATTGTCAAATTTTGATTAAGAACTCGCGCGCTTTTACAGCAAATTTCAAATATAGAATATCGTGATCGTTAAATCTACGCTATGCTGTTAACATCATTCGTCACTACAAAATTCAAACCTCTACATGAATATAGAGTATATTAGAGAGATTACTAACCTAACTACTTATATCGCATAGTGGTGTTGAGATTTAGAGTTAAGACGTAAGTATATGTTAGGTAACTACCGTATGTTAAATCCCCTCCTTTTTGACATATGGAAATACTTAGCATTAAGCCTGACTTTAAATCTTTGCCTTAAGGTTTAGACCGCATTTACGACGGGAAGCTCAGTCGGCTGGTCCCTTCCCGACGCATTAATCACATCACTAACATATTCAGCATAAGTGCAATTTTTCAAGGGATAAATAAATCTGGGTTTGGTGTGTTTTAACACGTAAGTCTAAGTTTGAAACCCTCGTAGCCGATAGGTAAAGGATAAACCTGGAGGTCTATATGGTGCTCATCTGATATATCTTATATCGAATTAGGCTCTTCAGGCACACCATGTACGCAGGAGATATAAACAAAGATATTTTATACCTAGGAAATTTTCAAAGGAGTGTTTGTTTTATTTGAACATGTCCTGAAGTAAATTTGATAAATAAAATCTCGTGTCATTTATGAATAATTATATCCTTGTCAAAGAAAAAAACTTCGTACAACTCCGTAACAGCAAACATTCTCGAACACTTCAGTGTAAAAATTCTTGGAGCGGTTAAATTCGTCTTGTTTTTGGGATCATTATTTTTTGCTATTACAAAAACCACATCAAACAAGAGACGGCAAAGTAATTTGTGAACTCCACCCTCGCTCGCTTCAGGCAAAACACATTTAAATGAAAGAAGGAACGATTATTTTCGTTACAATACATAAATTATTCATTATCAAAGTTCATAAGATAATTGTATTAATTATACATTTAATATTGTCTTAGATTTATTTGTAAAATGTTTAATGTAATTACTAGGGTTCAAATGATAATATATAATACTTAGTCATGGTATTATAGCACACAAAACGCGCCGGATTACCTCGTTCTACAATTTACAATTCATAATACCTACCATCGGGTTTAATACTATATTTGTTTTCTGTGACGTATGACGTAATACAATATAAAATTGTGCATGCACAGTTCTAATAATATATGTCATTAATCTATTATTGAAAACACACAATCGTTTTGGGTTCTATTAGAAAAATGCATTTTTTCGTATGCTTTAAATTAAATCGAACGGGTTTACTCTGGATAGATTAACTATACCATAGGAGTACCGTTTTAATAAGAAAAAATAAAAGAAAAAACCGAGCATTTTTTCACTAGCTCAAATTAACTAATGTGAATGATTTAGTTAGAAATTAAATCTTGAGAGTTTGAATGAATTATGGTACATCACAAATTGCTGTGAACTGTTCGGGAATATATAATTCGTAAAGGTTTCTGAGAACTAACTTAGTATGGAATTTGAGAGATTTCACAGTCCACAAATTCAAAGATCTTATATGTGTATGCTTTTTAGCTTTATTCATGTGGCTCCAGGTATAATAAGGTGAAATATCAAATGTCAGCGCTAATTATTCACCACTAGCATCTATGTCCGATAGAATAAATAAAAAAAATGTCAAAACATAAGTAACCTTTCTAGCTATACAAGCGAACTTAGCGACATCTCAAAAACTTTCCGCAACAACCAATAATAATATGTATTAATAATTGAATGTTCTTATGATTTCACCCGAACCATAAAAAAAACACGTTTTTATTACTTATATGAATATTTTTAAAAAAATCATAAATGTCAATAAATTGTAATTTAGAACACAAAGCTTTATTATACTTAAGATGAAGTAAGAAACAAAAAAATTCAAAAACGCTTAACGGGTTTTGACAAAACTAATTAGTGCAGCGTATCAGCGCTGGATTCCAATAAGCCTGGTTAATGCAGAATAATGTATCAGATTAACATTTACTGTGTGTTATTAGTGAGTTAATTTAATTTATTCGTACCAATGGACTGTTTCACAATGGCTTTCAGACCTAGATTCCGATAATTAATCATGATTTCGCTGTCGTCGCGTTTTTGTTCCACTTTGGAAATTTTTAGCGGAGTTGAATTTTTAAATCCTACAGATCTGCAGATATTTTAAAACCAAATCAGTGTTCTTACAAAAATATCAATTCTATCGACATTTTGATACTTATATCTCTATTATAATCAATATTGTTACTTATGTTAATTTACATAATTTATGGTACACAAAAACGAAATAAATATTTTAATGAGTATTAATGAATAACGTTATTGATTCGTATTATGTAAATTTGCATTAATAAAATCTTTCTAAATTCAGTTAATAACAATATCTTCAGCACCGTGGCATATTATTTCAAATTAAAAATGAGTTGGCTCAGCTTTAAGATTTTCTGTCCGTTCTAAAGGATTTAGGTCACAAGTCACGGGTGTACTATGGTGATGTACGTGTGATCTTAGCATTATCTAAAAAGTATTTTGTGTTAATTGAAATACATACCTTATGAATTGGAGTTCCCCAGAAATCGTTCAGGAATATATTTGAGATCGGCGTCTGAGGTTTCAAGTCTCTGTTCTCTTTAATGGCACTTATATCATCAAATACAAAACCACAGTACAATGAATTGTGGTAGACTAATATGCAAGCTAATACAAGAATAGCTCCCAGACCACGTCTTGGAGGTTCTGGTACATCTTCTACAATTGGTGGAGAAACAGTCGATCTTCGCTTAGTTCGACCAGTTCTTGTTTTTACCGCCGAAACCACTCCACCAAATCGACATACGCCGCTAACGCGGTCCATTTTGACTCAAAATATCTAGTACATATTTTAATAACACATCACTATCCATATAATCTCAGCAAATCCCATTGACGCTAGGAGACTCTCATCATCTGGGATAACATTTTGTAAAACCACGTTCACGAACAAGAGACCTAACCGAGAATTTTGCCACACGATTTCGATTACAATGACCCTTTAAATACGATACCGCCACTAACGATTTATAAAACGTGATGCTATTATGTTTGTTGACAGCACAGCGGTTCACATGTCACTTTTTTTTATAACGGGATCGTTTAATTTGATATTTATGTTTTAGGTTTGACGCATGAAATGCGGACACACCCGCACGCGATGCGGATTCACCGAGGACTGCCGAAGAGAGCGCCGAGCGAATGCCGCGTTGAGTCACGTGACCAGTCATTTTACTGCGGGTCGTTTTAAGATCGCGCATGCGTCTATATTAATTGGCGGCAAAATAAATATTAAAAGCTTTACCAATATTATTTAGAAATTATTACTTTATAAGTAGCAGTGTTATTTTGTCAATCTCTAATTCGGTAAGAATTGTATAATAACTTTAAAAAAACGCCTTTTTATTATTATTTAAAACAAATTTTAATATATTTTTATTGTGTCCAAATTGTGAAAAGAAAGAGAGAGTTCATAAGATACTGTAAGTATCTATGAGATCCTTGACCTCTTCCCGGCGCATGCCTGCCTTGAATGAGTAGTGGGTTGTGGGGTGAATGTTGATGACGATAGTTTGGCTGCGTTTTGGGGTGAGAGTATAAAAAGATGTGCGTATAGGGAGTCGCATTGTTTCCTTAAACACTCACATTATTACATATAAAGTTACTTTGAAGATTTAGAGCTTAGATATGAGTTGTATCATTCACTTTATTCACATTAGATTCATTATTTATAAATACTTTTTTTACTCACTCAAAACTATACAATATAACATAACTTACATAACATTTTTGTTAAACATCTATTAGGTGTTATGCCTCCTAATATAAAATTGGAAAATCGACAGTTACCAATACTAAAGCTTTAATGTCTTGCTTCGCTATAGTATTTCGCTGGAGAGTTTTAGTTGCCTTCTGAATTAAAAAAAAATAATTCAAAAAGATTATACATATTACTATGGTAATCGTTTAAGAATATAAATTACACCGATTCAAACTAAGCATAGGCAGTCCAAGAGTTTTTAGGAAACGACCATCACATGCAGGATCCTCGGGGAACGATCCCTGAAAAACTGGGGACATTGTGATGAATGAGGCCGGCTTTAAGTATAAAAAACAGCGACCAAGTAAACAGCTGGTATTTTATATTTGATAAGTTAAATGCTTCGAAGAGATTTTTTATATACGTAAGTATTTGTTTAACTATAAGTTATATTTAAATCGTGATTATAAATCATTTCTGTGAAGTCGCCGCCCATAGACACTCATGTGGCTGGGAGCTCGTGAGTGTGTTGCCGGCCTTTTAGGGATTATGTATCATTTTTGTTGCGAGCAATATAAATGACAGTATACAGTGCTAATATATGCTAGTGCTAGTGCTAGTTCAGAACTGTGTAATCTATAGGAGGCCTATACAAAACCGTTCTCTAAGCTAAGTTCTTAAAATCTCACGTACGCAGGTATCATTACGATTCTCGGTTATTTCTCTGAACTCAGTGGGTCGATAAGGCACAATTCGGCCAGCTTACCAAGACCTCCCCCATTTCCCGGTTACCTTTTATTCGATGATAGCAGTGAAGATATCGCGTGAATAGGCAGGAGTCAACTTAAAGTGGGTCATAATAACTCAGAGCAATTTGCCTGTGGGATGGGGGTAGTCGGACAAATCTAGATATTTGAGAGTCATTCTATTTTATTGCCCCCGTCTAAGTGTTGTTGTTCCGAAAACTTTCAGTCGCAATGACATGTCTTTAATTTTACCGGTTATTTGGGGATTAAAGGAGACTATCGAAATCATTTGAGACCATTTTTTTAAATAGTTGAACATAGCAGGTCGCCATGTCTAGATTGGAAGGTTGTTTGGGTTGATATTTTTTACATAGGGGTAAACAGGTTGGCGGATAACTTAAAATATAACCCATGGATACCTGGAATGGTGAAGCTTTCGGGTGTGTTTTGGCACCTAGGGAATCCTGTTTAAGGTATGAAAAAGGCAGGAAGGTTAACAAATTAAGCAAAGGCTTGATTATGATGAATTGATGATATTTAATGTTGCTCTATTTACACACTTGCGTATAAACATCATACAGAAGACTAAGTTATTTTAAGTGCGCGAAATAAAATTCTCCTTTAAGTTTTATAGTAGTGAAAGAATTGCAACTATCTTGCAAACTTAGAGGTGGTAAATCAAAACTTTACCATTAAACCGTAAGACATTTCGGGATCAACTAACTCAAGTTCACTTCTTCACTCAACTTTATTGTCTTTGAAGTTTTATCACTCTAAGCCACACTTCTACGTGCACGTGACTTGTCCTAAGTTTTTACTAAGAGCAGAAAAGCTTTATATTAGTGTTTGGCAATCATTGAAAATATCGTCATGTCTAAAGTCACAAACTCACTATTGCGGTAAAGATATAATAATCTATCAGAGAGTTATACACTTAGTCCATTGAAATGTATAAAAAACACTTGGATGTATATAATGTATAGAAAAATGATTTACAAATTACACCAGAAAATACTTTGTTCTTTGTCTAATTAAGTTACATAAGATTAAATTAAAACTTAAATAAAATTGTTGAGCAATTAAACATTAATAATACAATAATAAATTAATTCCAATTTTTTAAATGAACAAAATGATACGCAAGTAACTTTAAATTAAAAAAAAATTGAAATAACAATAATATAATATTCTCGGTTTTAGTTTTTTTAATCATACAGCTGTCGGCTATTTAAATATATTTTTGAAATGAACGATCATTATGTAATTATAACTAATAACTGGGTCTCAGCCTGAAGGTATTACATATTATTACCGAGTACATACTTATCATGTCAGTCAATATTCGTGTACGTGTTTATTTAACTCCAGTTCACTTCCTTCCTTGATATACGACGTAGTAAATCTAATCAGCCATAAGCCTTATATTAATTTCATAAATGTATGAAATTCTTTTAATACAAAAGGATTTCCTTCATATACCATTCAAACAATAAGCAGTCTGTATGCGAACAGTAAATGTGGACGATCTTATCCCAACAATATAGGGTGTATTTTTAGAGTATTAGGTAGATAATTTCTTTTTTATTTCCCTTCACAAACCCTATTATAGTATAGACTGTCGTGTCATTTTGTTAGGGAAAAGAATATATTGCTTATCTGTGATATGGGCGGCTATGATGTCAAGTACAGGAATATGAAACCTGCACGCGTATTTGCAAGGGTTCCTAAAGAAATCTGATCGTCCACAATTAAGCGAAGATTAATTTCAATGACTTGTAAACCTTTCCGCGAAACAAGTGTTCGAAATTGCTTCAAGTTTGATGTATTTGCTCGCTCCTCTAGAGATAAATTTGTTCGAAAACTTGCTGAATGTGAAAAGTTTGAAGCGCACTTCAATCCATTACACGAGTGAAATATTTCTTTGTTTTCTGCCTGTATGGGAAGTCGCGACCTTACAAATCAAGTTTGTCATTAGCGTTTGACGTCTCAGGACTCAAGGGTAAACAGTTTATTGACGGTAGCATGTTTAAGACTTCTCTCTACTTGTATGCTGTGACACTCCTTTACTGCTTCGTTTAAGGCGGGGCTGGTTGAGGCAGCAGCCTTTGTCTTTACTAAGGATGGTTTTTAACTTCTTTTTATTTTGTTATTGTATTTTCTTTTTCTTCAGTCACGTCTGTATGTATTCTTATTTATCCAAACATTAAAAATTTATATTGTGATATATTTATCCTTCCCTTAATAAATAAACTGATTACAAAAGACCTAACCGAAGCAATAATCATTATTAGTTAAAAAAATATCTGAGTTGTAACAGTGCTCGTTGCGAGTTAAAACAACTATATTAAAAAAAAACAATACGCCTGTGAATTAATAAAACTTTCGATAAACAAAAAATCAACAATCATACATCAGGGGCATCTCATATATTCTGTGAATAAACAAATGTCATATACCTCTCAATATTTATCGTAATATAATTCAAGATTTATCTTTATTAAACAAATAAAATGTAATCGCTTCTGGGTATAGCGAATCAAAGCCATCCTATATGAATACGGTTCTATCAATCTTGGTTATTTAATAGAAAATGATATGTTTGAAACGTAATATTGCGGTTTATTAAGCCGTCCATCAATCACATTGGCGTAAGAAAGAGTATGTTAGTGACAGACTGAAAAAGCTGGTATACGTTTTTAATATAAAAATTCCTTACTAATGCTTTTGGTGAACAGACGGTAAACAGCTGTGTTTGATAAACCCAGCACTAATTTCTTAGTTATCTAATACTTTGATTTTGTTCCCATTGAGTAGATAATTTTTAGCCCTTATTCCATGGGAACAAAGCGACGCAATGGAGCTGGTGCTTTTCTCGCTCAACGATTAAGTATCATCATATACAGCGAGGAAATGCCGTTATAATGACCAAACTTTTTTAATTTACTTCAGTTTTAGTAGTTCAATTTGTTTATTTATTTTCTAAAAAAATAAATAATAAACGCTAAGAATGTTCTCATTCATATGAAATGTGTCATCGTTATGTCATTCGGAATATTCTTCACGGTCTATTAATTGGTGTAACGTTTGTATGTGACACATTGGAACAGAGGCCTGTCATCGGAAATACATATCATACAGTATATATGTAGATAAAACATATTAGAGATATGCATTTATTACACCAATTCATATACCAGTTTTTTCTACTTTTAGTTTAAATAAATACATATAATTAAGCCGATGGCTGGCCATATTTCTTACCAGGTGTCTATGGTGACTGGTCGGACTTGAATTTGTGTTGCAGTGCTGATCATCTTTTTTTAAATCCATCTCGGTTTGTGTGTCATCATACCCACCGATAACTAATGATGTGTATTGTTTTATATTTGCATGCTGTTATGTCGTGTTTCTTGTCATTTCTTCTCGTCCGCTCTACGTCCTTGATTTGGGAACTGGTTGGTGGATTCCTTACACTTAAGTGTAAGATATGTTTGATTGAATTGTTGATACGTGAGGTTTTTGTGTTTATTTTGTTTTTTTAAATATATATATATGATTGTTTGGTTGTCTTTTTTTTAAATTGTATACCTGTAATGCTGTGCATCCCTATAATTTATGCACATACATGCCTTGTGTGTTTTTTTTCGTAATTTTGTTCGGGTTATATTTGTATGTGTGTTGTTTGTGTGCCTTATTAAATAAATAAATAAATCTGTCCCCAAACATCTTATGTGGTAAATATATAAACAAACAATAAACTTACAAGACAATAAAACAAGGTACAAGAAACTATATGGAAACTTGAAACAAAACTTTGACTCGACTCTTAGTTGTGATATTCCTAAATTGATTTCTTGATGATTAAAATATTATATCTGGATAAATTTTAAAACACTATATGAATTTAAAAAAAAAATATTTCTTTTTAAGCTTAGACATGGAGCCTATTACTCAAAAAGACAAAAAGTGTACATTCATAATGTGTTATTTATACATCAAACAAAATCACCCACAAAATCACAATCCGCCCGGCTCACCCAATATATTCAGCCAAAATAGTTAAAGACTCCAGCGGCAAAGTTTTGATTTAGTGCTTATAGCTGTCCCGTTTGCGAACCCTCTTTAAAGTTTTAGTCCAGTAATAGAATAAAACTGTTCGAACAATGGTTTTGCTGGAGTATTCATATTCAGCATTATATAAATGTTTTAACATAGCTGGCAGTGTTGCCAACGTTCGACCTAATGTTATTCGTATGAATATTCTAAAGCAAATTGGACGCTGACCGTGCAAATTGCGTAGACCTACATTTTAGCAGCAGTTTTCCCCAGGTTGTTTATGTCTAGATTTATTGTTTTTGGACAAAAGGAGTTTAATCAACCATTGTGGTTTTGTAACTACGTTCCATCAGCGATTGTGGGCATTATGACTTTCTACAAATGTCCATGTCATGAATAAATACTTGATTATTAATAATGAAATGTTCGTTAAATAAATTATCCAAATACACTTGGCCACGTACTAGTGCAATTGAAGGGAAGCGAGCCAGAAAGATTTCTAGCGAGATAAGACTGCATATAGAAAGCGATGCCCCATCTAAGGATCATAAAATCAAGTTAATTGTCAGTTTACGTAATTAACAAAACATTATGATCTTTGCTTATGTAATATCTTGGACAACTGTTGGATATCTTTGACATGCATTTTTTTAATCTACAGGCAAAAGAATAAGTCGGTGGGTCACTTTGAGTGCGAAAAGCGCGCCACCTGCAACGCCGGGAGGATAACAACTGAGTTGCTCGCCTACTATTAATTATTTAAAAAAAAAGTTCTCTAGTGTTATTATATTTTATTAATCGGCATTAACACGTCACAGTTATACAAAGTATCTAGTTCTTTGCAAATTTCGAGTGGGTGTTAAAAATATTCTCAAAAAGTTCGTTACCTGCAAACAGATTACACAGGCCACGAACAAATGCGATTAGTTTGAAAAATGTATAGCAATAAGAAAATGGGGGAAGTTGAAAGTGACGTCGCACCATTAAACAAGTCTCCATTGCTCGCGCCATAGCCAATGAATCAAAACTTTTCAACAGAGAAAATGGAATTTCTTTACGGGCTACAAATAGTGCGGTATGTTTGCACCATTTCTCTTGAGTGTGTCGATATGTTATTTATTTCTTACGCATAAATCAAATGGACGTAACGGTAAAGTTGTATGCATCGATTCGATACTAGGCAAAGAGAAGCAACAATACAAGACGCAAAATGTTGAGTAAGTCCTATTAATGTATAGACAATTTAAACGATAAAAAGCTGGGTTGTTAACCACAAAATTCCATGTGAGAAATATGCAATGCTGTTCAGTTTTTCTTAATTATTTACAAAGGAAACCCCTATATATGTGTGTTGTAGCTTTATTCACTAATCCGTCAATAATCAAGTATTATTACGACACTACGAATAAAAAACTTTAAAATAGCTGTTTCATTTATAACTTCCATCTTAAACATCTTAATTAGAAGCTTGATATTGAAGATAAATAAACAAATATTTGTTGTTTCTTTTTCGTCTGAAAAGTTGAGACTTGCGAAGTGCAAGTTTTAACGAGGTAGTATTGACTTGACGCTTCACGCACACTCGTATAATATAATCCTTAGCTAGCTTTTATTTTCAATATTTATAATAAACCTAGTGTACCAGATATTGTGGCTTAAGGCCCCGCATAGGGCAGATGTGGCATTACAATCTGAAGCTTTTCGCCTAAGCTCACTCCAAGTCAGACCAATATTTTTAGTTTCCGTGATGATAGATCACCGCCAGGTCTGCTTGGTTCGGCGTTGTTCGCGCCGTCTCTGAGGAGTCTAAAGCTTACCTTGGAATGTGCGAAGCGACGCCAAATCTGCACACCAACAGGATCTAAGTGGCTTCCGTTCATGTTCAGTACTTATTAAAGTGTATTTAATAACTTCATCTATTTGTCTATTCGAATTTTAAACTAAGCGATTTTGAAGCTCTAGACTTTGAAAATTATCTACTAACTAGTTAGTTAACTTATATACGAGTTTCTAGAGTGGTAATGTCTAAGATCCTCGTATATAAGTTATATTAATGTGACTAGATTTAAAATTATCTGTGATACAGGTAAACTAAAGTACTCTTAAAGCTAATATCTAAAATTGTTTTAAATTATTAATCAGAGACAAACAGTCAACTGAAACAAGTTCTTAAATAAATTAATGAATCACACTATTAGAGATGAAATTAAAAAGCCACATAAAAGTTTGTTAGTATGTATGTATGCGTAAAACTTAAAGTGACGATTAGAACCTTAAGCGCAAATAAGTTTCTATTTGAAATTAAATATTAATAAAATTTGAATATAAAACAAAAAAAATGTCTAATAACTATTACCATATTCCTTATAACGAGGTTTGTAAACACTTGACAGCAGTAAACAATACGGACAAGTCGCGAAAAATACAAAATTCCAAGACAAGTCTTAAATCCTATCAAATATCAGACACGTAGGTAAGTAAAATTAATTTCGATATTAAATGCATTATAGCGTTAAAATTTACGGGACACATAGATTACATTCTTTCATAACCTTTTAGTTAGGGACGAGATATAATAATAAAACAATTCGGGCCGTACGTAAAGAGGGTTGAAAGGGCCGGTGGCTTAATTAAATACAACGCTCAACAATTTCATTCGCCATTTCAATGTTAATAAAATCGACGGCTAACATGCTATTTTATGATATACACTGTGATTTAACTTTGCGAGCACGTAATCAAACGTATTTCGGTATCGGCCACTCTTAATTTGTATGTATGTATAACGTTGTTAAATTTTCATAATTCGCTTTAAATTGAATTTCAAATTACAAATTACAGTTATATATTGTTTTTTTTTCTTGTTGCTGTTATCAAGTTACATCAAAAATATTGCATATATTGTTTTATTTATAATGGGATTTATTTGTGAAATAATAGTCATCTTAAAATACGTTTTTTTTTTATAGAAGAGGGGGCAAACGAGCAGCAGGCCCACCATATAGGTGAAGTCGCCGCCCATAGACACTCACGAAGCTCGTGAGTGCGTTGTCGGCCTTTATAGGAAAATTAGGAAATGGGGGGTAGGGGAAGAGGACGGGTTAGGGGAATGGATTGGCACCGGAAGATTTCACTCACCGAACGTAACGCGAGTACAAAATGAACAAAGTCCAATTGCATCACTTCACGCCGGTTTTCTGTGAGAGAGTGGTATTTCTCTGGCCGTTCCTGCCGTTCTGGCTGTTACTTAGCGTTTCAGCCGAATGCTGAAACGCTAAGTAACAGCATGGCACTCCCACTCAAAGGAAACGTACCAGGCGGTTTGGTTGGTTGAATGCCGGTATAATGTTTAACTTCTCCGTAAGATATATTGCACATTTTAAATACGCCTCTAAAAGTAATCATGTGACCGTCCATACTTTGATTGCATTTGTTATAATTTAGAGGTGAAACTCAGAGCGAAGCGATTCATTTACTCTTAAAATCGGATGTTAAGATTTATATATAACAAATATTTAAAAGTATTTTTGATACCTTAACACGCTTAGATTAGAAATAAAGTATATTTTGTTATAAACTATGTAATCTATGCGTCAATGTTCCTAAAGATAAACTTATGATTTCTAAGCAGTTTATTTTTTCATATTTACTTAGATTTAGACTAAAATAATACAAATTTAACTATTAGAGCACTAGAAACGTCAGAAACTAAATAATTCATTATCGGGTATTGTATAAGATACTATAAGTATATACGTATATAAACTTACTAGTAGATATTAATTCACTACAGATTATCCTCATAATATAATCAATAAACTCGCGTCGACAGTATTTCCACATAAACATACGAAAGCCTCCATTCAATATACGCAAACTTGACAAAAAGATAACACATAGATGAGTATTGGCAGTAAAATATGGTATTACGTTGGTAATATTTTGTTAAGCTCGGAAGTAGGCGGCTGTATAAACCTCTAAAGTCCCATTTATTATGCTTAACGTGTTAAGACAAACATACTGACGAATTGGTGCTTATTGTACGACGCTACTTACCATTTATAACGCCTATGGAGTCGACTTTTGACGTGTTACCTTACGCTACATGTTTGCTCATATTTGTTTTTAGGCGGATAAAATATGGGACATTTCACACGCGTTCGGTTAGCCCAAAGATAAGCGATTTATTAACTTATGGGGTGATAAATGAATATAATTTTTTTAAATATAGGAGTTCGAAAGCTCTTTTATTCAGTCATCCCATACAGCGTATACAATTACATACAAGTAAAAAATATAAGTCGCAAACCTTTGTTACAGCATATATATAAAATTTGTCAAAAGAAAAGGAAATAAAAATTTCAGCTTAAGTGAAGACCTTATGTGGTGGGGATATGACATAGGTTTCTGGATGTTTGGGATTTCCCTCGCGGGATATGCTAAATAGCACTGCCGGACAATTTTGTGTTGTAAGACCGCGCTGCCCGATTGAGTACCAAGTTCTGCACATAATTCCTATTTGACTTGGGTGAATGAAATAATGCATGACTACGTATGTTACGTAGTGCATCTTTTCTAATAAGCATTGTACAAAAATTAACTATGTATGTCATAACTTGACATGATATAATCATTAACATTTATATCAATCTATTTATATCGTGTATAATTCACGAGCCATTTATAAGTGTATTACTAGTATCAGTGGACTAGTATGAATTAATTTCAGCTGACTTCGTGTGTATGCTGTTCTAGAATAGGTTGGAAGGCGTTAATAAAAGTTTTTTAACCAACAATGTCTACCGGTCTTATTATTTACGAATAAAAGGTTATTCTAAATCTGAATATATGCCTTTGATATATATCTAACAAAACTGAATTGTCTTTTATAATAACGATTATATAAACATAGTGTTCGTTATACATACGAGCTTTTGTTTGAAAAACCTTCATTGTAGAATAACTTTAAAGCTAAGTCAAACATTTGGACTGTATTTATAATAGAGTTGCTTGACTTTATCGGTGAATAATTGTGTGTGTTTGGTTGAAAATTATTTGTCTTCGCCGAGTTCTAATGGAAATTTCTTTGTCGAGAATTCTCAGTTTTCAGTCAATTTTCATAAAACAAATGTTATTTTAAAGTTTACTGTGGCTTGATCTGGGTTGAATAAGGAAATACTAGACCCTTTCTTTGTGCGAACATTATGACAATCGGTTCAGTAATGCAAGCCATAAGTCAAAAGCCCAAGGTTAAATTGACAGTTATTTGAACCACGTGACATTTACTATATACGATATATTGTTTTACGTTTTTCCGTATCCTCATTTTCAAAGTTGGTTAAAAAGTGAATTTAAGTAGTAAATTTAATCAAAATACAAAAGTTATATTCTATGGCCACATGGTGCACCTTTTTTAATTGGATTGTCGTATCTGCATTTTCCGGAGCCGAACCAAAGTTTTTTTTGGTTATTTTAATTTCAAATACATGACAATGGTATTTAAGTAGAAAGTTGCTTCTATTGTGACTGGTACAATTCGTATATGTTTTTTTGAATTGATTTTATTCACAACAAGAGTAGAGTTGGGTGAAACTTCCTACTCTTGCTTCCTACATTATGCAATGAATTTCTATTTATATCTTATCGCCAACTGGCTCCCTCTTCCGCAAAACGTTGTCCAATAAAACTTTTTATTATATAGATGTAATTTCAATAGAAAAGCTGTCTTTAAGTATACTAAGAGGCCATTACGTTAATAAATAGAGTACCAAAAGGTTTTCTTTCAGCCATTAGTGGTACAGTGAACTTTTATTTATCGTTTACATTATGCCGTGAGTGCAATAAGACTTCATTAGTTTGAAAGGACGGTATAAATTTCAATTGACTCTTTCAATATACTTAGGATCGGATTCGTTTTGTTAGGTTTATGCGGGATTCGATTTACATTGATGGTCTTAATTCTATTGAAACTCAAAGATAATTGTAAAAATTAATAGCTTTACGTAGTTCATTGATTTTGCATTATATTGTTTTTTTTTTAATCATTTTACATTACTTTCACATAATTGGTTTCACAGTCTCAGTGTTTATACTGTGGTACTGATGTTTAAAAATCATAAACTATATAACGGTTGATGCGGCTCGAAGGACAAAAATGTAACGTTTGATACTTAAATCTCGAAGTTAAAATGTTTTATTCCTTGTTTATCGGACGTTAGGATGTATAAAATAGAGTTGGTAAACTTATTCACTAACATATAAAGAACTGAAGCTAAATATAGTTTTGTCAGTTATGATATATATGCTATCCCAAAAACTTTGTACCGTCAATTTGTATGTGAGTAAGATTTTCCAGACTACCCACTAAAGATAAAACATTTCGAGCATCAACAGTTGTTTGCATATTTTACAAAATAATTGTATTCCATTACACGCTTTTTGACTCGAGGCCCATGCAATTTATGTGTCTAAAAGATTCGTCCCGATTTTTCCGATAACGAAGCAAAAATTTAACTAGCGTGAAACTGTTCGCGCTACAGTTCTTTGATACTATTAACAATTTGCCTAACAAACATACTTTTTTATATACGATATTGTATAAAAAGTTTATACATAAGGGGATTATAAAGGCTAATTTTTCCGGCCCAGTAATTACTCAATTTGATTGTTGCGAGGTGTTTCAAACATCGAATGGCTTTGACGGTAAATTTACCTCGTATAGCAATTATGTGTAGCTCAGGAAATTAGGTAGCAGGCTGCAAGCAAGCATGTAGCTATAATGTTGGGAACCGCAAGTGATGGTAAATTTGCTTGATAGACGGCTGTATAATGAACCAACCAACCGAGCACTTTCTTGTATATCCCAGTTGTGAATGACCACTATATTATTTAATTATAATAAATAATTAGGCTGTCAATAATTATCCTGACGTATACATGTTACGTATACATATAACGGAAATACTCTGTCTTTTTTATACATATACGTTTATATACATATCGATACGAGTATATGTATATACATATATATAGTGTTGGGGCATACTACTTGTCTTGACAAAATTCAGCATACGAATAAATATAAAAGAAAATATCAATAGCAAGGAATAAAAATTATTACTTAATTATTACCTTATGAGACGTTATATACAAATTAAAAAAAAACTAAGATTCAACCTCTCACACTCACTCACACAGCAACACCATTGCACACAGTTAAACAAACACACACATAAACGTAATAATTCATATGTATATATTTTTTTATTATTGTGGTTTTTGATCTTAGATTTAATTTCTTGTTCTATGTTTTAGCCTTATTTTGGCTTTGTTTTTTATCTATTCTTTATTGTGTTAACTTTGTTAATATGTATATGATATGTATGTTTGTATGTATGCGTATTAAGAAATAAAATAAAATATATATTTATCAATGATGTCAAAATTGTGATATAAAACGAATAAACACATATATATCATAATTGTATGTTAGATTTTGGAATACAATTAACATAACATTAAATTAGAATCCATCGCTCGAAATTTAACCCTTTAATTACAACGCCCCGTATAAAATTACGTGTCTAGAACGTGAATAATGTGCATTTAGTTTAGAATGAGTAAATTTAAGCACGATCTAAGACGCTGTAAGACAGTGCAACAGTGACGTTCTCAGTAATTACAAGTTGAAGCGGCGCTGAGCCGTGTACTAAACTTATTACCTGTAATTGTTAGGAGAAAATGTCTTAATTAAGTTGAAGTACAGTCGACGCGAAAGTTCTTAAAAGCGAGATTTAGAGTTATAGAACATGGTAAGCGTTACGTGTTGTGTACATTCTAATACATGTGTATGAAGGGTTAGTTAACAATTACACTTAATTCCTCAAGTGTACGTGTTACCATGGTAACGGGTTGAAATATACACGTGGGCTTTAAAAATTATCCGTTTGGAATTGGCATTGTTTTTTTAATACTGTCTTTTTATGATTTAACACCTTAATTACTTGCTACACGATTTTGGAAATTATAAGAAAAACTATTAACTTGTCACACTGAGGTTTCTATTCCCGGTGATGTTACATGCGAACTGATATATTCACATTGTAACTTGATTTATAGAAATGTCGGTGTTATTATTAAATGTTCCTGCTAAAACATATTTCACAACGAATTTATTTGAATGAAATAGATATTACAAACGTATTTCGTTTCATATTAAATATGGAATAAGTTAATTACATAAGAAAAATTAATAACTCAAGCCTTGCTTAACAAGCTAGGACAACTCCCTGTGCGTAGAAAACTCGCCCAATAGAACCCTGCAAAGGAGTAAATTTTTTTTACCTACCTTCCATAATAAGAAAGTTGAAATCGATGCTAGCTTTTAAATATATATATCGACTTTCGTTTACGATAATTTTCATATAATGACACAATTATATATATATACTATATTTGTATTTTTAAATTATTACTTTCTTTGATTTGAATTTGTGTTGTTTAACTTATATTAGCGTATTTTGTATCAAGCTCATTTATTTTTGACTTATACTCTCCTATATGAGACATCATCACGGAGTTATATTTAATTTAAAAAGTGTTACGGATTTACGTAGAATCTTATTAATCCTCCCGAATGTTCCCAATAAATAGAGAGACCGCACACATCAAGATGTTACAAACCTCACCGCAGGCGACGATCACATCATGTGAATTTATCACTTCCTCTACATTGCACATAGTATAAACCAAATTACTGCTATGTTTGTGTAGTGTTACCACATAATTAAAATTTCTTACATATATAATAGGCTTTTTTCACCATTTCCCAATTGGATCATGGTGTTATGCTTGACACTTGACAAGTTTGTGATGCTTTCCTTCTCGTACGCTCTACGCACTTTGGGAAATCAAAATTAAATCAAAAATATCTTTTTTCATATGGGACTCTCATGAATCGTCGAAAATTATGTCCAATGATGAATGAATCGAATAAAAAAAGAGTTTCGACTAGTTTTTAGAAATTCACTGCCAGTTCCAAAACGATACATATACAAAAAAACACAAATTCAAACTATCTTTATTGAAGTAGTGGTTTATAAAGACACTTTTGAATCGTAAATTTTTTACACTACCAAGGAGAACCCGCATGAAACTCGATAGCTGCTCTTTTAAAATAAACAATTAATACAAAATTATGTTACTAGCAATTTAAATAACAAAGCATTGTAAGGCTACTCGAGAATTGAACTGTCCCGATGCTGAGCACAGCATTCAGGCACTAGAATCCCCTGTGCTGTGGGATCCTATCACCGTTACACGCAGAAAAATGTAGAAAACAGGCCATATTAATCTATACTAATAATAAGACAGTAAAAATCGAAAAACTGTACTTTAAATATTTTTCCAAAAAACTGAAAGGAGGCAATTAAAGAAGAGTCATAGAAACCAAAAAACCAATTTTTGGAATTCTTGTCTGTCTGTCTGTCTGTCTGTCTGTCTGTCTGTCTGTCTGTCTGTCTGGTACTTTATAACTTGAAAACTACTGAACGGATTTGAACGCGGTTTTCACAGTTGGATTATATATAATTAGGAGCGTTGTCAAAAGTTTATTTTGTCAAAATCGGTTAAGAGAAAAAGAAGTTATGGTCAATTGAAAATTTACTTCAACCACTGCTTCAAATTTTTTAAACACTTATATTGATTGATTAGTTATATATCTATACTAATAATAAGACAGTAAAAATCGAAAAACTGTACTTTAAATATTTTTCCAAAAAACTGAAAGGAGGCAATTAAAGAAGAGTCATAGAAACCAAAAAACCAATTTTTGGAATTCTTGTCTGTCTGTCTGTCTGTCTGTCTGTCTGTCTGTCTGTCTGTCTGTCTGTCTGTCTGTCTGTCTGGTACTTTATAACTTGAAAACTACTGAACGGATTTGAACGCGGTTTTCACAGTTGGATTATATATAATTAGGAGCGTTGTCAAAAGTTTATTTTGTCAAAATCGGTTAAGAGAAAAAGAAGTTATGGTCAATTGAAAATTTACTTCAACCACTGCTTCAAATTTTTTAAACACTTATATTGATTGATTAGTTATATATTGTTAAATATGTTCTAATATAAGTTAATCTTAATATTAAAACTTATGAGAGGTAACAAAAATAACAAATAACGCAGTGCGCGCGGGCGCGGTTGAAGTGTTGAACAATGTGCTCGATAGATGGCGTTGATAAAATTCGTAGATTTATTTTATTTTTTTATTTCTTAAACCTATACAGCTTATCAAAAACAGTTTACACAATAAAAATAGATTAAAAATAAAGCCAAAATGAGGTTAAAATATAGAATCGGAAATATAATCTAAGATCAGGAAAAAGAATAACAAAAAAAAACACGAACAGAAAAAAAAAATATATATATATACACATGAACAAGTGGAACTATGTGAAGTACGAGCATTTTAGTGTGTGCAATGGTGTTGCTGTGTGAGTGAGTGTGCGAGGGTGAGTCTTACTTTTTTTTTAAAGAACTTCTACTTAGGCCAAATATATCCATCGCGGTGTTAAGATGCTCCATTGTGTAATGACTACCATGCACTTCAAACTTTCATTAACGTTTTACCCTATGATTATTTTGAGTGAACACTACCTATACCAACAAGTAAAAGGTAACGAGTGAAGAGACGTTTATCGTTTGTCCGCATCCATTTTTCCACCTACATCCTTAACGTTAATGAGGTTTACCTTTTATTATTTGGCCAAGCTAATAAGTAATAACCTCACAAGTACGTATTTCGTACTCAAAACTTCCTAAGAATTTTCTTTCAACTCTTAACCGCTGAGGAGTTTTACCTTCCATCATCAGCTCATCCACATAAGAAGATGACTATCAGAATATAAAATTGTCAGAATAGTAATTGCCTGTACGTTAATTTGAAAGTTGCCCTCGATTTCCCTGAATCATCCGATCCTGTAAAGCTACATCATCCCTGAGTAACACAGGCTATATATAATTCTAATTGTAACAAGATTTTAGCCCGTGAAAGAAAGCCCTGTCGAGATCATTAAAAAACGCTATATACTTAACCAAATTACACGTGGGCGAAGCCGCGGGCGGAAAGCTAGTTAAGAATATATATCGTATACAGATAAAAAATCCGTTCGATAAAAATAACACCGATGAAGAGGCCGTTTTTTATGCCGTTAAAATTCACTTACACGTATACGTACGTAAAATAGAATAACTGGCGTGTTTTTTTACGTTTACCTCAGCGAGAAGAGTAACAAAGTTGGTGGGCAACAAACAATTAGAGGAAGTTAGGATCGGGGCTCAACGGATTTGTTTGTTCTGAGTCGTTGTTTGTTGTCTATAAACATTGCTCCACAGGATATTAGCCCTTGTCCGGAAGTGTGGACAGCATTTCGACATTTTCATGAACAATTGTAGCGTTTTGTATATATTTTTGTTGTGACCATCTAATTCATGTTTCTGAACGTTGGTCGAATGCATTTAATTAAAAAAAATATCGCGTATGAAACATTTGTCACATTTTATTTTATTCAAAATAAAGTTTTGACTTAAATGGCGAGGGAAATTTTAGTTCATGGCCCAAGTTTTGAGAAGACTTGTTATGTTACGTATCTATGAACAAGCCAGAACACGATGGAGTATTAAAGACAGACTAATATATCGTTAAACATCGTACACAAGTTTAGTCTACAATAAAAGATTAGCGAAAAGTGTAATAAGAAACAATATCAATAACAAACAATTCATATACATATCCTTTATTAATCCAGCTATGATTGAGTACTTATTAGAGAAGCAAATGAAGCGATAACATACTTCTCCTTTCACCGAACCGTCAAATTTATGAAGAGCTCTTTAAATGGGAAGATGTGTGGTATACCTTTTCATTTTATTTGTCATCTCAAACATCTAGGGATCAATTTATATCGGTCTTATGGTTGTGCGATCTGTGAGAGGTCTAGTTATATTGGTGCAGTGCATCTGTATAAAATCATACAAGCAACGGGCGCCTTCCGTCCCGACGCTGGTTGTTATGTCAAGGAAATGGACTGCTGTGTCGGGCGGAACCGTCAAAAGTGAAGAATCAGTGTTTTATGGTTAACAGTGTTTATCATTGATTCCACAAGCTACAGCTTGCATTGTACGGTTTTTTTTTGTTCGACGCGTGTGGATTCTATTTTTATATTGTATATGTATAAAGAACTGATATCAGCAAATTTGTTCGATATTTGTCTCACAATTTGTGTGAATGTTTATAATACAATTGGTATTGTTTGATTGTAAGTAATAAGCAATTCAATCGAATGAAGGCCAGTGTTTATAAGTTACTCCCGAGTGCTATCCAAGACTTAAATAGAATTTAATTTAATAGAACTTAAAATATACAAAATCCTTTGTTTCTAACCAGAAATTATTGTTACGAATAAAAGGCACGCTGGATCCAACACTAGGATATTTCCTGTGTTATGAGTCTCCTGTCTCTTCCATGGTGCATTATACGTACGTGTGTGTGCGTGCACGCTAGGATGAAAATTATTATAACACTGCTATTAGGAAATTAATTGTTTTGGTCCAGTGTTTTTTGACTAATGGCTGACTGACTGACTTAATGTAAATTAAAAAAAAAAAAAATTGAGTTCTCAGCTGAGGGCGCGCACTGAACCCATGCAAACTCAGTTTTGGTAACCTTCAGAAGTGGTTGTTCCTAAATGAATAAATAATTTACGTACGTAATTACACCTGAATCAAATTTGAACCAATTTTTCCCCATATTAAGCATATATTCTGTTTCAGAAGTAATAAAATAAAAAATAGCCCGATTAAATATTCTAAGTAAAACCCAGTACACTCCATGAATATTTGCACACACAAATAATACCCGGACTATCGTATACACACACGAGTTACAATCAAAACTCGTTTCCGATACTACCTTATTGATAACGTTAGTTTTAATTGTTCAATGAAATTTGATAACAGACATTCCGCTCATACTAAATGTGGCAAATGTTTCATACGCGATATTGGTGTAATATTTTACGTTACGATTCAATGCGATATAGTATAATGGGATGTTTAACTATTATTATTGATAAACATTTTACAATTGACTCGATATTAGCTCTATATATCCCATTCAAACTCAAATTCAAAATATCTTTATTCAAGTAGGTCTTTATAAAGACACTTTTGAATCGTCAATTTTTACACTACCACCGGTTCGGAAGGTAGTCATCTACCGAGAAGAACAGGCAAGAAATTCGATAGCTGCGCTTTTAAAATAAACAATTAATACAAAATTGTGCTACTGACAATTAAAATAACAAAGCATTGTAAGGCTACTCAAGAATTGAACTGTCCCGCGACATTAAATGCGAAACACTCGAAGTAATCTATAAGAGTTATAATAATATGTTATGGAAGCGTTAATATTCTACAACATTAACTTAATGACCATTGATGTATTTGGCAAGGATGCTACCAGAAAGAAATACATTCTAATATCCTACTAACAAAAAAATTACAGGCGTATGCCGTGCGGGACGGCTAAACTACGACATATAATTATAATAGCGTATAAATATTACACTTTATGTGTATACCAGTGATTATTACATCCATATGACGAAATGACTTGTGAAACTATATAACATTTATTGACGGATTGGCCGATGCACCAAAACGAATGATACGAAATAATCTAAAAATCAGATCGGAATAAAGCTAGAAAAAAAGACATAAGTAAAACATGATAAATTATTTAAAATTTAATCGATACACTTATTATAAAACGGTGGATAATTAAAATGCGATAAATTTCAACTCTAAATATAGAAATCTTAGCCTATTATATTTTCTTTTATATTAAATTAATTTTTATAAGATATCGCTTCATCTTCCTCCTTCTTCACAGCTTGAACGAGCACGAGGGACATAACGGCATTTATGATCTGAAATTTAAAAAAAAACACTTATTAAAACTAATCCTAATCCATTTAAAATAATTACAAATACACATTAAAACCGATGCAACTATATTTATTAAATCGGGTTAATAATACTTATATTTAATAAACAAGACATAATAAACATGTAGATATATATAATATGTAGATATATGTACAAGTCCGGCTGGGCTAGGAATTATTGATCCAATCAATCGAAATAAAGTATAAAATCTTATATTGCCGCGCGCAATTTATTAAGTAAGGGTTAAAAAGACTCACACAAATCATGCAAGAGGCAAGGACAATGCCAGCTAGCCATCCGGTCCTCCCTTCTAAATACCAAGTGAGCTCGTCAACGCATCCGTGAAAGTATGCATTTCCAGTCACCGAGTCACGGCACTCAGAAGGCAGTGGTTTGTTTAGGTTCAAATAGTCCATTGGACCGTCAGCACCACAGCAACCGATCTGAGAAAACACTTAGTTATAATTGATAATAATTATTTATTTATTTTACTATAATTAAAACGGCATATTAAAATAAATATAGATGCTGCATACATACATTTCTCTCACATAACTTCAAGCATACAGAAAATATAGTATTATTATTAATATAAATAAATCCCGAATGAGATGAGAATGGCACTACTTATAAACTTATTCGACAAAAGACAGTCGTTATTTAAATTTTCGAAGTCAGATTGCCAGTTGAAAATGACGTCCCCTAGGCCTCTTTCGAAGTCAACTATCCATTTAGCAAATATGCACTATCCTACTTGTCTTTTTGCCATCGGATTGGACTCTTCACCTGATAGATTCACTGATTGGACAAGTTCGGAGAATGAAAGCATTTGATTGCTTGCTTGCCAATCGGATGCATTGTTCTAACGGGATACTTTTTTTGTTTCACAATTGAATTCCAAACCAGCTATTCAACTTCTAGTATTTATAATAATAATTATTGTTGCATATAAAAGAAATCTTGTTTTATACAAGATTATTGTGTTAATAATTATGACTACATATGCCTTAACAATTATAATTATAATTCGAAATGAATTTCTAACGAAAATCGTACTTTTTAATGTTTTGTTGATGTATGTATCTGCAATATTTAGTACCTTGTTTGTTTACATATATTTTATTCTTGTATTGTTACTAACCCTATACTAATAAACTTTTATGAAGCCTTTGTTTCTGCATTATTATTGTGTTAATCTATATATTTGCCAAAATAATAAAAAAAAGAATTATCAACGGCAGTTTGTTACTTGCATAGTGCATTAATTCAAACAGTTATAAGTATGTTTACAACATATGTTACCATATAAGGCGTTCACTATTCTTTACCGTGATGTTTATTTATTGTATTGTTATGTACGATGCTGGCGCCAACGGATCTAGGTGGGCTGGCATCGCACTCACTGTGATTTTCCGATCCAGCATTTATATATGACTTTGAATATAATTTAAGAAAAGAGATGTAAAATTGATGAGTCCTTGTTTAGAAGACTATTTAAACGATAAAAAATCACAGGAATGCGTCGCTCTAACTGCTATGATATGGACATTTTTAAAACGTCACGTCATCAAAGTGATCACGGTTAAACTGATAGGTGAGATGAGTTTGTGCTGGGATCTATATAAGAAAATTATTGATGTGTGATGTGTAGAAAAAATATAAATAAAATAAGTTTAATTTATTTTATGCCATTCGCAACCAAAACTACGCTTAAATCTAATATTAAGAGAGAAGAAAACTCGTATGATTTGAAATATTCCTTTTGAATAATATGTTTATCGAGAAACTTTTATTATATAAGAAGAGCGTTATTGAAAAATATTGTACAAACTTCCTCCCAACAAACGCGACTGAAAACTTACCCCTTCCTGTACCATCCTCAAGATTTCTCGGCTTCCCTCATGCATAGGGTTATTGATGAGTCTAACAAGAACATCTTTGATAATTGGCTGGATACTTGAGTCATATGTCGAGAAGTCTAAAAGTACACAAGCTCCAACGAGACCGAACACAAACAGACCTATTTGTGTAGCTATATACTAGAAAACAAGAAAATATGTTACATAGTTGTTAGTTTCTAGTGAACCGTCGCCCATAAACGTCTGCAACGCCAGGAGGATTGCAAGTGAGTTGTTGGCCTTTGGGGGAGAAGTATACTCTTTTCTTGAAGGCCTTTGGAAGTGATTAATGTATATTATTATTATCCATACAACTATTCATCACATTTTTTTTTGTGTAACACTTATGATATCGGACGATGAGAAAAAAGAGACTGAATACGTCATTCTTGTTTTGAGACACTACTGCTTTGAAGTTAGTTGTTTTCGTGCATTTTATTTTGTCCAATCTTTTTGGACAAAAAAGTTAGAGCTTAAACTCAGACTCAGATCATACTTCTTATACTTCGTCTAATCATAATTTCTACACATGACATTTTTTCAGATATTTGTTATCTTTCATATGTGTCTATGTATTATAACTCCAATTAACAATTTTCGCATTACTCAATTAAATAAGAACTTACAATATATAGCAGCTGTATATTTTCCATTAAAGCAGAGCCGCACCCGAGGAATGCGACTACCATGATGCCCAACGTTCCTATCAGTATGATATATATGCCAATAAAGAACTTCTGCAACTCAAGAATCTTCATCCACTCATTGAAGCCAGGCTCTACGCATATCCATAAACATAGTGCGAATATTGATAGACCAAACAGCTGAAACAAATTTTCATATATTTTTTTTTTATTAGTTCTAAAACAGAATGTATGTTTAATACAACACAAAACAGTTACAGATTTTACATACATACAATTTAAGAGACAAAATGCAATGCAATAGAAACAAATTGAGAAGTAAGCTATATTAACCTCACCTAAACCTTCTTAATAGCATTATATACTGAAAGACAGAAACTATTTTATTTAAATATATAATAATTTTAATCTGTCTAACAAGAGGGGTGTAGATATACCTTGTATTTATTGATATGGATGGTTAAATGAAATGACGGTTCGCTTACAAAGAGAGAAAACATTCAAAGCATTTCACTGGCAAGCGAATAAAGAATTTGTGTCAGATTTAATAGATTAACTTAAGACTAATTTAAATGTTTATCGGAAAAAAGGGGTTTTATTTTGGTTTAGCTGTATTTTTATATAACAATATATATACGAAGTCGCTCGTCATTATTATTACATAGAAAATCATATGATTTGGTTGTTTTTATATTAATATATAAACACATTGTGTTAGTAATAAAAGTTACGTACATAGCTTTTAAATTGTTCAATTCTAATAACTTTCAGAAAATTTAAGTAAAACGCTCTATCTAAATATTTGGTTAAAGCGTTTTAGAAAAACGTTTAATTAAAAATAAATATTTGTAAGGGATACTTATGTAGGGGCTTATAAATAGTAGGCAAAACAAATAAACTCAAACTCAAAACATCTTTATTCAAGTAGGTCTTTATAAAGACTTTTGAATCGTCAATTTTTACACTACCACAAAGTTCACATTATGCAAACATATTGTAACATTCCTTAGTAAATCGAGGTGTAAGCAAGATATTTTATGGATAAACTTACTACTATTTGATAAATAGACTGTGTTGCAACTTCGCCAATTTTGCTGATCCACGTTTAAGATAAAACTACGAATGAGAAAAACAACCATAGATATGAGGGGATCTCAAAGTTTTATAATCTCATTAATGTTACGAGCAGTGTACAAACAGGTATGTGATTATAACTTTTAGAGAAAATAAACCCTAATTGCTTCACCCCAATTGCATACATTTAATGCGAATACAAAGCGGGTTTTATAACTTTTATAATTTTTTATTTATTTTTTTTCTGTTCGTATTTTTTTTTCTGATCATGGATTCTATTTTCGATTGTATGTTTTGACCTTGTTTTGGCTTTGTTTTTGATCTATTCTTGTTGTGTAAGCTTTTTGTGATAAGCTGTATAGGTTTAAGTAATAAAAATAAAATAACACATCGTTAGTTAAATTCTTTATATATCACGTGAAAAGATTCCTAGATCCAAAATAAATGTGGATTTCATATGATTTACACGTAAGAGCCCGAGCGAGTAATCACCGCGTCTTTGAGTAATCAAGCCAAATAGGAATTAGGTCGCAGCGCCATCGCCACAACGTTATCTTCGGCAAAAAAAGAGCCTTATCTACGCATCATTATACTTTGTCTGCAAAAACCTTTGTCAAGACAACAACTCTGTTCGCAATCCATTAAGGCCAAGTCAAATGACGCGGAAAGTTGACTCGTACGTTCGTACGGTTTGTTGGAAAAATCATATAATGCTCGGGTTTGTACGGCCATTAATGCTCGAATACACTCGCTGATACACGCTTTCACGATGATAAATGGCGCAATCTGTGAACGAAGCCGGACTAACTAATAAATTTGAAATAAAGAAAAATTGGAGCTATCGAAATTGGCTACGCAGTACCTTGTGTTCAGCTTGTTTATGCCTCGACATTATAACGAGTAATTTTTGATAATAATTACCTGTACGACTCGTATATTATCGGCGAAACGTTGGCTTTTAAATATACAAATCGATGGCTTAAGCATACGTTGACTCACGCAAAACAAAAGCATTACGAAATGACTATTAAATGTACGCATCGTAAGTCACTTATGTATTTCGTTTCGCTCACTTCGAGCCAAAAGACAGACTTTTTTGTGATGTTCAAAAATTTATGGCATCGTAAAAACTCGCTGCGAGACCGTCTACAGCGCCAGCGGCGTCTCTTAAGCCCGAATATGACATTACAATGCAGATACGTGAATATTTTCAACGTAAAATTTTATAACAGTGTATATATCAGGAACCGGAGGATTGTCGTAAAATGCTAGTTATACAGCAACTATTCATTGTGTCACCGTTTTGTGGAGATTATAAGCATTAAGTGGCCTCAAGCCGTATAAACGTCAGGAGAGTTTTCGTTATATCATGGAATACCTGCAGAGCTGGAATAATAAAGAGTTTTACAACGTTTTCAAAATGGGACTTTTTCTCGCAATTCAACCGCAACGTGCACTTAAGGGATTTGAATATCTTATGTGGAAGACGATTTTATCTATTCTACGCAACACCGGGGACCCGGTACGTGCCGAATTTAAGATTTAAAACAATCGTTTATTTCTGACAACATTTTATTGAGCTTCCGATACTTACAATGTATACTCTCATCTTATTATAAACTTTTGTATGCGTTAAAAGTTTCTTCAAATTATAATAAATAAATGATGATATTTTGATTGCAATTAGTAAATGGATGGTTGTAGAAACTAAATGTGATTGAAGTAGAAAGTTACTGTAATTTATGATAAATCTAATATATACAATCCTCGTGGCACAATGTTCGTTCCCGTACTTCACCGAAACGGCTTGACCGATTCTCGTGAAATTTTGGGAACATATTGATTAGTAGAGTAGAGTAGTGTTCTGACTATCGGCCAACATTCATTTTTATTATGTCGCATTAAAAATACATACAACCCCATTTTTTTGTTCTTTTATCACCAATTTCTATTGTTCTAGTAATTTTATATCAAAACAACGTTTCACGTAAAATTGTAACTTATATAAACTATACAATATGTTAACTAGTAAATGAGCAATTCTCAACTCTGAGGATATGCGTTCGAAGTCCGGTTGTGTAATCGATTTTTCTTCGATGTGATTAACATTTGCTCGTACGTAAAGGAAAAATATCGTAAAAACTTTAACACGTGACCGGCATAGACATGGAAACGTGTCAACCACCCTTTACGGGCGAATTCGTGTCCATTTTACATGCTTCTATAACTGGCAAGAAATATAAATATATAATACATTTTAATAAATAGACCTATATAGTGTTACGTTACGGCATTCTAACGACTAACACTCTAAAGCTTCGAAAACAATTGGCTTTGGCTTATATTCAAATTCTGATTTCTCTTTTTTCGATATAACGATCACTCTCTATAACGCTCTATAAAATGCACAGTCCTCCAGTGTCCTTATATAGAGGTCACACGGTAATTAAATGACACGGAGATACTATTCGAATGTGGATGGTGAGTTATGGCAGAATTTTTTGATGAGGGGAGATCGTTGGACTACTACACCTACTCTAATAACCCCTTTACTACCCTCAGTCGCATACTAACCAAAGGAAAAGCAAAGCCTTTTCCCGCGCAAGTCTTGCCCGTACTATTTTCAGATTCAAAACTTTTTGAAGAGAAAAGTCTAGTAGAATGAATCTAGCACTCGCATAGCAAAGTGACGTTTTTTAGAATGGTAACATGCAAACTAATTGTTGAAATAATTCTGTATACAATTCAGTGTGGATTTATGAAGATTAATTAAAATTGAAACCCACGGAAACACGTTACGCTTTAGTCTGGTTCAATTATTGCGGTTATGTTTGATTGAGTAACATTAAAGGCTGCTGGCGGTTCCTTAGATGTTTGGCACTAAACTTTGGATTGGAATCAGCATTGATTTATATGAAATCTAAGTTCATTGAATTGTTTGTAAATTCAAATTAATTTTACGTATTTATTAAAACATCTCATAACGCTAATCGTTATGAGATGTCACAAAGCTTATATCACCCATATATAATGAAGAGTTAAATACGTATAAGGTGTGAGAGAGATAATGTTCGTTGTTGCACAGTCGCTTTGTCTCTTTCTAATAGAGTTGTCAATTTTGTAACGACCCTTCTCTGTGGTAATCCCTTTTTTGAAGGATCTACAAATAACACAGTTACATCCGTTGGTGACATGACTACACGTTATTTGACTTCCCGCAGGCATAGAAACCCGATAAAAAGAAAACTCTTTAAAAATATTTTATACATAATCAACAAAATACTTTTTTTATATAGGTTACTTCCTTGAATTTATGAATCGCTGATAAATTAAATAAAAATTTGATTCTATAATTACATGTACCAACGAGAGCTAGACGAGACGGTTGTAAAGAGTAACCATTAGACCATGCTCTAGCGAGTGCATCTCTTTATATAAAACTATAACCTTTACTACCGGTGGGCACGAATAACCCGCACTCATACCGGGATGAATAAAAACAAATTCAAAGAAACTAAAACTCCTTAAAAAATATTTTATACAATGAAACATAGTCGGTTTAATATGCCCCATTTACGGTAACAGCGCAGCGCCATTCATCTTGGCACAAATCCAAAAGGCAATTATTGAAAGCGACTAGGATACAGCGATTATTTCTCATTTGCACTGCACCTTAACGAGTGCAAGTTTGAATGATCCTTGACAGTTGACGTTTAGGGTTTTTTTGGCGTCAGTTCCACTTTCCAATTTGCCGAACGGCTGCCCGATTTGTGCCAGTTACGATAATAAATCGTGGCGAGTGATTTTATAATCATTCGTGTTGAAAACGTATTATACATCTTAACATAAAATATTCTTAATATCAACCTAACTAATATAAGTAGCTTAAAATAAAACAAAACACAAAACTAAAACAAATTTAAAAAGTTTATGTGGCAGAGTACCCACAATGCTGGCGGCATTTCCTCGCTGTATTGCGATGTTTACACGCTGAGCAAGGAAAGCACCAGCTCTTGGATCACCGGTACTGACTACCAGGCCCCTACTTAATTCTTTAACAAGCGCTTAACATTATCATTGGTTTTTATGCTACATAAGTCGTAAATTAGAATAATAACAATTAGATTGCTTGAGTCACTTAATTTTTAGACGGATGGACGGACAAGTTACTAATGTTTGGATTGCCTGAAATAGATCGCTTATAAGCGATAAGGCCTCCCGTTACTTTTATATGTGCAAACTATTATGTACTTCTACTATTTGTACAACAAAGTATTGATAAATAACATAAATTTACTGTACTTTAAAACACTATCACTATTAGAACAATTAATGATTCCTTTTTATTGTAAGTTGCGTCCTAAGTTTGGAAAATTTAAACAACTATCGTAATTTTATTATATCCATGTTGCATTAAAGTTGCACCGGTTTTATCTGCGTCTGCGTTAAATTGTTTCATTCAAACAAAGAGCATTAAAAAATATGATAATCCCGAAGTAAATGGGCATCATTCAAAAAATTACAATTTAATTAATTTATACGAATTCCGTAACTCTATTGCAATAATTAACAATATATTTCAGACAGTAAATATGCATTACAATTTAATTCTGAACAATCCTATACATAAACCCACAATGGGGATGTGATGTTTAATTTTCCTAATTAACCCGGCTTAATAACCGCCTGTATCGAGCGGGAAGTTATGTGGAGTGCGAGGATTTAGTGCCGACACCACGTGTTACTAATGCCTTAGAATGTCGACATACGGGGGGAAAATTCGTTAAGGAACGCTCTTCATGTGACGTCTGCTCCATTGATACTTTGTACGAGTATATAGCAAGACGCAAGAAGCAAGACTTACATACTATGTAGTATGAAAGTCTTGCTTCGGGTCGTATTCGTGACAAATCATTGTAAGGTAATTAAGGTACAGGAAGAGGATGAGTACAATTCATTCAATCTAAGCCTTAAGAATTGAGTATTCTAAGATAATCGTAGAAGGATTTTATTAGATTGTACTTTATAGAAGCTAATCATGATTTAAAACAGAATGTATATTTATGAATTAATTAAAGAACAAGATAACTGTATTGATAACTTATAGTAGGTTGTGAAAACTCTTAATTAAAATCATCAAATGTTTGAATATTTTTAAACATACAATACAGAACATACATTTAATTGGAAACGATATTTAAATGTATATTTTTTTAAATAATACATTAACGGTTGTGAAGCAAACGCAAAACGCGTCAAATTAACCAATGTATTTTTCAGGGTAACTTGAAATAACTTAGGTTACCCTTTTGTATACAAAATTACCGTCAGCCGCTATAATTTTCTTGTCCATAAAGTATGTTTTTTTGCGCTTTATTGTTCCAACTATCTAAATACTCGGATTAATTTCGTTATTAAACTGTTTAAAAAAAAGCCCACTATTATTCCATCTCATTATTAAAACCAAACAAAACAATTTATCACATTATCGTAAGCTAAAAGGCCGGCAACGCACTCACGAGCTGTCAGCCGCGTGAGTGTCTATAGGCGGTGACTATACCTTTATGGTGTGCGTCATCTTCCATAAAAAAGGACTAAGGACTGTATCTAGAGTCTTAAGTAGTCTAAAGCTACTGTCCTAATAAGATTTAGATAAATAGTACATTTTATTTTAACCCAAGTTGCAAGCACTTGTACTATATTGTAATTACTCATTTATAACAAGAGGCCTTAAGAATGTATGTATAGATGACGCCACAAGTGATAAATTATTAAAACTGTGACTCAAAGAGCGGATATACCTAGAAAACAAGTATAATCAAACTGATAACGCATGTGTAGCGCATTGAATGAAGCGAGACAGCAATATTTATATGGATATTAGTGTGAAAGGGACATGATATACTCTAAATAAATGAATTTATTGCTTTTTTATACTGAAAATCCTTTTTTTTAATGTGTGAATAAACAAATGTAACTGTTGATGACTCACACACTTTCTATCTAACATAGATATATAAGTTATGTTTTGTCTCGTTTTAATAGTGACATTCATACGAACAAAACATACAATAAAAAGGTCTATAAAAGAAAGAATAGTAACATTATAATAGTGTTAATTAAACATCTAGTCACAAAGAATTTCAACAGCACAACGATACCGATTCGAAAATTTCATTTCACCAACAACGACCGCATTAAATAAACCAGATATTCGCACAAATACAATTTTCCGATTCGTTACAACTGAAGTGAGTAACAAATGTTGAACCGTGAGAACGTGCCTCTAATTCAAAGTAAACAGCTCAGTTCAAACTTACCCACAATACGACGTTGAAGCAAAACAACGTATACTTGATGCAATATATTTGTGATTCCAATTTACCAACTATTGGCCCTTGGCCATCTCTACTTAGACCCGCCATGACCACTTGCACATACGTCCGATTTTGTACTGGCTTATCAGATACTGAAGGTAGGTTATCTACGTTTGAAAAAGATAACTGATGATACGAGGACAACGATTGCCACACCTATCATATACATTGTTCAAATTATTACACTTAAATGGAGACAATATTTCTAGTCTATTAGAATCTTACACGAGGTATGAACAAATTTATATAATACCAGATACCATCCCGACAATCGTCGTTAGCCAAAAAAAATCTCTAAAAATAGATGTACACTGATTCTCAATCGTACTCAATATTGGGCCACAAAATTTCAGGAGAATCGGTGAACCCGTTTCGGAGGAGTACAGGAACGAACATTGTGACACAAGAGCTTTATACATTAGATGAGTACATTTATAATTTAATATAAAATCCAATAGTACTTATTCTATAGTGACCCCTATATTCGATAGATCAGCTGATGGTGTCTTCGGCCCATCCATTTAGAGGTAGGACGTCGAGGATTTTCCGTTAAAATTGCAGGAAAATATTTCTTTATCAATGTATAAACAATACAATAAAACTACTTTGAAATAAGTTTAAATTATATAAACTAATTTGTATAAAAACATAAACCTAAGCCCTAGTAGAAGATTGTAAAAAACGAACACTAAAATAAAAATGTATTATTGAGGAGAGACTTATATTTATTCTTCATATTTCAATGAGGCATAAAACATCGTATTGTTTCTGAAATATCGGCACAGAGATTCGAATTTTAAAATAAACAATAGAACGCGTAGAACGGCAACGCGTTTTAATAAATGAAAATAAAAAAATGATATTGCACCGGAAAGTGAAAAATATCAGATAATATAAAATATTCAAGTTGTTGGCCTATTTCTGTGGCCTTGTCACCTCTGCTGTAAATTTACAGCTCAACGGACTCGTGTTTTCAACTTCGGTTTCAACTCAAAGTGAAACTAAGGATTTCGCGTGTGTTTTCACCTAAAATATTGTCACTTTTAATACGGATTTTTCATGTTAAAATTTAGAACGAGAATATCTTAGGCTATATGTTTTCGAGTTTTTAAAGAAATGTAATGTATACAATCGTTTTGATTAAGAACATATTATGGTTATAGCATAAGAGTTATATATTGTGGTATAATTTGTTATATTCTTCGTACGATAATGGAGTAATGTCTATCAATAGGACCGAATAGAAGATTCCATCTTTATCAGTTACCCTAGACTATTTTTTTTAGTTTATGTCTACGTTATTTTTTTCTTTAACATACCAATTAAATTTTGAGTAAATAATACAACAAAATATTTAATATACCCTAAAATACTTTGAAAGAAATTATTAGTTCGATCCTAACAATAAATATAAAATAAGCTATTTGCTTTGACAATTACTGCTAAGGCAAAACCTCCAGCGCCAAAAGGTACAGCGCCAACAAAGGCGACTATTCTTATAACAAAAAAAAACGCACTTCAAAATTGTAGCGATTTTACTAAGTCAAGAACATATATCACGTGTATCGATACACCCGATAAAACGTGTACGAAATCCAATACGCGGATTGGGGTAGTTGGGGCAATGGCGGTCCACAAGCTGTAAACATAAATAAGGAAGATGGACGACGTTTTAGAATAACCCCACGCACGAATGCCACTCGTAAATTTTACGGTTGATATAACATCAATTTTGGAAAATTCCTGTATATTTTTTGTGTCAGAACTTGATGTTAGCTGACTCAAACTCCTTACACTTGTGAATGTCGCTTAATGTCAATTGTCAGTTGTGAAATCCACGATTAGAGGGGGAGGAAAGAAAAGAAACAGCGTACCTCTCCCTTAAAGGCCGGCAACTTAATTGAGTTGCCGGCCTTTAAGCCTCAATTTGAAGTGACCGGCCTGCTCGTTTTCCTCCTACAAAAAAAAGAGAAACGCAATGCTTACTTAATTAAAATAATAAAAACAACTATTGTTCAGCGTCATCAGAGGAAATGTACACAATTGACTACTCGTGGTACGGTGTAAAAACAACGCGATGAATTTACGCCAATAAAGAATAATTATACATCAACACAGTTAATATATATATTTATGAATATTATTTTAACAATTACTGATAATCATATATAATAAGCTCACACCAAAACAACAAATAAACATATTCGGGCGGGCGCTATAAAAAAAAAGATTTTGAAGACAATCTTTTGTCGATTGGATTTTTATATATTATAGCTTTTACGATATTAGTAAGATTACACCAGTAAACTTATTTATTTTGATTATATGACTATGCTTTAAGTTAAATTGTTAACTGGAAGATAAAGCCAATACACGAGGATAACCAAAAAGTTCAAAAATGTAAATTCCAACTTGCAATTTAATATTGATCATCGGTAATGTTATTATTGGATAATCTGTGTGAAGCCGAAGATAATAAAATATTTGAATATTCGATTCGGCGGTTGTATTTTTAATTATTAATGTAATAACAATTTTCATACAAAATTAATTTAAAATGTAATCACTTTTATAATTAGGCCGTGCAAAAACAATTTAATGTGTGCCTGGAGGGATTACTATGGAAGGATAACATAATTAAAGTTATGGAATTATATCGTTTTAAAATTTATCATCTGTATTCAATTTTGCTGATGTAGCTCAAATTATACCCAGAGAACATTACAACAGAATAATATGAACAGTACGCGTGATATTTTAACGCTCCACATTGTTTATTTAACAACACAAATGCATGTAATCTGTATTTATTTAAACAAATTATTCTTTATAAATAACATGGTTAATTAATAAAAGTGTAAGATTTCTTATTTCCCATTCCTAGAATGAGTGAAAATCCGCGTGATTAAAGCGTATTTTTAACTGAGACAACGGAGCGTTTTTTTAGCGTTTATTCGTCCGGTTTATATTGTGCTATCTGTTTTCCCGATCGATTGTTCGCTGACCGGAAAATCTGGCACCTGCACCTTTCTCGATTATTAACAATAAACTCGCTACCTGGGGCGAGTAATCGCAAAGATAATTACAAAAATTATTATTGCCCTGGAATTTGACAATCAGCAACACCATTAAGTTAATTGTAATTATTTAATTATCTAAATGTATAAAGTGTATTAAATTTATTGAGTTCGGTTCATTATTAAATTTCTCGCTAAATTAAGGTTGTCTTGTTATCTGTATACAACACAAGCTGTAATGAAAATTAACTAAAAATATATAGATTATGTTTAAGCTGCTTAATTAAAATTGGTATGTACATATTAGACCAAAAACTTAATTTAAAAATGACAAAGCTTTTGGCTTCGTCAAAGGTAAAGAAAACACCTCTAATATGGCCTGTCGTTGCAGTCTCACTGAAAATTAATCTGCAAGAAGCCATTGCGGTGAATCCGTGACTATTTACAAAACCGGGAGCATATTCCCCTTCTCATTTCCACCGAAAGGTGCAGGGTTGTCAGTTACTTTATTTAGATTTATATGTGTGCAGCGACGTGTTTAGTGGCCATATTTTGCCGGCTGTCAACGGTTATACTACATAGTTTTAAATTGCAATTTCCGTGCGATATGTTCAAATATTCCGTTCTTTAATGTTTAAAATTTTGAAATTTAATGGTAATGTGTTTTTTTATGAATATACTTTTTAATGTGTAACCAAAAAGGTGTCAGATGTTGTTAAATGGTAATTAAATGTTTGACTTTTATACTAGGTAGGACTATATTTTTTATATTAGGTTGTTTTTTATTTTGTCTATTTCATGTAATAACAATGTTAAAAAGACTTATGTCTTTAAATTAAGCCTTCACTTATATAAATATTTAACATATGTAAGTGTTAAATCACTACACTCTTTTAAAGAGGACATACACGTTTTTTGCCTTATTTAACACAATAGTAGATTTAGAAGTAGTTTTTATTTTTAATTTTAAAGGGGTTTTAAAATACATTCATTGTTTTAAAAACATACAGTTGGCAGCCCTACGTGTATTTTTGCGAAAACTCGTAGACATGAGTAAATAATTTCCCTGATTACCGTGCCACGTCTCCATGCAATAAGACGGGTCGACCTCGGCGAAAATATTAAACCCGACATCTTCGTTGCTTTCGCAAATTGATTTTTTCAACGTATTTCAGAATGCACTTGTATTAAATTTAACTTATCTTGACACTGAATTTGTGTTTTAATTTATACGATTGAATTTTAAACTCTTTAGTATTTTTATTGTAACCTCACATAAATATTTAAGCTTTGGTGCACTCGTAAATTCATTTTCATGTAATTCAATTCTTTCTTTGTAACAATATTTTATTTATTGTGAAAGCTAAGTATGGTTGTTGTTTTTCTTACTTTGTAGTAGCTATTTTTATGGTATGATGTACCCATTATTATTATTAATAGTGAAGCCGTTTCTACCACCTCATTTTGTTTAATAATTAATGTTGACTTAACATTTTATTACCAAATGACGAGAAAAACAATTAAGCAACACATGAATGCTCTTTTGCGTAAATTCCAAAATGCTTAAATAACAATTTGGCTGGTAAAGGTTGAGCAGACTCTTGTCTCCATAGGAGACAGAAAATATAGTAATAAACTTTAAAGTAGTTCTTTAATAAAACGACGCTTACTTGAAGCTTTTATTAAATATTCTACACCTTACAATCAAAGGAAGCTCGGTTATCAAAGTATACATGAAAATTAAATTAGTTTATGTATATCTTTCACATTAATTAAATCTTTTATAAAAAATGTTTTTATTATTATTTATATATGAATAGTTTTTTATTCTATTCAAAATAATATGATAAACATAATTTAGGTTCAGTTATCAGAAAAATAATAAAAATTAATGAACGCGATTAAAAACAAATAAAGCTCTTGTATAACGGTAAACACTTAAATTCGCACAGCTTCAAGGGCCACCCTCCTATTTACTCAACACTTTGTGCTATTAATAAGTTCTCTGTTCAATTATAATGAGCTTTTTAACTTTCATCATTATTATTTAAAATTTGTATACAATGTATTGTCTAGATATTATAGTACATATAACATTACTTCTCGCAGAGTTCGAACCAATGCAAGTTTTTTCAAGGATTCATCGATCAAAAACAAGCCCTTCCGAGTGAATAATGTCAGTGGCGTTTAGTTATGTTTGTTTTATTTTAAAATAAGCATCAAAAAAGGAAGCCGTTTCCATGGTATTCAACTATTGGGGGTTCAAGTGAGATTTGCTATGCAGTTTTTAACAGGACTACGTATATTTTATTATTAAAAAAAGACGCAATCTTTGGTTCTCAGTCGCTTAATCTACTTGTTAAAATTGTGAAATAGTTTTTTGTTATCATAATAAATTATTAGTTATGCTCTGGACAAAATGTCACCTAGTGGTTTAAACTGCGAAAAAACCGTTTGAGGTCAGTATCAAACATACCATTGACTTAACTCTTTTTAAAATAAGACGTACTCGACCTGGTTACTCTTAAATTATAAGTATATACATAGAACTTTACATAATTAATGATTTAAGTATGAATAACAATCGGTAACTAGCACAAACCATTATAAAGCAGAAAACTGATTTTATTTCATTCCGAGTCACAAATCCAATTAGAATTTTAAAGCATAAAATTTTACTTTTAAAAACAGCGGGCGGTACGGCGTAGTAATTAAAAAGAAAGCTTAGCATAAAGTATGGCAATTGCTCATTGTCAGAGGTCGACTTAAGAATTTTTACTTCTAAAATATTCACTTTGGCTAATTAGAAGTTAATTTAAGGAAGTTTTTAATAATTTATGTAATTTTTAACCAAGTTATTGCGCTCAGTTCAGTTTAAAATGTAGCAAGTGTTTCTAAAACGAAAAAAAAATCCAAATTTGAAACCGAAGTGTTAGCTGATTTTGAACTTAGTGCAATAATCGTAGCTGTAAATTGATAATTCTTTAGATCTGTATAAGAATAATAATTATTAAGTCTAGCTCTCTTAATAATCTTTAAAGCCGAGTCATACACTATCTTGTGTTTGAGTTTGAGTACCCATCACAAAGTTTTTGGGTGGAAATTAGCTTTTATATCAAATACTGTCGGATTATGTGCTTATTTAGAAATAAACTGGGACTGGCTGAACTACTAGGCTAATATGGCTCTATAACAAGCTCCACAAAATTGAAAATCACCCGTACAAACATAGTAGTCTTAATATTAAAGTTCTATAGACATAGAAAGTAATTATTCTGAACACAATAGAGATTACAAGGGAAACCTTTTTGGATCACACACACACAGGCATATTATATTAAATTAAACGAACGTAGACAGAAGAAATTGTTGCCTTAATACAATCACAGCTAGCCGCAGATGGGGAGGCAAAACGAATACGTTTCTGAAGGTGGTCAGCCACGCGTTTCATTTGTCTATGGCATAAGCGCTAGCGGTTTGAAATGTTTCTACTTAGGCAGCAGGTTAGATTTAAGAGATTATTTGACGGAACGTATACAAAAGGTTTTTACACTGGATATCTTAAATTACAAAACTCCGTACATATTAAAAATGGGAAAATAAATATTGATTTTATTATGTTTCGCTAGACTAAGTACTGTTTTCAATTTTTAACTAATATTTGATTTGAATTATTAATTTGAATTAGGCAATACTGTAGTCATACTTAACAAGACTTAAAGAACCTCTGTAGTTGTAACAGTAAAAATATTATAAGAAGTTAAATCTTTTATTTTAAACTGTTCCAAACACTTTGAACATAACGCTAACATCATGGTTTCAAAATATTTGGTCAGAGCAACTCGTTTATTACATTTCCTGCGACGTACCGTCACAATTAAATTGTGCTCTCCACCTGAACTCAAATTCTCTTATACACAGTTATCTTCAAACCTGCTTTTATCTATTCAAAAATAGACTTATATAAGATATATTTATGTTAGAAAATTAATGTTATATCAATGTTTATTTGCTATAAGAAAGTTACCTGGAAGTTATCGCTTATTAGTAAGTAGTAGTAACTAAGTTAAAAAATGTATGTGTTTTTTGGCTTCAGCCGTAAATAAATAAATAAATAAATTAGCGAAAATCCCCCGTTGCTCTTATATGTATATACTAAGAACTAACTATTAACTACGAACTATCTATTATGTATAGATCATCGAGGCTAATTCTAGGCTCATTTTTTTTTAATTGTACCCCTTTTCATCATGTACAAAGAAATATACATATATGGTATATGGTTAACATTTAAAAAAATCCTAAAATAACTTTTACCTCTTTTGCAAGATTAAAATATAGATTTTATTGTTTTTTTTTAAGTTTTCATCGCTTTGGAAGCTTCCAAGATATCCATTAAGCGTTTGTGTATGAAATCGAAGTTTTTCATTAATATTCTATTCATATTCAAATCAGAAATCGTTATGGTGGCTATTATGCGAATCACGCTTCGAAGCTTTTCGAAACCACAGCACGGAGCAAAGACACTGAAACTCGTGATTGTGTATTATCAATGTTAAATATAATTTTATGATAATGGTTTATGAATATTCCCGAGGGCTCATTATTTTGTTTTGATACTGAGATGAGCTTTGACTTAATAATGCCCTTCCAGAGATACAGTTGTTTGTTTAAAAGCCATGTTTATTCTGTTGTATCTTTATTTAGTCTAATGGTAAAAACACACGAGGATAATACTAGCAGACTGCTATAAATTAATATAGCATAATAATTAACAGCTTGTGCTGTTAAATCTAAAATTATAGCTAATTTCCAACTTAGCCAGCCATATCAACTAATCATAAAAAGTTTTTCTAGGATCCGGTAAAACACAGTACTTAAAAAGAAAGTACTCATTCCTTACGGGCATCGTACTCTTCTATGACTGAAAGTCTATGGGTTTCGGTCACTCTTAGCAATCCGCAGGCTCATTTGTCTCTTTATAAAAATACAATCAATTTTAAGGTGTGCACGGACGAAAATTAGCACTTTATTGTGATCCGCTGTGTACTCCGTTTTCCGTTAAAAGCTCGTAAATATTCTAAATATTACATATTGATGAATAAATTCGATAATAAACATCAATTATCACCTATTCAAATGCATTTTACATTTCAATATGCCAATTAATTCACACGCGAATTTCATGTGAACGTGCTGACTGGCTAATGGAGGGTTTCAAATGAATATAGACGCAAAATAATACAATTAGTGGCACGGTGAAAAACGAAAGGTTAAAGGCAATTTAATAATTGTGTTACTAACACAGTAGTTTTCTTTAATACAATCATAACGGTTCAAAGCTTTGATCAATCGTGTCGAATAGTCAAAATACATTTCCAGTTTCTTTTGAAACGAATGACGTTTCTTGAATTTCAACTGGTTTTTGTAGTCTATGACAAAACTTTTTTAAACGTGATAAAGTTTTCATACTCCTGTTTTGTGGTATATTAATTTAAAATATTATATTGACAATATTTCATATTATGTAAATTAACCTTACGGGTTATTATATTAATATAATAACCCGTAAGGTTAAATTGATGTCTGGCGCTCCACGACTGTGCGTTTTTTAAGGCAGTTTCTGCCGCGCACCACCTCTTTGTGGAACCAGCTGCCAGCGCAGTTGGCAGTATTCCCGATCCGCTACGACTTGGGGACTTTGAAGAGGAACGCTCTTTTTTTGAAAAGAGCGTTCCTCTTCCTGGCGTTGCAGGTGTCCATGGGCGGCAGTTGGCACATCACTCGATGTGACCCGCCTGCTCGTTTGCCTCCTCTCACATAAAAAAAAAAAAATTTTTGGCTATCACAATTAGATTAACTTAAGCTTGGCCCATACGTCGTCTATGAAATTGAATTGGAGATTTTCGGTAATTTAGTAAGTGTCTTAGTCCTTTTTCATAAAAAAATAATCATCAATCAATCAATAATCAATAAATAATCAATCAATATTGTGGTTTTAAAAACAGGAGCTAACGTTAAACTAGGGTCCGATGCGTCGATTTAATTCATCTAAAAAGATGTATGCACAATTAATAGTCACTCTTAAGATATATATATATGTATAAATATATATGCATATATATATACAGCATTTATATATATGTATATATATAAATGCTGTAAGAAACTAGTGCGAAGCTAAAACTTATTTGAAGTTGTAGCACGTCAGAAATATTGTAAATATAAGAAAGTTTGAATAACATAATTTCCCTATTCATAAAATACATACATATACGGATCACTGTAAAATCACAAAGCGACATATATGCTATCAATATGATGACGTCACCGATCCCGAATCGCGCTAACGAAGTTCTCTCGACCGCTCGCTTTCGACAGCATATTTACAACCTCAACCTTTGCCATCATATTTTCCCAATTAACGGCCATATTGAAACAAAACGCACTTAGCTTTTAACAATGACGATGGCGCTTCGTATAATATATATCGATGGTAGTAAAACTATGTATAATATTGTAGAAAAATAAATTATCATCCAATTAAAATCGGACCTTTATGTTCGTATAAAAGTCGACTGCAATAAATATAAATCGATAAAAAAAAAAGGTCTAACGATGCTGTATCTAGAGAATGCAGCGGGATAAAGTATTGTCTGTGAGTTATTCTCCCGATCTCTGCATTATTAAAGGTTGTATAACTCGACAAAGGAAACAAATCGGTAAGTCTCCCATCTTTGTTCGTATTTGTGGCCGTTAAACATGAAATACGACGTAGAGTTTTGTATTTGTATGCGAACCGTGCCTTAGATGCTCGTTTATCAATATCCCGACGGATCTGAGACAGAAAAACAATGTCAGGACTGGAGATGTAAGGAACAGGATTGTGTAATTCTCATATAATATGGTAGGCGTACTAAAGATAATAAGAAAATAGGTTGTTCCGTAATATTCCGATACTCAAAATCAAAAATATGTTTATTCATATAGGTAACTATGGTACACTTATGAATCGTTAATCTAAAAGAAAAAAAGGCAAACGATCAGGCGGGCACTTTGAGTGTTAAGTTCCTTTAATTAGTTTCATTTAAAAGCCATTGCTGAGGGCGCCCAACATTGGACACATGTCGCGTCAAAACGACTTGTTAACGCGTAGGCTGTCTTGTGAAGGCTTGATTTGGATTTTTTACATTAATTAATTTTAGATTTAAGTACCAACTAGCAGTGGGTTGCCTGGAAGAGATCGCTTATTAGCGATAAGGCCGCCCGTTGCTCTTATATGTACATCTATTAACATCATCTACATCTACTGTTTTAGTGCAACTAAGTGTGAATAAATAAAGATTATCATTAAAGTTAAATACAAACAAATGGGTAATTGTCGTCCGATTCTATCATGATAAATAAATTTACAACTAAAACGTTTAACGTTTCTGTTCTATATTCGTTTGTCTATATCACGTGACTTCCATACATTTTTTTCAGCGCTAAAGATTTGTTAGAAGCACAGCAGTAGTCACGTAAAGCTCCCAAACTACACAAGCACATTACACCAGACGATACAATAAAATTGAAATATATCTCTCATATTTACTCAAATCGTCAACAACACCACTGAATTAATTAAAATTATCAAATTATACTAATTACATGTCTCCAACAGCTTTGTTTTCACGAAAATGTTTTGAAACATTTATATAATAATTGAACCAATTTCAAAGCCGTGAATCGTTGAATTAGGAGTGTTGGCGTAATATCTTAAGGTTAAAATACAACGATTTTTTGTTTGCCATTCTCTATATATGTAGTTAACACTTGCTTTTACAATGAATTTAGCTCTTAGCCCAAAATCACGAGTCAAAGAAACAAAACTGATTATTTATTTGTTACTTAAAAAATAAAAGTAATGCAGTCTGTCGCCAAGATCCGTTTAGGTTTTAATACTGGATTATTATGACACGCCCACAGATTATTAAATTTTATTTAATCTCTCTGTGTTGCATTTTGTTATTTAGTTTAAACTAATAATAATGTACTATTATTAGATTATACTATGAAGTTTATTGTCACCCTATATATCTTAAACTTAAAAAATGTTTTTTTTTTAAATTGACCCCTTAAAACAACGTAGACAACAAAGACTTTCATCCCAAATTAAGTACACATAATGTTTAACTAAAATACTTTAATTTCTTTTTTTTATAATCGAAGAGGAAATGATTTACGCATTCCCGCAGCGTAAAGGTCACGGAGATATGTGGGACTCAACTCACAAACCAGGAAACCTCTGCTACTAAGAGCACCGGTGAGCCATACCCACTAAAACACTCCTCGGGTGTAACCCACGATTTCGCATATGGAGACTACTGGGGTCGCGATTGTAGTCTACCAGAGACTTCGCGGTTACGTTTCTGGCCACCCTAAATATCCTATGAAACTGGGAGGATAAGATTAACTTGTCGCCAACGCTGCCTTGATATACTTTCCTAAGGTATAAGATTCTGAATTGTGTAAATTCTATTAAAAATTTATTTACGATATATAACTATTATATCGTTTTTTATAGTAACGTATAAACGTATCTACAATCTAAATGTATTTCACAAAACACAATAGCCGTAATTAAAATAGTTGAACAGGGCCGTATCGGGAGGAGCTGATGGTCATAAAATGGTAAAAAACTCGACTATGATAGTCGTGTAGAGAGTAGAAATCAGGTCCTCGGCCAGTCAAACCAATTGACTGGGAGGACTGAAGGTCTCAATGTTAAGGTCAAGTAAGATATGTAAGGTCAGTAAGGTATAAGCTTAGCGGTCGTTAGAACTTCGTTCGCACGATTCATGCTTGATGACATCTATGCAGATCATAGATGTCGTAACAATAGAAAAAGTATCAATTATTTTTTTTAATATAACTAATATTTTTATGTGTACAAACACTTTATACTTTATATATATATATTATGGTTGATAATTAGCATAGTTTGAGGCCCTGAAATTCGACCCTGGCGCTTCTCCGTGTTGGCTTCCTAGTAGAAGCTGTAATTTCGCACTGAGCCCGCAGATGCGGCTTTAAGGTACGAACTAGTTAATCCGATAATGTTGAAGCTATCTCTCGCAATAACATTTTAGTTTCGATTTTACTGGCTATGGGAGTGGTATTTAAGTTAAAACGTGCCGCATGGTAAATGTTAAGACTTGGTAAATGACATTTGAAAGGAATTTGGTAATTTCTACTTCTAATGTGGTGTTTAGAACCTGTACATGTAACACTTGAGTTTATACGAGTACTTTGTAAATACGTTTAATTTTATCTTATTATAGCAAAAATAAAAGCGACTGGAAAACTGAAGTACTCTCATAGATTCGTAATACAGGTTCTGGGTTAGTTATGTATGTGAAGAGTTTTAATGGATCTGTTGTCCTTTCCTGGCTTATTTAAAAGTGACATTATACTGATTCGATAAAATCAAGTTGATTATCAATATATTTTTTCCAATTCCTAAAATAGAGCTTCTAAGCTTCTGAAAAAGTTTTCATAAGCAATTTTCCAGCTGTTCCCATTCTCTTTTGACACGTATTTTATCAAGCCCTTGTCAACGTAAAGACACCAAGTTCGTGTTTACATAAAGAATCCGCAGAGAATACTCAACGCACAAAGGGAGGCATGATTGATGAAAAATCTGCTTTTATTTTCAATGGGAAAAGTATGTTATTGTGAGATTGGTTTGTTTAATATTCACTGTATGGATTATCATTTTATATTTTTGTTGTTAAAATGCTGGGGAAATTTGATATTTTATCTCGGTTTTATTTAATGTTTGCTTTTTATTGTACTATGTAACATGTGGATTTGTCTTTTTTGAATAACAATGCCGACTGTTACGTCAATCAAATTAAATTATTAATATAATTCAATGTAATGAGACTGACATGTGTCCAACAAACGCTTAAAGATTACGAGGAAACAAGGATAGTGTTTTTAAGCTGTGTTCTGAAAGTTAATTAAGCTAATTATTCCTATCTTAGTCCGAAGGGAAACCATCTCTTCATCCCTCGTCCATCCAATTTCATTACAGTACCTCTTGGGACAACGGTCAGTGTCACTTTACTATACCTATTTATTTAATTGCTTACGTCACGTTAAAGATTTATTTCTTTTGTAATTTTTAGTTTTGAGATTTGTCTCCAAGACAAATTTAGTTTTCAAATTAACTTTCTAATTTTCAACTAAATCTGCATAATGTTGTTAACTATATATAGTTCACAACATAATCTTACAAGGCTTTTAGTAAAATTACAAATGTAATAGCTTTTTAAATATTGCCCGTTAAATTAAATCCCTTACAGCACTATAATAAATCAACTCTAAGATTGTATCTGTGTAAGGTGGAACAACTAATAAATACAGTGCTCTTAGCTGACAGAGGCAGAGCGCTGGCGGGTTACGTAATGCAGAAAATCCCCAAAACACAATACCAACTGAGATTTTGTTAGATTTCTTGTATAAGCTAGACTTTCAAGGAGCAATGTATTCACGTGCTGAGTTTTAAATGTGATTGAAATATTCCTGTTTTTACGTGATGCGTTCTTATTTCGAAATATCTATGTATAATTTCGTCGTCAATCGTTAGACAGTTTTTTGTTATATCTGAGCAACATAGAGAAATCATTTTAAATTATGATCTAGCCTTAATTAAGTCTAATGAGTCATTTATATACTTAATTAGCTTAGTTTTTCATGTAAACAACTTACAGACGCTTTAATTATATGCCTTTATTTCTGACAAAATTAAAATTGTATCAAGTAATTATGTAGCTTTCTTATTTTGGATTCTGAAGCTACCGTGGAAAGTTTGTATAAAAATTGGCCTGTCCCTTGTTTTGTTTCCTATTACGAGCTTGGGGGAATAAATTTAGTGTTTTATGGTGGGGCGTGTTTGTCAGTTGTAGTTTTTATGAGTATTACCCGAAAGGCGCGTTATCTAGTTGTTTATTGAGATAGGAACAAGAAGAAATTTTGTAAATCGCCTGTATTAGGCGAGTGTGAAATAATAAAGTCACTCGTAAAGTCGCTCGTTTCGTAAGCTTTTTACATTATTGGTAAATCATTGAATTTTGTATCAAATTTTTCTTTAACATTGTTAGTTGATTAGAGTTGGAGTTAGTTAGGTGTATTAGAGTTGAGTGTAAAACTTAAGAATTACTTTAAGCCGATCGTGTATACAAAATAATGAGTTTTTATATAAGATTTATTATTCCAATAGAGTAATTATCATAAATTAAACGTCAATCTTAAAAGTATAGGAACGTTTCTAATTTTAGCGAAGGCGGGGACCTCATCAATTCCCAGGTGATTTGAATGAAGCACTTTCTTATTCAATGTATTTCCTTAAATAACAGCATCTATTAATTATCGACAGCGTCGACATTACCGAGAAACGTTGCTTACAAATTGATTTATTCCTGAGCGAATGCAACTTAACTTAATATTTTAAACAATTTAACTATATTATTTTTTAATTAATTTATAAAATATACACTATATTAATTAACAAATATGAATAAAAATGGAACATTTCTTACGAGTAGACGCTGAAAAGATATCAGGAACGAGAATAATTAAACAAAAGAACGACTGACGCGCTTATAATTATTGTAATTGACATTTCTTACACACTCATACATACAATCCACATACACACATTTCCATTAAATTAACACACGATAAAGTACCCCCAAGGGTTTAAAGTTTTTATCGGTCTTAACACAATAATACATATTACGTACATAATACCGTAATTTGAAACACAAAACCAATTATATTAACATAGACTGGTCAATATTATTTGCCGGAGAGACTAGTTGCCACCATCACGACAAAGTCTGAAAGCCGACGTTGACAATTGAAATTTCGTTAGAGTTTGCTTTTAGATCGTATTTGCGGAGACGCGATTTGTGGCCCAGAAAGGGATTAATTTGTACGCAACGAATCACCTAATGGATGTATTGTAACGGTTGGGATTTAAGTGATTGTCAGGATATTTACGCATATAAATTAGCAATAAGCTGGTATAATTGGGGTGAATAATCGTCAGGTTGTTGGTATGGTGCCTTAAGAGCCTTAAGCAAAAATTACGGTTAATGGTTGTCACATATAGCTCAGCGCGTTGAAGAATGGAAATGCGTTGACAAATGCTTCGTAAAGGATACATGGGTTTAAAGGATTCAGTGTCTCGGTTCTAAGAATCTGAAATTATCTGTCTCCTCGGGTAGATACACACGTCAAGTGTCACCACGAAGTCATTGCGTGGGGCAGGGAGTGGCAGCATCATCAGCATCCTTCAATTGTTGTATGACAGAGGAGTTGCGGAGTGGACACGTGTATTTTTTGTTAAAAACTTCTTCTTTTCTTTTCTCATATTAATTGTAAGAAATGATTGTTACTGAAATGTATGGACTTGTTTGTCTGTAAAAAAAAGAAATATTATTATTTTAATTAGGATCAAAGCAATTTTGCAGTAAAACATGGACTGTAAAATAAATTATTGTTTGTAAATTTGTTTTTTAATGATACTTTTCTTTTATCAATTTGGCGGGAAATCCTTGGGGCATGGTTACGTAAAGCTTTTCTTTGTTGTTCAAAGATACCTTGTTTTAGGTAACATATTTACGTATCACAAATACTTTTGAAATTTTCACATTAAAACATAAATTGATACTTTTGTGTTTTCAGTAATTACAATACAAGTTTGGCATCTTTAAGTTTCAAAATGATTATCTAAATAATCTAATTTTAAAAAAACTAATATTTTTAGTCACTTTATTTTAAGACGTAGTAATAATTTGGACAACGAATTTGTATGTGTTAGCTGGTAAAGATATTCTGTACCCGGTATCTTTCCTAAGAAATTGATTTCTGATTAGACTTCTTAGAAAAAAGAATTAATTTGAACTTGCATACGTAGGAAAATGATAAGAGTTAAATATTCTAAATTCGTATGATTTTCAGAGGTTGCAAGTTACACTAATATGCCTTAATAATTAAAAACAAATAAGTTGAATCGAAATTTAAAATACTACTTTAAACTAGCCTATAGAAAAAATATTTTTTTTTTTCACAAAACCACTTAACAAAAACAAATTTAAAAATCGAACGTTTTACTGTATTAAATCTCAATGCGAAATAATGAAATCAGTACATAAATTTTACAACCTCAGAGTACTCGGGGGCTGGCTGTTACGTCTCCGCCGGGTATTAAATGAAATTCGGGCTTCATCATTTTATTGTTAGTGTTTATTCATTGCTTTCTATTTGTGCTTTGGGAAGTCGGTGGTGTTTTCGATTTTATTACAGCCTGTATTGAGCCTTTTTTGTCGGTTATCGTATCAATTTGTTTTTGGCTACTTATATAAACCTGAAAATGTTATATAATATTGTTCCTTTATACTATATCTTATGATGTTCGTAAAACATCCCTTACCATGCACCATCACGTTCTGGAATCTTTTCCCTAGCGGTGTTTCCGAACCAATACTTAGGGTCCTTCAATAACAGAGCGTACCACTTCCTAAAAGGCCAGCAATGAACTCACAAGCTCCCAGCCACGGGCGTATCTATGGGCGGTGACTTCATCTTTATGGTGTGCCTCCTGTTCGTTTGCCCTTCTATAAAATTCATTGTGCGATAATTTAAACTTTATTGTTATATAAAAATAACAAAGAACCCAACTTATTTCATATTACATATATAATCTTTTAAATTTTTTACTTAAAACCTCTTGGCTCATACCTCATGGCTCATACATAAGTGTATTTCACAGGGTTAAGTTCTGAAGTATCATCTACGCACTGTGCGTAGATATATCTGCAATTTATCTTTTTGTCTTCATGTGATTTGGTCGATGATGAAATTATTAGATCTCTCAAATCCACATTTACCCGCTTGGTTACGTAATCTCGCTAGAAACTTTTCCATTTCTTCACCAGTCTCCTGTGTCAATTGTCTGAACAAATACCTTTCGTACAATTTACTCTGCTTAGGCAGACAATATTCATCAAATTTTTTCACAGCAATTACGAACACATCTTGACTTTCTGCTACAGAATCCGATCCTCGGGATAGTGCTGCTCTAGCTGAAATAGACGTAACTGCGTTGGCCCCAGGTAAATTTGAATAAATCTCCTGAAGTCCTAGTCCTCTAAAATACAACAGTCTAGTTTATCCGGATTAACTATATATATAGTTATATAGTTTTATACCCGGTATAAAACTCGCCAACAACTCGACAACCGCTGGTTAGATGGGGTGACCTGAAAACACCATCAATCAAATGGCAGCAGCTATATAACCTACCAATTCAATGACAGCATAGTTATACAGTACAAGTTAGTATAATAAACTCAATTGCAAGTCACATATTGTTATAGTATATATAGCTAGGATTGGTAGCGTTATTTCTCTAAGTATAAAGTAGCGAAGCCAATAATAACAGCAAGACTATTTTACAACTAATAAATAAATCAATATATGTATTTAAAGATTGGGTTTCGGGATAAGTATTTAATTACATTATGTTTGTTATACTATAACAATATGTGACTTACAATTGAGTTTATTATACTAACTTGTATTGCATAACTATGCTGTCATTGAATTGGTAAGTTATATAGCTGCTACCATTTGATTGATGGTGTTTTCAGCATAACAAACCTACCAATTCATAACAGCAGCATAACAAACATAATGTAATTAAATACTTATCCCAAAATCCAATCTTTAAATACATATATTGCTTTATTTATTAGTTGTAAAATAGTCTTGCTGTTATTATTTGCTTTGATACTTTATACTTAGAGAACGCTACCAATCCCAGCTATATGTACTATAACAATATGTGACTTTCGATTGAGTTTATAATACTCACCTGTACAAACTAGTAACAAAAGGAAGTTGTTTGACATTTAAATTGGTTTGACGGTTGTTTTCTTACTTATTCTTCCCTTTTCTAAAATAGACAACCAATTTCCTTTTTACTCGTCGTCACTTATAAAACCTTTCCTATAGTGAATATTACACAGGCTCGTACACACAGACAATAGACAGACTACCAACACATCTAATCTCGCCGGTGGCTCAGGTATAACTGACGTGGTGCGAACGAGACAGTGATGTGTGTATGGGTGAACGAGACAGCGAATGAGCGCATACGCTACATCCCATAACACATTTTTATTTAACCATTTATATTTTTAAATATTTTTCATTTATTCTACAAAATTGCCTCCTACAAAGTTTAATAAAATGTTTGAATAGTTTGAAGGAACACCATACATACAATTACCGTCTCAAATAGCAGTGCACATTGAGTTTTGAACTTTAACACCCACAATCCCTTAACCCTGACCTACCTTAAAGTAAACCCTTTTTAACCCCATCGAACACCATTCTACGGATGAAGTAACATTACATATTATTTTTCTCAAACTCATACAGCACAATACCACGGATTACATATTAATGATACAAATAAAAACGAATCCAAAATTGGGTTAAAACATAGAATGTAAAACAATAATCACAAGAATATTACTAAGTGAAGTATTTTAACTGAAGAACGAACATTTAATGTGTGTATTAGTGCGAGTAATGATGTCGCTGTGGGAGTGAATGAGTGAAGTTTTTAAATTCTTTATTATGTATTAAATTAATGAAAATATTGAATTATTGAATATATATATATTACGTAATTAATAAATGCTATAAAATTGTTGAGACATTGCCTGCTTTTCTCACGAGGCGTACCTTAACCTATGAAAAGCCTTTTTGGATCCGCAAAAATATCTTCACTTTGTCCTCGCAATCTATTGAATTATTACCTACTAGCTTTCCGCCCGCGGCTTCGCCCACGTGTAATTTGGTTAAGTATATAGCGTTTTTTAATGATCTCGACAGGGCTTTCTTTCACGGGCTAAAATCTTGTTACAATTGGAATTATATATAGCCTGTGTTACTCAGGGATGATGTAGCTTTACAGGATCGGATGATTCGGGGAAATCGAGGGCAACTTTCAAATTAACGTACAGGCAATTAATATTCTGACAATTTTATATTCTGATAGTCATCTTCTTATGTGGATGAGCTGATGATGGAAAGTAAAACTCCTCAGCGGTTAAGAGTTGAAAGAAAATTCTTACGAAGTTATTAGTACGAAATACGTACTTGTGAGGTTATTACTTATTAGCTTGACCAAATAATAAAAGGTAAACCTCATTAACGTTAAGGACGTAGGTGGAAAAATGGATGCGGACAAACGTTTCCTTTTACTTGTTTGTATAGGTAGTGTTCACTCAAAATAATCATAGGGTAAAACGTTAATGAAAGTTTGAAGTGCATGGTAGTCATTACACAATGGAGCATCTTAATACCGCGATGGATATATTTGGCCTAAGTAGAAGTTCTTTAAAAAAAACTAAGACTCAACCTCGCACACTCACTCACACAGCAACACCATTGCACACACTGATACACACACTAAAATGCTCGTACTTCACATAGTTCCACTTGTTCATGTGTATATATATTTTTAGTTTTGTTTTCTGTTCGTGTTTTTTTTGTTATTCTTTTTCCTGATCTTAGATTCTATTTCCGATTCTATATTTTAACCTTATTTTGGCTTTATTTTTAATCTATTTTTATTGTGTAAACCGTTTTTGATAATCTGTATAGGTTTAAGAAATAAAAAAATAAAAAAAATCTACGAATTTTATCAACGCCATCTATCGAGCACATTGTTCAACACTTCAACCGCGCCCGCGCGCACTGCGTTATTTGTTATTTTTGTTACCTCTCATAAGTTTTAATATTATGATTAACTTATATTAGAACATATTTAACAATATATAACTAATCAATCAATATAAGTGTTTAAACATTTTGAGGCGTGGTTGAAGTAAATTTTCAATTGACCATAACTTCTCTTTCTCTTAACCGATTTTGACAAAATAAACTTTTGACAACGCTCCCAATTATATTTAATCCAACTGTGAAAACTGCGTTCAAATCCGTTCAGTAGTTTTCAAGTTATAACGTACCAGACAGACAGACAGACAGACAGACAGACAGACAGACAGACAGACAGACAAGAATTCCAAAAATTGTTTTTTTGGTTTCCATGACTCTTCTTTAATTGCCTCCTTTCAGTTTTTTGGAAAAATATTTAATGTACAGATTTTCGATTTTTACTGTCTTATTATTAGTATAGATAGATATGTCTAGACTAGACATATGCCTTCATAGAGGGTGATCATACGAGAGCGACGTAGTATAGGGGCCCCAAACACAGTAATAAAACCTATTAAAGATTGAGTTTTTACCCAATAACTCTGTTACCTTATCCATACATTACACTTATAATATACTTTTAAAGGAAATACAGTATTTGATGACGACATATCGGATAATGACTTTAAAATTAAATTTAAATGTATAAAATGTTATATGAATTTATTTAGTTAGTAGCTTATATTAGAAGAGGAATGCGCTATATTAATAAATTAGTTTTTGTTTTAATTTTATATGTATTTCATTCACTATTTATAAAAATGTAATTACTAAGAAATAGCTTAACTAACAAGTTTTAATTTGTATTTTTTTTAAATTAAGGCCCCGGGTTGCCTTAGTTACTGATGGTTCAATTCAGCTCTGCCTAGATGCTTGTAAGGGCAGAGAGCAAAGCGATGTTTGCGTCGTAGACGGTGCCGTGCGGTCGAGACATCTGCATCAAGTTATGTTACGATCGTATGCGGCTTGTTTTATATGAGTTGCTCATTGCTAGCTCTCTATTATTTATGCTGGAAGATACAACCTTTATAAACATAATACAAATTCAAATTATATTCAACAGATTTTGGTCGGCAACGCACTCATGAGCTCCCAGCCACATGAGTGTCCATGGGCGGCGACTTCATCTTTATGTTGGGCCTCCTGCTCGTTTGCCCCCTCTTCTATAAAAAAAAAATAAAACACTTTACGAGGCGTTTCCTCAACTTTTGAACTGTCGAGACAAAATCCTCAGTTAGTTATCGATTGTATGGTTTCTTTACGATGTTTGGGTATAGTGTAGGTGCTAGTGTAAATTGGTCTCATGATAATAAAATCGTTTGCCGTACTTCAAATGAACAACTTGTCGTGTCGGGCTTAAGTCAATGCTAATTGTTTTAATACAGATTTCAACATTTCACTTATATTACAGTGTTAAATTTAACCTAAAAATTGTGTAATATACTTTATTTGATATCAGTTAAGTGGAGTGTGATCATTATAAGTATCTCTTTCGGACCATTTTACACCGAACTCAAAAACTTTCGTAGAATTTTACAAAGAGGAAAAGCGTAGAATAATGTACGTTTTTAACATTTCCAACGAATGCATGCGATAAGGTTGAGCGATTTATAAGCGATAACGATCTATCGCCCCTCTGGGACGCGATTCAAATAATCTATGAAATGCTTTTTAACTGCTGTGGAATTTTCTTTAAATTCTACGTATAAACGAGCATACGCTATTAGTTTAAATGGATGTCAAAGAAGCACAAAACCGAATCGTTGTAGGTTTTTTATAAAACTTTGGAAATGTTGGTTTTTAAAAGTATTTCAAAGTACATCACTTGGTAGGTAAGTAAATATATACATAGACAGGTTAAGGAGGTTATTTTAAGAGTAACAGTAGTATGAGAATAATTAAATATATAGAAACTATAAAGAATTTAATTGAAAATGTATGGGGCATACCAAATCATACAACCTAATTAACTTATTTTAACATATTTCAGTAGAAAGCAGTATACAGTCTACTGTATATCGTATAAATGTTCAACTAGATCAACTGATAAACGAATATTGTCCACTAAAAGTGAAATGTTTGAATACGATGCAATCACTGGCACTGGAAACAATTGCTCGTTTGTGACAACTGTCTTCCGCTATTCAATTAAAGTAAATGGATTTGGCGAAAACCGATTAAAGTTTGCAATCAGAATAAACAGTACTGATTGCGAGTACAAACTTTATATATAAATAAGTTTATACTGTTTCTACTGGACTTTTGATATTAATTCTGATACACGTGTCCTATGTAATGAGTCACGTGATAACTTTGCTGTCAATAGCTGTTTATTATTATATCTTAAATCTAGTAATATATTTATATATAATGACTATTGGTTAAGTTGATTAAGTATTAATATGACCAAGAAATAAGTTTAATTTAAAACACAAAGGCCCTATATCAAATTCACATACGTATTTAATACAAAAGTATTCAATTAATCAGCTCTCTGGGATTAGCAAATGGTCCAACAAGTTTATTCATGCATAAAATTGGTCCCAAGTTCGATGAATCCTCAGGATTTGTTTGTCGATCTTTTCACAGATGAAAGCTCTTAAAGATATTCTGAAGTGTAGACGTTTATTCCTTTTCATTCCTTTTTTAACTCATTCAAGTATACATTTGGTATTTTTTTATAAACATTTTAGAATTATTTATAGTAATTAATAAAAGTTTCGTGTACTCATTTAAATGGATACCTACAATATTTTACGAGGAGCTTTGATTTGGTTTATACGCATTAAAATCAACTAAATAGTAGCCTTTTAGATACAGATACAATGGAACACAATATCAGTAACCTTTAATTGTTAAAAAAACAACAGCATCTTAGCGGATGTATGTACTCGTGAGGATGTTCATTGAGTGGGATCCACAGTCGAATGTGGTTGATCCTGTGAGTGCGTTCCAACCGCTGGCAGTGTTACTCTTATGGTCCGCGAACCGGCGGTCGTATTATTGAGGCAGTATGATGCATTTATCGGTCAGATCAATCAAATTATATTACGTTTCTTACTTTCTGAAATTATATGGTGTAAGGATGCTCTGGACTGTATTTAAGTTCTTGGAATGACGTTTAGTACATTCGTGATAATAATGCGGAAATTCGTAATTTTATTAAATTATTACTTAATTTTGTATGGAACTTTTTAAATCAGCGTTAAATCTAATACTGGTAATGGACGCTTCAATGTAAAATTCATGAGTGCTAAAACACTCTTTTAAGGGAGGCACCTTTTACGAAAATGGACGTTTGAAGACAAAGGGCCTATCCTCAATACAACGAGTATACTCTAGTAAATGGGTAGGTGAAGAATGCCTTTCCAATCTCAACCAAAGAATAAAATAAACAATAGAAAAAAGCCGAAACTTTCTTATTATTTGGTACTATTGAATGTTTAATTCATGAGTCACGATTTGCGACAAATACATTGTAATTTAGATGATCTGTTTATAAAGATAACGACATTGGCGCGTTGTTAATACACAAGAAAGTCAATAACAGCTATGTTATTTCGTCTAAGGGAAATGCTGCACGGATTTGCAGTGCTGCATTCGCATTCTATGCGTTGTATAATACTATCTTAATCATCATAGCTCTTGACAGTTAAAATATGGCAGATGCTGGAGACAAATGAGGTTTCTCAGGTACCTCTACCGAAGAATATTCAAGTGGTATTCAAAAGGGTAATCCCTTTTCTGTATTTTTGGGGATATTGGTTTCAAATGGCCTGAATTGGCATTTTTTGGTCAGGATCGTTGTCAGTGTTAGAAATAAATGCAGTAATATTCGGTTTCTTTCCTAATATTTCTTTACGGTCCAGAACAAACCTTAAGAACTAATTATGTGTGTAATTTATTGTAGATATATTTTTCTTCAGCGGTAAATAAACAAATAAATGTTATATGTATTTTATTTAATTCTTTCTTACATTGTGTTAAGATATAGCGATACGTTGTGAAAAGTGATTTGTCCTTGGCGGGAGATAAATTAGCTTTGTTAGTGCTTTGCAACAAAGGTCCAGAATTCTCTAAGTAATAATTTATCACATAAGTGAGCTTGCAAGATTAATAACCACTATTATTCACGTTCTATTGAAGTTTTATGTCTAAATGACTCCGAACTTTTTCTATAGAAGTGGTGGTAAACGAGCAGTTGGCACACCATAACGGTAAATTCACCGCCCATAGTCACGTGGCTGGGAGTTCGTGAGTGCGTTGCCGGCCTTTTAGGTAGAGGTACGCTTTTTTTGATGAAATACCTTCAATCAATGTACACCGACAACTGTTTAAGAATTTTGATAATCGTTTTAAATAATTTTGCGCTGTTTAAAAATGTAATTATATAATGAAATGAAAAAACAATTATAAATGTTGGTTATTTTTTATTTATTTATTTACGGCCGAATTAAAAAAACACATACAATAAAAACTTGAATTATACGTAAATCTAACAACCTCTTATATTGTCTGTCATAAAAAAAATATAAGATACTTACCCACGTACTACTACTGATACTACTTAACGCACGAGGCAAATACTGAGTGTAAATTTAGAAATATATTTTTAGCATAAACAATGAGTGACATAGTTTGTTTGAATGTATTCATGTTAACTCACATAAATAAAATGTTAAGAATAAACTTTTCGCTATTAAACTTTTAAAGACTTAATCCATTTGTTCAGATCAAAGTAAATTGGATAGACGCTCACGACTATTGATTGTTAAACTTTGTGTTCGGAACGGCTTCGCGGAAATCTTTTAACTTTTCGTTATTTTTGGTTTATTCATAATCATTATATTAACTTTTATTATATAGATTAAGCGAGGCAATGCCGCTAGCATTATGGGTACAAGGACCAAACTTTTTAAGTTTGTTTAATTTTATTTAACGATACCAAGGTCAGAAAAAGCCAGCACGTGACGTTTTAAAAATAAGTAAATCTTGTCCAAAGCAAGGTTCAAAGGTCTATCCATTAGCCTACACCAATTTAAATGGATTGAGTAAATACTTTATCTTCAAAATATCCTTTGATAGAGCTGAAACAATACGAATCCCTAACGAGAATTGTTTAAGGAAAAATCATTACCGATTGAGCAGACACCATTATAATGATTTTGCTTCAGTGCACATGAAGGGTATAATGTTGACAGCTCAAAAAATCTAATAATTTTTATATGTTTTAATATTTTAAAGCAATTCGCGCGGTCAGTGAAGAAAACGACGTGACATTATGTAATAAAGTATGCATTAATTTGGAAAAATAAAACACCTTAAATTGAAATAAGAAGTTAAGTACGATTTGACACTCACCGTAGATAAACTTGTAGTGACATCTATGATCCGTAGCTACAACCAATACGATGGCGCTGTGGTGACTTTATCTTTTTTCTTGTTAAGCTTCACATGGGCTTTCGAATCAGCCAGTCGACTGGTCGAGGATCCTACCGGTTGGAGAAGCACACCTTTCTTCCTTCATATAACCTAAAGGCTAAACTATCAGTGAGTAAAAGTGAAAACATAATCTCATACATAAAATTAAGCACAAACCAGGCGACAAAGAGCGAACAATCTAGGGCCGTCTTATCAGCTCTCATACATTTTTGTCAACAATTTATTAACATATATAACACGCACGCTATTTAGGAAGGCTGACGAATGGGGTGAGCCACACAAGTTTAATTAAAAACAGTCACGCGATTACATTACTGACACGCGCTGGGTACACATCCATTTCTTATTGGCCTTTGGTGAAACTTATACTATGATAACTTCACAAAACACATTTACGAGAATGTCTGTGCAATTTGTTATGAATTTTTTTTTTAAAGAAAGATAACGTATGAAAGTTGATGAAGTTTGAATCTTTTAAGCGGAAGGCTTTACGTCACGGCGAAGAAAACCTGCCTCAAATGATGCAAACCAGTACTCACGTTTCGTGCGAAGAGTGACACTCCCGGATCCCACAGTTTCCCACTTCTATTTCCTTACACTACGTCTGTATTTGCATATGGGGCGGAAACACATCCGCAAGCTTCCGGCGCTATGCTTTTTGGCGTGTCAACGGGCTCAATTTTCGTTAAGTGATCCGGTTGCTAGAAAAAAACCTATTTAACTCATTTATAGTTTTATAAAATTACTCTACAATTAAATTTACTGCGAGATCCCAAATCAAACTGGCAAGAAACTTCGACAAAAAAAAAGAAGACTTCGCCTCTCCTTTATTATAGGCAAGCTTTACAGCATGGTTATAAAGAGCCTAATAAAAAGGACCTTTACCCGGTGAGCATAGTGAAATAGGAGCACACATTTACATTAAGAACAACCCGCAAACGCAGTGAGATGAAACTAGAAAAAAAAAATGAAAATACTGTCATAATATAAAATATACGTGAAAATCTCGGAAATCCCAAAGCCCAATATTCCCGTGTCTCATCTTTATTCCATAGCTGGGGAACTTCATTTTGCGAATTATTTACGTATACAACGGTTATCCCGCCATAATAGATGCTGCTGATGAATGACTTTTATCTTTTATGAAAACAAGGCTTATCTCTTCGGCTTGAGACTCATGAATTTTTGTTGAAACTGCTTATTGGCTAGCTAAGGTATTGTGCATATAATAAGAATATTATGTTGACATCTAAAATAATTATGAGTACGTTTTACGTGCACGAATAACGGATTAATCTGTTTGGATATTTAATGTATTTGATGTAAACAAACATTATTTTAAAAGAATTAATTTTTATTTCTTAAACCTATACAGCTCATTCCAAAAAGGTTACACAACAAAAATAGATCAACAACAAAGCCAAAACAAGGTCAAAACATACAATTGAAAATAGACAACAAAAAAAAAACACGAGCAGAAAAAAATTAATAAAAATATATATATACAAAGAACAAGTGCAGTATATTATTATAATTAAAATTTGCAGTATATAATAATTAAAATAATCATTTAATTATTACGATGTGATATTGAACTAGAGGTATGTACTTCTCATAGACCATTTGGAATATAATTTCTATAGTTTATTGTCGTATTCAAATTTGGTTCGATTACACATTCCATATATGAAATTATTAAGTTATCATTTTTCTGTATATCTTAACCCGTATCATATTTCGCAGGCCTAAGATTGGATATCAAATAAGGACATTATAATAAATCAAAGATAACAATCTACTATTATCGTAAATCACGGTTGTGGATAACAGAAAAGCCTGCGATTTCTTTACGATACTAAAACTAGTTATCTTACTTGTGTTTGCTCAACGATTTTTAGTTAATTACAATGAATTTCAGTTAAAAACTTTAGCATTGGTCCAAAAGAGTCCAATATTAACAGTACATATTACAAATTATTGAAATGTCTTACGTTGCTTAGATTCTAGCACGAACTTTCAGAAGATCGTCATTAAAAAAAAATATAGAAATATTCGTTAATTGAATGTTATTTAATTGATTAAACTGGCAACGATTTCGTCAAACCATTTCAATCAGGAAGGTATCATATTTTTAGATCTATATAGATACTTTGTTATAAAATGTATTATGAATTCGAGCCTTAAAGCCTATTAAGCTGCGTGTCCACAAGAGTAAGAAAACGTAGAAAAGTAGATTTGGATAAAAATCTTTGTATATTTCAAGTAACCATTTCATTTTATGTATACTAGGATATGAGAAATGGTTTGTTTATGTATTCATGCAGCCTTTATTTTATCACAAAGCCGAGGATGGACACGTCTTCACTCCTCATACTGAAAGTATTATAAGCCTTTGTTTTCTCTTCAGCTCGCTTATATTTCACTGAAAATTTCCTGAAATAAATTTAAGAGTATTAGAGATTTAAAAAAAACTTCAGTGTTTCCGAACTATGAAAACTATATAAGGACATAAATAACGTAACGAATAGTACTTATATTCAGTGAAGAATGTTATTACCATATTTATTGTTTAAAAAGAAACAAAACATATAAGAGCAAGGTATTAGCTAAAAATATAGATGCAACCTAACGCGTGTCTCACAGGCAATCAAAGGAAGCAAAAAAAGAAGAAAAACAAACAAATTTACTATACATTAAAAGTTATTTGTGTCGACACAAAAAAATATAACTACACCATTATCTTTGTATAGTTATACAGAAGATAGAAATTCTTTAAAAAAACTTAGACTCAACATCGCACACTCACTCACACAGCAACACCATTGCACACACTTAAATGCTCGTTCTTTACATAATATACTCCACTTGTTCATATGTGTATATATATTTTTATTTATTTTTTTCTGTTCGTGTTTTTTTTGTTATTGTTGTTTCTGATCTTAGATTCTATTTCCGGTTCTATATTTTAACCTTATTTTGGCCTTATTTTAATCTATTTTTATTGCATAAACCTTTTTTTAATAAGCTGTATAGGTTTAAAAAATAAAATATATAATATATTTAGCATAAGCAGTGTTTCTAATTATAATCCAGAGTTATAATAGTACCAATATAAGAGGCATTTCATTGTCTAACGTAAATGTATACCGACATTCTTAATGTTGACCTCAAGATGTAAGGCAAGAGTAATGAGTACGGAAACCAATCGAGCAAGAAAGTCAAGAGATCCCCCGTTAATTGGATGCCCTTATTTAGTTTCAATGTAATAATTAACATTGCCACTAACATAATAAAGCGCAAATTCCTTTGCATCACACATAAGTGTTTACGTAGAATTATTTTTCCGAGACTAATATGGGCTTTCCAAAGTGAAGAATTAATTGGGAAAAATATTACGATAGATATATATGGTAACCTAATTGAAAATATTATTGAAATTATAAGTGATGCTTTTATGTACGTAATCTGACTCTTGACTTACATATCGAGTCATTATATCAAAAAAATTAAGGAAACTCGGTTTGTAATATGCTTCCAGAGTACAAAGTCGTCAAAGTAGATCGAAAACTCGTGACGCGAGGCATATAATATTTGTTCTATTAAGGAATATGAAAATCCTTTTAGTTGCGATCACGGAAAGCGATCACGAGCTCCGATCAAAAGTATATAATACAAATAGGAGGGTGTCTCGAAGCCGTGCAGTCTTATCCGTAAACAGTCATCAGCTACCCCGGAGCTCGACAAATTCTTTGATCTTGTTTAAGGGTAAAATCTTTCGATTTATATGTTAATTTGAAATTTGAATCTTTTTTGATACTGTGTGTTATAATTTCGTGATATCAGCTCGTTTATTATATAATGCATCGCTTTTACATTTGATTTTGTCACGTCTGTGCAGTGTATCGATTCAGTTGGTTTTATTTGATTTATATATTTAACATAATCTACCTATCTTAATAGGTATGTTAAGTAACCATTATTAAGTAAACGTAAGTATGAGTAACTTTACCATAATTTTATCATAAAGAAATATTTAAGAATATAAATATTTCGATTTAAAAAGTAAAAACTTGTGAATATTATAATACATAATCTTCATACATCTCATTCTCAATTCGTTTTATATGATATAAACGAAGAATTATCTATTAAATATATATCAATATGTAGGTGCATCCCTCAATTGGACGTCAGGTTGATTTTTGGTTGTCAAAAAGCAATCATCAAGCGAAGCGTCATGGTCTATAGTAGTAGGGGGCAGCCATCTTGACGCACTGTTGTTCTAGAGTCTAGACAGACCAGCCCGCGCAACTTGTGACGAATCGCTTTGCATCCGTATTGTAGTTAGACCAAGTGTTATAATTAAGGTGGTGTCGTGTTGCTTAGACTGTATATTACTCAATTGACTGGGTATTTCAATTATAAAACTCCGTGCTGATTAAACAACTGTGATTTGCAACTAGGAGTTGTGATTTTTCTGCTTACGTCCACCCGCCTACCACTTACAAGATGAGTTCTATTGAAGGCCCTCCTGCCCCTTCAAATACAATAGGATAAGTTAAGCAATGAAAGCACGCACCGTTTAGAGTTTCATTGGTAGTTAAATATTAAAGGAAGATTCATCCATTCGCACAGGAATTATTGTCGCTACGTGTGGGTTCATATCTTATGCAGTGGAAGCTGTTCTCAGCTGTGGTTTCTCAGGTTGCGGTTTTTCGTCCTAATGTATCTGACTGTACCCTTATCACTGGGGGAGCTTAGCAAAATTACCTGCGACGTCTTTGCATTATAACGGTGGAGCGTTTTAAATAATAAAAAGCTTGTGCTTGTAGAATTGATGTCTTTTATATGAAAGTTTTTTAGTTATTTAGTACAATTTAATCTTCCGTCTTTGGATTATATTAGATTAGATTATTTATTAGTAATATTTATAAAGTTAAAAAAAATATTCATGTAGATTTTTTAAAGCATAAGTATTTTTTTATAAAGTTGAACTCGTAGTAAATAGGCAATTACGTGGCTCATGAATGCGTTGCCGGCTTTTTAAGAAATGGTACGTTCTTGAAGTAGAGAGATGTTTTGTAATCACAAAACTATGTAATAATAAAAATATTCGTTTCGTTTTTCTGGCCGCGAAAGTGATAATTAATTTTAAAAATCAAAATTGATTGTCGGTATTAATTACTTTCACAAACAAAATAAAAATTCAACCTTTTTTTTAATTTTCCTTCGTTGGGTTCGTACAATTAATAGGTTGACTTAATTACTAGACTGAATTAGTAGGTTTATTCACATAGGTATAACCACTTATGAATCGTCAAAAAACATCACTTTACATTTACTTTTACATTAAATCAAGGGGTAGAGTGGACGAGTAGAACTGGCAGGAAACTCTCCGCCACTCCTTTAAACAAGTAGGTCATGTTTAAAGAATTATCGTCACTTATAATGTAAATGATATATCACTTACACAAACTCAAATGCGGAGTAAAAAGAGTTTCAAGCTTCGCCCAACGGACCAAATTGTAAATGTCTCAATTAGACACCAGATGTCAGGCGGTACCAATTACAAATTAATTCTTTTTATTTGGGTCGCATTTCAACTCCCTTAGATATTTATGTTGTATTTTAACATTCCGAGATGTTGTATGTATGTTACGGACAACGAGCACGCTCGTTTAGAAAAGGTAGTGAATTAGCTGGTGTTATTTGTATGGCACTTGATAAATAAGAAAGGAACGAATTAATTCTGATTTAAATTTCATTCTACCTCCGTAACAATGTATGCTTTTTTCATATCCTGATTGACTGTTTTATACTTGTTACCAGAAAAATTCAAAAAATCAACCTTTAAAAACTTATAAACATTTGAGCCAATTCTGTACTTTCTTTCAAAGACAATCCTATTAAATCTAATCCTAGCCATACACTTGAGTATCCGATTTAGAGCCGTACGTGTTAGTAATTTATGTGTGCGATAATATCTAAATATAAATTCAACGGATATAAGGACCTTTATTGCTCTGTTTTAACAAACTCATTTTAGCATGTACTTTTTATATGAAAAGCTAGGTCACGTACTGTTTGTATAATATACGCCTCAGAAGTTTGTTGTGGAAATTTTGAGATTGAAGACTGCTCGAGAATTTCAATAAAGCTCTCATGATGCTAAAATCAATATTTGTTTCGAAGAGCTGTAACACACAGCTGGTATTCACTTATTGAGTTGTGAAACTTAATTCAATGCAATAAAAATGTCTACAACAATATTTGAGAGGGGAAATTTGAATGGACTGAAGCTTACAATTTATTTAACTGATAATATAAACATGCGGGTTAAGTACAATTTTACGCTTCAATGTGATTTTTTTTTATTATGTTACAGCTGGCAAACGAGGAGACAGGTTACTTACCATGAAGCGCTAACCGCCGCCCATGGACACCTGCAACGCCTGGAGGCATTCAGGTGAGCAGCCGGCCTTTAAGAGTCCTACGCTCTTTTCTTGTAGGCCGCAAAGCAGTACCGTTTCGGGAATACCTGCCCTGGCATATGGTCCCATAACGGGGTGTTGCGCGACATCAACTGTCTTAAAACACACACATAAAAGTATTTTAATGTAGAAAACCATAAAACCCACTTCGCATCAGATCCACTTCGGTGTCATAGGGATCTGCTGGATGCCATATTTCTGTTTAAACTGTGTTGTATGTATTAATGTGTTAGACTCAGCTTATTTGTTATCCATATTGGACATTGGACCCAAAAGGAATACTGTAAAATGTGATTTTATTAAAACATATTTTTAACATAATAGTTAGAAGGTAGTTTTGCTGACCTTGGTGTGGGGCGTGTCACGTAAATAAGCCATTTATGTGGATTAAAAGCGTTTTATGTAAATGATACGAATGATGTCATATTTAATATTCACTTATACACATTTAATTTTAATCAAGTACACGACAAGTTACAAATTGCACATGCCAGCTTTATCTCTGCGGTCTAAATTTATTATGGGCAGGGTCAACGCCTTGCCGAGAAAAAAACTCCCGAATAATTGACAAGAACATGACCGCTTAAATACGTCCGTTTCATGGATGAAGCCTCAAAGACAAAGGGTAATAAAGGATTGCTCACGAAATGTCAACAACTTAAGGACTGCGTTTGAGGATATTTATTTGAGGAAATGCGAAACATTCTTTTAATGTTATTTTTAAACGCTATAACGATATATAGCAATATATTTGTTTTGTGATATCTTACATTATTTTTTTGCGTCAGGATGCTTACAAGTGTGTTGCCGGTCTTTAAGAGGTACGTTATTTAAGGACTCCAAGTCGTAACGGTTTGAAAATACCTGCGCTAAAGTCCACAAAGGGATGGCAGAACCTTAAAAAGCGCTCAGTTATAGAATGCCAGACTTCAAGGCGTTAATAGATTTTCGTATTCTGCTTTGACATCCAGTGATAAATGTAACTGGAATGAACTTTAAGTAATAGTGTCATTTATAAGGACATCAAAAATATAATTACAATTAATTTCTTGGTCAACAAATTTACCGATATTTCACACGAAACCAAATTGGATATTAGTAAAATATATAGAGAATTACAGCGAAACACGATTCATATAACATTTCTGAACTATCCATTTAACACATTCAAAGTCGTTTACTGATACATATTTCGCACTTATCTAAACCATGACCTAATATTCAGGTAGTGAGCCCCTATCTGTGAACCGATCACTTCGTATCAAGGGTCGACTAACAATATTAAATAGGCTCTTGGGAGACAAGGTCGTTACAGGTATGATAAACCTTGTATATACTTGAGTACTATGTTATAAATACAGCATACCGCATGCATGAAATATAATTCATTTTTTTATAGAAGAGGGGGCAAACGAGCAGGAGGCACATCATAAAGGTGAATTCGCCGCCCATAGACACTCATGTACCTGGCAGCTCGTTGTATTATATATATTTTAAACTAATAAAAAACGAAATAATATAATATACTTTGCAACGTTACGATATGTCTGTTCTAATCTGAGCACCCGACTCCGACATATATTATAATATGGTTTTTATGTACAATTATTAAACAGAATTAGACATCAAGAAACCGGTTGAGTATGATGTACAGAGCTAAACCAAGTTCGGGTCTGTACAAACCAACAAGATGAGAGGAGATTAAAGTATGTGCAGGTTAATAAAATTCCCTAGCAATTGTCTAGGGATCTCAGTGTCGCCATTTTAAAAGCAACACTTTATGATTTTAAGACATTTATGTTGTTCAAAAATAACTAAGACCTTTTTTTTAATAATAAATATGTGCGGCTGGTTTCCTATATTTGAAAACTACTTAAACAGAATAAAACATTTATGCTAATAATATAATTGATATTATATTTTTATTATATAATTACAATATAAAGCCTTTTAAGGCTTTACAAACTTTACTTAGTATCCATAAAAATGAGAATTATAACTAACACTAAAAATGTATAGTAATGTTAAGTTTATTTTTTTGTACCAAAAGCAAACACGTTTAGCCGCAACCACATCTGATGTAAAATGGGATGTCTCTTGATTTACGTTTAAAGTGGTCAATAAATGGACCCATGAGTTATTCACTGAGTGATTGCAGAGGCAAGGAGTTCCATTCCTGGTTTTAATAAGGAACGACATATAAGATAGGATGAAGGTCTCGTCTCCTTTATTAGTTACTTTTTCAACAATATCATTATCTTATATATAAAATATCCGTGTCACAATGTTAGTTACAACGTTAGTTAGTACTCATCCGAAACGGCTTGACCGATTTTAATGTATTTTAATTATTTTTATGTAGATTTTTGAAACACTTAAAAAAACAATATTTTTGGGATTAACTAGTTATATTTATTATTTCAAATTTATTTATTTATTTACCGTTGAAGCCAAAAAAATATACAATTTTTTTTAACTTACATTATACTTAAATCTAACAACCTCTTATATTCGTCCACTATCATTTATAACTCTGTCATAAAAATGTCACATTCTGGTGCAGAGCTATATATATACTATATGTATACATATATACAGAGAAAATTAAATCGCATATATCATCAATAGCATTCATAAAACCCGTTTGTGGTATGATAATTATGGCACGGTAAAGTCAATTCAAAAATAGAATTCAAATAAATAATACTTTTTAATACAATAATACAGTTTAGAGGTTTTATATGAACATTTCAAACAGGCAATAAATGTTTCAATTTTAAATTTGGAATTCAGCAAAACGCACCAAACATGTTTTATAGCTTAAACGCATAAAAGTTTCGCCTTTTAGTATATTTAAAAACCGTATTTTGAAAGATTCTTTTTATACTTCTAGGTGTCCATGAAAAAGACATAACGCTGGTGAATTTATTGTGGCGAGGACCCAGATGGCTTTCCTCATAAAATAGGAGTGTGGCTGCGTTATACTAAGATAATCACAATTTACGGGCACCTTTCACCAAATTTTCGGCTTCCTTCGTACGCGTTACGAATTCTATATTAATTGCGTAGACTAAGACTAACAACATTCATATACATAATATACCATCCACTATTTGACTAATATAAAAATATGACAATCCATTGTGTACGTACATGCGATACTAGGCTCTTCAACACAATATTTGATCAAATAAAAAGTTCTGACACACTGAAGTGGTAATACTTGAATAGAACGACTATTTTTTTATTGGATTTTGCTATCTTTTTTTGTTTTAACACAGTTTTTATCAGTTTCACTTTATCAATCGACATAAAAATAAATATAGGTACATCTCTGTGATTCTTTATAGATATTTTGATATATATGGCGTTCGCTTAAGGAAAACTCCTTGAAAATGTGTAGGCACGAAAGACCCTAGTTGCCTTTAAATAATCTTTAAAATACCCAACCCAACAACAGGACTTTATCTCACAATAACGATCGCAATTGCTATCCCTGGGGGATACCACTGTGTTCCTGTACCGCGAACCAAAGGTACATAGGAAACTGGACGAGCAACAATCTGTAATCAAAGTATCGAAGCCAACAGTTTCAGGTCATCAATAAATGCTATATAATTATATATAATTTATATATTTATCTCTATTAACTGTCATATACCACTCAACGTGAGCCAAAACTAATGAAGCCTTATACAAAGGCAATGCATTTGTTAAATTAAATGTTGGGAAATTTTCAATCTGGTAAGCTTATCAAAGCCCACATCGTAGCAGAGCTTACGATCTTGCTGCCCAAAAGCGTCATTGTTCTGCATTGTAGTTCTGACTAAATGAATAGAGGCTTACCGATCCCGTAGCCATTTTGCCAGTTAATAACGAAATAGAAGGGAATATGGTTATATGCTATTCGAAGCTTTTTATAAAACTTTTCTTTCTAAATTTTCTAAGTATTTATGATTTAAATATTCAAATTTTATATAATCCATGAATCCATGAAATAATAATTATTTAATCAAATAGTATGCAAAACATTTAACTTTCATAACCAGTGCTAAGAATAGTTTCTTGCACAAATATAAAACTACGACACATTTTTACATATTACGATAAGTGGACCCAGTCATAAAATTACTCGGCGCAAAACCCTCTGTTCAATACCTCTCAAGAAATATTGCTCATATTATGAGGGGTCACAAAGTGAGGACGGTGATATTGGTAGCCCTTAGCAGAAGAAGGTGAGGAAACTTCACATAAAACCTAAGGAGGCAGGTGCATTCCATTTGAAAGGCACCGAAATGTTCGCGTATTTCACGCTTCACGCGTCATTACACCTCACAACGAATACAGCGTAACAGCGAAAAGGGAGGAATAACAATAAAAATCTTACGGCGGCGGTGAATTAAGTAAAAGCTGTTGTAATGTAAAGTGCCACATTCCGAACGTTGTATTTGATCAAATAATAATATAAGACTATTTGTTTATACAACATTTGAGAGAATTCTCCATTCGGCATTGTCTTTTATACCCTAAGTACACACAAACCAGTTCGATTGGTAGATCTATGTGATCTGTCCATCACCGTCTTAGCTGTTATGTATCTACCGAGTCAGGCAGATTGTTAGTTTTTTTTAAATAACGGTAACAGGTACTTGAACAAGGCTCATGAATCATTACTTAATGATTCAGGTGTTTTACCAAATTTTCAGGAATTTCTCTCCAGAATATTTTCTAGAGAGATATTAATGTTGAAAGGCTTGGGTATTTAAGAGATGTATTTGAAAGCATATAAGAACCTTTTTTGCTTTGAAATCTGGTTTAAAATGCATGTGGAAAAGATTTCTATACTATACAAATTATTACACAGTGTATGAGAAGTTTATAAATAGAAGTCACAGTTGACCTAAAAGCTACAATGTTGCTTAGTGAATTCAATTTTAGTGATAGCTTTGATGCGCAAAGACTTGGACATTCTCGCCTTTTAAAATATCTCCAAAGTTGCTCCATTGGTGTAAAGCTTTTAAACTTAGTAATCATTAAAAATTAATTGAAAATGCCAGCCCTACGTTCATTCACGACATGAATATTACATGAAGAGCCTTTACATAGCACTTTATATTAAAAATAGAATTTGTTGAAAGCAAAGGAGGCTTTGAAAAACACAAGCGGGGTATCACGTATTATGAGTCATAGTAGATAAGGCACAAAACGCGCCCTCATTCTGCAAGTTAAAAAATATGTTGGAGGCTCTTTCATTTGTCAACTGCCTCGTATGTGCCGGGAACATCAGCTGAGGAGTGGCCGACTTTCATTTACTGATGTACCTCGCAACAAAACTTCGTTTAAAGCGTTGCAACATTACATGGGACATTACAATTTTTTGTAAAGCATACGTTTGTTAAGGAATTATAATGTTCAAAGACGCGTAATCATTGCTTTTGACAGTATAAAGGACTTTAACAATACAACCGGTTGCAGGTTTGATAAAATCATATGAAATCAAAAGTCAAAAAGGTACTATATTCGCTTCAATGTTATATGGCTTTTAGTATGAAAAATGCACCCATTTCTTTGGTCGTTTTATTTTTTTAAACAAAGGTACATTTTTGTGCCAAAAAGTTACTTTCGAAAATTGTACTTAATATTCATTTTGATTTGAATGTTATGAATTAAAAACTCCTACTGAAACATACAATATTATCTTGAAATGAAACACTTAGACACCATTTTATTGCTTTCGGTGTCTCGTTACGACTGTGATAAGTAAAAAAAAAGTAATCGTAATAAATATGTTTATGAACTTGACGTCATTTTTTATGGTCCCCAGCGATTTTATAGATGCTTTAAGGAATTCTTTCAAAAATATTTGAGACTTATTTGAATATTACGCAATCGCTACTCTAATGCAAAATTGAATATTTACTTAGCTCACGAAATTTACATACATATTAAAACTAAACATAATCTAGTCTAAATATTAAAAGGAATACGAACAATTCAATAACACATATTTACTTTTGATTAGATATACATTTTTGTCCATAAACTTTGTTACAAGTACCAATATTTAATCATAAAGAAAATATAACTGTATATTGTTATAACCTGTATTATAAATTAAATAATCCAACTTATACTTGAATGCCTTAGAGGTTAAGCAAAACTCTCAACCGGCTTAGTAGATGTCGCGATACAGTTTATATGCAAGCACTGAAATATGGGTATTACAATAGTAATCAAGTACACAATTACTAAGCCCCAGCTCCAGGGCTCCGATCTCGCTGTCAAATATGTGTCTATGACCCGACTCGGTCAAATTTGCTGCACAATGACTTCCCAAAGACTGGCCTTACAATTCCAAAACACACTGTTACCACAACAAGATGGCGCCCAGACACCATTCGAAGCGCTCTGCTCTGATTGGTCAATACAACAAACATACTTTTAAAGTCTTAATATATGTTAACTATTACTTATTATAGATAAAAGAGATTTTGTAACAAATCAAATGTGTAATAATTTCACTTAAGCTATTAATATAGTATAATTATTAATTATTTTGTTTTATTTCTGTGTGTAGAGTTTTTTTGTTTTATATATGATTGTTTAGTTGTTTTTTATGCTTTGCATCCCTATAATTTATGCGCACATGCCTTGTGTGTGTTTTTTTTTTGTAATTTTGTTCGGGTTATGTTTGTATGTGTTGTTGGTGTGCCTGATTAAATAAACAAATAAAAAAATAATATACAACCAACCCATCTATTAATTTCATCCGACATATATAGTAATATTAATTCTGTAGGACTATATTAAATACATGAAAGCAAAATCCAATTTCGACGAGTTCGTCATAAAAGCTAGGAATGTGAAAATAGAAAAGTACCAGCAACGAGAATTGACACTTTAATTAACTCAGTGTCACTATAAACGGTTTCTCATTCCCATTACTGAGCTACTGTTTTGTGAAAGGCTAATCTAGGTTATTGACGTCCTCAACTATGCATTATAATTAGCCGTTAATAACTTTGACGTTTGAAAATGGTATATTCACATTCATCACTTTCTGCGAAATTGTGTTTGCCCTGCGATGAAAAGAGAGAGGTGACGCTGAAATGTAAGCACAGTGAATATTATTTTTGTTTTATTTTTATTAAGGCCAACTAAATATTTTACTGTATGTAAAATACTTTGTGCTGTATTCTTGGTTGCATTAAAGTATGCATCGCTACCATAAAGCTACCATATTAGATCACTATATTAATAATCGAAGATGGTATTATAAATAACATGTATGGGTCTTGTTAATTTTTTTTAAAGATTACTTCTACTAAAAAAGATAGATCGAACAAAATAAGAAGAGAAGATTCAAACAAATTCATGCACGTCAGTACTACTTAAAGTGGTTTCAAGTTTTTATTTTTTTTATAAAACAGCTACTTTGAGTGCTGCCTATGGACAGCTGCAAAGCAAGGAGGCTTACAACTGAATTGCCTGCCTTTAAGGGGGAGGTATGCTGATTTATTGAAGGCCTCCAAATCGTAACGGTTTGGGAATACCGGCACTGGCATTTGGTTCCACAAAGGGATTGTGCGTGGCAATAATATGATATCAATCAATTCTGTAACTAATTTAGGCTAGTATGACAATTACGAATCGTTTAGCTTCACATTTCAAAGGGCCTTAAGTTGAATGCTGCATTCAGTATATACCACTTATATAAGCTAGATATAGGCTTCCTCACACATATAGCTTGGCAATCAGCTTCGAGGCGGCCTCTCTATGCTTAGTTCTGTAGAATAGCTCCGCAGCACTGGCTATTCCGCAAACACGACTTCCTTCCTTCTGCCAGACTTCCTTCTACCAACTTTAAAACTACAACTCTTCCCATCATTATTAAAGCTAAGTACGTATTAATACAAAGATTAAACGAAACGGCCCAAAACAGTTTGTTTTTGACGCATATTTGGTAAACACAATGTCTCGTGTTGGGTGACCTGAATTCTATGAAGCACGCAATATAGCATTCTCATAATTCGATGAAATAATTGGCTGGTACCTTAATTAGTTTAATAATGGCGCATGTTATTTTCAGTTTAAAATTTTTCATACGTATTGTAAACTGAATTTTGCATCTGTTTGTATATATGTTATTTTTAGTCTGTGTAAAGTAAATACTTGAGCATATATTGTATGCCCAATGTTTGAACATAACCCTTAGTAAATTACCAAAAAAGGTAAACATGATTTTTAAATGAAATTTAAAATTCGAAGCTGTCAAACATAAAAGAAAATTCAGTGGCGTTGTCACTTGCTTTAAAAGCGTCAGTGCCGATTTAGAAAAAGGCTTTGTTTCTCTTTACCATACCGCCGGGGCCTCGTTGATTTGAGTACACAATAGCAGCCTCTCACGTCCCTACAATGGCCGATAGCTTAGAAAGAACACAATAAAAATCTACAAAACAATGAAATTGAATGGGAATGAAGATACCAATTGCCTATGACGTTTTTAATATTCTTTTGTCATTTTAATGTGCGTGTGTTTTGTTTCAGCTATTTTGCAGTTCTTAGTAACATCAGTTTTATGGCAGTTGGTTGCCATCATTGTAATTTATGTGGCGTTAAGTTGCTTTGTTATTAATTTTTGAGGTGGAGCTTTCAGTTTACGACTTTGTAAAGAGTACTCGCTAACAAAGTAATATTATTAGTAATACTTTTTTGTAGGTATATTGGAGTATTTATTTACTAAGTTTCAATACATTATATGTTATGTATGTCAAAGTGCCAAGAGGTTATTATAAACCTTTAGCATGGAGTATTTTTTTAATAGGGACTAGGTCAAATTTACAGCTAACATGTCAGCCACGTAAATTATTTAAACATTTTTTTTAATGTGTGAGACACCTGCAAAACAAGGAGGCTGAAAAATATGAATTTTCTCTCATAAAATATTATGAGTTAATTAAAATGTTTAATGGCAGATCGAACCGACTATATATACTTTAATCCTGGTTTAATCTTAATGTTGGTATTATTGAATTTTGTCTTAATAATAGCATATTGACGCAAAAGTTCTCACCGACCGCGACGTTTCATAAGTCATCGGCTCTACTCATTAACAAGTATCATTCAGTCTTACGAAAACCCCATGTGAATAACACCGTTAAAACTTACGATACCATTGAGAATAGAACCTTATCGTATATATTCGTGAAAATGTTTACAATCTATATTCAAGTGAAACCATTCGGAAACAGAAGGGTTCAATTGAATTGTTTGGTTTTTTTTTTATATTACAAAGGTGATTATTTCGTAGGGGCTTTATAAAGAAAATAAAGAGAGACGGCTCTTTATTCTTGTGATACCATAAATAACAGGGGCACGCCAGTTCCGTCGTCGTAAAGTTTAATTGGTGGTACATATTTGGTTTATTTTTAGTGTTGATTACGATAGCACTCACGCGACGGTCTGCCCTTTGTTTGGACCTCATTTTACTAATATTACCTTAAGCATCTCAGATAATGACTTAATGAATAGTTGCACGCTATTCAATAACCTTTTAATTATATTTTAAAAATCACGTAACTCAAAACGACACGAACGGCTCAGTAGGGTTGGGAAATTGTATTTGCAAGTAAATTTCACTGTTACATTTAAAAACGTAAAATCTATATAACGAAAATTGTCGACTGAAATTTGCAGTGAACTTTAAACAATTTTGTACCCAATCTAATTGCGAACTTTAGAGGTTGGCCAAGGGCGTTTGGAAATGTTTGTATCAAAACGGGATATATATAGTTTGTTACTCAGTTCTCTGTTAAAATTCCACGCTACAGTGCGAAACAAAGCATTTGAACACTCTCATTCAATATAATGTACCGCGACACGCAACAACGACCAAACAACGCATGTTATAACAATATAAATCAGTTTTGATCATTTCCGGGCTTGAAATCGTTTTGGCTTAAAGTTTGACCTTTTAGCGCTCAAGTACATTTACGATTGAATTTTACATTGTTTAACCTCTTCATATATTATACAATTAATGATGTCAATCACAGGTTAAGGCTTCTATTCCCAGTAGAAAAAGATAGTGTATAGTATGGTAGATATAGCGAATTTGCCATGCATTGAAATTTAATGCTTTGAAATTGAAATTTTAAGCTTATGTACAGTGACATTTTATTATATGATTTCATATCTTGCGCCTTTATAGGATTGAAGAAGTAAATCTAAACATAATTGAATGTGATGAAATCCCGTCCGTTAAACAATATTTTATTAGGGTCGAAGACTATTGTAATCTACTACAATACTAATCTATATTAAATAATTCATATAATGAAAACTTTTTAATACGTTATATAAGCACTATGTTTTACTGACGAAAATCCTAAGATGCTGCACCTCTTGTGCATTTTAGTACAGTCACTTATTTCGTGCTACGAGCGAAGTGCATGCGATAAAGTTTATGACGTTTGTCGTAGCACAGCGCTTTTGCAGCCAAAGTCGTAGCCGTGTCATTTGCTACGAAATTATTCTAAGCTCATACCTGGCAATGGCTCAAACTTTATGCAGAAGCTTATTACGCGTATGAAATACTATCGCATGCAACATATTACCCGGAATACAACCTTATAGGAGATAATAAAATAATGTACATATTAGACTCATATAAAGAAATAAAGCCAATTCGTAATCCGATCAAATCCCAAGTTACATTTTATTGAAATATAGAATTAGTCAATAAAAAATCGATTTCCAAAATCTACTAAACAAAATCTTGTGTACGGTGTAAGGTGTTATATAATCGCATTTCATTATCAAGGCAGAAAATACTAAAGGCCATTTCCATTTAATATCTCCGTCAACATTGTAGATTGCATCTAGTTATTAACAACTACAAGCACAAACCCAATGACGTTTATAGACACGTTTGTATATTTATGTTGTTTTAATGGCTCCTCGCATTACCAGTCTCGCGATAGGAGGAAAGAAAACATCACAGTTGAAGTTATTTATTGCCTTATTTCGCGTAGTTTGCGTACTTTGTTTGTGTGGATGGTGATTCGGATATAAATTAATTGTATCAATATTTAGATAATAATCATTTAATCTTCTGTGTTTCAATATCTATATTTATATTTCAGTGTACGAATATAGAATTCTCTTTATGTGGATATTATTCGCGTTTATTAAAAAAGTTAAATAATTTCTATTGTATTATATACAAAAATAAAATATATTTATTGCTTTTAATAATAAAAATACACAGATTATAATAAAACGCAGAAGTTATACAAAGAAAAAAAAAGAAAAAAACATGTACCAAGTACAAGTTACTATTGTGTGAAATTGTGTGTGTGATTTTAAGTAAGCTTTCTATATCTTGGTAGCTTTTACCACGTTACTACTTCCTTAACATACCTTTACAGAAGTGGTATGTATAGGGATATACCCCTATACATTTCATTTCATTGTTGATTTAAATTAGATCTTTGTTTAAATCTCTTTATAACATATTATCTTCGTTCTTATTTATACAGATAAATAAAAAACAAAATGTATTTTCTTTTCTGATCTTAAATACTGTCAGTATACAGCTCGAGGTAATAGGTTTTACTAAGTAGAACAAATAATTTTCAATGTTTTTATAACATTTTCTACTGCTGAGTAAACAGAAAATATTATTTACGGTGAATACAGGGTTTTCTTTCAAATACGAGATGCATTAAAACGTAATGGCCTTCTGACGAACATAAATAATGAAACATTTCTTGTTATATTACCTTTATTCAAGGTTTTGTCGATATTGATTAACCATAGACCAATCCTAATAACCAACTAAAAAGTACAAAATATTACATTAAAAAATATGCATTTGGTGGTATTTTTTTGTATACACAATGGATTTGGGGACGCTTTCTTTTTAAATTTTTAAATAATTTTATTCAGCTTTCCAACTTCATTTGACACATTTTAATTCAATCTACCACGGACAATCATAAAGAGTACGCATCGAACTGTAAACCTCCTTTTTAAGTTATTTATTTAAATGCCCTGAACTGTTTCATTATTATTATATATAAACTATATATATTATTTATTATTATTAAATGCATTTTACGAAATTATTCACATGTATTGGATTAGTTAATTAAACAAAATCACTTCGGGCGTATAAAGCATCATATGCCTTCAGTATTATCAATATGCTAAAGGCTTATAACTTAAGTGAGTTGGAATTTTATGGATGGGACGATGGTATGTCACAGATATTCTCGGCCATAACATTTGGATTTATTCAATCGTGAAATTAAGCTAGCGTCTGGACGCCTCCGTCAGAATTTACGTTCGCACCAGGGTGTAAAGGTCTAATTCAAGGATTAGGCATCGTGAGCTTATTAATTGGGGTGGTCTTGACTGAGTATATTTTACGACTGCTTTTACTAGCATAGGTTGCTTTTGGTTTTGATAATTCTATCTAATATCTTGAATTGAATGACGAATGATCAGTCATTAAAAATTTAATTATAAGGTCGCACAAGATTTTTTCTACAAATACTTAATTCTTTACAAAAATTGATTTAAAACACGTTATGTTATTAGTTCTATAGTAACTTGGATACATCGCAACATAGTTCCTGTCGTTTGAAGATTGTCCTAATTATTTTAAAAAGCTATTATGTAATAGGTTTTTAATTGTCACCCACCGTGGATCGTTCTATCGCAGTGTTTCCGACTGCTGACAAGATAACGACGTCAGCCACTGGGGCCGGGTCACGTCAAATTTCGACTGGTCGACGACTTAAAATTGGAGACGCAGCAAAAACTAACATAAGAACCTCTTTCGTTTTTTTTTATAATTAACAGTTTTTAAACAGTATGTTAATACAAAACAGTGATTCCACACATTACATTAGAATTATAACATTTCTTAAAAGAGACTTGTACGAAAATATTCTAACCTTGAAATATTTAAGGGCTTCATAAATATCTCAACAGATGTAAGTATAACGTGATAAAGAGACAAAATAAACATTCATTACAAAGTTTGAATGTGAACTTTTATTTGGAACATACGCTTACACTCAGTTCTAACGAGAGTACGTTTTATTATTCAAGTGACAAGCCATCACAATACCAAAAAGTTATCGCCAAGTTAGTTTTAGTCTGAAGGAATATTTGAACACTCTTGCCATAAGTTTAGGAAGTTGTAATGATGTTCAGGGCTTCCTTATTTTCTTTTCGTAGTAGCCACGGCATGATTGACAAATATTTGTAGGCTTTTGCCAACAAGTTTCTTTACAATCAGCAATCTCAAGAGCACTCCCAGAATGAGTGTCTGATACGTCGTAGATTTTTTTAAATTGTCTTTTGGACGGGTCATTATTGAAAATAACAATCATAACTTTAGACTAATAAATGTGTGGGTCCAAATCCAGTACTTATTCTCTTTTTTGTGTATACATCAATAATACAATAAATAATAACCGACTTAGAGTCTCTCAAGAAAATAACGTACTGCTTCTTAAAAGGCCGACAACACACCCGCCCACGTGAGTGTCTATGGGCGGGGCTGTCATGGTGTGCCTCCTGCTCGTTTGCCCCCTATAAGAAATAAACTAATTTAATAAAATAAGCCAATTAAATATTTTTCTAATTACATTTGAAAACCGTTCCACGTACATTTGCATTGAAATTCCCTCTAAATCGCAAATGAATCTTTTTTTATTGTTTGATTTCATTTTGTTTTGTTACTATCATAAAATTAATTGTCCACGTGATTTTGTTATTTCACAGTTAACGTATTTATGTTAGTAATCCGAGACCGAACGTCAAGTCAGAATTAATTACCTTCCCAATTATTCCTAATTATTGTCTGGCTCCACTGTGATTTATATTCCATTCATGTCATGTATATGTAATATCCAGGAATAAAAGGAGGATAATACAATAATACATAAATACTAATAATACATAATATAATAATACATAGACTATATCACAGTAAATGATACAATAATATTTACTGTGATATAGTCTGTGCTTAGAAAATAATCTTTTGTGGTATAGGCTAATGCCTATACCACAATGCCAATTAAATAGTCCTGTTTAATAACAGGACTATTTAATATTTATTAATAAATACCAGATTTATTAAGCTCTAGTAATTAAGAAGATGGGTTGACCAAATTAGAAATATGACGGAGGGAATTTGGCAGAATTCGGAGAATGTATTTATCACAAAAGGGCACACAGATGAACTAAGGTAGATAAGTTATATTTTAGTTAATGTATATATAATTTTTATCTGAAATAAAGGGCTTTATTATTATATTTTTGTTAAATACAGTGATAGTTTTTTTAAGTTCCCATATAATTGTTTTGTGTGTATACCTTGTTTTATTATCTTGTAAGTTTATTGTTTGTTAACATTTTTAGCTCATAAGATGTTGGGGGACAGATTTAATAAAATAAAATGGTAATGTCCTCTGGTATTTTACACATCAAACTGTCAGTTTTCATTATTATGATGAATTTAATATCCAATAACTCAAAAGTTAAGCTTGTTAAAACAAATTTTTAAGCCAATGTGTAAATGTGTCTGGCAATACGTATTCCATTTCAATGGCGAACCTTATTTTAATAGAAAGTTTCTGGCTGGTATAATAGTTAAAAATTGTTTGCCACGATGTATGTGTCGTATCAGTAGTGCTACTTTTATCGAAGTTGTTTTAAAAAGTCTACAAACGCTCTGTTAATGTGTTAAACGTATTGTTAAAATACTGTTTTTTCATTAAAATCACAATGTTATGCTCACAATTAGTATCAAATAAGAACTTTTTCAAATTGATTCATGTAAATTCACCAATTATGGGCACTATGATTTACTGGCCGGAGGCGTGAGTGCGTTGAAGTATGTTGGATAGTCTATTGAGGGACGACATATGATTAATTATCTTCAGGTTAAGACGCAGAGCCTATTGATCGTAATGAAGTAAGAAATAAGGTAAAATATATCCAGTTTATTTAATTAACCAGACAATTTTATTTGGTTTCTCACTCTGTGAAGGTGACTTGGGTTATCTCGCTCCAAGTCTTTGTAAACTGCTGTCTTTTGGGTGTTAACTGGCCGAAATATTTAACGAGCAGCTTTTGGAACGTTGTCACGAAATCCTAATTGCCCAGCATGTAAAGCGTCGCAAGTAGAACTGCATTGGGATCTCCCAATCATATTTCCAAACAAGCACTTGACTGGAATCCTCAAGCGTTGCCGTCCCAAACAGACCAGGCGACGTACTGTTGTAGATAAGGTGAAGACAGCCGGTAAGACTTGGAGCAAGATCAAATGCAAAGCGTCGGACAGAGCGCGATGATGAATTGCTATGGATGCCCTCTGCCCCATCGACGGGACATAGGGTTATAAGTCAAGTAAGTAAGTCAATGTGCTTAAATTATTTTCTTGAGCAACCAAGATTGTATCATTGAGAAGGATACCGAATGTTATAATAATTTTTACCAAAAAAAATATAAATTTTTACTATGTCTCACATTTATGATATATTCCAGATAATTTGGTCTTTAACGACTTTATCGAATTACAAAATTACATCTCGCCCGAATGTCCATTAGCTGATAAGAGATTTTAATATTACACAAATTACCATAAACCACGCCGAGATTCTTAAAGCAATTATAACAGTGCACTCAGCTTAATGCTACGTAAGCGGATCCCTCGCTACATGCGCTTAACAATTGCTGTTAATTGTGAAAAACTATGGGCTCGCGTGCACTACCCGCGCAATTATGCTAATCCTATTAGTCAATCCACTCCCCAGTAGTTTCATATACGCAGGGTTACCAACCGTAGTGTTGGTTCTACTAAAAAATAACTTAATTATAAAATAAATAAATTGAACTAATTTTACTCTATACAATGGATAATACATTCTCGAGAAATTGTATATGATTTTTCAATAAAAAAATGATGTACCAAATTTACCTCATAATAAATTCATTAACTTGATTAAGTTAAATTGTTGAGCAAATCCCACTTTAGGGTGAATGACTATTTAAACAATAAAAAACTTGGGAATGAATCGCCCCATGAATGTAAAAATTTTGTAACCCTGTATGTGTTTGTAGCAGCTATATAGCTATATATGTAATCTCTTGGAAGAAATGTTTAGTCTCAGTTTTATCTGTGATATGGTCTCAGCGCCATCTTTGGTGACAGCGTGTCCGGATTCTAAGACCAACCAAAGTCTTTGGGACACCATTGTACAGCATGTTTGACCGAGCGAGATTGGTGCCCTGAACCGCCTTCTCATAGTTGTGTAATTGATTACTATTGTAATACCCATGTCTTTGTGCTCGTAAACAACCAGTTAATGCCCACTTGTTAATTTTTTTTATATATAAAATATAGATTAATTTGCATTAATTTTGATGTCTGCTATCCCTACATTATACATGAAGTACATAAGTAAGCTAAACTGTGTTTTTTAAATAGCGTGAGCTCAGGTCTTTTGAATATTTTAATTTATAGTACACATGAATGATATATGTGTAATTTAAAATTAAAAACCGTTCAACATACTTTGAATCACGTTTTATTAGGTCGTGTTAAGTTAAGTAGTTAATAATATAAAGAAACATTCAATTATCCATAACTGTGAAAATTATATTATAAATAGAGCGGTACACCAACTTATTAATAAATTCAAACAGTCACTGGTTAAGCCCTGTTTAAGAATCTGTTCAAATGATAGTAAAGATAGAAATATATACATACAATAATACCAAATCTTTGTATAAGGTCGATCGCGACGTGTAATGCGCTAGCGTCAAACACGTCGCGATCACTTGAAGAAACTAGCGTATATGGTACGATAAAAGTAAACTAACAAACTTGGCTCGTGCATTAAAAATAGAATTTAACAATTTTGACCATATGAATTATGTATTTCCTATCATAACGATTGCATAACTGTACTTACAGTAAGTTAAAATAAAACGAAGTTGTCTCTGTAGAGAATGCAAATAGGTTTTTTCAATCAAAAACTTTTACGACGAAAAGAGTAAGTACGGATTTACATCGAAATCTCGACGTTGTACTTAGAAAATTTCACTTAAGAAACAAAAGTACTCAAATAAAAGAAGAACAATCATAAAAGGAAACGTAGGCGCTTTTCAAAAAGTGGCAGTTTACGGGGGAAGTCGCATTTAGTAATCTCCTTGAAAAGGGATACACTTTCAAGTATCAAAACTATTAGCGTCAATCTATTTCAAAAATGGAATTACATAACTGAGTAATACAGTTGTTTACGAGGCTTATTTTTTAAATTAATTCCAGCTTCTGACAATCAAGATAATACTAAAAATGTATCTATGAAATTTGGGAACTTAATCCGATACGAATATCTTAGATCAAGTTCGTACTAAGTTATTAGACCAAAGCGGAAAGCAGTTACTAAGCCAGCTGTTGACATAGCCTGGTTGGAAGCCTGTAATTAATTCAAAGCAATAAGCTAGGAGAACATTTTGTAGTGCAGTATATGCAGTTGACACGACGACATGATAATGGACAAGGCGAACAATGGACCTCATGACAAACAACCGGTAATGGCGGATAAATCAGTTCCATTAATAAATTATGTTCGAAATTTCCATTACGCGTCTGGAGAGCAAGTATGGAATCCCATAAACCTATCAAAAACTAGTTCAAAATTTGATGTATTTTTGTCATAAATATTAAGGTGCTTGTTACCCATGTGTTTGTATAAATACTTTTAACAAAAGACACACAAAGATAAGATCAGATGAAAGTTTATCAATAAAAACATTATCTCAAACTAACTCGATAAAAGAGAAACATTTTTATAAATATGAAATGCGTTGTTATAAAATATTCTTGGATATTTTTATATGAAAGGTCACAATAACAGCAATCCATGACAAAGCGTACTAGAAAATTAAATATACAAAACAATTTTAACACGAATGAATATTGCATCGCAGGTTTTATTAAAGAATTCAATTTGCTCGCGAACGCAGCTGCTCTTCGAATATAATTCTATCTTTAATCCCGCTATCAACAGTACCTACACTGATTACGGAAAATTATGCCAAGCCTCGAGGAAAATGTTTTTCAATTAGCCTTGTTTACGTTCAAGTTTCCATACGATGTGCACATTGCGTCATTTATTTTCTTAAGTGGTGAGCAATAATCGAGTCCATTCTTTTATTATTGAAGTGAAAAATTTCTCTTGTTTCTTAATAACCAACGCAGATTTCACATTGTATAGTGCCTTAGTAATTTTATCTAACACTGGTTACTATATATATAATAATTTATGTATACTCCTTAATTGGGATTGATTAATAAATAGTTCCACGTATATTTGGCCATACGTTGGCGCCAATATTGTTTTTATGCCATAGAGTATATTCATCGCAGATTATATTATGTCTAAATCTTTCAGGCATAGGCAATTATACATTAGGCCAATTTGTTTTTATGCCATAGAGTATATTCACCCCAGATTATATTTTGTCTAAATCTTTCAGACATAGGCAATAACACATATAAATCAATGTATCACATTTGGCTAATTTGTTTTTATGTTGGTTCTATGGTGTATAATCGAACTAGAAAATGTGATCTATCTTTTTTTTAAATAATATTGTATACAAATAATATTTGCTTATTTTTACAAGACTTGCCAGTATTCTAAATTAAATTGTACAATTTCATGGTATGAAGTTATTATATGAATGGGAGAGCGTTCGAAGTCCGCAATCCTCTTATTTCATTTGTCACGGGGAAAGCGATTTCCGTGGACATTGCTGACAATGCACAATCTGTCAACTGGCACACGTGAATGGATCAGGAAGGATATATAGAACTTGAAGGTACACATAATATTACTTTGTATTTTTATACAAAGTTAATTTATGTATTAAACTTTTTTTTAATTATAAGTTCCGTTCCGTTAAGCATTGATTTATGTAAGAAATTATATTTTCACGATACCAAAAACAATGCAGATAGATATTTTTATGAATTATATTTTTATGAAATAAAATTAAGGTTTTATTATATTTTACTTCTAGTAATAAGGATTACAAAAACCTTACGCACTCTTGTTTTAAAATTACGGAATATCTAGAATAATTAAATCTACGAAGTCCGTACCCTGAGGCTGGCTTACGATGCCTTTTTTCAGCTTTTCGAGTCATGAAACAGATTCCATAAGCCCTGTACGAAGTTTGTAATCTTTATCCGGTATTGATTGACATGGATTCAAATAAAAAGTATCGCTTTTGGCATTGGACCAAAATTGTATCGGACTAGCAAATAGAAAAGCTATTTGATTTTTCAACGAATTCTGTTATCAACAAACTCTGATACTTGTTAATATAAATCTCACCATAAATGGTAGATAAAAATCACGTTCACCATCAGATACTTAGTCTTGCCATAAATCTATACTAATAATAAGACAGTAAAAATCGAAAATCTGTACATTAAATATTTTTCCAAAAAACTGAAAGGAGGCAATTAAAGAAGAGTCATAGAAGCCAAAAAAACAATTTTTGGAATTCTTGTCTGTCTGTCTGTCTGTCTGTCTGTCTGTCTGTCTGTCTGTCTGTCTGGTACTTTATATCTTGAAAACTACTGAACGGATTTGAACGCGGTTTTCACAGTTGGATTACATATAATTGGGAGCGTTGTCAAAAGTTTATTTTGTCAATATCGGTTAAGAGAATAAGAAGTTATGGTCAATTGAAAATTTACTTCAACCACTGCTTCAACATTTTTAACACTTATATTGATTGATTAGTTATATATTGTTAAATATGTTCTAATATAAGTTAATCTTAATATTAAAACTTATGAGAGGTAACAAAAATAACAAATAACGCAGTGCACGCGGGCGCGGTTGAAGTGTTGAACAATGTGCTCGATAGATGGCGTTGATAAAATTCGTCATCAACCTAGATTTATTTTATTTTTTTATTTCTTTAACATATACAGCTTATCAAAAACAGTTTACATAATAAAAATAGATTAAAAATAAAGCCAAAATAAGGGTAAAATATAGAACCGGAAATAGAATCTAAGATCAGAAAAAAGAATAACAAAAAAAAACACGAACAGAAAAGAATAAATAAAAATATATATACACATGAACAAGTGGAACTATGTGTACTACGAACATTTTAGTGTGTGTGTATCAGTGTGTGCAATGGTGTTGCTGTGTGAGTGAGTGTGCGAGGTTGAGTCTTAGTTTTTTTTTAAAGAACTTCTACTTAGGCCAAATATATCCATCGCGGTATTAAGATGCTTCATTGTGTAATGACTACCATGCAGTTCAAACTTTCATTAAGGTTTTTACCCTATGATTATTTTGAGTGAACACTACCTATACAAACAAGTAAAAGGAAACGAGTGAAGAGACGTTTATCGTTTGTCCGCATCCATTTTTCCACCTACGTCCTTAACGTTAATGAGGTTTACCTTTTATTATTTGGTCAAGCTAATTAGTAATAACCTCACAAGTACGTATTTCGTACTCATAACTTCGTAAGAATTTTCTTTCAACTCAACCGCGGAGGAGTTTTACCTTTCATCATCAGCCATCCACATAAGAAGATGACTATCAGAATATAAAATTGTCAGAATAATAATTGCCTGTACGTTAATTTGAAAGTTGCCCTCGATTTCCCCGAATCATCCGATCCTGTAAAGCTACATCATCCCTGAGTAACACAGGCAATATATAATTCCAATTGTAACAAGATTTTAGCCCGTGAAAGAAAGCCCTTTCAAGATCATTAAAAATATTCGCTATATACTTAACCAAATTACACGTGGGCGAAGCCGCGGGCGGAAAGCTAGTATTGTTATAAAGAAAAGCACGATTTTTTTTTATACGTAACATTTATTCCTTTCATAGTTAGTTAGTTTAATACATCAATATATAACTATTAAAAATATACAATGTTTATTCGAAGTGGTCTCCATTGGCTGCAATACAGTCTTTTAAACGTTGAGGCCAGTTATCAATAGCAGCACGAACTCTTTCTAGAGGAAAATTCTTCACTGCCAACCGAATGGATCGTTTTAGGGACTCCAAATTATCATGGCGTTTAGAGCAAGCCTTACTCTCTAAAACTGACCATAAATCATAATCCAATGGATTTAGGTCAGGACTTGACGACGGCCAGTTTTCAGTGCTGATAAAGTCCGGAACGTTAGTTTTCAACCAAGATTGGGTGGATCGAGCTCTATGACCCGGTGCCGAGTCTTGTTGAAAGCACCATTCTTTGTTATTGAACATGGTGTTAGTTAAAGGCTTAACTACCGTCTCAAGAATGGTATTTTGATAAACTTGTGCCGACGTTTTAATACCTTTTTCACAAAAATATGGCTCAGTCACCCCTTCATAGCTAACACCCCACCAAACCATCACTGAAGTGGGATAATGCCCACGTTGTACTCTGTTTACTAATTGCGAAGCTTCTTTAGAGCTTCCAGCATAAATACGGTCATTTTGTTTATTAAAATACTGCTCAATTGTAAAAATTTTCTCATCCGTAAACAAAAATTTTTTGTGACCTCCCTTTGCGTACCGCTTAAGTAGTTGTTTGGATTTTACCACCCTATTCTTCTTTAAATTATCAGTTAAGAAGTGACCAGTACGTCTCTTGTAGGCTGCAAGTCCTAAGTCATCTTTTAATATACGCGACATGGTTCTAGGAGCTATCTTCATCTCCCGAGATAAAATCTTTTGCTTACGGACAGGATTTCTTCGAATTCTTTCCCTAACTGCTTTAATCACCTTTTTCACACGAACGGTACGTGGACGGCCAGATCTTTTTCTGTCACAAACAGAGGAGGTATCATTGTACCTATCAATAGCCCGGTAAACAAACATTTGACTAATACCAAGCGGGTGGAGGGTTTTAAAAATTGCACTTTTCTCCATACCTACTTTATGTAAGGCAATCACAGCGATTCGGTTCTCTTTATCACCCCACTCCATTTTAATATAACAAAATATTTAACAATATAATGGCGCGAAAATAAGAAAACACATCAAGCAATCATATAAAAATGACAGATTCCAAATTCAAACGTAATATTTTCTTTTTTTGAATATTAACAGTATTTATGGCCAGACTAAGTATATACAAAACATGAATAAAACTGAAAATTTGAAACGTTTTCGATTTATAAAACTAAACTAACCGCGTATATATCATATCACATATATATCAGAAAATTAATAACAACACAGCTTTTACAAGGTAGCTGGAAATATTTCGAATTTAGTTGTTATTAATGGAAATCGCCCTTAAATTAACATGATATATTCCTTCTGCGAGTTATTTTGGATTTAATTAATACGAAAATTTAAACTATATTAACCTTATTTTATCTTTTGTTTATAGGCTAGTAATTTGGCTGTAAACGTTTACAAAAATGCAAAATACCTTATTGTGTACATAGAAAGAAAAACCAATTGCCTGGTTCGAACCTTAACGTACCGCGCTTCAAGCGCTTTTTATACGCGATAAAGCCAAATATTTAATCGCCATGAGCAATATTGCTATCAAATGTTTAAATTGAATTAATAAATTCTCAATAAAATCCAAATTTGGTATAACATTTTATTCAAAGTCGTAATTTTCTTAACTAATTGTAACCGTACACTTGCGTTTATTAAAGCCCGTAGATTTTGCAGGCCGCCCCGGCGAAATTACTCCAACATTATCCGTAAATTATTGCCACTAATATGTCGGTGAACAATCTTACTGGATCCTCTAATGGAAATCGGATTTTGATTAAGTTGTTTTAGATCTACAGTTATTACTGTTTAACTTTTGGTTTAACAGCTTCATTACTAAAATGGAAGCTTACTTAGGTAAGACTAAGTGGATGATAAATAGCATTTTTTTATTTGAAAGTTTTAATGCTTTATCAACAAAGATTAAATAAGTAGTCAATAGATAGACATATTGGCCAAATGGTTTAATCATACACCTCAATGTAAGCTTTAATTTTGTGCATTTTTGACTTAAATGCGGAACAGCTGGGTAAGGCAGACATTGTTAGGAAAATCTTAACAAAATCGAGAAAATTCATCGGTGAAAGAAAACTGATCATCTCTATAAAAAATTGTATTTCCACTTAATTATTATAAGCAGGAAAACACATATTTCTCTTTATTAATTAACGAAAAAGTTATGAATTATATTAGAAACAAGATTTATATTGTTCGGTTCTTAAATGAGCCAACACAGCGCCCATAAAAGCAATATATACGCGTACTTTATATACACAGTGTTGAGCGGAATAATAATCAAATAAATTATGTAAATACCGTTAAAAATATCGTGAAACTTCAGACAATGTGCTATTTAACACTCGGTTTCGTTCTAAAGTTAAAGTGCTGATGTCTGTAACGCGGTATGCGGTCCAAACTTGTAAGCCCCACATTCTAATCCTCAGTTTGCATGGTTTATTTGTTTGATATACAAATAAACCATTGTTATTAAATAAAAAAATTTTAAGGAGGACCCTTAATATTAATTTCATTCATTCATAGTCAAAGAACAGATTTCCATTGAGATTCTGTAAATATAATATTACATAAGTAGCATATTGTTTTTCAGGCCACGTGGTATGTCAATCGTGTTGGCCATATTTGTCTTATACGGGATTAGTCATGTATGTAATATGTTTTTATAAAAACATTAAAGATTATATATTTTAAATCTCTAGCTAACTGATCCAATAAATTGGCGTGGTATATTTGGATTTATACTTTAGTTTTTAGCGTTAATAAAATAAAAGACTTTTTGGTCATAAAATAACAGTAATAAAACTTAAAAACTTACATTAATAATTTCCTAATTTTAGATTAATAATAATCTCAAAATTAGGAAATTAAACTTTAATACGACATATGCTAAAACATTACAACAAAAAAGACTAAAAAAATACTAATAAACCGATGCAGAAATCCCTTTATTTTTGAGGTTTGTTTTATACAATACAAATGTTTAATTGTACGCAGACAAATTTGGGTGTAAACATAGCTTACAGTTGTTAACAATCACGCTGACTTGCAAACAAAGTGAAAATTCTAATTTACAGTTTTAGTTTGGAAATAGCGAAGCAATTAAAAACCCATTAACAAGTGAGGGTACAGAGCCAGCGCAGACACCTGCCCGACTATTCCCGCGGATTTAATGGTCCACTTTGCCATAATTTTCATTTTGTAATCCTCTTTATATTATTATTTTAGTACAATTTTAAAATGGCTATTATGTTATCTTTCGTGTTTTGCTCACAGATGGCGTGGCTACTTTCCAAGTTATTTAATCATATTTATTGACATAAATTGTATTATGAAGTCTATAATCTGTAGCCACAATTATCAATACAATCGTCATCTGTGTCGTCATCAAAATCAAAGTCAAAATACTTTGAACGTCACTATAACTAAGTACACTGCGCTTAGCCAATATTGACATTTTCTGGTATCCATTTTTACAATTATAATACATAACATTAGTAATTAGCATCAATTAGTACAAAAAAATCGTGCAAGATAACATCCCGATAAGCGCTAACAGTTCTCTAAGTTTATGTGCAACTTGCTTCGTGCCAGTGGTTACAACTGGTCGAACCACCCCTCTCGGAAGAAATGCATATTTTGTCGACATATGTAACATGTATTAATGTATTAAACCCTGAGCACTTTCCATATACTTTATTCATATTTCTAATAAAGATTCGAAATATGAATAAAGTATATAGATACGTAATGTAGAGTTCAAAGGCTTTGTCATCTACAACATAATTATCCGTAAGAGATATTTGAAACTCGCAAATTGCAAATTGACACTGCTCGTGATTATTCATAATTAATGTAATAATCTTTGTGAGTGAAATTTAGGTGAATCCCTCTAACGTCAAAAACACGACGAGTTAACTCGAGTATTTTAAATTGGTACTGAGTTTCTACGCACATACAACATTGAAAATTCTGATATTTTATTATTACGATTGCCTGAAAGATCAGACCGATGCGACAGTTAATTGGTTTTTTAATTTAAGTTTTAATTCGTAAGTGTTAATAAATCTTCCATTTATTACCTTTATGGTGTAAAAGTGTTCAAAATAAACTAAAGCTCTAAAGCTTACAAGTCAAGTTATTGAATAGACTGAGAGTGGTTCTCGCATCGTATACATATTGCTCGTGTAGATTTTATATTAGATTAGGTAGGATGAGTGTAATTGGAATCTAAGTCTCCTTAAAATAAAAATCGGTTGTTTTTCCTCGGAGGCTGGACTGAAAACGACAGGCTGTACACACAAAAAGACATGGGTCGACAATGTGAGACAAATTAATGCCCTCTGGTTGGGAATTGCCAAAATGCGCCCACCCAGCTTGTCTCAATTACAGTGATGTAAGATGCGTAATAAAGGCAATTTCTGTGATTTATAGGAGCATTAATTATAAGCATTCGCTGAAGGTTAATAGTAGGCTGAGGCGGGAATCAAGGATCCAAATAAATTACGCTAATAAAACTCACAAGAGTCACTTGTAATCAATTGATATGTTTAAGGCAATGCGGTTTACAATTTCAATTCATTTACAATTTATTTTGAGTAATAAAAAAAAAGTTTCATTATTATATTATCGCATCCAACATTAAGTAATGCATTTTTATACAAGAAGGGAGAAACGAGCAGGACGCACCATAAAGGTGAAGTCGACGCCCATAGACACTCACGTGAGCTGGGGGCTGAGAGTGAGTTGCCGGCCTTTTAGGGGGGTACGATTTTTTGTTAAAGGAAGTCGTACTGGTTAGGAAATACCGTGGCGGGCAGCTATTTATTTACACTTTATTGCACTTAAACAGTAGAAGTAAAAGTTGTTAATACAAGTTAATACATACGAGTATAAGAGCAACGGGTGGCCTTAACGCTAATAAGCGATCTCTTCCAGGCAACCCACAATATGTTACATTTACATACCATTTCCATTTTTCCAAGTAATATATCTTTAACAGCATTTTTTAGACCATGCACATTAATATGAAATCGGATCATAAATACGCGAACGGGCTTTAAACGATGACATTCAGCATATTCCCCCGAGTGCCAGCTCAAATAAACTTTACTGACACTAAAACTTCCGTCCCAACTAAATAAGTACCTATTCTAGCAGAATTATGATTTGTCGGGCCCCAAAGAACCGAACTGAATAAATTTTATTAAATCCCAAAGTTTATGATGCCACGTCAGCGTGGCTGGGTTTTTTAATAAAATAAATCATTGCCAACTCAGATTCACGACTACTGATTAATTTATTTTATGACTGACACTAACTGAAGGTATTGCAATATCAGGATTCATAAAAATCAATAGAAGTCGTTAAATTTTTTCTATTTTATTATCTCGATTTGTCGAGCGGTGTTTTAATAATTGAATTCTGATGACATAGCTGTCAATTATTTACATATTTGTTAAAATCTTTGGTCTGTTATATATCTTTATTTCAAAGGCTTTTTTAATATTTAAGGCTTCTGTTGCAATAAAAAGAATAAGATTAAATGTTTATTTTTTTAAAGATCACCTACTATATTAAAAAAAACAATTAAAACATCATTAACAAACACTTAAGTAACGTAAAGGAAATTAACACAAATAGTTAATAGTAGTGTTTGGCACGCGCCATTCGCGGTGGCTTAACAGAATCAGCGGGTAGCGGGTTGATCCCAGCTCGCCGCAATTTGCCTCTGAATTCACATTTCTACGTATTTTCCAGCATTATTTTTAAATTACCAGCACCGGTCTGATGGCGATTTTATTTCCTGCCGTCGGTGCAGGAAATGAGGAAAACAAGACACCGCGGACGCAGATTTGGATTACAACTCGGTTATTTTTTTGCTAAAAAACACGTAACATTTCTTGATTGCTCCAACAAAGTGGCGTATTCAAAGATTACGAGCATATTCAGGCACAAAAGCGAATTGGATTTCTTAACGAATGTTAAAACTTGCCTCGAAATTATTTTATTTCCGTCCCTTTGATATGAATCAGGTTTAATTTACCAATTAATTGGACTGTCATTAACATGATATCAATTATTTATAAAACTGTAGAAAAGTAATTAAGTACCTAGTCTATCACTCTATAATAAACATTAGTACACCTTGATGTCTGTCGTTCCACCACTGCGCGTTTTGTAAGACATTTCTTACAACGCACCACCACGTTATGGAACCAGCTGCTTGCCTCGGTATTTCCGAACCATTACGACTTAGGGTCTAAAAGGCCGGCAACGCACTCACGAGCTCCCAGCCACATGAGTGTCTATAGGCGGCGACTTCACCTTTATGGTGGGTTTTCTCGTCGTTTGCCCCCTCTTCTATAAAAATACAACTAAGTGATTTTTATTTCTAAGTTTTATATTTTTAGTAAAAGTTAATTTATAGGCTATTATTTATTTCAGAAACATTATTCTTACAAAATACCGTTATACGAGAAAGTATTTATTTAAACTGTAAAACATGTTTAGAAAAGATCCATTGTGCCAACGGCTAGCATCCTAAGCACGTTTCATCCAGCTTATCAGACAGAATATGAATGTTAGAAAAGTGTAATAAATTTATAGCTGTTCAAACTTCGTAGACGCTTGTGAAGATTTATGTCATTAATAATTCTTGAAGGTAGATGCAGTTTGCTGGCCGAACGTTGCTGACGGGACGCCAGAGTCTGCCAGAAGTAATTGACAAGAAAACTTGGCCGTCGCGAAGTATGCCTCGAGTTTCTCACTTAGAATCGCTTGTTAGTTTTTCCAACACAGTTTTATAACTTCGATAGTTTACTGAGTAGGCCAGGTACCTTTTATGGTAATCATTTCGCGAAGTATAGACTGAAAAGTTATAACAGTGCTTATTAATTTGAAATGTTTTTTTTGCTATAGATAGATAAATTGATTACAAAATCTATGTATTGAATTGATAATTCAACGGCCTATGTATAAGTTTTACGACTCTGCCCAGTATTCATTATATTGGATGCCTGAAAGCGAGGCGATGAGCACGTCCTGATTCCCCATGTTAGTCAGCTGTATTTACACAAGCTATATATTACTCGTCTAAGTGCTAACCGACCGTGTATGAAGTGTCTACTTGTATAACAAAAAAATGTAATCCTGACCCGAAAACATATTAAAAATAGTACGCGAAATTTTAACAAAAAGTAATTTTCAAAATTACGATGTAATAAATTTTACAGCGAAGTGATTTTTTCTGGGTGGGCAATAAACGCATGCTTGTAAGTTAGACATATGAAACGAGGTCATAAGCTAGGAACTGGAGTTATATGTTAACGAATTAAATTATAAATGATACGTAATTTTGAGGCCAGCCAAACGTTGACGGTTGCAACTCTAGATTATTATTTATTAAATTAAACATTATATAATTCAAAATGATCTCTAAAATATTTCTAAACCGAAGCATTTAAACAATGGAGTAATCAGAAATAATATGATTTTCGGCGTCGTTATAACTTCATTGAACACAGAGTTACGGGCTCGCTCTAAATGAAAGATCACAATCGGAATCCATTATCACACTGATGACGAGGCTTTGAGCTAAGGCCTGTATTAGGTGAGGGCCACAATTCGAGTATGCAAAAAAATAAGGATATATATTTTTATAATTTCATATATTTTTTCAGTGAATGTGGCAAACTGTTATCAGCCTTCGGCCTAGATCTCTGGTTGTACCTATATCGATATACCACTCTCTTAAAAATCAGCGACAAATGGTACAATAGGTTTATTCCTTTAGTAATACATGTTATGATATATGACAGACTCTGTAAACACAGCCCTTCAGGCCCTTTTCTAAACCCCGTCCTTTTAAAGTCCACCCACTTTCTTAATATAGTTTCCCAACCGTTTGAGGCCGGCATACAACCGCAAGCTACCCTGCGTGGGCGGCAATACTTTTTCAAACACCTGGACTTCTCATTTGCCTCCTCATGTGCCTTGAAACCCCCATCATATTTAAGACATATTTCGATCGCTTAACGATAAGTCCAACCAAATATATGATATATATATTTTTAACAGTATGTTATACAAATATATTTATAAAGTCTAGTTATTACGGTTAGTCCGTAGCATTTCTTTAACATCAACAGCAATAATACGTTGTTCTTTTATGTGACTTGATAGAATTTTATGAGGGAGCAATAACTTATTACAATAAAAATACTTCCGATAGCGGCAAATATAACACGGGTATTATTTATAGTATATGAAGGCCCGCGGCACTTTTTACAAGTCGCCCCGTAAAAAGGACGATGAAAGTTATGAGCGTGGGGAACTCGTGGCAAAAAGGGGAATGTAGGTATAATATACCAATTGGAATCTTTAATATTCATACCATAAATCATGAGAATGTGATTTCATAAATCAATTTTCTTTATATCTTTTTTAAATTAATATAAAACCTCTTTTGGATTGGAACGTGAGTTTATTTTATTTGTCCAAATTATCTATTCTGGAACTTTAAACTTTACGTAACAAAATGGCGTATAAAGATTTCAAATAACACAAGGAAATTGCAAAATTATTTGGTAAAATTTATGGTGATATACATAAATATTATACGTACGAAATGTTAAGTTACTCATGCTAAGCCAAATTAAGTTCTAAGCTCGCGCCCCTAATTTAGTGTTTTTAATATAAGATTACTTATGCAACTTCAACGCTTTCTCCTAAACAGTGCACCTGTTTAGTTTCAAGAATTTGTCTCACAAATTTGCTTCACGTGAGAAAATTTTAAATTAAGGTAATTTCCCGAAGCACTCGCTTTTATATGCTTTTTGTGTTTTCAGCAATATGGTGCGCTTAGAATGGCTGCTTATAAATTTTATTTTGTCTTAGATACGGAGCGATGTTGCAGGGTTTCATTTCTTCATAATAAACTAACACGGGATGTTTTGTACGGTTAGTCGTTACTATGACAACGAAACAAATAACTAAAACACGTTTGCGATCTATGCGTATGTAGGATTAACGCAAACTCAATATCTGTTTTGCCTGGCAAATATACATGCCGTTAATATTAGTTTTATATTTCCTAGGAATATCCGCATAACCGCAGCGTAGCGGGCAATTACCGCATCATGAAATTCTAGTCTTATACTGAATGCAGCGAAACATTGTCGCTTTATTTTTAAAGTAATAGTATCGATTAATGAGTACCTACATTATTATATGTTGAATAGTAAATTCAAACCACGATTTTGATACCGTCAAATAATATTGTTAAATTATTTAATAAAAATAGTGAAACCCTATAATGAATAAATAAAGTTTGCAAATATGATATTTATATTGAAATTTAAGATTTTTTGTAAGCAACGTATGAAAAAGACATATTTATTCATATAGGTTCCTTATATGTTTTGAATCGTCAAACATTCTATTGTAATTTAATTCTTATAATCTAATTCTATCTAATTAAAATATTATATACTATACCGCTAGTTGGTGGCTAGTTGTTTGTGTTGGATTATGAATAAAATTAATTAGCACGCTTAGTAACTACGGCCTAGTCATTTATACTACAATTATCTATCTCCACGCGTGAGAATACTACGCGTATCCACTCCTGACTGCACTGACAGAAAACAATTCTTACCTAAGACTATATTTTAATGTAAATAACTTGTTACGAACAACAAGCATGGTCTTTTAGAAAAAGTGTTCAGGCTCGCCTATCGTGGAGGCATTGTAAATATCATTAAAAAACCTTTAAATCTCAATTGTGTTCGAGTTTATGTCTTATATGTTTTTTTAGTTAGTTAGTTGGTAGTTAGTTGTCTCATATAATTGTTTTGTGTGAAAACCTTATGTTCTATTATGTTACAAGTTTGTTAATATACACACATAAGATGTTTGGGGACAGATTTAATAAAATAAATAAATAAAAGACATTAGTTTCTCCAAAATCTTGTCGCCAGCTTCGCTCATGTCTTTTCTAAAAGAGAACTCCAGTTGTCTGTAACAAATTATTAGCACTTATTCACAATAAATACATTTCGATTGAGAGTAATGGAAAAAAACCTTTTGGAAACTTTACGCACTTTTGTTTACAGATCTCATTATTAAATGTTAATTCATCAACGTTCGGTTGTCAGCTACGCAATGCCATTTCAATAACTCAAGACGATTTCCCCAATAAATTCCCTTCAATCCGTAAAGGTTCTTCGAATCGTCGACAAAGAATATATTTCCACTTTGAATATTAGATAAGTTTTACAATGGCGCAGTTACAAACTCGAGTTTCAAATGTCATTATTCAAAATTTTGTCTTTGATAAGAAATTGAATAGATGGTCGGATGCTTCGTCTATGGGTATGAGTGTATTGAACAAACTTTGGAATTCCTTGAGTGAGTTGATTCTTTATTGTTTCAACGTACAGTTTTCCCTCGATTCTTAAATTGCAATGTGATTGTTTAAAGGATTTTTTTTAATTTAATATTTTTTTTTTATTTGTGTAATAATTGGTTCATTCTTTGTTCGTCTGTGAAGAATAAAAGTATTTTCTTTTGGTTTTTCTTTTCTAACAATATAAATGTGAAATAAGTTATTTTATTTCAAATAAATGCAATAAGCTTTTATATTTTAACAGAATCGACAAGCTAAGAAGTACAACCATACATTGACTAGTACTACCATTACTAGTATGCAGATAAATAGTGTAAACTCCATGTAACGTCAATACGTTAAAATCGAATGCGATTTGACGACAAACTCTCTAAAGCGTCGAAATCAATTGGCTTTGGCTGGCTGTCCACACAATGATTTTTCTTCTCTCCATTTATGGATTACTCTCTATAACGGCATAAAATGGATAGTCCCTTGAGTTTCATTATATAAAGTACACACTGTATTTATATATTACTTAGTCTTTAAAAATAAGAAATTTTATTATGTTGACTGAGTATCAAATTATTAATATTAAAATTATGGTAAACAGAATTTTGAACCGCGACTCCTTCATTTCCCGAACAATAGACATGAAAACAAAAGCAAATTTCTCGCCGTATTTATTGAGAAAGTTTTTTTTTGAAAATGTCCAAACTTAAAACCTATTGGCCGTTTGGAGGACGGTCCCATCGCCCCCGGGAGATTGGAAACGCATCTCCAAATTGAAATGGAAAAGGGCAACACGAAAACGTAATAACTATAAGTTCCCGGGACTATATCGTTGCGAAAAACTTGGAAAATTGCGTATAAAGTGCTCTGAAATATTTAGTTTAGGATAGTGGTATTGCCGCTTTATTACGGATCACGGATACTGCTATTTGGAAAATGAATTGTTCTGGTCCAATATTTTTTACTAATCGATAATAATCACTGCAGTAAGAAAATTATAAACCCACACTGAGCAACTTGTGGGTCCTATTCAGTTGAGAGCGTGCAGTGAACCCATGTAAACTTAGTTCTTCTAGTGACATTCAAAAATGATCCTGATTGTAATAAATAGTTTTGTCTATGACTAATGACTAACATTTAATAAGGGGAATGTAATTTAAGGATGGTGTTATTTGTCAAGCGGTTCTCAACCCTGATATTTGCATCATTATATTCATATTGCAAAAAAGTCTCATTTAATTAGAAATATTTTGTACTATATTCTACACTAACCTTTTAGAGTAGTTAGGTGTACCTATAAGTTTCTATTACTAAGCAATCAATATATGTAAATAATTCATTAAAGGTAACTAATTAATAATATATCTTGCTAAGCAAACTAATTAGATTTTTTTTTTCGTTAGTATGTTATATAGATATTAGTTGTATGAATACGTCTTCTCTTTGTATTATTTTTTGAAATTTGGTTCCTTACAAGACACCAGCATCTAACACAAGCTTGGCCTAGTTTAGATACTTATATACAAAGAACTTAGAAATCCATTTACATGAAAAGTAAGCTGAAGTATGTTTTCTATCATTTTATATGCGATAAATACTCTTTCTTTAATTAAAAACAATTGCATTTTGAAACAAGATTGCATTTTTTAGCGCCTGGCAAATAATTGGGGAAAAATGTGAGAAGCCGTGCAATTTAGCGATAATTTTCTCGGAGGTAGATTTCCGGTAACCAGACACAAAAATGATTTTAATTTTTGCACTTAATAACTTGCGTTATTAAAAAATTGCGAATAAAACTTTGTGAAAAGAACAAACTAACTTAGGATTTATAAGGAAAAGTATGTATTTTGTTTCCTTAAGTATCACAGATATTATATATCAAAGATCGTTAGCAATAAGAATGACCTTTACACACAATTGTTGTAATAAATAAAATACGTGCTTAAAATTAGAATTACAATATTAACTATTATTTTTAAGTACTTTTCAATCAAATAAATATGATTATTTAATTAATAAAACTTTTGTAAAGTAGCCACAAAATATATTTGTTTCAGATGCATAAACAGGACACTTAATGTATAGTTAAACTCGTAACATACACAGCCTACAATGCATTTGCCACAAAAAAGAACTCATGTCATTTCTATAAGTTTCACTTTCACCGCTTTGTCTATGACATAAGCAATTTCATCTCGCAAAGATGAGTCTTATTCTAGCGAAAGGGCGGAAGTCATCTCCGAACAGAAAAGAATTTAAAGGCCAACATTCTTGTGTGCTGAAAGGTACTGTCATTGCTTTGTTTCATTTTGTCATTGGTATGACACGGACGTCCCGTGCGGCGTCCCCAATATGAGCAAAAATCAATTTTGTCCGTTCGCGCCCCAATGCGTCTTTTGTGAGACATTGAAAGGTTATCGTGGTACGTTTTCACGGCTCACTAGGGTGGGCGTACGTTGAGGGTATGATTTTGTACTAACAAGCTTGCTGTTTCCTTGTCACAATTTCTGTTTTACTCTGTGTACGCTTTTTATCTGTGAACCGATTATAATACATTTTTGTGATATTTCCCTCGTTAGTAAAGTATATCTCCCTATCTAACGTTAAGCGTTAAGCGAGATTTTTTTTAATATTGTCCGATGTCTTGTACACTTGTATTCTCTTTATTTAAAATCATGGCAATATAACTTTTCTAGCAAGTAATTGTAGCAAGAGGCAAACGAGCAGGCTGGTCACTTCGAGTTCAAGTGCTAACCACCTCCACGAGGCTTAGGGTTGCCGGCCTTTAGCGTACGCTCTTTCCTTGAAGGCTCCCAAACCGTTACGGTTAGTTTATTTATGTATTCCTACAGCTATTTCTGATACTAATAACACATATTTATACAATAAAAACACCCAATAAGAAAGACAAACAAAACCTAAACACAGTTAACTAATGAAAACCTAAAATCACACCAAGAAAAAGTTTTTCTTGATTAAGCTTTAAATAGTAATGTGTTAAATACATAGCAATTAACAATTAATAAGAACCTCTAATATATCTATGTCTTATATAATAGTCATTTCTTTTTATAGTGTAATAGTTAAATTAAATAAAAACAATAGAGATTCAATAACTAATATTTGGTCGAGTAAACAATTGCCTTTATCAATTAGAAATTCTCTTATTTAATATTGAGAAAATTTATCTTGCCCTACAGTAGAAACAATAATAGCTGTTACAAACTAATTTCTGACCTTTTTGAGCGTTAACAAAGAAGTCCCTTGGAACCTTTTGGCTTTAAATAAAGGGCACATGTGCTCTTGAGAGTTATTACTATTATACTTATTACTACAATTCTAATCCCTTCTTAAAATTTAATAACAACCTAGAACTAATTGACTTGAATTTAATATCTTCAATTAAAAGAAGCAGTTGAAAATTTCTTTCAAACAGTAATCATTCATATCTATACTAATAATAAGACAGTAAAAATCGAAAAACTGTACATTAAATATTTTTCCAAAAAACTGAAAGGAGGCAATTAAAGAAGAGTCATAGAAACCAAAAAACCAATTTTTGGAATTCTTGTCTGTCTGTCTGTCTGTCTGGTACTTTATAACTTGAAAACTACTGAACGGATTTGAACGCGGTTTTCACAGTTGGATTATATATAATTAGGAGCGTTGTCAAAAGTTTATTTTGTCAAAATCGGTTAAGAGAAAAAGAAGTTATGGTCAATTGAATATTTACTTCAACCACTGCTTCAACATTTTTAAACACTTATATTGATTGATTAGTTATATATTGTTAAATATGTTCTAATATAAGTTAATCTTAATATTAAAACTTATGAGAGGTAACAAAAATAACAAATAACGTAGTGCGCGCGGGCGCGGTTGAAGTGTTGAACAATGTGCTCGATAGATGGCGTTGATAAAATTCGTAGATTTATTTTATTTTTTTATTTCTTAAACCTATACAGCTTATCAAAAACAGTTTACACAATAAAAATAGATTAAAAATAAAGCCAAAATAAGGTTAAAATATAGAATCGGAAATAGAATCTAAGATCAGGAAAAAGAATAACAAAAAAAAACACGAACAGAAAAAAAAAATATATACTTAGTCTTGCCATAAATATTGTTATAAAGAAAAGCACGATTTTTTTTTTATACGTAACATTTATTCCTTTCATAGTGAGTTAGTTTAATACATCAATATATAACTATTAAAAATATACAATGTTTATTCGAAGTGGTCTCCATTGGCTGCAATACAGTCTTTTAAACGTTGAGGCCAGTTATCAATAGCAGCACGAACTCTTTCTAGAGGAAAATTCTTCACTGCCAACCGAATGGATCGTTTTAGGGACTCCAAATTATCATGGCGTTTAGAGCAAGCCTTACTCTCTAAAACTGACCATAAATCATAATCCAATGGATTTAGGTCAGGACTTGACGACGGCCAGTTTTCAGTGCTGATAAAGTCCGGAACGTTAGTTTTCAACCAAGATTGGGTGGATCGAGCTCTATGACCCGGTGCCGAGTCTTGTTGAAAGCACCATTCTTTGTTATTGAACATGGTGTTAGTTAAAGGCTTAACTACCGTCTCAAGAATGGTATTTTGATAAACTTGTGCCGACGTTTTAATACCTTTTTCACAAAAATATGGCTCAGTCACCCCTTCATAGCTAACACCCCACCAAACCATCACTGAAGTGGGATAATGCCCACGTTGTACTCTGTTTACTAATTGCGAAGCTTCTTTAGAGCTTCCAGCATAAATACGGTCATTTTGTTTATTAAAATACTGCTCAATTGTAAAAATTTTCTCATCCGTAAACAAAATTTTTTGTGACCTCCCTTTGCGTACCGCTTAAGTAGTTGTTTGGATTTTACCACCCTATTCTTCTTTAAATTATCAGTTAAGAAGTGACCAGTACGTCTCTTATAGGCTACAAGTCCTAAGTCATCTTTTAATATACGCGACATGGTTCTAGGAGCTATCTTCATCTCCCGAGATAAAATCTTTTGCTTACGGACAGGATTTCTTCGAATTCTTTCCCTAACTGCTTTAATCACCTTTTTCACACGAACGGTACGTGGACGGCCAGATCTTTTTCTGTCACAAACAGAGGAGGTATCATTGTACCTATCAATAGCCCGGTAAACAAACATTTGACTAATACCAAGCGGGTGGAGGGTTTTAAAAATTGCACTTTTCTCCATACCTACTTTATGTAAGGCAATCACAGCGATTCGGTTCTCTTTATCACCCCACTCCATTTGAATATAACAAAATATTTAACAATATAATGGCGCGAAAATAAGAAAACACATCAAGCAATCATATAAAAATGACAGATTCCAAATTCAAACGTAATATTTTCTTTTTTTGAATAGTAACAGTATTTATGGCCAGACTAAGTATATATACACATGAACAAGTGGAACTATGTGAAGTACGAGCATTTTAGTGTGTGTGTGTGTATCAGTGTGTGCAATGGTGTTGCTGTGTGAGTGAGTGTGCGAGGTTGAGTCTTACTTTTTTTTAAAAGAACTTCTACTTAAGCCAAATATATCCATCGCGGTATTAAGATGCTCCATTGTGTAATGACTACCATGCAGTTCAAACTTTCATTAACGTTTTACCCTATGATTATTTTGAGTGAACACTACCTATACCAACAAGTAAAAGGAAACGAGTGTAAAGACGTTTATCGTTTGTCCGCTCCCATTTTTCAATCTACATCCTTAACGTTAATGAGGTTTACCTTTTATTATTTGGTCAAGCTAATAAGTAATAACCTCACAAGTACGTATTTCATACTCTTAACTTCGTAAGAATTTTCTGTCAACTCTTAACCGCTGAGGAGTTTTACCTTCCGTCATCAGCTCATCCACATAAGAAGATGACTATCAGAATATAAAATTGTCAGAATAGTAATTGCCTGTACGTTAATTTGAAAGTTGCCCTCGATTTCTCTGAATCATCCGATCCTGTACAGCTACATCATCCCTGAGTAACACAGGCTATATATAATTCCAATTGTAACAAGATTTTAACCCGTGAAAGAAAGCCCTGTCGAGATCATTAAAAAACGCTATATACTACGCTATAACCAAATTACACGTGGGCGAAGCCGCGGGCGGAAAGCTAGTTATTTAATACGTATCTTTATTTACTTTAGTTTTTTTTATTAGTTCTTACACAAAATATTTATTTATTTGTTTATTCACACTTTATTGCTTTAACCAGTAGAGGTAGAAGATGTTAATACATAAAAGAGCAACGGGTGGGCATATCGCTAGTAAGCGATCTCTTCCAGGCAACCCACCCAAAATAATATTATTGATTAATACAAAATAAAAGACTTGTTCTGTTTCAAGTTACTATTTAATTGTTTTATGTGTTTATCACATAAGTTTATTGTTTTTAAAATATATTTAGCACATAAGATGTTTGGGGACAGATATAATAAAATAAAATTAAATAAAAGACAAAACAGTAACATTTATACACACAATAGAAACATAAAATTTAAGAAAAGAGACAAATATTAAGAGGAATGGCTGACCTTCAGGGATGTGAGTTACTGTATATCATTTATATTTAAAGAAAATTGAATTTTATGAAATTACTGTGGTGGCTGGGTTATTAATAGAATTTTAATATATTTTACTTCGAAAATTGTAGCGGAATTCGAGCGTTATAATGCGAGGGAAAACTGCAATTTCGTGGCTAAACCAAACCGTCTACATTTCGAAAATGAGAAAAATCTCATACGTAGCACGTGGCAAATAAAACACCTGGTCAGAAATTTGTTCGTTATTAAAAATTTCCAAAAAAAAAAACACCGAACCTAATATGAAAATGTTGAATGAAAATGGTAAAATTCAGTATGTAAGTATATTTGGAATATAGTGATAATTATTTGCAAGAGTTATGTATTCTTTACAGAGTTCCTTGCCAGTTCTTCTCGTCTACTCTACGCCCTTGATTTGGGAACTGGCAGTAAAGTGGCGTATGTCAAAGTTTTTATAACTTATTTTGTTGACTATTGCCTATATAAATAAAGATATTTTTGATTGATTGATTATTCAAAAGGTAATTTAATTCAAATAGAAAGATAGCTTTTATGTGTATGGAATTATGCTTATTGTTATGAGACGATATTTCAGCAAATTTCATCTTAACAAAAAGTATATTTATTTGTTTTTAATATTGTTAACGTTTATATTATAATAAAAAACAGAGCTGTTTTTTTTTTGTCTGTGTAATATTTTTAAAAGCTGGTCAGTTTTTTTCTGTATTTCTTGAATATAAATATTTTCCCTTAAATAAATAAATTTGAAGTTTTTATGAATTACATAAAAAATACAGACTATAATTTATTTCTATAAAAAATTTTCAAAGCTTTTATGCAAACTTTAGCTTTATCCTATTACACCTAACTGCGTTTTTGTCTCATCGGTTAAAAGTTAAATACTTTTTAAACGTTAAAATACCTCGCTAAAGCTCTCGTAATATAGTCAAACACGCATCCATGTAGCAATAATTTATTCATTGCACGATTTACCTCATTAATATGCAGCGAACGCCACGTATAAACAATGCGAAGTGAGTTTGCTCTCAATTCCACACATTTTCAGTCAGTTGAACCTTTTAAAGTGCAATAAAAATAATCTTCTTTGTACCAGAGTCCGTTTGAACTCAAACGTTCGAATGACAACAAAGTGTTTCACCAATACAACCTGTTATTTCAATTTGAAAAGGATACGATAACTCAATCCTTTTTGTTACAATGTGTGATTATTTTATATATATACGAATAATTGTTTTATTGCCAGGAACTAACTTTACTTTGTTCCATAACCTTATAGTACTCTGTTGGGTTAGCCAAAGTAAATCTATATTAATGAAACAATTTTATTAATTTCTCGCTTCTTTAAAGAGTAATTCACACCTTAATTACCGTAGTGAGTCTAGCCGGTCTGCAGTCTGTAGCTTTAAATAAATTCCACCCGATTTGAACGTCTAACCATACCCGTAGGGCTCCGTAGCAGATCTTAGGTCTCGTGGAATTGCGGTGCAGGAATCTCGTATCCATCCTAACACTACTTATGTGTTAGGATGCAACTGTAGGGCTTAGGCGTCCATGGGTACCATAGTTATTTATCCCATATATTTTCTTGTTTTAGTGCTGCTTTTTTTTCTATTCACAAGCTGTCAGATTACTCAACTGTAAAAAAAAATGTCTGCATGAGAATGAAAAACTAACCAGTTTTCTTATAAACAATTTAAGTCTAGCCTAGTTCAATACACGAGAGTGTCAATTAACACTACTTGAAGTTTCTATTAAGTGGAAAACTCTGTTTTCTATTATTTAACTTATCACTAATTAGCACTTAACACGCGCACTGACACTAAATCACTAATTAGAACGGTTTTTTTCCAAGCAAATGTTTTACTTTGTCAGTATAAATCAATTATAAAAACATAATTTAAATATATGTATGTAGTAAGTAGTAATGTTACCTTTTCAGTCAAAGTCAAAGTTAAAATATCTCTATTCAGTAATGTAAATAGGACCATATTGAAACATCTGAAATCTAAGTAACATTCTAACAACACTACAAAGTACGATACAATATTTAAAAGGGGAAATATATTTTTTAAATATTTTATGTAAATACATCTCAATTGAAATGCTTCGTCTCGCTCCATTAATTGGAAAGGGTGGAAAAAAAAACTTCGCTCCCATTTTCCCTCTATATTTATAAAGCAATTCTCGATACGCCTGTGAGTTAAAACCGTCCAATCTAGTGAATGCATAAACCTTAGAAAAAGATTATTTTACAACAAGCTATTGAGAACGTTAGCCTTTTATAAATTTCAAGTATCGTAATTGAGCTATGGAATATTTTTTTACAGTAGTATATATATATGTAACCTCTTTTTTTATAGAAGGAGCAGGAGGCCCACCATAAAGGTGAAATGGCCGCCCATAGACACTCATGTGGCTGGGAGCTCATGAGTGCCTTGCCGGCCTTTAAAACCCTCTGCCCCGATGGGGGGCTTTAGGACACGTTTAAGTAATGAACATGCCTACATTATCTTCATCAGTATTATTATACATAACCGTACATTATAACCATATTTATAATATATTTTTGAATTTGTAATCTATCTATCTATACGAGTATATTATATATATAAAACTCTTCCGTTACTGAGTGCGTGACAGACAACGCACAGCCGAATTAGTCGTAAGAAGCTGAAATTCGGCATGTAGGTTCCTTGAGATATGAAAGGGAGCACTAGGAAAGGATTTTTGAGTGTGTAAGTGAAGTGAAGTGAAGTGAAGTGAAGTGAATAGAAGTGAATAGAAGTGAATAGAAGTGACTAGAAGTGACTAGAAGTGAATAGAAGTGAATAGAAGTGAATAGAAGTGAATAGAAGTGAATAGAAGTGAATAGAAGTGAATAGAAGTGAATAGAAGTGAATAGAAGTGAATAGAAGTGAATAGAAGTGAATAGAAGTGAATAGAAGTGAATAGAAGTGAATAGAAGTGAATAGAAGTGAATAGAAGTGAATAGAAGTGAATAGAAGTGAATAGAAGTGAATAGAAGTGAATAGAAGTGAATAGAAGTGAATAGAAGTGAATAGAAGTGAATAGAAGTGAATAGAAGTGAATAGAAGTGAATAGAAGTGAATAGAAGTGAATAGAAGTGAATAGAAGTGAATAGAAGTGAATAGAAGTGAATAGAAGTGAATAGAAGTGAATAGAAGTGAATAGAAGTGAATAGAAGTGAATAGAAGTGAATAGAAGTGAATAGAAGTGAATAGAAGTGAATAGAAGTGAATAGAAGTGAATAGAAGTGAATAGAAGTGAATAGAAGTGAATAGAAGTGAATAGAAGTGAATAGAAGTGAATAGAAGTGAATAGAAGTGAATAGAAGTGAATAGAAGTGAATAGAAGTGAATAGAAGTGAATAGAAGTGAATAGAAGTGAATAGAAGTGAATAGAAGTGAATAGAAGTGAATAGAAGTGAATAGAAGTGAATAGAAGTGAATAGAAGTGAATAGAAGTGAATAGAAGTGAATAGAAGTGAATAGAAGTGAATAGAAGTGAATAGAAGTGAATAGAAGTGAATAGAAGTGAATAGAAGTGAATAGAAGTGAATAGAAGTGAATAGAAGTGAATAGAAGTGAATAGAAGTGAATAGAAGTGAATAGAAGTGAATAGAAGTGAATAGAAGTGAATAGAAGTGAATAGAAGTGAATAGAAGTGAATAGAAGTGAATAGAAGTGAATAGAAGTGAATAGAAGTGAATAGAAGTGAATAGAAGTGAATAGAAGTGAATAGAAGTGAATAGAAGTGAATAGAAGTGAATAGAAGTGAATAGAAGTGAATAGAAGTGAATAGAAGTGAATAGAAGTGAATAGAAGTGAATAGAAGTGAATAGAAGTGAATAGAAGTGAATAGAAGTGAATAGAAGTGAATAGAAGTGAATAGAAGTGAATAGAAGTGAATAGAAGTGAATAGAAGTGAATAGAAGTGAATAGAAGTGAATAGAAGTGAATAGAAGTGAATAGAAGTGAATAGAAGTGAATAGAAGTGAATAGAAGTGAATAGAAGTGAATAGAAGTGAATAGAAGTGAATAGAAGTGAATAGAAGTGAATAGAAGTGAATAGAAGTGAATAGAAGTGAATAGAAGTGAATAGAAGTGAATAGAAGTGAATAGAAGTGAATAGAAGTGAATAGAAGTGAATAGAAGTGAATAGAAGTGAATAGAAGTGAAAAGAAGTGAATAGAAGTGAATAGAAGTGAATAGAAGTGAATAGAAGTGAATAGAAGTGAATAGAAGTGAATAGAAGTGAAAAGAAGTGAAAAGAAGTGAATAGAAGTGAATAGAAGTGAATAGAAGTGAATAGAAGTGAATAGAAGTGAATAGAAGTGAATAGAAGTGAATAGAAGTGAATAGAAGTGAATAGAAGTGAATAGAAGTGAATAGAAGTGAATAGAAGTGAATAGAAGTGAATAGAAGTGAATAGAAGTGAATAGAAGTGAATAGAAGTGAATAGAAGTGAATAGAAGTGAATAGAAGTGAATAGAAGTGAATAGAAGTGAATAGAAGTGAATAGAAGTGAATAGAAGTGAATAGAAGTGAATAGAAGTGAATAGAAGTGAATAGAAGTGAATAGAAGTGAATAGAAGTGAATAGAAGTGAATAGAAGTGAATAGAAGTGAATAGAAGTGAATAGAAGTGAATAGAAGTGAATAGAAGTGAATAGAAGTGAATAGAAGTGAATAGAAGTGAATAGAAGTGAATAGAAGTGAATAGAAGTGAATAGAAGTGAATAGAAGTGAATAGAAGTGAATAGAAGTGAATAGAAGTGAATAGAAGTGAATAGAAGTGAATAGAAGTGAATAGAAGTGAATAGAAGTGAATAGAAGTGAATAGAAGTGAATAGAAGTGAATAGAAGTGAATAGAAGTGAATAGAAGTGAATAGAAGTGAATAGAAGTGAATAGAAGTGAATAGAAGTGAATAGAAGTGAATAGAAGTGAATAGAAGTGAATAGAAGTGAATAGAAGTGAATAGAAGTGAATAGAAGTGAATAGAAGTGAAAAGAAGTGAAAAGAAGTGAAAAGAAGTGAAAAGAAGTGAAAAGAAGTGAAAAGAAGTGAATAGAAGTGAATAGAAGTGAATAGAAGTGAAAAGAAGTGAAAAGAAGTGAAAAGAAGTGAAAAGAAGTGAATAGAAGTGAAAAGAAGTGAATAGAAGTGAGGTGAGGTGAGGTGAGGTGAGGTGAGGTGAGGTGAGGTGAGGTGAGGTGAGGTGAGGTGAGGTGAGGTGAGGTGAGGTGAGGTGAGGTGAGGTGAGGTGAGGTGAGGTGAGGTGAGGTGAGGTGAGGTGAGGTGAGGTGAGGTGAGGTGAGGTGAGGTGAGGTGAGGTGAGGTGAGGTGAGGTGAGGTGAGGTGAGGTGAGGTGAGGTGAGGTGAGGTGAGGTGAGGTGAGGTGAGGTGAGGTGAGGTGAGGTGAGGTGAGGTGAGGTGAGGTGAAAACAAAAACGAAACTAAACTAAACTAAACTAAACTAAACTAAACTAAACTAAACTAAACCAAACTTAACTAAACTAAACTAAACTAAACTAAACTAAACTAAACTAAACTAAACTAAACTAAACTAAACTAAACTAAACTAAACTAAACTAAACTAAACTAAACTAAACTAAACTAAACTAAACTAAACTAAACTAAACTAAACTAAACTAAACTAAACTAAACTAAACTAAACTAAACTAAACTAAACTAAACTAAACTAAACTAAACTAAACTAAACTAAACTAAACTAAACTAAACTAAACTAAACTAAACTAAACTAAACTAAACTAAACTAAACTAAACTAAACTAAACTAAACTAAACTAAACTAAACTAAACTAAACTAAACTAAACTAAACTAAACTAAACTAAACTAAACTAAACTAAACTAAACTAAACTAAACTAAACTAAACTAAACTAAACTAAACTAAACTAAACTAAACTAAACTAAACTAAACTAAACTAAACTAAACTAAACTAAACTAAACTAAACTAAACTAAACTAAACTAAACTAAACTAAACTAAACTAAACTAAACTAAACTAAACTAAACTAAACTAAACTAAACTAAACTAAACTAAACTAAACTAAACTAAACTAAACTAAACTAAACTAAACTAAACTAAACTAAACTAAACTAAACTAAACTAAACTAAACTAAACTAAACTAAACTAAACTAAACTAAACTAAACTAAACTAAACTAAACTAAACTAAACTAAACTAAACTAAACTAAACTAAACTAAACTAAACTAAACTAAACTAAACTAAACTAAACTAAACTAAACTAAACTAAACTAAACTAAACTAAACTAAACTAAACTAAACTAAACTAAACTAAACTAAACTAAACTAAACTAAACTAAACTAAACTAAACTAAACTAAACTAAACCAAAAAAAAAACTAAATTATTAATAGTTTACATTACATTTTATTTATTTTTAGGTGAAGTAGTAGTAGGCACGTATAGATTCTTAGACCGATAGGTGTTTTGCCTTATTTACGTTAATAACGCACAAGGAGTAATGCGCTGACGGGGTCGCGGGCACAGCTATTAACAATTATTTTGTGCGGTTCCATATTGTGATATTCTCAACAGTATTGTAGATTAATATGTTATATCTCCCTACTAAAATACGAAAGTTAATCTGTCGTTAATCGAAGTTAAGATGACGAATTTTATCAACGCCATCTATCACACATTGTTCAACACTTCAACCGCGCCCGCGCGCACTGCGTTATTTGTTATTTTTGTTACCTCTCATAAGTTTTAATATTAAGATTAACTTATATTAGAACATATTTAACAATATATAACTAATCAATCAATATAAGTGTTTAAAAATTTTGAAGCAGTGGTTGAAGTAAATTTTCAATTGACCATAACTTCTTTTTCTCTTAACCGATTCTGACAAAATCTTTTGACTCCCAATTATATGTAATCCAACTGTGAAAACCGCGTTCAAATCCGTTCAGTAGTTTTCAGATAGACAGACAAGAATTACAAAAATTGTTTTTTTGGTTTTTATGACTCTTCTTTCAGTTTTTTGGAAAAATATTTAATGTACAGATTTTCGATTTTTACTGTCTTATTATTAGTATAGATATGAAATATTCATGACAACAGTTTTGCTATAAATTAAACTGTAGGCGCATTATCACAGATAAATAGTTCTAAAAATATTATACAATAAATAATACAGAGCAATCAAGAGTGTATTATTATCCGATTGGCGGACTCCTTTTCACCATTAAATATATATTTTTTCATTAAATCTATATACTTCTATGCAGAAGTGTATAGATTTAGTACTGTGGCATCATTTAAAATTGCTTGTCGAATGCTTAAAGTAAAGATCTTATTTATTACGTATACGTAGCGGTTGCGTGAATCGGATTATATCTATTCAAGTAGCCTCACTAATCGTTCGTTGAACTTCACTTATCGGCTTTAACATACCTGTAAACGCCGTGAAAGTTTGCACTATCACTGCACTATCTTCTACAGGGCTATAGAAAATTAAACGTGTGCTTGGAGCTCCCAGATCATTTATAGGAACTAGATCTTATTAAATAGTGCCTTTTGTTTGAAGATCTTTCTGCTTGTCAATACGTGATCATTTCACAATACTCCCATATCTTGTGCTTTCTTTCTTAATTATACAAACGTATAGCTAAGTCGTTACCAAATAAAACAGTTATTAAATTATATTTCCAAATTAATTAATTATAGTATAACATATTTCAGCTGGAAATTTCTATTTTGACCTAGAAATTGTGGAACTTTGGATGTATGAAGCTAAAGGATTTAATATACTTATATACAGGTGACTTGACATGACTTATAATCCTATGTCCCCACGATGGGGCAGAGGGCATCCACAGCAATCCTCCATCGTGCTATACAATATCTGTATACAGGTAAGTGCCTCTATAATGGAAAATCCGTCCCTGGCTGAAATAGCAATTAATAAAGAAAGACTAGGTCTGCTTGTTAGCATGCAAATGCCGCAAACCACAGACGATACGGGGAAATATTCAACCTATTAATGTTTGCACAGAACTATATAAGAGAGCTATTTAAAGTAATTTAATTTCTACCTAAGTGAATTCAGTTTGAAAAATCTTAATTTCGATAATAAATATTTACTTATAAAATGTAAAAATGTGTATATCGTTTATATTAATATGTATTAATAAATAATAAATATCAAGTAAATAAAATATAGAATGGCCGACTTTGGCCAACCGATGCTGTTCTCACTTAAATAAATTAAATCTCCCTTAACCGCTCCATTTATATAATTATATTTTCTCCGTTTGTTATCTTCAATATGATTTGCCTTCAAGTTATTCCCGAATTCATTTTCTTGTAAGGCAGGATGAACAAGGCAATTTACTATTGTTATTCTATTAAATTTTGATTAAATTCGTCTTTGGTATTAAAAAGCCTTTCATCAATCTACGAAAATTTAACTTGTTTATTTTGAATTAAACTACGAGTGTAAATTTTGTACATTAATTAATATGCATGTTTAAGATGAAATCTATTTTTTAAGGTAGCATTCAACCCATTTTAAGGCTGAATTTAAAGGTTAGTTTAATTTCAAGCTACAGTAAAAAGTGCAGCTGTAAATTTTGGCAAATTTTAATAATTTTATTAAGTCTCAAGACTTGTCGGAAGGACACACATTTTAAGTTTTCTTTATGTATATTTTTGTTATTGTTTTGTATGTAACGAGTTGTAATTGAAAATCATTATTTTTTCTTTGGGCTCTGTGTGTCTGACTAAGGAGATATCATTATTTCGTAATTGTTATTGTGCAGTGAAACGTTTAATATTTTTTAAACACTTTAAATAGTACTGGAAGGTAAAAAGAATCAGGCCACCATTGAACGTTTGTAGAAAACTTGGTAATGTGTGCTTGACGGAATGCGCAAACATCGACGCTCAATTTTAGTTTGATTACTTGACTATGAACTTGACTTCATTATGTATTTAGACTGTAATGTTTGTTAAGGCTGTAGGAGTATGAGTTTATTGATTTTTACTAAGATTGTACATGTCACCAAAACTGTTGGTATGATCTAGGTATAGATTAATTAATATAAATATTGTTTGTTTATATTAGATATGGTTGCAGATCTTTACAACCGTACTGTAAAACATGCTTGGCGGTTTAAAAGAGTAGCGTAGAGATTCGTGCCGGTTCTTCTCGTCGGCTCTACGCGCTTGATTTGGGGACTGGAGTTAAAAAATTTAATAATTTAGGTTTTTTTGTCGATTCATATTTGTACCATAGTAACAGTGTATAAAGATATTTTTTATTTGATTATTATTTTACCATGGTACTTTATTTTTTATTTCTTAAACCTATACAGCTTATCACAAAAAGTTTACACAATAAAAATAAAGCCAAAATAAGGTTAAAACATAGAACCGGAAATAGAATCTAAGTTCAGAAAAAACAATAACAACAAAAAAAAAATATATAATAAAAAAAATATATAAATATATATAAAAAATATATATAATAGTGTATTATGTGAAGAACGAGCATTTAAGTGTGTGTGTGTATTAGTGTGTGCAATGGTGTTGCTGTGTGAGTGAGTGTGCGAGGTTGAGTCTTAGTTTTTTTTAAAAGAATTTCTACTTAGGCCAAATATATCTAAGGACACATAGGACTCATTATAGGTTCTTGCTGCGAGACACAAGACTGAGCAAGTATAGACAACTCGTTCGATAATTTTAGTGACTCCTATGCTACCTTTTGACGTGCTTCAAACCTTGTGTTTGTAACTTTGGTATATCATAGGTGTAGATATATAATTTCATCATTTTAGTGGTATCTTCACTGGGAAATGTGTGTCCTATATTTACACTATGTCATGTCAATACAAATATTATAAGCTAAATTTAAAAAGAGTTTCATACAAATTAAAATAGCTTATAATTTCTTAAGTTGACAACACAATAAATTACTATCTGAATATATTTGTAATGCATACGTTTAATTAGATATATTTCTTGTTTTCTCGTCGATAACTTCTCCATAATATATGGTGCAATATAGTATATTAGACGGGTCTGAGCCCGACGGTTCGTTTTTAAATTCGCTACGTAAATCTTTATTATCCTGGACTTCGGGTGATTTGTGGACAGCAATAAATTGGTATTATTGGAATTAGATTTTTTATTGCTGTTCGCTGATGTTGCGCATAGAATTATGGTCTGTGGAAACACTACGTCCTAACATAAACCATTATAATAATGTATCAGTTTTAATTCTATAATTAATCCTACGTGCAAAAAATAAAGCTATCCCTTTTCTTGCCATAGTAAAAAAACGGAATAGATTTAAGGTCGCTCTTTTCGTTATAAGGTCATTTTTTAATTCAATTATATCCAGACGCTATTATTATAGTCAGGACTATTTTAAAATGGGGTTAGTATATGTTTCATACTTGCTTTACGATTGTAATGAGTGAACAAGCGTGATTTTAATATCTTTATGTATTAAAATATGAATATAAAAAATAAGGAATTTTAATGAGCACTTAAATTGCGTGCTGCAAAACCCATAATGCTGGCAGAATTTCCACTCTGTATCACTATGCGTATACGCTGAACAAGACCACCACACAGCCTATTTCTCGTTGCTCTTACATGTATGAACATTGTTTTGTTTGTTTATGTGCAGCAAAGTGTGAATAAATAAATAAAATAAACCTATTATTGAACTGAAATGGAAACTATTTACACCAGATATATTTTAAGCCGCCTTTGAACTTGACTTTAAACTTAATAACTAAACTTAACTTGTTAATAACTTTGTCTTACTATTAAAAGTGTTATTATATCTTTGGTTTTAAAAATAAGATAAGTACCCATACAACTGCCTGTTTATTGTATATGAAACATGATAATCTTAAATCTGTTGCAATTGATAGAATGGACCACAGCGGAACTGTCACCAACGTATATACGTGACTCGATTCATAATTTTACTTCCAGTCAATAGCTTTGCCTGCAAATGATATTTTCATCATAAAAAGTTTTTTTTAACTTTTAAGTCTTCTTTGAATGTCTATAATTTGTATGTTTTGTGTCTAGAAAATGGTCTCCTTCATTTGTTTTTCATTCTCCTCTCATCCTCTGTATTGAGAGTAATCTGGTTAATCTTAATAAGCTCGTCCTATAACTGAAATAACAACATACAAAATACAAGAATAGTTCAATTATAGACATTTGGAAACTTGGAACATCTCTCCTTCGGACTATAAACAATATGTTTATATTTTCCGATTTTTAACATCTTACTGACTGAACACAACTTAAAGTTAAAACAGAAAAAATCTCAAACGCGTCAAATAGTCAGGCCCATTCCGACATTCTAACATGCCACGTGTTTATGTATAGTTGCTATTTATAACAAGAGATATGTTACCCTAATTATCTACCAATACTATTTAATTACTTCCAATTTGCTATTTCGAATCGCTATATTGCGCCATTGCTCAATTATTCATGACCACCGCTTTGCGTACTCACTATAAAAAAGTTATTATCAAAAATTCAAAATATAATTGCTTTATTTTATATGAATCGACTGAATGTGAATTTTATATGATTACATAAATAAAACAGATTTTTGTAGGACTTCAATAATTATCTGGTATATGTGTAATTAAAACTTATAAACTATACTTTAACAAGTATGAATTTAAAAAAACATCACAAGATTAGTTTATTAATATGAATGATTGAACATTTAAAATTAAAGAAACTTATTAATATTAATAAAAATATATTTATTTCAGAAAAAAAAGATACATTAATATGTTAGTAACAATATGTATTTATATCTTTTCTACATAGAATTATAAATTTCTTGTATCTACAATGGATCCAAAATAAACCAAACTTTTACTTAACATTTCCTACTACCTATTAGTATTAGTAAAGAAAATAAAAAGTGGTTAGAAAAAGTTAACATCTCCGTAACCCTACAGCGATTTCAACAATCCCGTTGAGCTCTGTCATTGTAGGATACTGCTGGAGCTCACGTCACATTTTTTTATAGGAGAAGAGACACCATAAAGACGATGTCGCTGCTCATAGACTCACGTGGCTGGGAGCTCGTGAGTTCGTTGCCGACCTTTTAGGTAGATGTACGCTTTTTTCTAGAAGAATTTAATTTGTTACGTTATTGTTTTGTGGCTCGAGACTATGTCAGTTCTAAGGGCTAGGCAGATATAATTATATCAGATAAATTCTCACACCAGAACCTACCGTGCCATTGTTCAGGTAATCAACTTGTTGCATTTATGCAATGCGAAACCATAATATTATGTTTATATGAAAATCATGGAATATCACACGAAATTCTAGCTCGGTGCAAGATGATAAGCGCGATGGGCCACGACTTGCACAATGGGCGATGGGGCCACAAACTCAGAGTATTGCCATTTTCACGCGTTGCCGCTTTGCCATCAATAAAGTAAAACCTCTTTTCTGGATTTAAACGCGAATTTATTAATTCCGTAGCAACTTTGCTGTAAAACTTTTATTTCGGTTTAATTTATCATTCAATGTGCGAAAGTAGCACTTAATTCTATTATGAAGGTAAACTTCAAACATCGCTATGTCCCATCTGTTTCCTAACATCTTAATATTAACAAACAATAAAACAAGGTATACACACAAACAATTATATGGGAACTTGAAACATTTAAGCGATAAAACATAATACAATATATATAATAGTACAAACAAGATAGATTTTGTTAGAGATAACATATATCTCTCGATTTATATATTAGTAAATATGTTATTTTTCCCCGCTTGTTTCATAGCTTTAAATTAGCTACGAGGCGTGATCACGACGTCTACGTGTTGCAAGATTTACGCGATTGTCGTGGACTCATTCTCAGTGAAATTCTAATTACACTTTTGTAATTCTCCTACGAATGTATATTAGTAACTTAGTGACATATATTTGCATCAAACGAAAGTTTTATTTTATACACTTAGGACCATAGGATTCTTACCAAAAGGTTATTAATTTTAAATAATGACTTGCTTTAAACCAAAACGTATTATTGTTGATGGTATAGACTGAGATATAAAAATGTTATTTATCAATTGACTCTTTAGTCAAATGTCAGTATTAAAAGACATATATTTGCAGTTATAAATTTAATTTGATTGTATGTTTAATAACTAATCATTGTTATACGTATATCTTATACTGAAGATGCGCAAGACATATAAGCACTCATAATCAACTTGAGATTTTATTTCATCTAAAGTCGTATTCAAAGACAATTAGGCTGAATTATAATCACCCTAACTAACCTTTAATTATCGATATGATCAATCTAATAGTCTATATTTAAAATAGATACTTATCATGCGTGATTGAATGATAATGTTACAAATTCTAATTAGAACAAAAGTGTAATTACGCACGAAACTTGATATTGTTTTTGTAACATGAATTCCGTGTAATTATTTATATAACGAGCAACACACGTATATTTGTTTATACAAATGATTTAATTGTTTATTATTGTTTTAAATAGTTGAACGCATGGGCACAACGCCACAACTACAGTCCAGTGCAAGAGGTTGTAAGAACAGTCGCAGGCGAACGCTTGATAATATTGCATCTAAATAACTCATCTATTATAAATTTGTTTATTTTAAAATTGAAAAATGCTTAAATGAGAACGTGTGATTTAAATGATTCTCATATTTGCAGTCGACGTGTTCAAAAGTAAACATTGGAGTCAATATAACAAGTCTTATATAATAAAATCACACACAATATACAATGTTGCCATCATAAATATTTATTCTATAGCACGTTTAATAAGGGGGGATTACCTAAAATTTATTCTATGTAAATATGGGCTTATCTCAAAAACTCCCTCAAAAATAAGCCGTGAAATAATTTCATTCATGAATGAGCGGGATCGTGTATGGAATGCTCCGGTTAAGCCTTTATCGGTACGGGAGCGAAAGAATCCTATCCGATTAGTTCATTCACGGAGGCTTTTTTATCGTTTTCTATTCAGTTTTATGATTTTATCTAAAACAGAATAACTGATATACAAGCGGGTGAACCTTTTAAGCAATTTAGCTTAAGCATTCAATGTTGCCAACCTTCACTTGTCGGAGTAGGTACTCATAAAAGAAGAAAATTAAATGTTATGTTAAAGGCTTGAACTTGGAACATTTTCTTTTCTTAAAAGTATGGTTAGGTTAGGCTTTACAACACTTTAATAAAAATCTCTGTATAAGTAAATGGGATGCACTGATTTTCATAAATCTCTTTATTTCTCGCATCAAATTGTAACTTGCTATTAAAAAAACGAAATGTAATTGATCCGTTAGTCACACAGTGGCCATATTGTAATTAATAACCCGGACATAACATACGTATCGCAGTCAAAAGATAAAACAAATTGATGCGACGTTAGATTATTCTCCTTAAATGTCATGTTTGATTTTATCTTTGTATTGTATAGAGAGGTTTTATAACCTATGTATACAATACAAAGCATATTGTATCTATACATACAATATAACCTATTATGTTTAATAGTTTTTATATCATAATAGCGTTTAGGTTTCTTAAACTTTGAGTATATATTTATTTATACTTCTTTGCATTTAGTAGTAGAAGTAATAGATTACAAAATAAAAACTTAAATTATGAGGGCAACGGTGGCTCAGCGATCTCCTCCAAGCACAACCTTTAGGTTTTTTTTATTAATAATATATAAAAACAAAATTATATTCATTACCAAATGAAATGAAAATAGTGTACCCTTAAAGACAGGCAACTAACTTGTAAGCGTCTTGGCGTTGTTGATGTCCGTGAGCGGGGCGGGTCACTTCACTTGAAGGCCTGCTCGTTTGTCTCCTGTCTTAAAAAATTACAAACTTATAAATAAATCGAGACAATTTTAATTAGTACCTACTGACGTAAATGAATTTTATTGCACCTTATCTTTTAATTTTGTTTGATGTTTATCTTCTTTTATCTTTTGTTAGTGATACTAAAAAAATATCAATATTAAACATCATTCGGTTATCTCACATTCATCTTCAATGTTTATAAATATGTCCATTATTTCCTATTATTAGTAATAAATGTCACAAAACGCACCTTTATATTTATATATTTTTCAACTGACCCAAACACTAGCGAAAAATAACCCAACACCTATGCATGTAATAAAGACAATATCTTCGATCGACACTCCATCGATCAACAATGGCCTTTATGCGCTAATGGTTTAATTTGCTTGTCACTCGATGTCGACAAAAAGTAGTTCAAAGCAACAAACTCGGTGATTAAAAATTTAAATGTAGTCATTAAGTATCCATTTTCCTGGCTGGGACAGGCCACGCACAATCAAGGTTGGCACTTGCTAAAGCGGAAGATTTGTTATAATTTACTCGCATTCCACACGTTGAAAACAATAAAATAACAACAGGAAGGTATAAAAAACAATCGACAAATCAATCAAGCCTTTGCATTGAACAATATTTCACTTTCAATATCTTAATAGGTGTAGAGCAATAATTTTTCATAAAAATAGTTTTAGAATGCGTTTCTTAAACTGTAACTAGGTTGCTGAATTCGAAATTTATATATAATATATATTGTATTGTATAATATATATTTATATATAATATATAAAAAAGTGATATTAGGATACCACATAAATAATCCTCGCTGTCCACAGGAAAAGAAACACTTGTGTTTTGTTTATAACTAACCCAACTGACAAATATTGTATAGCTCAATAAGCAAGATAACACAGTATTATCACTCATTTTTCACATAGTACTTTCAATAACTAGAATTAATGGCTGAGCGTAAAAAAAAACGTGTAGAAATATGAAAAATTACCAACTCGCCGAATGTAAAGTTGTATAAGAAAATACTTATTTGATAAATGAACTTGGAGATCACAAAAGACGGATCAGTGTTTCAACGGAAACAGACAATAAATCAAAGGAACGGGAGTGAATTTTGTTTTTTGTAGTTTGGATGTATTTTTTGCGACTAGTATAATAATTACACAATTTTATATGGATCTCTGGAGAAAATAACGTTTTAACACTTAAAATTTAATTATATTGACGAATCGTTGCAACCGGACAGTCTAACAGAGGGTTCCATTTGCGGTTAAGATATATGTATTTATATAAAGTACATATTATAATATTTATACGTATATCTTTTTTTCTATATAGAATCGTATCAGCGCATCACAAGATTACTATATCACTTGTGATGCGTACATCAATAATTTTCTTATAACTAAGCCTACGGGTTCCAATATGTTCCATAGTGATAACCTAGACCACAGACAACATAATTGCTTATCACATAAATATTAACCGGAACCTTGATCAAACCCTAGTGCTAGCTTCAATATTGATCTACATAGTTAGTGTATTACAAAAGTCCGGTCACTTTTAATACATATTTTATTAAGTAACTAAGTTAAGTACGTTTTTATTTCCAATATTATTAATATATATTAAGCACTTATCATACAGATTTAGAAAGGCTTTTTATTACAATTAAATGAACAATTTTTCGAACATAGTTTGTATCTAAAGCAAAGGTCTTAAATCTTATAAAGTACGGAATTACGCAGTCACGCTACACATTTAACAGTAATCAGGGCATAATTAACTGTTATATAAACTTTATGTAAAAACTGGAACAATTACATTGTCTTTCTTAATCAAGAGACGTGTAGTTTAATTAAAATTTTTATTACGTGTTTTGTGATTTATTAAAAGCGTGTTCATAAGACATGGAAAATAATTTAGAATGTATATATGAAGTGAAAGTTTATTTCTATATTGTGTGGTTTCAGCGTGTGGCTGTCTGGCTGTCTGATGTTTTTGGTTCTAAGGAAGAGGCCAGTGCATTTGTATTACCTAAAGAAAGGCCGAAATCTCGAGGACAAAGATGCAAGCTTCAATATAAAAAAATGAAAATCATCAAAACTAATTTAATTGACTCCTTTAAGTTTATTATTATCTATTTATAAGTGAAGAAATGAATACTCGTTTAGTTAAGCATGTAGGGATGAAGGCTCGGTATGCTCGTATCCCGGTATATTATTTGCTAGTCCACAAGGCTGATCTTCTATTTGCATCGTAATATAAATGAGACAGGAAAATATCTATTCCATCGTTTTGAATCGATGTTCAGGCTAAGGCCTCTAATGGTTGGTAGCTTATTTAAATGAGTGCAGATCTAGCACAAATATTTAGCTACGACGTAGATATATAAAACAATATCTACATAGTTAAACTGTTATGTATAAATAATAAACAAATATTTTGTCTGAAACAATAACTGACAACAACGGTTCATGTAATGGGTATTATGGAGCAATTAATACACGTACACCGGACCAACGATGCAGGAAATAACGAATTCATTGCTTTGACAGCTCACTCACGCACAAAATGTATGTACCCATATAGATTAATAATTTATACATTGTATGGATGAAGTTCACAAGCTGTCATGTATTGAATTTATAATGAAGCCAGGTAACATTCGTATAGTTCTAAGATCGCTTCTGCCTTACAACTGTGTATTCACCGACTTTTACATACATTTAAATACTTTTCAGACAAAAAGTTTCCATACCAACAGGTCGAACGGATAGCTTACAAATATATTCCACGTCAGCAGGAAACTGTTAATATAAAACGGAAATAACATTCGAATTTCGAACATGCTCAACTGAAAACTAAAGAATAAAAATCTATGATAAAATGAACCTGAACTCTTATCGAGTTGTTGCATTGACGCAAGACATTTATATAAAGCAATTGCATTAAATATTAAGCTCAGAGAACCGAGCCTGAAGCGGTGCTTGGTTATTCAATGGAGCTTGCTCCGTGATTCTAGAACGATACGGTAACTCAAACCCTGCGAGAATTACTTGCACTTTCAACCCACTTCCCACTAACTTTATAGGTTAACATTGGAAATTGTGAGAACTCTGCATTTTCATTCTGTTAAGTACTCGCAATTTAAAGTAATACATTTGTCTCTACGGCATTAAAACGAAGACGTTAATAAAAGAACTGTGGCGAGGTTGATTACAAGATAGGAGTTAGAACTCTTTAATTTGCATACATGATCAGTCCACACAGCCAATTACCATGTAAGCTGGTGATGACCAATTAATATGGATAGACACAAATAACTATCGAGTTATGTGAAACTTGAAGAGCATTTGACAATAAGGAGTGTTTTTGCGTAATTAAGGTCAGGTATGCAGCTTACATCCCAAAGCCATGACCGAGGTAATATGTAAATTGTATGTTAAGTAGGCGTTAGGTCATGAACACTACATATTACATCATTATAAATAAACTCCTGAAAAAAATAAATAGTGTCATGATTTTTGATCAATTTTGAATACTAGGAGTTAAAACTAGTTAAGTGCACACCATTAATGGGTCTATTTATGAACATCTCGCTTAAGAGATATACAACCCAGCCACGTAAGACTGATCAAATATGTTCCAATAAAGAAAAATATTTAATCGATTCAGAAATGTGAAAAGTATAGAACATACATTATACTGTGGTAGTATGGAATACTATTATAAACACACACCACAACACACACATCAACACACACTACAACACACTACAACACACACCACAACACACACCACAACACACGCCACGACACACACCACATCATATTTATAAACAATATGGATTACTATTATAAATGCGAAAGTAGTTAGCGAAAGCTGTATGTATGTTATGCTTTCACGCTTAAACTACTGAATCGATTTCGATGAAATTTGGTATGGAGATAGACTTAACTTTAGGAAAGATTGATAGTTGTAGAAAAATTTCACCGGAACTCTGCCATTTATAAACAAACCGATTTTCCTAATTACTTTTGTATTTAAACTGCGGACGAAGTCGCGGGTAAAATATATTTTACCTAATATCTAAAAATACACATAGACAAAGCAATTCACAAACAGGGAATAAAAGTTATATAAATATCCTATTATATCAAAGTCCAAATAATTTGAAGTCAAAACAATTTTAATGATTAATGTTTGAAAGACTACAATTATTATTCTATCTGCTCTCCTTGATGTCAAATCGTAAAATACATTACACAGGAAACAGCAGCACCAATAATGACTTAAAGCATTCACTTTTAAAAGTAATTTATCATTGGAACTATTAAAAATAATTATTATGTCCGCACAAAATTCATGTATGTAACGATATTTGAATTTTGCTAGTGCCAAATTGTAACATGATTGTCCCGTGCGAAGCTTATTTATATAAAATACTATAAAAATCGACTTAAGCACTAATTAACACATTTTTTTAAATAATAACCTTGGTTAAGTTTCTTCTATTAGTTTCCCGTTTTCCTAACAAACGATGTAAATATTGTACTGCTTGTTAGATAGAACAAACAGCGCACGTATTCACGTACCGTTACGAAGTTACGTCTTTAAAAAAAGAGCGTTCCTCTTCCTGAAAGGCCGGCAACTCACTTGTAAGCCTCGTGGGGTTGCAACTGTCCATGGTTGGCGGTTAGTACTTCACTCAAAGTCACCCTTTGCCTCCTGTTAAATATGTATAAAACAAAATATATAACTAGCTATATCATTGTTGTATGTACTATTTTGTTAACATTATCAGTATTATCAAGATTATAAATAATATATATGAGGTCCCGATATGAGGAACGCATTTCACAGATGGTTAGCTACGAGGTTAAGGAAATTTATAGCGTTACAGATGCTACCTAACTGATAAATATATTCACAAATAAATACATATTATAATACCCAGACCACAGACAACATAGTCATCATACAGTTGCTGACAGAATTGCGAGTACCAGTTATTAACAAACAATAAATTGTGTGTTCATTAATTATAAAGATTAAAGGAAATTGTTATATTGTGGTAAACTAAAAAAAATATCTGCTTTAAGTGGAACCGTTTAATTAGCTTTATTAAGTGAAGCTTTGTCAGTATTTTTTATACAAAAACCTCTTCGGGTTTAATAACACTCAAATCATATGTTATAATGGTTCTGTATCGTTAATGTAAGTATTTGATAAATTAACTAATATAAACAATCACAGAGGTTCTCACATACCAAGCGAAGTTTCTAAAGCTTTCCATGCGAGACGGGAAATTTAGATTATCTATGAGATAAACATAGTTGAAGATTCTTGTGTGCATGTCAGCTCCAATAAACACAACTATATCGTGATTTACATAGCGGGGATGGTCCGAATGCGTCGGACATTGAGTGGCTAAGTTATGCAATCGTAGTGTTCGTGTATTGATATATAGACTCTAATTCAAGGCATATGTCATATTTATAACTTACAGCAATTGTTATATACTGGAGATTATAACGATACAGATATTAGTTATATATGTCCTGAAGTTTGTCCCATATTTATCAATGTCTATTTCTTTCCGCCGTATAGCCTTTATGTACAGATGCTTAATATCGAGACGAAGTTGATAACGCTCATAAAAATATTTATGTTATGGCAAAGGGGACATTTTTAAAGCGTTAAGTGATTTAACGTTTGTATGTGAAAAATGTGTAGATAACGTGATTAGTGACAGGTCCAAAATTTAAATTAACTATTCATAACATCAACAATTATAATGGTTTTATTGTTTGTTATGTTTTTTTTTGGTTACTGAGTCATTCGTCAAACACTCGTTATATAACATAGGAGTGTAACCAACTTGAGTTGATTACACGCTCTCAGCTGAGAAGAACTAACAAGAAACTCAGTGGGGGTTGACATTTTATAGTCGTTTTCTGCAGAAGTGACATCAATTAGTAATGTTTGAACCAAAAGCATTCATTTCCAAGATTTCCGCTTAGCACATTTATTTTTTTTACAAGTCCTTAATATTACTCGGGAGTACGTCACGATCTGGGATATGTGAAAACGATAGTGTACCGATTGATTATGTATACAAATATTTTATTAATAAACACAAAATATTCTTAATATTAACTTAACTAATATAAATAACTTCAAATAAAACAAAACACAAAACTAAAATTTAAAAAGTTTGGTCCCTGTGGCAGAGTACCCACAATGCTGGCGGCATTTCCTTGCTGTATGTCGATGCTTTTACGTTGAGCCTGGAAATCACCTGCTCTTGGATCACCGGTACTGACGACCAGGCGCCTACTTAATTCTTTAATAAGCACCTGTGCACTTGCACCCCATGGTTCAAAAGTCTCTACTCCAAAAGGAAAAAAACATAGTTTGAGGAAAGACTTTTGTACTTTGACCATTTCGTTTTTTTCCGCCTGCTCTGCAGCCGCGCCAGCTTTGGAGCTTGTGATAGGAAGATGCTAAAGTGTCCACACAAGTGGCATCCCAAACCATAGCCCTTCCCATACTCCAAGGTATCAAAGCCATTCCATCCATCATTATGTATTATATTTTTTAAGTAAAAATTAAAAACTTTGTAGATTATTTGACTTACGCTGTTTTCATATAATTTTACGGATGAGTGTATTAAATTATGTTTATTATTTGGATTGGACGTTCTAAACCCAGCCTAAAAATAGTATAAATTAAATGTCGTAATACTGAAATATCTTGCGCCATTTCTTGTTAAAACAACAAGATGTATTTGGCACAACCGCAATTCATTTCGATTGAAATAATTGACATATAAATTTATTTTAATTAAATAGCCGTCAGTTACCAAACATAAGTTTACTCTATTATTGTGTAATGTACGAATATTATTTCAATTTAATCACATGAAAAATAACTTCATTATAGGTTCTTATACTTATCGTCAAAAACAAAGTTTCAAGTTCTCATTTAATTGTTCTATGTGTATTTATTATACCTAGTTCTATTTTCTCATAAGTTAATTGTTTTTTTTAAATATATTTATCACATAATATGTTTAGGGACAGATATAATAAAAAATATTTAAAAAAAATTCTGAAATGAAGCTCTTAGACGCAAACGGCGCACAATTAACGTCGTATACTTACACTAGATCATACTCAAGAAATAATTTAAACGCCATATATATGTTAAACCTGTATATGTTACTGTCAAATATACAAAAATCAGGTGGACACAATTTCAGTCGACCCAGACGCGAAATCACTGTCTGCGATGTACAACATAAGTTAAATTTTGACAAGAGTATTTATTTTATTTATTTATTTAACACTTTATCGCACTTAAACACTAGAAGCAAATGACATTAACAGATGTTAGAACATATAAGAGCAACGGGCGGCCTTATCGCTAATAAGCGATCTCTTACAGACAACCCACATTTAAATTGGTAACATTATATTTGAGTTATAAACTAACGGAATTCATATAATAACAGAGCGTAGGTAATATTACCTTCATTAGCACATGTAGGTGTATTCCGGATATATTTGAATGTAATAAAGCTTTGTTCCATTGTTATTTAACTAAATGTCACTGGTTGTTGGTCATAAAGTTTTTTTTTTAACATATGTACAGATATTTGCATATTTTAATATCGACATCACGATCCAAATCTTTATTGTATCGTGACGTGTTTGTAAGTGTAATTAGTTGATCGTGTCTGATAGGAAAGGAATTTGCCAATGACCAAGTCGAAATAGTAGTCATAAAATAAATTCGAAACGCGTTTTAATGCTAAAATACAATTCGTGTATTTAAACGAATTAAAAGCATTCATTGTTGACTTTGTCGATAATGTTTATCGGTTTTTTTGTGTTGTGTCTAGTGTTTGCGTCGACTTTGACGCGTGTGACATGATCTTGAAATATTGGTTCTTTTACATGTAGTTTGTAGTATCACTAAGACGATGTGAACTTTGAATACGCTAATAACGAAAACCTATGGAAATTATATTTGAAATATAATTGCAAACTTATCATCAAAGCCTCAATATGTGGCTAATATAAATCGTGGGTTTATGTCACGTACTCACGGTCAAAGTTCATCACCACGTGTGATATTAATGTGATTATCTGACAAGTGCAAAACTATGGGCTGAGATTAATGATACACGCGGAATTCGGTGACAAAAACTTCTATTGCTAATCAAGAAATAAATTATTAAGAATTTAAAATATATATATATATATATATATATATATATATATATTCAGTTCCAACACTATTACAATAACGCGAGTGTATAAAAAAATCGAATTATAAAAAAACAATTACAATTCAGTAAGAAAATATATCAAGATGTATGGACTAATTAACATATAATTTAAATTACACACACGCATTTTTAGCTTGTGTTATACTGATACATATATATACATAGTATAACACATATTAGAAAAAATCTTCATACAATAGTCGAACCCAGGATGTGTCATACATACCCTTGGGCGAAATAACTCCACATATCAATTGCCGGTTAAAGATATAAACAATGTGAAGCAATTTTCCCATGTGTATATAGTTTTAGAAATGTTTACCAAATTTCTACTCAAATATTAAAACAGGATGTAGAAAATCACATTATAAGTTTGTTTGTTATTAAATTATTCATTGCGTTTACATAATGGATCGGGCTAAAAGTTACTAATTGTTTTTGAATTCGCGGTTATTTTGTTACCGGCTGCTTTAATAGATCGTGTTTTCCTATAATTGAATTGTGCGTTTTTAATTGACAAATTAATCGATATACCTACAAACAAGTCTTGAAAGTACTAAGTTAAAAAAAATAGAACATTCCTAACAGGAAGTCCTGTATTATTTTTCTAAAAGGCATTGGCACTATTAAAACATAATTTATATATTAATAAAAATTGTAACATATTACTTTTATATTTTATTTATTTATTAACATTCAGTTGCTATATTTAAATACACACAAATATAAAATTAGAACGAGAGCAACTGGCGTATAATAAAAATGTATTGATAAATACAAATGAAACTGTTTTATTTCAGTCAGTGTCACGTAGCACTTTAAATAATTTCCATTACATTATTCCATCCATAAATTATACCTACACATACTTTGAGCAAATTCAAACGCATGTAAGAAGCTTTACAGATTTGCATCTCAAATATGTTTATCAGGAAGAGCTGCTGCTCGGGGTGTCTGCGTAAATATGGGACAAACTTCATCATCTAAGGTAATGCCATTTAAATTCGTAATATATAAGCTTTATAATCAATTATAAAGCTTTATCATGACGTTAGCGAAAGGGCAGGTCAGACGCACCCATAACTGAACGTGTATGGTGAATATCATGCGATTGGAGAAAACTTTACAAATGGAGTTCTATGGGATACCATGTCTGCTTTCGGCATAATAGATCTATGCGATAATGTATTAATTGTAGTATTTCTTCCAACTGATGTAAAAAAATATATTCGTTTTTTGATTGTTTAATATTTTGTGCTTGTAACAATGATGTAATTGTCAAAATTGATTAATAGAATAACAGGTTTATTTAGAAATCGTGTGACCGCTAATATTTGACTCGGGAAATATTCAACGTTTTTATCACAAAAACATTATTTACTTAATCAATACGAATCAAGGAAGTGTTATTTCGGCGCATTGCCTCACGTCACCTTCCTCATCACAATGACAGCATAAATTGAGTCATATGTCACAACTTTATTGTTCATACAACTTAATGTAATATTGTTCCGTCTTTTCATACATGGGTCGCTTATAAGCTTTAAGCTATTTAGTTAGATTTTTTTCAGAATACCTTTTCTCTTAATATATTTTTTTTTGCATGCATGCCATATGAAATACTACAATATTACTTAGTTTTTATTTGTCTTAAATTTAATTAGTCTTTTGATTCTTAAAAACTTATGTGCTTTGGTATTGAATGCTGACTACTGGTGTATTTCTAATAGTGAAAAAAAGCGTACAAATCCCTAAAAGGCCGGCAACGCACTCATGAGCTCCCAGCCACATGAGTGTCCATGGGCGGCGTCTTCACCTTTATGGTGGGCCTCCTGCTCGTTTGCCCCCTCTTCTATAAAAAAAAAAACTAATATTTTTTTTCTTATTTAGTATATAAATACAATGTATTTAAAAAAGAAGGTTTCGTTTATTTAAATTACAAAAAGGATGCTGGATTTCGTTTAAAAAAATGTAGGTAATTAAAATACTGCGGCAAAAGTAGAGCAGTGTGTCGAAAGTTTTCGAAAATATTTTAAAGTTGTATATATTTTTTTGTTTAATCGTGTTTAAACACGCTATCATGCAATCTATACAACAGTTTTAGCTACTAACGTTTGATTTTTAGCCTAAAATATTATTTATCCTGAGAACTACCTGAGTAGGTAGAATAGAGAATACTCATGTACATGTGAGGATGGAAAATATTCAAAATAAATTAATATTAATGTCAGTACCGGTGATCCAAGAGCTGGTGCTTTTCGTATAAGCATGGCGATACAACGAGGAAATGCCGCCTGCATTATTGATACTTTGCAACAGGGACAAAACTTTTAAATTTGTTTAACTTTTGTGGTTTGTTAATAATGTTTATGTTAATCTTAATCAAGTATTGCGATTAAGTTATATAGTAATAAGTGTATTTCACTAATAATAGGAAGTTATATTTTACTAGAACGAGTTATGTTAATAAATACGCAGACTGAATGTGGTAACTTCATTTCATTTTCGAACAGCATAAATATTTTTTCATAAACTTTCTATGCATTTATAAGTATTTATGCATGTTTGCTAAGTCCATTCTGCATAATGTTTACTGTGGCATACAAATATAACTATTGAGGTATTTTATTCAGTCGTGCAATATTAGTTTACTTCTAGACAATACTGGTCTCTGCAGGTCTTATTTAACGATTGTATGAATAACGATAAATATTTTGTAAAAAAATATGGTTTCTTAAATGTAAGTCATAAGATTTATTAAGTCTTTATGGGACCAACTATGGCTGTCATATCTTGTACTTTTTACGAAAAGCGAGTCCAAGATATACCTATACGTAACACGCGACGTCGTTGTTCTGAGACTGAACTGATAAAATACTAGGTGTTTGCTTAAATATTAATAATAATTACTTTAGTACAACCACAATATACTAACATAGGTGACAAGAACAAAATGAAGTATAAATCATAATTCCAAAAAAAAATACCACGCATGCTTCGTTTCTTAATTGGAATTGTGTATTACTAAATTGAAATACACATTGAATTATTGAAGATATTATTTAAAATAAACTATATATATATTTATATATATATATATTTATCTAACTAATGTTATATACTATATAACTAATGTATATAACTAAAACACTAAAATAAATTAAAAAAGTTTGGTCCATGTGGCAGAGTACCCATAATGATTTGAATGGAATCATGTTCTGAATGTAATAAAACAGATTCGAGACTCGATATACTTGATTAAAACTATAATAGTCGATGTGCAAAACTATACCTAACACTGTCCTTACTTGTGTGATGTATGTATGTAGTATAAAACAACAAAAAAAATCTATGAGTTTACCGGAAAGTTGACCTTCACATCTGCTGTCGATACTGGCATTAATTTTAATAGAGAATCGAAAATTATTTACGGACATATATCTATGCAATCAATATTTATGACTATAGGTAGAAGGTGAGTTCTGTTTGTTATGAACATTTTAAAATATTTAACACCTGTAATGGTTTTGTTAAATATACTTTTGGTGATATATAACAATTATTGAACAAATGTGATGTTATTACAAAGTTTTATAGGATAATGATTACTATTTTTAAAAAAATAGTAGCTTAATTGAAAGATCAGTTCAGCCACGCTGAAATTTAAAGCCCGCAAAACGATTTAATACCTTATCAAAACGTTTATACTTTATAATGGAATGATAAAGTTGCGATGAAACTTAACGCTCGGTTTAAAACATTCAATTCAATAAATTTAAAAACAACAAGTCGTTACCGAATTATTCGACTTTGAAGCTTAAAAAAATACTTTAAAAAAAACGTAAATAAGATGAAAATAAAAAACTATTAAAATATTTTGTAGGTTTGTCGAATTGTAATGGATAATTGTTGTTAAAAATCTAGCGGAGTATTGCATTTACAAATAATAGATGGCGCTTATATCAATTGCACAAGACTAATTTCTAAATTTTATGTGTAACACTCGTTCACCGAAACCAATATGAAGCTATAAAACAAAACGTAAACCGAATGTATTATCATGATGAAGATGAGAAGCGATAAGTCAATTTATTTCAATGTCTAGCAAATCGCAATACAAAAGAACAGCGTGCGCTTAACATAAATCAATGTTACCCAACTAATTTAAATAATACTATTGTATTGTCTGTTAGGTACTAACAACTGCCTCCGTAACTTAACGATTTGTCTAGTCTCATACTAATGTCGCTGTGAAATGAGTTATACTTTTGGTGCGTTCAATATTTATCAATATTTGATTGTAACTATAATGTGCTAAGGTATGCAGTTGTATGAAATCTCTTTAAAAATAGGTTTCGTAATTTTGATGGTGTAGCAATATTTTATGCGTATTACTGTAGGTTTAAAATTTAAACTATGCTTTAAAGTCGATTATATTAAAAATCAATACAAAAATCTTTGAAATCTTTTAAGATGATAAAAATTTGTTAAAATATCACATCATTTAAGACAATTCTTAATTTGCCAAAATCATACGCGGAACATGGATTTGCTGAATTTAAATTTGATTGAATATTTTTCTTAAGCATTACTGATGTAAAGATGTTGCCAGACAATAATAAAATTAAACAACCTTGCAACAGACTACATTCATCTCCATTGGCATCTCTGGCGGTCTAATATAGTTGTGTCATGTCACGAGTCAAGCTCAAGGTTTGAATTCCTTATCTGCACGATTGTATACAATTGATATTTTAATAATTGGTACGGACACATTTTTTTATACTTTGTTGGATAAATAGTAGGAGTTCATAAATAAAAGTAAATTTTAGTAAAACAAATCAAACATATATTTATTCATATAGGTAACTAAGGTACACTTATGAATCGTCAACAAAATAAGTTATAAAAAATTTCCACTCTACATTTACTGCCAGTTCCCAAACCAAGAGCGTAGAGCCGACGAGCAGAACTAGTAAGAAACACTCTGCTAGTCCTTTAAATCGCCAAGCATGTTTCACAGTACGGTTGTAAAGATCTGCAACCATTACACCATACACCAGCAAATGCGTCAGTATATTAAATAGAAAACAATAAAAAACCAATCTTTATTTTCATCGGTGGGCATAGCAAACCAGGAAAAAATATTATAAACACAAATTCAAGTCCTCCGAGATCACTAATTATTGCTAATAAGCTTTCTTTTTCCCACAAAATGAAAAAATAATATTACATTTGGATAAGTGCAAAACGTGGTCTTTTACGGATTTTACCTTATGTAATACATATACAATACAATATGTAACTTATAAAACACTTAATAAATAAAATTAAAAGTTTCTGTAATCATACTGTTGTAATAACTATTACCATATCCATCTAATCAGAGGCGCCACCTATCTGTTTTCTGCTCGCACTAAAAAAGTAACTATGATTTCTATCAACTTTATTATGTTCCTATTATTAGTTTTATATAAATCTGCATAGCTATCTATCTCTTTGTTAAGATTGTACCTTACGCTTAACTCGATAAAGTAATCACGTTCCCAAATGAGAAATTCGATTAGCTAACGTCATATATTTTAAAAGAACGTTTCCCTAATATTCAAATATGACAAAAATTTTAACTCAAATTTTAATAGAATCATTCTTCGAGAATAATTACATTTATATATTAAAATTTCAAGTGAAAATATTAAGCTTTTAAAAGCTTTCGTTAAAGTGAATTTTTTGACGTATAATTAAGACAAAATTCAATTTAGAATTGAATACATTATCTCTAGTGAATGTAATTAGTACATTTGAAATATATATTTTTACAATACATTAATTGTATGAATGATAAGATATATTTTATAAGTATTATTAGGGGTCCTTTCAATCTATGATTAACGCATGTGATTTAAACGAACTTTACACTATAGCGTAGTAGTAACAACATATTCTCTTAGATTTTATGTTATAATCTGTAATGTAATGTATATAAGGTTTTTAACGCTTTTGTCCCATTAATTATACATTATGTACAAGAACTTATAAAATAACAAAAATTTATTATCTACATTTGCTATATAAGGAATCATCATTTATCGAAATACCTCTTTATATAGATTTAAAGATAATAATTTGTATGTAGAATATGTGAAGAAATATTTTCACCTAGTGAAAACTGAGGATACTCGACCAGTCGAAACTACTGACTGGCCAGCGGGAAAGCTCCAGTGGATAAAGAGTCGAGAGAACTTCGTTAACGATTCAGGTCCTATGACATCTTATTTATTGTAGTTAAAGATCGTTTTAAAAATCAAAAAATAAGTTGAAAAACCATCTCTTATAAGCTTTCAGATCAACGATTCAGGTCGTAATTATCTTCGTAACTTTTCAAAGGTTTATTCAAATCGATTTCGAGTTAATCAGAAAAAGCGCAGGGGTTCGCTATTCGTACGATTCTCACGGAGCTTAAACTTAATTCATCAACTTTCAGATCAGCAAAGTCTATAAAATCGTTCAAATTATGGACTAAACTCGACCAGTAGCCTGTAGTAATTGATTCCCAATTGAATTGGATAGTAATGTTCTGATTGCCGATAATTGAATAATATAAACTATCATAAATCCACTGCTTGATGAATGTTAGCTTAGAAATGGTTGAATAGAACTCCATTAATAGTCAGGTTGGTGGTTTATTGTCTGAATTAATCTTATTTTAACATGTACGTGTATGCCCTAAAATTACATATTATTTTGAATTTTACAAAAAAGGTTTAAATTTGAAAATTTGTTTATTAACGGATACAAAAAAACTTGAATTAAATAAATATACCATTAGATAGACAAAGATATATATATATACAGATGTGATAAAATATTATCTAGACTTAACCAAGGTTATGAGACTACATCATCTTTGGCATAAGTTATATCGATTTTATGAATGTTTTCTATACTGCACTGTTGCACTTTTGTAAAGCACTAAGCATTACACTGTAAGTACATTTAATAGGAAACTTTCTGATGACATTTTCACGTCGATTATATTATCAACTACCCATTATGTGCTGATATAGCTAGAGAAACATAATAAATCTCAGTAACGACCCCACATGAGGCCATTAGGGATCGTTTCAACTTATGTAGAATGTCTTTAGGTTGCTCTGAATGAAACTTGGCAGATTTACTATTACTGTTATATTTAAATTATCAAAAATAAACATTTTTAATGTAAATCTAATGTATAATTTATTCTGTTATCTTATTTGTGACACAGTTACTTTTCTTATAATTTGTTTGTTTTTTTTTGAAGAAGGAGCCAACGCCAAGTCGCTCATATACACTTACGTGACTGGGAGCTCGTGGGTATGATGCCGGTCTTTAAGGAAGTGATAGCTTTTTACATAAAATATAAGAAATCTTAATTTTTTATTTGGATGGGAATCTAGCTGTTGGCGAGGAGGCCTTAACAGTTCAGCTCGGGCTTGTTGGCGAGCTTAGCTCAACCGTGACAAAAAAGTAATATTAATTAAACAAGTCACTTTTATAGTCTGATGTCCTACCACTTAATATTAAGTAGTGTTTACAGATAGTTACAATTAAATCTAAATTTAACATTTTTAGTCTATGGTCATGTGTATATTGAAGGTTTTTCTCGTATTGACTGCATCTATACGCTTACCACAGTATAAAAATAATTATAAACTATCAAAATTCATTTTCTATTTCAACACTTAATACAAACAAACACATTAATAGCAACAAAAACCCTATTATACAGATGCAAATTCTACCCACATAATACTATGTATTTTACATAATTACAAAAATGATATTTCGTTATGTTTATTGGTTGGCTAAATATATTTGTTATTCACAAGCCACTATATGTTAATAAAACATTTTACTCCTTGACATAGTAATAGCATACTTTTATTGGATTTATCACTAAGAATAAATCTTAACCGCTTCTACCTCTTTCTGTACAATACTGAAGTAAAATCACCCAAAATATTATATTATTAATTAGGTCACATTTTATTCCGTTAATTAGAACAGAGTGCTTTGTTACAATCGTAATGTAGATATATAAATACAAGCAATATAAGCATTGATTTAAATATTATTTGTATAAAATATACGTATCGCACTTATTAATTAATTTTATAACATATATGCCAGTATACAAGGCTTTAATATTACTATATACTGTATAAATTCACGATTCATATCAATTTTCGGGTGTACTGTATTAATTCCTAGTACATTCGATTTTAATATGTATGTAGAAATGAAACAAATTTGTATGTACATTTATAAAGATCATTATTTGATAAGATTTAAAATTTCAAGCTATTGAAATTGACTCGAACATGATTTTAAAAATAATTTAAGTGAATTTGAAAAATGAAAATTACGCTAAGTTTCAGTTTTGGAATGTTTTACCTTCGGGTCTATTAGCCATAAGAAACCTAATGTAATGTCGAAAACAAATGAATCAATTATAACCTAACAATTTTCGAACAGAATTTCCACAACGCCTTTCAAAGTATCAGCTGATTGTAATAATCTGGAGAATTTAATAACTTTTTACTACACTGTTATACTAAAAAAGTGACTAACTAACTAAGTTCACTGATACTAGAAAATTGATGAATGCAGAGATATTCAAGTCTAGGCGAGGTCTTCCGCTTTCTGTTTAAAAATAAGTGAGGTGAGGTCATTTTTTACGCGAACACTTGATAATTGCTTGTAAATTTAATTAAAGATTCGTTGTCTTTTTAGAAAATGGTTAACAGGAAAGCTCTCACACGAGGTTGATACGAGGCTTACCCTGAGAGTAATTAACTCATGGTACACAAAAATATTTTTTTATTACAGATACGTCAGATAGCCAAGTATTAGGGTATTTTATTTACAAAAACGATATAGGTTTCGACTTTAAGGGACTTTTTTGTATAAGTTAACTAATCACGGCTTTTATTAAGAAAATGTTCGGCTAAAAGGTGTCACCCAAAAGGAATAATTGTTTAAGTTTTTGTAGACACAAAAGGAATTCCATACACTCGAAATCCGTGTCCTCCAATTTAAACTTGACTTAGTTAAACCACGTATGAATTAACACATAACAAATTTAAAACCTAAGAGCAAAACATGACAAATTCTAAGTGTAAGAGCGAAAACACTATTCATATTTTTTATCCTAAAATCTGAAGTCATTATTGCATCACTCATAACCCCCACTAGTGTGTTACAAAAGAAACTAAACTTCATTACTACGATACTTTATCGTGCTAATAGACCCCTTGTTAATTGCCTCGTCAAACATAAAGCATAAATCTTCAGCTCCAGCTTAACGATGCTTTGATTCTAAAAAACAACACGGCGTACGTACTGGATTTTATTGCTCGATGTTGGCATACACTTTGTTTTCCTTCAATAGCTTTTATTCGACTCGCATTGTCTTTATTGGATGCGTTTTAAGCAAAGAATTGTTTCGATGCTTCATTCATTTTCAAACTTGTTATCCTATTGATACATACGAGTCAATATTTTTCATCGTTTTACCTTGATTGTAATTATTTAATATTAATTAGTGTTTATTAATTTGGTGGTACTTCACAATAGTTGAATGTAATAAGCCAAATGACTTACTCCACCTTAAAGGCGATTCCAATCCCACCAATCACGGCAAACGCTTTCAAGACTTTGCATGAGAAACTGACTGTCTTAGAGCGAAGAACCGTGGACATGCATCAGACATCAGAATTCCCGTATCACCTCGATGCGTTTCGTGAGACATCTCTTACCACGCACCACTACGCTATCGAACCAGCTGCCCGCCACGGTATTTCCGAACCATTACGACTTAGGGTCCTTCAAGACAAGCGTACCACTCCCTAAAAGATCGGCAACGCACTCATGAGCTCCCAGCCACGTGAGCGGCCATGGGCGGCCACTTTATCCTAATGGTGTGGCCTCTATTCGTTTGCCCACTCTCCTATAAAAATTCTAAAACATGTCGATCAAATAAAGAAAGAAACGGAAATTTTAAGACAATTTAGCATTATTATTATGTAACATTTACGATGGTAGAACGCTATTTCGTAGACTTTATTGTGGACAAATATGGCGTGGCCTGGAGCGTCCAAAATTGACTTGAAATCGACTTGAATGACTTGAATTTGACTTCCAGAAACAGACTTTATCTAGCTTAGCCCCAGTACAATATAAGAGTAAGTACAGTAGAATTCGGTGTACTTAATGTTTATTCTAATTCTAGCAAATAAATAAACATATTTACTTCACTTATAAGGATGCAATTTATGCAATAATTATAGAAAAGTTATAAAAAATATAAGAATACATAACGAGAAGGTTAGATTCATTAAAGAAATGAATAAATTGCAGTCATATGACATTGAAAACATTACTTCCTCCTATTTATATTGTAAATAATATTAATATGGTAAAAGATGCATTATTTGTATACTTATACCATTATAAACGCGGCCTGTTTTTGTAACTTCACCTTTATTGGCGTTGTTTTTACCAACATATTAATAATTATATGTAACCTTATGGAAATATAATTATTATATTTATAATTACTAATATGTATTGGCAGGATGGCGATTTTTATCAAGGATAATCGTTGTAACTATATAGATACTTATTATATAACAACAAATATGGTTGTACTACGTGTAAACAACATAAAAAATTAACAAGCTAAATCCGTGGAACGGTAAAATTAATTTATTGTGTGAAGCCGCAAATTAAGGATAAAGGATTAAATATTAATTACAAGATCCCAAACAGGGCTTTAAGAATATCCGATGGGGATCCATTGTTTTATGAAAAATGTAAATTAATACGTTTAAGACTTAAAATGTATATAAAGATTATAAACAAACGCATATACAGGTCGATAGGAAAGGATAGGTAAAACATGTCTTTTAACATAAATAAATATTTCATATAAAACATTCTCGTCCTGTACAATAATTACATTTATTACATGTATTCCTTTACTTATTCATATACCGATTACAAACACATTTTAAAAATAAAAAAGGAATATATAAAACTAAACTAAGGTTGAGTGGGAGTGCCATGCTGTTACTTAGAGTTTCAGCCGAATGGGCAGGCACGGCCGGAGAATAACTCTCACAGAAAACCGGCGTATAGTGATGCAATTGGACTCTGTTCATTTTGTACTCGCGTTTCGTTCGGTGAGTGAGATCTTCCGGTGCCCATCCTTTTCCCCTTCCCTCGTCCCTCTCTTCCCTTTAAAGGCCGGCACCGGCCGCACTCACGAGCTACCAGCCGCGTGAGTGTCTATGGGCGGCGGCTTCACCTTAATGATGGGCCGCCTGCTCGTTTGCCCCCTCTTCTATAAAAAAAAAACTAAACATATACTATTTATATAGATGGAATTAATTTTAATAATTAAAGAAATTTTTAAATTAACAATTTAAAACAGTATCGACTAACGTCTAATATGAATCCAAAATACAATGTACTTAAAATACATCGCTCTGATCGTATTTGACACGCAATTGTTAATCGCTTTATTTCCATACCATAAGGAGGTTTTCTTGGAAATACCCTTGCATGTTCATAGCTTCCGCTGAGACATAGGGGTGGTATGACATGCCTAGTTCCGGCTATTAATAACAACTAGGCCTATTAATTCAAAGCTAACTGTCTTTTGACCGTTTTTACTGTTGAATTGTGTATTCATGATGTGTTCGGTCGCTTAAGGCTTTTTCTTTTGTTTGTCATCGAATATACAAGCATAAGTTTGTATGTTTCAACAACTAGATATACATAAGTATATTACTATATAAACATTTCTTATAACACCATGAAACATCTTAAGTAAATTATTAACGTAATCTCCTTGTCGAGATAATGTGAGCAACAAATATAGTCTTAAAGCAGCGTATCAAAACTATTTGCCAAACTTAAACAACCTAGAATCATATAGATATTGATCTCCTATCTAAATAGAAATGTCGGAATGTCGGTTACTGAAAATACATGTATGCACAACCATTTTCCGTATTCCGATGTTAACATTAAATATTGTACTAACAAAGAAAATTAAGCTTGTATAATGTATTTTAGGATTAATGATATTAATATGTTTCTGTGTTGATTAGAACTGCCTATTTTAGGAATTGAAATCAGTACTTTCTACGTGTGCCCAAAATTAAGTAAGTAATGAAGGTATTTTTTTGCAATTGGAAGAAGGGAATTTAGAAGAGGGGGCAAACGAACAGGAGGCTCACCATAAAGGTGAAGTCGCCGCCCATAGACACTCACGTGGCTGGGGGCTCGTGAGTGCGTTGCCGATCTTTTAGGGAGTGGTACGCTTGTCTTGAAGGACCCTAAGTCGTAATGGTTCGGAAATACCATGACGGGCAGCTGGTTCCATAGCGCAGTGGTGGTAAGAAATGTCGGTTCTCAGAAATATTTATTTATTTGAAGGAAACAATACATATCATAAAATATAATATACGATAAAGGTATTCGGTATTAATTGTTTAGTTGCATCCTAACACATGTTTTACAGATAAGATATATAACAGCATTAAGTTCTTAATCACAACCTAAATACAGTAGCAGGTCACGAAAATAAGTCTATGACAAGAAATTAATTATTATATGTTTTAAACATTCTTTGTAATGGCGCGCGAAATTCGATGTTGGTTCTTGACGACGAAAGTTTTAAAGTATTGGACTAGCGGAGAGACCTGGTTGGAACGTGAAAGTCGATAAGACTGAGGAGCTCAGAAGAAGTCAGCTCGCCCATACATATCTTTCTTAACGTAATGCAAAGTTGTAGTACAGAATGTATGATTAATATTATGTGGAGCAAAAGATTAGAACTTAAAATCTTAGGAAAGAGACACTAAAAATATTGATGTAGTTAGCGTAAGTTAATATTTTAGTAAAAAATGCTTCTCTATAGAGAAGAAGCTACGTACATTTTTAAATAAGTTATATTATACTAGATAATATAGTGTACCAAAGAAATGAAAAGCTTACGCGATGCTTACGCTGTACGGAATGTATAGAACTTTTTAAAATGAAATGTATTTCGCAATATCGAGATAAAATGAACAGCGCTGATGGATTCAGCTTTTAGCATTTCTTACCTTAGTGCGGCTCTCAACTCATATGCCTTTGTTTATCGGAGCGGATGCATGCAATCAATGTTTTCCTTAAAAGCGTACATGTTCTCACGTGAAAATAGCGGTTTACAAGCTTTTCAGGCACCGTACGGTGGTATTAAACCAATCGTTTCAACTAAAATGTATACTTAAAATTGGTTACCTGGCTCAAAATGCCAAAAATAATGTGTGTAAGCTTCTTTACAACTCAGAATGAATCCATATCATTATTACTACGTTTATAATTAGTAGGCAGTTCCATCAGCTATTTTATGCCTGACAAACGATAGGCATGATATGGGAACTTAACATGCCTTCACCGTATGAGCCAGAGTTAAGTTCCCATATAAATAATTGAAACCCAGTATTAGTATTATAAAGCTAGATGTATATATATGTATGACTCTTAATACGCTTACGCTCACACTCCTTATTATTAATCTAAATTTTTTAATGAATCTGAATTGTTTCTTCACGCAAAATGTATCTGAAATATATACCTAAAGCTTAATAGAAAATGTTATTACTTTAGTATACATACATATCACTCATAATTAATTTCAATAATGAGTTTAAAGTCAAATCTGCAAAGACACTCTTTGTTCATTAAATCTTCCAAGTATTCGTATCTTAAGACACAACCACGTTAAAATTAGGCATCGTTTATTTAATATTCGTCACAATCACAAGGAGACAGGGCTGAAATAACAATCTAAGACATCATTTCATTACGTGTTATGCTACTTTTGTTTATAAGGTTACATACATTTTGTCGCTTTGAGTCATAGTGCGGTCGGAAATTGTTGAAATGTCTTACTCAAGTCCGTTTATGTAATTACCTTATAAACTGACTAATTCATCAATTATATATCAAATTAATTTGCTTAGAATGTAAATATAAGTCTTTGTTCGCTGCCAATACTTTAAAATTTATTTATTTATTTATTTATTTCATGGAAACAAAACAGACACATCACAAAAATACAATAAAAGAAGAAGATATATGAACAAAAGTACAGAGGCATCCTAAAATATGTTTCCCAGATAAAATATGTTATATAAACAGTCACAAGTACAGAAAACAAACAAAATCCACAGGAAGAAAAAACAAAACAAAATTAAACTATAAATTAAAAGTTACATACCTAAACACACAATAAGAGACGTAAACTATAAGATATATGATATATAGATATAAAAAAAAAAATTCTATAACATTGACCTCAATCTCGATTCTATATCACACCTGAACGCAGCAGAGGGGCACGAAAAAATGTCTAAATTAGGAAAGTTATCATTAAACGTTTTAAACATTCTCTGTAATGGCACACGAAAACCGATGTTTGTCCTTGTAGACGATATTAAAAAAGTGTGAGACAAGCGGAGAGACCTGGTTGGTACGTTAAAATCAATTAGAGAGAGGAGCTCGGATGAAGTCAGCTCCCCCTTACAAATCCTTCTCAGCACCATACAATCTGCCATAGTACGGCGCCGGCCTAGCTGCATAAGAGTTGAAATGTGTGCGCGATTGCATTGTGAGCGGTTGCGGTATTTTAGTATTCGGAGAAACTTTTTTTGGACACCCTCGACTCTTTTTTTCTGGACCGCGTAAAGTGGGTTCCAAATAGGGCTTGCGTACTCCAGCTGGGGCCTAACAAGCGACTTATATAGATATAGGTATGTATTATTGTCCCTGAATTCTTTGGAAATGCGGGTTATGAAACCCAGCATGCGAAGGGAGTTGTTTAAAATATGATCTATGTGATTATTGAGAGTTAGTGTGCGGTCCAAATGTATGCCCAGATCTTTAACGGTAGAAACTGTTGCTAATTTTTGATTGCCTAGCCTAAACTGAGCCGTGATTATATTTTTATTTCTGGTAAAGACCATGTGCTTGCATTTACTATATGCGAGGTATAGTTTGTTTCGTCTGCAATATGCGTCAAGTCTATCAAGGTCCTCCTGAATGCATTCCACGTCAAATGGGCCAGTCACAACCCTGTACAATTTCAAATCGTCAGCGTAGAGTAAGTATCTACAATTTCTGAAACACTGAGATATATCATTGATGAAGATAGTGAATAGCAGAGGACCAAGAATAGAGCCCTGTGGGACCCCAGATGTCACGGGAACCGGCGAGGACCTGTATCCATTAATAACTACCGATTGGATACGACCGCGAAGGTAAGCCTCAAACCACCTCAAAAGATCACCTTTTATGCCACCAAACGATAACTTCTGTAGAAGTAATAAGTGGTCAACCTTATCGAAAGCCTTCTGGAAATCCGTGTATATAGAATCTATTTGAGTTTTGCGATCTAAACCGGTAAAAACGTAGTTAGTAAATACAAGAAGATTAGTGAGGGTTGATTTCCCGGCAATAAAACCATGTTGATGATCGGTGATGACATTTTTTAAGCTTGAGAAGACATGACGGTGCAATAACCTCTCCAAAACTTTCGGAATTGCAGAGAGGATAGAAATGGGACGATAGTTTTCTATATTATTTCTTGCTCCAGACTTAAAGATGGGTGTTACGTGGGCAGATTTCCAGAGGCTAGGGAAGCAGCCTGTTGAGAGACACTTGTTAAAAATTATCTCTAGTGGCACACAAATTGACTCGTGTGTCTGTTTAAGAAACTTTGGATGAATATTATCCGGTCCAGGGCCCTTATTATGATCGAGAGTATGCAGTTCTCTGCTTATTTCTGCTAGAGAAAAACAAACATGACTGATTAAAACATTCGAGTCATTGTTGGTACCCTCATGAACTGTACAGACATCATGGTGAGTTACATTTTCTGGGGTCTCGAAAACAGATTGAAAGTACTGCGAAAACATTTCAACAATGGAATTTGGTTCGCCAGACGACGTATTGCGGTACTTCATTATTTGAGGATAACCTGAGTTCGTTTGTTTCAGCGATGAAGTGTATTTCCAGAAGTGTTTAACGTTCGTTTTTAAAGATTCTTCTACACGTTCAATATACCGATTATGGCACGATTTGATAAGCGATTTTGCCCGCGCTCTCAACAAAGAAAATTCTTGGTAGTCTCGATTAAAACAATACAATACAAAAGGAGAATTCACTTTGGTTCTCATATAAAGTAGAATTTTGTTTGTTCCATACATGTACTGAGGATTGGCAAACTGCCTTGATGACGGATACATATGTCGAGTTACGGCTGCCAAATCCGTATGTAGGTAAGCGGGGTGACGCCGAATCAATTACGAATAAGTTTGAATAGTCCCCGGCACTGAGATCATTGTGTGATACGTAAACAAAGTGAAGAAGAGCAGAAGATTTAAAAGTGTCTGCTCGTGAAATGTTTCTCTTATTGTGCCGTAATTTTCATTGAGTTGATCCTCTGAATTGGTAATTAGGTACAGCCAAGAATTCGAAGAAGCTTTTTTGTTTAAATATTTTACAGAATCGTTTATAAGATGTTTTAGTTAATGTTACTAAACATTCACTAATAGTTTTACTCTGGGCCAGATAGATTATAAATTTGATAAATAAAAAAAACACTGCCGACTGAATTATATCGACATCCGTTTATCACTATCATTATAAAGATAAATATATTATTTTGTAACGAAGAAAAGTTTAAAAAAAATACAAAACGTTTTTCTGTTACATTATTTATTATACATATATATCACATATTATACATAAGAAAATTTAACAAAAATCGTTCGATATTAAAATCTTAAGACGTAAGGCAACAAAACCCTAAGTTCAACGTCCTCTCAACGTAAGTCAGAACTAGGAAATCGCTCATTGTGTAGAAGAAAAAACTACCGCGCCCGCCACTAAGAGCCCTTCAAGGTTTCAACCCGTAGGCTGAAAAGTACTTTGACTCAGCATAACACTGCACACACTTTAAACCAAGTCGTGAAGTTCCAAAGTTGTCTGCATCAGTTTCTGTCCACACTTTACAGAAACCGGTAATTCCCAAGGGTACTTTTGTTGTAAACGCTTTTCTTAAGAACGCGTTGAAAATGTTCATTTCATTTGCGAATAAATTTTTTACATTTTTTTTTGCATTTTCTTTAATTGCTTACTGCATAAGTATTCATTGTGAATGCCATATAAATTATATAATAAAAGTTTCATGAGATTAAACCAAAGTTAGTTGGTAATAACGAACTTGATTAAGAAAATTCTCACCGATTACTTCAAAGCTTATGGTTATTCCCATTGAATGAAATATTTCAAATAGTATTTTGGAACGTAATTGCTGGAATAGTTTATTTTATTGTAACCATTTGGAAATAAAAGAAACAACATGTGAAATCTTATTGTTGTGAGACTAAAACATATTGATGACACATGGTGGCGTCTCAGTATAATACAATAATAATACAAGGAACTGATTACCCTCTTACTTAAGAATGATACATGCGAGTGTGTTGTGCGACTAAACACACCAACCATTGTCTAAACGCAAAAGTTGGTATGTACTAAATAGTCTCCTTTGCTGGGGTAATTTGTATTCAAAGTTCTCCTTAGACGCTTTAATGTATCTAATTGACAATACGATGAAAGTTACAAAACCCTTCACCGAACACCCAATTATAAATTTACATCAAAACTCGTAAATTAAAAACTAGAACGTACAAAATATGACAATTTCGTTAAAGCTTTAGGAGCATTAATTACTAACACATACATTATTAACTTTACCGAATGGAAAAACTATGAAACTGCGCTAATGAAAAAACTTTCTCTTCGGCCGTTGACATGATGTTTACGGATTTTCAAATAAATTCTATTCGAGTTGAAAAGGTATGTGTTTTACAAATGGAAGGTATTGTGTATGTTTTCATTACACGAAAGCTATAAATAAAACTTGATTTTTATGTACGGCCTGAAATTGCGATCGCAAGCTTCAATGGTATGGCAGACTGAGGAAATCAATGGAAATGACTAATAGCTGCTCGTCTGTCCAAATTGTACGCCCGGCCAATTTAAAAAGGGTAGTTGTGCACTATGGATAATGCTTTTTCATGAGTCCACAAAGCTTTTTCAGTTACGATATTTAAACAATAGAAGTATTAATAATAACTCAAATAAATGTTTTGTCCTGCAAATTTCTGATTCTTATTATCTCTGGATTGTGCGAATAAAAAAACATGTTTAAGTACCAATACCAGATGTAAAATTTATACAAAATCTGTACATAATCGTAGTGAATTAAATGCAATATTACATTACCTCCACCGGACGTTATTCAATTTTTAAATCCATAGCTTAAATAAATTTATATTGAATTTTTAACAGTTGCCGAACACGGAAGAACACAATAGTTATGATTTGTGGCCCGCTCCTGCACGCAGGGCTGCATCAAGATGTATGAAGTGCCAACACACGAATTCAAAAATTATATATCACCCAATAAAATACTTGACAAGAACATAGTAGCATCAAATCGATTCAAATCTGAATTTACGTTAAGAACCCTTGTTTATTGTGTTTTATTTAATTATTAAGTTATTGTCTTAATAATTTATAATTATTCGTATATCGATGCGAGTTAGGTACAATAAATATTAATTGTTAAATTAATTTACATAATTTAAAATGGATTTTAAATAAGGGATACATTTATTTTGTCGATTTTAATTATTCATATATTCTTCAGGGGACATTATCATTGTATTATAAATCCGAGATATAAAACAAATCAAACAAACTGGTGATATTGCCTGTTATTAAAAAAAAACAATACAACTTGTAATTACAAAGAGTTTTATGAGAGTGAAAAACTTAAAGAAAATGGCACTTCATCCGCAGCCATAAAATATATTTTTGGGAGACAATACAGAAAAAAAAACAAAGAAACTTTTCTTATTTAAAGTACGGCTATAAAACAAAAGTGTGCCTTTAGATTTGAATCTTGTGGTCATTAGAGAGTCAAGTTAGCATACATTTTAATATCTCGAGACAGCTGCGGCCTGAGGCGTTGCAAAATATAAAAAAATATATTTATTTTCCCCTGTATCTAAGGATTTATTGTGGCAATATTCCGACGGACATCTGATATAATGTTGACGCTTTTGTTATCTAACTGTCTTTGAAGAATGTGAATATATTCCTATGTACCTTCGTAGCTCAGGTCACGTCCTAGTTTTTGAATACATAGTAGCCGGTGCATGTATGGAATCTGAAATAAATTGAATTATACTAGTACTGAAACTATAAAAGTGGTCGCTTTTCTACGATGACTTTACATGTGTTTTTGTGTCGATATAGACAACAGACAAAACTTATTTTATTTGACAAATAATTTTCTCGCAAATACAAAGTCAGTACTCATACTGTTCTTCCCTATACTACTCATTAGTCATACTTACATACGTCAATGAAAAAAAAGAATCAAAAAGTATTAACAACTTTAGGTTAGTACGCGCTTCGAGTACTAAATTCTACGTATACATAGAAAAGGAAATATTTTTAAAAAATCTTTTAGAAAAACTATCTATATTGTTACTTTCATACCAAAAGCCATTCAACGAAGAAGTCGGATTTATACGACACTGATAAAGAAATTGAATTTCTACCTTTCAATAGCTTTAATAAATTTAACTAAGTACTGAATCTACATACAATGTCCATTTTCTCCACTGTCAGACATTAAGTGCGCAGTTCTCAGATAATAGAAATCCTGAAAGTCGGTATAAGCCGCTTTTAAAATCGTTAATGACGACCAAAATATACCTTGAGTTTACCGTTAATTGAATTTCCTTTACCGCTCCAATGAACTTATTGGCTTATTCCACTCGACGATCTAAGATTGTTACTAGTAAAACTCATCACTCGTCTTTGTGTAAATGTCGCCCTTAAAGGTGTAGGTGTAGCTTAGTGATGCTTCAGTAATTTTATGTTTAACTTACCATATTAAATTCTATTGGAGAGTTTTTAACTAGACTCATTTTAACCGGGTTTAAATGTGTATATAATGTGATATTAATTAATTTTGATAAATGCGTTCATAATAACCATCTAGGCAACCACCTTCCACCTTGATGTCTGTCGTTCCACCACTGCGCGTTTCGTAAGACATTTCTTACCACGCACAACCACGCCATGGTAATTCCCAAGCATTACGACTTCATGAGTCCTTCAAGACAAAAGCGTACAACTCCCGTAAAAGCCAGCAAAGCACTCACGAGCTCCCAGCCACGTGAGTGCCTATGGGCGGCGACTTCAACTTTATGGTGTGCCTCCTGCTCGTTTGCCTCCTCTAGTATAAAAAAAATGATTCATAAAGAAATTTTTGTAATTTCGGCACGCGAATAAGACTATATCATAATAGAAAACATTAAAACTAGGACTGATTTTCATAACGCGAATCGGTTGAATAAAAATCTTCTTTAAATTAATAATAATAATAATGACGAGGTGTACGTCAAATGTCAGGTGTACATTACGTTCGATGTCAACCTAGCGGAGCGTCAATGACGCTGGCGGCCATCTTGTATGATAATTTTAGAACGAGACAACGCTTCTGATTCATCGCTCAGTATTTTTGACATCAAGTTATTTTGAAATTCTCTGACAACTCTAATTTATTATAACAATAAATATATCTAAATCCACGCCCGCAAAATCATGAGATTATGACTTCCCTGCTGCCGCAAAATTAGTGCACGAAAAATATTTCAAAGTATGTGAAAAGTACTATTCTTCATAAACACCTAACACTAATTAAGGACTCACACAAAAAGCAATACACAAATCCAGAAATTTCATTTCTAAGGTTAATTATCCTACAAAATAGTACGTTGCAATTACGAATTGCTTGTTCCTTCACTCAAGAATCCTACGTCGTCTTTGCAGTTACTGTTTGAAGCATGAAAATTTGTATTTAGAAATGTACTTTTTAATTAACTTCTAACTTAATGATATCGGTAGCTTTAAGAGAAGTTTGAGAGACTGAAATGCATTTTGCCACTTTGCATTTTAACTTAAAACTAGTTTTGCGTTTAAGCATAGTTTCTTAATGTTTCTTCTTTGCCTTTTTAATGCCTTTTTTAAAATAATTAATTGTTATATGTGGTGTATTAATACTATGTCATATAAGATTAGCTATCCTTTATGTTGAAGTATTGTTGTTTTTTTGAATATAGCATATATTTAGGAAACTTGATTCTAGAACGATTTTGGGTTTTAATACCAAATATTATTTGTAATAAATAATATTTTGAATTGCATGTATTGCTAAGAGAGGGAAAGCAAGATGGGAAGGATTCAAGAGGACTCAAAATAAAACCTATTGCATCACGTCAACCCAGGTTTCTGTGTGAAGTTCTCAGGTCTGGGTCGTGCCTGCCCATTTGGCTGGTCCGTACTATTGCCTACAGGTAAACATACATGATTTTTACACCCAAAAATAATTATTATTTTTATTTAACAATCTAATTCCTTTTTACAATAACAATCGCCTAGCAGTCTAGGAAGATGGTATTAATTTAATTTATTATTATATAACATTGGTTATAAATACAATTCGATATAAATTTATCGTTATCCTCCATAATGGCATTGTCAAACTTTAAAAAAATTAAAGTAATTTTGCGACGGAAAAGCTGAAGACTGTGAAAAACTTGGCGGAAAATTTGCAAAATAGGGTATTCGCGAAAAGAAATACTTCAGCAAAATTCTCACAATGGTTATTATTGATCACTGAAAATTTGTAACACATTTTGAAACTTATAATTGCTTGACAATTTGGGATATTTAATAATCCTCTTCTAAATGGCAGGGCCTACCTCTTGTCAACTGGTCTGTTGTACGTACAGTCTTTCTTCTTCTCTGCCGCTTTCTATGTTTGTTTGCTTCTTCTCGCCCATCGCTCCCTGTATTTCGATTGAGAGGAAATTTAAAATGTACTCTCTTTAACGTACTGGCTTTTTTAGTGATATACCTGATAAGCTTTGACATGCATATTATCATTAATAATAATATACCATAGTATAATACTTTTTGGGCTGTGGATTCTTCGGGTTCTTTAAAAACTAACATATTGTTAAAAAACTGAAAATTTTGTTTGGAAGTTTGGTATTGAAATTGACATTATTTGTATGCGGCTTGTCAATTGACCAAATATAAAAATTATATAGATTAGAACAAACCCACTTTTTAATACAGAGTATGTGTATTTTTATTTTTCCATAAAGAAACATTTTTTTTTAAACTATGAACGACAACATATCTTCTAGGATATTTTTCGTGTAAGAAAGAAAGAAACAAAACACTACGTACTATGTGATCGTAATTTAAAAAGTCTGGGGTTCCCAAAATCACGTTTCTAGACTCTGTGCCCAAAATAGTATAGATAGATGACTAAATAGCTCACTAGTATAATGCTGCGCCTCCGAATTAATATCTAACAATAATATAAATGCATACATACATTATTTAATAAATAATAAATCATTATAGGAAACGAACAGAACACTGTAACTTCATTTAGGTTTAAAAAAGTACGTTACACAGCGATGCCTATTTATAATCTAATCTAATATTAAACGTAGAAAATTCTCCGCAAATCCATTCTACGTATCACGGACCTGACAACGTTACGTATTTAATGTAGTTAACAACTCACTGTACGCTGACTAATAATTTCATAGAAAGAGAAAAGTGAATTCACAAGAGACATTGTTGTAAACAAATTTGTATCCTTAACTCAGTTAGAATACTAATTGGTCTCTATGAAACATATTTTAACTAGAATATTTTTTTTAACCAAGTTGTTTTCTGTTTAACACGAATAACAAGGCTTATACTTTGATATATCTTTTGCACTGTATGGTATTTGAAACATATTAGATCATTATGAAATTAGCTAGCCAACCGCTAGAACTAGCAGAAAATGAAAAAAAAATTATAAAGTGAAGACAAGACAAGCGTATGTTCTGTTTATACAGAATATATGAAATAATTTTCATCGTCGCGCCATTTGTTAATAAGATGTGATTATTAAAATGTTTGGATATAATGTAAAGACCGTTCTATTCCAACCAAACATTTTTCTTGGGTTTTCACGTATCACAGAAATTATAATATACACACTAACTTTTAAAATTCACTATCAATTTTATAAAGCACAAGTACAATGTTATATTATGCAAAGTGTATTTACATTTTCAGTATTTATACGGTTTCAGAAGCGACACTGCCAAATGCGACAACGTTCCCAACGGGCAATCTCGGTCCCTAAATTAGGTAATAGAGCCAGACTTAATTAGAATAACACAGTTCAATCTAAACAGGTACCCGCTTTAATTATAAACTGTCCGATATAAATGCATTCACCATTTTACGTGGTTAATTTCAAGTGTACAGTGGATTCATTTTTGTGACTATAATGGTAATACTATGTCGAAATTCTTAAGAAATAAAGATTTTACTTCTTTTCTATTTACATGAATATAAACTAAGATATATATCAAATATATCGTACGACCACCAATCGAGTTATTTGAATTGTACGTAACATAATTTTGTTTTAAATGTTTATTTGAGTGGGAGTGCCATGCTGTTACTTAGAGTTTCAGCCGAATGGGCAGGCACGGCCGGAGAAATACCACTCTCTCACAGAAAACCGGCGTAAAGTGATGCAATTGGACTTTGTTCATTTTGTACACGCGTTTCGTTCGGTGAGTGAGATCTTCCGGTGCCCATCCTTTTGGCCTTCCCTCGTCCCTCTCCCCTTTCCTTTAAAGGGCGGCAACGCAATCACGAGCTACCAGCCGCGTGAGTGTCTATGGGCGGCGGCTTCACCTTTATGGTGGGCCGCCTGCTCGTTTGCCCCCTCTTCTATAAAACAAAAAAAAAATATTTTAAAAAGAGCAGCTATCGAGTTTCTTGTCGGTTGTTCTCGGTAGATAACTACTCTTCGAACCGGTTCTAGTGTAAAAATTGACGATTCAAAAGTGTCTTTATAAAGACGTACTTGAATAAAGATATTTTGAGTTTGAACAAAAAATTCTATCACAAATTATTTCTGCTTTTTTCGTTCAAGGACTTCCTTATGTATATTTGAATAACTGAAAAAAGAAACATTTTGCTTTTTATATATATATAATTTTAAAAAGTCTTAGTCTATATTACAATTATAGAATTTAAACCTACCTAGATTTGTACATAATATAATACAGAAATACATCATAATAATAAGTAAAGAAAAAGTATTTTTTATATTATTAATACGACATACTTATTTGGTTTTACTTATTCATAGTTGTTTTCATATTACGTATCTTACTCAAGCTTGTATTTACATAGAGCTAATATAATCTACGAGAGAACAAATATTAGCGGTATTTATATAATCGCATAAAAGGCAGTGTGATTTCTCAATGTTGAAATGACAAATGGGTCGTCTGACTCGTCTAGTTGAAAATAACTCTGGCGAAGCTTTTTCATAAATTATTTGATGTAGACTACGTATTTTTTTCACTTGACAATATCATTTTCAAGGTATATACATTGATTGGTTGGGTTAACGCGTAATGAAATATCCTATATATGAGTTAATAACGTTTGTCAAATTCGAAATAAATTTAAAAAAATAAGCACTTTTTCTTAAACTGAAACTCTTATCTTCTCAAACCGTTTTTTTGTGAAATACTCGTAGCTAGTAGACAATTATTGTCGTTCACAAGGAATGATACGATTTTATGTGGAAAGATATTATATATATATATATATATATATATATATATATATATATATATATAAATAATAGCAACATAGCCGCTTAAATTCCGGCGTTGCAGAATCCATGGGGGGTAGTTAGCAAAGTATTCTGCCAAGTCTACTCACTAGACTGCCACGCCTACGTAAACTACATTTAAAACTGAATAGCCTTTAGTCGAAAGCTTTTGATTATTATAATTACAAAATACATATATAAAAGCTTCAATGCAATTTATTATCAAAACGATTCAAAATCGAAGTGCACCAACACTGCATAACTCGTCAATGTTAAGCTATTGTTTGTATGAATCAATAGAATAGTTTTACGACTTTGCCAACAATAAACAAAATTGTCTACCAAGGTACTAGTACCTACAACTAATAAATAATTTTCACACTACCAAGTGTTACACGGATGACAAAACATCTGTTATTCATAACACACGAGGGTCGTCCTAATGGATGCAATGTCCCTTATGACAAGAGCATAGCGAGCAATTTCCTACGAAGCCACACATTTCAATCTCATACAATATTGTGGATGATTTGCACGCTCCCAAATGCGGAACACGCATCCTACCTGACAAATTTATCACTTTCGCGATTTTTGGACCCAAAAGCGATATATATCATAGCATTAATCTCAGTTAACGTCATCAAATATTAAAATATTAGGTAAAAACATTAAGAAAAAAAGTTTTTTTTATTTTTATAATTATGACTTGGTAAAAGCATTGATACAGAACATCATTTGAACAGCATTAAAGACAAAAGTACTATAACGGATTTTAAGTATAAAAAATATTTCAACTAGATTTACAATAGTTAATCGTGACTTTAAATCGTGCTCCAAAGCTCGAGTTATATAAATAATGCAAAAAATGCATGTATCTGTTAAAATACTTAAACCAAAGACAATATTTAATAAGTAAAATAAATCTTCCTTACACTCTTTACAGAGTGATCATGGTCGGTTTATGTGTTGGTCATCTTCGCTGTATCATGTAACCTCTGCATCCCGCCATCTTTCTCTGTCCTCAGCGTCACGCCCGCACTGTTCCAGAGTTTAGGTTATAGCCCTAAACAGATCGGTAAATAAAATATTATAAAGAAAAAAGAAAATTTTAATTGAAGGCTTTAGGTTCATGGGCGTGTTCCTTAAATATATTTATCCTCATCTTTCATCATAATTATCTTAATTAAGATTGAACCTTCATTAAACGCGACATTTCAATATACTCTTTCTTAGATTAATCTTTTCGTAACTTTGGGTGTGTTGAAAATGCGAAATTTTTCCGACACTGGAATTCCTCTCATTTTCCTAACGAACGCTCTTTCCTCATACTTCAAAGTCTTCAAACATAATATTAATAGGTACCTGGCTAATGAAAGCATATTAAGGATAAAGTAAACTGTACTTTTTACAAAACAAGGTTATACTCATAATTTTAGAACTTGGGTTGAATAGACCTTTATTACATATATAGATGAATGCAAGCTAAATGGCATTTAAGATGGATTCGATCATGAACCGAAATAAAACATTTTATTTTCTGTGTGTCTTATTGATTTCAATGAAATGTGATCAAGTAAATACTTCACGGTACATAAATCACACAATATATTCACCCCGTATCCCCCAATCGTATCATGATAAATAACATTTTAACCAATATCCAAAACGAGGGGTTCAATCATATTACTAGAATCGTAAAAACTAATTTATATACGTTTATATATCTCGTGAGGCAAGTGCTGATATTAAATGTAAACGGTAATTGTTTTAAAAAGAGTAAAACACATATGACTATACATACACACACACTTACATACTCTCTAACACAATCTTGATCGCCTACAAAATCTTAGTAACCGATTCATTTTTGGCCTGAGAAAAGATGACCACATCTCTTCCTTCTGGCAGCATTTATTAGCGTAAGGCCGCCCGTTTCGCTTTTTAATTAACATATATTAACATCTTCTACTTCTACTGTTTATTTGCAATAAAGTGTAAATAAATTAACCTTAACGATAACCTTAATTTTAAGTTTAAACGTTTCTTATTTATTTAAATAAGTTACCTGTAGACATTTGGCCGGAGATACACTTTCAAATTGGCAGACTAGTTTGGGTGCTACCTCCCTTTACAGGCGTAAATTTTCCTTAAGTCTGCGACAACCAATTAAAATCAATTGTCTGCGTAGTCAAAGAGAAATTTATGAAAGAAATGAATGTTTTTAAAAATCTGTTTCGTCTTTGGTGCGTTGAAGACGATGTTTAATTACCCAGGCTTTGGTAGTTTATAAATAATCGCTTTCCTTGTGTGGTCAGGGAGTGCACATGCGCTTACGCACACATTTGTGTAGTACCTATAACACAAACCGTAATGAGGTAAGACACAATTTCCTTTTTGTTAATAAGAAAATTATGTCTTTGTATATTTTTAAAAATGTTTTGATGAATTACAATAAAATAGACGGGATTAAGTCATCGACTATGAAAGTTAATTATGCGATAGCATTGATCACGTTGTCTTATGGTGATAAACATTATCTAGTGTATTCTATACTCAACCGAATCGATTTGTCTAGTACACACCAAAACTTATTAAAGCGATATTTTGCAAACAGAAATAACCATAGTTGATTGGTTTAAACTAAAAAGGGTTAATTTTTTCGTTATTTTTACTTCGCACTTACGTTACTAACTTGTTAATTAAACTGCCTGTGTTACGTTAAAAAAGTTTTCTAGTTAAAAGAATAAGTAAAGTAAAGTATATTACACACCGAGCCCTTCTGTCCTTAACCTAAGACGTGACGAGTCGACCTTACTGCTCCCGCGCAACCTCTGGGTGCGTCAAACAAATATGCAGGTGATTGTCTTCACGCACAAGGTTATTACCACCTTAACATAAGGACATCTATGTATTTTTATTTACAGTCCTTACTTTAGGTACACAAAAGAAATTCATGTGTTCCAATTATGTACGATGCATAAATATACTAACTTTTGCGATTTATCCAAAGAACGCTAACCGTCGTTAACGAAAAAACTCCAGTGCAAATATTTTTGATAGTCTCAAATGAAACAGAACATATCTCATTAATTTTATGATAAACACACTCATTCTTCATACGCATCCACTGAACGTTTTTGTAATTTTATAAAAAAATCAAGTTTAAAAATCCCGTGCCACAGTGTTTGCTATCGAACTCCATAAAAATGACTGGCTTTTCATATTTTGTATACTTGTCTGACAATATTTATACTAGGGCCCAATTGAAGCAGCCCTCTTTATATTTTGAAGTGTTATTTTCACGCGAATGAAGGTTTGTGAATATTTGTGATACATTGTTTTATAGCTATTTAACATTGTATTGCTAAAGTATTAAAATTCTTAAAAGCATATCTCTTTTTATAATAAAACACAACACGTGTAGAGTTCTCATCAAAGCGGTGTCCGAGAAAGTTGTGGCTTTGTTCCCGGCATCGCCCGCTGACTTTTGCAAAGCACTTAGAACACGCTTCAACTATTGTTCTTGTTTCTGACACTTTAAACGGGACATTTTTTTAAAGGAAATAAACGAATCTAATTGTCTTGTCTTTTCCCTTTATGAATAATTCCATTCGTACAAGAATTTTTAGTGATAACTCGTGAATTAAGACTTTGTTTCAATATGAGTCTTCTGTGACCCGGAAATTTTTCATAACATGCACGTAAACGGTGAAAAATATTAAGGGTAAATAAATAAATTGCTAGATAGAATCTGCTAGAAAGAATAGAGATAGAATCTCGCCTGAAATCTCGAACTTCAACTTATGGAACGGTCTGTTTGGAATCCCCAATTAAACTGTATTGGCCATACTCTGCGGAGAGATGCTCTTGAGCAGGAGCAGGCTCTTGAGTGGGATCCTTAAGGGAAGCGGCAGCGGGGCTGTTGCAAACCGCGACCTTGTGATGTATTGTTACAGATGAGGCGAAGGGAGTCGATAAGACTTGGAGCGAAGTCAACGCGAAGCATCGGATAGAGCGCGATGGAGAATCGCTGTAGATGCCCTCTGCCCCATCGAGTGGACATAGGATCATTAGTCAAGTAATAACTCCGCCCAAATGTTTAAAATATCACAATTGTACAAGTGTTATAAACAACAGTATACAACTGTTACATTGACCATAATAATTAACTCCCAAACGAATTTAAGTGCTCCATATTATCCCGAATCACTCATTCGTCACGCTCAAGACAGCCAATTTGTCTAGTAATGAACAGAAACCCACTGAGGGCAAACACCAATCCTAACGGTCTAGATAAATATTTTATAATCCATTGATTTAGGTCTCACAACATACGGTTCATATTGAAATTAAAAAAAATATTTAAACCCTCGTTAACAAATCTTTCCGTGAGACTTAATTAATATGAACGAGCGGAATTATCGCAAATAAAAATGCTTATAAAAATTCCAAACAATGATTATAATAAAGTTCTAAAATTAGATGAAATGAAACATTACAAAGAGTAATGTATGAATTAAAATAATTAATCAGAGGGTGGATGGTGATGAGATGCTAAGGTATTTTTAATATAGAGTCACAGAGATCCTAAATTGCATATTGCTTTCTCAGTAAAGGCTGACAACGCAGTCACGAGCTCCCAGTCACATGTCTATGGCAGGCGACTTCACCTTTATGGTGTGCCTCATGCGCGTTTGCCCCAATTTCTATTAAAAAAAAAGAATTTCCAACCACCATGTGTGTAAATATTCGACTATTAAATTTCCCGATACTAATTTAACTATCGGCATTATTTATTATAATCACCGAACCGACAACATAGATTCAATAGATTTATGATATGTCACAAGCAGAACTGTAGAACATTAGTTTTTTTTTGGTTTTGTATATAAATTACTCTTAACGAGCCTTTGGTGAACTCACTTAGTTTTTTAATGTTACAATACTGTTTATCTATTGATATTATTCTTGTTAACTATCTGTAACGACGGATATAGGCTAATATACAGTTACAATTAATGATATACAATTAAAAGTAAAATTCTATGTAAGCCCAATATTGTATTTTTTAAGATTATGTGCGCTAATTAATTACAGCGAACATTGAGCCCGCTTATAAATATTACGGATTTTTCAAACTGCCGCTTTGGGATTTATAAATACCCCTTTTTGGATAATAGACACAATTTTTAAAACGGGTTCAATTAATTCCATGACATATTTGAATTATATTTTAAAATTCTGTTTTTACAAGCTATATTAATTTTGTTTCGGGTGAAGGTAGGTTACCTTAATTGTTGACGAGCGAGAATGTTGGAGCTTGCTTGTTACTATTGATTAAACGCGAATAATAAATATTTAATAGCTGTAATTGCAAAGCATATTACATTTATATTATATTTTTATATTATATATTTATATTACATTTTTAAATAAAATACAAGTTTTGTATTTTGAACTCATGTAGACGCATGATTTCATTGCTTTAAATAATATTCAATAAATAATCAATGTATGTGTCATTACTATTAAACGAGAAACAATACATAACAGCAAGAAAAGCACTTTTATTTATTTATTTTTCTTTCAACAACCCAAACAGCATGTTGAAAGATATTTTAATTAAATATACATAAAACAAATTGGGCCAATATAGGGCTCGTAAGTTAAATAATTAGTAAGCTTAATACATAATAAAACATATAAGAAGAACGAATTAACAAAAAAATCAAATGACAAGTGAGCACTAAGTTTGAAAACATTTTCTTTTCAGGCTAAATAAGTGCAAAGATATATATGTAGTCTGTGTTGTATATCCGGTCTGCGCGAAACAAAACGGAACTTGCATTAGGGAACACGAAATAACTAAAACGTAACTATAAAAAAAACGCAAAATAATTGCTCTGAAATTCTATATACATAATTTATATGAGGAACTTAAAATAATTCCATTTTAGGTACCTACAATCGAAAAAGTGTTTTAGTCATTCAAAAACTAAATGGCTGATGTATTCAAAACATTTGTAGAAAAATACCGATTATAACTTCTGAAATTTCCCATCGTTATCTCACTTATAGGGGTTATTTATAGAATTAATCATATTGAAGTCCTTACCCGATTACCGTGAAACGTTAGCAAACATTCCACGAGGTCTACCAAGTCGTACCTCTTGCTAATTCTATCCGATAGAGGTCCTTAAATAACAAACGATACGTTTAATTCGAAATAATTTTCCTTATTTACTTAATAGAGTCGATTATGCATTTCAGCTATTTAATAACGTGTTATATCTTATATAAATTCGAATTTAAGAAGTCAAACAATTTTTCAAATCGATTATTAAAACTATCACATCGTAGTATCTTACGGGTTTTACGATATAAATAAGCACATTTAAGTTTTCGGTGGTCAAAAATATATATTTGTAATTCAACTATTATATGTATATATTATTTATAGGAATCATACTAAGATTTGTAAAATTTCTCATTTGAGGTTCTATTGACTATAGAAAATATTATAATTGACGATGTATAGAGATCATTACAGTTTATAGATTGTTCATAGTTTCCAGTGTTGCAAAAGAACTAGAAATATATGTTTTTAAAATATACTATTTTGATATCAATTAATGTTAGTACTAAAACATTTAATATTATTTTTAATTATATTTTGTATCAATTAGAATTGTTAAAGTGACTTTCACGAGTCGGATTTATGATATGAAATATATATCTGATGCTTCTGCTTAGCCAATCTTCATACATCAGATTATCTACTGTGGGATTATTCTTAAAAAAAACTTTGTTTTTATCTAGGATTTTAGAATGCACAGAGGTGAATGTAACATACAAACAAAATCAGCTTAACCAGCTGATAAGCTCTTATGCTAAAATTTATACAGAGAGCATATATTTACCATAAATTATACAAAATTTTACTTGGTTTTTATGCTAAGTTCTTTGACATTTGCTTAATAATATACTATAATTCGATCGATAAAATCAAAAATAACGTAGAGACAAACTTTAAGTTACAAACTTAGTTGTTCTAATTACATGTTAATTTTAATAATTTAAGACATTCACTTATGTTCAAGGCTAAACCTTTTAATAACTTTCGCGTAAAATGATAATGGCTTTGAAGGTTTAATAGTAATAATATTTTAAACCGATAACGAATAACGCAAATATGCTTCAATAATTGTGTATCTTTGTTACATTTTAGTTTAATTTAAAAATCTTAGACTGTTAATCCGGGATATTAATTATTGCTTTTTAAGCTTATTTAAAAAAATCGTATTTTTTATTTTGTTTTAGTTTGTAATATATTTTAAATATAAATTATTTACATGAAAATTGATTGAGATCCGTAATCATTTGGACAACGCAAAATAATAATCTCTGAATGAACCAATTGTGAATAAAATTCGTAAAGGCTCTTGCTGTTGTGCTGTTGGTCGTAACAAAATATATGGTGTGTATTATCTATCTCATTTGTGTAAAGTTAATACCGTAAAAAAACATTTTAAACAATCTAACCACAATGCAATAAAACAAACACGACGCATCTTCAATAATTTATCGCCATGCCTTGAGGAATTTAATTTTTGCTGGCACGGCGGTATGTTAGCTCGGTATTGAGTCATCCAGGCTAGCTCGGAGAGGTGCCAAGAGAATTCAATGTATGCGCAAATTGTTATTTCACAAAATATCCCTAACATTTGCTAAGCAGACGTTAAGTGCACTCACGTTGCAATAACTTTATCTTGCCCACGTAGAGCTTTCAAATTGTTTTTCGTTACATGCGGGCGGATTTAATGTTGTTATGTAAACATGCTAACATTAAAAATGTTTTCGGGGTACTTCGGGTATGTTTACATCGCTACATTTAGTTTCTTACATTTTAATGTGTCAATATATTAATATATACCATATATACGATATTAATATATAGTGAGACGATGTTATATAATGTATAATCATATCTTTAAATATGATTATACATGAATTTGTTAAAACCTCCTTTGTGGAATAAATTCATTAGAACCTCTTTTGGGTTAAATGAATTGATTAGAAGCATTTTTGAATAATGTTCGATAGCTTTTGTTATTTTGGTGGTAAGTGGCCATTCTGGGTCCGATTGGCAAACGAGATAAACGTGTTATACCTTGATTGTACTTTTGTAAAATTATTATTAAACAGTTACTTTTAGTAAATATAACTGTTTTCACAATCATTACTGTGTTTGGTTGATATTGCAAATTATATATCTATTATAATTCTGACAATAGATAATTAAGCATAATATATAATAATGCAATGAGAAATATAAGTACTAAATTGTTAATTAATGTAGAAAATAGTACAACTAATAGACATAATATATGTGACGCTAACAAATGCATGACGCACAAATGACGCAATGAAGTGTGCATAGATTTAACATAACATTTATGTTCACTGTAGTGAATATCGGCATACATAAATCGTATTATATCCCCACTTATTAATTTCGGCCGCTGGCAGTGTAAGTATATCTCTCTAGTGTAAGTGTGTTCGTTCTCCTCTTTAACTTTTTTTTATTACAACAATATTAATTAGTATTTTATGTAGTGCCTCCATACGTAGTACATTTCCATTATATAAATAACACATTAACGCATGGGAAAACTCTATTCCACTCCATAACTTACCTTTGACAACGGAACGAACAAATTGCCGGAAATATTTGAATAAGAATGGTACATTTTGGGCACACTAATGTGCGAGGCGGGCCGAGGTATCCTTTAATATCTGTTTATTTTTACCGAATTGTATGAACAAATAGCACGCCCTCTATTGTTGGGGTGGGACATAAAAACGGAATAAATTCCGTGGATTGCTTTATAGCTTTATTTGGGTTTCCTTCAAATTACTTCCAGTTAGATGGACGATGTTTGCCGAAAATAACACTTACATTTTTATTTTCATTCCGCTTTAATCTTGACCGTCGGGGTTTGAATCGTTTTGGTTATAAAAAGTTGGCTTTAACAATCAGTGAAGTAACTAACTTGCTACCACAAAATGGAAGCCTACTAAATTATAAGATATAATAAATAAAATGTAACCAGTCATGTGACTTTTGCTATGTTGAGAAATCATATATTTGGTCCCCGCGATATGGTTATTACTGGACCCAACGTGAGAGGCCTATTTAGTCGCTTCCTCATAATTCACCAAAAGCTGATATCGGATCATGTAACCACGTTGTACGGTCCGTTACAACCGCTTATGTTATAAAAGCTTAAATATTCAATGTACTATCTATAATATATAGTATAGTTATTCAGGTAAGTATAGGTATGACCTCACATTACCTTACATTTCTCTAATATGTACAATTATGTTACGTAATCAACGTGAAAATAAATTATATATATATTCAAAATTATCATATTTGCAAAACAAAACAAATCTTATTAGAGCCCAATATGAAAATGAGTGTGCAATCATAAACTATATTTGTCATGCATTAAATTGCCAGCCGGCTGTGCAGCATTACTGGCCTAATGCACTCTGTTGTTATAAATCAAAGTGTCACTTCTAATTTCGTCAAAACTAATGGCCATGCTACTGTACTTTGTGAACTGGGAGTTTAGAATTATTAAGATATATTAATTTTAAAAGGGGCAGTATTGTATAATTTTATATGTTGAAATGTAATAATACTGTAGCGCAGCAACCTTATAAGTGCTGGTCTTGGATTGCTGTTGCTATGGTCTCTGTCTAATCACGCATCGTTTTACTATCTGTCCAATCTTAAAACAGAAAGCCGATTTAACATAAGATTTAAAAATAAAACATATTCTTTATTTGAAAATTGACCTCCCACGTTTAATTCATAACACTTTATCCTCAATTGTACATAACACAATACCTTTCAATTCAGGTCTGGCCCTCAGAACAAAACGGTAAACGATAACAAATATATGATATAGTATAAAAGGCCTTTTAGCACGTTTTCTTTCAATATTTCCCAATTTGATACGGTTTCGTGTCGCGGGAAGACAATGGAAAGTAATCGACAGTGAAGCCGAATAGACTATCCACGAACAGTTGGAATATTGTAGAAAACGCAAGTTTTGAAAGTGATGATCCATGCATTTTAGGATGTGCATTGACAGATTGTTTGTGAGTTGTATGAATGTGCATAAGTCAAAGTCGGAATATCTTATATTCAGTAAATTACATAAAACCATTTTGAATCGTCTTAAATCTAAATGGTTCAGTAGTGAACTTGCTTATAGTATTATAGTATGTAAATGCTGCTCATACCGATATAGTATATAAACGTACTTGCTCATACTGTTATAGTAAATAAACGTACTTGCTCATACTGTTATAGTAAATAAACGTACTTGCTCATACTGTTATAGTAGATAAAAGTACTTGCTCATACTGTTTTAGTATATAAATGGACTTGCTCATACTGGTATAGTTTATACATGGACTTGCTTAAACTAGACAGAAAATATTAACCAAAAAACCAAAGAAACAGTCACAAACGTATAAGGAATTGTTTAAAACATAGTATTGTCTAATAAGAATTGGCATTTTTAACTTTGTTAATCGTTTTAAATACAAAATTTGTCTGTTTTACTGCATTAAACTGTGGGCAAGGTTCAAGTTGGAGGGTTTTTCGTTAAAATAAAAGAGCACAGCGAAGATATAGCGCCTACGTGACCGCCGTGTGCAAGGAATTTCTACAATGGAGAATTGGAAAAAGCTTTTATAATCCAACGCGTGACATACATGCCCAATGTTGCCCTGCAGATCGCGGATAATTCAATTTTTTCGATAATTTATTTTATTAACGTTAGGGGCCGTTCGGAGATCGCCGTACAATGTGATTGTTCTGGCTGATGTATTTTGTCCGAGTGACTCTAATACGTTAAAAGATTTTTTTATCTATTCCTGTAACTATAGACATTTTATTTCCAATAAAAGTAGCCGATTTATATTCTATATATTATATTGACTTATTTAAACAATCCACTTAAAAAAACTATGAAACATATCTTTCTAGTCTATCTAGATATCTCATAGCACGCCATTAAATGTATAAAACAGTGTTATCAATAACAAGCCTCATTCATGCAAACAATATACTTTCTGCGAGGTTTTGCATTCCACACATAATCCAGGGATAAAAATGGTAAATATTTGTGGGGAGATGGAATTCATAATACAGCATCCCTTTTTGTACCAAAAACATTTACGACATTATTACCCGCCTCGCCTACGATAAACAATTGCTATGCCTCGTTTTACATAATCCATCCTAATTGAATATGAATACTGCAGGTATCTCATACATCCTTTTATCTTACAACTAACAGTCTAAGACATTAACGAACTAGATGGCGCAATTCGCACTATCCCGGGCTGCTGATTTTATTATTACTTGTGTAATAATAATATGTTAATATATATATAGTATATGCAGTATATAAATATGTGTTGCTACACTTTAGGACTAACCGTGGGTGTTTAAATTTTTTTCTAAAATGTACGTATTCCAAGCATTTGAAATTATTGATATTATCCGCATATCATCAGCGTCAAAGACACTGACCCCAGATATTGTTAAGGTGTAGCTGACTAGTCTTCGAATCTAAAATCAAAATACTAGGCATCACCGTCTTAAGAGGTCAAATCGAGTGGGTGTCTTGGGGTGTGTGTGTCACTCATGTATCTGTATTTGCACACCCTATATATACATAAATAAAACTTATTTTACAGGTTATATTGAAAGCATTCATGGAACATGTCGATCTTAATTAGGTTTTCTATTGGAATGATTAATGTGAATTGCAACTGTTAATAGGTATTCGAAGTATTCGATTTCCACATATATTATGAACATTCTACGTAACTGTTGAACTTAATTAACTCTTTTATATAAGAACGTATTAAATTCGTATTAATATGAGAGGGTTTAGCAGATATTTACCCAAAAATGGGAACGAAGTAAGTTAAGTTAAGAATTAATTAAATTCAAGAAATAATCACGTGACCTCTGGCAGTGTAAGTGTCAATGGTGACTGGCGACATAACCTTTCCAGTGTGCTCATTTATAGAAATACTAATTGTTACTTGAATAATGGCAGAACGTTGACGTATGGGAATTGTCATTAAACCTTCGAACAAAAGAAATAATTAGATCGGAGCATGGTTGCTCTTTACAGCTATACCACAATATACGTGACGATTAAAAAAAAATGGCAGACAATTTCTGGTCGTTTTATCCGCTCCACACACTAAAAGTTCTAAAAGTATTTTTTTTTCACGTTTAGTAAGTATGAAAGTTACCTGGATAAAGTTTTTTTTCTACAAATATTCCCGTATAAACATGGCGCATCACGTTTTAAAATATTACCCGTACGCCGTAATGAACAGATTAAAAGCTAGAAGTGAAATAATTTTTAAGAGGTGGTAGCCTCATTAGTGAGGACGTTATGAAAGGCGCATCCTGCGTTCCTTCACTTATATTATGCAACTATATCCTCATTTCCGCTCATTAAATTTAAACATTTAGATGACACTTGCAATTAACAAACAAGCAATAAAAGTGGTCAAGAACTATCGAATACAATGAATTGAGTCGTATAGAATCAAAGGCTTTAGGTTATCTTCGGTAAACTAAAAAATATGTTTTTCAGGAGAAAACTTTTAAACTTTAATTCTTATCTATAGGTATTTATCTTCCATGGTAAGAAGCGGATAGTGTGATAATGTTTAAAAATAATGTACTAATAAAGTTTGTTTATTGAAGTCAGTAAGTAACCCCCAGAAAATATAGCCTTTGATTCTATACGACTCATTTTAGTAAGGTAATTTGCATGGTTTCATAACGCATACAAAACACAACCCTGTCTTAGCCTCACGTTTCTCTGTTTGTTTCTTGATCATTGTTTATTTCATAAAAGGCAAATAGGTGATCCTTATGAGCCCGATACACGCCAGTGGAACATGTCTATTTTCGGTCATAATGTCTCCATTTATCGAATGAGACACTATTAAATAGCACAGAGATAAAAAATGTCTTTATAGCGGATATATACTCGTAAATAATATTCTTTTGTCTCCTATTAAAGGAGTAATGTTACCATTGTTTATATACAATTATAAAACCATGTGAATATACACTTAAACAATATTTCAGCTAATCTTTTATTGTTATGAATTTACAAAATGTTTGAGAATATATGGTCTCAGTTGCTAGGATGGCGGACGGATGGAGGACGTTAGTTAAACAGTGATCACGCTTAAAATGTGATAACTCGTAGCTTTAACTATAAAGAGTAAGTTAAACCTACTTGTAAGTTGCAGGTGACCATGGGATGCGGTTAGGTCTTCAATCTAAGTGACCCGCCTTCTCGCTTGCCTCCTGTTACATTAAAAAAACTCACTTTGATACTTCACAACAAAAACAAACCTAATATCAGCCGTTTAAGTGATTTCTTGACGTATACAAATGATCCCTGATGTGGAAAATATGTTTATAAAATCAATATGTTACCAACTTAAGTACTGTTTAGCAAATGTAATATACCAACAGTTATAGCGATAAAAGCTTCATACAAAAATAATTTCGCATTTTGCAAATACCCCTCACAACATAAATCTTTCCCGTCGAATATTTTGAATAAAAATATTTGGACAAGAAATTATAGCGGTCATCGAAAAGTAACAAATAAAAAATGAGGGATTGCTACTCTTTAGCATGGCCGGACCAATAAAAGCAATAAAAATATTGAATGGTATATTAGAACCCTCCGAGTTCCCTTTCAATAATTTTCAATAGTACTTTGTTGCTAAATGGTTATAGTTTCCAATCACGCAGTAACAAATTTCGTTGGTTCGTTTTCGCCATTAATTATTATTAAAAAAGTTTAAGAGAAATCTTAAGTAACCTAATCTTTTATATCTTTTTCTCGCGGGGAAATAGGTTACCCTACACGGCGCAGTTGCTTGGGATTATATGTCGAATGGTTATGCCCACTAAAACTCCACGGCGCCAACAACGGAGCCTTGTCCGCACCCGCCACTCGATCTGACGTCGTTGGCTCTTCTCGGGCATTAAAAATGGCAGCTGTTCTTGCAAGCAAGAACCAAGCGCCTGTTCACTCCGAGCAAGTACGGATGCTAAAAGATATAAACATCCCTTTTGCTTCGACGCATCGACGCTTTTCCAACCTTTTAGCTTTGCGCCGGATACATTTCTAACGCCCTCTCTGCTTATTATTTTTGCTTTCAGCATTGGTTTGCAAAAAGCACCAAAGATGCTTCACCTGCTGTCGAGTACTGGCCTTATTACGTTTGGTTTCGAGCCTAGCAGAGTCTTTCTTTCGCCTACCATGCTGGACATGATCCCAACGAACTAAGCTTACCTAACCTAACAATGGAACTATAGATACACGCCCCACATACCTACTACCTTCAACAGATCGACCCGAATTAACACATTGAATAAATTGTATCATTAACACGGCATTTAACTCTTTTATAAAACCATTAATCAATCGTAAATATACATTAACTAGTTCAGTTAGTATTATTTAAACACATTTCTCACTACCGCATCCTGTTAGCCTCGTAACTTTGTTTTTTTTTTAACTAAGCCGCTGTCTTTCCGTATTCGGTATGTCTGGTTTGTAACTGGATGTTATGTTAGTTTTTTTTAAATTGTATAACTATAAAATGTAATATTTAACGCACTAAATGTTGTAATATGTATGCATGTCTTATAATATTTTCTAAATTAAAATAATTATTTTCATTCATTCAGAATGTATTGCTAAATTCTAATTAATATTTTAAGATTTGTATATGTGTATATGTTTATGTGTAAGTATACAATGTTTTTATGCATACTAGATTACTAGTATATGCCTCGCAGTTTTCAATATATTTAGCCCCACTAACAAGGCTTAACAATAAAATAATTTAATTCAGAAGCTTCGTGTAAGCTTACTCGAAACTTAACATAGAAACTTATTTTATTATTACCATGTTTCAAATGTTACATGCAATCTATTGGACAATATAAAGTTTTAATGATACTGCACTAACCCTTTTATAACACTAATATAATCCTTGTTTATAAAACTTCTAAACGCCGCGTTTGGCTTAACTGTAAAGCCAATTAATATTACCAAATAGCCTTTACCTGCATTAAAGTTCTAATTTGAATACAAACATTTAACCATAAATATTTTCTAGTTAAGGGTCCAGTGCCTATTTTAAAGATTAATTTTGTATGAAATCTCTTATTAGCATAAGTGTTGTTTTGTATGCATGAAGTAAATTTTATTGACATTATTATCTTGGAAAATATAATAAACTCTAATTAACTATCAAAGATCAAAAGCAAACCTAACAATAAAATATTTCAATTGAGTTTTCTCTTACGACTCAGACCAAGTAAGTTTCAGTAGCAATTTTATTACGTATACATATATTTGAAATGTGATCTGGACTTCCTAAAACTGTCCCATACATATAGTTAATGATGTTTATGGTTTCATTTTAGAATGCTCGTTTTTGTTTATTATACCTTTTACTTGTACAAATAATAAACTCTAAGCAAAATATTAAGGTTTATACTGTGGGAATAGTACTGATATAATTCCTGATGTGAGACGCACTTTAAGACTGTACTTTTATGTTTTTTTTTTGCCTTATGAGCATGCTAAGTATTTATTCCGCGCATTGACTTTATTCTAGAAAAACATTCTGGTTGCCACAGATCACGGCTAAATAAAAGTAATAAACTACAGATATAATTCACAAAACGAATCCAGAGCGTTTCCATGGTAACTTTATAACTTCGTAGCCAATTAAATTGTGGATTTTACAGACCTCTCGGCTTGTACAGGCGTGGAGTGCCTTAGACAGCCCATGCTGGTTCAAATGTTGCAGTTTTAATAAGCGTGCAGCTTCTTTGACGGCCAAGTGGTTAAAATAACGAGATCGGATGCAATGCAGAATTCAGGTGAATCGGAGCGTTGTTTGTTGCTTCAAGTTTTTACTTTACGAATTTTCTAAAATATAATTAAATTTAGACGCTTAAAAATGTTTAGGAAACAAATTCTTGTTGGGACTCAATTTCGTTTCGAATCTACTACTGTAAATACTAAAGCTGGGTACATTTTTGAATTCTTACATTATTTTCTTATCAATTTTATTCTTTTTGCGATATTATATACGCATCTTGATGCACTGAATCAAGATAAACACGCAATGGATCAAAAATAGCACCCTATACCATCTATTTATCTTCATTGTTGACAAAACAATAATAAACATAAAAAACAAAGCCGTGATCAGTATAGATAATATAGAAATGCAATTATAAATTGCAATTAAATTTTATCATATTGTCGAAAATATTTCCGTGATTAAAACATAAAATGCAGACAACTATTATATTAATCAACGCTGCAATTATAATTAACATTTGGCTGTAATATAAAAACTTTAATAAATCAAAGTATATTTTTATATGGGTCTAGAAATATCAATTAAGTTTCGTGATTGTTTAAGTTATTTTCATAAAAATCATATTCATTTATTATGTGACTCAAGACTGATGACTCATGAGTCAGATAATGAATATTATTTACTAGTAGTATTATATAAGTCTGACTTATAAATAACTAAATCGAGCGTTTTTAATTCTTTAGTGACTACAATATCTTCCGGTGCCAATTCTTTCCCCTCCCCCGTCCTCTTCCCCTACCCCTCCATTTCCTAATTTTCCTTTAAAAGCCTGCACGAGCTTCCAGCCACGTGAGTGTCCATGGGCGGCGACTTCATATTTATTGTGTGCCTCCTGCTTGTTTGCCCCCTCTTCTATATAATTAAAAACTAAAATTAAAATATACTAATATTTTCCAACACGTGTATTTGAATGGGTGGCTGATTGCCTAACGAATTTTAATGCAAAAAAAAGGTTGATCCTGTCACTAAAGACTTTATGTCTCATGGGGATAAAACATAGATTTCCAATAATAAGCAATATAGTTACCTCTAGTTTCTAACTTAGCATCAGTATTGGCATGCAAAGTTTAAAGTTTACCGTGGTATTGCACTGTAGCGCCCCGGGCGTGTTTGCCAACAACCAAGTCAAATCAATGACTTTCCAAGCATAATATTATGTGCAGCCCCAGGACTATATATGAATAAATAACGTTGACTTTGAAAATCCTCGCATCATTGGTTTACGTGTGAAATTGTATTAAAGGTAACATCATACGACCTTCGATAGTTAACCAGCTTAATTTGTTGTATCTTCTCACACCGGTTAAATTATACCCTCGTAGTACCCTTGATTAAGAAGAAAATGATTACACAATTAACCACTGATTCGATTAAATGTGGAAAAGATATAAATACATTTAAAGAATGTATATAAGTATATTTGGCACACATAACTTTGGGAGTCCCCCGCATTGGTGGTAACTGCAATAATTCATCAAGTGATGATAAATATGTTTAAATGTTTAAAAACCACGTAAATTATACCATAAAACATTTCAAGAAGCTATAACCTCAATGACTAGCAACTCATCTGCAGATGTCTTTCGGGCGGTAGTTAGTACTTTCTTCTTAATCCTCTTTGATTGTGTCCTATCCTATGTAAAAAGGGAGGATGAAATCAATATTACAAAAAAAAAAATTTAATATCTAAAGAAATCGACCAACTTCTTGTAGCAGACTACACTTGCTAAGAACCCCTTATAAGTCCCGAACAATAGATTTATACCCGTTAAAGATGTATTTTGATGTTATTGATTTTTATAGTCGACCAAAAGTGATATATTTCGAGTTTAATTAATAAAAAAATTGGACATGCTGAATAAATAGCTTAATTCAATCAGTTGATTGCTTGCCGTTAATCACTGGAGCTTGTGTTATTCAATATTAATCATGCTTTTGCAGATTAAAACTTAAGCTTTATTGTTAAAGTGATGTGATGCGTATTGTGTATTTAATTTGATATGTTATAGTATTAATGTATTGTAGTTATACAACATATTTTAAATTTAATAAATCAATACATTTTGAATTAATGATTTCGTTCGGTAGGCTAACTGTAATAACTATCCTAAAAACATCAACGATATATAATGTCTTTATTTAAATAGTCCCATTTTTTAAACTACATAGTATACGTCATATCTGCCCTCCGCCCCAAAGTGGGGCCTTAGGGCACTAAGTAAGTAGTGTACAAAATTACAGGCATAAAAACAACTTTATACATATATAAACAATTACAAATATAGGAAAGACCAGGATTCATAGTTAATGTTTGTATTAAAATTCAAACTTCCAGATCTAATCTATATTTACACATTTAAACAATACATAACAGCCCAAAAAAACATAACATAGATAACAGATAATTATAAAACATCATTTTTAAGAAGAAGTCTTCCCCACGAATCATATTCATTTCCACAAGTACAGTGAGGCACATGGTTAGTACTATTTTATAAGAAAATATTTTTAAAATAAGAAGGTTCCGTACGTCATTTCCGCCGAGTGAAGTGAGTCGCAGGTTTTCCTATAAAGAAAACTGTTTAGAAATGCTCGAAGCCTTCATATAACCGGTCTCTTCCGGATTGCCGCTAATTGCATCCGGCTTTATTCACACCGCACTCGACTAATGAGACGTTCTATAAATCCTTTTATCAACAATACTATTAAAAAGTATTGTCTTTAAAATTGTAAGGGGATTTGTGTTGTGTAATCAACGAATTTAATTTTCAACTTAATTTAAATGTAAATGTACGTGTAAATGTTATGTTTTCTTGATTTTAAGTATGGAAATGTATTTCGATATATGGAATGTTTGAATTCTTTTGATTCTCGAATGAATAAAAAAAATACCAATACATTTTTTCCTACACCATCGGTTTCCCTCACTCAACATCCAGTCTTGTATTAAACACCAGATCGACTGCACACCCAGTATAAAGATTATAGATGTGTTAACACTAGTTGTTCCCATTCGAAATGAACCCAGACAAAAAATTAAATACGACATTTAAATTCAGCAAAGTAAATGCTATTACAAAAATTATGATAAAAGTTCTAGTAGAACAATTTATTTATTTATCTACTTAGAATCGTATCAGCGATCACATTTGTACGTCAAGAAAGTTGGTGAAGAGCCCAATTTGATATAAGATTTAACAGTAAGTAGGGTTAAACTTTCTTTTTATAAGCTATATATACAAGCTATCTCTTCTTATAGTGGAACGTTCTTAAAAAAATTCACAACCAGTTTTTGTATCATTTAACATTATTCTTAACAGTAATAGTTGTCAGAAAATTTAATTTAATTAAATAAATGTAGCTCCATTGAAATAAATATCGATGCAATTCAATACTCGTGTAAACTGATCAAACAAGCGCAAAATCATTCTCATATTCATTAAATAAACACCCCACTAAGCCCACAAAAGCCTCCTAATGTTCACGATGATAACATTGTAATTGAACTGATATAGATTACATATTCCATATAAAATAGATCGCCTAATATCGCCTCTGGAGCGGAAAATCCGATATCTTGAGCCGGTACATTGATGAGCGCTTAAATATTCATGAGATGCGATCGTGCCGCTACAAATGACTGTCACGAATCATACGTTGCCAAAATATGATATGCCTGTAAACATTTATTTTGGAGGCTTTGAATTATATATTGGGGTTTGTTTTGTTTATAACGCTGGATGATTCTATATACTACTACTTACACGTGGTAGGTACATTGCTTAACATATTGTTGGTATTGGTGTAGTTTTTATTTTAAATTTATGTATAATATTTAACTACTGTTTCATTTAAGTGTTTGTGTTGAGTTGAAGTAAGATGTCTCGAAGTTAAAAATTAAAGTTACGTTATTTATTATTAACAAAAACCTACTCCGTCCTATCATGACATTTAGTTGAAAAAGCAAAATATGCCTTAACACGTGCAGTACAATTTTAGTAATTAAATTATCCTTTACACAAAGGTTGTACAAACGAACCCCGGATGTAATTAATAATGGCTTGTCAAGGAAAACATCTCGAGAAACCAGCGTCTTGAACACAATAGTTTGTTCACAGAAGGCATAATTTCACATTAAGTGGATAAAAATTCATGATATAGAAATGTATTTTATTGGTTGAAGAACTGTAAGCCTTTGCCGAGCCCACCTACGAAACGTATGATTATTATTCTATTAATTTATGTGAAGAAGAAAAAGGTTTTTAAATGTCATAAAGCATACTTATTTTCGTCTTTTATAGAGTCTCAAACTTATACACTATTCAAGTAGATCTTCATAAAGACACTTTTGAATCAATTTTTACAATACCACTGATTAAGAAGGCAGTCATACAGGGCAAATAAATATTTTAAATACAATTATGTTACTCAAATAAAGGCTACGGCGAATCGACAAGTTTAATTCATACTTAGCATCACCTATAAGTCCCCATACTCAGGATGCAAATGAGCAGAGTTATATTGCGTAAAGTGCTAACTGACATCTGGACACCAGGTATTTCTTAAAAGTGAGTTGCCGACCTTTAAGAGAGAGGTACGCTCTTGAAGGTCACTTTGTTCCACAAAGGGGTGCTGCGCTTAAAATAAGAAAACGCTCAGTTGTATAAAGCGACGTCAAGGTGTTACGACATCTAATGAAACTGTAATGAAATATACCTATAAATGAAAGCACATACTTATAATGCATATATTCTGCACGACACGTTGCACCCGTAACCTCTACGAATTGTCGTTCTCGAAATATTTAAACACTACTCGTGACTGTGTTTAAATTCAGTAGAAATATGAGGATACACGTACCAGCTCTTAGAGCCAAACTGACTAGGTTTGTATATTTCATATATTTGAACAAAACTCGTTTTAAATAACCCTGACCAATATAAATTAACTAAAATTTTAAAGGTCTTTGGCGGATTACCGATAATGTTGACATTTCTTCGCTGTATCGCGATGCTTATATGTTGAGCGAGATAATCACCAACTCTTGGGTCACCAGTACTGACTACCGGACGTCTTAATACTTTGAAAAGCCTATGCACAGGTCCAAGGTACTTCAATTGAAAAGAAATCAAAGGACTGTTTTACTTTGACGCTATTTTAAATTAATATTTATTTGATTATTACCACTATTTGATTCCATCAACTTTACAAGCCAATTTTAAGGAATAAATCGACATGATTTATAATCTAAATTCTAAATAAATGCCTTTATATATTAATAGCGATGAGAGAAAGCCTATATATACTAGAATAATCAAGATTTAATAAAATATGAATTGCACCTTCATCGATTACTTTTCAATTGTCTCCCTATTCTGAAGGTTAGACAAAATGCCACCGTTCTATTATATAACGAATTCTTCAAATATCGAGTACCGCACCTTTTGGCCCTGCCCTTAAATTCGAACGGTTGCTGACAATATAAATATGCCTTGCGCAAGAGCAGTTTGAATGATTTTGTGTATGAATATAAGGCTTGGGATATATCATTTAGTCCTTTTCAAGGACAAAATTAAAATGTTTAAATATAAGCAGCATTTTTGAAGTTATGAAGATACGAGATTTTTGTTCAAGCAGTAACATTTTGTTTTTGGATTCACTAGAATAGATCTGCCCACTTACGTAATAATGAAAGCATATTATAATTGTTATATTAAGAGTTCATACACGCTCTAATTTAAAGATATTTTTGAAATCGTTTATTTCATTTACAAATTGTAATGTTCTATACTTACTGTGTTTTATTTAATAAATAAAAATATATATAATTTATGCCAGTCACTTCGGTCATTCATTTCCTTTATGTCTTCTGAGGAGATTTTACAACAGAATTGTTTTCTGTATAAATAAACTATGAAGATTATTATTAAACCCTTGATTTATATTACGTAATTGAATAAGTCGAGAAATATTTGAAAAAAACCAACCCTGTGATGAACACACAGCCTAACGTAAACAACAAAAATATAACCAAACTGCTTCATTTTCGGATAGCATAATAATTAAGTAACAGGCGCTCAATCAAGGCCATACGGGTTCTGTACCCTAATCGCTGTCAAGATTGTGCAATACGCCTTGTTCCAGTTTCTAAACACTAAAGTCAATCTACAAATTATTTTAGGATTATTGAACGCTGTGTGATGTTTGAACGCAAGCTGTTAATTTTACGATACAGATTTTAGATACATTACTTAATTGCAATATATGAAATACATAATATGTACCTATATATATGAATGTGTTAACTGCAAGATCATGTTTATGAATGTCGTACGCGTATTATTTTTAAAACAATATGATATTATATTGTATAAAATCTCAGTCCTGTATATAATAAGTGTGTTAGGTTATTGAAGACAGACATTCAAATTATGCAAGTAAAATAAGTTTTATTAATTCTTATTGTTTTAATTATCTAACAATTGTTAATAAGAGAATATATCAACATCGGTACAATATTAGCATATATATATATATATATAATCTTAGTAAATTACATACGCTAGCAAATTAATTTATCAATTTTATAAAGGTCCCTTTCTAGAGAACCGTTTTGTGCTAACTATACGGTGAATGATTTATGAATTCGCCACAAGGAAAGTGCATACAAACTAATAAGTTAATACTAGTACAAAGAACCCATCATCCTTTTTAGAAAAGCCTAATTTTATTGCAACAATTTAGTTCGTTCAGCATTTATTACTAGAAATAATCAATACGATGTATCTTTAAACATTTTTCACGATCGTTATAATTTAATCTATATAAATGTGAACTCGAATCAAGAGTCAGGTAGTCAATACATAATTATGTAAATTAAGCCGAATTCTTCGCTAAGATTTCCCGGTTCAAAATGGAGAGATGGAAGTAATTTCATTTCACTAATTCCGTTAATATTTTAACAAGAACTTAGACTTGTACGCCATTTCATTCAGCGCCTGAAAGATTACACTCGAGCTGTATTAAGAGATACTTTACCGGATAAAGTGTGCTTAATAATAGAATCTATCCATTTTCCGTTTTGATATTGTATTTTGAATAAATGTGATGTGTTTATTGGTTTAATTCTAATAAATAATACATTTGATTTGAAATTTAATTCTCATTTATAAATTTGGTTTTAGTTTTTTTAGATTTACAATAAACTTTCCCGCGTATTTAAATATGTTATTTTATATAACTAATTGATTCTTTACTGTTATTAAAAACTGAAATTTTTATTGTTTTTATAAAGTAAATTATTTCGATAATTAATTTTCTTTTCGGGATCAAGGTAAACAAATCTCTTGTCATCAATAAAGATAAATTTCTTTATAAATGAATTAAGCGTAGATTTTATTGTGTTGTATCTATAATTTCTACAATATCACTGTTTGCAAGTGTGCGATTTTGCGCACACAGGTTAAATTAACTTGCGATAACTTCACCTACACGATATAGTTATTATTGATTGGTATTATTCGTTCGAATGCACTGCATCGTTATTGAAGCAAGTTAGCTTCAATGTATATGAGAAATTCTGCGGACAAGTTAACGATTCAAATGCTCGTATAGCTATGACTTTAATGTTTATACCTATGCATGACTAATGTTTGGGAGGTAGCATTTATGTATATATATATATATATATATATATGAATGTTACTTTGATGGTTTTACACCAGACCGCCATTTTGGTTTGAATAAAATAAGGGTATAGAGTCTGAGCTGTAAAAAAAGGCAACACGTTGCCTAGGAACACCCACGATTTAAGAGGTGCCGGCCCTTAAGAATGGAGTACGTTCCTTTGTTTTAATTTTAGGTTCAAACTTACCAAGGATGATATTCACTCGGAACTGGTACTACAGTTAGGCAGTTCGCGGGGAAAAGAGACAAAATCTTAATGAAGAGTTTACCTTAATTATGAGATGAGATTATATGGAATATGAGATCTTTTTTTTCTACTTTTTTTAATGAAATTATGTACTTGAAAAGTATGAACTAAATATCGCGCCTCGAATTGCATAACAGCTAATTGTTAAAACGTAATGTCATGTTATACAAGATATATGCCCCATAAATATTAAACAGCCTACAATTAAATCATATTTAGTATCAAAAAAAGTTGTAATATTAACTGTTATAGTTCGTTTAATACAAGAATAGTTTTTATTTAACCATTTTTAGGGCACAATTGTTACTAAGAATGGAATTCGCTTAAAATAAAATACATTAAATACTTGAAAAGGCTCGGTGCCAAATGAATAATTGATTAGTGTCAACGTTTGTGTTATAAAAATAGGTTCGCCATTCGTAGGTTAGCTGTGAGATAATATTGCATGGGTATAAAATTGTGTGAACGTTGCAATGAGAAATAAAAAATCGTCAAGAGCCTTCAATGGGTAAAGGTCGATGACATATGGTCTATCACTTGATAACGCTAATATTACATCACAATCCAATAACATAAAAGCTATATGTATATAAGCAAAACAAATTAAATTACACAAAAAAATTGTTAAGGAATGAAGAATAAAAAAATACCATCTTCACAATAATACAATTTTACCAAATTAAGCCTTTTGGGTTTTGAAAATAGTATAACATATCAATCTAATGTAGTATATCGTTGCCTATGCCTTTATTATAAATTATATTTTTACTTTTTTATACTTTATTATATATTATAAATGCGAGGAGGGGAAAGCTCTCCCCCGTCCTCTTTAATTTCCTAATTTTCCTTTAGATGCTGGCAACGCACGCTGAGTAATACTGTGGCTGCGTGTGTGTCTATAGGCGGCGACTTCACCTTTATTGTGGGCAACCTGCTCGCTTGCCCCCTCTTCTAAAAAAATGCGTTATAAACATTGCATCGACTCTTGTAAAAATGAATTTTTGACTGACCTTGTAATTATAAATCATCTGTTTTTATACTGTTTAACAAAACACGCACTCACAGGTCCCAAAAGAGAAGGGACATGTGGGACTCAACCCACGCTGGTGTCTATATTTTTCAGAGACGAGGTAGGCGATACCCACTAACTCCACCTCGGGTAGACCTACTAGACCGCATTGAAAGATCCCTGGGGTCTCTCTTAGACTCAACTGTACTGATCCATATGTCAAAAGGTTTCCTAAAATGAGGCAAACAAGAGACAACCTGATGCAACAAACAGATGCACTAATAATTACGATAAAGAAAGTAGACGGAAAAATCAATCTAAAGTAATCACAGCCCTTGGTACTAGACAGCAATTTCAATACTAATCGGCGTGTTCTATCGGAATGCTATTAAAATGACGTGACACGCGCTAAACGGAGCACTTAAACGTCGATAAAAAGGCCTTAGGCACTTAACGTTTGAAATAAACGATCAAAATATTTCCGTTCGGAAGTGCACATAGATTAGCCGAGGCATACTGCAGGAAATGTTTACCGAGCGCTGAATAAAGATTTTTAATTTCATTGTTCATACGTTATTTTTTCTCTTGTTAGAACAATTATTGGTTTGCAGTTATTTCAGTTGAACCTTGTATTTATTTATTTGCTACATTTTAATGTTAGCTATATCGGGAACCGAATAAGACCGTGCATTGAATTACGATTTTGAGTCGTTCTTAATAATCAAAAACCACTTTTCAAATTAATCCCGCTTGTGGACACTAGAGGTAATTTCTAGACATTATTAGATACACATGTCGATAATAAAAAATATATTCACAAAAGATACATTTAATTGACGTATTTCTCGTCTAAGATAGGCATCTTAGCCCATACAGTATGTCACATTTGGAGCTATTAATAAAACAAGACAAAATTCTTTATTAATTACCAGCACACTTCGCTAACGACCAAGTTATCCATAAATAATCTAAAGCTTCGTCTATATCAATTAATGTAACATTATATTAAAACTGTTTGGTACCCATATCGATTTAATCCGTGCTTTTGTTTGTACTAGACATCTTTGAGCTTATGATTCGATTCATGAGATTCAATGAAGCAGTCTGTGCGTCTACAATTAATATTTCTCGCCCATAATAACGCTGATATTAGGTTTGTATATATATATTTTTTGGTTGTTATTAGTTCTAAATATATGAATAATATTACGGGACAAAAAAAATACCATACCATTCATATTAGAACAAAGAATATAAGAAAAAAAAAGTTAGCATACATTGGTATATGTTGTTTTGACTTAAATAAATAAACGTGTTTTATTTCTCCGAGTATCTGTGTTGATCTGTATTTGCTGTTCTATGAAGCGCAATTTTTCGAATAGTTTACGTATCTTATTTTGCTTTTATATTAATTCATAAAATCTATATTCTTAAGTTTGATTTAAAATATGTATATTATTTAACATTCTATCAATTGTGATGAAAAAATATCTTTATTCATATAGGTAATGTCTTTCTCATAAATTGAAAAACTGAAAATACGTTAGCGTAGTATTTGATGCAATGGTGCAATTCAGTATTTAAAAGCTAGTTTTACATTTTTTTTTTATAGAAGAGGGGGGCAAACGAGCAGGATCCCCACCAAAAAGGTGAAGTCACCGCCCATAGACACTCACGCGACTGGTATCTCGTGGGTGCGTTGCCGGCCTTTAAATGAAAATTAGGAAATATAGGGGTAGGGGAAGAGGACGGGGGAGGGGAAAGGATGGTCACCGGTAGATCTCACTCACCAAACGAAACGCGAGTACAAAATGAACAAAGCCCAATTGTATCACCTTACGCCGGTTTTCTGCGAAAGAGTGGTATTTCTCCGGCCGTGCCTGCCCATTCGGCTGAAACTCTAAGTAACAGCATGGCACTCCCACTTCAATCAAAATTCTTTAGAAATAAGGTGCAGTTGTAATGTTTATAAAAATGTATTGTAAGCTAAGAAATATGAATGATTTATGTATACGTCATTTGGAATAGATTAGTAGGAATTCAATTCCTTTTGCACCTGTTTCTGGTTGTGCAAGTGTGCTTTGTTGGACAGAATTGTTTTACAATCACGTGTAATATTTTATGTTTAAAATATTACACGTGATTGTTAAACAATGTAAATATATACAGATGTATTCCCTGGAGCTTCTAATGGTTGCTTACAAGCGTACTGTAGAACATACTTGGCGATTTTAAAGGAGTATCGGATTACCAGTTTATCTCTTCCGCTGTTTGTTGACTTGAAAACTGGCTGTTAATGTATGTTTGTTTGTATGTAAATACATTTAATTGGCAAAAACTCAAACGAAAACCCCCTTGCTCCACGCAAATCAAGAAAGAGCGAAGGCCATTTTCAATAGCTATAATTCACTGTGTTCCAGTAAACTTTGGATAAATTATAATCAACAATTCGTGTCCACGTTCGTCACGTTTACAGTATGTGAACAAATGGAACCACATTAATTATAATAGTTGATAATTGTGATTGAGTAACTGATGCTCATTCATCAAGCCGACGCGACATTACAAATTAAAGGCAAAATGTGCGTGCCGCTTCAAATAGTTTTCCTAACCAACGTCAGTGGTCAGTGGTTACAAATATGTATTTGTTTAAATGTTTTATCGCCGAACGTAGGCGAAAGGCTCCCCCGAAAGACAGAGAAGAATAGAAAAAAGGTCATATCTGCCCACTGCCCCAATGTAAGAAGCTAAGGAACACACTCAAAATAACTTACGTGTATTTGACAATTGTGTAATTCTATCACAGTATAGTGTGTTTTTGTCTATTGATGCATATTTTTATACGAATTTTCGCACTTTTTCTATGTTCCCTAAACTATAATTCTATTAAATTTTCTTAAGGTTTGTCTGGAAGAGATCGCTTATTAGCTATAAGGCCGATGTTTTTATATATACTAACATCTTTTAACGTCATTTATATTATATTTTTATATTTGTTATATTTTCTATTAAATTCGATTACCATTTTTTCAAAGTATTTCAACTTTTAATATCATTATTATCTATTGTGTGTGTTAATAAACGTGTGTTTTTTCTTTTAATTTCTTTCTAAATCATTGTGTGTTTTATATATTTTAAAAACAATACTCAGTTTAACGGTTCTCACACTATTAAAGTCGAGACATTATTCCGTACATTCAGAGCACTTTGAAATTACGTGTTGGCATTAACGTGTTCTACATATTAAAACGATGCAATGTAATTTACTAATTGTTGTGTACAAATGGATATTAATTCCCCTGCACTAGTGTGGTCATTAGATAATTAGTTGACCGCTTAATTTTATTATACGCCTTTAACACAGTATATTTGCGCAGTTGAGCCAAAAAAAGAAACGCCAGGAAATATGCGGATGACATAAAAATATTTAAATGTTACAGTCTAGACACAGGAAAATTACATGAAGTTAAAAAAAGGTTATACATGTATTCGTAACGTATATATAACATTACAAATGTTATGTATAAAAAATGAAAAAAAAATTCAAGTAATCTGTGTGTAGACTAACTTTCTTGTTATACTGTGTATTTTATTCTGTGCAACACATCACATCTGATGAAAGTCATAATGTCAGGGCATACTTTTTGTGTTTATAAAATGGATCGATTTCATTGTAGAATGTGTTCATAATTTAATGCAAAATCAACGAGGCTAGATCGTGAGAAACTTGTATTAAAGTTCAACATTGCTTGAACTATCACTTATTGGCCTGATATTGATTTATAATATACGAAAAGTTTAATAACGTGTCTTAACTTTAATACAACGCAAAAGTTGTTAGCGAGGATTATTCACTTCTTGTAGAAACTGATGCGATCTGATACAAATGAATTATTTTGACAGATGATTGTCACAATTTTGTAATTCAGTAAGAATCGTGTTTTTTTTTCGTAAATGCCACGATCTCTATGCGTGATAGTTATATGAATAATTTAGCAAAAATGAGATTGCTATGGGAAAAGTATATTTAGTTTTTCCGACACAGAAGCCATTGCTGGCCAGTTCTCTTTCAAACTAGCGGTGCCCCAATCACCATTACACCGTAAGTAATCGCTTTCTCAACTCTTAGTTAACAAATATCCAGACTTTTTGTTTTGAATAGATGTTGAGAGGAAGTTACTTGCTGGATTTGAAAAGAAAGCACCGACACGTCAGATTAAAGTCCTGATTTAATACGACAAAAATAACGTACATTAAGATATTGATCCTAACCTTTTTTAAGTTAACCTGATCCTAAGGGACATAATGCTTTGGAAAAAACAGGATATTAAACCCAAAATTTATAGCATGTTGATTGACTACTTAGCTAAAGGACAACACAGACATGTCCCATAAAGCCTTGGAGAGTTACGCATGTTGTATTTATGTAAGGTCAGCATAAAACAGAATATATTTTCATTATGACATATTTCATACTGAAAAGCAAATATGATATTATTTCAATAGATTAAAATGTGTATGCTGCTGGAATATTTTTTTTTCATTTTTTAAACCAACTTTTGAATACTCAAAGGCCGTTCACACATATATTCAGCATAAATAAAGGATTAACGTTACAAATCCTGTGGGGTGAAAGATCAACCGAACGTTTTTACAAAAATAAAAATGCGGAGCCTACAATTTCCCTTTAAGGTTTTATTTAATTAAAATGTTCCTATTCAAAATTTATCTACCAATTACAAATTTACGAAGGTGCAGAGAATCTTTACCTTGATGGTCACTTAGCCCATACATTTTTTAATTAAGTTCAGTTACTCGTATACGAAATTACGTTGGTAAAGAAAATTGAACTTACTGAATTGATACAGTTGACCATAACCTATGGACCACAATAGATTTGTATTGTCACACCCCGGTCGGTCTCAGCCTTAGATTTGTTTTTTTTATTGAAGAGGGGGCAAAGAGCAGGCGGCCCACCATAAAGGTGAAGTCGCCACCCATAGACACTCACGTTGCTGGGGGCTCGTGAGTGCGTTGCCTGCCTTTTAGGGTGTGGTACGCTTTTGTCTTGATGGACTCTAAGTCGTAATGGTTCGGAAATACCGGGGCGGGTAGCTGGTTCGATAACGTGGTGGTGCATATACATTTAGTTTCTTAAAAGTTATTGGTAAATTACGCGAATAGACTTTGTTCTATCATAAAAAGTCTCCTCTAGATTTTTCCACTCGAATAGCATAATATATATAATCAATACGAAATATCAGAATATTCCATATTTTTCTATTATAATACCTATGAAGTAGATCGCTTTTCGAGCTTTGGCAACGTCAAAGTAAAATATAATCTACATATTTAATATTTTAGACATAGAATGCGGAATATTTTTTGAACTTTACACAGTATGTTATTTATTAGACATTATTAATAAACTGATATTGTGCTGGCATTTTCAAACACCGACCTTCCCATAGACGATAACAATAAAGTTCTCTAGCTACTGGGTCGCGTTAGTATATGTAGGTCAAGAGACATTTCCGTTAGACCTATATACCCAAATATAGCGTGTATCTATAGCGATAAAGCAATATTAATTAATATACATTTATGTAGAGTGGAACTCCATACATATCATGGTTAAGGATTTTTAATCGTTAAGTCGTTTAGTTTACGGCTGTAATGTTGAATAGATGATATTTATGTACTATATATATATACTAGTTTATGTACTAATTTACAATTATAGTAATTATTTAGATCTTACATATAATCTTTTGAACTCGTATTCATATCAAATCTCACACACTTATGTGTGCGTGAGTGCCATGTCAGTTTCGAATGAGTATTTTGAAAGTTACGTGTATACAAAAAAAATATCTTGTATCAAGTATTTATCAATTGTCCTCTCCGAAGTTTGGCGAAGTATCCAAAATAAGATGATCATCTTACTTATTTTGGATAACGCGATTGTGAATGATGGTTTGATATTTCAAATACATATAAAACCTTATATGCTTATTGTAGATGATTTGTAAAGTATATTCATTGTTAGAGTTACAAAATTCATTTAATTGTCGTTACAACAATATAGGATGTTCATAATATTTGCTATGTTTCTGTAAAAATTCAAAGAACGCATCGTTATATCTCATGATTTATATGTTTATTCTCGGTTCAATATACCTCATATATATGCAGATCAACACGACGTATTTGAAAGCTTCCATTTATTTCAACTATTTCTCACTGAAGACAACGCGTTAGTTATGGTCGTAACAGGAACTCACTATGCGCTAGTTCGAAAACAATTTTCAACATTCATACAATGAGAATAGGTTATTATTACGTATATTAAAAAAAACAAGAATCATTTGTTCAAAACTATGTCAGCACAATATTACATATCAACAAATTTAAACATTTCGTAGCTTTGCGATGCAATTAAAACTTAGTTTAAAACTAAGTTTTAAGGCGTATAATAACTTATTAGGAGAAAAAGAACTTTATTTATAAATTTTTCCTCGTAGTTTAAAAATATTATCATAAAAATATTTACCAAGTAACTAAGTTACCCAAGCTCTTAGCTCTTCCAAATCTAGGACTGCAGGGCGGCAGATGTCACTTTGTTTTTAATAATAATCTATATATAATATAGAATATTTTTTTTAATTAATATAGATTCTATATAAACCTTTAATTCAATTCTATAAACCTCTCTGTCAAATCGTAGTGTACAAGTTTTTCAAATGCATCAAAGCTTTATTTTACAAAGGTTGTTTATTTTGGTACCAAGACGAGAAACACAAATAAAAAAATCAATAAGACAGCAATCCATTTGTAGCAAGTTTCCAGGCATTCATTAATTCTAAATTCCTAGGAGTTGGTCTTAAATACGAGAGTGAATGAGTTTGAACGACAATAAGGAATGAAATTGATTGTGCTTCTAGAGTTTGTGAGCACTGGTCTATTTTAGCCTTTTCTATTCTTCAATTATTAAATTCCATTAGCGCATATAATTCAGAACTGTGTTTATAACATATATTATCTGTGAAACATGTTCTAGGATGCTGCTTAATTTATGTGAAATGCCTTTATCTTTTATTTTATCTGTGACGTGTCTGTTTTGTTTCCGTAAATAAAATATTCAAATAAAGTTATATTGAAAATGAAAAAAATTAAAAAAAATATTTTTTAATATTTTTTGTTTATTTCATCAACAATACAAACACAAACAATATTGAGACTTGGGTCTACCTAGTAGGTATTGGTGGTACCTGTGGCAGGTGACCCCGCTATATTGACGTCTATGTTTGCATTGCTTCATGTAAAAATCTAACGCTAATTTATGTTTTTGGCCTAATCCGCAAAGGGGTTTCGTTCCTAATTGAGGCACAAGTTCTATATGACATATGTGTGAATAAATAAATAGTTTAACTATTTACTATATCTTATGTTCAACGAATATTCCTTAATACGTTTTGGCCCGTAAAATGGTCTGAAATTTTCAAAACATAAACCGTTCTTGCTTACATAATCCCGGTGCTGCAGTGCCTGGAAAGAGAGTGTTTGTACTACGTAAACAGAGCTGTCGTTTGCAAAGTAGCCGGACAAAGTCCCACGTCTTTGCACGCCTGGTCACCCCAAATTAAGGTCTAACGAAACCTCTTCAGTTAAACAAACACTTAACAAACAATTTTTTGTTTAGAGATTTTGCTAGAAGCGTTTTTTTATAAAAGTCATCATGTTTTATATAAATATTTTGTGCATTGAGCGAAAAATATTATTATAAAATTATTTTATAAACTCATTTTATTTTTTAAGTTTCAAAATATTCACTCAAAAACTCGTTAATGTAACTTCATTAAATATAAATGGTAAGTTAAAATACATATATTTACTTTTGTTCAGCATTTATTTATCTATATATTTTCCATATCGTATCAATGAACACTTCTATAGGTACGTAAACAATATTCTTCTAGCTACGGTCTAAGATACCCACAAAAAACTAAAACCTATTTCTTTATATACATATCAACTTTATATGCACCACCTCTAAATAACAAAGATTTACCCTCATAATGTAATATATTTTGGAACTCGTCCCAATAGCATATAACTTCCATAATATTAGTGAAATCTGTACAATACAACTTGAATACATATTATAAAAGTTTGGCATTGCATTTTATGAGTCCAGTGGAATAATGCATTGAACTTAAAATACATTTAATATAATATTTGATTATTTAACATAAAGTGTACACTTCATGTAAAATCACTCGATTTAACAACAAATTCTCTGAAGCGTCGAAATCGGCTAGCTTGTATTCCATACAACGACTTTTCTTTTCTCTATTTAACGACCACGCTCTTTAAACTTTAGTTGAGTTTACTTGCTTACTTGTTTTTCTTTTATTTACCCAACATCACACAAACATAAGACTATAAAAGTGTTTTATAGTTTTTTGCAGTTTTTACAGTTTTCAGATCTATTAATACGTATTAATTTTATTAATAGGGAATTATTACACTACAAAATGATATCCTAGGCTGGAGTTAAACTACATCGTACGGTTGTAAGGTGGAACCCTGGCTGTGAACTAATTACTTTTTTTATATATGTACGTCATTAAAACATCATATGTATATATAAAACCCACCACCATTTTGCAATTAAAATATCGGCTTTAATTTAATAGTATTTCTTGAATGTATTCAATGAGACATCTTTGCAATACTTAAATAGAACCGATAAATTGTAAATATCTCATTGTCGAGCAAGAAATTGTAAAATAATACTATTATTAATACTCATACTGATGTTTATTTTATAGATATTTTAAAAAACAACTATAACGATAATTTCTCGTCATATTAATTTCAATATATAATCACACAGTGCAAGGAAAACAAACATGTAATTTCATTGAAGCAATAAAATGGAAAACCTCATAAAAGTAGTTAAAGCTTCGTGCACTGGCGGTATAAAATTAACAATATGACATTCTATAGATGAACTGGTATGCTGAGACCGCACTACTGTGAACCTGTCGCGTTTTATTCGTATATCGTTACGATTTTAATAACACGTAACTGACACTTTTAAAAAAAATACATTAAATTCATATGCCGATCTCGAACGTACTTTGAAGGGCATAAGTGCGACCGAATATACTTTAAAAATCTAAATAAAAATATCTCAAAAGTCAGCCAAAATATGTAAGTTCAGTTAAGGAGTCTTCTATCCTTTGTGCAACTGGTTATCCGTCAATTATAAATATTATGTTTAAAAGAAAGTTAACCAAAAGCTACGTTTATAAACAAAATTCAATCTAATAACACAACATAAAACCATCTTTAATGTACGTTTTTATTGTTCCAATAAAGGTTTATTTAATAATTGTAGTCCATTCCAATACTGCAGTGCGACTGGCCTTTAACCGATTAGGATTTGTAATTGCTATGTACGGTACATTGTTGTAACTTGTAAAGCACGTCGTAATATTGTTAAAGTTCTCTTGCGATTGTGCGAACTTGTTACATTTATGAGTACAAAGTTTATAGTAATTTCATGTTGTTAACTTGTGAAAAAAAACCCTCTTCAACTGAATGAGTTGTGCTTAACATAGTTGCCAGTATAAAATTCAAGAGCTTTCTTAACTTCTAACAACATAGCTATGATTAAATGTTTCATACAAACTACATTGGGTAATTTATTTCTTTTTCATCCGCACAGACTGCGTCGTCTGTGATTATTTGAAATTACAATTCTCAACTTTTACTGTGTCAAGTGTAACTTTTTATATAATTTCAGTATTATAATATTATAGTATTTATTTATAGAAAAGATGCTTTGATGTTGGTAACTGATGACCCCTATATAAACTAGTACTTTCGTTGGCTTATAGACGTATCTTATAATTATTTTAAACAAGAACAACATACTGTTTATAGTTAGTTATATTAAGTTACTATTGTGTTTACATTAATAAAAAACTAAGTCACAATAAAATTTAATTCCTAGTTAAATTTAATAATAAATTTTAGGCTTTTTTAATAACCAAAAAAGTATGAAAATCTTTATACAAAAAAGAATAAACTAACAATAATATTCTTACATTTTAATAACAGAAATCACTAGATATAAAAAAAAACATATCAATATTTTATGTGTAAGAATTGCCAAAAGATTTTTTTTTGTATATCGACACTCCCGATTAGAATTAAATTTAAAGCTTGCGTCAAGAATAATATCTATAATACTCATTTATAACATATAAATTACATTGTATTCGTTGTTACAAAGCACGATTGGCAAACTTCATCTACAATGTGATTGAAATAATACCAAAACAAACTCTGACAAAGGCAGAGTGAAGTGGCTACGTTCACAATCAAATTAAAACTTTCTCGACAAACAATATAATTCCAATTTATAACCTAACTCTGGCGATAGCTTACCACAGGTTTTGCCACTTGTTATATTATTATTATACACACTAGCTGCAAATATAACCAGGATAGGAGTAAATCATCTAATCCATTTTTATACACTCAGGAAATGAACGAGAGACATCGAGAAAAAAAGCCGAATATGGTAAATGGGTCAGTTCACAATGTTAACATATGAGACGCATAAGTTCATTCAAACAAAGATATTGGTCATGAGTAAAAAAACCCTGACTGCACTACACCTCCTACGATTGCAACTGCAACTGTGGTAGGAGAATGAACCAAAAAAAAACATTCTTTGTAAGCATTTGATAACTTAACATATTATATATAGTCCTAAATCATAAAATATATTATACACATGAATTATTAAATAAACATAAAATATTCTTAATACTGAACACTACTTCTTAACATATTTATTTAGTTAATTCCATAGAAGTTATTGATTTCTAAGAAGTCACTTTATACTGAGTTTAACAAGGCATGATTTCGGAGATAGATGCTTTATCCGGGACCTCTGTGTCTGCCCATAGACACTCACGTGTCTGGGTGCTCGTGAGTGTGATGCCGGCCTTTTAGGAAATGGTATGCTCTTCTCTTGACCCTAAGTATTGTTCCGTAAATACCGTGGCATGTGATATATATTCAATAGACGTGTGAGGATCATACATTTTCATAAATGATAAATTATGCTCTTATTAAAGTTTATGCAACGTTTCCAACGAATTTGGCACTGTACCATAATCCTCACATCGAAAACTATTAATGGGTTCAATTGTGCGCATCCCTTTGACATGATCCGAACCGCAGGCGAAGTTTGTATGCAAAAGTCTCGAACTTCCGAATTGGGTTGTCTACTGGTGAAGTTTGATAGCTTTAGTACTTAGATATAATTCGTATGTGCCATGAATTATGGTACCCAAGTCGCGAGTTCGATATGGTTTGTTAAGTTTAATCTTGGTTAAACATGTAGTTGAATACACAAATGAATTTATTACATTTATTTGTGGTTTTTTTTAAATTTTGAATAAAAAAATTTTTTTCAATTTAAAACTAAATGTATGGAATAATTGTGGGTTTATTAACGGTACAAAGGTATGCTTTGTGCCCTAACATAACCATTTGCTTAACACGAACTTTTTATTTGGAGCTTGTACTTGAAGCTTTTTGACTCAATTTGTGTGAAAACAATATTAACATATAACGTGTGTTTTCACTATGTACATAGGGACAGCTTAGTTGTTTACTTATATACTATTGAGTGGTGGTTTTAGTATAAAGAAAACCTTATGTACATTTAATTATTGGTTGACAATTGCTGATTATGTAAGATAACAATACAATGTTTACACAATAAATTATAGAAATTTAAGCATAACAAATTTCTCAATCCACACAATCACTCTTGCAAAAACGGAAGAAGGGCGTCGCCCCCTAACTAACACGAAGACTCCAGAACAGACGTCACTATGAAGATTGTAGTATCTACAAAGATTGATGTCAGTAATTTCGTTTACACCTGATCAACAATGATGATTCCTTGAATTTAGTACTGCCTGCCGGCATTCTATTCCAATGAACTTCAATGGAAAAGATAATTTGGTCCTTGTGCTACACTAGATAAGGCTCAAGTGTCAATTCAGTAGTTACACCGCTTTGTAAGCGAAAACGAACCTTATTGTAACGAATTACCACTAAATTTTCATTATCGCAATTTTGAAATCATAGTTATGTCGAAGTTAAATGGAGAATCGAAGCTCTTGAAATTTAGAATTTGGCAAGCGAAGGTTACAAGATATCTAGATCAGTGGCGCCGAATTGTGATACTTTGACAGATTCAGATTAATGTTGCACTAGGAATTGGAGGAACACGGGCAAAGTAATTGGCAAATGCTGTATTAACTGGAGTTATGAACAAACTTTAGTGAAATTTTCGACTATGTATTTTATGGCTATTATTAAATAGCATCAATGAATATAGGTAATAATTGACATATGTATCAATAAACGTGTTTATTTTATTAAAATACAGCGTATAGTCTATATAACGACAGTGAAGGGACTGTGCATTTAATAGCGCTATAGAGAGCGCTCGTTTAGTAGAAAGAAGAAATAAGAATGGAATAGAAGCTAAACTAACCAAAGCCGATTGATTACGTCGCATAGTTGGTCATTATATGGAGTGATGTTACGTGGAGATTACAATGTAACTTATGTCTATAACTAGCATCAAATGTCCGTACTCGGCAGAATGGATCGCACTGAACTGAACTGAACTCTTTCATGGACACATTAAATGTGACTAAGTAATATTAGCCGTGAAACAATAGCATATTGTATTTAAAAAAACTTTTTTTATCGATATGTTTTTAATTTACAGCCCTTTGCAGATGTATGGAGATAATAACAAACGAATTGTGATACCTACATAAAGGCATTATCACAGTGTTTTACACATCCGTGGAATTAATCGATATAGTAAAGCGTATAAGTGAAGCTGCAAAAGTGCTTTAAAAGCTCAAATTTTATAATTCCCTTTTTGAAATTTCGTAAAAGTGTACAACGTGCTTAACGCTTTACAAATCAGCAGTGAAATTACAGGCACATATTGTCTGAAAATTGCAATTCAACAGCGTTTTAGTACTTTCGATGGAGCCCTAGACTCGAGTGAGGTATTTGAAGTCAAGTTGTAGGACACATTCAAAGGGATTCATAAGCTTTACATGTGTCTGCGAATTGTAAAGCTTTAAAGAGTTTGGTGCAAGTGACTGCATTCATAATGGGATCAAGTTTGAGGTTCACTTGTTTTAGTGCTTATTTTTATGCCATATAAATAATATATTACATGTTCTAACCCAAATGTTAAGCTTATTAAGCTTGGCTTACTACATATAAATAAAATACTTTTTACATATTTACATAAAATAATTGACCGGGAATCGAAGCTGGGATACTCTGACCGTAGTGACCATTGGGTAACGACAACAACCTTACTGAAAATACAATTTGAAGCTTTACATGCCGTTTTAAATCTAAACAGAAGATCTTGATCTGGACTTATTTGAAACAAATCTACCTATTTCAAACAGATCGAAAGCTAAAAGGTATATTAGTTAGTAGAATATAACTATGCAAATTGTATATTTTATTCACACCAGAAGGATGTAATATAAGCACTTGTGTATCTGTATATTATTGTTGATAATTACGATTCAAAAACTCACATTGAAACCACTTTTGGGGGGAAAAACTTTTTACTATTACCTATTACCATTGAAAAGCTAAGTATTCAGTGGTTGTTTACTAAGTTGGTAATAAGGGACTTCATATTACCGAATTACAAATCGCGAACTTTTAACACTCAGACCTATCTATGCATGTAGTATTGTTGAATTCAATATCTCAATAACAGGCAACCTTCATGTCGATATTTTCAAGAGCCCAATAACATCTCGGCATCACTTGCTTTTCATGCATATTTAAAATGCGTATCGTATCTAATTATTACTCAAAAAATAAATTAACTGGAATATTTGCAAATATTTTATTTAAATATTAATACTTATATTGTTAGATGTAAGTTATGTGGCTCAGCTGGTCGGCTGGGTGGCAACACCGCGCGATGGGAGAAGGCCGGGCTAGCGTCCCTTTTAATAGAACGAAAGTTATTTTTTCAAAGATCGGGATGTGTTGGTGATTTTGGAGGAGCATATAGTTGGAGTGCTCATTTTTAACCTCTCGCTTCTGATTTCTAAGAATATATTTTAATTATTAAAGTACTGACAATATTGTAAGTAGTTTTAATATGTGAAATATTAATATCTTTATAGCTTCGAAATGTCTACTAATTGGGTTTTACAACAGGGATAACGGAGGACTAATCACAAATTGATAGTGTCTGAAATCGAGTCTTTAATAATTGAATATATATGGTACATATATATGGTATAGCTCTGTCTGGAAAAATAGAATTTTCGAAATGAACTAGAGAACTTCATAAAGCACGAAGAAACTAGAGACATAAAAGCGTAAACTCTGGTAATATCAGGCGAATGTTGAGCTGAGCTGTGATATTCTTGAACTGTAAACTTTTCAGAGTTTTCAAGTTGAGTTTTCATGCGTGGCTTACCAACGAAAGTAGGAAAGAAAAACAGTTCCACTTATGAACGAAAACAAACTTTTATTGTATATATGTACTTATTTGTTTTTACTGTACGGATTAAATAAGAAAAAGTTTTGAAACAGCATAAGTTTTGGTATATAGCATGGAACAGAAAAATATAACATATTTAATATAACATTTTCAATTAACTTTAAGCATTAGTCTATTTATTAATATCCAAAAATTAACTATTAGAATCACAATTTAGTCATACGTTAATTGTAATACCTTTATTTTAAAATTATACTTAACAAACAAAAATTAAAAGATTTTCTGGCTGTTGAACCATAATTAATTAATAATTTAATATTTCCTACCCGTCCCCTAAAGCCATCAATTAATTACCATTAAGATGTAATATTTTGTTTAATTGGCTCAATACTTTATATTTTAGCAATTTGTTGTGTGAACCATTAAAAATTATGTTACAAATATTTAACATTTTATCAAAGCTGGAATCTGAGTTCGAGTGAGAAAATGTTCACGTGGGCCGATTTGTCACAATCAATCATCATGAGGTCATTGTGGAGCAGGTGTATTCCCAACAAATTTTATACACAATATTAAAGTTATAAAATATTATATAATTCATTTCAAGATAACCTTGATATAATTTAATAAAAGTAGAATTAGTTCTCAATGATAATGAAATGAAATTGAATCAATCGCAGTTAAGATACATTCCACGTAAGAGTAAATGCGTTGCTTACAACACTCCAGGCTAGACTCTGTCGGATGTACAACGAAGTTGTAAATTAAGGTGATGAAAACTTTCATATATTTTTAAACCCCCAAGATATTGTCGGCTAGTGATGGCTGGACTTGAATGTGATGTGTAGTTAGCTATATTATTATGTAGTTTCTAAGTTATTGTACATACATTTCTCTTTTTTGGTCCTTGTTTTGTAATTGTCTATGTTACCCTGTGTAATATTTAGGAGTATATTTCTAAATAAAAAAATATATAATTCATGAACTTTGTTTGAACTTTTTAAACTATATGTATCTCTAATTGAACCGAAATTGAAATTCAACTTGAATATACCAATAATCGAAAATAACAAAGTCTCAACATAAGCATTAATATAAAATATTAACGGGAAAATAGTTATTTACTTTGTGCGTTTTATAAAATAGTGATGTAAAAGTTATTTGGGTCCAATTATGGTTTAAACATAATAACTAGAGATTAAGCAATCATGCTAATTGCGGACAGCAGTATATTATGTATAAAAACAATCAATCAGTTGAAAATCAAAAGAACTAACAAAACTAAATTAAAGGAACTTATAACGACTATAATAATTTGTAAGCGTTTGTTTGCTGAATCATTTTCGCGATTCTATAGAAAGTTAACGATGCACAATGCTATGAATGAATGTGCGAAATGACTTGCTCATTATTACAAGACATCTGAAATGTATAGTACTGATCTCAGCGAACATTTGCTGAGAACAGTTTTGAAGTTACGAAGGAAATTGATCTGGACTTTATGAAATTTTTATTTGTCTAAGATCTAACTTATGCATGTCATTAATTTTATGGTAGCAGGATGGTAGTCGGCTTTTAATTAATCTTTTGAATAGATTGTTCTTTAAAATTGTATTCATACAGAAACAATTATATGACCTCAAAATTTGATACTATTTCAGGACACTCACAAACAGACATACACATACATATTTTCAGCAGAGCACATAAAAAAAATCTATATTTGAGATTGTAGATTGTAATTCTAGTGTATAAAACACCTTAAAAACTTATCATATTTCCGTTCAGTCTTTAAGGCTTTTTAATGAAATTACTCTGTAACTTTGCCAACTTTCATGTACTAAGCACTAGTGAATCTTGTGCTATTCCGTTGGCAGTATCTGTAAAAAAATCATTTTATGACACTTTAGAACGTTAATACTTTAACGTAAGAAACAGTATGAAGTATAATAAAAAGTTTTCAAAAAATGGTTCAATTTATATTTGGATTATCAATTCCATCAATTGTTTGATATAGTAGTTGTCTTAAAATATTTATTTTTTATTCAAGAGAGGCTGTAACGCGACGCGAATATTGGCACTTTCAGTTGAGAGTGCGTTGTCAGAATTTAAAATTATCAAATTAATCAAACCACCTATTCAACACATTATTAGATATGTCCTTAAACATTTTTTGTGCTAAATATATTAACGAACAATAAACTTATAAGACAATAAACAAGGTATACACACAAAACAATTATATGGGAACTTGAAACATTTAAGAGATAAAACATATAAGATGACAATGCGAACACAATCAGGATTTAAAGATTTGTTTTTTTTTAATGGTATTTAAAATTTATTTGATTGCCAACTTATATAAACTAAACTGAGTAATAGTTATTCAAAGTCATTATATATTCAAATAAAAGGCTATTTTTGCAAGCTATGAAAATATAATTCGCTAAATATCTATTGGAGAGTACATTTTTAAAAAAACCCGGTTTCGTGACCCTTTAACCAAGCGTGCATTCCCGACAAATTCGAAGTACATTTGAATGCGTCAAGGTACCTTCTGAACAACAGAAGTGAGATATTCCCAAAGGAAATCTAGCTTATGCCACCCGCAACAAATTTCATCATGAACTCGGCTCTTATAAATGACTAAACTATCTCATATAAATCAAAAGAGTTGAAACGGAGGAAGACTATCTGTTGTAAACTTGTAACTTATACCAAAAATATTTGGCACATTTTTATAACTGTATGTCTAAAAGCCTTTCAACAATAATCGAAAATACTATGTAATTTGTGAAATAAATCTATGAAAGCATAATTAAAATCTTTTTTAAACTGAAACTGAAAATTATTCAAATTATGCCTGAAAGCCTCAGTAATACATATATAGCTTTTTATGTGTTTCAAATAGTTTGTAGCTCGTTGGTATTATTTTTTTATATCAGTATCAGCCACTCTATCAAAAACAATTTAATCTAAAAATATCTTATTCATTACTGTTCGGCCACTCTTTTGATGACAAAATATTTGATTTTATATAATGTTACAACCACTTTTCAGTTATATAACTAGTAAACCGAGCAATATATGAGAGCAGATAAGTTGTACCTCTAGATAGTCTAGTCAAGTCTACTTTCTTCTTTATTTCTTTTAGAAAGCACTGTTTCTCATTAATTTACGTATGACAGTTGAGCCAAGCTACCAAAGAGGTGTATTATCAAAGCATAGACAACTCGTAACTCCAAAGAAACAGTCTCGTTTAAGCCAACGTTTAATTCCGTCGTGCTACGTAGCATTACTGCGATTGTTATGTCCGATCGTAGCAAACAGCATATGAATGTTTATGAGGCAATACAGCCGGACTTGTTCCATAAACTAAAATTTACTATTCTAGTGGACTTTTCCCCTTTTATCGACATTTTCATTGTGCTCGTAAAGAAACCAATTGAAATATCGCTTTGTTATATCGCGATGATGTAAAATTTTATTACCCGGTTAGAGTTATTAGCCCTTAAAGATACCTTACAAGTTTTCGTGTTCTCGACAAAATCAAAATGTTGTCCTGTAATTGATAAATACAATGTTCATAAGATATTTCACAATAGCTTAAATAATTTGCTTTTCATCTGCACCTAATCTATATTTTTCGACATAGGCCTCCTCCATTCACCTAACTGGGTTTGCATTTTGCATTCAGCCATTTGTTTTTATTACGTAAATCACACCTTTTCATACAATTATTCCGCTATGACTCTAATGAGTTGACTGTTCTTTTCATTTATTAAACATTAAAAATATTACATTACCGCTTAGTAGTAACACGCCTATTAAAATTGGGTTAAATTGAAACTCAACGGTAACACATAGGTCTATTTGAAAGGGATAAAAAGAAATATATTCAAATATAACTGCATTTACGAATATAAATACGAATTAAACAGCGCAATGTTTCGTGCTTTGCAACATTCATTGTTAGTCTTGTTTCGTGTTTTTATAGAAGTTTGTCACACAAATTATGTTTAACTTATGTAAACTAAATACATATTACAGCATTTTGACATGAAGATCGACAAACAGACCATATACAAGGTATGTATATATTTAATTATAAAATTTCCTTATAGAATCGTATCAGTGATCCCTTGTGTATGTTAATAATTATATATAGATATATGAATGGTTAAATTTTTCAACTTTATCTGTCTGCCAAAGTGTTTTAATAGAAACAAAGGCTTAAAACCTATGTGAACATATCGTTTCTGTTAAAATGTGCCAAATAATTTCGGCATAGAAGGTATTTCCAATAACATTGCGAATGTTAAAATGTTTACAATATGTTAATTAGCAGTAATTCAATCTAAATTAAACTATTTGGGCTATTTAATTATCATAAGAATTTGTTTATTGCATTTACTTCTTCGTAAGCATTTCAATATCAATATTTATAATTCTAGATTTAAATTAGCATATTTTTCGGTTTTTCTTATTTTAATGTATGTTGTGTTTTGTTTCTGTATCATTATTTTTTTGTATACTTCGCACCCTTCGCACCTGTCTTATTATATTTTAAGTATTCTTTTATCGTGTGGGTTTTTCTGGAAGAGATCGCTTATTAGCTATAAGGCCGCCCGTTGCTCTTATATGTTCCAACATCTGTTAATGTCATTTGCTTCTAGTGTTTAAGTGCGATAAAGTGTTTCATTTCTTTTCATATAGGTACGTATCACGAGAGAATTCTGAATTCATGAATTTTTGCACATGTAGTTTAGATTTGCCGGTATTTGTAGCTGAGCTCTAAGTTGAAGGTTTTTTTTCAGTATTATTAATTGTCAAACTTATTGTTGCCACTTTTCAACACCTAAATATTCTATATACGTTATGGTTATAGTTGTTGGCAACACAACGTTTACCTACATCCGATCCATTTTTTCCATTAAAAATATTGTTTTTATATTATCATATTGCATCGATAGATAAGATTCAATAGTTGTCAATAAAATAAATTTATTTCACGCTTTAAACAAATAATAATTAAGCATCACATTACTGAGTAAATACATTAATTAAAAATCTAATTGTCAAAGTATTAATCTCAATTGGGCAACCTTAATTTCAATAGTCATTCAAAAATGAACAGAGCAACAAATGAATCAATCATAATATCAATATTGAACACACAATAGGCGCCTTGAGTGTCATTAATTTATACTATCTGATCAATTCTATAAACATTTTAATTTCATAACGCCCTTCGTACACACGTCAAAATCATTCCAATGTTGCAATTGTATTTGTGTTAACAACAGTGGTTTAAAAATAAGTATAGCAAGCCGGATATTATAATTTGTGTGTCCAGTTAACCAAAAAAGAAAAAAAAGGTATAAATAAGAAATAATTAAATGTCTTTACGTAATGAATAATAATATTCATCTAAGATTTATGTATAAATGTTAATAACAGTTAGACGTAAACAAAATATATACCTTAATTATTTTTCCAATATTGTTGAAAGGTGGCCGGTTATTACAAGAATATAAGTTTATTTGTTAGATAATTAATTCGTAAATATAACTATGAACTAAAGAAATAACCTCGATTAACTGGTACATACCCAAAACACATATGATTATTGCAGGCTACTTAAGACATCAAATGTATTAGCATAATTTATAAATCGAAATACATTTGCAATATTGTATATATATTGTAGATATAACGTGTATAATATAATATGAATAGTATTAACTATAATGGATGCTACAAGGCATTGTTGGCCCTACCTTCGACCTTTTGTTAGCGCAAATGTCAGAAACGAAATAATAATGTTTGGATTCTATTGTTTTCTTAATAAATGGGTGGACCGCTTAAATATAAGCTTTATAGTTGAGTTTTGTTCGGTTCTAAGCTGATGCGTTTAATTTCTGTTCTGTGACTTTTGATTAAAGTAATAACAGATTTTTCTATTGAGACTAAAAAGAAACAATAACATACACGTCATTAAAAGGGACTTAATATGGTTCTTTTCGTTATATTTTTTAAATATGGAACTGTCATAATCGTATTGGCCTGACGTAAATATATTTATATATATGCAATAGTATTTTCAACGGGAAATTAATTACAATCAACATTATTTACGTATTTCCATCACAACCTATAACTTTGCTCCATAAATTAAACCACTTTTTGTTTGAAAATCGTGCATTGTCGGTGCGGTTGAGAATTTAGTGGGATTGTTTTGGAAGTGACCCTCATAAAGTTCTATGTCAGAAAGCCAGGTGGCCAATATTGCTCTAATAGTTTGATGGCGATTAGATGGTTTTTCATATACACTCAAGATATCAAAGACTCGTCAATGGGTCTTCAGTTGTTTAAATAGTACTACATAATTACTATTTAATAATGGCCAAATACGCTAAATCGGTAAACATTTCTTATATTAACAATCTGGTCTTATATTCTGTTAATACAAGACATCTGGTGGGTCTTGAGCTTAACTTCTCCAAATTTTTGTTAATATGTCGGCTTTCTCAAAATGTTGGCGTAACCCTATGGTTATGCTTCTATAAGCAAGTGCATTTAAATAGGGAAAAAAATCATTTTTTACGGTGCCACCTGGTTGGGAATCTTATACTTCAACCGTTAAAGCTATACATTATTTCTTCAAACAAGTTATTCTATTGAATTTTTATATAAATATAATATGATTTAAAGTTAAAGCAAAGAATATTTTTAAGTCACATAAAACATAATTAATATAAACAGTTCTATATTACTTTATTGATTTATGATAAAAGCGTGCACTTTGTGAGTAGGCATCAGCAATTAAAACAGTTAATAGCTTTAATTTTATAACTCTATATACGTGATAGCCAAGTAGTTAGATATTTATTAAATTAAAAAGCAGCAAGACTCACTCACACGAAATAAACACTTTATAATTTAACAATATCATAGAGTACAAATAACGACAACATTAATCGTCAACAATGTTTAGGAACATAGAGTAAATTAAGGAATCGAATGATATTTTGGCGTTGCAACGGTTAGACCAACAAAGCTCGTATTTTTTATTCCTTCAATCTTTTATCGAGCGTGTTTAATCCAAGCGTCCATACCAGATATAAAACATCGCTAACGTAAAGAAGAATCGTGTACAAAATAAATATAGATAGAATCCATTTCTGAAGGAGAAAATCAAGAAAGCACAAAAGCTCGATATGACAAATACTCTTTATTAAAAGTTCCGTTTAATAACTTTCAAATACCAATAAAGCAAACTTGAATGTCACTAGTTTCAAAGACAATAGATATTTCCAATAAAAAACGTAATAAAGGTGAAATGGCCTCAAAGGTGAATCTCAATAAAGGGAAACTTTAAGCCTCCCTCGCATATTATGAAGAACTTTTGCAAGGGGTTAAAGGGGTACTGATTTGAGAAAGACAAGGAAAAGGTGGTTCCTGAGATGGAAATTGAAAGGTGTATGGAGGTACCATTGAAAATTGTTTAAGTTTGCCAAGTTGAGACGAGTATTCGCGGAGTGTTTTAATGCTTTTAATAAAAGCTTTCGATGATTATTGACCATCAAATAGGGTTGCCAATGAGATTTCATATTAAACAAGTTTGACAGTAAAATATCGCTTAATAAAGCGATAAAATAACGTTCATAGATTTGTGTGTAATAACGTAATACATGCACTTAAGGGGTGTTCCTAATTAAAATAATTACAATATCACTTTAAAAAACTACTGCTAACAAAGAATATCGATACGACGAGTCTTATGGACATTCCCACTTATTATTATAATAGTTAAAATGTTTTGATTTCATGATTTTACTGTAAGCTGTAAATGAAAAAAATAATAACATTACAAAGTAACCGAAATTCTGATAATGTCCTTGTATCAACAATTAAAAAGTACCGTCTGCGGAGAAAAGAAAAACCGTGTTACTCTTTTTATCATTAGAAATCGAGGCAGAATACAAAATTCCACCCGTATCACAATGTCGCACCAACCTCGCGGTTGTGAGCATTTCTGACATTCTTTACCATACATTGTCTTTCAAGAAGAGAGTTCACCAATTCCTGAAGGGCCAGGAACACACAAGTCCACCGGCAGCGATGTAAACTTCTCGCTGGACTCTCTGATTGGGATATTTAATTTTGACACAATTCCGTTTAAAAGGCTTTTTGAAGTAAGTAATTTTGTGAATTATTAATATTAAACGCGAAGCAGGTGTCTACTAAAATAAATTGCGTTTTATTGCCTAAGCGCTTCAATGGTGTTAATTAAAAACACAGGGCATTTTTCAGCGGCTGAAGACTTTCAGTTTAATTAAGAATACTTTTACCGTACCGGAGGGAGTTTGGTTCGTCTTAATTATTGTAACTTATAAGATTTCAACACAGGTAACATGTTTATTAAGCATGAACCACCACATTCCACCGGATAAAGTATAGTAATAGTCAAATTACATATAATCATGTAAAATAATAAAAAATCTTTAAATTCATATTAATTGCCTATTCATGTAACAACTTGACACACATCAAGGGAACGAAGGGAATAAGAAATCCCAAACTGGCTGCCAGTATGCAAACAACAGCAGAAAACTTGCTGGGTGTAACCAATAGTTATATTATTGCTAAATGTACCCTGTATATTAAATTGATTTAGGTTGTAAATGAATCAAAAAAAGTCGTTCAGACGCGATGAAAAGCTTTAGCGATGTAAGCTCAAATTGTATGATGGTAATATAAAAAAACAACACAAAATACCCTAAAATAATATTTGCCTCCAACGGTTTAGTTACACCCGGTTCATAATAAGCCTCTCCTATTAAAACTCGCTTAACTGGATTCAAATTCCCAGGCCTGAGCTTCTTCTTAATTAGTTCAACTTAAACCAAAGAGATAAATAATCCAAGCAATTATTGTACTTTTAGAATTTAAATTTTATATGCATTTTGCATTTGTATTTATATTAATGTCGTAGTCCTGAGATACATCGTTTTGAAGAAATCACTAAGTATTCTGAAAAAATATATTATAGATAAATAGAATCTGTTTTGATAGAGATTTTCAGTTCACGTTACAGACTAAGTTCTAAAACATTAGTATAAAGATAATCTGTATGTGTCACGTAAAAATTGCATAGCATAGGAAATCATTTTGATAATAGAATTCCGCTGACAGATAAGATCGGAAACCGTAAAATTCACTGTTGCAGAGCTAATAAAAATAAAGCTTACGCAGTAGCTAATCGAAATAAGGATTATTTTTCATTCGAAGCACCAATTTAGGCGCATTCTCCTTAGGTGAAGTAAGGTAATGTGCGATTTCCATAATGAAATTGCTGTTAGGCGTAAGAGAAATGGTAAAATTTGTGGCCCTAAATAATATCGTTAGAAAAGTGTAGCAGCCCTATTAGGAGGGAATTGCAAGTCGTATTTTACACAGGGAATTTTCAATTACGCCGAACCCGCGGTTTCTCATTCGTAATGCGAGTTGAGAGTTGGTCATTCATAAATGGTAGATATCGTGAGTATATTGAACTTTAACAATATAATTATGTGCACTCAGCCACAAGGACCAAACTTTTTAAATTTGTTTTAGTTTTTCTTATTAGGATCGTTCATTAAATTTAGTAATATCATTTAAAATATGATTACTACTTAAGATTATTGTTTGAATCTTTGACATTTGTTTAATTTAAATACTACTCCTGTATTCCTACTATTGATATAGTAGTATGTGGCTCATCAATTGATTAGATACTTTGTGATTTCATAGTGATACACTGAATGGGGGATTCACTTTGGTACATCTCGGTTGAAATATGTTAAGATACAATGATTTTATAAAATAAATTACACTTGTGGGCTGAAGTAATTGAATTCAATTAATTAATAGTGTTATTGAGAAATAATTGTTGAAATTTTGATAGAATACAATACAATTTAATTAGAATTTTCTTTTTCGGTAATGTTTTTCTTTTGTTATTTTTTAACAAACAGTTAAAAAGTTGTTTTGTTTTTAGTTTTTATTTAATGTCAATTGAATGATTTGTATTGAAAAAAATAGTTTTTTTTATGTTTATTTAATTAAAAGTCTAATAAGTATTGTCATTTTATAGGAAGGTTATGCCTTTGCGATACTGGTGATCTAGATTCGACCAAACTATGTAAAAGCATTTTGGTTTACCTCCTGGGAAGAAAACTTTTTATCACGTAGAAAATTGTCCAAATCATGAAAAAAATGATATTCCGTTGTAGTAAGGTCTAGCGAATACGGGTTTTTAAATTGTTTATGGAAAATGTTTTTAACTTGTATATTTTAGTTTTGTTTTCTGTTATGTCATATTTATTTATCTTCGTTTTATAAGTGTGTATGTGTTAAGAATGTTTCTTTATTTTTTTTCTATTACAATATATTTCGTACCTAAACTCCTAATATTAACGTGTGTATAGTAATTCTGTACCTATTTAGAAATTAGGTGCACAAATGCATGCAGTTATATTACAAAACAAGCTTGAATAACATGTTATTCAATCTAGTTTTGCATTACATAAAAACTGTTAACTTAATATACAAATAAAATTAAATAACTCACGTTAATCCGAATACATGTTTTCTTAAAGGAAATTTTACATATCTTTTACAGCGTATCTTCTTGGGATAGACATACATACCAAACGATTAGATTATCCTGTTTAAATAATCTAACTCTTATACTCAGTCAAATTGTATATTTTGATAATACATTTCAAGTAAGTCCAAATGTTTCAAGGTGTAAACTTAAAATATACAAATACAATGTAAAATCTTTATAACGACATCAGTGTCGTTATATAGGTACTGTGCAATTTATGGCGTTATAGTGAGTGGTCGTCAAATGGAGAGAAGAAACATCTTTCTATGGAATACAAGCAAACCAACCAAAGCTTATTGGTTACAACGCGTGAGAAATTGACGTAAAATCAATGGACGTTACATAGAGTTAACAGTATATAACAACGAATAATATATCCCGCTCACTGAAGGACCCATACAAATCTTTTATACGACTTATGCATTATTATTGCTAAGTGCAGATATAATAATGCTTTTCAATCGCTTTCATGCTGATCGGAGTTCTTGGAACTCCAATATGAATTTATTGTAATGCAAATTGCATCTCTTTACCTCCCCGGGTGCTTTCAACGTTTTATAGACATGAGGAAGTTTTATGAGATTTTCAAACATTTTAAATTATTTTATAGCGAATAGAGGGATTTCGCGATTCAGTTATTTAAGTACGCAAGTGTTGGGAATTGTTCGTCTACTCGTAGTCACATTAACTTTAAATTGTGTCAGAGATTTATATATTTTAGATAATATTTTTTTAATTTAGATAAATTAAACTTATATAAATTTTAGTTTATATAATACTGTATATTTCTGAGATATTTTTTTTAGTTAGCTGACATGTTTGGTATTAAAAACAAAAGGAATTATTTTAATGCGTTGTACTCTAGTGAACCAACTCTGTCATTGGAATACAAGGCACAGCCGTAAAATTTAATCCAATGTTTGTCAAAAAAACCCACGCGACTATATCCCGGGTAGACACCTGCTGTAGGAGAATAAAAAAAATGGTTCTTTGCCTCTAAACTCTAAGAATTGCTATCTCAGAATCAAATCGAAAACTCAGCGTAAGTACTTGTCCACAAATACACTACTGAAATTCCACAAGTACTTTCAACATCTCTAGAACAAAACTAACGTATCGGATTTCTGTTGCACTCCCAAGATGGCTGGATTATTAGTTGTATGAAACTTGGCGATGCGATAAGGCTCCAATTTGCTCATGTCACTTACTCTGCTGACTGTTCTTGTATCACAATTTATATTAAATACGTACTGACTAATGTTAACTTTATATCCTTGGCTTTGCTTTACTGAGTAACTCCCTATGAACGCGTCGATCACGGGTGAATACATATATGACAAGAAAAAAAATATTCATAACATCACACATAGATAATAAAATAAGTATTGAAAAAATAATTCTAATTTTTTTCTGCAATATTGTATATAGTCAAATTGTATTAAGTCAATGTAAACTCAAATACAATTGAGATCCAAAATTGAGATTGTTGTTTTACTCTCCAGAAAATACAATTCTCTCCGCCTTTTACAGAAAAAATATCACTTAATTTCATAAAAAGATGTCATCAAACTGTCTAGAGAAGGAAATTAAATCGCTTATCTCATCGCACTGATAAAATCCGTCGTCTTGGTTTAAATTGAACAGCCTGTATTCTATACAGCCATGCTCATGTTGGAAAATATTTTACGATACAAGGGAAAGTTCTGAGAATTCTGGCCAAATGAATTTTGGAAAAATGTCCGACGCTCGCTTTCATGCTTCGCTAGTTTTACGGAATGTCCCGAGCACTCGAAAATGTATTAGGTTTATTTTTAACGATACTTTTTCGGTCATACACATTTATTTAATAGGATTACTGTTGGGATTTTTTTTTCTTTATAAAAATACCAAATACCGTACTGGTTTGCTTTGGCTAACGACCAGATGTTTTTTTATATATAATGCTGTATATTAAATGACATTATATAAGTCTGCTGTATATACAAAACCCTAAGTAGTCCCTAACCCTTATTCTTCAAACATCTTTAGTATCTTAGGAAAAACCAAACGTCAATTTACATAAAGAAATATTTAATCTTATTAACTGATTTTAGTATTTTTTTTATATTTGTCTCGAATATTACAAAATCCGAATAAAAAATAGTGTGAATTTAACAGAATCTGCTTGTTCACGGGTGTCTAATTGTGTTTGATTGACAAACAGTGTTGATTGTCACTGTCAAAAGCCAAAGTTTAAGCCAGCCGGTACGTATTGGTATAGTCCAATGGTGCAAAATGTAAACTTGAATGAAATGGTTCACTAAACATTCGTTACACCAAAATATATTTTTTAAAACGTTTAAATGCGGTTCCAGTTTACATTTCTAGATTAAAGACTTCTTACTCGATTGACGTGAATTTTAAAGGTACATATATTTATATAAATATTTAATATAAAACCTACGGATAATATTCACAAGGCAAAAAATTGACGACCATTTTTTTTTAAATTCATAGTTTTTTTTAAATACAAATGTTAAAGTATGAATATAAATGATATAAGTTTAAGTTAAAAATATATTAAAACATTTTTTTTTAAAGATAATGTTTTTGTAAGCTTGAACAATTTTTTTAGTTAATGAACTTATTTTCACATCCATTGGCCATTTATATACTTGTTCCATGGTCGTTATACATAATTTCAAGCTGTTTTCTGCATCATTTTAAGAACAACAGCAAGTTGTTAGCGAAATGAAAAGCTTACACCCGCATTACTCATTTTATTCGGTACAGCCAAGTAGCTATTAAGTTGCGGTAAATTCACTGGAATCTTGAAACGTAAAAAGTTGCAAAAAAATGTAAATTACATAAAGAATTTTTAACGCGAACCACCCCTGTATTCCACTCGTGGTAATTATGAAGGAAAGCGAAAGAAAAGTGATATTTTTCAAATCCTGACTTCTTTAGCTACGTTATGAGTTTCCTTTGAATGTATAATATATTTTAAATTAAATTTTACTCAAATGTTCACTTTACTAGTTAAAATCGATGACATTTGGCTCTTAGAGAGATATATACACAGGAAGAACATAAATAAAACTTCATAACTGAGCTATTTTTTTTTATAAAATTTAGTGCAAATATGAAAGTACATTATTAAATAAACGTCTTAAGATTGCAAAAGTTTTATTTAAAGAAGTGATCTCTCATAAACTGATTATTAAAGTTTGGGTGAAAAGATAGCTACTCTAATTTTACATTAATATTTGTCTATAAATACAAAATTACAAAACACAATTAAGAACATATTTTAAGAAAATATTTGTGTATGTGTTATTAAATGTATTTTCTATCACATTTTAAAAAAGAATTCTCAAACAATATTTTCAATGCGAAACCACGCTGATTACTTAGCATCGGAGGTATAGACTAAATTATATCAGGAGCCGGCGGAAGTTATAAATAATGTTTCTTGGAGAGTAAACTGAGTATCCCCCAAAAAGTTTGCTTGTTGCTTAATTACATTTTCATTTATCTTTCCTTTCAATTGAATCAGAGTTTATCTACACGGCGCAGATTGCTATGTAATGAACTTGTTATTTGTAAATTAATTGAATTGCTTAAGATTTATTGTTTACTTTAGTTTTTATTAATATAACTACGCACTGTTAACACTTTAACTCTTCTACACACTAAAGTTCACTTCGTGCGTTGCGAAATTCCGTACTATAATAATAATTTAGTGGCCTAAATCTAGAAGGGTTTAATAAGCACCGTTCCTATAATATTGTTTTGTTTATCACAGATGTGATCAGCCTTCTGGACATTTTTATATGTACGATATGCCTATGTTGGAATAAGTTTATTCAAAGGTATGCCATTTGAATTTAAAAAATTCCAAATGCCGATTAAAAATGGTCATAAATCAAGCCTTGAATTCGCCTTGAGATAAAAGTTGAAAAGTCAATTAACACAAACTCAATTAAAGATGATTACGAATTTTGGTGAAGCCTTATCTATAGGATATTGTCTGTCCAATCCAAAGTGACGTGAGCACCTGGCTCTTTTCGACAAAATTAAAAAAGTTTTCAGATACCAAACTTTATTTCCGTTCATTTAAATTCGAATTCGTTTGCTCAACTCGTGAATTGTTTTAGGGATTTTTAAATTGATATTGTAATTATATAAACACAGGTATCTTGTGATTACCTTATGGGAAGCCCCGGTAACAATACTGTCATGATTATGTGAACAAAATCTACATACGTTTACTTTGTAGAAACAAATCATATTTCACATTATATTAACTCGCTTCGAATTCTTTCCATAAATCGTGGTCAGAGATTGACACATTAACTGGACAGTTCATATTTAACTTAACTGTAGAACATGTTACTATCAGCTTCACTTACTAAGCAGGCTGCAATCTTTTTAGGAAACAGAATCGGTGCCTTTTCAAACCGATGATGATGGCGAAAGTCTATTTCTGTACGTTGATACCTATAAAATTAGGTTTTTAGTTACTTTCATAACGTACACAAGTGATCGCTAATAGAAATATAAAGTAATTCTGTGAAACTTATTTCAACCTGATGTCGAAAGCACTAAAGTCTACGCAACCATTAATCATATCCAGCCTTTCAAATAGGAATGTATTCACAATAATTACATAGGACTCGCATCATTATATAAGATAACAAGACCAATTTTGGTTGAAATGCACTCAAAAGCTACACAGCGTAATTGAGTTCTCTGATTTATATCAGTTAATTAATTTATATTTATAAGCAATATAGCAATTAACTTAAAGTTAATTATAATTTATATTTTATGAAAAGGAAAATCTACTTCATATAAAGCATCCTAGAATCCATCCGAGAAAAGAACTGGTTCCCCCCCAAAATCCCCTCTCTACTATACTCCCCCCTAAAATATAGCGATTGGGGGAAATGGCTTGTGATGGGTGCTACTTGTGCGGACTTGAATTCGTGGTCCACTGCTAATCAATTTTCTGGATTTATCTCGTTGGTCTCACTATAAGGTAAATGCTCCTTTTTCACAATGGTAGTAAATTTATTTTTATTTCTTAAACCAATAAAGCTTATCAAAAAAAGTTTACACTATAAAAATAGATTAAAAATAAAGCCAAAATAAGGTTAAAACATACAACCGGAAGTAGAATCTAAGATCAGAAAAAACAATAACAAAAAAACACGAACAGAAAAAGATCATTTAAGTGTGTTTGTGTGTATTAGTGTGTGCAATGGTGTTGCTGCGTGAGTGAGTGTGCGAGGTTGAGTCTTAGTTTTTTTCTTTTAATTTAAAATAATTTTTATATAGTGTTATATATACAGATATTAATTTATTAGCTGAAGGGTGGAGGTTGCAGCTCTTTACAACCGTACTGTAGAACATACCTGGCGATTTAATATAGAAGCAGAGAGTTTCTTGCCAGTTCTTCTCGTCCGATTTACCCTTGATTTAGGAACTGGTAGTAAATGTAATTGTTGTCTTCTTTATATAATTTTTCAACGATTCATAAGTTTAAGTTTCTATCAGAAAATATATATTTTTTTATTTGATTGGACTTAGTACATTAAAATTATACTCCAACTTTTGTAAAACTAAAAATACTATCAAATATAACCTTTATAATATGTAATTTGCTTCTCACAATAGCCTCAGTTAAATAGCCTCAGCTAATACCATAGAAGTCTTGCTGAACTTTCGTTCTACTTATATAGATATTTTTTCACAAAATTAAGACATCATTAGACCGACATTTTGTTCCGGATTAATATTTATGTTACAGGCTCTTCCGCAATTCATTACGTGTTTGTGTTTATATATACAAGTAATAGCTAGTCTGCACGAATCTATAATTTTGTGTGTGTGGTTCGATACTTGGTGCACTGTGATTTACCTGCGACTCATTTACCCAATGGTCACCGGACGTATGCCGTGCTGTCGAAGGGTGCCGCGTTCCATTCCCCGTTTGACCAATATTTTACTACGTAAATAAATAGATGTAATATGTAAGCATATGTAGATTACCGCATATGTTAGAGCTTGCTTTGTCTTCCTATTCATCTAAATTCCATGCATTCGATTTAAATATTTTTATTGAATGAAAAAATCGCTATAAAAATTTAAAGACAGTTCTCGCAAAACTGTAGTAATCAATACGAACTGCACATAGGTCAACTATTACGCTCTCAATTAGCCAACACGTTTACTACAGAACGTGATTCACTGACTCTAACATTGAACTGGTCGTTTTAACTTTTTTTTCACTTTAAACCTAGAACGAACTGAAAGTTCTTACTCGAAAAAATGCAATAGAAATTTCGATATAATTTTAGTAGATTATATTAATTGTATGATTACATTTATTATCAATTACAATTACAACTGTAAAATTTCGTTATTTATATTCGGAGATTTGCGTGTCAGACACACCGCACGCACACTGAATAACATGGACTACGGCGTGTTTATTTATTTCTTTTTCACATAGAATTGTATCAGCGGTCACTTGTCAAAACTTTTCTCCTTATATAGTTATGTAATATAATAGAACATAACACCTATATAACTCTATATGTACTATATATAGGTAGTATAGTTCTACCCATAACTATATACATATATCGTTATATAGATGGTATATATTACTTTTCCACGAGTAAAACTTCCAGTTGCACAACATAAGATAATTGTCCTTACTTTTTATAAATTGCTAAAACTGTACATTTATGATTTAATTCTTTAAACAGATAGTAGTTTATAGAACATCCACCATAAACATATATTAATTAAATAGTTAATTAGAAGCACAATCCCATATATGTATGAGTTTCCATAGAAAATATAATGACTAAAAATATTCCACTGCAATGATGTATTGGAAAATATACAATCTTAGTAAATGTTTCTCTTCCGGTTTTCTGTTATTACATTTAATAATATATAATGAGAATAACTTTTGTTGTATTATTTGTCATTTTGTGATAATTATAAGAACGTATCACTACCTAAAAGGCTGGCAGAGCACTTCCGAGCTCCCAGCCACGTGAGACGGTGGACCTTAATGGTGTTCCTCATGCTCGTTTGCCCCCTCATCTATAAAAAATGAGTTTATTGAATAGAGAACAACAAGCATAGACGTACCTACGCTTCATATTAAAACATGTCATGGATATTTTCGTAATAGAGATCCTATAATAAACAGATAATAAAACCTGAAAAAGATACGTATGATTCATCGTTAAGTATAAATTTCTATAAAGTCAAGCAATATATAGAAAACTATTCAAAGTGAAAAGTAAAATTTTTCAAATGCCATTTAATGTATATAAATGTAATTCCTTTGCTTCTATGCCGGTAACGAAGGTTGCGGTGAAAAATACGAAGAAAAAAGATGAATGGTACGACTTTATAATTGCGATAAATATGAGTTCAAGTTGGAACTCTCTTGTAAAGATTTGAGTGAAATTATTAACTAATTGTTTTGACATTTTTTTTTATTTTTGTCTTACATTTTTTAATGAAATTAATGGTAGATGAGCAAAAGTAAAGTTACAGTGATAAACACCTGCAAAGCCACTAACAACCTGTTGGTTTATTGCCTATTAGTTAGTGAGTTAGTGATAGTTTATGGGTAGGCGAAGAGTTAAATAGATGGGGTAAAATATTCTATGTGTTAACCCTATTTTGGCTTTGTTCTTATCTTATCATTATGTATACTGTATTATTGTGATGTATGGATTTAAAAAATAAAAAAAATAGTTAAAATAGATGATTAAACTATAGTTGCATCACGGCACTGATTAAAACTACATTACACAATGTTCTTCTTAAACACCACTTATATATAATTACAGTTATGCTGACATTTCTCTGAAATGCAGCCATGAATTCCATCTCGAATTCTATGTGGAATCTCGAAGGCTGTATGTCCCAAAGACATCATTAGACATCATTAGACATCGAAGGCCAATTAAAACTATTCGGTACAATTGTTACAGTCTCGACTTAACAGAAAACGTGACATAGTAGACTGTAGTAGACTGTATAGGGTCTGTTGTTTTTGCTTTTATAGATTTTATTACATTTTCAATCTACACAAGATTTAAGAAGGAAGATTTGCTATTTTTTTTTTATTATATCAATCTATATTTACCTTTATATTATCTGTACAGTCAACGGTCGTGAGAAGCCTTTGTTAGCTGTGGTTGATCTTAAGTGTGTATGTAATTTGTTGGTGACCGATTGTGGCCGATTTGCTTTTTATAAACTTACTTGGCGTTAATAAAATTGGCGAATAGTTTATTGCCAATTTACATATGCTCTAATTTATGAACACTCAAAATAAGTTTAGGGTCATTTATAAAAAATATTTTTTATTATAAGTTATATGTAAAATGTGAATCAATCAGTTCATTTAAGTAAAAGTAATATTAAATATATTATCAGTTTACTTTAAACTGTACACTGTAATTCGTTTATCGAGTTCATCCAACACGCGCGGTTCCTATTATAATAATAATAGTGATTTGAATAGTACCTACATTAGGTAACAATTAAATTATTATACTATTCTTATTACCAAAACATAACCGTAAATCAGTCTATATACTATCAAAACTGCGGTATCTAAACACTAATCTACCTTTCTAATTAATTATATATTCTACCAACATTATTATAAGTAGAAAGAGACATGGTGTATTGATCAATACGTATTAAAAAGTTTAGAATTATTACGAAAGTATACTATTTCATACTTCACGAAATGTGATCATAAAAATAATTGTAACAATAAAATTATGTATATTGCGATACGGTTTCACCAAATATTTCAACTTATACATTGCACAATAAAAACAATTATATTATATTTTGACAATTTACCAAATATTTAAATAAGACGAATCCTTTCTGAAATGACAAGTCGAGGCACTAAGATAAAATATAATGATGCTAGGAAGATATTATAGGCTATTTGACAAACTAGTTTAGTGTAAATTAAAATTATTATGCTTTTAGAAAGGCATTTGTTTAATATACTTTAATATTCTATTCTTCTCTGAGAAAGTCCCAGATTCGATTTGATCCAAACGCTTTCGCGAGAAATTCGAGAGAAATTCTTAATTCACACACTGGTTTCATCCGCGTCACATTCCGTTTGGTTCTTTCCTCTATGAACATTGTTAAGAAAAAAAACATTTTTTTTAACTAGCCTAACAAACAAAGTCTAAACAAAAGTCTATTGTAGACCACTTAGCCCCAAAACCAACATTCAAATTAATTGGGCCAAAGATAACGAAAATTAATCGACATTCATTTATTTCAAGTTCAAAATGGTCTCGATTTAATCAGTTAAAATTGTTTATTTTAATAGTAACCTTTTACAACGCTGTTGCGGTTTAATAAGCCGTTTATTGTATAAACTTTGAACGGTTGACAAAAGTATTGCAATTACAATTGTGATAAAAAACTTGTCTAAGCGTCACACGGTTTTATTTAAAAAATTATCTTTCAAATAATTATTTTCTGCCTCTTACTGTTCGATAGTGTTGTAAAATAAAGGTTAATGTACTGTCATATTATACTTCCTCCATTTTATTTATTCAGACGTTTCGCATTAATCATTGGCAAAATAGTATTTTAAATGATAAGACAGAAGACTTTAAAACAGATATTTATAAAATAAAGTTGTTTTAGGATAATTTGTCGTAAAAAAATCAAACGAGTATATTTTATACATTAAGTATAGCTTTAGGGAATTGTTTGTTATATTTGGTATTAAATGGCCGGCATGCCAATTTTATATCACTGTAGTTTAAAAGGAGATAATTGTTGTTAGTTATATGATTCATTAAATTTTTCTACTCTTATATATCTCTGGGTTTGCGATTCTATATTTCCCTACCTGTTCCAAACAAAAAGAAAACAAACACAAAAAATTGTGATATCAATATAGAGTTTTAACTCTATGTGACATCTCTCAATTTACCGACAAACACTTTAAAGCGTCAAAAATTGGCTTTGATTGGTTTAGCTTGTATTTCATACAATGATGCTTCTTCTTACCATTTAACACCCTAAAAGGCAAATCATTCATATGGTTTTATAGTTCACACTGTATTTCAAATAATAATGGATAACAGCTTACTATTTCCCTGCTTCTTCTCAGCTTGGTCGCGTACGTACAGGCGTAAAATCACTTAGATTTAAGAAGATTCAAAATGGTCCTATGTACCCCTATGTAAGATATTATGACTTTAACTATGACTTTAAAGAGTGAAACAGGTCATTTGTTTTATATACTGAGAATAATATGTTTCAAATTTTAAACACATTTTATGTAAAGTACTTTTATGTACAGAACTGACTAACAACCTTGAGAATATAATTATCGGAAACAATAGAAATAAAAATATTTAAAAAGTAAATATTAACTTTTAACACGCGTCTGTTAGTTTTTTTTTTCAAATATTTCTGTGTCCACGCAATGTAGTTGTGTCCACGAATGTGTTTAAGTCCCAAATATATTTTCAATAACATAATTTTGTATTACAATCATGATAAAACTTAATAATTACAATTATAAGCAATCGATTTAATGTGAATCTTAATTTTTCTTTTAACGTATGTCTAGAGACACACTCGAGTCATCGTAGGTGCATTACCTAGGGAAGAGTACTCTCTATATGTAACTGTATTCCATTTTTTGATTAAATATATCGCGGACGACCAATTTTTTGTTAATTAATCATTTGTAGGCATGAGCATACCTTATAACAAAGCCCCAGCACGTATAACCAAATTAACTTCTAATAAATTTAAATCGCGCGTAAAAAGTATTTGTATTGAAGAGGCATACTATACCGTAAACAAATATTTAGAGGACAAAGAAAGATTTAATGTGTCGGCAATTGCCTCATTATCGGGACAGACTAATTCTTGTGTAGGCTTACAATGCTTTGCTATTTGAATTGTAACTAACATAATTTTAATTGTGTAATATGTGTAATTAATTGTCTATTTTAAAAGAGCAGATATCTTGCCGGTTCTACTCGGTAGATAACTGCTTTCCGAACCGGTGGTAGTGTAAAAATTAACGATTCAAAAGTGTCTTTATAAAGACCTATTTAAATAAAGATATTTTGAGTTTTTTAATAAACATATTATTGCTTTTTTATGCTGGGTACACATTTTATTAAATCTTAATTAGTGAAATGCTTTATTAACATTCCTTACATACAAATTATAAAATTTATAGGAAATAACTCATATAATTATTAGAGCAACTGATAAAAATGGCTATAGAACAACCACTTTATGTACGACCGATTTGGTCCAATTACAGTATTCTCATCAGTGTTTCATTTATATGAATATTTCAATATCATTGGAATTCAATGTAAAACCAATGCATAATAGGACGTCCCAAATTCAATTGATATCTGTTTTTATTGTTGATTTTATTGAATTGTTTATTTTATCGGCATTCGACCAAACATTTATAAATGATTGTTCTTTTCATGCTTAACATTCACTGTAACATCTCATTAAATTTTGTATGATTGAATTGATAAGAGGCAACCTATTTATTTATTTATTCTGTTAACTCTGAATATATTTTACGGAATAAATATACGATGAACTTTTCATTAGCATTGGAAACTTCGTTGTATAATATATATTTGGACTCATAACACACGGTTGATTAGCTCCAAAGCGATGAATAGCTTATAATATACACAAGTATATAATATGTAGGACTAGTAATTTTAAACGAATAATTTTCGATACTAAATTAAAAATAGGGAAGCTCAATAGTAAAAAGATTTTTTTTCTGGTATAAATAAATTGGTTCATCGAATGAATTATTAAGAGGAAATTGACACACCTTTGAAACAAAATCCCAACGCCACGTGTAAGGCGTCGTGTCGACTACTTATAACTATTTTTGAAAAACATTTACAATATAAGCAAGGTTACAAAACAATTTACTGAAAATTATAGGAAGTATCGAAATAATGATTTTTTAATATGTTGATGATGTTCCAATTATGATAAGAAAACGTTTATCTCAAAGGAAAACATGAAAAAAAAGGATTTATATACGCACAGCGAGTGGGAAAACACACACAGATCAATTGTGGGTGAAAATGAACGCAGTTAAAAGTTTTCTCGTCCTTTTTGTCTGTGTATTAGTGCAAGGTAAGGTTTACTTCATTTTATAATCATTCAAAACTTTCTCTTTTACAAAATTGGAACTTTGGAGAGCTTTTAATATTGCGGTATATACACTAAAATACTTTGTAGATACGAGTATGTTATTATATATGTATCTAACATTTTATTTCTGTTCTGTATTAATTATATTATTATATTTACTAGTGTCCTAAGACCCCACATCGGGGCATAGAGCAAATATGACATTTCTCCATTTTTCTCTGTAAGCCTTTCGCGTAAGCTCACTCCAATTCAGACCAAAGGTTTTGTCTTCCGCGATGATAGATCTCCCCCAGGTCTGCTTGGGTCGGCCTTGTTTGTAGAGTAATGATACATCTCCTAATTTGTCAACAGTATGTTGCAATGGTTGATTGAAAACTATAATTATTGAATCTCTTATGAATATTCCATGTAAACTTCCTTCTCAATACATAGCTGTATTGGTTATGGCGTGGTTGGTTTATATGAACTGGAAAAGAGAAAACATAGGAGAGAAAATCTACGGTAAAGTTACGGTCTGTCTGTTAATGACTAAAATGAACGTAAAATAATTTGCGATGTTGTTGAAAAAAAAGTTTATGGCAATTAGATTTGTTGGTATTTTCTTAATATTCTAGCAACCTTACCTATGGGTTAAAGTTGGTTCGCATATTTTTTAAACCTTGTCTAGCCCTTCGTCTGAATGTTACCTGGACATAGAAAATTTGTTCATTCTTATTTTATGATGTTAAAATAATTCATAAGGGTAAATAGTGCAATTTAAAATATTGCGTAACATTATAGTTACCGCCATATTGTTTCTTTATTTTTTGTACGTAACGCGTAATATTTTTTTAATAGATGTGTTATGTCGACGACGTGTGCATTTAGCCCGAGATGGCCGTATTGTCGGTGGTTACAATACAACAATACAGAGTTTTCCTTATCAAGTGTATCTCTTGCTGAAACAAGGAAAAGATTATTACCAGTGTGGCGGATCTATTGTGAACGAAAGGAATATCTTGACCGCAGCCCATTGCATGACCGGGTAAACAAATATACTGCAAATTTAAAACAAACACACTATATAACTATACTACTTCAAATATACTTTGTGTTTGTGTAGGTGTACTTACTCAAAAGCCGGCCACCCACCTGTACGACTTCCGGGTTGCCTATAGGCGGTGATTAGCACTTAATACTAACCCGCTTGCCTGCCTTTTTATAAAAATGCAGATCTTTTTATTATTACTAGTATTCAGTTTATTTGTTAACAACCCAAACCAAAAAGAAAAAAACACTTAACATTACTATAAATACTACTACTATTTAATGTTAAAAAATACTACTTTTAGAATCGAAGAGGTGCGCGTACGTGTTGGTAGCACGAACGCAGACAGTGGTGGCACTGAATATACAAGCAAAACGTTCTTCCAACATCCACAATACAATAAACGAACAAGCGATTATGATGTGGCATACATCCGTTTACCTAAAAAAATTGCGCTTGATGGACAGAATGCTAAAAAGGTGGAACTTGTTGCACGAAACACAGCTGTACCCGCGGGACAAAACATCACAATCAGTGGTTGGGGTGCCACGTCTGTAAGTCAAAGTCAAAGTCAAAATATCTTTATTCATTAAGGTACATAGGACCATTTTGAATCGTCTTAAATCTAAGTGATTCTACGCCTGTTCGTACGCGACCAAGCTGAGAAGAAGCAGGCAACAAACTTGGCTTGGTTGATTTTTTTTGGAAATAATCCCAGTACACTTTTTAGGGGTAAGCTGGAGCTAATTCATTCCCAAACTTTTTCGTCATCAAAATAATCAGACAATTTATAAAATGCTTTTTATATATAGTCATATTTTACAGTAATTGTTTGAGATCCGTAAGTTGAATGTGAAAACCGGGTAACGCATAGGGACCGCCGTAACTAATAAATATTTCAGAGGTGAAACTTACTTAAGTAGTTATTAAACAACAAAATTAACTGAATAATATATCATATTGTTCAGTTGTTCTTTTTTTGAAATTTACATAAAGACCTGTCTATTTGATTTTCAGGAAAATGGTGACGTAAGCGAGACCTTAATGGCTGTGCAAGTCCAAATAGTTAGCAACGATGATTGTCGCAAGTCATACGGTAATACTATAACGCCAAGAATGTTTTGCGCAGGAGTTCCACAAGGAGGCAAGGATTCATGTCAGGTACAAAAGTCAGAATTTAATAATATAGATAGGTCCTTAAGGGAGAGGGAGTAATTTTATTAGATTCCTTATTATATTATTTATCTGTCATATTTTTGTATACAAAATTTTAACACACACATTTTTCAGGGAGATTCCGGTGGCCCAGTGGTGTTCTCATCCAACACACAGCAAGTGGGTGTTGTATCGTTCGGTATAGGCTGTGCTCGAGCGGGAACACCTGGAGTGTACACAAATATAGCAAACTCTGAAATACGCCGTTGGATAAGACTGAATACGGGAGTTTGAAATAGGAATCCATTCCGCTGGCCATGGTTTACTGGACGCTGATTAGTTAAGGGCTCTGTTTACTTATAGCACGATTATTATATACATTGTTAAATATCTTGTGTTTTTAATTAATCACTATTTTATAAATATATTTACTTCTAATATACCTCTCTCGCGTTTAACTATTTAGGTTACTCTTTGTGACATAATTATTAACTTAATTATATTATTTAACCGTAGTGTATAACCTCACGATTTCAATTTCATCGCATCGCTAATTATATTTTTTAAAAAAAATTAAACATACTTTAATGTTAAGATACTAGAAAAAACAGAATCCGTAATTAAAAATGTGTTAGATCATTGGGACCATCGGTAAGTTAATTATTTTAAGTTATATGTAATATCCCATTTAATAAGTTATGCTATGTAATATTTTATCTACGTGCAGGAAAACGACTCGAATTGTTTAGCGAGCAATGACTGACTGACAATTTGGTATGAATGATCATTTGAATACAAGAACTTTTACTTACAGTCCATTCATTATAAAACCGCATTCGCTGACCCATCAACATGAATGTAGTTCAAACCTCTCGTCTTATTCACAGGTCATATTTTCATGTTAATATTAACTCATTTTATCAGATTTTACAGAGCGAACAAATTCTAATATAAGGGCTGGTACTTTGAATCGTACGTATTATGTATTTTTTTCTGATAACCGAGAGGGAAATGCTTTACGCATTCCCCGCAACTTAAAGGTCACGGGGATATGTGGGGCTCAACTCACTAACCAGGAAACCTCTTGCTACTCAGAGGACCGGTGAGCCATACCCACTAAAACACTCCTCGGGTGTAACCCACGATTCCGCATGGAGACTACTGGGGTCGCGTTTGCATTCTACCAGAGCCTCTGAAGTTTTTAGTTTCTGGCCGCCCTAAATGTTCTAACGAACTAGGAGGAGAAGATTAACTCGTCTCCTCCGCTGCCTTCCAGTCGGGTTTGTGGAGATGCGTTCTCTCAGACGCTCCTCATATTCCTTTACAGACATAACACCCTCACAATAGGACACTACCGAGTTCCACATTACACTACTGCCCAACATTTTTGCAACCACTCTGGGTAGACGAAGGTCATGCCCAATCATCGACGTTAGATCACACCTATGCTGTGACCATCACTTATTATGTTAGTACGTATAACGGATGATTACTTAAAGAGTTGTATGTTTGAAATGTTTACAATATTTATACAAAAAAATATACACGAATTATTTCAGACCTGAGATGTTGATCTGAGTATCTCAGAGTCTCTGATTAATGTGCCCGTTTTATGATTGCGATTTAAGATTTTACGTATACTACTTAATTGGTCGATTCTAAGTCGTGCTGCCGAAAAATTAAGTACTAGTATGGAATATATGATTTATTTACAGAAATCACAATTTTAATGACTTTTGTAAATGTATATAGCGAATTTTCTTCTAATGGTTCATCAATCAAAGATATCACGTACGCTAAAAGAGCTTATTTAGCTTAGGTAAGTACAATATATATTTTTTTTATTTAAGTCCAAAATATTAATCCTGTAATAATGTCACAAAAGTGCAGTGAATAGTAAAGTACTGGTGTAAGCTTAGTATTTAGTTTAATTCAATGTTAATTTCAGAATCAATTGTACTCAACAATTATCCAAGTGTACGTGAGCTGAATGAGATCTAGTTCCTTTAAATAATAGAATGCAACGCTGAGTTAGGGCGGATGTTAGCTTTATTTCACTTGTTAGAATACAGTATCATATCAATCACTCTACTTACACACACAAACATAAACATGCATGCATTCACACTTATACATATATGAACAGAAAATTGTAAAAAGAAATTGAAAAATATGTTATATATCTTTTTTTCTAAATTTATTTTTGTTCATGTAACGATGAAAGAGACTCGAAGTGTTCTTGGGCTCACCCAGAACACAGAAGATATTATTGTGGACCCTCCACGCTGTGTTATTTCATAAAAATATAATTATAGACTTTATAAAAAAACAAATTTTTTTCGTTGATATTTGTGTTGTTCAGAATGAAAATGTAAAAAGCAAAGCAAATGTTCACACAAAGAACTACAATACCAATTATTTAATATAATATTTTGTAAAATAATTTCCCAGTTAACAATGTCCCTTTGTAATTAATTGAAACATAATTTTACAGACGCATGTAAGCTACACAAGTGTTTTGTTTCATTTAGAATTCAAAGCAGGTAAACATTTTCAGTTGCATAAATCGTTTTCACGATTTCCACGAACCGCGAAATTGCCTTTTGTTGATGGAGAAAAATGCGATTCTTTTGGAAGGACACCAAGTGGAAAAACTATTGTTTTTGTCTACATGTTGATATTTGTTTCAGTTCGAATGTGAAAGGAATAATAAAGACAATCCATAGAAAAGCGTGCATTGTTTGTTTTGGACCCGCTGCAAGTATGAGGACAATGTTTTTAACTATGCGTTAAAACTTTTAGAAAGTTTTATACATACATTTCATTTATACATTTTGCGATGGAGTCACTTTGGCGGACTGTTTGTCTGTCTTGTTTTAATTGACATATAAAAACAATAGATTATTTTTTGTATTTTTGCTTACGTATTTAAATAATAATAGAATTGACGAGAATTTATTTTCAATTTATGTTCTGTGTGACTTATGTAACAAATCCATCGTGGAATAAATCCTACGATTTTGACATTTTTATTTATTTAATCCAATAGGCGATTTCTTTGTCAACAATTACCAAAAGGGCGAAGTGAAGAGTTGTCAAAGTTCACTCCTTGTATTCAAATTTGTTATCTAAACTCTTCAAAGGAACTTATTCTATTCACTGTTAATTGTTTTCTCGATGACAATGTTCCAAGCTTTTCTTGGGGACGACAGAGCTGTCCAACTGTCGAAACTTTACTCATTTATTTTGATCATGCAAATCTGAAAGTAAACTCTTCATTCTTTTTTTATTCAAGCAGTTTTGTATTTAGGGAAAAGGAGATTCAGCATTTTTATCTGATGAAATATACTCAATATTTTGTGACATTATTTTTCATTATCATACAGACTCTTTACAAAGTGATCGTGATCGGTTAATTGAGATCTGCCTGCATCACGACATCCCGCTTCGTATCTCTGCCCTCAGCATGGCAAATGTTCTGTTCCAGGGTAGACCCGGTGGTGGTAATCAGGTCCAACGTTGTCCAACGATTCCCGCAACATGGTCTCTCTAAGGAGTACTCGTTCCTTGTTACTTGCCCAAATGATGTGTTCAAACATTTAACACATTAGCAAAACAACACACGTGCTGTTAAACCGCAATGCAGAAAAAACAAAAAAGAATCTCGCTATCAACGATACGATAGTTTTTACTTTGTCGATATGATTTCGTTGTCACGTATTCCAATAAAAATACGACTATACAAAACGTTATGATAGCAATTCAATGCACTGTGAAACTGAAACTGGTTGGCCTGTCATAACATTTTTAAAAAATGGAAATCTGAAATGGATATTTTTTAATTTGTTCATGCATGTTAGGCTGCACTATAACCTTGATATCATGCGATCGAACCGCAACTTTGCATCACTTAACGTTTCAAACTTCAGCGCGCTCCTAACATATTGAGGAAACCGTCATGTCACCTCTTCCAGGCTTCATATAGACGAGCGTCATTAAGATTTCTTTGTTTTTTTTACTGAATGAACATTTTCACCACACCAACAAGTGTCTACAGCACCGCACAGCGTGCTCAAATGATATGTCGGTTCCAGAAAACATGTATCGCTTTGAAGCTCTATGAATCTAACGACATATGTCAGACGCAGGTTTATCGTCTACACGGAAATTATCAACGAACACACTCAGGATAAAACAGGCTTTAATACATATTATGCAGAAATAGGCTTTCAGTAAAAAAAATCAAATATCTGCTTATTGCATATTTATATATGCAATAAGCAGAAAATATATTCTACATATGTTATATAATGTTCAAATACATCGCATAAATTTTTTCAAGTGATCAGAAATTATATTCCAGAATATTAATTAAATTATTTATGAGAAGGCATCCATAGATACAAGCCATTTAAGTCTCGTAAAGTATGATGTATGACTTTAATAAACATGATTACCACGATAATACAGGTGTAATACCTGTGTCTCGTAAAGGTTTCATTAACTTTGTAGCCGTATGGTATTTAATTTAATAAAAAATGTGCTCTCTATACCATAGACTTTTTTGTCTACAATTCACCATGGATGCCTATATATTGTTTATTTATTCGCACTTTATCGCACTTAAACTATAAAAGTAGATGATGTTAATAGATGTTAATACGTATAAGAGCTACAATATATAATAAGCGATCTCTTCCAGGCCACCCACAAAATAAAATAATAAATAAAATACAATTTGACTAGTGCAAGGGTGCGGGTTGTAGTCATAGCGACCAATAAATTTGAAGTGATTTTTGAGATATTTGAATTGTTTGAGGATTGAATATTCTACATCGAGCCAAGAAGAGGTCTATAATGGTGCGATAAGGAAAATATAAATATATAGATAAATAAATAAAGCCCTCTGAGGTCAAGACTAATAAGGTTGAAATGCCAATGTTAAATTAATTAAAACAAATTGATTTGCCTATAACCAAAGCTATCAAGAGCGTTATACTATGTTTGAGGTAATCTCATATATTGTATACGATAAGCGTCATTTTGTCTAGGACTATCTGCAAACTTGTGTGTCAAAGTGTACAATCGCAAGTTATATAAGGAGGATAGCTTTCTAGGAAAACCAGTCATGATTGTACTAGAAGCGAACTAGTACTCTATAACAAATAAATAAAATCGCATTTATTATTTTATTTATATTACACATGAGCTTTTTTTGTATATAAAAAAATGTATATTATAATAATTCTATTCCAAGATACATACGAATATTATATATTTTTTTCTACTCTACTTGTCTACGTTCTCGGCACAGAATTAAAAAAAAACCTGAAACTCACACGTTCCCATTCTATCTTTCGACACAATTAGCGTTAATCTCGTAACGAATCAATTACCGAATTCATTTTTCACTACGATTACTATCCTTAACCTTAATAAAACGCAGTGTGGGGTGTTAGATCGGCTGCGATATCTTTCCGATTGAGCACTGTACGGCGAACGCTTGTGGGCTTAGTATTTGTTGAGCGCGCACGCATTTCTTCCGCTAGCTCAGTACAACTTTAACACTACCAGCGATCGAACTTTTAACGTGAACTGTGAACGAACTCTGTGATATATGTGATTGTGTTTGTTATAGGTGAGTCGACTTTCGTTTATAATATTCGCGGTCACTCTCTCCTGCTAAGAAAGCGTAAGACGCAAAAACAGTTTCTCGATTCATAACACGACATTTTTCTCTTTTGCGGATTCGAATTTTAAATTTTATTACGGTACATCTTAAAGGTTTTATGTCAATTCTCTTTTTTTACCTTTACAACGAAACTATAATTCCATTATTTAAATTGCACGATTTTTCCAATGTGAAAACAATAAAAATATAAATTATTAATTAATTATATGTAATAAAATAAAGATTTTTTATAACGTTAATTAAAAGCATGCAAGTGAAGTATTAAATGTTTTATTGGTTCATTCGCGTACCACTAGATAATATTTAATTAATTTATTACTGTAGACCATGATTATTCTTTTATGATGTTTCAACTGATGTAATAAACTAGATATAATAAACTTAGCTCTCAGCAGGGAAGTGGGTATTTTATTTAGAAAAATAAATCACTTTGTATTAAATTTTTTTTTAAAGAAAGGTATTTTTTAGGTTTTGAAATATAGAAATATTTTTTGAAGGAATGTTCATAAAACATTTCGTACGTTAATTATTTTCTCTTCAAAATGATTCTTTAATTTTGAAAAGATAATTTTGATTTTAAAAAAGTATTACAAATAAAAATAATGTGTGTATAACACACCTGTAATGTCAAAAATTAAAAAAAATATGTTAGAAATGCTATACAAAACGTAATACTATAATCTAAAATATATGAAGAAATAGATATCTCAAAAGGCCATAGAATTTTCTTTTGGCTTTTTTATTCTTAAATATTCAAATGCTTTATAATAATATTAAAATATTATGCTAATTGTAATGTTAAAGTGTGGAAATCTAACGAATTAACGTGCAATTGCAGGTCAATATTTTTTTTATATTTTTTCGCAACGATGCGGTTCACAGTAACCTGCAATAGTACTGTTGCATGGAATTAACACTTTTCGACCTAGAGAGTTATTCAATATGACTGCATAATAAAGCCTACTTTGTTTTTTCTGAAACCGTTTTAGTTATTTGATTTAATAATACCATACAACATTCTACTTCGAATCAAACCCTTAGGTATTTTTAGTTCTGAGGTATTTTTCTATAATAAAGTGAACAACTCTTTAAATATTATTATTATTAAAAGTGTAACATTATTATGAAACATCAATAGAGATTTCTTAATATTTATTCTTTGTAAGTCAAGAATACTTGACAATTGTATCTTTCTTGGAATGGTATTTTTAATAGAAATAAACTTTATAATTTTAAATATAATAATAATATTTAAAATGTTCAACTCTTTCCATAAGAAAAGAATTGCTTACGGTTATAACTCTGCAACATATATCGATATTTTATTGTGTATCTATTTTTTAGTCGAAACAAAGACATCAACGCGTTTTTTTAATATTATAAAACCTATATAATTTACTCCTTGTAACTCTTCAATACTTCTAACTATTGCGAAGTGACGTGAATATAATAAGTTTGTATACAGAATAAGTGGAGTAAGCCTGCTCAATGAACGCTAACAACTAATTAGTAGTTTTCTCTCGGACAATCTCACACAAGTTGTGTGATCATTGTGACCCAGAAAAGCACTCTCACTGTCGCGGACAAAAACTATGTCTTCGCAGTTTTGGCACACTTATATAAAAAAAACAACGAATGTTTCTACTTCAGATTTATATTATTTATGTTTAAAAGATTTGACTATTTTAAGATTATTATTAAAAGAGTTCCTATTATTAATAAAACTAATTTATTTTTAATTCAATCTCGATTGAATTCAATCAAATTTTTGTTCTAGTTTTTTCACTTGAAAGTTTCTATATTTTAATGAGATAATGCGTTTGCTACAAAGTTTTTATAGTATTGAGAAACAAAACTGAATATTTATTTATCCAACATTTACATCCATCAGATTAAAAACGTTTATAAAAAAAACATTAACTTAACAGTAACACATAACAATTAACTAATCCGTTGTGAAGTCGCGCTTTGACAAAGACGTCAACCTTACTGGTGATATCATCAAGAAATTATACATATATACATAAAGAAACATATAATTTTCCTATTCTAGGTATTAAATATATATTTTCAGCTCAGATGTTGTAGTGTTGTTTAGAAGTTGTGCGTTGTCTAGAATGGGAATGCAGTGTCATTAAATTCGGTCAGTAAGGCCTATAACAAGGTTATTGACATGAAATTAAATTAAGCAGTAGTAATTAGTTCGAACTATTTCTCAGGTAATTTGTATGATAAATCAAGACATAAGCCAAATAGAGCGTGGCAAATAAGTAATCGATTTATAAGAATGGCTAATAAATGTTTCGTAAAGTGGCATTTGTGTAATATTTCACAAACAATAACTAGATACGAGACTATATGAACATTCATTATGCTTTTGGTTAAACTTTTGTCAGAAATTATGAGTACGTAAGATGTTTTTAGAACCTAACAAGTACCTTATAAAAGTGACAGACATATGAGATTTAAAAGATAATTTAATTCTATTATATTAAAAGCATCTTTTGACAGTTCCTTATTTTTGTTACACCAGTACAAGTTAACGCTATGTCAAAAACTCAGTTTATATATAATAAAAAGTCTTTAATAATAAAAAAAATATTATACCATTTCAAAGTAGAGTATATCTTTCTGTTAGTGATTAGAATTTAATGACATATTCCACAGATATATTTAACCTTGAGTTTAAATTAAGATGAGTTTCTAAGAATGGTCACGTGATTGAATTTTAAAGGGTTGATAGACATCGACTATAGTCTGTAATCATAGAGTAATGACGTTTGACGTTACCCGTTATCCCGTAACAGAAGCTTTGTACGATCAAATTAAATATGACGGCATAAAGGCATATACGCCAACTACACAGCCTTACTGATGTAGTGTTAAATAATTAAATATTTGATAATCTTTGATCTCCATCGTGACCGATTTCGCAAAATAGTTAATTGCATTAATGAATATTCACAAAATTATTAGGCGTAAAGGCTAACAATGAAGGTAAAACATATATTTGTAACAGAATATAAAAATAAATCTCTATTATTTATGAAATTCAAGGTCGTTTTTCTTAATTCAAAAATTCACTTTCTACCTCGTGCGTGTTATGCGTAGTAAAATTTATGGCCGTTTACACGAAACTGTATTATTGCGTTGGTATAATTAAATATTACGTAATAATTAAAATAAATCAAAATACGATATTTTTTCTACAACATTTTTTAGAGATATATATTGACGCCCTATCGTTGTCTACAAATGCACCTGAGATACGCATTAAATGTCAGAACTAAGCTAACTGTAAAGGTGTATTTATTATAGTTTAGATATATAGGTTTATTTATTATAAATATTGATATATAACAAAATACATACTCGTATTATTAAATCAGGGGGGTGATCTCTTCCAGTCAACCAAAAACATTACTTCGTATATACAGTTTGCATAACTATATAATTATAAAAATGTTTTCATCCTGATATACCAACCAGTTTTAATTCGTATTGAAAATTAGAATAAAAAATTTAAAGCTCAAAAGTGATTTTTATTTAAAAACGAATTTACAATTAACCTTCTATTTTTCTTTTCTAAAGTTGCCTCATAAATAAAATGTGTACTCTATCCCCGAAAATTGTTAAATTATAAACTTTAATCAATCTATTATTTTAATGAAACAGAATATTTCAGTTGAAAGTTAGACTACAAAATTATTCAAACATAATATATAACAATAAGCAACTATAAAGTTAATTATTACACAATCAATATTCAAATTATTAACTAAATGGATAAGTCTGGCAAAATTATGGGCTAATTGTGATTATTTAATCAAGCATTTAGTTAACACTCGTAACGCATTGTGGCTTTTTTACGATCACAATTACAACTAAGCATTTGGGAATTAAAACCGTATCATTTTTCTTACACCGTTACTTTCCCTCTACAGCTTTGGTGCAAATATTCTTAATTCAAAGTTAAAATCTGTTTCTAGCCATATTTGATTACTAATAATGTGACCTGTAAACATGGAGCTGTATATGTATGATCAATAAATAAAATAAAAGACTGAGTATGGATTATAATGCGATTTATGATCCTCCTGACTACTAACTCTTTTTATTTACATTTATTTAATATCGTCCATAACTTCACGTTCTAAAATACGTAGGATTAACAGTCAAAACTTATTTGAATCGATTTTTTTATACAAATTTATTACTTTAAATGTTATCTTAAGATGGGCCCTGATTTATATTAGCGAACCTATACTGTATCAATTCCCCTTTTAAAATAAAGTCAACCCACGTTAGGAGAAGAATTTTAGAATCATGATTAGTGCGACGTTTAGCCAATAAAGATATATTTAACATTATCGAATTATGTATATAAATTATCATGTGTGCGATATTTTAATTCCGCTAGTAATCAAACAAAACATTCAAAAAAGTTTATTGGACCTGTTAAATTAATTCATAATTACGTCACAGACATTTTGAAGAACACGAAAGCATAAAATTCCGAAGCCACCGGCAATCACAAAAAGTCAAAGCCAATTTGGCCATCGTTGTGAAAGTAGACATAAGTTATTCTTCACACGTGATACAACCATAATCTAAAGATGTCAGGAGACGCATAGCGGTACTCTGACGTAATACATTGTAATGACTTGGGCTATTGAGTCAATAACTTGAACACAATAAAGCCTTTATAGATCTTGCTGATGTATTATAACCGAGAATTCTACCTCTTTGTTATAAATATAATAACTGAAATCTGTGAGGTCTATTATGTCCTCTAACGCCTCTGACGTTTATGGAATATACTTTAACATTTGTTGTTTATTCATACAAAAGGTTCTATAAAAGATAATGTCGGATAATGTTGATAGAACTTTTTTATGAAAACTTCAATTTTATAAATTCTCTTAACCGAGGGCTGTCTTTTGTTAGTTATTTTTGTGTAGATGTAAATTGCGGTTATTTGGAAGAGACTTCCATGCTAGTTCTACTCGTTCGATCGACCTTGATTTAAGAACTGTAAGGTCAAATGTATTCTGATTGTTCCAAGATTCATAAGTGTAAGTTACCTATATTATTAAAGTTAGTATAAAGTGGAACGGTAGGTAAGTGAGCACCCTAACAGACCCGTACGAAGATACGTTTTTACCTAAAATTGATAAGTACATAATAAATTTAAAGTAATTAAAGTTCAGAGTTTGAATTATAGACAACAGCGCAAAACTTTATATAATTCCAACAGGATATTAATATTTTAATATTTTCTTCATTAATATTATCTATGCTTGCTTATCACAAACATCCTTAATTAAATGTAACATTTAACGATGTGATGCCTTCAATTATATTATTATCGCTAAGTCAATCAATTCATACGTACATAATTGATATAATCATGCTATATACTGAACTGATTCAGCGATGTGAATAAATAATGTCGATAAGTGTGCTAATTAAAATATTATTTTTAACGCTTTATTTGTTCAGTTAATAAAACATACGTAAGTTTTTTCATAATCTTATTAACTATGCAAAAACTTAATTAATAATCAAAAGTGTAGCAAAGATCGAAAAGACAAATAAAATCATGCTCAAGATTTATTTTTGTTAATCGTTAATTATTTGTTTAAACCCAATAGACAATCAGTGAATCATGTCTTTATTTAAAGTAAGATTTTTAGAAATAGTCTTAGTCTCATTGAGTAAGTATAGTTGTCTTTAAAAAGCAGCACAGATTTCTCGAAAATCTTTAAACCGCTAAAGTTCTGGGTAGTTGAGAACCATGGAGTCATTGTACCAGCGTTCAGTGATCCCAGCCCTGCGTCCTGAATACCAACAGAATTTATTTAAGAGCTTTAACTTGTACAATAAACTCGTTTTCGTTTTTTGTATTGAGTAATGTCACGAGATGAATCTCTTCTTATATATAGAATTTCCTTGTCACAGAACACTGTGATACGGTAACGAACAAGTTACCGTACTCCTCCGAAACGGCTTCACCGATTTTAACCATATTTTATATGCGTATTCAGTAGGTATGAGAATGTGCCAACGTCTATTTTTCATACCCCTAAATGACACACTTAAACATTTTTTTTAAATTTTTTGACGAACTTTTTTTTTTTACAAAGCGGCATTAACTTACATACAACCCTAATTTTGGACCCCCATTTTTTTATGGCCACTAAAGTAATTTAGTAATTTTGCATCCCGCTCGATAACTCAATCAATCGTCATTTAAATAGTTATATAAATAATTTGTATGGCAAAGCAAAGTTTGCCGGTTCAGCTAGTATAGTATAAATTTATTTTATTTATATTTAATTATAGTATAATAGAATCGTCAGAGATTACTTGAGTAAACAAAAAAATGGTTGAAGAGCCTAATTTAATAAGAAGTATCAAAGTGAGCACTAGAGCACTCAACTTTCTTCTTATATAGATATTAGATGATAATACGCCTTACAAGGCGTAATATATTTCAGAAGTCCTATCGTTGTTAAATTGAATATCAAATATCAGATCTTATTAAGTGTGTTAGCTTTAATATTAAAGTCCTATGTTTGTATATAATCAAGTCGATACCTGTACATTTACAAAACAAACGCACGTAAGCAATTTAGTTAATAAAATATATATAGCTTAAATTAATCAAGTACTTTGAATGAAAACAAAGTGTAAATTTAAAGCGATAAAAAGAACGTAAACGGGTATATGAAATTTCATTGGGGGCATAAGTTAACCAACTTGCACTTGCAAAGGCTAAAGTTTATACGAGAAGAAACTGGCCGTAAACTCGGTCAAGTCGACGGATGTTCCTTTATTGCTCTTGACATTAAATGCCTTGACTATCGATAAGGAAATATTGAAATCAGAAGTTGATAACGCAATTTTTCACCCCGTGTTATATAAAACATTCAAAAAATAGTGTTTTAATGTCAAATAGTACAATCCATTGCCAGCATTATACCTTTTATTTGTCTCTTGGTTCAATAGCTCATGGCTGAGCGTCGTCTTCAGCCAGGTAGCATCAGGAATTATGTCTCCAGTGGTTTCTCTCTCACAAATTTCTACGTAAGAGACTTACTGTGGTGTAGAAATTTGAGGACGACAAGTATTTCACTTGATCTGATCATCTGGTGAGCCGCGTGATCCTATGCCTTAAGTTCATTCAAGCTTTATATTGTTGTGTTTTGTTTTACATGTAGTAATTGCATTATACGACTGTAGTAAATATTCATAAGATCATAACATATTTATTAAAAAAATCATCGAAATATGTTCACTATCTGCTTCTTTAGCTAAAATTTTTATTTATATTTATTTAACAGAATTTTTATTGCAGCAACAGTTTTATCAATTTTATTGTGAATCGTGATATGTGTCAAGAATATACATATCACGATTAACAATGCTTTTTGTGATAAATATTTACATTACCTTGAATTGTATTACATAGAAAAATCAATAATGTAAAAAAACGAAAGCGTAATAATTTGGAATGCACTCCTGAATTTAACGTCACGTGCCTAATCTTGAACACTGTACAAGCAGTATTAGCTATAACTCCTCAACAATTTCATAATTCGCAATTTTAAGTCTAAGCTATATGCCTACGTTGGCTTAACACACTTAAATCAGTATAAGTTTGAAGTGAAATAATACACTTACATATGATATAATACAACTTCATAATGAACAAATAATTCAAAGAATTAAGAGACAGTCAATCCTCACAATTAGTGATTACTGCATCTCAATCTGCATAAAAGGGATGAAATTATTCCGACGTTCCAAATCAGAATATATTATAGATAATAAAGTTACGCTTCTCAGATACAAATATGAACTTACGCAACAATATTTTTTTCAAGTCCAAATATGATAAGATAAAACATTATTCATGACGTCCATGCCACGTTCTTTTATACTCTCATATTTCTTAAGAGTTTTGTTTATTATTGGGTTGTTTGTCACTTTGTTATCAAACCTTTTTATGTCAAAGTTATTACGTTACTAAAAGGGGCGTTCCATCTCAAAATACGTACGCAAAATTAGGTGATGCGACCTCTTTTTCCCTCGCTATGATATAACTTGTGTATCAGTTGTTTTTGACAATTTTGACATAACATTTAATTGTCAAATTATTATAATAGCCTTTTCAGATCGTAATGTACACATAATATTATTCTTGCATCAACTGCTTTTTTTCTATAGATCTGTTTTTTAAAGCCTCCTCCAACCTCTTGAGCCACTCTGTTCCACATTACACCTACCACTTTTCTAATGTCATCATGCCATCTTCTCAATAGTCGCTCTCATTTTCTTTTATTTTATTATTTCTTGAGTAGTATGCAGATGTTAAAAAGTCTAATCTAACACGAGACAGATGAATTAAAAATTAACCTTAAGCACTTTTAGTTATTCCATCTCTGAATATTTAAATCGATTGACATAGGACATCTATATCCATTTATAAACATGTAAACACATAAATTACTATTTGCAAGTAATTCTTCATACAGGTTTCTGCAGAAGGATATGTAGTAGAATCTATGTCAAGATCAAGGAGGCATATAACTCACTGTTTGTTTACTTAAAGTCAATGAGAAAATTCATGAAGTCATCGGGAATTATTTAACGAAGCGAAATGTTATACAAAAATTAAATTACCAAAAAGACGGTACTCAAAAATAAAGTTAGTTACATTATTTACATAATTCGATTTTTTTAAGGAGCTTGGTCGTTGTGATATTGTGCTCGCATACCAAGACAACGTAAAAAAAAACATTATAAAACGATGTAACAGTAAGACAGTAAGGTTGGTTTTTGTATATTTGTTCTGAGAGTTCACAAAACTAATATGTTTTTGCGTAATAAGTAAATCATAATATGTGTTCACAATTCATACTATTTTTATGAACAAGTGGAGTATAATATGTGAAGAACGAGCATTTAAGTGTGTGTATGTATTAGTCTGTGCAATGGTGTTGCTGTGTGAGTGAGTGTGCGAGGTTGAGTCTTATTTTTTTTTAAGAATTAAATCATGTTCGAGTTTGAATAATTCTATTCGCTACGTGTATACACGTCATCCCAAACCTAATCTAACTTTTATAAAGAATACGTACTGTTTCAACTTGTCTAATCGCGGATACGGCCTTTGTTAAGTCCAGGGGCGATAGGGGCTGATACAAAATAATGCACTTCCAAGTCGATACACCAAGTTTGAGATTCAATCTTAGTTGAGATTACTTGGGTCTTGTAGTCGGTCCATTTTGCTACGTTCTATTACTTCGGTAGTTCGCCGGTCCGCGTGCACTTTTATTTTTTTACTTGGAGATGAGCACCAGCAACTACGAACAATAAAAAAGCTAATTTGATTCTTTAATATCGTGAAAATTCCTACGAGTTTTATGGCGTTTAGTTTTATCACTGTGTAGTTGGAAATTTGCATTTATACGAATGCTTAGATTTTAAAGAAAATGAATACTTAACGGGAACTTAAGAAAATGAAAAGTTTTATATTACTTTAGTTGACTAATATTAGTTGATTAAAGTAAATGAATGGCGGTTTAACTGTGATTTTTATAAGCGCTATGTACATGTAGCTTCTGTGAGCTTAATAAATATACTTCTTACTTTCACATGAGTATAATACTCTTTAAAACTCTACCATAGGAACGACCTGTGTGTGTGTATACTTATACATATTGTGTTAGTGTAATCCGCTGAGTTTCTCTAATGCTTGTTTATGCTAATCTCCATTAAACCCTCATTACTTATCACGAACATTTATCGAAAGAGTTTCTATATTTGAAATTTTTAAAAAATTGTTTTGGAGTACTTAACATCTTAATTCAACATGGAATTTTCGTGTCTGACAACTTATAAGGTAGATATAATCTCTATTGTACACTATTATAAAGGAATTAAAACAAAATTCGGAACAGTAAAGTTCCGGATTACGTTTTAGATAAAGAATCTATCTCAGAGAACATCGTAAATAAAAAATAATCGACTTTTTATTAAAAATGTACGTTGTGTTCAGGTTTGATTAATAATATACTAATTTAATATAATTTACATTTGCATAGACTTTCTTTTTAAAATCTTTACTACTTACTAAAGTCCTATGGCCCCACGCCGGGGCTGAGGGCAGATATGTTCGCTCCAACTTATGGGTTTTTATCAAGTTTATTCAATTAACATTTAACTCAGGCATTAACTCAGTCAGCCCTTTGGGATCACTTATGAAGGAGAATTTCACGAACCGAATATGTCAATTCGCCCGTCTAGTTTGTATTACTTAATTATTAGTAAATATATGTTGTTTAAAAGTCTTAAAAAATTCCGTCAGACACCTTTAACGCTTTAAAATGGTATTGTGATTTTTAGCTGGTGCTTTTCTCGCGCAGCGTATAAGCCAATACATCGAGGAAATGCCGAACGCATATTTCACAAGCCAAAGTATTGAACTGCAAGTAACCAAACTTTAATATATTTTAGGCATATGTAGTAGTAATAATAATAACTATGTAGTAATAATAACTAATATATATTGAAAACACCCTATTTACAAACTGTTTTAAAATAAAGAAACAAACAAACAACACTAAAATAAATTGAAAAAGTTTGGTCCTTGTGGGGCAAGGTATTCATAATACAGGCGGCATTTCCTAGCTGTATCACCATAGTTATCCGTTGAGCGTGAAAAGCACCATCTTTTGGGTCACCGGTACTGACTACTAGGCGCCTACTTGATTCTTATTAAGTGCCTTGTACTCCAAAGGTCGAAAAGTCTCTACTACAATGGGAACAAAATCAAAGTTATTATTATTATCTGTGTTCAAAGTAAAATCTCTTCTATGACCAATTTTAACCGTCAAACACCAGCTAATATAATATTTAAATACATTGATATTAATGATTGTATAACATTATTACAGGTCCATATAAATTGAACAAGTGATTGATTTTCATAAATAATAGATACCAGCGTAATGATTAGATCATCTGCCGCTAATACCTGATGTTCTATTAACAAGACATGAATATATCATTTTACATGATTAATTACTGTAGCACTTCATAATAATAATTAACTTTTCTTCGTTAATGTAGAAAAAATACAGCCTTAATTATCGTAAGCGATAGTTTAAAACATTTAAATTTTTTGTAAATAATAATAATGTTTTTTAAGCATCTGTTCGTAAAAATATCGTATTCCATTTGATTCCAGATATCACTTTTTTCCCAACAGAGCAAAAATACTAAGATGCATCAAGTGAAATGTGCAGAGCAAAAAGCAACTTCACGTGAGTTATGGTCGAGTGTTGCCAGTTCCGGCCTCGACTTTCCAATGAAAGCGACGCGTTTTGTTTTGCGCTCTCATTCCATTATTACCTGTGCCATTACGTCAGATTGTGTAACTTGAGTGCGTGCTCTATGATGTCTATACAAGGGATGTTGTCTATTGGCATTTTTTTCACTGAGTTAAACGTTCCGGATTCAAACTTCTAAACTGGAACGCTATTTAACTGAACCCTCTTTTTATTCTGGTATTAATTTAAATATTTCAAAATGAACAAAAAATTATCTTCCTTAATTTCCGCCACTTTGATTATACACTTGTTTATATGTAATTTTTATTATAACCTTTTTACACCTTTTTACGATTAATTAATAAAGAACATGACATGTGTTTGTCTGTGTACAACTCGTAATAGTTGGCCCAATTTATATGGTCATAACTTATACAATAAACGAATTAAATTAGAATTGCATTAACTCGTCATGCATTTTTGCTATGTTGCGCACTGATTTGCATACACTTGTACTAACAAGAATTAAATATGAACATTCTTTCAGTTCGGAGATACCAATTTAAAAGCACTCATAGAGTTATTATTCTCTATATGTTTAAAGGTAATTAGTAGTTGAATAGCTAAGCTTAAACCAAGATCCCATAAAATTCTAACAGCTTCCGAAGTACATTCAGATTCTTCCGGCAACCCTCAGCTCTTAGGGAATTAATGGAATTAGTTAAACTTCGTGATTGACCAGTTAAGTTACACCAAACTGTGTTACTTGCAAGTATAGCACAAATAATTAAAATCAGACCTTGCATTTAATACTGAGATATTGCTTAATTTAAATGGAAATATTGTTTAATAATAAATCAAATTGTACGTAATAAATTATGGATTTGTGTGATTTGATTACATTTTATACACAGTGTTACAGCGTAGTTAATACCTAGGTACAGGAGAAACCTCAACGACATCGTTAGACGTCGTTGTTTGTTTTGAGTCCATACAAAGGACTCCATTCCTCATACAGTTAGCCAGACTATATAATTTTGAAAACTATTATAGCATATTGGGTTATCGTTGTAAGTAAATCTTTTCTACAGTACATATACAGTACATATATTTTTTCATTGTCAAATTCGATAGAATAAGACCACTTAAGATCAAATAAAAGCTCTCGTATCTTCCGATTTCAAAAGGACAGCTATTACTGGCTCATTGAACGCTTTATGCCCCATTCATGGTCATTAACAGCCAATAAACGTATTAAACGTCTGGACTTTCCTACTTTTCTATGAGAGGAAATGGGCATTGTTAAGTAAAGTGTAATCAAGCGACGGTGTATTTTGTGACTATTACAAATGGAAATTATAAAGACGCATGTTCTTATCTCGTCACAGTTTTTAATGAAATGTACTAACCATCTACCATTCCGTTATAAATAGAACACTATTCTAGATAGTTTTGTACTAGAACAATAGCTTAAATGATTAAATACTTTTACTAATAGAGGAACAGATGCAATATGTATGATATATATTAATTGAAAATATATATCATACACTAGCTGATCCCGACAAACGTCGTTTTGCCAAAGAAAAATAAAAAAAATATCTCTAAAAAAAGATGTAGGCCGATTCTCAAACCTACTCAATATGCTCAGAAAATTTCAGGAAAATCGGTCAACCAGTTTCGGAGGAGTAAGGGAACGAAAACTGTGACCCGAGAATTTTATATATTAGATTTATTCAAAATTGATCTTAAGTATGTTTCGCCTATTAACCGCCAGAGAAATGAAATATATCTGATAATACAATATGTACCAGCAGTACATAATCCATATGAAACTGTAACAAAAAGCTATACGCAGTATGTTAGGCGTAATCAAGCGACTAAGAAGATAAGTGCACTAGTCTCCCTCACTGTTTGCTCGTAACCGACTTGATTAAAACGAGCCGGACACTTATGTGAACAAACTTCTCGACACCGCAGTGAAACTCACTTTATTTGTTTCATGTTAGGATTCTTTACAGATATTCTTTAGTTTTCAATTCTCAACCGTAATGGCCTTGTCTTGGATTTAACTAGATCTTCTTCTCGATATAAGTATTTTATATTAAGCTAATATACATGTTTCCTTTCGGAATGTATTAAATCTGACTCCATTAATTTCTATATATATTTAATTAATACAATTATTGTATTGTATATGAGATTATTCCATGACATTAGAAAAATTGTAAACAAAAGAAAATTTTAAATGGCCAATGACAAAAGGAACAAAAAAAGAAATTAAAATAATTTCCACGTAAAGAGGTTTTAGTCCTGCGACTGAACATACATACAGAGTAAACCAAATAATAAACAAGCACAATTCATATCAGATAAATTATTGTAAATACTTATTTATATTTTTAATATGTTGCATATCGTGAGTTTAATGCAACTGCGATGCTTTTATAGCCAATAGATAAGAGTATACTCAATTGTTGATAATTCTGCATTACTTTTTAGGGTAACATTAATTCTAAACAAAGTGGCACCAGCCAATCTAAACAAGACATTAATTAATAATACATGTGATTTAACTATTATGTTAAATCACAGGTTTTACATACAAGTTATGTATTATAATCACCATATTGCATATGAATGACGTTACGTAGGTTATGGTCTGAGATAGAAATTTCTAGTCTAATGCATTTTGTACATTCTAATTTTAAAATCTGAATGCAAAACATAATGCTTCAATTTACAATTCACTCAAAATCGTTTGAGTGATTAATACTAAGGAGTTGCATGATTTATGTGATTGTTTGTCTATAAATATAGATGCCACAAATGTGGCAGAAGGTAAATAAAATTATTTACCCGCTAACTAATAAACTGATAAACATTAATAAAACCTAGTTTCTCTCGTCTCTAGGTAAATTCCGGTTCTGGATTATGTCGATTCTCATGCATAAATCGTATATTAGGAATGTTAATTCACTTGCAATTTATGCGTTACTATATAAATGTATAGGTTTAAATGTTAACAATTTTTCTTATATACATTCAATAGTGTTTATTGATCTATTGTATCAAAAATATGGTGATGCGTGTGACTTTTGGCTTTAAAGCCCTTTTCAACTCATGTTCATACAGCACTGGATCTATGTTCTAACACCAGCTCCTAGATTTTGTAACATATACTTCTTAATAGTTTCTTTTATAATCTATTTATTAATTTTAACCAAATGAAATATTAGTATTAATAGTACAGATAATAATGTCTCCTAATGTCACCCAGACCGGATAAAGTAAATTCAAATATTACAATATATGTATTAAAAATAATGATAAACCTTGTGCCGAATCGAGATCCTTTGTATTATGTTTTGTAGCTAATGATTAGTGTCATTATCGTGTGTCCGGGCGACGCATTTTCTCCAAAGTTGTACAATAATTATTGCAATACTCAACACTGATGCAAATCACTACAAAATATTTTCGTAAACCGTTGCCTAAAGAGAAAATACTTTGTGTCAATTAGTTGCCTTAGTAACGAGGCCATTTATATAATAAATTTACCAACTTTTCGTGAAATGTGACATTTTTGTATAATATAATTTCATTTTCAATTATCATACAATAACAAGTACACAGGCACTTATTAAAGAATAAAGTAGGCGCCTGGTAGTCAGTACCGGTGATCCAAGCTGGTGCGTTTCTCCCTCAGCGTATAAGCATTCCGATTCAGCGAGGAAATGCCGCCAGCATTATGGGTACTCCCCGCCACAAGGACCATACTTTTAGTTTTGTGGTTTTAGTTTTTTGGTTTCTTTATAATTTTAATTCTGTTCGTATTTAAAATTGGATTTGTATTAAAATACATTTTGTAAATGAGAGATAAGTTTACTATTAATGTTAGTAATAAATTAGCATCTTATAAGAGTTTAAAGACAGCGCTGATTTAGAGATAGAGAAATAAAAACATACCCATAACCAAAAGTTTTATTTCTTTGTATCGTAAAACAAATGTTGCTCAGAATGAGTTCAACGCACGCTACGAGACTGCTATGCCGTTGTAATCACATACATGACGAGCTATTCATTATTTAATTTCGTCGACAATTCACCAGACAATTAATAAAATTGTTATTTAATTATATATTAATATTATAAACGAATTATTCTTGTATTACAATCAGTTTATAAAAAAAGCTTTAATTAGTAAAATCAGCTTTTATCTGCTAAATGATATAATATTTTCACAATGATAGTTGTAGGATTTTGTTTTTAATATATATTCATAGACTATTCATTACATCAATCAAAGCTCGAATGGAATTCGTTATGACATGATACCATATGACACACATCAAGTTATCACAAAGCTCTCACCTGACAACTTGTTGTAAACTTTCATTCATGACACTTGATTATTATGGACTCGATATGTAATCACATGTTTATCACAGTTATATCTTTGAAAGCTTTCTGTTTGTAAATATATTTTTACTATATTATTAATGAGCGGGATTTTGTCACATATTAATTAATGTTATTTAAGAAAAGTCAAAGAATGATATTATTTACAAAAAAGAAAATCCAATAAAACCATAAGATCTTAAATTCCAAATTCAGAAGATTTTAGAATAAAGACTTGCGTAGACAATAATTTAATAGGTATTAGTAGATAATATTGAATACTCGTATAACGCAGGTTTCCGGAGAAATAAGATTTAAGTATGCATTATTCGTAAAGTCTCATACCTAAAGAAACAAAAAAGAAATGTAATGTCCATTTCTATAGTTTGATTTGTACTATTTAATTACTGCACTTGTGATTTATACAAATCATATAAAATAACCTTGTGCCGGTATTTAACACGCTGCGAATACAACCTTTGAAGATACTCACAATTTAACTCCCTTAAAATACCACTACCGTGACTAATACACAATGCCTTGAAAAATCGTGGAACATCAGTAATTATATTAGTATATATAATCTGATCGGTAAACGTTTTATGACATATACATAAAAATAAATCGCGTTGTTAAAACAGGGGTTGATCGTAGAAGGGTAGAAAAGTTTGAGTTATCTGTTGATGTTATTATTATAAATCATGACAATATAAACATTGGTACAAAATAAGGGTTGTTCGAAGATGCGTTGTTTATATAAATAAAAACAATATTTAAAAAATAATAGATGACTGATTCTCAGAACTAACCGATATGCCCACAAAATTTCAATAGAATCGATCCAGCCGTTTCGTATGTAGTTTAGCTACAAACAAGAGACTAACCATCTAAGATGTAAGTCTCGGTTTACAAACTCCTTGACTTCAAACACAATTGTTTTAAAAATTCCAAAATACTTTTTCATAAAGAGTAACAGTCCAAAATTTATGACCGCGAGCCAAAATCAGCTTACGTGAGGTCACGTCACAAACCTCCTGTATTAGCTAACACTATGATAGTCGTGACAGAATTGCTTCCTTATACATTAGCATGACATCATAACAATTTAGAAATGCAACAAGGTTAAGAATAACACATCAACAAAACAAAAAAAAATAACGATTATTCACGGACTGAAATAAATATGGTATTAGGAGGTTAAATAATTTTATGGTTTATGTGCTGAGGTTATAAGCGGCTCGTAATACACAATGGTAGATGTGAAGTTAAGAAATAACTCCCACCTTGAAAAAAAATACTCTTTTCATATTTGTGTTTGTCTCTCTGCGTTGATTTTTAATTGTTTATTATGTATCTAATTTAAAAACTACATTCATCAATATATAACTCTCATATTCCGATGGTACATTAGTTATTTGGTCTTACACGAGCTGGAGCAGTTACGCGGAGGTTATGGCTCGCCTAAATCATTAATAAACGCAAAAGGCTTACTTAAAACCAAAAGTATAATAAATAAGTGTGATCGTGTGCCCTTTAATAGCCAAGAGTCGTTTATCAAAACAACTGCTAAATACGGATATAAATCGTAGAGTTTAGCCATTTCTACCTTCAGATGTCCGGTCCACTTTTACGAGGTAATAATTTCAATCTGTACCAAATAAATGCGAAAACTTCGATGTTTTAAATGCAAGATTCTTCCTTGGAATAAAATTAAATTTAACGTTACGGCAGAAATCCAATAGTTTCTGGTTATTATGTGTTCTTTTAATATAAAATAAAAACTTATTAGACAATCTATTAGCTCATTAATACTTTAAAATTAACATAGTACGTACGTAAACCGTTAGCGATTTTTATGGGTTAGATCAATGTCTATAGAAGACAAAGCAAACGAGGAGAGCCTCGCCGGAAAGGCCCGCCTCTCACGCGAATATTTATTTAACTTCCGATACAACATTTATCACGTCTAAAGTATCCAGATTTTGCTATTTTTGAAATGTTGGTAGCTGAACCTGCAGTTATTTCATAATCTAAACACATATCTCAAGCCCTGATCAGGAAGTGATATACGGAAATAGTGAAATTACGTATGAGTTACACAAGCAATATATTATATTGCTTAATCAAAATACACTTTAATAATTGCTACATAAATTCTAATTAGAGTACATTTTAACTCGTGTTTTTATTTAATAAAAGGTAATCACAATGAATACATGATTCTCTACTGACAAATTAATATTTAGAAATAATGTAAATATTAAAAAGTGGTCAAGATAATATCGTTTTATGTTAATCATATCGTATAAAATTAACTTTCGTCTCAGCCCTCCATTTAAAAGTTTCTTTTGAATAGACCTTACTGATTAATTTCCAAAACTCATTCTCAGTGTTGAATGAAACAAGTTTAATTAACACTAAACTTTGTCCTGACTTTGTGAAATTCAAATTAACCTACTTAGAAATCATTATATTATCGAATTTCGCATATTTCTCACCTATTTTATAGTCAAAATCAATACAAACATTTCTATATTGAAATAAAATGGTACCAACCATGGTTGCCATGGCAACAAACATGTTTTGTAAAAGGATCACTCTGGGCTCACTAACCTGACTCCCTTTAGAACAGTTTCAGCATATTGATTTATCTATGTATTTATTCAATCAACTTGTTTAAATTGCAAGACACTTTGTCTAAGTTTAAACCAGTCCAGGAGTATGTATGTGTGTATTTATATATATATATTATATATATCAATAAGAACGTAGATATTTTAATGATCACTGTCTCTGATATGGAATGTGGGGGTTTGAAACGGGGTTGCGATCAAATTATATTAAATTTGCAAAAGCCGATTGTGTTTGACACATGAGACCGTAATATCTTTCTATCTTAGACTTAAATCAAATCCAACATTAACACTGAATTCATAAATATAAAAAAACGTTACGTAACACTTTATTTTTAAAAAGAACCTCTATGGCATTCGCAACGGGTCAATTAAAAAGTTAACAATGTTAATAAAATGTTACTATTACGTAATCCCGCTACATTTAAACAAAAAACCATATAAATAACACTCTCTCTTAACCTTTAACACCGTGCTTATGTAAGTATTACGAGAACCAACGACATGAATGTTATTAATTTATTTTAAAAAAATAACACAACTGATGTAGATATTAATGTCCGCTATAATAGAGTGACATCTTCAAAAAACATACACTTAAGTTTAATTTTACCTACTGTAATAAAATAGTAAAATGCACTCGTTTTTATAATAAAAATAATTTCAAATGTTACTTACTTTTCATTGTTGGCACAGTTATTTCAGCAAGACATGAAAGTACGAGTATCGAGAGGCGAAAGCGGTTGGCACGTAAAAAACATTAAATTAAAAAGAAGCAGATCCCATCATCAAATGATAATTTGCGGTTATAAAATGTGGTAAAAATTCGATGTTATAAAGTCAAACCAAAACATAATTGGAAACTAGAGCGATGTGTTGCGGTTGCCAGTGACATGCCCTCATAATATTGCAATTTTAGCATGGTGTAATACTATACTGTAGGTCAGGCCTACAGATTAGCTCTGTTTCAGCAAAATGCTAGAGGCGCGGCAAATTTTTGACATTTTGCGTAATCTGTGGTGAAGTGAATTACTGTCAAAGGTCATGTGGTTCTTTGTTTTGAGAGCTTAAAACACTTATTGTGAGAGTATAAATTAAAACGGACTTGAGAAATATTTGGACGGAGAAATTTTTTCTATAGATAAAAACAATGTTTGAATATGGTAATATGACTTTTTGGTCATATTTACACAAAACATTGAAATATTTACAAAGGACAAGGGACTATTATATCATAACTAAGTCGGTGTTGTTAATTAAAGATAGTTATAGTAAAGGTTTTATAACAAATGAGTAACATCACAAATGTCGGTTTTATCACTAATACTGGTACAATTGTGATGTGATGCCAGTTTTGGTCTTAAGATACGTATCAGCCCAAAAAAAATGCGCATAACAGCTTTTTATATTTATCAATTACAAACAAATTGTTAAAGTATCGTACATAAAATACACTACAGATAAACCATTTAATGGTAGCTGATCCCGACAAACGTTGTTTTACCAAATACCAAAAAAAATGTCTCTAAAAATATCAGACCTACTAAATATACTCACTAAATTTCATGAGAATCGGTCAAGCCGTTTCAGATGAGTATGGAACGAAACATTGTGACACGAGAAACTTATATATTAGATAATCTACTTTTTACATTTAAATAATCTTTTTATATGTAGAACTAGCTAAATTAAGGGGATGCAAATACCAAACACGAGTATCGCTGACAAAAACAAGGTCTTATTTAATTATTATATTTACTGTATTTTATCTCCAATGATTGACAGACATTTCATTACAGAGCAAGAAAATTATATATTAAATTGCCGCTAATCATTTTAAATAAATGAGATTACTTGTTAATTTATGTTTACTGTATATTTTAGTTCTTACATTTAGAAAGACAATGCGTCTATATAACAAAACATCAACAACACAAACATACACACATTGTAACATTATTTATTTATCTACATCTGTATAGAGCCAATTTATTGATTTATTGATTGTAGTACTCAAACTACTTTAAAAGTGACAATTTGTTTCAATGTAAGCCAGAAATCTTGAGCGTTTTTTTTTTAAATTTAAATTTATATCACCATGGAAGTACCTTTGTACTAATACCAATATAGCGCATAAATCTAAACCTAATATAATATACAATAAATATTATAAATTAAACCTAATATATTATAAATTAAAATTTTATAATAATTCTTTTTATATACGCAAGCAGACTAAGACTGGCCAATTCAGTAAGACTCATATTGTACGTAAAACAATGAATGTGACAAATTCAAGGAAATTTTTCTTACCTTTATAAAACAAGATACCTTCACCTACCGTCGTTAAGTAAACGATGTAAACTCAAATCACGTACTTGAATTGAGTTAAAATTCACTTCATAGAATTACGACGGACATTGGGAAACATGATTCCGATGTGATAGAAGTCCTTCTTCGAAAATAATAGTCATATAACTCGACTTGTTTTTGTCCGTTATATTGTTGAATTGCTTTTGTTATCTTGGGTACAATCATGTCTCCATTCTAGATCTTATTATCACTGAACATGTATACGTATATTTTTGTAGAACATTTTAACACCACAAAATGTATATACATTTTAAAATAAGTAAAAGAAAACTACTAACTTACTAGCTAGTGTGGTCAAATGGATGGTAAAATAAATAACTAAAGTACTTATACCATTATTAGAAATACCACTAATGACAAATTTTAGGTAGTATGTATCTTTAATACCAAATGGAAAAAAGGGTTCAGCTGAAATAAAACAAAATGGGATTTACATCTAAAATTTTCTTGAAAATTGGTTAGCCATTTCGGTTTATAGTAACAAACACTATAACACGAGAATTTTATAATGATAACAAGAATGTATGAGTATTATTTTTATTAATAGCCTAAAGCTCGTTAACAAGTGCATTCAAACATAAACAGATAACTTTTAATTTGAATACCTTAGCACTTTATAAATATTTTCACTATGATAACATTATTAGAAAATAATTTAGTTATTTAAAGAACGAGCGATCTAGTGATACCATAACAAGGCCCTCGCGTGTCGGTAATGCAGATAACTGCATTACCGACTCAATTGTTGTAAACACTTCAGTAACGATATGCCTTCATGAAAAAGCTTGCACCTTTCGAATAAAATATTCATGTGCTTATTTATTATATTATTTAAATAAACCGTGATTTTTTTGCGAATTTACTTATGTTTAATCTGGTATTTTCGAGCAATCGTTAGCAAGTAACCACGTCACGTTGACAAATAACAAGTTGCATCATTATGAGTTAATTAATTACCTTATCAACATCAGTTCTATGTTCGCGTTATACATAAAAAACTTATTCAAACTCGTAAAGCTCTTGAATGTTTTTTTAAGTTCTGTACCGTTTCAATTGACCTTAATAATGTTTCTTCGTCTCATACATTTTATATTTACAAATTGTTCACTGAAACATTTTATTAATCATGAATATATATATATATAATACACAATCATGAATTAATCAAGATTCTCTATTTTTGCAGATTTACATCCTAGCTATTGATGACTGTGGTAAGTTATAAAACGTAGTATTAAAGAAGATATCAATATTAGTAAACTTCTTGACTTATAGTTAAAACATCCTAGGTTCGATCACAAATTGTTATTCAGACAAACAAAACCTCTATATTTCTATTGAGAATAGAAACCAGTGGCCAGTAGAGGCTTCAGCTAGATTAACTCGCATGTCTTATTAAGTTTAACCAAACCACATCGGAAACTATCGACCCTCCGGCGCTGGCCTCCATCGGAAATCAAACTAATCGATTTTCATTTCGTCGGCAGGAAATTAAATCCTTTGAGAGTCGTTCCGATAACGGATTTCTGTTAAGCACGACACGTGTTCTAACGTATAGCTCAAACCCCGTGCAAATTTTTAATACTGCTTTATTAAATTTGCCTTCCATATGTAAATCATGGATGGGGGCTTATGAGAAATTGGATTTCATATTTATTCTGTCAATTTCGAATTTCGATTCTAATTCAGCTGCAATCTTGCAAAGTTGAGCGGGTTCAACCGGTATAATAGAATTAGTAGCGAAATTCAATACTGAACTTATCTCTTATATATTAGAGATCGTGCGTTCGAATCTTAAATCAAAATGCATATTTCTTAATTAGATATTTTAAAACGTACTAAAATTATATAGATAAGGAGTGGCGGAGACTGTCTGGCCAGTTCTCTCATTCAGGCCATGTCTACGCCTTTGATAACTGGCATTGGGAACTGGCAGTAAATGTAAATTTTTGCACAACACTTAAATGTTATTGAATTACTTTTACTTATGTAATATATAGATTTCTTCTATTATTTAAAATATTAATTACATTTACATTAGTTACAATTAAATACTGCTGGGTACTTATAACAATAGTGGTTTAGTTTCACGAGTAGGTTAAATGGCCGAAACAAATGAATCACGAAATTCGAATTGAGTAGTGGATAAGTTTGAAATTATTTTGCAATTTCGAACTCTAAGTACGGTAATTGACGTCTAAGTGGTTGTCTATACCTTATAGTTGGTAAACATTAATAAAATAAAATGATTAAGTTACATTTATTTCCCATATTTTATCACCGCTTTCCTTTAACCATTGTATTTAAACTGGTTACCTTAAAGGTAATGAAAATAATAATATACAATACTCTTCTTCCCTTTTGGAATTTTTCATTACATGTAATAAAAACACAATTGCCAGAAATATTTCAGACACGGAGTATTCAAGCAATTCCAATTGACATAGATTGACATTGATCAATATATGAAGATTTCCTTTGGTATGTGACAAGCGACGATTCATTTGAAGAGTAAACACATTTTTGAGGGATGTATCAAATAAAAATGATAACATTTAAGTTGAATAACAAAAATAATTTGAAAAATCGATTTATAAATGGCAGAGTTCTGGTGAAATTTTTATCCAAGCTTGCAATCCCCTATTTCAACCATTTGAACCCTTTTTTGCGATAAAGTAGCCTCCCCTTCCCTAACCCCTAATACTAAATTTCATGGAAATGGGTTCAGTTGCTTAACCGTGAAAGCGCAACATACATACTAATATAATATTACAAAAACAATACGCCCCATTTGTGAAAAAACAAGAAAGTAGCTGGCTTATTGCATTACTCCTAACATTGTCCAAGACACGGCAAAGGCGAGTGACATAAAGAAACATTTCGATTTGTCCAGCTGAAGGTCTCCCGGGAAATTAGCAGCGGGAGTGACCGGCTGATATACATCAGATCCCGTCAGTTTTGGGATTGCGATTTTTCTATCGTTATTAACTTTACGGACGACGAAACATGTGTTTAAAATTGGTTATTTCGGACGAATTGGCATCGTGTATGATTCAAATTTAAGTGCTCAGTATGTGGGTAATTTGGCAGAGTTTGGCAAATGATTATTTATAATCAATAACAGCTACTAAAAAATAACATCATACCCCATACCAGCTTAGAACAAGCAAATCCAAGATTAGAAAGCCTACTTTGCATGCAGAAAACTGAGACCATCAGAAAATTAAAAGTTATTCAATAATTATATTAAACCGGTTCATGGTCATTAAATATGATAAATAACGTACATCCATATAATCATAAAACCTATTTATTATCCATATAATTTCTGTTTTCACAAACGACTTTACTGCTTAGAAGACAAAATAAGCCAGCTTAAAGTAAATTACGTACTTAAATGTTATATTAAACAACACGTAGACGGAGTTTAACAATTATATTCAGTATTACTAAACACCTTAGAACAGGAGTTCAAAATTAAATAAAATACTACATTAAATTGTTATAATTGCTCGTTTGTTAAGACATAAACTGTATGAATTATTATGTGTATAAGTAACAACGCAATTTCGCATTATATTAAGTAACCTTGGTAAATTTTATTACATTTTAGCATGCTCATATGAAGTACTGGGTAGCGTTTACTTCGTAATACTTATGTCCTGTTTAAGTAGTACAGAGCTCATAAAACAGCGCTTTTAACGACTGCTTCAGTGCCCCAAAAATGGTTAGTCATTTGTTTTTGGTTCTCAATAAAAAAGTTTAGAATATTTTTTAATAACATTTAATGTTTATAATATCTTAATTATTATATATATATATATATAACCTAAAGTATAGTAAAAAGAAGCCTTCCGTATAATTAAGACAGTCACTATTATTATATCCACCAGTCAACGCTTAAAAAAAACCCTAATAAAATGGTGCAAGTTCGCTGTAAAACAAAGTTGTCGTGCAATCAGCGCGTTAAACGCCGCATAGCTCTAAGAATAAGTGGACTGTGACCGAAGATCGCCTTGAAAAAATATTCTAATATCACTTTTGTAATATTGAGCAAAGAGTTAACAATAGTGAAAGATCGTGTATGTTTCAATTATATTTGTCAAAATCGCATTTGAAATGTATACTAGGGTACCGGCAAACAGAGGACACTCTTACATGAAAACAATCTCATGTTTCATTCAGTCAAGAAGCTTAGAAAGTTTGGTCTGCTTTCTGATTCTATTAATTTTTCATAGGTCTTATAAATTCTAAATAACGCGTTAGATCTGTTTTCGTTTAAATAAATAATCCAAATATATATATTTGTTTTTATATAACCCAGATGTTGATTACAAAATTATACATTTTTAAATTAAATATAATTAACTATATATGAAATTATATACAGATTAAGCAAGACAAACGTAATGTGCGTAACATGTCACGAATTCATACGCAAATGACAGTTTTGTGAAACACTTTCACTTGTCGGTATTCGGCACATTTTTTTTACGTGTCACCTTAGGGTTATCATCGGGCTGGTCACGTAAAATAATGTTTGTGTTGAGATTGAATTCTGCTTCTATAATACGGAGATTAGAAAGCATTTAAAAAATTACATGCTATTCTAGTTAATATTCGTTAGTAAATCGTTTATACTGACACAACTGCAAAGTAAAAACACATACTGATTTAATATTTTTATCACATATTTTTTTCTCTCCTCTGGCAACCCTAACTTTGTTATCAAGAGATGATCTATAGTTACACAACACATGTGTATTGCATCCACTTACCAGTAATAGACGCAATTCGAAATTAAATTACTTTTTTCTAAGATATTATATTACAAATGGAAAATCTAGGATACTGATTAATCATAATTCATGCGATCTATACATCTTTTATTTTAATATAGACAATATTTAGTACACTTCCCTTAGTAATGTCAGTGGCCAGCTAAATTAAGTTAATTCTTTGCATTTGATACATTAATAGTAAAAAATGTAATTACACATTTAAAACCGAATTGTCGGTAGTAATAAAACATATAAATTGCACGTCATTAGCCGTTAATCATCGATTAGGCACTATACTAGTATGACATAACCCGTATTTATTTTATGATGTAATTAAGTGCTAGGATATAATTTATTAATACTAATAACATATTCCAGTACTTTTTTAAGAATATATATATAATATTATCTATACTAATAATAAGACAGTAAAAATCGAAAAACTGTACATTAAATATTTTTCCAAAAAACTGAAAGGATGCAATTAAAGAAGAGTCATAGAAACCAAAAAACCAATTTTTGGAATTCTTGTCTGTCTGTCTGTCTGGTACTTTATAACTTGAAAACTACTGAACGGATTTGAACGCGGTTCACAGTTGGATTATATATAATTAGGAGCGTTGTCAAAAGTTTATTTTGTCAAAATCGGTTAAGAGAAAAAGAAGTTATGGTCAATTGAATATTTACTTCAACCACTGCTTCAAAATTTTTAAACACTTATATTGATTGATTAGTTATATATTGTTAAATATGTTCTAATATAAGTTAATCTTAATATTAAAACTTATGAGAGGTAACAAAAATAACAAATAACGTAGTGCGCGCGGGCGCGGTTGAAGTGTTGAACAATGTGCTCGATAGATGGCGTTGATAAAATTCGTAGATTTATTTTATTTTTTTATTTCTTAAACCTAAACAGCTTATCAAAAACAGTTTACACAATAAAAATAGATTAAAAATAAAGCCAAAATAAGGTTAAAATATAGAATCGGAAATAGAATCTAAGATCAGGAAAAATAATAACAAAAAAAAACACGAACAGAAAAAAAATATATATATATACACATGAACAAGTGGAACTATGTGAAGTACGAGCATTTTAGTGTGTGTGTGTGTATCAGTGTGTGCAATGGTGTTGCTGTGTGAGTGAGTGTGCGAGGTTGAGTCTTACTTTTTTTTTAAAGAACTTCTACTTAGGCCAAATATATCCATCGCGGTATTAAGATGCTCCATTGTGTAATGACTACCATGCAGTTCAAATTTTCATTAACGTTTTACCCTATGATTATTTTGAGTGAACACTACCTATACCAACAAGTAAAAGGAAACGAGTGTAAAGACGTTTATCGTTTGTCCGCTCCCATTTTTCCATCTACATCCTTAACGTTAATGAGGTTTACCTTTTATTATTTGGTCAAGCTAATAAGTAATAACCTCACAAGTACGTATTTCATACTCTTAACTTCGTAAGAATTTTCTTTCAACTCTTAACCGCTGAGGAGTTTTACCTTCCGTCATCAGCTCATCCACATAAGAAGATGACTATCAGAATATAAAATTGTCAGAATAGTAATTGCCTGTACGTTAATTTGAAAGTTGCCCTCGATTTCTCTGAATCATCCGATCCTGTACAGCTACATCATCCCTGAGTAACACAGGCTATATATAATTCCAATTGTAACAAGATTTTAGCCCGTGAAAGAAAGCCCTTCGAGATCATTAAAAAACGCTATATACTTAACCAAATTACACGTGGGCGAAGCCGCGGGCGGAAAGCTAGTTATATATAATAGAATACATATTTAATATATTATTTACAATATATATAGTATATAGTCAAATATAATTTGTATGCCAACTTCAATTTGAAATTAATCTATGACTTAATTATTGTTCGACTTTTTTCTCGTGAATATAAAACGGTAAGAAAATATGACTGCACTGTTTTTGATGTATTATTTCTTGGTATAATATTATCGGTTTGAAAGTAAGGTTAAGCTTAAATCTCGTGTCCATGCCATGCAAGTACGAAGTATAAGTTTCTTTAAGAAAACAGTTTTTAACCTTAGCAGTAGAAAAGTGAAACTTCACGGTCGATAGACAATAAAATCAACACTAAGCTATGATTATACTACTCAGGAAAGGGAAGTGCTAGAAATAGCTTGTTCAAGGTGTCAGATTATGCTCTTATTATGGATATTAAGTTGCACTAATGAATAGGTATGTTAATTGGAGCAATACAATTATTTAACTTATAGTGCCCTACAGAAGTATATAAGTTATTTCCTCGGTTTTTCTAACAAAAGGCATGGTGCTGATGGCCTCAATATGCGTACTCAAGGTACTTGATGCGGCTTGGATATTTGAAGTGAGCTTCATGTATACATGTAAATAGAACATTAGTCAAATAATGTATTTTCTTTTTATTAATAGCACTAAAGCTTGAATAATGCTAGATAAAACTTTATCTTAAGCGTATGAAGAAAATACAATTTATCCATAGAAAACACGCAAGCCTTATTCATATTTTATTTATAATCTACGCGCTCATAAATCATGTTTCGGTTAGAGATCGTGCCATGAATTTTCCGCGTAAGGAATTATTAAAGAAAATCATCGAAAAAATCTATTTTAATATTCACCTCGGTCGGTATTAAGATGGCCTATATGTAATATTTCATGCAAGGTTATAAAGATTGGTTGTTTTGATTGTTTTGAACGTGAATCTCTGTTCATTTAATATGCAGTAATCATTTTCTCCACATGAAAATACACATCAATTACAAATATTTAGAGTCCGAGAAGAACTGGCAAGAAACTAATGAATAGATGCACCATTCTCCAACGAATGCCTCAATATATAAAACAATTAAAAAATTCTTAACCGGAGGGCATGTTAAACAGGATCACATTTGCATTATAATGAGATCAACTCGCAAACTCACAGTAGTCAGAGGATATGTCAATCGGTAGCAAAGTAACGTTTTTCTCGTCTGCTCGTTTGTCTCCAGATTCATTAAAAAGCCTTTGGTTTTCAGTCATAATGCATTTAAAACGGCATGCCTAACCTAAACATAAAAAAAAGTACGGAACATCGAAGTGTGTCTTTTTCCGCCCTAGATCGGGCTAAGCTATTTTAAAAATTTAAAATTTCAAAGTAATCTCAAGATATCAATTTCTAACCGAACAAATTCGCAGCGCACAGCTAATTCATAATATTTTATCGTAAAGGTTCCGATTGGTTGAAGGTAAAGTGAAATGCTTTCGCGTCTTCAATAGATTCGACTGAAAGGGAAATTGAAGGGTCGTTACATTCGCTTTGAGGGCTTTATAAATTACGAAAAGCTGCACAATTTATTTGTTATACAATAAATTACTTATGATACTTTTGAGTAAATGCTTTCATTAATTTCAATGATATTCTAAAAGTTACTTAATTCGTAGCTTAGTCAAAATTATACAATTTGCCAGTATGCGTTTTTTTTTTCATTTAAATTTCGAGGTAGTATATATAATATATAATTGTTCCAACTCAAAACTCATATCCTTGTAAAGGTCTTTATAAAGACACTTTTGAATTGTAATATTAGTACACTATCACCGTTCCGGACGGTAGTTATCTACCGAGAAGGACGGCTATGAAACTCGTTAGCTGATCTTTTAAAATAAATATTTCAATTACTCACACTTATATGATTAATTAAAATTACAAAAGCATTGCTAGGCCACTCAAGAATTAAACTAACCTATGCTAAGCTACTGACACATTAAATGGATTATTCTCCTCTAAATATTATATTATACTATAGTTTACCAACCATAATACATTTTATAAGCATTTTAAATTTGTTGACAGTTAATTTGATTATACATGCTGGGATTTTCTTGTAAAAACATATGCTGTATATGATGTTAAAATAGTCTTAAATTTCTATAAAATGATTATCTACGGTTGAATGTTTTTAACGTTATTTTCGAATAGTTTAACGCTTTGATCTTGACGTAAAATGTTCGATTGTCAGCGAAATGAATGTTTCATATTAAAAAGGAAAATCATACGACTTAAAAACAGCTATTAATATTACAAGTCTTTACAATACTTAAAACAAACGACTAACAAAAACAAAGCCGCTAAGAAAGACAAATGAAACGAGCCCGTTTTAAACACAAACGCGAAATCTATTTGTCCTCATAGCTTAAACCTAGCCACGCTTTTCAACAGGGTTTTGTCCTGTACTAAACGTCTGTAGTTTACTGAAATGTATGAAACTAGGATACGGCGCCCGATACACTAAGCGATTTATTTTTATTATTTTATTTCTTAAACCTATACAGCTTATCACAAAAAGTTTATACAAGAAAAATAGATTAAAAATAAAGCTAAAATAAGTTTAAAACATAGAACCGGAAATAAATTCTAAGATCAGAAAAAAATAATACAACATTTTCTTTTGTGAAAAGAAAAAAATAATTTTTTTTAAGTTTAATATTACTTGTTCAAATTCTAATACATAGACGAATAAATGATAATATACATTATTATCATTTATTCGTCTATGTCCAGTGCACATACGTGAAATAAAGCTTTTTATTTTATATAATTATATTAAGTGATCTCTAAATAAAACCTATCAATTACGTCCACAAAAACTTCACAACCAATTAAACATTTTGTTAAAGGCAAAAAGTTTGAAACCAAAGCGTATAACAAAAAAGGATTGACGATTTAACAATTTGTACGAATCAATCAAATGACCGCTTGTGTTAATAATGTTACATGACAGCTCTTGTCGGAAGTATCGAGAACACTGTATATTTTTTCATTGTTTTAATTAATTAATGTCAAGCTTTATATTCATAATAAAGATATGTTACAATATCTAAAATATTATATCACCTGTTATGTCAAACTGAATGTCTGAACATAATTAATTTTATTCACCTTTGCGATATAGATGTATCAAAGTGTGCAATAAATAAATAATTTCCAATATCTCAAGTGTCTTCTTATATCTAATTAAGGGTTCCAAAATTGACCGGTCTGAGATGATACCCACAACAAACTCAGCTCACCTATCATTTAGCTCTGGCTAATCTGTAAGGTACATCCTTAGGTTACAGTAGCAATATATTTGTATTATAGAAACTATGAAACAGCTGCATTATCACGCCAATTTCTTATTTTACCTTTAATTAAACTTTTATTAAAACTATTAACACCTGTCTGGATACGTTATAATAAGTTATAAGTACATTTAAAGTAATTGTTGTTCAAGTTGTTTAAAGTAATGTTTCTCAAAAATAGTCACCTAGTGTAATACGATCGGTGATACCAAGGTAGATAAGACGCCTGGGCGCGAGGTTGCCGCCCCAAGGAGCAGTTTTTTATTAATGCCAAAGAAAACGTCCAAAACCTTCACTCTTTATACTAGTCCTCTCATTTTCCCAACGCTAAACAAGTAACAGTTTATAGCTGCACGGAAAATTCACTCCAATTCCCTGTTTTTAGTGCAAGATTATTTTCAAGTTGTTAGAGTAAAATTATACAGCTCTGGCGTTCTGAAAACTAAAGTTGGATTGAAATGATGCAATTAAGGAAGCGCTTTTTAGTGTTATGTCTCTAGTGATAAAGTATTCCGACGATATACTAGTTAATTTTGTTATAAAATAAATTCTGGAGTACTGTGAGTTCTGCTAACTTTCGAGTAGATCGTTGAGTTGGATGCATGTTATTACCACTGCAACTCAAAGGTTTATGTTGAGATATTAAAACCAGATTCAGTTGGGGGCTGCATTTTAGGATTTTTCACACAAAGAAAGCTAAAGCTCCTTCTGTGAGAGTGGAGCCTTCAGGTTTCATCCTAGTTCCTACCCAATTGACCTACACAGATTCGGGTAAATAATTCACTGAGGGAAAATATTTATAGTGTTGCACTCGTTTCGTGTGGCGGGTGAGAATCCATACGTCTAACTTTTTCTCTCCCACGATCGTTTCTAACCCTTTTCCATCGGTTTTCTCCATTTCCCATAACTACCCCCCGTGTCCAGGTAACGTACAAAAACAGGTCAGTCCATTCATGTATATAACAAACAAATTATAACAATTGAAATTTGTTTTTAAAGCTAGACGTACTTTTCAAAGTTGTGTGTATTTCGTCAATGACGCAACGTGTTATTGGAGATTGCGTAATTTAAATTTTAAATTGCACATCATTATAAAAGATATTATAGAAGCTACAGACAGACATTCCATTTTTAAATTGACAAATAAAAACACCCGGCCAATTTTCATAAAGCATTTTCATCACCAGAAATGCGGCAAAAATTATAACATTGCGTCCGTTATATACAAAACTCACATTAAAAGGATTAAAATGATTTTATGGACAGTATGAATAATATTGGTCATATTCGGACTGTTATTTACCTATACTTTTAATAGTAAAATTATAAATTCGCTCCTTGCACAAATTAAGTCTTGGCCTCGCCTAAACACAGCTAATGCATTCTCATAGTTGTGTTTCTAGATATTGGGACAAGGACATAGAAAATGACACTTAGACAAATGTAGAAAATACTTTCAAACATCTTGCAATATATATAAATTGTCAGTGAAGTTTAGCAACTTTTCGTGATCAAAAAGCCACAGGTTCTCCGTGTCGCTGCCTTCCTAATTGGCTATTATTGCGATTATTTTACGTGTACGTACCCAATCTCCCATCACAACTTAAGTTTCTTTAGTTTTTCAATGCATCTATTATAGAGGCGAGAGTTATGAGTTTGAAATTAGTTACCCTGACTTCATTTTAATAGCGTTAATAGTTTTCTAAGATGAAATTCCTTTTACACTTGGCGCTATGGAAGTAAATTATGAAAACAGATAGATAAAAAAAATATATAAAAAAAATAAAAAAATATATGTTTTAACATAGTTTTATAAATCCCACGACTTTAATAGGTGTTCTAAGAAAATCACAATAAAAATGAAAAGTAAAAGGACAAACTAAACTGCACTGTTTATTTTCTATCTTGTAAAATGCAATCTTATTTGCCGGTTACTTAACGACGACTTAAGAACCTATCGTTGTTCCTAAGCCAAATATATACTCTGTTACGTATTGTTCAAAAGAAGAGAACGACCTTTTCACTCACAGCCTTACATTTCTGGTTTTGATAGCGATCGTGAGAGATTTTAATAAGTAAAAGCGCAATGAACACTTGCATAACAGATAAGATAGAAAAGGCGACAATTATCAGCAGGCTCAACTGGTATTGAACGGGGCCACGTACTCTCGGTCAGCTTGGCGCAAACTGGTTTCATTATCAAAAGTCAATAACTTTCCGATGCATTCCGAGTCATGGCCAAGTCCAAAGCTCCGTAATGTTAGAAAGAGCATGGAGTTCTTGTATATGACGTATTTCTATGGAAAGTGATCTTGTTTTATTAACAAAAAAAAATGTTTGAAAGTATATCTTATCTATACGCGCCACAACTTTCGCTAAAACACTTCTTTAACACTTGTTTAGCTTTGTAATCAAATTTCTTTATGAAAGTTCGATAGCCATAAAAATTTCTTGCCAGCAATTTAAGTTTGTTTATTACAGTTATTAAAGTAGATTTATGCACTCTAACCCCAATTGTTATAAACAAGAATGTTTTCATTATCTGTTTAAAACATATTTCATAAACAAAATTTTCCTTTGAACAAACAATAGATTGTGTTCCGCCCGTAGCTCATTACCGTATCAATATTTCAATCACTTAAATCGAAGATTTATGTATTTACATTGAAAAATTGACGTAATAATGAATTTCATATAGCGGAGATTAAACATGAATTAATATCCGATATTTTAAATTTCATCCGTAGCATTTACTTGAATGGGTGTCGTTAGCACGCGGCGTGATATAATTCGAGTGCTCAGCTTAATAGCGAGAACGTAATAACTCATCACTCACAACTGTTACTAAATGATCCACGCATAGATGTTGGAAAAGTATTATCATTAAGGCTTTATCTATATATTTTATATATATAATACAATATTTTTACTGTAATTAAATTGAAAATAATAAAACATATGCTTCCTCACGTAAGATCTAGCGTTTACGGTGGTATTTGAGCGCATTTAAACAATGAACTTGTATAATTTTCGCTTAGAGTTAAAATTCACCGAAGTAATCCTCGAGAGACAAATAAAAAAGTAGAATTTATTACAGCTCAAACGAAAAATTATTCAAACATCCACGTCTTCATCATCATATGTTTACGTTAATAATGAATGTGTCAAATTAGGTTGTTTTGAGTGGGAATGCCATGCTGTTACTTAGAGTTTCAGCGGAATGGGCAGGCACGGCCGGAGAAATACCACTCTCTCACAGAAAACCAGCGTAAAGTGATACAATTGGATTTTGTTCATTTTGTACTCGCGTTTCGTTCGGTGAGTGAGATCTTCCTGGGCCCATCCTTTTCCCCTTCCCTCGTCCCTCTCCCCTTTCCTTTAAAGGCCGGCAACGCACTCACGAGCTACCAGCCACGTGAGTGTCTATGGGCGGCGGCTTCACCTTTATGGTGGGCCGCCTGCTGGTTTGCCCCCTCTTCTACAAAAAAAAGGTAGGTAAAAAGATGTGCCAAATACAGAATCAACACCCTAATACAAATAGAAGTAACAACTCCTACAAGGGCTAAAATAAACGTAAATAATCGTGTTTTAATAAGATCTTGCTAAACAAGTTGTATTCGCTTCGTAATTGAATTAGTTTTGCTCGAGCGTCTGGAAGCTTCCATGTTAACGCGCTTCCGATGTTCCTATAACGAAGCTTCTTACGTACGAACTTCATTATAATTGCTCTATCCGAGTGTCGTGTGCAAAAGTATTTGGATTTAAGTGCATCTACACGAAAATTGCTATAATCGATCGAAAACGTCTAGTCATTTCACATTAAGACTATTAGCACCGCGATATTTTTAGATACCGAACAGTTTTGTGCTTAAAAATAAGTTTGGTGAGTTTGTTATAGAATATTGAACACTCATATTAAATTGGCCTAGCTACTTTCTTGATATAAACAAGTGATATTTTATACAATACTATGTTAAAAAGGTATAAATAAATTTTAATTATTTAAAATAGGTAAAGTTTAAAAAGCCATTTATTATTAGACTTACACCAATAAAAAGTCCACTTAGATCGCGGTGAAGGATATTAGCTAGTTCGTATTGTTAGTTTGTTTACTACCAGCTAGTAAATAATGCTTAATGGCAATCAAACGAGCAGATAGGTCACTAGAGCTCAGTGCTAACAGCTACCTACTCGTATATAGCATATACCAGCCTAGATTCCGCAATACAGGCTTACAAGTTGGTTCTGTCTATATTTTCTTGAAAACCTCTAGGTCGGTTCGAATACCTAGAAAGGCAACTGTTGGTACATTAAAGTCATAATAAAAATTAAATCACGTAGTTTACCGGAACTTGACTAATTTAATTATAACCGAATGAATACAAAAAAACATTTATATTACCTAACAAAACGTTAAAGGTCACAGAATTGTAGAAATATTATTTATTAAATGTTTCATTGTTATAAAACATCGATGACGAGACGACATTGTCCAGATCCTTAAGCTCTTCATGTCTTCTCTCTTGACTTCAGTCCAGTGTTGATATTTTTTTTCACTTTAATCCATGAATGAACGATTATAACTGCTATATACAATAGACTATAAATATGTCATAATAAGAAAGCATCGAAATAGTCATTTGTCACTTCTACTATTGAATTCCAGTGTAATAAGTTATTAATCAGTTAGGCATATCGTGTTGGCCATTAGTTGCCCTTCGTGACATTTTCAGGCTGTCACGGTTTCAAGTGCTCGTAAATATGGTATCAAGTTGTGAGCTGTGACTCAAGGCATCTATCACTGGCGTTCACGACTTAGCTATAAGTGGTAGTAGGCACAGGCTAAAGCGTTTTATTATCAATTTAATTACTGTTCTAATTTGGATACATGTGAATGAACGATAGATTTCTTCTAGACTTACGTTAATTAAAACTTAATATAAGCGTACAGAATGAACCTTTTTGTTTCTTTTAAAACACTCTGCGCCTGTCAGAATTTGTTTATATTATGTAAAAACATTTATTTTGAATTATACTAATATAACCGAATATAACTAATATAACTAAATATTATACTTGTCTTTAAATTCGTGAAGATAAGGGCGGCTGCCGTCACGCGAGACGCAGCTACAGTATTAAAAAAGACCGACAGGACATCATGGCAGGATAGCATTGCGTTCGATCTTACATAGAAAAAACAAATTGTATATTATATTGCAATAATAAACAATATATTTATATTTGTTAATAAACATACCATGGAACTTTTGAAAGGAGCTTAAAACTGGAACCTTGACATTACTTCAAATCATGCATAAATGAAAGGCGCAAATTAATATCGCAGGCGCCTGTCACTTGGTACACACAATCTGACCGCTCCGCTCACGAGTCACGACTATGGTCATATTTCAAGGTCTCTCGTTACATAATACAATAATTGATATTAAAATTGTTTACATTGATTAGAGCTTTGTGAACGGATTCGATTCGAGTTTCATCTTTTATTATGATGATTCAACGCCGATGAATAGATCAAAATTTAATAATCAGAGGACAATACTAATTGCTAAGCTAAGCAAAGCTAGGCGAATATAGGGTTATTCAGTACTTAATTCTTTACATTAAGTTATAAATAACTATCACTAAAGTCTAGTTGACTAGACTTGACTTATAATCCTATTGTCCCCTCGATCGCGATTCGTCCATCGCGCTCTGTCCGACACTTCGCATTTGATTTCACTCCAAGTCTTACTTAAGAGAGCCGCTCGTCGCCTCATCTGCAACAGTACGTCGCCAGGTCTGTTTGGGACGGCCCCGCTTCCGCTTCCCTTGAGGATTCCAGTCAAGTGCCTGTTTGGAAATATGATTTGCATCTCTCCGGAGTGTGTCTGGATAACGAATAATATATTGAAATAATTTATTAAACAACAAAACGTATTTCAAAAACTTGCAAAAACATATTTTTTGAGTAACGCAACGCGGCTTATAACTATAGCCCAATGAACATTACACAGTACAAATATTGTTACAGTATTGTCTGCAAATGGGCACTTATCTGTTAATATTGACGTTGTATCTCATATAAAAGGTTAAAATTATTATCCATAGCTTGAAATTCCAATGGCTTTAAAATTACCACGGTAGTGTGCGAACAATTTAACCTGTCACTAGACGAGTCACGATCTACGTATTGTTTTTATCTGCATATTGCATATTTTGTCTATTTATATATTTAATATGGCCAGTTGGTGCAGCGTTTAACGACATGGACTGTCGAACAGAAGGTCTTGGGTTCGTTAAATTTTTAAGTGTATTTTGTATACAGACAGTTATTTGTTGTGGCAGCTTTCATTAAATTTTATTTACTTAATAACACGCTTTTATATAGCTTTCTTTATTTTGTTTCGGCACTATTTATCCTTATCTCGTGTATTCTTGCTGTTTTAAAAATGACTTGTCTTTGAACGAAATTAAAAAAAAAACCTTAAGATATGTCCTGATATATGATAGATGCCAAAATGGAATTGATAAAAGAAAGAAACTTCAATTGTCGAAAGGTGAAGCCAAACTACTTCATTATAGTTGCACCAACCACTTGGGTAACAAGTACTAATTAAAATCTCAATATACCATAGAATACTCAAATTGAATTTCTCTATCAAATAAAGCAACCGCGAAATTTTAATTAAAAGTTTTTAATGTAAAACACAATTCATTTTATCGGTAACAAAAATATATCGGTATAATAATTATATAAACATATTAGACTGGTAATTAGTTATCAAAAACAAATTATCGGATCAATGACATTGATATGCAAATTAATTGCTTTAACTTTTATTTTTGCTACTGTTTCGAATGTTTCATTGGAAGCATGATACATTACACACCAAATTATCTATTGGTTAAGTTTAATAAACATATATTATATAACGATTATCAAAAAAATCTTTTCTGTAATAAATACATAAAAATCAAGTCATATTATTTATATAAATCGACATTACAAGCCACATTTTCCGACATTTTCTTCCGTGCACCACCTCTTTGTGGAACCAACTGCCAGGACAGGTATTTCCGAGCTGCTACGACTTAAGGACTCAAAAAAAGAGCGTATCTCTTCCTTAAAGGCCGGCAACCCACTTGTAAGCCTCCTGGCGTTGCAGATGTCCATGGGCGGCGGTTGGCACATCACTCGAAGTGACACGCCTGCTCGTCTGCCTCCTCTTACATAAAAAAGTCACATAGGCCTATGCTGAAGGAGGTCTATACTGTTAAGCAAAAGTAACACCCGGACCGATGTGATTTATAACACGATTTAATTCGAATATTTAATTGTCAATAAAAGCTTTTATATTATCAAATTTACGAAAATTGGGATGTTAAATAATGTTTGCCTTGTTTAATATTATTTTTCAATTGTAACTGCAATGTCTATGAACTTCTATGGTATATTTATGTAGATAGTAGAACCTACATAAATAACATTGATCTTTAAATATGCTTGTATCGTATCCATCAAGTCGGAACAATAGGACAGCTCGTAATTGCATTATGTAAAATCGATTAATCTATACTTAATAATGTATTGGACATTTTGAGTTCATTGCCAATGGATGACCCTGCAGTGTTTTATGTATTTAGGTCAAAGAAATCTAGATTACATTCCGCAGGTCATTAAACTTGCCAATGGACCTAGATTGTTGTTATAACACTATAGAAAAAAAAAGATGCGTAGTCTGTATCGTAACGTGTTTTTTGCTTGATACATTTTCATGTTAAAAAAAGTACCATTATAAAAAATACTTGTTACATTAGCCCGTAGGCAACTTCCAATCGTTAGCTCGTGCGTTAAAGTTTAGTTGAAGTTTTAGGTGGAAGAAACAGTACGACACTTATTATAAAAGTGTAGCTTTTTTAAGCTAAAGTGTTTTTTACTTACAACTATTTTAATACTGAGCGGTTAATTAGTACTATTTTCTACCTATTCAATAGATTTATTTATCATTTTCAAAAAGTTGGGATGTTAGCTCCTTACAATAATTTTAGAAAACTATAAATAATTGTCGATTAAAACATGTCGTTGAGAGATAGGGAATGTGTCTTTGATTTGAAAGCTGGCCGTAATATTTAAAAAAAAATGCAAATTATAATATGATCGATTATTTAAATTTAACTCATAAATACATTGTACACAATAATAAGGTTAGACATTCGTCAGTGCGTAAATTAATTAATTTTAAATACCGAACAGTAAAAGGTAGGCCACAATATGAACAACAAACAATAATTGTAGTATGGCTTTTGACATTGCCTTGACAGCGAAATAAGTGAAGGTTCAAACGAGTATTGTTCTCAAGACATCAATTATAGAGATAATAGTTTGAAATAGATTTAGTTATTACTTGAAAGGCCTTCGTTTCATGTAACATTTTGTAAGAGCCCAGGTAAATGAGTGGCATAAATCAATCACATATAAATCCTTAGCCTCAAGCTAAAACTACCATGGAGTTTTCATTAAAAATTGAAATAACGAAACATTTGTTATTTCCAAATTAACTTAGACTGTTATAATAATTACAAATGTATTATCCTTTGTTCTCTATATCGACCCGGCGAAATTTATTCCACCTTAGAGGCAATATATAAGATTTTTGATTTTATTAAGTATTTTTTTATTTACCAACTATTCCAGTACCTGTATTGCTTCCATAAAGTAATACAGGTGTTATAGTAGCGTACAGTTAATTACGGAGTCTGTGGGTTATTGCAACATTACGAATGAGGCGGACTAGAATTATTTAATCTTATAACTTTTATCAAGCCCTTAAACAATTTCGCGATCAAAACCCTTCGTCCTTTCCTAAAGTTTAATCTGTCTCCATACCAAATTTCATCGAAATCGATTCAATAGTTTAAGCGTGAAAGCGTTACATACAGGCAGAGTTACTTTCGCATTGATTAGTATGGATGTAATATAAAGATGTCTGGAAAGGTGAAAAATTCTTTCTAGCGTCTCGCGAATTGGTGTAATTTGGCCAAAGTCACGCGGCACCTAAGACCCAGATATTACCGAATCAACCCTTAATAATTCCTCATTAAATCACATCACGCAATATATTTCAATTTGACGAGCTTGTTCGATTTAACGGATGAAAAATTCGTGACATATGACGGGGGAGTCGCGGGATGATGGAGAGCGGTATTTTGTCGTCGGCCCTGCCGATAAACATCAATATTAATTTGTATCTTCCCGCTTCATTGGGTGTGTCTCCTTAATGGGAATTACTTCGACGAATTTAAAGGCCGCATTGAAGAAAGTGTACTGCCTAAGTTACTAAATCTGTGAGTGTACAAAAATAGATTCTTAATGATAAAATAAAAAGCTGTAACATATAACAATAAAATAATATAAGCACTAGAGTCCTATAGTAAGTTATTTGTAGCTTATGTTGTAAATGCATACTCAACTAATTTAACAAAATTGTTCTTTTAAGCATATAGGGAATCGAACCCAGGAGCAACTTTTCGCTGAAACTTATTTAATTTTTAATTATTTTTCAGCGTTGAGTTGCTAAAATATATTTAAAATATGTGGTCTTACAATAATTTTTTGACTTTAAGCGAAGCTAGGGACTGAAAAATGCAGGGACGGTTAGATGATATTGTTTCATTACAGCTTCTGGTACTCTCAGGACAATCTATTTTTTACATTGAAAAAAAAATCGGTTCTGTACTTCTTGATTGACACGTGCATCAAAAACAAATAGACGAACAAGTTTAAACTATTGTTGTGCGATCAGTATCAAGTAACAAGGCGTTGCAAAAACTCTTTTCTCTTTTTAAGCAATGTACACGTTACATTTTAACTATAAGACTTTATATAAAATAATATTCCCATTATGAAGCTTAAAACATGCTAAACAACATAATCACCGTCACCTTATTACATAGAGTATTAAACCGTTTGTCATGTAATATAATGTTAAGATAAGGGAATCTTAATTATTAATTCACCTCGCAATAAATAGCAAGAACATATGTTACATTGAACTTAATTAATACAGGCTTTATAACGCCCCCTAACAACTTGTTTAAGTATTATAAACTACTGTCAACAAACATCTCGCTTTTTAAACAATTCAAAATATTTCTAAACATATATTGAAAAAGTATGCTTGATTCGATAAGAAACTTATAGCCTTGTTAATTATTATTAATTGATAAAAAAGAAGGTCTATAAGGTACCCACAATTCGTATCGATTTTCGAATGATTTCTTCGTTCTATTAAGCGCATCAATATTCAGAAGTGAATTGAAAATTGGAAATTATACTCACACCATTCTTTTTTTGACAAGGTTGTATGTCCACTATACACAGTTACAATGTACAACTATGTGCGAAATACGCTGTTGATAGCTTAGTTTGATTAGCTGATTACTGTGATGTGTAATTAATGACTGGGAACATTCAGGTGAGAATGTGTACAGAATAATTACAAGACAATACTATTAGCGTAATTCAAAGAGTTACGAGACATCCGTTTAGTTAGGAAACTCTTTATGCACTTCAATGTCAAGAGATGTAATTATAAATTAGGTTATGGACTTAGATGGTATCACAAATCGTCCGGAAGTTAGCTAGCATATTTGAATAAATTTTACACTGCCTTATTTCTGTTCTTGTTTTACGTTTGAAGTGATAATAAAGTCGGTTGAATTTTGTTTGGCGTCCATCGAAATTTCCAGTCTGAATATCAAGAGATCATAACACAACACTATATAAATAGAGAAGTCACAAACTTGCCCTAAATACGGATAACGTTGAAAATTTATTTACTTAACTACACATCCACAAAATTATCTTTACATAAGAAACATTTAAAAATATAAACAGTTAACGTATTAGTGAACAGCAATTCTAATTATTCATTACAAAACCGGTTTATTGCATCATTGTTTTTCTACTTGAACAGGCTCAAATGAGCGCTTAACAAATTTTCATTAAGACCTTGAACACTGTCCTACATTCCGTGTACTTTCAGAAAGAGCAATGCGCCACAAATTTGCCGATGGTTCGTCAGCTGGTTTTGCATAATAATAGTACAATGGATCGATTCGTACAGGCTTGTAGCTATTACAAAACATTGAAACACCTCGGGACCGCCCTCTCGCGACTCATGAATTATTCGTTGTTGCGAATTGTGACAACATCGATTCTGCCCTCATACCTGCTCGACTACAATCTTTGATGTTTCAAATATTTTATACTAGTACATGTAACATAAATACCACAGCGTCAAATGATTTATGGTGGTCTTTCCTTACCCCATTCTCCTCTTTCTTAAGTTTTCCCCCCCGCTCTCCAGCACTGCAGGTGTCCTCTAGCATAGGTCATCAAATTTTAATGATATTCATTATTCCTATATAATAAATGCAAAATCGATAAATCTCCTCTGGTGCACTTGACTATCTATCGACAATAATCTTTTCTTAATTAAAATTAAAGTATTATTTTTTTATATTAAATTATAAATTACATAACATTTCATTTGGAAATATTTCTTATCTCTTATTTACATGCCACGCCCAATATCACGAAAGGCTCAATTTTGAAATAAAATGAACAACATCGGAACGACGAAGGGACTTCATTCTGTCGAGTCGTAAAATTAATTTCCTTAAACGTTCTCAACCTTAGCATATAAATGTCGTGAAATCAAGACGTTAATTTGGAAAAGTGTATTTTCTTTGTGAATAAATAATATCCCTATTAAGAATTACATTCAAAAGGAATTTTATTTTCAGGCCGCCTAACTTCGTGAGTGCCGACTTCAAAGTACGAGAGCCCTTAAGAAACGTGAGTTAAGCATGTTTAACTAAGTACTAGATAAATTTAAATACACCTTGCACATACATACACACTTGTTACAAATCATTCAAAATTACTTTTGTTATGTTAAACTGATATTTATATACAAATCTATTACGATATTAAGAATCCTATTGATACTTCTACAAGCCATACCAGTGCACTATCCCCATGTCTTCAGCTTTAATCTTTTCTATAGTCCAAGTGTCGAACAACGCATTAGGTCGATTTAAACAAACTGCACCTATTCACAGTAAAAATGAACCAACAAATACTTACATTATTCGAATTGGATTACGCTTTTATCGTTAATAGTATCGGAGTTTACCGCGTATTAAATAGAGAACAGGCAACCAGCAAAATCTCTTTCAATATATACACAATGGCCAACTTAATATTAATTAAAAATGCATTCGCGAGCCAATATTTAATTGGACGTTAAAATGAGTGTAGTTATTGCGATAGCAATTGCGCTGAAGTGCTGAAATTTCACGTTTAACCTTTTTTATACGAACTTAATCATTACATTAATTATAAACATGCATTATAATACCTACAGTTCTATAATAATTGTCTAGAAAAGGAGAAAATATCTTATATCCACCTGTACTAAACGAATTGCACTTCCGTAAAATTCTATTCAGATTTTATATACACTTTAGTTGCAGTAGGCTTTTTAAATTATGTAATAAACCAAGACTAAGACTTAAGCAGTTTAACTTTAGCGTTGTGAAAAGCTCCGCACTCCTATTGCCTTCCGTTATTTTCTTCCTTTAAACGTTTAACATATATAAACATAGATAAATCGACACCTTCACGCTTGTTAATGGTATAAATTAGCTCAGTATCACTGTGACTCTCTTTAAACAGAATACGCTACTGTATAATTCAAGTATATATAATATATAATATAATATATCTATAATCTATCTATAAATCTCCGGTATTTATTGTATACACATAATATTAATATATATTTTGTTTTTTTATAATTCATGTTTGAACTTCATGCTCATAATACTTCTTTCTTTTATGTTAACTCTTCTCAGTTAAGCGAACCCGGGCTATATGAAAGTAAGGCCACTGACACTCAAATTCTATACTATTTTATTATTTCAAAGTTATGAGCAATCATTATATTATAAACAAAATTATTCAATAACCATATATTTAAATGAACAAAGGTTTTAATATCTGCATGTAAAAATCATTCCATTATGAAAATATTATTGTTACCCATCGATGCGATACAAGAAGTCATTACACTCTCCATTAGCAGAATAATATATTGTAACAAACTTCATTAAAGCAAAACTTAAATCTAAAATAACCCAAAAGACATCATAAACTTTAGACTTTATTTCATAAATTGAAGCATAAAACTGTGTTATATGTTAGGGTGAGTAACAATACTAATATGGGGTATATAATATACTTTAATTATATTTTATAAATCAATATAATATATATATTATATAAATCCACAGATTGATGCAAACGCACACCATTAAGAATAAATTTAATATTCCTAATACATCTCAAACATTAACTGAAAAGCTGTTAATATAATTAAGTATCGGCAACTTTAAAGACTCCCCTTCAATATTCCGGGGCTCGAGGATAAATGGATTAGGGTAAACAGCATAAAGAGCCTTTTGTATCCCAAATTAAATGTCACCGACGTCATTATTCAATGTTGCGACGCGTACCGGCTGAGTGTCGCTATTGATAACCCGATGAACTTCTATTGTTGTTATTAATCAGTGTATTTAATTCATAAAAAAACATAATCTGTTTTAATTCCACTGATTAATGTCATAAAGTTAAATTACCCAATGCCGATGTTCAGGGTAATTCAGGTATTCATATTCATTCATTATTAATTAAACTGATACAATGTATGTAAAACATGCTTAAAATGTGTAAGAATGATATGATAGATAAATAGCTAAAACTAATAATAAATCTAAATATATAAGATAAAATATGTTTGAAGAATTGCTTACGACAATATACGCTTGCTTGTAACGAGGCTTAAGAGGACATATTAGAAACTTATATTATGAAAATAAAAGTTATTAATATTTTGGAGTACACAATCAAAAACATGTTCTTAATGGAAGCATTCAAGACAAATAATGCCAAAACTATTTTATAAAAAGCTACAAAAAAAGGTGTCCGTAAAGGGTTAGTCACTAGATTTGAATATCAATAAACTCACAGATACATTAAGAACATAAGAAGCAATCATTATGGATTGTTACTATTTAAAATAGTCAGCTTATTTTATATATAGTTTTCTTAAACGTAGTATAAGAAACGTAGGAATTCGGGAGTAGTATTTTTTTATTTTATCAAATATAAACTACAAACAATAAACTTATAAGATGATATAACAAGGTATACACACAAAACAATTATATGGGAACTTAAAACAAAAATGTCTATACGACATATGTATGTAGTAATATTATTTATACTATTAATTATTGCGAGCTTTTCCTCAAACCTCGGAAACAATTAATATCGACGTCACGTGTAAAAGGCGTATAGAAGCCACTCATTAATTACAATCGTAGCGGCTGTCGAAGGCTCTCAACATTAAGAATACATTTATGACGTATACATAAGCTTATTAGAAAAAATATATTATACACATTTCTAAGAATCATTATAACGTAAACTGTTTCTTAATGTTTGTTTGATCCTCTGAAATGTGTCACTTTATATTTCTTAAATTTATCAAAAACACCAAAAAACTACTAAGGCTTGGTACCTTAGATACTTAGGTACGCCATTGTTAATTATGGTGTATTATTAAATAAATAGCTCATTCTATCTCAGCCGTATAAGACAAAGCTGAAGTTGTGCAAATGATGCAACTCAACTCCCTAACAAATGCCGGGGACAGTCTAATCAAGGGGTCTCAAAGTCAAAACAAGATGTGCAAACGACTGGGACTATGTTTTGTGCTGTTGCAAGTAGAATGGTGCTTTCAACCTAAATTGGATCATCAGAATTAGTTATTTATTGTGCGCGCTTTAATTAAATACATTGTATTAATATTGAAAAAGCGACGCAGCTATGTAAGAATATAATATGTGTGTGGATTTTTTATTATAACACGTTTTATATATTCAGGGTTATATTTTAAATTTATTACCAAATTAAAATACAAAACTTCTTTGTTTGATTAGGATTGTTAACAAACACTTTTGAAAGTCAAAAACTAAGTTTACATGGATTCACCGTGAGCCCTCAGCTGAGAAAATCTTACAAGAATCTTAGTGATCCCACTAAGATCAATAAATTGCCATATTATTAACAACATTGAGATACGCAAGTAAACTGTGAAAAGAAAACCAAATTCATATATAATATTATATGTAACACGTAATAACATACACTTAGGCTTCACTTAACATTCACAGTATATATTAATGTATACAATTTAATACATGGTTTTGAAAAAGTGTGCTCACGACCACTTCTGCAATACTATTGTTTATCGTTTACGAAACTTTTGATCGACAGTTCACAACGTTAAAAATTCTACCCGCAACATCACTGGCTAGAAATCTGCACTTCGTTTTACAAGGCACTTCCTTCCACGTACGAACGATTTGTGGAATCGGCTGCCACTTGTGGTTTTCCCACGATGATGGGAATAAATAATGTTGCTTCGCAAAGCATATTTTCTCTAGTTGCTTCAAATAATTATATGGAGTACTGAACGTGTTATTGTCATCGTGAGGTATTATTTATACAACCCTGCTTAGCATAGATTATGAGGGACTCGTCACCTTCTTTCAACCTGTCTACATCTAAGTCTGACTAAAACTATATGGCTCAAGGCTTCAACCAAACGTCACGTGACTCGTCCCAAACTCTTTAATAGTATTCCTCAACACGTGCGTAATAAAGCTAACAGTTCGCTAAGTATGAGTTAATGTGATTTAATAAAACCATTTTTACGCTAATAGAAAACAATAATTATAGACATTGTCACATAATGGCAAATGAACAATGCCAATTATATTACCATATCATGTGGTTTTTGCATAATTATTCATGCTGAGCGAATTTCAATTTGTTCACGGGGTTTGTGGTTCATATCGATTGGTTTTAAATGCCTGCACTAAAAAACCGTAATGTATAGGGAAATACTAATTTTAGTTGTTCTTATTAAGTCATTTTGTTGTTACTTGGTTGTTCTTTACACAGGCGTGAGATTCGTCTAAGCGGCTAGAGTCTAGACTCTAGACGATATGCGAACGTCATATGTAGTAAAAAAAAATCGTTTTTTTGACGATTAATAAGTGTACCTATGTGACTATAGATAATTTTGATTTGCTTCTTATTAGAAAAAGAATTAACCAGCTGTTGATTCTCTTATATTAGGACCCCCGTAGCTTTAGAAGGAGAAAATTATTATACATGGAAAATATATAGTTTGGAATTGGTTACAGAACCAACCTTACTTACCTTAAATATGCCCAACCTTAGGTGAGATAATTTTTGTGTCAAGATAAATAATGTGTGCTCTATTCTTGTCTTCAAATAGCTTACACCAATTCAATTCGCATACAGTACAAAGCATTCGTATTCAGATACGTTATTCAAGTTTCAACCTAATTAGGGAATCATCAAAGGCCTCTTAGATTTCCACACAAACAATAATTCGATTTTCAAACATAAACCAAGTTACCTTTTGTCATTCGTACAGACGTGTGGTGGCTTATAAACTTGTCATGTATTTAATTTATAATTCAATTTAAATTAACATATCTTTGGAAATGGTATATAAGTCTTGAGCCCCAGGAATGAATTTAGAATGCTTCTGCCCCATAAATTGTAATTCTCTATGAGGTTGATATATTTTTTCATAATGATGGATCATTATTATAAAAAATATATATAGCAATGGCAGATATCGGAAGGTAAGCAAGAGATTTATTTTAACCAACGCTTGTATGGTACAAAAGAATCATATTTTCTTTCCTAAATTGTGTGTACAATTTCAATGTCTTTGAAAATTAAATAAAAGATAATCTTGATGAGCACTTTTTAGCAATTTGTATTAATATAAATAAATACTAAGGAAATAATAATTGAAATTTTAAGTCAAATTAGGGCCTTACACTATATATATTAACTATGTGATTTATTCGAATATATATTTATCTAAAACATATTAAATTTTAAGAATACGCCAACTTGTATAATTTTAGAAAACATACTTTATCCATTTATCTGTTTAATTGCAGATTTAATTAGATATAAAATTTTAATAATTGCGCTCGCCTTGAACATAGATTTCTATCCTACGTATTCTCTCAGACTAATGACATTCAACATATTAACAGCACTTTATATTACTAATTTTAGTTTGTTTTATTCTAAATTCAAAAACATTCTGAAACACTTTAAAACTCTCACTAAAAGGCTTATTTAAAATTCATTACCTCTTCAGCCAACAAGGCTGCACTTAAAGAATATACAATAAAATCAAACAAAAGCAAAAAGCTAACAAGCTTAAGGCTGGATGGTGACAAAATATCTAGTTCATTTTTTACTTAATAATAAAGACATAAATTATCATTTATGTAGATAAATAATACATTAAAAAGTTACTTTGTAGCCTAAATACGTGTTAACAGACCACTATCAGAGATTCTAAGCGATCCAAACCATATATTTATGAAAAAAAAATAACGTCAAATATATCAAACATTAAAGTTTCTAAAGTCATAGTAAATAACTCTACGTGCATCTAATTTATATTCAAGTTTCACGGGTTAAAATCCTTTGACCTGACCTTTCTTTATACGAATCTCATATTAATTAAATTGAATTATTCTGTATGTTTTGAAAGTTAAACGTACGCTTTCAACATTCCAATTACTAGAATATTGGACCATGCTTTTTAAACAAGCTTCGTCCATTAGAAAAATTTAAACAATTTTATGTAGCTATATTAGTATCAGTAAAGACTGAATTTATTTAAAGTATATTCGATGCATCGTCGACAAATCATTGATCAAGATCAAGGGCGTTCCTCTTCCTTAAAGGCCGTTGTAAGCACTTAATGTCACTTGTAAGCCTCCTGACGTTGCAGGTGTCCCTGGGCGGCGGTTGGCACATCACTCGAAGTGACCCGCCTGCTCGTTGCCTCCTCTAATAAAAAATAAAAAAAATTGATGGCATAAAATTCTGTTAAAACATACGTGTCTAATATTTATTGCCTGGTACTTTGAGGCAATATCATTGAGGCAATATTAAAACTATTGTCAATGTGAGGAAACCTTAGTAAAAAAGGAACAATGCCGATTATTAATGTTTGCAATGCGCCAGCGCAGGCATTAGTGCGTTATCGTATGACTGGGCTGTTTGCCGTGGGATCTTCCCACGTGACATTACCTCAACAATCCGCAAATTATTTCAATTGTCACTTTAAGAACGTTACTTGAGTTAATTAGATTAACTTTTGTTGGTAATTTAAAGTTTACAATAAAAACTCCTTGAGTAATCCTGGCCGACGATAATTATCTTTTAAAAATAGAATAAATTATCGGTCTAATTGCCCAACTAACGTTCGTCTCTTTCTTTTATATTATGTTTACGCTGTGATGAAAAGAGACAGGTGATTACTTCAATGAAAAGGTTGCAGTAACGAATATTTGGTTTTAATAACGTTCTTAATAATTTGATTAATGGATCGCAGTTAGATACACGCAGGTGATTTCTGTGTATCAATTGTGTTGAGCGTAACGTTAAATTAATTTAAATGGTCGGTTGTATTTGGCCCATTCTAAACAATGGCTTATTGTTTTTGGGGGAATTTGGGGAAAGTTTGTAGTTCTTTTTCCACACTTTTTTTGTAATAGTATTTTTAATTACTAATAATTAGTAGGAAATACTTTTTTTAAGTTTGTTTTATATAAGAGGGGAAAACTAGCAGCACATCACGAGAAAGGTTTGTCGCCGCCTATAGACACGGCCAGGTGGCTCGTAAGTGCGTTGACGTCTTTTAAGACGACGACGTCAAAGACTTGGTACATTCTCTTCTTGTAGGACCTTGTTTCGTATTAGTAATGTTTTATAATATATAATTAAAACCACTTATGAATTTTACGTTAAACTATGAATTTCACATAGTAAAGAATAATAAAAATATCAAATAATATGGAAACAATAATTTAATAGTGATGTATTCAGTGTTATCGAAGTTCAAAACTATATATCAAACTCACTAGCAGTTATTCATCGATACAGTTTCAAAACTCAATTTGTCAGAGCCTGTAGGCGTAAGCTACTATTGTAAATATTATGTCAATATGTTTCACGTTTAAAATTATATCAACATTATTGATTTGCCACTAAGTTAAGGTTCATTTTAACACTGAAGGTTGTGTGATGAGACATACTACATATAGGCTTTAATTAAATGTATCTTGGAGAACAAACCATAATTCTCATTGGACTTAGTGGGCATGATATGGGATGTGTGAGCTTAAAAATACGGGTATTAGAAGCTATTGATTACTAAAGTAAGTACTACAATTATTAAGCACCAGGATCTTAGGAGCACCGAACTCACTGTCAACAGATCGAACTCGGTTGAACGTGCTGTAAAATGTCGCAAACACTAGCCTTATAATCCACAAATCTCTGTTCTGATTGGTCAATACAACAGGCGTACTTTTAAATTCTGTTTAAACTATTAAATCATTAAGTAGAGGCTTAACAAATAGAATTAGATAGTATTAGGATTATTAAACAAATCAATAATAATTTATTAAACCCGGGACCCTCTGTTCGACAGTCCGCATCAATATTTGGTTCGTCTATATAATCTATTTATTTTATTTTATTTCTTAAACCTATACAGATTATCATAAAAAGTTTACACAATAAAAATAGATTAAAAACAAAGCCAGAATAAGGTTAAAACATAGAACCGGAAATAGAATCGAAGATCAGAAAAAAATAATACAACAAAAAAAACACGAACAGAAAAAAATAAATAAAAATATATATACATATGAACAAGTGCAGTATATTATGTGAAGTGTGTGTGTGTGTGTGTATTAGTGTGTGCAATGGTGTTTCTGTGTGAGTGAGTGTGCGAGGTTGAGTCTTAGTTTTTCTATCTAAAATATATAGATATAATCTATCTATATATTTTGTTACGAATATTTTAAATGTATAAATGAATAATTCGTTCGCGACGCAACAAACTAATAACTCACTTAGTATACGAATGCTAATTTTATTCATGTAGGTGGATGCAGCTTGCATTCGAATGCTTACATTAATATACAAATATTAATAATTTAACAAAAGCCCTAATATGCAATCATTGACTTTCATATTGTGAACAACAGAATAATCTCTACAAATATACTCAATAACATTGCATTAAATGTATTTATATATTAACAGCCTATGATAAAATTAAATATACATGAATTATTCTTAAGCTACATCTAACAACCGCGAAATGTATCTTATTAGGGAATTTAATAATGAACCATTTGTGACATACTCTGTTGATTTTTGTTAGAAGGCTGGTTTTACTTATGATATTATGACCTATAACGCGACACTCAATAGGATGTTATTTGTATGACTCATTATTTAATCACAGAGATGTGTTTTAATGCTCTCAGTATGTTTTTAAGTCATAAAAATGTCTAAACTTGTATAATACCTCGCTGCAACATGTAAACTTTACTTATTTAGTTGTACAACTTTTGAGGGAGCAACTTTAATTATATTTCGATATAACCTTAGTAGTTGAGTTCTATACCTTCTCTAAAAAGTAAATAAGTAGTACCCTCTTGAGTCGGCTCAGTGTAAATTACATACAGTTCTCTAGAAGTATTCAGAAGTATTATCAACTGTCAACATACAGCATGATATTGCAAATACAATTAATTCGCACATTCTGAACGTGCAAACCAATTCCTCATCTAATCAACATTGTTATCTATGAAAACTTGATAAAACACAGCAACACCGTCACGAACATCATCAATGAAAATCACGATTGGAATTATTAGATAGCGCAATCCAATTTCATTGGTACAACGCCTGTCACAATGCAATTTGATATACAAGTTTCGACACAAGTGTGTCCTACGTTTTCATCTTCATAATATTTGCTATTCTTGTTCGTATTCGAATGTTTACGTTCATATTCACAGTGTATGACTGCCGAGAGTTGAGCTCTGTAAACATTGTTCAAGATATGCGGGTCTTGGCACGGTAAAAATAAGTGATGTTTGAAAATGTCACCAATCTCGCTACCAAATTGTACACTATAGATAATTTCACAACGTTTCACAGTTATAAATACGTATGTTTCATTATATTTGTTAGGAAAACAAGGGACACTAAGCATTTTAGTGCAAATGTTTACACTTCATAAAAGGCCGGCAACGCACTCTAAATATATAACTAAATATGATAAGTATGATATAATTTAGTGCACGTCATTTTTTGGGAAATATTGTTGTCAACTTCTTCCAACTATAAAACAATATTTTGACAATAAAGAAATTTGAATGGAAATTATAAATGTATAGTAGTTTCCAAACTAACGTTACACTACTCGAATTATACCGGATTAGAACTGGCAACATTTCAATTTACATTATAAAAAGCGGTATTTTTAAAACTCAATATATTTCCGATTAAAAATTCTCTTAGCGCTTAGTATGCGTGAGTGCAATTAACGTCCTATTTATACGCCGCATGCTGGACTCAACAGATTCTTTAATGCAATTGCGTCATCTACATTTCGATTCACGTCAGCTAGCGCGGTTCATTTGGTGGTCATTATTCTGTGGCACGTCGCATGTCGAGGCCTGTCACTCGTCTCCGACAGGCCGTGACTTCGCATCACACACGGATTCCCTAAATATCCATTTAGGATTACATTTTCGACTATCAATGTACATTAGCTAGAACCTAAAATTTATAAAACATTCGTTTGCGGCTAAAATTATCATATGGTATAATATTCATGGTGTGAAAGGCAGTTTTGATTTAATGTTAAAATATGTATATTAAGGATATATGTATTAATAACATATTTATAACCAAAGATTAGCAAATATTTATTGTTAATTGTAGCGAACCCTTTGACAATTAGGTCTGTGGACTGTCTCATGGCGCCACTTGGGTTTTGGTTTCCCGCCATTCCCGCGGTTGGTACGACAAGTATCGAAAATCTAAACGATGTAAATTATTAATTAAATATCGGGATTTTCTTCTTGTTAGTTATTGTCAAGTCGACATATCATATACATATATAAGGGTGTGTTTATAAATTTAAAATGAATACTTGTAAATATTTCACAAGTTCTCACATTTTTTTTATTACAATACAACAAATTGGTATAGAACCTTAAAAGATTGAATGCAATAATATTATCCAATTCAAAGTAATAGAAGTTAGCTCTAGCATAATAAACATGACATATGCTTGTCATAATAATAATTGTACCTTATGGAGTTCTTAAAATTGGTAGCTTACTGAAATTTATTATTTGCTACCACGGAAGCAGCTTAGAAAGGTGTCCAAGTTTTATAAAGCCTTCACTTAAAGCTCCATTAGGAAGCTTGAATAGTTTATAAGTTAATTATAGCTTGTATTTTCATTGGAAACTTTATAAAAAACTAAAGTTTTTAGAGCTTGAGCGCTTTTAGTACTATTCATATTTTATTTGTTCTATATTTACACTAATAATATTAACCTGAGCTGTTTATTGGGACGAACACACATAACATAAGGGGAAACTGGATTTTTTAGTCATCCCATAGCTTATGTCTAACTTTTAAGATTACTAAAACCCTTTTTAATTACAGAAGGATTTAGTTTTAAAAAAACTAATTTTAAAAAAATAATTTGATATTAATAAATAGTCAAATATGTTCTATCCTAATTATAATAACAACAGAACAATGCTCAGTATAGTACAATACAATATTTTCAATAGAATACCAATATCAAAGTTCTACATAAAACTAGTCAGCCACCTCCAGCTACGTAATTGTCTAGAAGGCGGTATCAGGTACGGCTGTTAACCCCCAAAAAATAAACCACTTTCAAGCTGTTTTTTTTTTCGAAAAAAATATTCGCAAATATTATGACAACTACGTAACTATTAGCTCATTAATACCAATGCGTGTTTGGAGGTTGTGAATGTATTCGAATCGAGTTTTGATTATGCTCAACATATGGCGTTTACAAATTCGACACACGTTTTCTTAGATTTCAAGAGTAGAATGGTGGTGGACAAGTTCTGTCTGCAAAGTTTCTTTAATCTTGTTTAGAATACTTAATTTACAAATAATACTGTAGCTACTATAACTAACTCAATGCATAAGCATCGCGATACAGCGCGGAACAAAGTTTTGAAATTTATTTTTGTCTTGTATAATAATTGAAATTATATTGATAATCAAAAGGCGTTTTTCGCTTTACTCGACTTTCATCCAAATTTTTTTCCAAACATTATATGAAATATATTTTGATTAATATAGGCTATTTGTTGGCCAAGTTATTTCATAGTGATGCTCTCCATTGAATTATGAGTTTAATCACGACGCTCCAATATTTTATGTAAATCTCAATTAACACTGGCTTCTTCGGAAACCGTATCATACGTTAGATAAAAAAGCACAAGACGCTGATCCTTGTCTATAACGTAGATGATCAATGAATCTCAAATCCGAGGCCCATCTAGTTTTAGTGCTACTAAATTTATATACGAAAATATCGATAACTAAATCTACTAAGTTTTTTAGAATAGTAATAAAATGTAACAGCGTTATAAACTAGCCAATAAATACTACTATCAAAATAAGGTATATTCACGGCCGTTGGTTTTCAAGTATCAAATATATTTTTATGTATATTTTTATTGTTTGCGGTAGGGATTGTCGCCTCCTTAGGGGCTGTTTGTATGCGGACTGAAAAGAATTACGTGCGATCCTCTTCCAGAAGTAGCGATAAAACAATTTGTTCGGGATATACCTATGTGACGCAACTATTCTCAGAATTTAAATTCGATTTTTCTTTTTAATATGATTAGTTATAACAGCCGTACACCGTTACTTGTGATGTGTCATTGATTCTAGTTTTGTCGTGGTATCATAATTTGTTTTTATTTTAAGTTTGTATGTAAATATGAAAAAAAATAACAAGGAAGATATTGTAGGAAAACCAGGTGTTGATCTAGTAATCATCTCTTACATCTACAGTAAGTTAAATATCATCAAAGTTGTTAGTTGCAGAGTAGAAGTGGAGCATTTATAGTAAGGGAGTATATTATGAGTAGATTATAAGAAGTGTTTCAATGCATAAACTATTTTAAATCTAAGTTTGAAGTAAAAGTTAAATCGCATAAATACGAGCGAAATATTTTAACATTATCATACAAAACTATAAATAACTAACTTTTAATTTAATATAAAACCTATGAAAATACGGATGTCCTTATAAAATATTAAATTGCATATACGCTCTTCAAAGCGTCATGTCTGCGAATAATGATGACGCGTCTGGAGCATACGTGACAACGAATTAAGCTATGTTAGGTTTTGTTGAATAACTCGGAAATTAAAAGAAGCATTTATACGATTCAGACAAAAGGTTTATACGTAAAAACTTACGTAATACGTATATTATGTATAATTGTAGCACCATGTTCTAACATGTGCTAACATGGTGCTACAATTAATCACGTGTAAACCAATTTGCTCAATATTTTTCAACAGGTATTTCTTTTAACTAATATATGTTTATTTATTTATATATTTTACATTTCCATTTACATCTTATAACTAATGCCAAGAGGGTTCCAAAATATATAACAGTTATACTCGTACAAGTATTCAAATTAATGCTTTCATATAACTTACTGCTTCTATAGTACAGAATAAATTATTCATTACCGTAGAAAAATATATATATAGAGATTATATATATATATATATATATAAATTTGGTTCATAACTATGTAAACAATAAAACAGTGTATTTTCAACTCGAGGAAAACCAAAAATTATACAAACATTGCGATCGAATATCATCAATAAGATTGCCTAAACAAATATTATATGCGCAACGATATATAGATTTAAAAAAGGGTTATTATATTAAACATTTCTGTCTTATAAGGCCCTCCTTTTCCAATAAAAAGTTCTATAAACTAAGTGCATTGTCAACATATTTTCAATTTCGAATTCAATCAAAAAAAAACAAAAGCTTCGTATTGTATATCCCATGAATGTAAGCGGAAAAACAAACTTTACTGAGATATCGAGTAGCCACTACCAAAGAGGGTCAATCGATGACATGCAATAACTCTTCCTGCATCTCAGGTAACCTCTATTACGTGAGCAAACACATTACACATTTTGCTTCCTTGGTCAAAGACACGAGGAACCACTACTTATCAACTATGCATAGAACTCATCTGTTGTTTAATAGGACAGGAGGTAAGCCTTTTAAAAGTAATCTTAGAGTGATTAATCTTTTATATACTTACTAGCTGATCCCGATAAACGTCGTTTTGCCAAAAAAATGTCTCTAAAAATAGACGTTGGCCGATTCTCAGACCTAATCAATATGCTCAGAAAATTTCAGGATAATCGGTAAACCCGTTTCGGAGGAGTAAGGTAACGAAAACTGTGACACGAGAATTTTATATATTAGATTGCTTACCTTTTATAATACACCGTATTTATCATTAAAAATACTTTAGGATATTTTACAGCTTTCATTTATTTTTTCACTTTAAAGTGTATGTACGCGTACAAACTCGCGTTGGCATTCTTGCTTGGCATTTTGGTTTGATATTTCGAGAATAAACTCGGGTGGACCACAAAAAAAGAGAACCGATGAAATTATAGAGATTAGCTGGACTAACGGAAAGTGGGCTAAAAAGGGAAAAAAAGAAAGCAATGAAAAATTATTTTAAAATATTAATCAAACTAACAATGTCCATACATATATATAATAATAATAATCAGTGGCGGTACTACCATACAAGCCCAAAAGCCCGGCTTGCCCTACTAAGGAGTAATATGTATAAATCTTAATTAGCACATAATTCCCACAACGCGTAAATAAAAAGTGCGAACATACTTCCGCGCATTCGATTATCGATATTGACCTTGTGACTGTGACCGCTGACCTCTATGCCATCTATCGCCTAACCTGTGAACTTTTTGAAATTACCAACCGCCAACGCAACGCTCTGTCGCATCGTCCCATCTCTCCACACTTACACTGGAATCCCGTCGTCCCATCTCTTCACACTTACACTGGAAGCCTGTCGTCCCATCTCTTTCACACATAGGTAGAGTCCGAAACAGTTCGGCATGCCTTGCTTCATATAATAAAAATAAAAAAATTGTGTATTGTCATAATTGAGCAAATGGCCGCGCGTTATTGTTAATTTTTCTCATAAGTATCTTTAGTTATTTATTAGATTTTTATCTAAAATGACATCTAAATTAGTGAAATATGTTTCATGTGATCGATTGAAGGGTGTGGACATTTTAATTGGACAAGGAAAGGTAAAAACTTTAGAAAAAAAAAAGAATTTAATAATATCGCCCAAGTAAACTCCTGACTTGTGTATTTTTCAAACTACTAGTAAAGCCCATAAAAGATATTTCAACCGATTACATAGTAATTGTGTTATTGGGTGTTCACATACCAATAAATTGTATTGTTGGTGGATATTTTTTTGTAATGATAAGAATGTTAGGAATTTGTTGGGTTTAATGGTTAAAATAATTTATCTGTTGTATTAAAAAAACACCAAAATGCACAAAAACATTTAAATTTCTTTTTGTAATTTCGGCGAACAATGCATTAAAACTTTTTTGAAACAACTTTTAAATGAATATCAAATCACAATTCACGCGTTGAGCATAACCGTAATGTTTTTCAAAGATTAATTGACATTGTTTGGTCATAATGAATCTAAGAACTCATTGCATAAAAGGAATGAAAGGTAAAAACATTTGAAGAACTAAATAATTAATAAAAAACGTCGTCCAAGCCAATTTCCGACTTAATTTTTTCATTTTCAAACTACTAGTGAATATTAAAAAAAGATATTTCAATTAGTTCTGACTAGTTATGATGATAACTTCGTTAATGGTTTCACATATCAATAAATTGTATTGTTGGTTGAAGTTTATAATCAAACGCCTTTTTTCAAGGCCGTGAAAATCCCAATAAACAGGGATATTTATGTTTGGATCATTACTATAGTCGCTTAAAATATGAAATGACGACAAACACAGGTAAGGTATAAAAAAAATTAACTATGTTTTTTATTGAATTATATGAATTACTTTAGTTAAAAAATTAAGTGCATATACAAATTTTTGTAGTTCAAAATTTTGGGCTTGCCCTATAATATAACCCTAGGCACGCCACTATATATAATATATGCATATACATACATGGAAAAATAAAAGGCTCTATTATTATTAATTATTTAAAGTTGCTAGATACTTTGAACTTCAAACAATAAAATTAAATTATTAATCAGCGGTCGTAATTACCGTTAATACAGCTGACTCCATAAACACATGCAAAGGCCGTACACAATCGTAATTGACCAGTTATATATATCTTGCATACATTATCAATTAAAGCTTTTCAATATCTTTTAATTAGAGACAAATGTCAAAAACCAATAGTCATCTAGACCCTTAAGAAGTAAGAAAGAAGAAAAGATATATTTATCTAAAAAATATATTTATAAAAATACCTAATAGTAATGTTTCTGTTCAAATCTTTATATTACCAGATCAGATAGCCAAGAATTATATAAATCGTACTGAGTAAACAAGGCTATAAAAGAAAAACTATAATGAAACGAGCTGAACGTAGTATATTTTGTTTGGTACCTGTGATGGTTATTCCAATGGTATCTTTTATGTAGCCAATATTCTAGAGTACTTGAAACTTTTAGCCATGAACATGTTATTTTATACTCGTATCAGACGTTTATTGCTGAGAAATAACCATTTGTTACAAATAGGTATGATAAATACGGTTCGTTAATAATACTGTATCGCGAAAATTTGATATTAGTATTTGCTGAAAAGAATATCGTATTTTTGTCATTTTCAAATTTAAATAGAAATGCTTAGAATGTTTCACGTTAAACGTATACTTCAATTAGAGTATTCCTGTTACTTTTAGGATTTAATTTTAAGAAATATTTTGATTTGTAAATATTAAAAATTTCGCCTTTAAAGTATACATGTATACATGTATGTGAATGGGTTTAATATTTTATGAACACCATTCTGCCGATGCCAATCCAATACATTTCTGTCTTAGTGTTTGAAGTTAGCGTTAAGAAAGCTTTTGATCTACCCCGCATGCGAAATAACATTTAGGCTTTATAACAATTTAATCAGTCAAAAGCACAAACAGTTTTGAGAATACCATATTCACACAATGTCTAATATAATACCAAAATGTTTATGATTTTCACAATCATAAAAAACCTCAAAAGGACGTAAAAAAACTCCTCAAAGCTTATATATGTACTATTAAAATACATTCATAAAAGAAAGTATGTGCTCTTTATGACATAGTGAAATTAGATTCGAGATTCCGTCTTTATAAACTATAAAGTACTAATAAGTCTTCACTGAAGAAATTAATTAAGCTTCATCCATTATTAAAACACTATTAAGACGGTTCTTTATCTTTCATTTTTATCCTTCAATAAGCTTGTTCTTAGGAAACTATTGGATGTCGATTCCAATAAGATCTTTAGCAGTTAATTGCTTTCTTTGTTCTACCTTGTACTGCTTTAAGTTTGCATATAAGAAGTGACTAACCTCTATAACTGTTCTGTCTATAGTCATAGACATTATAGTTAAACACATTATGTAGTGTTTTGAATTTAGTATAAAGTGTCTATGGTACACAGTTAAATAAAGTAGTAAGTATACAAGTGATATTTTTACATTAGACGAATCCTCTTGTGGATGTATTCTGTGCGCATAGACCTGCTCCATATGTCAAGAGACCCAAATAGGGTTTGTGCTACTATATATATATATATATATATATATATATATATATAAAAAGAAAAGAAAAGAAAATCAATAAACCTAATAAATATATATATATTTATTAGGTTTATTGATCTTCTACGTCCATGTCAAAGACAAATTATATTTCACTAGTAGCCTCAAAACCCAGTCATAAATGTGAACATTTTTTGTGAAATAATTTTAAATATAAATGTTGAATCACGAGTCGTGATTAAAACTCCTTGGTATGAATAAGTACTCAATTAGTCACGTCCCATAGCTGACTTTTGACCTCATAGAATAATGACAACCCACAGATTAAACCTACGCCTTATATACCAATTAAGCATAAATGACGGATAACCCCATTGAGGAAATATGGAACTTGCACCTCATTTAAAGAATACAATAGACGTCACCTTGTCTGCTGAGTTCAAATTGTCAAGGATTTTAAGAGTTGCGTCAGTTAGGCATATTATTGTTTTGACGTGTATTTTTTTTAATTTAATATATAGAGAGGTTGTAGAGAAATTTGACACGGTAAATAAAACATGAGTGAACGGTATTGTCATAATGTGTTCACAATTCAACAGGAATGACCTTTCCATGTTGTATCACGACTAAATAACGAAAAACCCGCAACGACATTGCGTTTAAAGAATTTTGAACAGTGAAAGCAATGTATGTAAGATATTTTAGGATATTTTTTTATTATTATTCTAAAAACTTTCAGGAATCTCGAGAATGCGTTACCAACCATTGAAAAATAATTCATTAAAAGCCTTGTTTTTTTTTAAAGAGACTTAGAAAATCATCGTTAATTTTTTGTAAGTTCTCATATAATGCAGTGTCTATAAGCATATTTCTTGTCTAAAAATATGTTATATGTATATTGCTTTAATATCACCGTATTATAGCTATGTGCGGTGAATTTTATTTGAATATAAAACAGCCAAGTTTATTGTATCGATCTCAAACCATGCTTAAGTGCTTATAAATAAAATAGGAACGCCCAAAATAAATGTACATTTAAATTACAACAAGTATTTAGTATTTCATAAATAATGTATTTAGCATTCTTGACATTGTAACTCCGACTCTGATAAGACTTTCGTGACCGCTCCCTGGAGCATGCTACATTCAATTTTGCGAAAGAAATAATGTACCTTATCACGACGTAAAATTGTAATTTATACATTTGTTTACTTATATTTATTATATAACATTCATATGTATAGTTAATTTGATGTAGGATTGTTTTACAATTGTGCAACGGCGCAATAGCAAGAATTTAATAAGAATATTTTTTTTTATATTAAGATTGGCACTAAACCTGTAGTCAACCATAGTGCTTGATAATTCATACATTTCAGTCTATCTGTGCACCAATTGATTTTTCTAAAATGTGCGATTGCTGATACGCTGAAGAGCGTTGTCATGTCACGTTTTACCAAAAATTGTGTGTCAGATACAGAAGTCTGATTTCCTATTTTCCAAAAACTGCTAACGAGCCCGGATGGTTGTTGTGGCGCTGGGTCTATAAGTTCGTAACGGTATGAGAATACAAGCGAAAAATAAAACACATAATCAAATCTACTATAATTCTATACCCAAACAAACATTTTGCAATTAAAATTATAACAATTCGTTGAGAAGCAAAATATGTATATTATATAAGCATAATAGATTCGATAATTAAAATATGAACGGTTCTACCGTCAATAACAAAAGATTACAATGGCTCGACCTCGTCATATTGAATCGAGCCGTTCGAAATATTTAACAGGTTGTAAGATTCTCGTATTGTTGAAAGTTAAACACAAGGTACAAATCTAAACGTTACATTGGTTCACGTTGTCGTCACGTTATCGTCGTCATAAGAATAAGTCACATATTTTTGAATTAAGAATTTAGTATAAATCCAACCAACATTTCTTTGAACGTTCATTTTTGTCTATTCTATTGATGGTTTGATGATACACTGCTGTCTGACAATCCTTGTCATAACACCATAATGTCACGACTCCAGTCATGGTTATTATTTAATTGTAGTCGCTCAAAGCCGATACTGATTTATACCATTCATCACGTTAACTGACGTGTATTGTAAACATTATAGATTTAATTTATCAAATTATTATATCTATGTATAAACGGCCTTTGAAATTCAAAGTGCAAATTAAATAGTGAGGTTTAACATTAGTATTTGATGTTTTTAAAATCAATTCGGATAATTGACTTTCTTAAAGTTTTTAAAGTGAATATAGATATTTGCAAGTCAAAGAGGATATTTGTTTTGTTTTTTACATACTATCTCTATTTGCACTACTTGTGTCAATGTATTACGTAAAAAAATAGTGTTAATGCACAATCTGTACTTACATATATATTTCTTCCAAATGTTACACCATTTAATTTTAATTTTATATGAATATAAAAATAAGAGATAACTAAAAGAGGCATACACAGACCTAGTTATTGGCGATCTTAATTAACAAAGATTTCGTACCATTTAAAGAGGCTTTCTCCGGTGATATATTTACACTAGCTTTAAACTTGTGTCAGAAGCTTGACATGGTTAATGACCATTTTTTTCGTTTATAGAGTATCGTGTAGGTATGTAAAAACATGTTGAAACCTGAAACCAATATAATAAGTGGTCTGATTTATACAGAAAACTTAGCTTAACTTATCGAGTCATAAATTACATAGGTAAATTAAATAATTCTAGTAATCAAATCACATTTTATCAGTTTTGAAAAGAGGTAATCCGATAACAAAGCGCCGCGAACGCATTGAAGTTTTCAATAAAAGAGGTTGTATAGGAATGCAACAAAATTTATATACATTACTTGAAAAGGTGTTCGTTCAGTTTTCATTAAATAAATACTCCGAGATAGCGTCCTCATTAGATGTAAATTTGCTCCGGGCGAAATTGCTTTAATGTATACATAAGTACAGCAAAATGCTATTACAGTGACGTTCCCTGTAATAACCGCTATAATTAAAATCCGGACGGATAAACAGCTCACTATAGATAGTTAGCGTTTCCTACACTTAATGAGAATTGCTCATATTCGACATAACATATGTCTTGAAGTTGAACATAGAAGAATCCATAAATTAATGAAGTGCGCTCATACGGTTATTGATATAATATTATTATCCACTTCCGAAAGAATCAAATCAAATTCAAAGTTTATTTTTGGGTATATTATTACAACAACACAAAGCTGTGGGTTGTCTGGAAGAGATCGCTTATTAGCGATAAGGCCGCCCGTTGCTCTTATATGTACTAACATCTGCTAACGTCATTTGCTTCTAGTGTTTAAGTGCGATAAAGTGTAAAATAAATAAATAATAAATAAATAAAGCTCTGTGAGTCATCAATATATACACAAAAATTGATTACATTCGAAAGTTTTGACTTTGAAAATGCATCACGTTCAAATTATAAACGACGATACGAATTTGAAAACAAATGGTTTCGTGTGAATTTTAATTTTCACCGATTAGTATTCAGGTCGGCGCAACAACTAATAAAAAGGAGGTGCCGCGGGGAAAATTGAAAATATCCGCAACATTCAGGAAAATGACGAGGCCCTCTTCGTCACGCCGTGAAATTAGAATAGCCCAACTTTGTGGATTCTCGGCACGTGTCTCACAAAGTTTGCTTGCGTTTGATTATAATCTTGGGGAATATTTTATAACCGGTTATCGATATTAAGTCGGACATGCGATACTTTTATTTAAGTGAAATTGAATTATACATTTAAAACGGTTTTGGGGTCCACGTAACTACTGAGTTAGTTACATTGTGAATGTAGCTCAGCATTCATAAAATTATAAAAAGCAACGAAATAATATATTTATGTAAGAAATGCTACAAGAAGTTATAAATTTGAAAAGTTAAGTCAAATTCAAGGAAAATGTAGAAGGTACTGTGTGTAGGTCCAGTAACCTACAATGTCTATATAGGGGTAACATTTTAACATCTGGATTTGCACGTCACAATAATAAAAATGTAATTGCATAGATCAAGCAATTAACACATTTAGATTTTAAGGTTATATTTAAATAACAATAGCTAACATCTATCAGCAATTTACATCATCGCTTTAGCACCTACATATTCAAAATGGACGATTCATTATATGATTCGTGAATCATCATGATAATATTTTAAAGGCCGGCAACGCACTCACGAGCTCCCAGCCACATGAGTGTCTATGGCCGGCGACTTCACCTTTATGGTGGGCCTCCTGCTCTTCTATAAAAACAAAGAAGTATCAATTGTATCTTAGTTGTATTTAAAATTAAATTAATTATTATTATTTGTACAACTAAACAAATTTTGGCACTGTGTGTCTGAAATTGTTGAATTTACAACTTATAGCATGTTTAGCAGTTATTTTTTTTAGAAATAAATTTACTCAGAAATAAAACTTGATTCTTTGTTATATATTGATGTTATATTTAGATTTCGCGATAATAAATACAATGACAAAAGATTTTTTTTTAATTCATTTTTTACACAGTACTAGACTATTAGTACACTATTAAGTTACATAATTAATTGATTCGTAACCAGTTAATTAAACCTTTGTGGTGGAAGGTCCCACCCAAACCAGTTTAAATCTGAATTTTAAATCAGAATTTGTTTATCTATGAGTCTCATATCAATATAATTATTTCCAAACTACAATTATAATTCCCATGTTATAACCGCTTATAATACCCCTTAAGTCATGTTATTATTACCTCAATTAAAGCCCAGTTTCAACAATTCAGGCCACTAATTCAAACATAAAATAATATTTCTGTGCACCTATTTCAATCCAGTAAGCAAAGCATTAAACATAAAATATTAACATATAAAATAAACAATCTGGAACAAATTTACATCAAGGCGTTTAGTCATACTTAAATTTTACTATTTATAAATAAATAAAAAAAAATTCGTGTCACAATGTTCATTCCCGCTATCCTCTGAAACGGTTTGACCGATTCTCGTGTAATTAATTTTGTGAGCATATTGAGTCTTGAGAATCGGCCAACATCTATTTTTAAAGACATTTTTATTTTTTTTGTCGCTTTTAAAAAATACATACAACCCTAAATGTTTACCCTCTTATCACCAACCCCTATTTTTTAATAATTGGCAAAAAAAGTTTTGCCGCGTCAGCACTCTATTTGAATCTACTTAGTCTGGCCATAAATACTGTTACTATTCAAAAAAAGAAAATATTACGTTTGAATTTGGAATCTGTCATTTTTATATGATTGCTTGATGTGTTTTCTTATTTTCGCGCCATTATATTGTTAAATATTTTGTTATATTAAAATGGAGTGGGGTGATAAAGAGAACCGAATCGCTGTGATTGCCTTACATAAAGTAGGTATGGAGAAAAGTGCAATTTTTAAAACCCTCCACCCGCTTGGTATTAGTCAAATGTTTGTTTACCGGGCTATTGATAGGTACAATGATACCTCCTCTGTTTGTGACAGAAAAAGATCTGGCCGTCCACGTACCGTTCGTGTGAAAAAGGTGATTAAAGCAGTTAGGGAAAGAATTCGAAGAAATCCTGTCCGTAAGCAAAAGATTTTATCTCGGGAGATGAAGATAGCTCCTAGAACCATGTCGCGTATATTAAAAGATGACTTAGGACTTGCAGCCTATAAGAGACGTACTGGTCACTTCTTAACTGATAATTTAAAGAAGAATAGGGTGGTAAAATCCAAACAACTACTTAAGCGGTACGCAAAGGGAGGTCACAAAAAAATTTTGTTTACGGATGAGAAAATTTTTACAATTGAGCAGTATTTTAATAAACAAAATGACCGTATTTATGCTGGAAGCTCTAAAGAAGCTTCGCAATTAGTAAACAGAGTACAACGTGGGCATTATCCCACTTCAGTGATGGTTTGGTGGGGTGTTAGCTATGAAGGGGTGACTGAGCCATATTTTTGTGAAAAAGGTATTAAAACGTCGGCACAAGTTTATCAAAATACCATTCTTGAGACGGTAGTTAAGCCTTTAACTAACACCATGTTCAATAACAAAGAATGGTGATTTCAACAAGACTCAGCACCGGGTCATAGAGCTCGATCCACCCAATCTTGGTTGAAAACTAACGTTCCGGACTTTATCAGCACTGAAAACTGGCCGTCGTCAAGTCCTGACCTAAATCCATTGGATTATGATTTATGGTCAGTTTTAGAGAGTAAGGCTTGCTCTAAACGCCATGATAATTTGTAGTCCCTAAAACGATCCATTCGGTTGGCAGTGAAGAATTTTCCTCTAGAAAGAGTTCGTGCTGCTATTGATAACTGGCCTCAACGTTTAAAAGACTGTATTCCAGCCAATGGAGACCACTTCGAATAAACATTGTATATTTTTAATAGTTATATATTGATGTATTAAACTAACTCACTATGAAAGGAATAAATGCTACGTATAAAAAAAAAATCGTGCTTTTCTTTATAACAATATTTATGGCAAGACTAAGTATAATCATAGTCTATATTCTATATTCCTTTATATAGTCTATATTCCTTTTCTCGTTATAAATAGACAACAATAGAAAATATATATAACAATTTATTACGACGAGTTTTGCGTACAAAGTTGTACCTTGGATTTGCTCTAAACAAACACAACGAGAACAGGACATTTACCATTCAGACAGTAGACAAAGTGGGTAGCGTCCGAGGGCCTTCGAAATTGAGCACTAATACGTGAATATTAGTTTTGCAGACAGCCAAGAACGGTAACTTAATCCTGAATTACTTTCATTTGTGGTATACACGGACGATTAGCTTTTATGTAGCTTTGTGAGCTTTTTTGTGTAACTTTACAATGTCTTTATTTTTAAAAGGTCTAATGATATGTCGGTTCTTCTCGATAATGTATGACGATTCAAGCTATTAAAACCTACTTTGATAAAAATATTTTTAATTTGCCCGACTGGCGAACATTTGTGTTTTGACCATATTTGGTGTTAGAATATGTATAAGAAAACATGGTAACATAGACTATAAGAACCTTGTATGCATTTTATATTTACTAACATCATCTTAGCTTAGTAACAGCAACTTATCTCAAAATTAAAAAAGGTGTACATCCGAAAAAATAATAAGTGGAATTTTTGTATGAATCAAAGAATCATAGTTAAATGATACTTAATGTAAATTCGAGTTACAAGAACCATAAAAAAATTGATTCAAATGAAAAAATATTATCATAATTTTAAACCACAAGTATTCACCCTCCATCGAAACCTTTTAAAATATCCCATCGACAATTTCTGCATCAAGTATTCCTTTTATGCTCTGTTGCGATCGAAAATAAAAATGAGAATCAGAAAAAGAATAGCAGTACTAATGAATTTAAATGTTATTCAATTAAATGCATATGAATTATTCAGATTGTAGGAAAGAATTCATTGGAGAGACAGCCTTTAAGATCTTTGGTATAATTAATTACTTTTTCGTATACACAGATTGCTTTGTATATTAAATGCTTTTGTATTAATATCATCAAAAATTCAAGTTAATTAGAATTAGTATTTTCCCTATACTAATTCTATTTTACTATTTTTAAATAAAAATTGACTATTGTATTATTAATATTAGTATATTTTTTGAGACAGATGAGTACTTTTACATTTTTCAGTTTTACGAACTAAGAAGATCTTTACTTTTTACAAATATACAATTTTTATGAAACTTTTAATACTTTGATATTTAAATACTTTGGTTTTTTTTCAGCCAACTTTGAAATCCTTTATAAGCGGATCATATACTTTGATTTCTTAAAGTTTTAAATTATTCAATATGTTCTACTCTATAAAAATGTATTCAGAAAAAAAAGCGATAATATCATATTTTTGGTAACAATTACTTTTAATGAAAGCTCATTAAATAATCACATTTCACCACAAATTTTATAAGAGGATTTGTCGCATAAAATCCGTTTCAAAAAATCAAAATGAATGATAAAGCTTAATGAATTAAATCACTACTGTTGTCTTCTCTAACACACATTAAAAAAAAAACCTTCATAAATAATCCTCAAGAACACAAAATAGTATCCGATAATGAATCAATCCGCTACCGAAAATAAAATTATTTCAGACATGCTAAATGGGGCGCAAGATTTAGGGTTGACACTTTGATAAACATTATATCCTTATCACATAAGCCGGTGTGCCATGCAAATTGATGGCGTGTTCACTCATTTCGTTTGTTTTGCTTGAAACATTAATGATATTACCGTATCAATACGAAAGAACGTCCTACAAGGCTGGCAACACACCCACGAGCTTCCAGACACGTGAGTGTTTATGGGCGGCGGCGACTTCACCTATATGGTGTGCCTCCTGCTCATTTGACACCTCTATAATAAAAACTACATGTCTAAGCTAAGAATTTTTTTTAATATAAAAAATCTTATGCAATACGTATTTGCAAATTGAGCGATAATAGCTATTTTTAATTATAGACACGATACCCAAAAATAAAGCCCTAAAATAACATTAGTGGCGATGTTGTATTAGCAGAACACCGAATAAGAGAGTTATCTAAGTTGGGCGCCTCTGTCGCCATAATAAATTTTGTGACAATATTCCCTTGCCTTTTGTCTGGCCTCGGACGAGAATCGATCGGAAACAACAATACCACATAGATGTACCTACTTGTCTGAATTAAAGTGACTTGTACAGAAACGTCTGCATAGCAAGACTTGGCGCATATTTAATGGCTTCAATCCAATTGTTGTATAGTAAATCAAAGTACAAAAGTAATCTTACGACTGTAGGATAATACGAGCATCTTGAATGCATTGTTATGATTTTTATTTATTGGCCTTTCGATATGGTTTCAATTTTTTTATGTTTTTATTTTTTATGTATTTAATGAGACTCTATCGAGTAGCAATAAAAGAAAATTTCGCGGGTTTGTTTTCCTAAGTAGATGGTTGGGTATATATGGGGAGGAAAAAGAGGGGGTTATGATTTACATTGAATTTAGTTTTAGTATAGAGCACGTACTAATTTATAATAGTAAGTTAGGAATCTCAATGAGTATAGAAACAAATATTCGAAGCTGATTCATTGATTGTAGTCCTCTGAAATGAAATAAACGCGTCGCAATAACACTTCGCACCAACGACTATTTTTTAATTTTTTTAGTTAATTACCTATTTTTAAATATTTTCTTTATATAAACGCAATTATGTAAAACTTTTGTAAGTTAGACAATGTGAATCAATGGAAAACCTGGCGGAGACAGACAGAATACCCGAGGGTAGCCAGAAAAGGATGCTGCTAGTGTAGTTATTATTAAATAACGAATGATATCGAAAGTAATCAATGTTTAATTATATTTATTTAAATTCTATGTGTATTTACTTAAGTGGAAACACAAGTTTTATATAAATGTTAAGGCCAGTGAAGTTTGGGTTGCATTTACACAGAATATTCCAGTATAGTAAGGTGTATTAATGTTTTAAGAGCTTCAGTATTCCACAAAGTAAATTCACAATATTATTTATCCCGTACAAATAGAGTATCTAAATATACGGTGTATTACGAGTAAATCTCGAACTATCTCAAATTAAAATCTTCCGTGGCGATACAAGCGCCAACCGACTGAAGGATAAAAGATTTTTTTTTAGATGATATTCTTAAAATTTCATTCTGTTCCTACTATGTTGCAGCATTTTTTTGGAACAAACAGTTATATTTAGTTATTAAATTCGACACCTAAGCAAATGAGAAAGTATGTTTATATGTAACGCTTTCACGCTTAAACTACTTAACCGGTTTTGATGAAATTTAGTATAGAGTGAGACTAAACTTTAGGGAAGGAAATTTATTTATCGCGAAATAGGGGGTGAAAGTTTCCATAAAAAAATTACCTGAACTCTGCCATTTCTAAACCGATTTTCAAAATTTCTTTTGTATAAACAAAAGGTTCAGTCTTGATTTTTTTTAACTATGGTTTATGTGTAATTCTATAAGCTTTTCTCTGAGAGTACAATATTTATTAAAGGCGTATTGTTGTAGGTTATACGAAATCTGTTGAAAGACCCCAATATCATGAGACGCTAGTTAGATTTTCATAATCCAAAATGAAATATATTGCGAATAATGCTCTGATGTTTGATATGTAGGTAGGTAATGATTAAGCCGAGATTTTATCATAATAATCTTCCTTGAAATGAGATTCGCAAATTGCTTTCATAAATCCGTTGAGGCTATAAAAATCGGATTAATCAGGACTATATTGCTTAATTTTCAACCGTCTTCAAAAAAAAAGGACGTTCACCATTCGTCCGTATGTGTTTTTCTGTTAGAGCAAGGTTTTCTTATTTCTGTATACATAATACAGAAAGAATGATTTAATGCTTTTTGAAAAACCAATACGCCTGACATAAAAATCGAGCAAACACGGCATTGAACTTTTAGTGCTAATCTAAAACATTTATAATAATAATATTATCCTTTAGAAACTCATGTGTTCCAAAAATAAAATAAAGCAAAAACTATAGATACATAATCTCAACATAATAATAACCTTGATATCAAAGGTATTGAAGTAAATAATAGAATGAACTATTCACAAATCAAGGGTCCGTTTGAATTAAATTGTTAAATCTTGGCAGCGCACCCTTTACTCACTGAATTGCTTCGATTATTAAGCCCTTCATAATTTAGTATACATACAAACGCTTAATATTGCTTCTAGTTTATACCAGTATTCCACATTTAAATATAACTCCTACTCATGAATCCTACCTTGTGTCACTAAGCTTTCGCTTATAGAATATATATTTTCAATATACACTTGCAGTTTGCGCATCAAGAATGAATGCCTCTACTGAGATAGCGTGAATAACAAAATATCGTATATCCAAAGATAATGGACTTCCATTTAATAAAACGAATATCAACAAACTAAACAAAGGAAGTTTTAAAGCATTCAATATTTATTAGCGTCGTAAACTACTTGTGTTATATTATCTCGTCTATACATTAATCTCTCTCGTAGGCCACAAGATTATTATGTTAGTCAAATAAAAGTTACTTTTTTAATTTAATGTTATCAAACGGAATATGTTTTTAATATAATTACAAAATCGATTTAGCATTTAACAAATATCTTGAGAGTTATATATCAAAATGAAGTAAACAATAGCTTTAGTGATAATTCGTAGCAAGGAAATAAGTACCCGTGGCTTTGTTAAGCAAGCTTACATAAAACAATGTTTGAGGGATTATGTCTTCATAAACTAACTAACCACCACCTGATCAACTAAAATTGACGCTATGCCTTACATAAGTTAGTTCTGCGGTTATTTATCAAACGATAAGTTTGTAACTTAGATTGTATACTGAAATTCTCGGCAATTATTATATATATATATCTGTTATATAGTAACTCATTTAGGGAAACGTGAGCCAGCCAGCACGTGAAAAGTGGTGAATCTATGAAACTGCTACTAATCTTTATTATTTTTCCGAAATTTTAGTCACGCCAGTACCGTATTTCTCACACCACAATGTTGTCTTAAAACATTTACACTACTACACATTTATATTAAACAAACTAAAAACATTCATAAACTAAACAGACATTTTTGCAATTGTATGAAACGAACTCAATTACAAAGCTATTACGATGCTAATATTTCAAACAACTGATATTTATTCGAGTGAATTCGGATCACGTCACTGTAGTAAAATAATATAACTTTATCCTTCACGTCAACGTTTTGAATAAAATGCAGAACGTGCTTGGGCTGCAGCCAAACCATCTCTGTGCACCTCTAGCTCTTAACTCCTCCACGGTATTTCCAAATTGCAACTTGTATGGAAACGTTTTATAGCATATAATACGTCCTAAATACATTAAATTCAGCTATTATTAATTTTATATTTTAAATGTGCATTTGATAAACTTAGAAATCCATATTACATTGATGACCTAGTTAGCACGATTTCCAATTTGTCAGACTGCTGAGCGAGAGGGTCTCGGGTTCGACTCTGGTACGAATATATGTGTGATGTTATAAAAAAATTGGTGGTAGTGTAAAAATTGACGATTCAATGATCGTAAATTTAGTTTTGAACACAAATTTTTAGGGCCCCATACAAATAACATGGTGCTAACCGAAGTTTCACATAGAGGTATCATATTATCTCTGATTTATTTTATCTCGTCCGTAACGCGTCTCAGCCAAACACTGTAACTTTTAATAAAAGCCTCATAACACACAATTTGCAATACACAACGATGGCAGTCTGAAAAATATAATTTATTCTCTGTGCAACATGAATTTAAATAAAACCATGGAAGGAACTCGTATAACTAAACTTTGCTGTTCGTTCGAGCTGTCAAAAGTGAGATACACCTGACAAAACTGAACAAAAGTTCTTGTTAAGGGTTCACAGCTTAATTACTTTTAGCATAACAAAACTGCAGACGCGAACATATATCGTTAGTTATGGGAGAACGTTTACAATATGAATAGACATAACCACAAACATCAGCGCTCATCTCACTCGCAAACACTTCATACCCTTCCTTTACCGTACTTTGATGACGTCCTCGCATTTTTTATATCATTTTGTGTTAGCAAAACCCTTTGCCTTTACAAAGATCATTTTAATTTTAAATAACTCTTGCCAGGACGGTAACCTCAAATGAATATAACAGTGATTATAGATATTAAAAATAAATAAACATTAAAATCAGGGTACTTCGATTAACCTCAGACAACCAATCATTATTCTGTATTTAAATTTAAATAAAAGAACAGTTGAAGATTGATTATGAAACGAAAATTTTGAACGAAGTTTCTCGTATTATAACAATTCGTAGCAATTACTATTTCGGATATTGGACGTTAATCAAAAATAAACACCCGTTAGCAAGCATATTCAAATGACGGGTGCTTACGATTGGAACTTAGGGTGCATTCAAATGGTTTGAATGCAGTCTGCTAGACTAGCGACTGGACTGAGCACAATAGATGCCAATTTGCACAGGAATTTGGTTTAGATGCCTCCGCGCTGACACAGGCAGCGTACTGACGTATCTTCGGGCAGTTCAATTATATATATGTACAGCTGAACATGCAATGAAATACATAATAATGATTAAACTTATTATCATACGGATTAAAACTAAAAAATTAAGTTAGTGTGAATTCAAGTAAATAACTTTTTTTGAGTTTACGTTATTATTTTATCAATCAAACTCTTTAATTAAAAAACTGCTTAACAAAGTTATTACATCTGTAGCTATTGGACAATAGTTTTGACCAGTCAATAGCTAGTAAATTACATTTAAATGGATTTTAACTCGCTTTAGTTAGCAGACAATATAATAATATAAAATTATAGTAGTGAAAACGTGGAAATCTAAAGAGTATAGTAATCTATATAGTAAGAGTAGTAATATGTATATATTTAAATTACTTATGGATTTTAAATTAATGGAATTAATAACTTATGGAATATTCTTCTTTCGTATATGCTTTATACAAATAATGGCTCAAATAATATAATTATGACTGATAGATGCTTACGGGACTTAGCTAATTTTTTCACTTTTAATACTATTATATAACCTTGGTAAGGAGAGAAGATCAATATCTACCTTGTGATAACTCGGATGCGTCCTATAACGTGGTGTTAACGTGCGTGGGTAAACATGCACGCATACATGCTCAGTCATACGGAGCCACTTCCTTCTGAAAGTATCAAAACATTTGTACACGAAATTTGAAAACATATTCCGGGTGGGAGTTTAGGGACGGTAAATCATCATAGTTAAGGCATCCAGCTCCCTTTTTCTCAATCCTATATATTTACTTTAGTAATAAGATGAAAAATATAGAATTAATTGACTGATTCGAATTTGGTTCACAATACTAATAACTAAATATCGCTGAAATTTATAAATTTATAAAACTCTTTCGTTATTGCACATTGTTTTAGTTTAGTGGTGTGTAAAATACAAATAGCTGTTAAATTTTACCATAGAAGTTTGAGATATAATACTTCAACAATGAGGCAATTGACAGAGGGACGGGGCTAAACATCTTGACGACACGTCACGTTTTAGACCCAAGAATTGAGAACATGCTTAAAACACAAAAGGCTGAACACCTCAGTCTATAATCAAATAAAAATGAATCAATTATCAAACAAACGGTAATCTGAGGCTCGAACTATAAGTTAGTGCCACTGGATTCCCGTGGCTTATATTACATGTGAATAAGACCATTTATCGTAAACCAAGTTTCACAATAACCTAGCCTCTATTGACTGGAATTTAATCATCTCATAGGAATAGATCGGTCTTATTTAAGATATTTCGTAGTGCACTGTAAATTCCAGAGCTAACCTATCCGACCTTAAATCCTCCGTGCCTTCAAATGCCAGCCCCACAATGGATGCCAATCGTGAATTACCAAACCTAATCGCTCGATCAACTAAGTATACTGCTTTTCTTGAGCCCAACAAACGTTACCGTCTTTTGCGTACCATCTAAATATAGTTTTATAAAAGAAACAAATGATAAATATCGCTTTATCTATCGCGGTATATCCTCTTGTTAAGTAATACGTACAGATTTAATTAAAAAAGGATTACATTTGATTTTTTTTCTCTTTTACGCAACGTTATCAAAGTATACCAATATCGAATAGTGTTAGCAAGTAAACCTTATATTAAAAGCAATATTGGCTTGTGTGATGCATTGGGATACCAATGGAATGAGAGGGTCAGGCCGCTTCAACGATTTGCCTGTTGGGGGATTATTTTGACCGCCGATGCGTGAGTGCATGGAGAATCGTTTTATAAATTCGATTTGTATTACAACTTAAGTATTATGGGGGGATATTGAAGCAAACTTAATTTGGGAAGAAATAACCTAAGAATAAATTTTACGTATCTGATTTTGTGTGTGGCCAATTTATCCTGGTACTTTTAAGTCATTAAGTAGTTAAATGATTTTTATGAATGTATACACATTCTTTTTACATGGATTCTATAATTTATTTGTGACGTATAAAAATATTCTCTCAAATTAATTAAGATAACTTGTTTTACGATTTTGGCATTCCAACTTGTTACAGCATTTCTAAAAGTAATTTTTTAATTATTTGTTTCAGGTCCAGCTTGTTCTGTCTACAATATGGGTATACATCACTGTTTAAGCTGAAAAAGACGATTTGAACTAGTTGAAATTACGAGCATCAAAATGAGAATCATGGATCCCAAACTATTTATGGTGCTAGCAGTTGCTGCATTGTGTAAGTATCATCAATTTTTATTATTTATAACGATACATATATGAAACCTTAAGTTTAATCGGTCCTAATTACATTTATCTGCTATCTGGGAGCATATTTACGAGATTTATTTAACTTATCATACAGAATTGCCCATGACTTGAGAACCTAAAGGTTGAACATTCATTAAAATCCAACAAAGAAATATTCATATACGATCTAACCTCAAATCAGAGACTCATTACAACAGAAGCCAAAATATTTCACAATGTCTTATCTTTTGCGAAATTCGTGTTTATACCACAGAGAAGCTAATGAGGACACAAGCAATAAATTTAATTAAACATAGATTCACAATATGATATTACATATATATTTAACCTAAACAATGTTTATTTTACGAGAAAGATTTATATACATTCCTACAGTATTTAAAGGAAAAATATTACAGTAGAAATGAAAACATGAAAAGTATGGAAAATATTCTACCCCCGACTTCCCAAGTATCTTTGATAACATTTAATCGGGTGTAGTAGTAGTAGTAGAAACCTACTTCTATAAATAAATCCTATATCCCACTAGTAAGTCAAACAAACACTATCGAAGATTATATTAAAAACGTTTAAAGAATATTCATATTTATGTAGGCGGGGTAAAAATAATTGAGAGCATAGATAACTAGACGTCCCTGATCCTTATCAATGGTGGACTATCTCAATCCACTTGCCAGCAAATTGTGCGGAAGTAACGAATATAGAGAAACGACGCTTGAATTTTCTTACCTACTTTGGAAAGCGAGAATGCAGTATAAATTTGTGTTTGGCCCGGATTGCAGGGCAATAAATTTATGATTTCATATGAAACTTTTAAATTGCATCATCGACGTACAATCAAATGTAGATATGAAATTATAAAAGCTCCTTGGAACTGTATACACACCATTGTGTTATAGATGTAAAATTAAAAATAGTGTTTTCATATAAAAATTGTTTAAGCTACAATCCTAATGATAGTAATTGTCAAGTATATAATAATTCTGAAATCGTGAACAACAAAAAAATAATTCTTTTTGTAGACATTCTTTAAGTTAACGACATTACACATCATTAATTCAAAGATACGCGTGTCTCGAATGGTTTTGTTTGTATCCAATCCCTTTTTTAGCCCCACTAATACAGGCCATTAACCATTCAATGATATTGACATAACACATTCAATGACTTTTTATCTTTATTTTCTTTATACAAATGATCTTGTTGTTATACGTTATATATGTTTATCAATATACAACCTTATTTGCAGGCGGCGTCTCTTCAGCAAATCCTGCCAACTTTCTTACTCAGACCGTTTATGGTTTCCTGGACTTTACCACAACAATAGGAAATACAGTGATGGTATTTTCGCCTAACTCCGCTCCACCTCCAGGTAATAACGCGCTTGATACAGGACCGTTATAACACCTGAATTAACAATAAACTATTAAAAAAATCCTATTATGTATTTTACAGAACCTGTGACCGAGAAATCGGTTCATGAAAATATAATTGAAACCAAACCACCGCCGACAACAAGCGTAAAGCTAGAAGCCATAAAACCAAGTAAAACATTGCCTATACAAAAAACAAACAAACCATCAACCCCAATAGTGGCATCAAGTGCTATCTCTGTTGTAACATCTAAGCCCAAAGCCGAAGAAATACAAGCTAGCTCACTAAAATCTTCGATTAAAGAACAAAAACAAATAATTTCAAAAGTAGAGGTTTTTGCTGGACCTTCTAAAATTGTCGAAAAACCTAGTAAACAAGTTACTCAGGTAAATAAAAAAGAATCAAAGAAAATCCCGACTATCAAAAGCGTTACAAATATTGTAAGCAGCAAGGCTTCAAAACCGAATATTATTCCATCAGTTATAGTGAACTCGAAGGTCAATAAAATTGTTGAAATAAAATCCAGTCAAGGTGAAGAAGAACCGGCAATCTTAGTTTCTAATAATAATATTGGCGAGCCTGAGTATGACTATTTATCACGTCAACCATCAGAATTTGTAGAAGAGACTTATAGAGTAATAAACTTACGACCATCTAAACCTCTTGGCCAAAAACCCAAAGGCCCTAAGACACGAGTTCACCCACCGACACCTCCGCAGGACGACGAAGAGCACCCACTTGGACTCGTTACAACACTTGGTGGTACAATTGTAAAAGATGGGCTTACAACCGTTCATGAAACAAGTGTTATAGGAACTTACATATCTGGAAAATATGCACAAGTCTTAAACAGCAATTCAAAAATATTACAACCAGGTCATAAAGGAAAAATTTCCCCAAGCCCTACTCATAGAATACTAAAAACCGCAGCGCCTGCAATTGCAAAAAATAATAGACACAACCTAGAACCAACACCATCAATTAACGATGAAGAAAACTATACCAAAGCCGCTAGAAGACAGCCCAGTAGTGGTGGCTCCTTTAAAAACAGACATAGATCTCAAAACAATGAAAACGATAGCACAGAGCCAATTAATCAGCCTAAGAAATTTAAAAACAGAAATTCACCTAACGGCCAAAAAACCTTAAGGTAATGTAATAAGTATACAAGTAATATTATCTATAACATTCTCTCTATTGGCACTTGTAAATAGTTTGCACCTTCACATTAATCTTCTATTTTCAGTACACGGTTTGGCCGACCAACAAACACTCCTCAACTGGCAACCGTCTCTGTTTTCAGTGAACCATCAGCAGCACCATCATTTTCAAATAGAAGAAAGAACAATCGTAACAATCATAAAACCACTGTAACACCACCCAGCAATGACAGTCAATCACGACGAGGCTTCAAACATCGAGTACAACCATCAGCGGTTGAACAAGTCACGCCTTCTTCGACAAGTGTTTACAAATTCAAATTAAATCGCTCACCAGGTTCAGGGCGTTGGCAATTCAAAACGAGCCCCAAGCCCAAAGTCACAATACGTAAAATGAGTGGTGATGAAGAACCAACTACACCAAATTCAAATCCGCTTTTTGACGATGTACAATCGAATGATGTCACACCACTAGCACGTTCTGATAATGACCTCGAGTTGTCGGGTTCACAAACTGGCCCCGGCACTCTTTTGGATAACGAGTCTGATGACAACTCTATAGAAAAACCTGCCCCAGTTGAAACTATTAAGGTGGAAATCTCTACGCCAGCAGATTTTCGTGATGTCTACTACGAAATTGCAACACTAAAGTCACCATATACATTCCAGGTTTGCTTTTAAATAAATAATTTTAAAATATATATATATATCTTTTCGCGTAACATATAATGTGCATTTAATTCCTTACAGGTGGGACGCGTTAAAAACACTCGCATTATTACGGTAACATCGACCATAGAGAAACGAATTGAACCGACTTTATTATACAACTCACAAAATACTCTCAACGAACCACTGACAGAAAATATATTAGCGACAGCATCGCCATACGGAAAAGATAATTACCTTTTGGATTCCAGTATTGTCACGTTGCCAGCTATTACTCTGTCCTCTGACATTGAAACACCACCACTAGAAACATTAACAGAAACCTTTAGTACCACACAAAACATGCTTAAAACTCACATATTACCAATTGTAAGGGATTCTAACGTAACAAATAGCCTGACGTTCATTCAGACGTATCAAGTGACTCGGTTCGTTACTGCCACGAAAACATTACCACCAATGGACTTCTTCCAGTTCATACCGAGCAAGACACTTAAAGAATTCAACAGTAGGCTCGATGAAGCTGGTTCAGAACTACATTTAGAATTAGATTTTGGTGATAGCAATGAAGACGAAGATGGTGTACCACGCCGCGTATTCCCACCAGACTTGGACCTGGCAAATATTGGATCCGATTTCGACCTAACAGAAATTGACAAATATAGAGATAATCATCTAAGATTAAAGAAAGCGCACGGACAAAACAAAGCCAATCATGTCACAGAAGCACCCCCACCATCGACACCTGCGCTATCACCAGAGCAAGCTCAACAGCTGGCTTTATTACGCTTACTGAACCCCGCTGCCGCTGCCCAAATACCAAATGTTGTCACCACATCAAAGCCAATACTCAAATACGAGACAATTTACGAATCACACGTCATACCAGTCTTTGATGGTAAAAGTACAATTCAGAGTACTATATCGCGTGCAGTCGCTACCGTAACCAAGACTGAATTTGAAGTGGGAGTCAGTAGTCTTCCTGCTCTTCCTTTGAACCCCCTCTTCCCTCAACAGCAGTTCACGGTGACGTCAACGCCGGTTGTGATAAACACAGAAGTTATAGCAACAAATAGTCAAGTATTGAAACTAACATTTGGCGCTAAAACACTGTACACGACATTATTTTCTACTGCTGTCGTACCAACAGTGTTGACGTCATACGTTACATCATCCATTGCAGTGCAACCCAGTGCTGCTCCTGGTTTCCCCGGATATTTCCCACCAGCGTTTGCACCATTTCCTTACGTTGGTTAGATACCAATGATTTTATGGACACACCGTGATTAATTTGCCTTCATACATGTAAAATTGATCAGTGAACATTGAAAGTAGTGTGCGTAATTGAAAGATATCTGATGATGAACTGAAATCTTTAGTGCACTTATATATACGAAATCATTTTAGAATTATGTGAATGTGGACATTTTGTGTAGTAAAAATACCTGTTAACTCTCATAGATCTAATTTGTATAGATATAAATGTTCTTGATCTTTGTAAATATTCTATTTATACTTTTTATGTTTGTATATAGGTAAGTTTTCTTTAAGATATTACGTAATCGTGTAATTATATTTTAAGAGCATTTGCTTTAATAAACTTTTATATATATAAAGTTGTTTTAATACAAGATGGAACAAGGACGAAGTGGTGTACAGCAAGAATGCATCAAAAGATTTATCAAATCTTTTTAGTGAATATTTTTAAAAGAAAGCCAATACACAATAACTATCAAATGTAATAGACATATAATATAGAAAACTACCAGCCAAAATCATACCCCACACAATTACAAGTCGGTAAGCTATATACATATAGACAGAATTCCTTGTTAACAGAAATAAGCGATTTATGAATGTTGCAATAGGTAATAAATAAAATTGTTTTATGACATCTTAATTAAAACTCCACACCAGGAGCGCTCAAAGAAACCCCGAATTGTGGAAGTAAGATTAATAGTGGCCTATATAAATGTAATAGGACCTTTACCCTCGCGAACATTTTGAACTGTTCCAATATTAACCATAATATTAATAGATCTCATGGTTTAACAAATGTAGGACAACCAGATTCATATTATTATTAAATTTTCTATTGTCTGTTTTACTCTGTTAGCCTCAATATTTATTTACTATTATTTGCTTTTAATTAAATCTTGGTTAAACAAGACCATAGATATACAACGGAATACTGATACTTTAGGTGCGTATAAAAAGGTCCTTAAAATATTTTAAGCAAGCATATTATCATATAAACATTTATATAGTCGGGCCATAATTAAAAAAAAAATTTAGAGTGTTAGCCAGAAATGATTGATGCACTTATGCTCTGACGACTAAAGCTATGAGCTGAAGACTGGCCATCATGGGGTACTGTACTTAATGGACATAACCACTGGAATATAATTTGTGGTCAGGGTTCATACTTTAACCCCTAAGATATAGTGTCTGAAAGTATCTTTCTACTCCGTGCGATGACCGCAGCACGTAACATATAATGTACTCCCCGTTTTATCAAAAATCTACAACACAGCAACTGCAGAACAGATTATAAATCGTGGTTCTAATAAAATTATTATATTGGTGGCCATAAATTCTGGGTATACTCCTTGATGGAACAAGGATAATCGAAATATACAACGGGCTTATATAGCCCGAGAGGAGTAATATCGCAGAGATGTTCTTAACTTCCATATGCAGTACTTACTAAATCGGGTGACGTACTGAAATATCACGATGCAACTATTGAAAACCAATATAACAAGCCAAATTTTATATTCAATAACAACATGTAGGGTGTGATGCGAATTTAACGGTGTATTTTTGAAAGCTTATTCCTGTATCGCTACCAGACAGACGAACTGCATGAATGTTTTGACTCTAGCATTTTCTGCAAATAAATTATCTTATCTTGTTGGTATCAAGATATGTAATGTGTTGCCAACATATTAATTATCCTAAAATTTGGTGTTTATTTACCTTATTGTTTAAATTTACATAAACATAAACAGTTGTATATAACTGTATACATTTTTTTTAAATATAACAATAACACACCCACAAAAGCCCAGTTTCATTTTTTTAAGTATCGTTAAATAAGTTGTATCCCAAAACATCTTTATTTTTATATAACTATATTTTTAACATTTTATTTTTTTATTTACGACCGAAGCCAAGAACACACACAGAATTAAACCTTAAATTATTCTAAAATCTAACAACCGCCTAAGTTTAGTCCACTCGTATTCTTTACCCTGTCATAAAAATGTCACATTTTGGTGCAGAGTTAAAAAATACTATTCATTAAGAATATCATGCTTGGAATGGGGCTTTGCTGGAGGCTTGTTCGGAAGTGAGCCTCAGCCAACAATACATGCGTCCTGAGCCATAAAGAAAAATGAGAAGCGTGTAGTCTTAGCAATGACTGCAGAGACTATTACTGCAATCGCCCCTGATAATGTGTCAGGCAAACTTTAACAAGTCAATTTCCCTACACCGTCATTATATCCCCTAAAAAAGTGCAGTAGGATAGAGAAAATGGTAATAATTTTAATCATACCAAAGTCCAAGCGAACTAAGCTAAGGGCGATGTGGTATATATATGTATTGTTCATATTTTGTAATTAAGTAGTACACACTTATATACTGATTTTCAATAGTATATAGAACTTTTATCGGAATCCATACAATCAGTTCTTGATATATCGGCAAGGAACAAAGATATTTAACTGAATATTTTAAAATCGTACGTAATTAAAAGATAACATATCAAGATTGCTACAAGTGTGGTGTAAGAATAACGTAAATGAAAACAAAAAAGTATCAACTATGTGGAATATTCAAAGAACTCTGTTTATAACTACTATTTTGTGTAAGTAGTTGTATATATACACAGTATTAAGGATAAATTTTAAATAGTGACATATAAAAAAAACTACCTTTGAAACACCAGCAACGAGCCCCTCTTTATGTGCCACCTACACGCCCATTAGCCCCCCCACCCCCTATAAGGTACAATGCACCCTATGTTCAAATCGTTTAATCACATCGATGACTTTTGTGACTAAGAAAGATACAAAAAAATTGGGGGGGGGGGTTTCACTGTTTGCATCCGGGCGCCTGTTGAGCATAAAGGGGCCTGCTTATACTAAACCATTTTCTATTAGCATATTGTTCACTAATTTGATAATTAATATCATTTAGGAGCAAAATGTAAGATCATTATTGTGTACCGAGTGTAAATATTGTTTTCATACATTAAATTCCATATTCACATCAACCAGACGCCGTAGCTATAGCCCAGTCGAACCGCAATGACACACGATGCTTCCAATTCACATGGCTCGGTCCCCGATATGACAATCAGAGTGTCTTCATGAATGCGACCTGCAATGATGCAACGCGGCTTGCGGATGGAATACCGTGCCATCAGCCACTTGTTGTTTCAGGTATCTATTAAATTAGTAAAACTACTTTCGATACTTCGTTGGGTTGTCAAAAACCATACTTTTTCGTCTATATTTGTAAAAAATATACAGTATTTATTATTAAACGTAACGTGGAGGTCTAATAGCAATTTTGTATTACTATTATTATAAACTGAATTTATTAACAAAATGTAATTTGAAAATAACATACGTCGCACTATCTCGACAACCTTTTTCACTTAGCTTTCTGAATGTCTACGTGACAACGAGAGGAGTTTTAGTTTCATAAACCACATAACTAATTGTTCCACCTTTTTAGGGGCGTCAATCCAAGTCAAATTCTGATGTTCTATCCTATCCGATAGATGACAAAATATACTTTCAATGAAACAATAATCAAAACATCAAAAAATAAGAACAAAATATTTGCAATTGCTTACTAAAAAATAAGATTTATGACAAATGGAATATTTTCAACTAACATTATAAGATCATTTTATAAAATCGCTGTTTTTTATACAATCGTCAAAGATATAATACAGAAGTACACTGTAGACAGATATTTAATAATCCGCGAGATACGCCTGGCAGGTTTCCATTCTATAAAAAATATCAGCCACATTCTAACGATTAATAATACATAAAATTTTCAGATGATGGTACTTGGCCTGATATCGAGTATATATGGACACATCATTTTAACGCAACCACATGTGTACTCTCACAAAATGATGTTTGTGCACAGTATACAAACTATTTCAATGGACATCGTAAGTATACTATCGTTTGGACATTTCTGTTACCAATCAAAATTAATAATACCCGTAAATAAATTAAACGAGCAAATTATTATATACGAATCAAACATGTCGTGGGCTTTTTATAAAAGTTAAAGAGTTTCATGTGTAGAAAATACAAATGAGTAGCAAATACGTCCAATCATAGATTTATACCATTTATGAAAAGAGACAATTCCTAAACCACAAATCGTGTAGTTCATTTCTAAATCTTTACAGCGGAAAACTCCACATACATGTGTACCAGGGCTGTCGACAATAATAATACAGCAATAACTAGTGGATGCTACGAGCAGACGTCTGGAAGTTATCGTACAAGGGTCTGCTTCTGTCGATCCGTACCTGGAGGAGTGCCATGCAACAAAGGCTTTGCTGTAATTCCATCGCTGTTTGCAGCATTACTAGGCATCATTGCTTATCACATAAGGAACTAAATGTATATTAATAAAGACAAGTTAAAGCAATATGGCCAATATTCAATAAAAAACCTCGAGACTAATTATAATTCAAAATGATTATTTTATTTTTACACAGCTTACATTTTACAATTATGGACTTGTTGTCGACACAGCACTTGATAAAACGCAATACTTATTTTATTCTCTTTTTTCTATAAGAAAAATGTATTGGAAATTATAAAAATCTTTTGACTAGATACAACTTTGTACCTACTACTACCTCACCTAAAGTAACTAGCTAATAGCTTATATAGTTAATAGGTAGGCTGTCTGACTATGCCTTCCACATGACTGCGGAATTATACTTTACTTTTTGTAGCAACTACAAGTATCTTGATTACATGAAGTACATAAGAGGATGTTATCAAATCGAATCAGGCAAACACTTCAAATTTGTAGAAAATTATATTAAACGATGAATTGCGTACGTTGCCATACGCGGCTAACAACGGCGCCGCTTACTTTACACTTACATACTTACTACTTACATAACGCGATCACAAATTTGAACCAACTTCTACTCCTGGTATTTTTTTAGAATCATGAACTGAGTTGTAAAATTGTAATGTAAAAGATGGTTTAAGGCTTCTGTGTTTAGAGCATATAGTCTGTTTCGTGAAATACGAATGACGTGTCCCGAGAAAGTATTGTTTATGTTACGTCAAGTGTCATCGTTAGTTAGGGCCAACGTCAGCTTTCCGAACTCCTACTTCGTGGACCGTGTCTTAACGTTTCTAATGCATGCAATTGAATAGGAAAACAATAAAACGATCGTTTACAATTTAATATAAATTAAAGTGCTGCATTTGTAAACTATAAACATGTATTCTTTCTTAACTAGGGGGAATGCAATTCTTACGTATACTTTAAGTGTTCTAGCATGTTTAACTTTTTTATGTTTTCTATCCACACTCACGGTGGACTATAGAACCGCTGCTCAAATGAATACAGTGAAAGTAGTCGTGTAAGTTCACAGCAAATTATTTAAAAAAAGTAAACTCAAGACATCCGTTTAAACTGAACCACTCACACTTCGAAAGAATTAAGCTTATAACTAATTGTTATATAGTATTGTCATAATTGTAACTCTTTTCTTAACTTACAGAAAAAATGTTCCAGACTATGGTGCCTCAAGAGAAAAGAATGATTTGGGTTATTTAACATTTGATCTGAAAACTGACCTTTCCAATCTCTTTAATTGGAATGTGAAGCAATTGTTCTTATATCTCACTGCAGAGTATATTACCCCATCTAATGAATTAAACCAAGTTGTTCTGTGGGATAAAATTATTTTAAGGGGAGAAAATGCTTTGTTAGATTTTAAGAATATGAACATAAAATACTATTTCTGGGATGATGGAAATGGTTTGAAGTAAGTATATCTCAAATTTTCCATTAAGCACCACAAAACTTACCAACATGTATCAGTTATATTTACTTACTGTACCACTGAAGAAGATATCTTCTGATCTTCTTTATGTGTAAATCATGTAGACATATGGCCATTTCAAGTTGAATTTAGAGTTTACACAAAACTTAAATTGACCTCAACATAACAGTCTGGAATATTTTAATCCTTCAATCAGCCCAACAATATTTTAGTGTATACATAGCTTAGCATAGTTTTTGTTCTATGCAAAATCTCAAATGTTTAACATCCCATTGTGCTTTAAATCTTAATGTTAACAGAATTTATTGTTTCTCATAATATTATTTACATGTATCTAATTCAATTATGTTACAGGGGTCACAACAATGTCACATTAACTTTATCATGGAATATAATCCCAAATGCAGGTCTGCTGCCAAACATTGAAGCGATTGGTCAGCACTCATTCAAATTTCCTACAGAATACACACAGACAAGAGTATGATTCATAATAAGAGAGTTAACATTTTAATGAATCTGTGTTTGATAAATGATATATTGAAAAATGCATTTTTATTATATTTACTTCATCCAATCAATCAGAAATTTGCTGGCATAGTTATACTCATATCTATATTGTATCAAAATAACCCATGAATTGGTAGAATTAAATAAAACAGCTGTTATGTCATCTCTTTATTTTCTATAATATTAAACGTACAATAATTTTTGATACTACTCTTAGAACCAAAGCATTTAATCCCATAATGATACTCATTAATTTAGCTTAAAGGTTTTAAAATGAATCAAGTGCAAAATAATATTAAGGAAAACTATCATATTTTTACTCATAAATTTTTCTTAAGAATTTTTAACGCTACCAAATTAATAGGCAAAATCATATTTTTGTACATTAAAAATTTTATGGATAAACTATATAGACAACTATAAAAATAGAACAAGGGGAAATACTATATACCTTACAAATTGTACAATTTTTAAACGAGTCTTTAAGTTGGTTAATTAACATAGAATATTTACTTTGATAATATTATGCATATGAAAGTACCGACTTCCAGTGAGGACGGCTTATCAAGCAAGACAATTTTTTTATATTATGCAGTCAACATTGTATTGCTTGCTTTTTCTAGCACATAATTTACCATCTACTAAGATACTACTTTAACCACTAACCCTAGGCAACTAACATCCAAAGCCATAATATGAAAAAATATCGCATCAAGTGTTTTAGTATAATTCATCTTAGAATACTTTAGTAAACTTCTTTATTCTAAAAACACAGCAGATTGTGTCATTGTTGTTTAATGGGAGTATATTTCGTTAGGGAATATTTACTATTAACACCATTTAATGATACATCAGTTGGCACATCTTAGTACTATTAAAAATACTAACAATCTTGAAAATACTGCTATCCATAAGTTTCGTTTTAATTCTTTAATTGCTTAATATTTCTTATAAAACAGCTTTTATTTCTTTAATGTTTTTAGATTGTACAAAATATGTTTAGTGTGCCCAATGACCTTAATGTTTCCATAATTGTTGTATGATAATGTTAAATAAATACTCACAATAAAAAGCTTAACAGATCGATTGAACGGGATTTGTCAGATATTGCTATAAATTCCATATAACAAAGAATAATTAAAATATTCATTACTCCAAAGATTGTGTATTAAAGAAAATTGTGCTTTATACTATTGTAACGTTCTGATTTAAATGATGATACTTATTTGAGATTTTTAGAAATATTGCATTTTGTGCCTCTACTTGTATGTCAAACCAACACTGCTAATGTGACTAAAAGAACTATCTCAACCTTATTTTCTACATCTTGCTTTAACTACATTATATTTGTTTATCATCTACAATAGGAATAGTCTATATCGAAATATCTACTAAACAGAAGAGAAGAGTTGGTTATTTTTGCAATAAAATTTTACAATTTAATAAGTATCATATTGTCTAAATAGCACATTACATCTAATACATGGTAATTTACTAAGTATATTTGAATAACTTGTATATCAATTTTACACATACATAAACTGTTAAAAATCGTATAAAAATCGATAGATGACTTCTATGTCACCATTCTTTGACTGTTTACATAGGGGAATTATAATAACAGAATTTTTTACTATAGAATTACAACAACTTATTCAAGAGTTAATGTTAAGTAAAAAAAAACCTTACAGTAATTTTAATCAAAATGATATAAAAATTAAGAAATATAGAAAACAGATAGGTCTCGGGTACCCATGTGCAGAAATTATTTATAAACATTAGGTAGATTCTAAAGATCACAGTAATGCCATAAGTTTTACACATTCAAGCTGAAGATTCACAGAATACATCCACAACCAGTTGCCAACAGTTATTGTAATTTATAGGTAGAACACACAAATTTACTGTTTTTAAATTAATGTTTAAAAGCAATTTGATATTATGACTTTGTTTTAATTTCATTTTTCATTCAACAACTCTTCACAAAATTTCAGGAAGTAAATTTAAAATAATTATCAAAAGTTATAATTAGTTTACAAAATTGTGGTCTTAACATGCTTTGTAGTGTGATGATCCTTAAAAAAATTAATGTGATAGCCAAAGCGACATGGTCAAATGTGTTAAACACAAAAACTGAGCATTTTAAGGGTTGGTTAGCAATATCAAATTGAGCGAATTGGTAAAAGAAGAAAGTGGAGACATATCCCAACAATGTCTCCAAAAAGCACTCCATTTTTGTACAGTACAATTAAAGAATGTTGGAGGAAGTTTTCTAGACGACACAATATATTCTAGGCAAGTCACTTGTATCATCAAAGATTAGCGTAAGTTACTGAACCTTAGACAACATTTATCACGACTATTACACATTTTTAAAACAAAGTGGCAATATCAATGAAATTAGATAAATAACATGAGATTTAGATGAGCATGGACAATGGAATAGACTCACAAAATGTCACAAAAGAATGTTTGGAGAGGTGCATTATTTGTTTAGAGGTGGCTTGAGTCTGTTTGTCGTCACGCACCCGATAATGGTGGCCCGTCTGTCTGAACGTCTTTGTCCTCCATAGGAGGGTATGGCTTGTCAGAACCATAACGCCGGGATATATCTAGCATTTCCCGTAAACCCTGTAAATAATGTTACACAGTTTTACTTATGTAGCATTTTATTTAAAAAATTTGTTAAAGCTTATACAGAGAGAGGATGGAACTGCCCTAATATATCAATATCAATAGTACATATTTTAACGTACCTTATTCTCTGTAATAAGCCTTTGGTAAAGTTCATCCTCTCGCCTGGTATCGCCATGAGCATCCATAGCTTTATACATGACACTGGTCATCTCATTAATTCGTTCTGCTTGCTGGCGAATTAGCTGTACAAACACATAAATAATTTCACCTTGGTATTTAACAATTGGAAATGATATATAAGTGATGTAGTGATGATAATTTAATCTTACCTCTTGCTGTTTCTCATTAATTGCTGATGTAAAATCTATTTGAGACTCCCATATCCTCTTTTCTGTGTGTTGTCTATACTTTGACATTATTAACTCAAGAGCTCTTCTGTGATCCTCAAGAGCACCTCTTAATTCAACATTTTCCCTCTGTACCTCCCTCATTATCCGGGATTCCCTTTCTATACTAGCAATTAATTCCCCTCTGGGTCTCTCTCTAGACGCCTCATTAAGTGTGTCCACTTCTTCCTTGTACTGGAATAAAAGGATTTCATGATATAAAGAATTAAACTGCTTTCACCGGAAAGAAATATACAGTTACAGGATATATGCAACATCAATTATTGACAACGTCAATAAGATTTTGTTGGTATATTAAGACGAGTACCTGTTTCATAGTGCTTATTTGTCTATATGCTGTCTGAGTTTCAGTCAGCAATGCATCCGCTTCAGTCTCCCGTTCCTTAAGCCGACCAGCAAGTCTTTTTGCGTCCAAAATTATTTGTTGTATAGTCAGTGACATCTGAAAAGGCCAACAATTTACAGTAGCTTTCGTGGTCTACTAATTTGTATTCCAAAACTATAATATACTAACCATGTACGTCGCATACAATACACACACAAACACCGGATCATCTAATCTAAATAATTAAGACACAAACAAGGGAACAAACAATAATTTTATATTTAAAGCAATAGACGCACATCAGCTGTTTTGTAGATAGACTTCGGCCGCCATTAGAAGTTCACTAAAATCTAGGAAATGTAAAAGAAAACTTGTCGTTGAGATAACACGATATGAACTGAATGTTATAGAAAGAGAAACAAATATGACGTTCGGAGCATTCATAAGGGGTATGATAATACTGGTGTGACATGACCTTGAAATTCAAAAGTATTAACATGCATAGACAACAGAAAGTGCCATAGTTAATAAATTATTTAAAATATAGATCACTATTATTAGTAGTCTCTTTTCGGTCTGTGACTATATCAATTATTAAGCTACGGACCGGACGGCAGCGGGGCGGGCATTAAGCACGAAGGGAGCGCCTAGCAGTGTGACGGTTAAGAATATATTTTATACCCTATATATAATCTAAATACTTAAATAAATTAAATATGTTTTTTAAACACTATGCCTCATCAAACGCTCTATCACTGCAGTCAGAATAGAGTGATTTAAACGTAAATATTGGTTATTCCTTAAAAGCATAGTATAAATTAAACTCAACTTTGATTCATATTATAAGTTATTTATTAAGTCGAAGGTCATAGTGTAAATCTTCTGGTTGTAAAATATTTAAAAAAGTTAAATAACAATTTTTCACTCTGATTGTTATTTAACTTAATTTAGGTCATAAAATCATCAAAACATTTAATAGTGGTCTTGTTACAAGACCATCATACCTTGAAAGAAAAATACATTGAAATATTTATCCAGTCTGATTTAGTTATTCAAATAATTGCATTATAATAATGATCAATTGTTTTACACGATAAGTTGTCAATACTATTTATTATAGATCTTCACATTTAATTCAGTACGAAAATATTAAATTGAAATAATTTGTTTTTACCGTTTCTGTGACTTATATAATATTGTGTTAAGCTTAAAAATAAAAAAAATAATGAATCCTTTTCGAAACGCGCATTTCGAATATATAATTAATATTTAGTAAAAACTTATTTAATAACTCTTAAAAACTATCTGGCCACAATACTCTGAAGGAAATCGATATACTTTTGAATATTAATAATGCGAATTACAGATTTTGCTTTTGCAAAAAACTTCTTATAAGTTCATTCACTTTATCCGGGTCTTCTTGCTGCATAAAATGGCCGCTATCTTGAACTTTAGTCGTTTCAATTGTTTTATATTGCCTGTTCATGTTGTCCATAATTTTTTTACCTAAGTAATGTTCGTTTGTCCCATGTGCAAATAAAAATGGAACATTCTCGTCGTGTCGTTTCAATTCAATGTCACTGTATACCTTAGTAGCTCTATAATAGTTGATAGGTGGAGTAAGAGCACCTAGAAAGAAAAATATATCTTAACAGCAGTTCGTCCAATATGACGCACATTATTTATAGTCTCATGCAATTTTACGCAAAAAGGAATCCCCTAAGTATGAAATTGTAATAACCTTTATTAAACACATATATATTTGTTTTTTGTATTTTAAAACCAGAACTTGTTTACTTAAAACTTACCTCGTTTGCCAAACCAGTACTTGTAGCATTCCATATCTTGGCTATCGACACTCGGTTTTCCTTTAATGATCATCACTTTATCCAGTAATTCCAAATCGTTCATTTGTATCATAAGTTCCGGTATCACTCTCATACGGTAGAAGAAAACATACCTGGAAAATAGATTTTTTACGTATACACAAAGTTTTACTTTAAAAAGTCTTGTATAAAGGAGACACTATTATTTGATACGTCAACGAAGGTTGCAAGAAAATCTTATCCAAAAAAACCAGAACCACTCTTTTAACGAAATTTGAAATATTACTTCGACATAATAATACTTGAGGAAATATAGTCTGCATTTCGGACAGACCATCCGGATTGTGTTTGTCAATTGTCATTGTCAAAAATGATTTTTTGATTTTTTTCCATGATAATTTTTCTACACGGTTATAGACTAACCAGGACATCTTTCTCTGTTCATCGTCATTCCACAGCGCATCTAGCCATGCCTCGTACCCTGTGCTACTCAATACAATCAGTGCCTGTAGAGTTTCAGGGTAGTTATCTCGATATCTTGTTGCCACTATACCACCCCAGTCGTGAGAAACTAAAATGAACTTTTCGCGACCTATAATAAAAAAATAGATATTTTATTACACAGAACAAGACTGTACAGCTATTTTTTTGACAATTCATAAGTATGCCATAGTTACCACCTATGTGAATAAAGATACCTTTGTTTTTTTATTATTTTGTATTCACATGTTTTCAATATATAGTTTGCAATAAGGGTTTACAAAGGTAGAGTCTAACTACATGACAACTTTACAGATTGTTAACCGAATAGAATGAAACATAATAAACAAAAGTAAAAATAAAAAGGAGTTTACAATGCCAAGTTACGAAAATCAACAGTAATTAGTTATTACTATAAATATACATAAATACTATTTGTGTAGGTTTTATGCAATTAAAGATAAAAAAAATAAGGTTGCCTATGATACTACTAATTTAAGTTTGTTATCATTTACTGGTTGTTATTCGTCACAATATTATTAATTAAAAAGTTATTTTTTCATGTGCACACGTGTTCTCACAGTAAAAGACAACGTTATGTAACCGGCATATCTTTCTCACGGAAAACCTACTTACCAATATATATTAACATTTAAAATAGACACATTTTTTGGAATTCAGTGGGCGATTTAAGGAATTATAATTAAATACCTAACTGGCGGACGAGATCCCGTATATCTTCCGCGATTATTTCAACATCATAAGAAGATACACCTTCCGGTCTTTCGGAATCACCGTATCCTCTCATATCTACAGCTATACACCTGTAAAATTAATTTATACTCTTAATATTATAAGTCATATTTTTTTCTAATATCATTACAAATAATGTTTAAAACGTGCCCCGTCGTGTCCCTCTGCTGCGTTCAAGTGTAATATAGAATTCATATTAAAATCAATGTTATAGCAAATTTTTGTGTATTATATAGTATTAACAATATATCTTATAGTTGACTTCTCCTTGTGTGTAACTTCTAATTTATAGTTAAATTTTGTTTTGTTTTTTTTCCGTGGCTATTGTGGTTTCAGTACTTGTGTATATAACATATTGTATATGTGAAACGTGTTTTAGGATGCTTCTTGTATATATTGTATTTTCTTGTATCCGTAAAATAAATAAATAATTTACGAAATTATGGCAAGAGACCAGGTCTAATAGTAGAGAATCCTAAGCGATAAAGCCAAGCACTCACCAGTAATCTTTTTTGAACTCGAGTAGTTGATACCGCCACGAATACCAAAATTCAGGGAACCCATGCAAAAATATCATTAAAGGCTTCGAAGTATCACCGTTTTCTACATAATGAAGCTTGACATTCTGAAAAAATAGTTCTATGTAATTCATTGCCTATACAGACCTAATTATTAAAAAGAAAGAAAAGTAGTTTTAATTTTCAAGTTTTTACAAAATGTAATGGTCTGCTAATAGCGGTAAATGATATGAACGATAGAAACATAAATATAATATAATCCTTCGCGTGGTTTTTATAAAAGAGGTATACATTGCAAATTAAGAAATTTTAAGGGGCGTTAAAAAATCGCATGCAAAACTGTATTAGTGTGATAATGTGAGATGGCAAATTTATTTATCATTTAACAAAATTGTGGCGCTAAAATAATCTATAGCTAGAGGCGTGATGCTAGTCCACATCCCTCCTCCATAGACAATGCAGTAAAAATATTTTAAATTCAAACCAGTAATCAGATTAATGCGTTTTTTAGTACGTTATAATAAGTACTGTACTTTATATTTGTTAAAACGGTTTATTAGTGTTACGTAACTTTTATGACGAAGCATAAACACCCATATTTAATTATCACGAAAACGTATTAAAGTTATATTGTTAAAAGCTGTAAAATCCACATAACATTAAATATCTAACAGTCGTTGAACAACGTAACACTAAATGTTACGTACCGTTACGCTTTCTAATGTTTAAACTTCTTGATGTGATTAAATAAAAAATATATATATATATATATATATGTATTGCTTATTTGGTTTGCTTTGACGAAATACCTTGATGGTGTCTTTAAATAATTTCTTGTATTTTAAACACGCTCTCTCTGTCTCTTATTCCATCTTATTAATATACAAAATACAAAAAAAAACAATGAAATATTCAAACGGACTTAGCACAGGTTATAAATACTATTTTATTTTTTATTTTGTTTAAGACTAAAAGTACAATTTAAACTTGATACCTAATTGACTCGTTATATGTACTGTGAAAAAAATTCAAAGACTTATTTAATTTAAGAGCAGAGAATATGTTTATTAAATGGTGAATTTTAATGTCATTTCAGTCGAGGATTTACATTCGACCACACCTAGTATGGTATGCAATAATTTGAAGTAAAGTCATCTATAATTATGTACATTATAAAATTTATCTAAAGAGTACTTACATTGACTTTAATATATTTATGGACTCCATACTTTGGATCAGACAGCGGAGCCGGTGGTTCCAACCTTTGCTTATTTGCCCAGGGATTTTTGAAGGGGTTCTTCAAATACGTCACCACTATATAAAACAGGACAGATGCAGTATAATATAGGGTCAACGCATTTGCTAAAACTAAACGTTTTATATATGTTATAACACCCATGTTTCTAGAAACATAGCAGAATTAAATTAAATACGTGTAACACAGACGGTTGTTCGTAGCCGACTGCTTATCTTAATACTCAAACACACACAGCTATTATTTATTAATTGTTAATACTAAAGATACCTAATTATTCGTAGATTTTATTATTCCAAGATTGTGCGACTTACTTAACTTAAAGGTCAAAGTCTGCTAATGATATTTTTCAAAACATTATCTTATAGACGTGACGAATATATCTTATTCGAAAACAAAGGTATTCGTTTAAAAATATATTCTATACTATTGTAATAAAAGGAGATTATGACACAATGGTAAACATTCCATATATATCATACAATTATATTAAAATCAAACTAAGCTTATATTAAGAATATTCGATCGTCACAAGTCATTGGGATTTCGTTTATCTAAATAATGGTCCGTATTCCAAACTTAGCAATCTGGTTTTAATATGAGAAAGTCTAGATTACATTCTGAAATGAGATGTTGTTTCATTTTCCCTATTAAGAACAAACATACCTACCTGTTGTCAAAATGCATATCATGTCATTATCACGTGGCGATTCAAGATCCACTTCTACTGTACAGATATCGTAATTATTATCAATAGATGAAGATAACATTTAGATTATTAAATAGCCAAATTTATTTTTTTTGTAGGTTATAGGATACAATGCTAGTTAAACGATAGGTTTTCTTCTATTATTCGCTATTGACTATTTGGCGTTCATAGCTCAGCTCTAGGTAGCGAGGTTGTTACCTCTACCAATATGGCCTAGAAGAACGAATACTTTAAAGGTTCCATTTTGATATCCCACAAATTGTTTTCTTTTACTTACCTTAACTGATGCAATAACTCAAAGATCAATGCGGATTTCATATATTAAGCATATATATCAAATAGACAAATTATTGAAAACCCAAACGGAAATCAAACAAAAACGTATAATAACATTTATTAATCTCAATAAAAAATAAAACAATTATTAAACTTTAAAATTTACATTAACATCATATTGTAGAGATCGTAAATATAACATAACACATATCGAAATCAAACGTTTTCAGAACTTGTTCAAAAGGCCAGCATTAACTATCTCTTGTTATCTCTATCTTAATGCAGACAGCAAGAGTATAAATAATTTCATGGCAGTAAATTAAATATAAAAGTAGTATAGACTTTCACCCTGTCGATATAATTGCATAGACTATAATAGTCTTTTTTTAAATTTGACAGTTTGGAAGTATTATGGCGCGTCCAAAAGCTATAAGACGAATATCTTCTATGCCTTCTGGCCTTAACGTTATTACCCAAAGCCAAGGAATTACGTATGTTTAATATTCGAGAAAATCGTTTTTGTTTTCGTTTAAATCAAACTATGACTCTACATTTAAATGTAACTCAATTTTGAATATTATACGTGTACTCGGAATCCCTTTCAGGCAACGCTAGATCCTCAATACCCCTCCACAATTCATCATTTAGGTCACTGGAAAATATTCTAGCCGGATCAGATGCAAAATTATACACGTGTGTAAAATTCGAGTCAGCGTTATCGTTGCTAAAACGTTCCATTGTTTCTTTCTCAATTTGTTCTAACCGCTCAATAGCTTTGTTAGGATCCGTGCCCTTTGGTCTGTCATTGAAATCTATGTCGATTTCAATCCTAAAAAAATCGAATAAACTATAAAATAATAAATCAGTCTGCACCGCTTTAACCGAAGAAACAGTTCTTCAAATAGTATTTAGTTATTATTATTTGTATGAATATACTATTATCTATGGCTCACCCAGTGTCTTGTTTAAATTTGTCCCACAGTTCCGTAGTGAGAGTTCGCGGTATTTCCGCGGCCACAGATCGACACGCCGCGTCGTGTGTTTGTTCTACAAATATATCGGAACCTGCGTACGTGTCATACTTAGAATATTTGCAAAACATTTTATGAAAGCGAAAATGTGTTGAAAACTATATAAACAATTTGATACTTAATAAATGTTAAAACAAATAGAATACGTTATATTAGCACCTATGTTTTCGTCATATTAATTTAAAATTATAATCGAAAAAATACATAGATAATATAACTCAACATTGAATACTACATTGTCTTTGGTTAGAAAATGTTCGTTTTTTAATTATTATATTATAATACGGAAGCCCGATAATTCGGAAGAACCGCTTTTATTTAAATTTATGTCTATTATATAACATTCCAAATAAGAATGTTTAAAAATAAAGATTTTATAAAGAACACCATTGCCGTATAGGCAAACAGTGATAAGAAATCGGGAAATCTATGTCAGTTGTAACAGATACAACACAATAGTAAATACACAGTTAAAGAGTCATATTTATTTTGTAAACCGCCATGATATAACTTTCTAAATCATACGGGTTTTAGATAACGTGTGTGCTTGTTTAATTTTAATGATTAAATCTCACATAAAAAATAAAAAGTTAGGATAGAAATTCGCTTCAAAATAATGAAATAATTGTTATTTACATGAGCTCTCACGGCTATTCCTAGGTCTTCGTAGGGCTCTCGCTAAATTGCCACAAACTGGTCCACTCGAAGTTAACTTACTACCGCTACAGTGCCAATCATTGTCTAAAAAAATATTTCAATTAATTATTTCTTAATTGTACTCAAAATTTTATATGTTAAACATTTTATTTTTAAATTTAATGACATTCTGTAACCACCAAATGGACGGTTGCCGACTTTTGGATTATATTGTTCGCGTAACGTTCGGTCTCACAACATCTGAGAATAGTATGGCGCTTCTTAACTTTATGGTCTTACTAGACATTTGTGTCTTATATAAATCCAATCATAATTTAAGTCTAAGCTTTAGACTGACTGTAATAATATTCTATGATTTTGTAATATCGTGTTACACTCGTAAAATTACCGTTACACAACGTTGTTATAAATATAATGTTTGCGCTATTAATAGATATTATCGTAAACAACATAGCACTTAGGTCTTTGACACTACAAACATACCGTTATTGTATTAGTAAAATATAAAATAAGACTGTTCACTATATTTTTTTATTTATCATTTAAATAATGTATTAGGCTAGTTTACAATTATATCTTTGTAAAGCCACAGATTTTTTTACATATAATTGTTAGTCCCGCCGTGAGCGAAATAAATGTTATCGATTGATCGGTTTGGTTTAGATATAAATCAAACTTTTCAGCATTTCAGCATTTCGATGTCCTCTCAGGTTACACGTTGTTAGCTCCTGGTTTGATTTCGTGACGTGCGCTGAGTTGCAATCTCCATTTAAAAATTTCAAATAACAAAATACGAAACTAATAAAAATGTATCCCTGTCCGTACATCTAATAACAACCGAAATTTGTTTAAAATCACAATTTAATTCAACCTATTACAGGTAAGGGGGAATAAATGGTCATATGTGTAGTATTTAACAGGCTATTGCATTAACACATAATCATTAAAGATATCCGGACATCAAATTAGTATTCTTAGTATTAAAAAAATCCATACACATACCTAAAAGTGTGTTAATTACATGCAATTTTGACGGCCTATTCCGTTCATATGCTGTCTTTGGCCTCGGCGGGAGGTTTATTATGGGTCGAATACCAGCGCATTCTGTTGTCGCTGGTCGTTTTCGAATTGTTTGCAAGATAGGGCGAATAGAGGTTTCTGGTTCGACTTCATTGTACTGGAAATTAAAATATGCGTACAATTCTCAAAACATAACATATTTATTTGTTGCCTTATATTTTTTTTACAAAAACAACTGTTTATTTCTGCTTAGTATTTTCCTGGAATTACAAATTTTATAGTGAACCCTAATTAAATGCTGCATCTGTTTTGCTACTTTTAGGCTGTACACGGCAGCACCACACGAGGCGCAAACTCAGCAGGAACGCGATTGACGTCAAACCGGATTTACATTAGAATTCTAAAATTAAATTACTTACGTCACTTTTGGATCTAGCATTAGTTATAGTTTTATATTGTTATTATTTTATTTAAAAAAATAATAATTTGCCACCTCCATTTGCAGCTAACCTAATTCACACACATCAATTACAAATCAAACATACTTAGTCTGGCCATAAATACTGTTACTATTCAAAAAAAGAAAATATTACGTTTGAATTTGGAATCTGTCATTTTTATATGATTGCTTGATGTGTTTTCTTATTTTCGCGCCATTATATTGTTAAATATTTTGTTATATTAAAATGGAGTGGGGTGATAAAGAGAACCGAATCGCTGTGATTGCCTTACATAAAGTAGGTATGGAGAAAAGTGCAATTTTTAAAACCCTCCACCCGCTTGGTATTAGTCAAATGTTTGTTTACCGGGCTATTGATAGGTACAATGATACCTCCTCTGTTTGTGACAGAAAAAGATCTGGCCGTCCACGTACCGTTCGTGTGAAAAAGGTGATTAAAGCAGTTAGGGAAAGAATTCGAAGAAATCCTGTCCGTAAGCAAAAGATTTTATCTCGGGAGATGAAGATAGCTCCTAGAACCATGTCGCGTATATTAAAAGATGACTTAGGACTTGCAGCCTATAAGAGACGTACTGGTCACTTCTTAACTGATAATTTAAAGAAGAATAGGGTGGTAAAATCCAAACAACTACTTAAGCGGTACGCAAAGGGAGGTCACAAAAAATTTTTGTTTACGGATGAGAAAATTTTTACAATTGAGCAGTATTTTAATAAACAAAATGACCGTATTTATGCTGGAAGCTCTAAAGAAGCTTCGCAATTAGTAAACAGAGTACAACGTGGGCATTATCCCACTTCAGTGATGGTTTGGTGGGGTGTTAGCTATGAAGGGGTGACTGAGCCATATTTTTGTGAAAAAGGTATTAAAACGTCGGCACAAGTTTATCAAAATACCATTCTTGAGACGGTAGTTAAGCCTTTAACTAACACCATGTTCAATAACAAAGAATGGTGCTTTCAACAAGACTCGGCACCGGGTCATAGAGCTCGATCCACCCAATCTTGGTTGAAAACTAACGTTCCGGACTTTATCAGCACTGAAAACTGGCCGTCGTCAAGTCCTGACCTAAATCCATTGGATTATGATTTATGGTCAGTTTTAGAGAGTAAGGCTTGCTCTAAACGCCATGATAATTTGGAGTCCCTAAAACGATCCATTCGGTTGGCAGTGAAGAATTTTCCTCTAGAAAGAGTTCGTGCTGCTATTGATAACTGGCCTCAACGTTTAAAAGACTGTATTGCAGCCAATGGAGACCACTTCGAATAAACATTGTATATTTTTAATAGTTATATATTGATGTATTAAACTAACTCACTATGAAAGGAATAAATGTTACGTATAAAAAAAAAATCGTGCTTTTCTTTATAACAATATTTATGGCAAGACTAAGTAGATAGGAAGAAAAACAGATTTGCGATAGTACTACAACGGAAAAAATAATAAGGTTTACTTGTTAGGAAATAGCTTCTGTAGGCCAAATAAAAGACAATTTCATATTGTCAATTAACAGTGAAATTATTGTTTTTTTTTTTTAATATATACCTTATGCGATGGACCGGGCTGTGGATCAGTTGTGACACCAGACGGTTGGTCGAGTTCAATATCGCTGACGTCAGCATCAGACTCTGAATATTCTTCTACCTCATCAACAACACCTATTTGAGAGACTTTGTGTTATAAACCATTAAGAAAGTTAATAATACTTTTTTTATTAATTTTCATGACTTTAACTTGTATATGAAACCAAGCTGAATTGGTTTTACAAAATACAATTAGATTAACAACTGACATACTATCATCTTGTAGAGGAAAATCATCCAGATGCGTCAGCATTGGTAGAGCTGATGCCACCATTGTTCGGTAGTCCATGAGATCGGCCAGAGGCGTGCCCCTTAATGTAATACACCTCAATGCGCCACATACACCCAGAGTCCAAAGGCGGCTTGTCTCCTCCAGTGGATTACTTAAAAAAAATCATTTTTTTTAACAAGTTTAACTCTACATGATATACATATTTAATACATACTCTGACAAATTGAGTGTATGTAATTTCTGTAACACTGCCAAAGGATGAAGGTCGCGCAATCGATTTCCTGCTGCATGAAGTTCTTTTAAGGTTCCGAGACCCCAGATTCCATCCAACGATGTGAGGCCACAACGATTGACACTTAGAACCTGTAAACAACCGCTACTATAATGTAACAATTGTATGTTATGAAGATATAGTTGCAGCAGTTAAATTAATATACAAATAGATTTCTATCTTAATAAGTATACCTTCGTGAATATATATTATAATATGATGCTAATTTGGCTTCCTGGGGCCGAGTGCCCAGTTGACGTTACCTTTAAATGAATAAGACCAATGCCAAGATCACGTAAAGAGGATATAGCACTTCCATCAAGGGTTAGTTTCCTCATGTGCGGAGCCAAAACATGAAGACGTCTTAAACCCACACGCTCAGCCACCACTTTTAACTTTGCTTCGCGGATCCTCAACACTTCTTCGTCAGCTGTAACACCGGTGCTTTGCTTCTATGTTAAAAAAAAACTCTTTAAGATATATATCAGTGCTGGACGTGTTACTTATCGATGTGCTTGATAAATTAAAATCAAACAAATATAAGACTAACAAGCAATAATATGACTGACGTGTTCATCTTTGTTTTCTAATTTAATTTTGCGATGCACGGAAGTTGTGCTCGTAAAAGAAACTAAGTATTAATATGATGTTTTTAATTGAAATATTGTGTCAAAGAGGAAATGTCTGATGAGGCACCTCCATTTTTTGTTTTTGTCTTAATTAACAAATGTAATAAATAATAAAATACTAACAAGCAATTCAATAAGAGTTAATTCCCGGGGTATAATGATTCGTCTGTAACCGGGTAAGCGTCGTTCAAGTTCGTCTTGTCCTGGTGGTTGCTCAGGTTCTGGAGGTCGTAATGCCAGTGCCCTTTTTCAATATTAATCTAATTAGAAGACGTATCTTTAAAAAAAACTAAAAGGCCGACTACTTACAGTTTCGTAAACGTTCGTTACGAGTATGAAACTCTTACACAATTTGTTGGGTATTTCAAATCTCCTACCGTTTTGTTTTATGTTGGTCGAGAAAGACTACTCATGGATCAATAGGTAATTTTCGTCAGTCGGCTTTATTAAGCTATTGCAGATAAAATACAAATTGAAAAGTTCACCAAAAGAGAAATTAACTCCGAGCTTTTATTATGATAATACAAAAGTGTTATTACGTCTTTCTTAATTATATTTTAAACTTCCCTTGCATAGAGTATAGATATATAATAGAGTTCCAACCTCCCTACGAAACAACTCAAGCGAGCAAATCTAGATATTGTTGAAAGTCTACCCACAGAGTCTACTCATTTATTTATTTTATGTTCTTACTTATTAATTTACAATGTATAGTCATAATTAAATATTATATAAGCTCTGAAAATGATGATTAGAGAGTAAAATAAGTTTTAGTCACAGGATTTTTTCTGCAATTCGGTCTATCATTGTAAATATTTTCCACGAAATGGAAACAAAAGTTTTACTATGTGCCTATACTACTAAATACATGTATTTTAATGCGTATTTAATTTATTGTAGGCATTTAAAAAATACCTTTATGGGTTTTCTTTTCATCAATTCGGCGCTGTTAAAACATACCATTATCATGTATAGAGAGATAACCTAATACATTAGATTTTTATTTAATTTGTATTAATATGTATTTTACCTAAACAACGGCGTTGCACGAATATTCTGTGGTTCCGACGAGCTTGCAGTAGAAATCTCCGAAGGTGATGGCGAAGCAATAACACTTGGAGTTCTTGGTGCTGATCCCAGCTCAACGCTGGGTGCTTCATTAAATGGCATAACGATCAAACCTGCTATTTACCGTCTATTCCGTTATCTTTTTACGGATTATAAGACTTTACTGATTATTGTTTGTCAACAAAATATTATTGAATAGTTTTAAAATCATTTATCTTAATAACAAATTCGTTTCCATGTCAACCTAAAATATATTGATTGGGTACCTACTTCCAAAACCTTATTCCATTACGCTGGAGAAATCTGGTGCGCTGTGGTTCGAAGTTATAAGTAACTCTGCTAGAAAATTTATTTACTAATTAAGTTCGTATTCTAAGTCGTCACTCAACGCTTGATTGTCACTTAATTGGAGATTTAAGACACCATTGAATTCAGAATTGACAATTCACACTGTGTTTAATGAACAACACTCCTTAGAGTCGACGATTTACAAAAGCTTTCTCTGTACACAATGTAGAAAATACCAGAGTTGAGAAATTATAGTTGCGACTATTGGTGTGTAAGACACATTAAGCAATTCCTTACAATAAATTCCTCAAATGACTAGTGGGTAATAGTTGTCATACTCGCACACAAGCCCAAGAGCCCAGCTTGCCTTACTAAGAAATAAAATGTATGCCTTGTGTTGGTTGGAGTACGTTGGAATCGATTGAAAAATTTGGAATTTTTGGACCCAATGTCATTCATACGTACCAAAGCAATGAATGTCTCGATTGCATACTACTATACATAAACTATTATATATGATTATATTATCTGTTGCGTTTATATGTCAAACGTATCTTCACTTTGCCTGTGGTAGGTAGCAATGTGAAATATAGGTACCTAAAATTATAATATTATCTGCATACTACAAAAGTTGAGATTCGCGAGCTACTGGAATTCCATTGCTTTAACGGACTTTTGTGCATCTATATTCTAATAAATAGTCAAAAAGAAAAAAATACTCTCATAAAATAATGATTAAAGACACACATTGCACAATCCTAATGGACTATAACCATCTAGGGTTTGACCTACTGCTATTGGAACCTAAAGACGTAAGATTAGCCCATTATATACTGTAACAATATTTTGACATGGATACATTTTTTATCTGTTTGCAATTTTGGCGCCAAACACCAAAAAAGTTGATTACAAAGCAGAAGTTAATCAACGCGTGCCAGTTTTTTCAGCGTTCATTTTACATAAAGTATTCTATCAAAATGAATAATTTGAGTAACGGTGTGTCAAAATTACAAAATGGTTGTGAAAAACATGATGAATATCAATACTTGAACTTGGTGAAAAAAATAATAGATACAGGTAAAATTTTGTGAATATACGTAATATTTTACAGGTATCTCTCTCATTATTTCATTAAAAACTTTCAGAGTGATGCATAAACTGATATTTTCTTAACTTTAGGTGATAAGCGAGTAGATAGGACAGGTGTAGGCACTCTGTCTATTTTTGGAGCAATGCAAAGATATTCCTTAAGACATAACACTCTGCCTTTACTAACAACTAAGCGAGTTTTCACCAGAGGAGTGATTGAAGAACTACTTTGGATGATCTCAGGATCAACAGATAGCAAAATATTAGCAGACAAGAAAGTTCATATTTGGGATGCCAATGGTTCCAGAGCTTTTCTTAATAATTTAGGATTTGTAGAACGGGAAACAGGTTTGTTTCAATACTTATAAACACTCATTATTAATAAGTATAAAATATCCTATGTCTATCTTATATATGCATGTTATGTTTAAGGTGATCTTGGCCCTGTATATGGATTTCAATGGAGACATAGTGGTGCCAAATACATAGATTGTAGAACCGATTACACTGGACAGGGTGTTGATCAGTTGCAGACAGTTATAAATTTAATAAAGTAATCAAATTACTGAAATGGAATAAAGCAATAAAGTTATAAATTATAAATACATTGAATAAATATTTCAGGAACAATCCAGCAGACAGAAGAATATTAATGTGTTCCTGGAATCCAGCTGATCTTAATAAAATGGCATTGCCTCCTTGCCATTGTCTCGCTCAGTTCCATGTCTCTAGTGGTAGACTCTCTTGTCTGTTGTATCAAAGAAGTGCTGATATGGGACTAGGTGTACCGTTTAACATTGCCAGTTATGCCATATTAACTCATATGATAGCTCATATAACTGGTCTTGAAGTAAGTGTTACTATACTTAAATATGTTAATACAAAGTTTTGCTTTCTTAATGAAATCTTTTGCATCATTAAATAATAACTCCTTTATTTAATTTGAATCAAAAATATTTCAGGCAGGAGAATTTGTTCATACCACAGGTGATACTCATGTGTACCTAAATCACATAGAACCCCTTAAAACACAATTGGAAAGACAACCAAGACCATTTCCAACTTTGGAGTTTAGCAGAAAAATTAAATCTATCGATGATTTTAAATATGAAGATTTCATTATCAAAGGTTATGTACCACATCCAAAGATTGAAATGGATATGGCTATATAGAATCATTGTTCAGAAAGTTCTATAAATGAAAAAAATATTGTGCCCTTAACAATTCATTTAATTATTAAGCCAAGAAAACATTACAGTCATACATAAGTCATGGAGTAAAATGTATCTAAATAAGACTAAAACTGTATTTTATAAAGCTTAAGATTAGCGCATAAATAACAATTTTTATAGAAAAAAAAATTGTTTTATTATAATTAAAACCATAATGTAAGATACAAAAACACCAAAAATATATTTCTAATTCTTAAAATTATAAATTGGAAATATAGATAAAATATTTAAAAATAAATGATTTTTGTGTAATATTGTGATAGCAGATGGACTAATGTAGATAAACCTTATAATCTAGACAACATTCTTAGAATAGGTACTTACTATTTGTACATTCATTTTACATTTATGTAATTTTAATGGATATTTTAAAGTAAGGAGCCAAAAAATTATTGAAAAAACATTAATTCGTTCAGAGGAGAAAAAAAAAACCATTGAAACTATCAACACATCTGATCATCTGGTGGAGATGCCTGAAACATAAAAATCAAATCAGTGGTTCAGTTTAGCCAGTCAGACTCTTCTATTATCAGGCAGATTATCCAATCAACTAACAAACCAAAGCTAAAACCTATGAAGAGATGAATTATATGTGTCTTGAGACTATTTCTCTCAAGTTGTGTAAACTGAGAATAAAATGATTAGAAAATGTTCACCTGCGATTGTTCTTCCAGCCTACTGCTAGATATCGGCAATGCAGCTAACTGTTCTGCCAATGCCATTGTTTCCTCAGATTCTACCTTAATTATTGCCCATAACGGATCTGAAGCAATGGATATATTTGATGTTATGTTAATAAAAGATAAAGAAAGACCAACTGCTTTAGTAAAAAAAAACAAGTCATTGTCTATACAGTTCATTTTCTGTTTAGAATATTTATGCCTGATTTAAGATATGAATAAAAGATAATTAAACAAGTTTTGTATATGTATTTTCTGAAAGCCTGCATGCTAATATTATCAGGGTTACTTCAATGTTATTCTGTATTAAGTTAATTATTATGAGTGCAATTTGTTTAAATACCTTATGGTAACATACCTCCTATTTGGTCTCCTTTATCAGAAACCAAATGAAAATAGCCTCTGAAGGTTCCAGGTGTACTAGGTGCCACTAATTTCACAGTAATGGTTGTACTGTGCCCTGGAAGCAAAGGTGGCACATACAAGGCAGTTGCTCCTAAAGGATCTCCACCAGCCTGTATCAATCTACAACTGCCAGGCCAGCCTTCTGTTCCTGTGTTTGCAATACTCCAGCTTTGTTCAAAACTGCAAAAACAAAGTTTTATGAACTTAAAAAGCTTATTTGTTTTTCTTAACTTAAATTTATGTTTAATTACTAAGACTGATTTACTAATTGACAATTAATATTGCAATGTTTTTTGTATTTAAATGAATAAAATATTTTACCAAGTTCCTGGATTAACTGCCGATTCCTGTGATTGAGCAGCCTTCAATGACATTGAAGGTAGTTTTGGTGGTAAATTATAATCTAAATAACAACATATTGCTGCCTGTAAATTCCTGTAATTAACATATTTGATTAAAATTCATAGCTTATGTTTTATAAACATTCCAGGAAAAAAAGTATTACCAATTACTCATGTCTAGGAAAAAGCTTGCTGTGTTATAATTTAAACTAGGACCTAAAAGTCTTTGCATTTGGCTTATAAGTTCATCTCTGTCAGTGGTATTCATACAACTAAATTGTAACAGAAGATTTTGATCTATCTCCCCAGAAACAGCTGAACCATCCACATCCATTCTTATATGTTATTGCACCACTACGTCTCAAGACTGCTCTTTTGACATTCCTTTGTTTATATTAGTCAGCTGACTATTAATTGTAAATATACAACAGCGAAATAAAAAGTTTAATTAATACGATCGTTCCGAACTGTTAATCTAGTTGAATTGCAGAATAAAGTTGAGATAACACAAAGTTTGTAAGTACATTGTATATAGTGTCCGAATAATTCCGAAAAATAAAAACTTCAAGTGTGAAGATATTAACAGCATAATATGCCATAGAGATAGTTTTGATCACAGATAAAATATATGAGAATTATAATTTTACGCTATTAAACATGACAGATTATCTAAGAAAAGTGAACATTGTTATGTCTGCGCCGTGGATTTCAATTTGTACGAAATCTCATATTTTAATTTTCTTATGATTTTTTCCCGCAAGTGGGGATTCTCTAATTTGTACATTATGGCAGTAATTACTAATTAGCTCGTAGCTGTCTCGTATATAGTGCATAATGTTATCTACATGTCTGAAGTAATAGATTTATCGAAATTCTATGGGGTTTCATTCATAACTGAGATTTTTCATCGAATTAAACAATTTAGGGTTGGACTTCGTTAATTAGTTTAACTCACTTGATGCTTTAGTTCGCTGCGCCAGAAGAGTAAACACGGATTCGGTTTATCTATTATTACTATTTAACAAGGTTTTTGACCAAAATATGACTGATTTTGAAGAAGTGCTGAAACCAAAAAAATTTCAATGTGAGATTGATGGCTGTAGAGCTCAGTTTGACCGACCTAATAGGTTAATAAAACATCAACGAACACATTTAAATATTGTAAGTATCTTTTTTTTAATGTGTAGTGCATACTATTGAATTAAATTTAATTGAGTATATATATCAATTTGCAGAAAGCATACTCCTGTACAGAAGATGGATGTAATAAGGCATATTCTAGCAAAAATCACTTGGACAGGCACATCAATACTGCTCACAAATCTTATAATTATTCTGAAATGTACAGGTATCTGAAATATATATTATTATTTTAAAATTTTATGAAATATTGTCAACTCGTTTTGTTATCTACTGCTATTTCTATAGCATTCCAAATAACTAACTGCTAGATTCCAACACACTAACAGATGATTGATGAGGGTCTTTAGGGTTTTCAGTAGAACTTCCTTCATCATGAATTTTTTTTTAGCTGCCCAAGTTGCGTTAAACAATATAGCAATCAGCAAAATCTTAAGAGACATTATAAAATACACCATGTGGATTGTGTTGAAAAGTTCCTGTGTGAAATTTGCCATATTAGTTTTAGACGTAAACACCAGCTAAGCGCGCACATGTTTCGACATACAGGAATAAAAGCTTTTAGGTGAATATATTGCTGGGAAATTGATAAAATCTGCATGTATTATAAAGCTTATAAACTACAGATTAAATAAATATCTACCGTAATAAGTAAATATTTTAGGCCACTGACGTAGTAAATGTTACAGTTGCCCTATGTGTCCCAAACAATTTATAAGTATGACGGAGCAGAAAAAACACATAAGAAATCATAAAGAATTTACATGTGAACATTGCTATGCGAAATTTACTCGGTGGCTTGATCTGGTACAACACAAACAATCAAGTCATCAATCAGAAGGTACAAGTGACAATTGTGATAATTTTAATGAAATAAGTTTTTTCAGCCCTAATTATTATTCCTCTTATAATAAAAATGCTATTACAAAACCATATTGTAGTAGAATCAATAGGGTAGGCTTATAGTTGGCAGGGCACAGTAGGACTTTCAAAAGCAAAAAAATGCAGGTTTAGTTATTAAGCCTGTAAGTATTTTTAAATTTCCGGTCTGGTCTACTAAATTCTCTGCAATATTTATTATTATTACTTTAAACACTAGCAGCAAATGAGTATTGTGTAATCATCTCAATTATATTTATATGCGAGTGAAGATGATACAAGAACATTTTCAGGGAGTTTTGGGAACTGGCATTCAAATATATAATTAAAATTCATACAAAATATGTAATAGAATATCATTCATTTTAAATGCATTGCAATGTTTCTTTATTTTACCTTATCATATTTTTATCGTTTTTATACCAGATTTTATTTTATTTCAGAATATATTTGTGACCACTGCGGGAAGATTTTTAAGCAAAGACAACACATTATTAGACATTTGAAAATACAACATTACACAAAAGAAGTGTCACTTTTTATATGTCCATATGAAAATTGTACTAGGTAAGCAAAATGAGTATTTCCTTATAAAGTAAGATATTGAAATTCAATATTTTTCTATACTATGGATATGTGACGCAATATCAAACCATAAAAAAATATTATAGTAATTTCAGTTTATTTATTACAACTTGATTGGAAAAGTATTATATAACAACTAGCTGATCTGAGCTGAAAAAAATGTTTCCAAAAATAGATGTTGGTCGATTCTCAGTCCACAATGTGGCCACAAAATTTCAGGAGAATCAGTCAACCTGTTTTGGAGGAGTAAGGGAACAAACAGTATGACACGAAAATTTTGTTTTATAATTTTGGACTAATATAGATTTTAACAGTAAAATACTTAACAAAACATATAATTTGATTAAGTTTAAGACGAAATAGTTATGAGCTAACTCAACACTGAGCTAAAAATTGAGAATAGAGGGTTACAAGTTGTTTTTGGATATAAACAATTTCAATCAATTTAAAATAAGGTCTAATACCATTGGGAATAGTAATTTAAAAGCACTACTAAACTTTCATTTAATGTATTGTTTTCATTTTATCTTTACAAGCTTTTCTACTGTTAGAGAATACAAAGTTCTGTATTGAAATTAATAAGAGTTGTTTTCTACTTTCAGAAATTACTCAAGAAACAGTAATTTGAAGCAGCACATATTAGTTAAACACGAGGGTTTAACTTTTAACTGCCATTTATGTCACGCTAAATTATCAACCAAGGTAACTAGCTGCTTGTTTGAAAAATTTATGTAAAAACATATTGTATCATCTATCTTAAGTATGAAATCTATAACTGAAAACTCTATTACTAGATTATTTTGTCTCAATAGACTCTGAACCATCTTTTGATTTATTTTACAGGCAAAATTGAAAGAGCATATCATAAGACATAGTCGTCCAACACCATATAAACCACCAAAGACATTATCAACAGGTCGAAAAAAGAGAAAAGATGCTTTCATACCTAGATCCAATACAGCTCTAAAGTTGGCAGGTTTGCCTAATTCCTTTATGGAGAAGCCGGTGTTACCAGATACATATAACATACAAAGAGAAGAAAATGCCAGTGTCAATCAACTATTGAGAGTTGGAATGTAGACGAGTGGTTTTAATACATCATTCGTTTGATACTCTAATTCATACAGATTATTACAAGTTTTTTTTAAAATTTGCTTCTCTTTTATAACTTACGCATATTTCAATAGTCCAACATTAATGTACTCTGTGATTTAAACATAATGTTATTTGAATAAAGCTTTTCTCGTAACGTAAATTAAATGTACTGACAAAAAGAAAGCTGTTAAAGTGTTATTGATAATATAAACAAATCCATTTGTACATTATGTGCGAATATTTGTTTACTTGAATGAAATGTTATGTTGCACTGTGTGAACATTACTGTCATTAAATATATTCAATTAATTTTTATCTTTTTCTTACGCTAATTTGATCATTGAGAATTATCAGAGAAGTTTCAGAATCTGGATAACTATGCTTTGAAAAAAAAGTTCAACTTACTTGAAATAAATAAAGAAAAGAAAAATAAATTCATGTATTTGAGAAATTTCCAAGTATCTAAAGTTTTAATTTGATTGCATCGATCCCTAAGTTGATATACCTGAATTACTATGTTTGGAAGCTTAAATATCCAATAACAATATTACATACAGACAGGTTAGCAGTGATTATAACTTTTTTTTAATTTATATAAAATAATTAACTTTAGAATTTATTCACGAGCCTTAAAACATGATATTTAAATTAAAATCAGGCCCTGATTTAACTTTATGGCACTTGTTAAAATTGTGTAGTCTGTGTCTGTTGTAATTCATAATCTATGATATTCTCGAAGCAAAAACATTGACGTAAGTCGCAACAGCTGGTTTGTGACAGTTCAATAAAAATAATAAATATTGCAACTTGCATGTCGCGACTTTATTAAATTAAGGCAATTAGAATTAATACTATTAATGTGATTAAACAATAATCCGTAGAGTAATCACATATATATATAGAAAAAATAATCTGTATCCTGTGATTGCAACAGTGAATAATTATTATTAACAACTTATTTTAATTCTGTAATCAAAGACGTTTGTAACTCGATTTTTTCCATTTTTAATGGTATCGGAATTAAATTAGTGCGGTATTTATTTTAGACCACTTACATTGTACAAATGCAATGGAATTCTCAATCAACTTATTTACGTTAAACTGCTGGTAAGTTGTCATTGTCTAAAGTATCTATGAATACAATAATATATTTATGATGTCATTTTCAACAGGGGTATTCCCATCGTATCCAAAAATCGTAAAGAAAGATTTGAAGCAATTGCAAAGTATTTACTTTCCAGTGGTCATGATATTGTATGCCTTCAGGAAGTATGGAGTGAAAAAGATTATCTTTATTTAAAAGAGAATTTAAGTAGTGTGCTGCCATTTTCACATTATTTTTACAGGTAAGTTTTATTGACTTATACCATATACTAATTACTTTGATAAGGTTTTTTTTAACTAGTGCAGGAAAAGCCTTTGTTTTACAAATAGCTTTGTTAATAAATAAATGGTTGAATCATATAAAGATAATGGTGGTACTAAAAATATATCTTATCTATATTATCTTATCATTGTTGTAACAATTCTTTTTGGTATTGCTGTATGTAGATCAAAGCTACTTCAAGACATCAAGTATTTCCTATAAATAACTTGATGTGAAGCATACTTGATTTCTTGAACACAATGCATATGTATAAAATCCAGCTAATCCACATTTTTTTATATATTTCATTGCTTATTTTGTGGGTTTGGTAAAGAACTAATGTTAAAAATGTATATGACAAATATAAATTACAGCTAATGGGTAACATATATTTGTGCATATTGTATTTTCTGCTTTAGCAACTTTCAGTTAACCTTTTTCTTTTGGTCAATAAATGATTACGGTTTATTAAAAGCAATAGTAGGAAATCTGTTGTTAAAAAACATGTATTTAATTGTTTTAGTGGAGTTCTTGGCTCGGGGCTATGTGTTTTCTCTAAGTGGCTTATAAAAGATGTCTTCTTTCATCAATGGCCACTGAATGGATACATTCACAAGATACATCATGGCGACTGGTTTGGTGGAAAAGGTGTTGGTCTCTGCCGGATTAAATATTTGGACAGACTAATAAATGTTTATTGCACACATGTAAGCATTAATTTTTAAGGTTTTTATAATGCTTCTGTATAATGTTCAATTTTTGAAAAAAGATTACTAAACCAATAGATAAGTTGTTTATAGATATAAAGATTACTTAGTGTTCTTGTGTATATAAGTATGTTTTGATAAGCAATATCTATGAACTGCACCTCTGAAGTAAATATTTTTTATTAGATTATTATAAACAGTATGATTACATAAATTAGAAACTTGGCAATGAGCATATATACATTTTTCGGACCTAAGTCACTTAGTCCTTTGAGCCAGTCAGTGGTTTTCACTGCTTGAAAATCTTCTTTTATCACTTGGAGGAAATAAAAATCTCAATATATTGTCAAGCTGTTCTTTTTTTTGTGTTCAAAGAAAATATATTGTAATCTATAGTACTATCATTTATTCATTCCAGTTGCATGCTGAATATAACGAAGATGATATTTATCTAGCTCACCGAGTTTTGCAAGCACACTCAACTGCCGACTTTGTGAACCTAACATCTTCTCCGGCTGACATATCAATTTTAGCTGGTGATTTGAATACAGCTCCTAAAGAAATATCGTTTAGGTAATATAACAATAGCGGCTTTTTTTGTCTTAGCTATTAAGATTTTAATATGGTTATATTACGTTAGGTTTAAACCAACTTTAGTTACTACAACACTAGGTAACTAAATTGAGTTAACTAAATGGACTCAAAAGCCGCTCTTGGAGAACATTTACTATGTTAAATTTAATCTTTATGCAATTTTTGACATTAAGTTTTGCGTTTTTTAATTGATTTAAAATAGAAACGCAGAGCTTACAGAATAAAATTCATACAATACACACATGCAATTTGTTAACAAATTAACAAAAAAATATAATTTTCATTACAGATTAATAACTCAAGTAGCAAATCTGTCAGACCCGTGTGATGTAGAGTCGATTGGTGATACAGCGAAGTTGATAAGAGCTTCAGGAACCTGTGATAACATCAATAATAGCTATTCTGATCCGAAGGTGGCAAAGGCCTGTCCGGAAGGAAAACGGATTGATCATATACTCTTCAATGTGAATGCTGGATGGGAGGTGAATATAATATGGAATTTTTTAACAGCCCCAATAATTGTTATAATCTATGCTTATGCAAACTCAAACTATCTATTCTATATATTTATTCAAGTAGGTTTTTATGAAGACACTTAAGAAACGTCAATATTTACACTACCACCGGTTCGGAAGGCAGTTATCTACCGAGAAGAACCGGCAAGAAACTTGATAGAAATACATTTGAATTTTAGGTTATTTATATTAAAATACATTTGAAAATGTTCACAAAGTCATTTCTGTCAATATATTAAATAGCTATGGAAATTTAAAAAAAAAAATCCTAAGGACATCACATTTCTGAGATCGAATGTGTGTTAAAAACAATAAAGTTCTCTTTATATATTTAAGGCTGAAGTCATGAGTCTCAAGAATCCTCTACAAGACAGAATACCAGGCCAGGATTTTTCATACTCCGATCACAATGCTGTGTCATTGGAGTTGAAAGTCAAGTTAAATACCAAAAACAAGGAACGTCCAAGAAGTTTGTACGATAAATATGATGACACCATTGCGGAAGCTATAAAAATCTGTGAAGAAGCAAAGGTGACTGTGACTAAATCGAGAAAGTTGTTTTTAATTATAGGTGGTCTCATTTTTATGTTTTTAATCGGTTCAGTTGGATATTGGCCGAACAATGTTTTAACTGACATGATCAAAATTTGTACAACAGGAATATGCTTTTATTATATAATTATGGGAACAATTTGGAATAGAATTGAGATGAATAGCCTCAAAGCTGGATTGTCAGCGCTGGAAAACTTTCAAAATAGTAGAAATTTTAATGAAAATTAATTTTTTGTTAACAATTAATGTATTTATTAGATTTTCAAATATAGAAGATATGTTTAAAAGTTTCAACTTATCTTGTGAAGTGTAAAAATGGAACACGCTAAACAGCGTTTTGAAGAAAAATCAATGCAATACAACTTGCTATATTTTTTTAGTGAATGACAAACAATCATTCATAAACTGTACACCAAGAAGTCAATGCTAAAATATGGCCAATATCTTTTAGTTGCATTAAAAAATATTTGGAAAACTGATGATAAAGTATTTAAATACGTAACTTGTTCAGTTCATGCATTTATGAGAAAGAATACTATTAAGATTATAATGTACTTCTGTCTTTTAAATTCAGACTACCAATGTGATATTTTATTTAATTCCACACTAGAATGTACTTTTAAATAAAAATTATAATACTTAGAAAAAGTTTTTTATTTCACAAATCCAGTATATATACATAACAGAGAACTAACTATATTTAAAAAAAAACAACAAAACATATCACATTCCTTTACATTACCATATGTTGGTTAAACTTTATTCTGCACTTGCTGATAAAGAAAAGATCATTATAGAATTTCATAACACATATAATAAAAATTTAAAGCTATAAGGAAATGTTAGTATACAAACGTCAGTCATACAAATAATTCAAATCAATTACCTAGGGACAATTGCACCAAAAAATATCCTCAACTAATGTTAACGTATTGCAATTGATTTTTTTACGCACATTCATTTGCAAATTTCTTAACTTAATTGACTATATGTAAATTCGAATGTAAAAGATCATTTAAATTTCACTTCTTTTTGGTGCAAATTGTTACAAATGCCACTAGACAAAAACCTATTTAAGATAACGTTTTGAATTTGTTAGAAGTATAACTAAGTATAATTAATATTTGTTTCAACTTATCTGAAATTCTAGTCCCGCGTTAGACGCAATTTCTAGTTATTATGTAAATAAATTATGTGAACATAATCCTAAAACACTCACAACTAAATGGCAAGACAAAAATTAAAACCACACTTTAAACGGTTAAAAGCATACGCATATAACAATACTATTCACATCTTGTGTATTAATCTGTAAGCCGATACTTAAAAAAACATTATTTAGCGCTTGTAGCAAAGAGATTACACCTCTAACCAACCACAGATTAAAAAGGACTAAAGATAGTATACTCTTATTGCCTATGCTTGATTTAAAAAGTGTCATAATATAAGATTTTTGAAACCTAATTTAGATGCTGAATTATATTATTATTACATCATAGATTTTTTTAAAAGATCAAATGTGTGTTCTATCGTTTGTTTTCGCAATACTTTTTATTATTTTATTTTATATTACACTCAATTGTTTTATGGCGTTCAGATAAATTACTGGGTGACAGATACACACTATGTGAGTTGTGTGTATATAAGTTGAAGGAGAAAGACGATCCCTTCGTTTCTATAGTAAGATGTAGTGTTATCACACTGATTCACTTTTCGGTTATTTCGTTTTCGTTTAAAAAACTTCAGACTTAGACGACATGACAGACGAAAGCGTTTTAAGGCGTGACGAAAGGTCTTCCAAATATTACGTTTTTAGCGGAATACAATAAGAAATGTTTTGAATTCGCTAGCATCATTAAAATATTATTGCAACAAAATATAGTTTTAAGTACAGTGAAGAGAGAAATACTTGCCCTAACATTTGGAATGCAATATTATACTCATGTATATTATTTTAAACCATGCATTGCCATATTATAATAATTCAACTTTTATTCAATATATGATACCTTATAAGCGTTTCGTCTTGTGATGAGGAAACTTAATTAACCATAGAATTTAAAAACGTATCTTACAACCTGCCATAGGCCTTCATATAAATGAAAAGCCCTGCATATTACCTTTTTTAGACCGACAGAATGTAGCTCTTGGTGTTTTTGGACTAGATTGTAAAACAGAAAAAATTGCATTAATATAGAAATGCCGATGTAACTAAACTATTAATTAACTGAGTGTTCAACTCACGGAGAGTTTCGATAATTACACTTTCGGATCGGATTTATCATCAGACATATCAAGTAAGGGGTCAGTTTCAGAGTTCATTGACCCTGACGCCATTGTGTTATCAACGGATCCATAAACAGAAGGTCGTATGTCCACTGAGGGAGGTTCAGTGGCTTCGGTCAAATCTGCAACAGAGCTGGATGGAACTTGTTCGCTGACAAGCCTCGAACTCTCATCATAACCTCTGGTCATGTGATACATCGATTTGCCTCGTAATCTTCTACTGAATGAGCTTCCTGAAATAATATAGAAAATCCATTTTAATACATGTTTAGAGAGTATATTCTATTTGTCACAAAATGGACCTTTTTAAAACAATATTGTTAGCCATGCTCTAGATATCAGTGATTCCCAACGTGTGGTCCACGCCCCACAAGGGGACAGTTTAATAATTAAGGGGAGCAATTAAAAAATGAACTCGACAACACTTTATAGTGATTTCTCCCTAAAACTTACAATTTATGTTGCTTCTTTGAAATGTTAAGGTGGCGTAAAAAGATTGGGAAACACTGGTCTAGATTCATACTATATAAAATTATAACTTTGATTTGAAAACATTTGATTTTAAAATAAAATAGACACAGAGACTAATTCTTAATTGTGGCAATTTAGAAAAAAGCTGTTTAAAAACAATGCAAACCCTGTATATGGAATATCAACATTTAAAAAATATTTATGGCCAAAACACTCACCGACAACTCCAAGATGCTCAGAAATGTCACGTTTGACATCTGATACGTCCCACATCGCAAGGAAGGAGCCCAGACATGAAGGGGATGGGTCCAGTGGCGATACATAGGGCTTGTATGAGAAACTATAGTGGTGGGCTATAGCTGCTATAAACATCTCTATGCATATCAGGAAGTCCTAAGAAATAATTATTCTCATTGTAATTAAGTATCTTTAGTTATATATAGTTTAATCAGTACTATACAAAAAAATGTTGACTTCAGATTTGTCAATTAATACTGGAATGACAACTGAATAGGATAATTTAAAAAAGATAATGGTGTATTATATTCGATTATAAAATTTATTGTGCAGTTTTATACAACATAAATTTGTTAATTGTAATAAAAGCAAAATATTGTTAATACATTAACTGAGAAATATTGTGGGATGTCCTATTACTGTATTTTTTTTATAATTAGTATCATAAAATAAATATATATATATAAAATAATAAATACATCTGTAAAATGATGAATGTGTACCTGTAATTTGGAAGACATAATTTTTATCTTGTCCTTATCAGAAATATCAAATATTGTTGATATCACACCACAGTATACCAAAACATTTATAATAACACCTTGGCTGTAAGGAAAACGAGAAATATGTAATAGCCTTAAAGACAGACAATAATTGTTCAAGAATATTCTACGTAAATATTTATGGTAATAATTTTATAATTTTATTAATAAAAATGTTTGGAACCTGTTTTCATGTGTTTGAAACATACAATTAATAGAATTATATTATAGAAAATATAATTTAATAGGAAATACTTACAAGAATGAGAAGAAAACAACTGCTTTAATGCATAGAAATTTTCCGATAGGCTTCATTGGTTTTAACTCTGTCCTGTTGGCTCGATAAAACAATACCAAACAATACATAGCCACAAACTGTGACAAGTTATTAATTGCAACCATGTAAGGGAAAGCAACATTTGCACTGAAATCACTCTCTCCGTAAACACCACACAGTTCACATATCATTGATATAACTGTTGACAGTGGCCTAACGAGTGTGTACTGCAAAATTCCATGTTTGCAATTGTGGATAAATTCACTGTAAATAAATTACTGATATCAATTATTTTCAATGGCCCTTCAAGTATGCCCTTGATTTGGGAACTGGTAGTAATTGTAGAGTCCAAAAAAAATTTTTTTGACAAATCATTAGTGTAAGATATATGAATAAAGATATCTTTCTTATGATATCTAATTTCTATGTAGTTGAAATAATGGAACACTTTTGTTTATTTCAATAGAATGGTTTTAATACTGTTTTACTTTACCAGATAGTAAAAACTTGGTAAAAAGGTTACCGAACAATTTATGTCATGTTGAATATCTGTATCCTGGCATACGATGATGATAAAACAATAATTCAATTTTCAATAAAAATTGCTTTACTATCTTAGTTTCACTAATAGAGGTATAAATAATATAATAGTAACAGTTTTAATAATGTATCAAAATTATTTATAACACTTCTCTCCATGCCTCATATCATTAAAATGAATTAGCATAGTTTATCTTTTCAAAACATGTTTTAAATACAACTTATTATTAATTGTCTTACATAAGCCTTTATAAAAGAATTTTGCTTAAAAGGTTTTTGTTGTTAATTTTTTATTATTATGCCTCTTCCTTTCTAGTCTAGAACATGAAAATAACTGTGAACCCTACTACCCTAAGCAACTATGTATACTTTTTTCAGAACATTACAACACAAACTTTACTGACCTTCCCATTTCCCAAGGAGCTAAACAACACAAAGGAAATATATGATGTACTTGAGGCTTCAACTCCAATGAGGCTTCCAAATCATTACCATCATTAAGATAGTTCAGTAAATACTTCATAAAATTATAAATAACATATGCTTCATAACATTCTCTTAAAGAATCCATATATATAGATTGCTCGGGAAATTCTAAGCCAAGCCAAGCATTTAAGGCATAAATTGGTACCATCCATAATATTCTGCAATAAGAGTGTTTTTAACAAGATTAATAATTCTATTGATATATTATGCAAGTTATAAAGTAGGTACTGTATGCATTTCATAAAGAATTCTTATTTTGAAGGATCAGAGTTTTATCAAAGCACTTACCGAATAATATGTTTTTGTAATGACGGTTTAGTGTAATGCACTATGTGTTGTGTAATTTGCCAAATTGATATTGGCATAGCCAAGAGGACAAAGCCCCCAGCAACCAAAGTTCCTTGATCGGATTTTGTAAAACCATTTTCTAAAGCATGTACAATTAGTGTTGGCACTAATACAATTACCAATAATATATATGTCGCAATAAAGAAGGGCCTTATCCAAAGTCGCCACTGGCTAAAAAACGATTTCACTGGCTCCGTGCACATATTTGTTAACTATAAGTTGATTTTAATATAAAAATACCTATACTGAAAGTCACTTTCATCTAATTCTATAAGCAAACCGTTATGCATGTGGACGCACTCAATACATTAACATAAATATATCAACTTTTAATAAACAAAATATCTATGTTCATTAGAAAATGACCGAGTATATTAATTTAAAAATTATAAGAATTATTCAAATTAAAATAAAAAAATGGGAAAGTACTATATGGTTATTACTAGTATGCGAAATTTGGATTCACCAACACGCAATTTTATTATTTTCCTCTAACAAGTTAAAACAGCTTTTCTAACGTCATCAATAAAATCTTTGTCATATGCTAGACGGACTCCTGTCATATTTCAAGCCAACAGATGATTGATAAAACTGATTTATATAGAGTAAAAACGTAAGCTACTAAAACATATCTGTGGGTGCAAAAATAATACAAATGACAAGAGGGATGTGATAGATTATTACTATAAGAAAATCTTGTATTAGTTCGACTAGTATTGCTGAGTATAAATTTTTCTATGCAATTCTCTCAAGTGATTTTCATGGGTTTTTTTAAAAAAAAGGTGATAAGTTTTAGATAAGAAAGATTCGAGATAAGAAATGCTTTAAAGATTAGAACACGTCCAATTCACACGTCTGTATAAAACTTTAAACGCCATCGGAACCATTTTTTTTTTGGATATACATTTGAATTTATTGCCCTATTACGCACCTTTACGACGAATATAGTATTTTTTAGAAAACTACATATACAAATATACCTATATAAAACTTTTAAAAGATAAGCTTTCTGAGTCATTGAGTTTGTTGTACTCTTTTTTAATATATTCTATCAAATATTTATAAAGCACTCGCTAATTCATTCATTCCATTTACAATTAATCAATTAAATTCATAAACGATATTTTAATATCTTCAAATTGTTCATTATTCATTGTGAATAATGAGTTACAAGAATGACTGATGATTAGGTTAAAGTTTTAATCAGACTAATAATAATATAGACCATAATATAAAAAAATTAATTACCAAACTTAATAAATTAATGTCACAAAACGTATCATACTAGTGTTGTGAAGTAAAAAAGATCTGTTTACGTACTTCGTTGTCTGTAGCTGTAGGTACTACCTACTAGGTAGGTATATTTACTGTAGGTATCTAGATTTATAGTTGGCCATTAGATAGTTCGACAGAATGGGTTTCATAAAAATAATAAATTAGTGATTTCTTTATAAATAAAGTATTTACTGTGATTATAGTTAAAATTAATGAAAAAATTGTTATTTACAAGAATTGGGAACCTACTTATTCGTGCATTTACAGTTATTCGCGTAACACGTATTTTGTGCATAGAGTTCAAGTATTGAATTAGGCCACATAGCGATCTCTCCCTAAAATACCGCTGTTCTGGCTGTCGCGTGTCTACGTATCAAGACGGACCTGCAAGTAAGTGTGATAAAGTGATTAATAAGTGCAAATAAAACAATATAACATGACTAAAATAAACATTTAAATATCGTGGAGCGTGAATAGGAAAGATAGTGTTAGCAAATCATTTTATTCGTATGTTTTCGTAAATAGGTCACCTCGCCATTCTATAAGAATGAGTTGCTAGGTGTATCCTCTTAAACAGATAGGGGTTTTATAAGTTTTTATCAGTGTGTAAAGAAATATTTTGAATATAAATGCGTCTTAGTTCTAGATAAGTGAGGCAGGAGAGTGATGATCAAAAGGCCGTGATCGAATGTGATGTCATCAAAAGGGGAAACAGAGGCCGATTCTGGCACGGTGTCGCCAAATGTACTACCTGTTAAAAATGAACCGGTTAGTAAGTCCATGTTATACAAAAACATATCCCAGTGTGCATAGTAAAAGTGGAACAGTTCACAGTTATTTTATCTCAAGTGTTGACTTCACACTGGACTGTTTTCCAATGAAATTATTTTAATTTTATAAGATATAGATAGATTACAAAGATAGTCAAAATTATGTTGTCTCTCTGTTTGTCAAGTTTTAAAGTTGGAACTCAGAACTTATAATTACAACAAAATAAAGTATCACTGAGAAAACCCTTTCAAAATAAACTTTAAGATTCCGAGCTATATTTAAAAAATTATAACTGGATAGTTTTCTAATGTTAAATAAATATATATCAATTAGATTAAAATGTTTGTAGCTGTAATTAATTAACTATTATAAATATATTGTTTTGATGTGTTTTATGCATAGATTACATTTTACCATTTATTATTATCAATTTTTAATACTTTCATAACAAGTCAATCTAGCTATTTAGGGCCTTGAATTAATATAATGTAAAAATGTGCTGTAGAAACAGTAATGTCTTAGGACAATTTTCATGTGCAATTTTAAGTTGAAATTCTGTAATTCTTAATTTCAAGAACCTTACATTTGGTTATGTATATATGATTATAATATAGTTATGTATCACTTGATTTTAAACTTTAGGTAATATCCAGGATATAAGAAGCTAAAATAAATTTTTCAGGTGGCGGCACCAAGTAAGGAGACACCTAAACGAAATAATAGTACGTTATTAAAATGTACAACATGTAACAGCTTTAGTACATTAAGTACCCGAGCGTTGAACACTCACATGGCACAATGTTCCCCAGATAATAATAATGTGGCTGCGGCACAGAACACTGATGCCCGGCCACATAGGAAACTCTTTGAGTGTGATGTGTGCAATATGAAATTTTCCAATGGCGCCAATATGCGTCGCCATAAAATGCGACATACTGGTGTCAAACCTTACGAATGCAGAGTCTGTCAGAAGCGTTTCTTCAGGAAGGATCATTTAGCTGAGCATTTCACAACTCATACAAAAAGCTTGCCATACCATTGTCCGATATGCAACCGAGGTTTCCAACGTCAGATCGCGATGCGCGCCCATTTCCAGAACGAACACGTAGGTCAGCATGACCTTGTCAAAACTTGCCCTCTATGTAGTTACCGCGCGCCCACTATGAAGAGTCTTAGAGTACACTTCTTTAACAGGTAACTTTCATTTCTATGAATATGTTATATGACTAGGTCATTTTGTACAGTGTAGTGTGTTAAATATTGTGTCTATTTGTGTTCTAAATTGTAAATGATTTGCCCTATTCTATGTAGTTTTGCAACACACTTTAGAAATAAACATGGATTTAGTAATTACTCATTTGATTTTTGGTAGCCCAATGGTTAACATGCCTTACTGCTGAACAGAGGCTGCCGGGTTTGATGCCTTTAAACCAACCATGTTGTGTGCCATTTATTATATATTGTATAATAATTTACAGACATGGAATTGATCTGGACAATCCAGGCCCTGGAAACACCTCTGTTTCCCTCTTGGCTGCTGGAATCGCAAATGCAGCGTATGGTGATGGTACAATGGACCCCAGTACATTAAATGCATTGGGTGCTCTTGGATCTGGTTTATCGGTATCAGTCGCGGCAGCTTATTCAGACAGTGGTGACAGCAATGGAGAGAGATCAGTAGACAATGCAACTCCGCCTATGCACTATTTGACACCTCACGTTGAAATATCAATGGCCGACAATAATGAAACATTTTCCCCTGGACAGACAAATCATCTTGGCTCAGGTGATTATAATTTCAATTGTTCAATTAGGATATAGATTTTATACATAGTAAGTTGTCAAAGGTTTTTTCCTTTTATGTTGTTTTCCTTTAAGACTGTAAAACATGGTCTATGTTATCTATATTGTGATTTGTTTTACCTAAACCTGTTTTTGTTGAAGCATTTATAAAAGGGGATTTTCCATAATTATCTAGGTCAAATGTTACAAACAGATTGGCGTGGTTTGTAACTGGATTTGCATCTTAAGATGTCATTTAAAAAAAAAATTGTTTTTTTTTTAAATTAATATTTTAATTTGTTTATGATACTAAAAGCTAGTTAACCATTATGTTTAAAAATAATATCTCTTATAGTTAAGTTGATAATTTCAGAATCCCGTGTGAATGGAGAAGGTCCAAGTTCACCGCAGTCAGGAGATAGTGCAGTGGCAAGTAGCTCCCTCTCAGCAGGCCTGCCTACCAACATCACTCCATCCATCACACTTATACCTATAAAACAGGTCAGTACTAGATTATGTATAGTGTTTAGTTTTTAAGAATCTCAGCAGTATTGACCTTGCCAAACGCATCAGTGCATGAGTATATTTCACTTTTCTATTAAAAAATGAATTATCCAAAAGCAGAATATATGAAGGCTATGAAGGCTAAACATTGTACATCATCACAATGATCAAACACATATCAAAATGACATTACCATTAGCATTGTTTTCTGAAAAGAAATAAATTTTAAAAATGTGACTGAAGCTAATTTTGAGATGGTCTCCATTTTAACATAGTAAAATATTGTTTTATAAAATATATGTTCATATATGTCCAATACTATGTTCAAGTAATGGATGTCAATAATTTTATATTAAAATGAATAAATGAGACTAAGAGATGCCTCAATAAGACTGCATGCATTTGTCACTTCTGTCACTCTCTTTCAAGTTAGATAAAAACACTGAGACCGCATTTCAGAGCTTTATTATCGAACGGGGTTAAGGACATCCGTTGGTTGAATATTTGGACTGGGTATATTTGATGTCACGGAGGAGGTTTAAATTTGGCTTTTTGGGGTTATAGGAGCCAAATGCGGATGATACGGAGGATGCGAATGGTGAAAAACGAGATGTTACATCGAGTCTCAATTCACTTATAAAGGTTTCGCCGCTCAAAAGCCTTCTTAGAGAAGACTTACGCCGTAGAATCTCAGCGCGGGGACGCTCGCGTGGCTCAAATGTTAGTATTATTTGCCCGGTTTCAATATTTCACTAACGGATGTTTGGATAACTTGTGTTTTGTATGGACATTCGTTGGTTGAATATGGGTATCGATATCAAGTTAGTCTACGCAAAATCAATTTTAATTTTTTATGTTGTAGCTCGACGCAAGGTATCTCACGGTATACTTAATGCACTAAGGCACTTAGATTTCCAATTTTATTTTTAATTCTAGTTCCTTTAGTAGCCATCCACGCCATTTATGTGTGATTTAAGACTATTTCCATATGTGCCCTAAAGATTAATGTTTGTCTGTTTATTAATAAAAATATATGAAAATATTACAGGCTCGTGCGTCACCATGCGAAGGCGGCGTGATAACTTCCACTCACGGCGAAGCCATCCTACCATCATCCCTTGTCTGCACATTTTGCTCGATCACATTCCCCGACTCAACTCTATACTTCCTTCACAAGGGCTGCCATTGTGACTCGAATCCATGGAAGTGCAATATTTGCGGTGAACAATGCTGTAATGTGTACGAGTTCAACTCGCACCTCCTGTCCAAGAGCCACCAATGACTGTTTGCTGGGGGGACGCAATGATATAAGCACTACACGTGAGCGATTCGAAGGTCTCTTGGAAGAACTTCGGGCTGCTGACACGTCCCCCCTAAGCTGAATCGGAAGCTGGTATGGTATGTCAAATGTTACTTCGTGAGAATGACTTGATAGGGACAGAGAGATGTGTTCCAAATTCAATTCTTACAACTTTGTATAATAATGTTCCAAATTTACATTTTGTTTAATTAGCAATGTTCCAAATTTAAATTTCTTTTTTGTCTCGGTATAAAGGCAAGGGGACAGTACCTAGAATTTTGATGGTTAGCAATGTTCCAAATTTAAATTTTGTTTAATGAGCAATGTTCTAAATTTAAATTTTGTTTAATGAGCAATGTTCTAAATTTAAATTTATTTTTTGTCTCGGTATAAAGGCAAGGGGACAGTACCTAGAATTTTGATGGTTAGCAATGTTCCAAATTTAAATTTTGTTTAATGAGCAATGTTCTAAATTTAAATTTTGTTTGTCTTGGTACAAAGAAAAAGGGATACAGTTCTTAATTTTTTTTTAACTTTTTAGTAATGTTTTTAATTTAATGTTGTGTTGCTTGTTAATTTTTATAAAGGCTTCAAATTTTGTGTGATGGCAATGTTACAAATTTTTTGTAACAGACAAAATAGTCTAGAGTCTAGACAGACCTTTTTATAAAACGTGGTAAATTATTTGTTACACTGTTCATGTTTGTTACCTGAGAAGGCGGAATATGGTAAATTTACTTTTCATATTAAATAGTTTTGTCAAGCCATATTAAATTTGGAACATATTTCTTATTTGACAGATCATACTGGTTTACCAAAACTGTGGTGCGAGTGAAGATATTTTTATGGATATTTTAGTACTTAATTGTTTGCGATAATTAGTTGTTGATAGTGTTTTGGGATTTCGTCAGAAATTGTCAAAGTGAAATTCAAACATTCCGAATTGTAACGAAAGCATTCCATTCAATGAGATTGACTTATGGCCTCTGGCGGGGAATATTTATATTGTTATCATAGAAGATTTTATTTATTAATTTTTTTGTGTACTTATGAGAGTTATACAAATATCTATTGTTGTGGTGCGATAGTAAATTTTACAAATGTTTGCAGTAAGTGTACAAATTAATATATTTTTACATTTCACTATTCAAGATTTTAAGGCATAGCCTAATTTGTGATGACAGACCGGAATTTTAAATTCTACATTCCGTTTTTTTTATTTATTTTCTTCGCATATGATGCAAGTCCACGACTACTTTATGTACAAGTTGATTTTTATGTTATTTATATTCTAAAATGTCGGTACTTAAGTACTTACGAATGAATCGTGATTTAGTTGAAAGTATAACACGGGACACGTATTGTGACGCGAATAGGACAGCGGAACGGTAACCAATTCAGCGCTTTCATCGCTGAATCTAGCTGCTAGACTTTGTTGACACGTGTTTACCGCGTAGCTTATCGAAATGAAAAGCGCTTTTTAAACGAGATTTGGCAATACCGTCCACCGCCCTATTCGCGTCATATGTCAGTGTGAACACGCTGTAATATATTGCTCAATACTTTCAAGGCTCAAGGAGTGGGTACAATTCGGTGCAAGCGATTCGCACAAAATTATCTTGGAACAATTGTAATGCGTGCTTTTTGGTGCACAGATTAGTAATAATCTACCCTCGTTAGAGAATTGGTAATTTAAAACTACTTAATGTAAGCAACAGCTATTTAATTATTGCGCCAAACGTGCTCAACAGAATGAAAATTTATTTTATGCAAAAAACTATTATTTATTAGTGAAATTATTAAAGATATTTTAAATGTTATCAGATTAATATATTTATGAAAGTTCTAATGCAGTTAATCGTTCGTATAGTCTATTGATCTTCTGAACATTCCTTATTTTAATTGCATTAACTGCATGGGATTTTGTATAGTTTCAAGTACTTTCAGGTAAGTTTTGGCTTAAAACAAAACATTCCCTATAGTTTAAACGAAGAGTACTTAATATCGGTTGTGGTCTTGCCTGTTAAGTTAACGAATTCATTTATATGGTACTAAAATTATTTACCAACGAATTGTCTATTATAAATCAATCGCACATCTGAACAAAATATTGTTACTATGTTGTAATATTCCTCTTAAAAGCTATTTTATTTTTGAATTAAAATCCTCTTAAACATTGTCTCCCCTTTTGATACTTTTAACTAAATGAGTTGTCTTTATAGTTTTGTATGTAACAGTATTTTATTTAGATTTGCGATTGTATGTTATTAATGCTATTAGTGTAAGAGCCGCAGCGCGCGGTGTCGTCCAATGGACCTAGTGAGTTACCTGATGGAACAACACATTATATTATTTATTATATAGATATTTATCCTCCTTGTTGATTTTGTTGTATACTTGATATATTTCGGTCCGTACCGTCGCGCCGTGGCTTAGCTTAGGGAAGATTACCAATAAATGGTAACCCCATCGGGCGCCTTTACTTATTCCGTCCACGTTTAAAGATAGATATTGCCTTTACTATTTAATAGAGATAATATATTTATAAGGAGGAGAGAGAAGTGAAAAAAAAAATATTTACAAATAACAAGAGGTTTAATTAGTTTAGAATTGAAGGGTAGGCTTCGATTTTTATTTGGATGTTGCGCTTTTTGATGTAAATGCGTTATCGTGTGGTAGTGTAGTAATTATCGTGATTCAACATTGTCAATTTACGATACAGAGCAGTATTTATAACATCCAATATGTAAGTCAAATGTGAGTTAACTATAAGGTTTGGGGTGTGATTTTTCAATTGTTATTATGTGACTTTAATTTACATGTTTAACGTTTGAAAAATTGGGCCTTTATTCTAAAGCAATTGAAATGTACAATGTATTAACAGGGACAAGATAAATAATATTCAATGAGAGAAGTAACTCGATGTTATACTAAACAGTATGTCTAGTTAAAATACAGTCGCATATAAGCCTAGATACCCCATATGCTAAGATCCGAGTCGAGTCAAAAATGTATTGGATTTGACATATGACAGTTATAACTAGTGCTATGCCTTGGATCTGAATCTCACTCCGACTCTACTTACCTTGTCTCTGATAGTATTTATACTTTTTGACCTGAAACTTGATGCCTTTATGGGCCTATAGGCTAGAATTGAATTAATTACGTTCATATTCATTTTATTCATAGACGTATCGTAGAATAGCAGTCCTCACCTTAATACCAAAATACAGCTTACCAACTTTTAATTTTTTTGTTTGTTTAAGTTGTTATGTGTGTAACAATGTAGTTAAGATTAAAACATTACGGTAGGTAGATGAAGATCGTTGATATTTTGCTGTTAAATTTATTGCGTTATAATATATTAATCTTATTTCTAATGATTAACATACTAATAAGTTAGATGGGATAATGTTTATGAGAATACAACTTGTAACCCGAGTGATAGTAAATGATATCATAGAAGATTGTGCCTTAGATCAGTAATAATGAAATTGTGTTTTCGAAATTTATATAAAGTCTTTAGATGTGTGTGTTAAACTGTTCTCACAGATGTATTTACACAAAGTTCAATGTTATTTATTTATAGCGCAATATTTGCAAATGGCTGTTTAGCTTGTTTTTATGGTAAATTTTATTTGCAGTTGTGAATGTCATCTTGTTACAAAATATTGTCTAGGTTTTAAATGGATTGGTACTTATTACCGAATATTGTAATTTATTTACTTATAATATGATAATTTGGTAAAGGGTCTAATAAAATATGAGATAAAATAGTGGTTTTTATTTCAAGTGAAATGTAAATGGTGTTTTATATACAATGCAATACAACATTTGCAGAATAAACTTAAATCGAGTAACTGTATACCTTTCATAATATTAGGTTTAAAAAACCAGGAGGTCTTGTACCAAAATTTTTGCTGTTTTTGATCACATTGCACGCGTTCATTGAGTAGACAACTATATTTTGATTAAACGACTCACCACAGTATTTGGTATCTCCTGTGCATTTACGAAATAGTACTGACAGTCAATTGTCAGTTTCGTTGTATACGATTGACAAAATAGTTGGCCCAAATAAAGTTTTGATTAAAACTTTTTAAAGTAACTTATTTAATAATTTATGGCTTTAAAAATATTTGTCAAGTTGTGTTGAAGAATATTTGTTTCGAAAAAGTGTGATGGGAAAAAACACGCAGGTCGATGGCGACAATAATCCAACATCAGTGGAGTCAGATCCAGCAAAGCTGCTTGAAGCCGCTCTAGAACAGATGGATGGGATCATAGCTGGTAAGTTTCTTTATTACAAAATATTATAATAACCGTCCAGTCTGTCGTGATCCCAACATTATCCTAACATTGTTAAATTAATAGAGCGTTTTTAAATATTCAATTGATGATCATCAAACTTTGATAATTGTTGCTTCTAGTGTTAAATAAAAAAAAGTTGGCCTTCTATTGGGCTACATGACCTCAAGAATATGGATAAATTGCATTATTTTATAAGAAACACAAGGTTAATTACTTTTTATTAGATAAGAATTCACAGAGTAGACATTTCTTTTACTTATCTTATTATGTCATTACTATTTATATTTTAAAGTTTAGATATATTTTTCTTACATAAATAATGATAAAGTAAAGTCCCGTAGCAAAGTTACTACAGTGACATAATTTTTGGAAAACCATATATTTTATGAATAAGTAAACTTTTTTATACAATAATATGGGTTATGGTGTATTAAACCTATGTAATAGTTTTATTAATTTTGTAAAATATTGACTTAAAATATCTCTTTCTATCTTAATCTACTTTGCAGCTTAATTGTGATATAAGTGTAATTCAAGAAGTTGAAAAGATACACATCATTCCATTCTTGAAATAGTCAGTATTGTTGCAAAAGTTATGTAAATGATGGAATTATTAATCATCAAAAAAATTTAAAAGTGTTATTATATACATATACTAATAGAAGTCATATATATACAGTACTAAAACTTAATCACCCTACAATTTTGGATAGAAACTATGTTCAAATGACTTGTAGTTTAAGCCAACGGGTGAATGCATAGGGGAGCAAGGGGTGCTAACTGTTGAACAGAGGGTGAAATGGCGCCAGTCGGCCGCAACACGCGTGTCGTTCGCACGTGTCTTTTGTGATATACGCGTATTTCGCGACGAAAAAAAAAATCGAAATTTGAAATAAACCCTGTTAGTTCAATCAAAAAATATTATTTTATTATTAATGTTACTTTTTATTTTAAATATATTAACTAATTTAGAAAAAAGTTATGCATTATTTATTATATAGTTTTTTAGTGTTTACTTATGTTTTTTCTCTAAAACAGTTACAAATAGTCATAGGCATTAATAATAATACATCATATGAATAACACAAATTTTAGATAAATCACTAATATTCCCTCATTCTCTGCTTAGCCATAAGATCGCCATTCACTTTCTTTATATTATATATTTTTGTTTTGTTTTCATTTCTTGTATTATATTTTCGTATAAATAAATGTAGGTCAATTATAGAAGCCAAAACTTAAAAAGGTTCAATTAGGAGCTTTCTCATAAATGAAACAGAAAACAAATTCACGTACAAAGTAACCAGCTGGCTGGATAAAGAATTTAATCTTGCTTGCGATGTGAGATACTCATTTTTTTCGACAACCTTTTTTTCGCGGGCGTTTCTCAAATATTTATTCTTCTAAAATGGGTTTTGTTGGTTTTAGGATTTATTTAGAACGTTACAAATTTGAATAGTACATAAAATGATGTACTTGTACGCGTATGTATACCTAAGTATGTGTGAAATTACACTTCTGTATACATATTCTTCCCCTTTTGTTTTACTTTCTACAGCACTGTCTAGTGTCTACCATTCAACAGGTTCGTATTTTTCACACGGATTTCGATCAGAACACCCCATTGACCCCAGTCTCCCTATTGTTCATGAAGGGGCGAGTAATCCCGATAAGCCATCTATTGTGTGTCGTACGAGGAAGACGTCTACATTCTGGGCTGTACTAAAAGTCTAGTTTACGATGCACATACACTCACATGAGTACTCATGAGTTTTCATATGGAAATGCATGAGTTGAGACACCGCGTTTAGATAGTAAAGTTTAGAAGAAATATCTTTGGCTTTATGTTTTGTGAAATTTACAAGGTTTTATATTAATATGATTTCTCCAGTGTGTCTTATATAGTGTAATCCCCCTAATAATAAAATTTGTGCTGTGTGTGATGTGAATTGTGAGTGATGCCGGGGTGTTGGCAATGGCCGAATCACGTGACGCGGTGTTGGATGTTCGATGTCTGTGGCCATGGCCTATTCGATGTTGAAGCCGAGTCGCAGATACCGCAGCGTATGTTTCTTTTAATAAGTAGTGTTCGATGTCCCCGTCACTCAAGTAGTTTTATACTATCACTGATACTTTCACGTTATATAGAATGCTAGCTGATCCCGACAAACTACGTTTTGCCAAAAAAACGTGAATTAATGTCTCTAGAAATAGATGTTGGCCGATTCTCAGACCTACTCAATATGCACAGAAAATTTTAGGAGAATCGGTCAACCCGTTTCGCAGGAGTAAGGGAACGAACACTGTGACACGAGAATTTTATATATTAGATTATTTTGTCTTAATTGTAGTTACCGCTACTAAGTTTTCAGACTTAACTCGTCGTATAGCGTCTTTCTTACGTGTAAGGTCAGATCCCTTGGCAATAATAATCGATTATTACGTTCTATTTTCAAATTCAACATATGAAGCGCCTGGGGAGAACCAAACTGCACTAACGTTAGAAAATAATACGTGTTTACGGATACTTACCCAAACTATATAAGTCTTTTATTTATAAAGTTGTGACATTTTTATGTAAAGTGTACAAGCCGTGTTTTGTTTGTGATTGTGGGTTTGCTACTGCTGTAATATCGGTTTGTTACGTTTTAAAAGTTACAAACAAAAATAACACCAACATTTACTATATTTCCAACAATATGTACATGACAAATAACTGCAGCTAAACTGCAATCCCCTTTAAAAAATATCGTACTAGATATCCGCAATGTAATGAAAAGAAAAACCTGATGGCGTGTTTTTTGTTTTCGTGCCCGAAGCGAGAGAGTCATTGTTCCATCGCGGGTACAATTCCCTCGTTCTGTTATTTCTGCAACTGCAATAATTTCGACGACATTCCAATCACTATGGTGAAAATGTTTACATAAATGCACAATGTTCTGTGTTTCTCAATAGTATAAGAGCCTGATACACTTAACCGCGTTTCTACGTATAGTATCTAATTATAATCTCCAAAAGAAGCTTCCAATTATATATTCGTCGTGTCAAGTTAATGAGGGCCAATATAAACATAATTTTTTTTGTACTTAACCAGTATAATTGCGTAACGCCTGCCGAGAAAAGTGAGCGTATATTTTATAAAACATTGTCAAAATTTAAGTTATGTTTTATGTGTAGGGTCGCATTTAACTCGGTTTTTATTTTCTCAATATTAAATCGTGCAATAATCAAGTGACAGTAATCTAACCATGTATTAAGTAACTGAAAAAAAATCTTTCGTCATATTGTGTGTTCAGATCAGAAAATCTTTTATAAAGCTTTCGGCTCAAGGTGTTATCTGTCTACAACGGCTAGCCCATAGAGTTTTATTTATTTATTTTATTACATCTGTCCCCAAATATCTTATGTGCTAAATATATTAAAAAAAACAATAAACTTATAAGATAATATAACTAGGTATACACATAAAACAATTATATGGGAACTTGAAACATTATGCAATAACAAAATACAATATACATAAAATGCATATTAAGTAATTATAAAATGTAAACATTGATTAGTCTGAATACCAGTATCGGTAAACCGGGAAAATAGTTTAAGTAAAGGTTAGAATATGTAGCTATCATTTTAAAGTTAAAAGTCTTTGTCGAGCATTTTGTATCGCATTAAATCTTACTGTACCGCAGCTGTGGAACCAGTAAACTTTCTGTCGTAAATGAAAACGGACCAAATTCAATTAAAGCTATTAAAAAGTTCGTTATAAACATACTGTTTATTTCCAGATAAGCAAAGGACACTGAAATATTGAGTTCTTCAAACATATTGTTTCTAATTCACTGCCATTACAATAAACATATTTTCTTTCTTTCATCACATTTGAAAATTATTATCGACAGGCGCTATCGACTAGAAATCCTGGTACATAAATATATAATATAAAATTCTCGTGTCACAATGCTAATTCACGTACTCTTCCGAAACGGCTTGCCGGACTTTCATGAAATTTTGAGAGCATATTGAGTAGGTCTGAGAATCGGCCAACATCTATTTATGAAGACGTTTTCTTTCGTCGCATTAAAAAATACATACAACCCACAATTTTTGGACCCTTTTATCTCCAAGACCTATTTTTAGTCATTTTATTAACATCATCGTCATTTAAAACAACGTTTGCTAGGTCAGCTAGTATATAAGATTCTATGTTCAAAATGGCTACGCGTAGATTTTTCTTTAGCTTATAATTCAGTAACAATTCGAGTATTTTAACTGTAAACTGTATTTTTTTTTTTAAAATTAAATGATTACTATTTTGTTAATTTATCCATGTGTACCACACCGAGCCTACACTATAAACACAATTTTCTATACGAGCTTTGATAACTCGTACTTCAATGTTTCAATATTATATGAATACATATTTAAATTGTGATCAATAGATATTTTATTTAATAAAATTCAAGATATTTCCACTTTACGTAAATTGCATATTCACAGGTCGGAATTTTGTTGCAAAAGCTTAGTCGTGGTGCAAAAGGAATTTCCAGTAAGGAACGTTAGGCATTACCCCGGTGTAGTTAAAGCCGATCGATGTATAAGTGTAGACAGCGTGGCAGACATAATTGTTATACCAATGTATATATCTGACAAACGCAACGCAAGGCAGCATACCCAACTATATTTATGACAAAGTCTTTATACTCAGTGGTACTTTTTGAGTGGGAGTGCCATGCTGTTACTTAGAGTTTCAGCCGAATGGGCAGGTACGGCCGGAGAAATACCACTCTCTCACAGAGAACCGGCGTAAAGTGATACAATTGGACTTTGTTCATTTTGTACTCGCGTTTCATTCGGTGAGTGATATCTTCTGGTTCCCATCCTTTCCCCTCCCCCGTCCTCTTCCCCTACCCCCCCATTTCGCACGCACGAGCTATCAGCCACATCAGTGTCTATGGGCGGCGACTTCACCTGTATGGTAGGCCTCCTGCCAGTTCGCCCCCTCTTCTATAATAAAAAAAAACTCAGTAATATTTGCTAATATTTGCTTGACAAAAAATGACATCTGTCAAAGCTAATAAGTGACAGTTTGCATCGGAAGAAATAGGTATTTGTGTTTTCACCATGTATAAATCACACACGGGACATGTGACCTCATACTATAATAGCGGACGGGAGCATCATCTGTTGTTATTGTCCGCCCATGGACAGTTATGGCTCGCGAGTGTGTTGCCGGCTATTTTGGGATCGATATATTCTTGATAAACACCAAGTCGCATCGGACTAAATGCCGTAAAATATAAAATTATCGGGTCAGATACGCTAGTATTATTAAGTAATACATTGAGATGTTGCCTTAATACTCCGCCAGCACCGGAGATAATTAACCTATTGTTGCAATATTTTCCCTCACAAAAACGCATTTGAACAATGTGTTTTATTTATGCCTCTTGTTTCGTTTCTTTTCATAAATTTAATTGAAAATGGATACAATATTTGAATTAAAACGGCTTAACTATAATATGTTTGTATTAATTATGAGTTCAAAATTCCAATTGAATCTAATTTCTTAGTAAAATTACAGTGAAATATCTAAATTAATAGGGACCGTGTGTGAAGTGCAGCCTGATATTATTATTATTAAGAGATTGTGTTGGTTGACTGATTAGAACATGGAACAATATTTGACTTAAGTGTTTCGACTGGTAAACAATTGATTTAAAAGCTGTACTTATTAATTATCAAGCGAGTGTGAAAACAATTTACTTATAACCGTCATACGAAATTCGATCCTTACCACCTTGATGTCTGGCGCTCCACAACTGTGCGTTTTTTAAGGTATCTGCCGCGTACCACCTCTTTGTAGAACCAATTGCCAGCGCAGGTATTCCCGCTTCAACTTGGGAGCCTTAAAAAAAGGGCGTTCCTCTCCCTCAAAGGCTGGCAACACACTTGTGTTGAAGCCTCCTGGTGTTGAAGGTGTCCATGGGCGGTAAACACTTCAGACGAAGTGATCCGCCTGCTCGTTTGCCCCCTATTACATAAAAAAACTGCCGGTATTAAAGTATTTTTGGCCTCGCTATGAGAAATAAATTAACATACATTTATAGAGGTATAAAAATGTTATGAGATTTTTGTTTGTCAGTAAATATTATCCTTATTTAATCCTGAATCTAAAGCAGCTTTATTTTTTACGGAATGCCGAGTTTCTGGAGGAAATAAATACTTAGTCTTGCCATAAATATTGTTATAAAGAAAAGCACGATTTTTTTTTTATACGTAACATTTATTCCTTTCATAGTTAGTTAGTTTAATACATCAATATATAACTATTAAAAATATACAATGTTTATTCGAAGTGGTCTCCATTGGCTGCAATACAGTCTTTTAAACGTTGAGGCCAGTTATCAATAGCAGCACGAACTCTTTCTAGAGGAAAATTCTTCACTGCCAACCGAATGGATCGTTTTAGGGACTCCAAATTATCATGGCGTTTAGAGCAAGCCTTACTCTCTAAAACTGACCATAAATCATAATCCAATGGATTTAGGTCAGGACTTGACGACGGCCAGTTTTCAGTGCTGATAAAGTCCGGAACGTTAGTTTTCAACCAAGATTGGGTGGATCGAGCTCTATGACCCGGTGCCGAGTCTTGTTGAAAGCACCATTCTTTGTTATTGAACATGGTGTTAGTTAAAGGCTTAACTACCGTCTCAAGAATGGTATTTTGATAAACTTGTGCCGACGTTTTAATACCTTTTTCACAAAAATATGGCTCAGTCACCCCTTCATAGCTAACACCCCACCAAACCATCACTGAAGTGGGATAATGCCCACGTTGTACTCTGTTTACTAATTGCGAAGCTTCTTTAGAGCTTCCAGCATAAATACGGTCATTTTGTTTATTAAAATACTGCTCAATTGTAAAAATTTTCTCATCCGTAAACAAAATTTTTTTGTGACCTCCCTTTGCGTACCGCTTAAGTAGTTGTTTGGATTTGACCACCCTATTCTTCTTTAAATTATCAGTTAAGAAGTGACCAGTACGTCTCTTATAGGCTGCAAGTCCTAAGTCATCTTTTAATATACGCGACATGGTTCTAGGAGCTATCTTCATCTCCCGAGATAAAATCTTTTGCTTACGGACAGGATTTCTTCGAATTCTTTCCCTAACTGCTTTAATTACCTTTTTCACACGAACGGTACGTGGACGGCCAGATCTTTTTCTGTCACAAACAGAGGAGGTATCATTGTACCTATCAATAGCCCGGTAAACAAACATTTGACTAATACCAAGCGGGTGGAGGGTTTTAAAAATTGCACTTTTCTCCATACCTACTTTATGTAAGGCAATCACAGCGATTCGGTTCTCTTTATCACCCCACTCCATTTTAATATAACAAAATATTTAACAATATAATGGCGCGAAAATAAGAAAACACATCAAGCAATCATATAAAAATGACAGATTCCAAATTCAAACGTAATATTTTCTTTTTTTGAATATTAACAGTATTTATGGCCAGACTAAGTATTTGCTTTAAGTCTATATTTTACGTATCTTCATGTTGGAGCCCACACTAGATTACTTGTAAGTGAGCTTACGTTTATAGAAACACAATTTTTTTGTGAGCTTTACCCGATAATATAGTCTGTACCAGTACTTAAATCCTGATTACATTAGTTTACCACAGAATAAATATTTACTAATATCAAGCTTTATTTGACATTGTGAAAAATATATGTCAGAAGCTCAAAGCTCAAAAGCTAGATTGAGTTAAATAAGTTTCTTAGCAACGTGATTTGCAGTCACTTATAGCGTAGGGTATACAAGATATGTAGTATACAGTTCATTAATTTGGCACACATCAATTAAAACTTGTTGCAGTTTCCAGCAGTTCGCTACAAGGACTTATGTCCTTCACCTCGTTTTGCGCTGTTTCAGTAATGAGTTTGGCTTAGGTTTGATTGGTGTATTGATATATACATGTACACATATTCATTTGTTGTACATCGAAATCTCTGTGAACAATTTTAAAGCTCGCTCGGGCAAGTTTTACATAGGTATCTTTAAATCAAACTAGTAGTGCTATAGTGCCTTTTAAGGATACACGGTGTGTTCTCTATATAACGACACTGAAGGGTCTGTGCATTTTATGACGTGTTATAGAGGGCGGTCGTTAGATGGAGAAAATAATAAAAATAGAATACAACCTAAACCAACCAAAGCCAATTGATTTCGACGCTTTAGAGAATTCTTCGTTGAATCGAGTGACGTTACATTTAACGCTGAATATAGTTAAAATATACACTTTTTGTATGGATTAAAAGGCTATAAGTTTTTTTGTCAAATAAGAAAAATATAATATTTTGCGCCTGTTACTTTTTTAAAGCAATAACACACAACTTTCTATTGCAGAAGCGGGAGGAACGGGCGCTGGGACAACGGGTCCTGGTCGTCAAGCCAGAGCACGCGCATTGGAATTGGCCCAGCAGTTGGCCACCTCGCTCCAACATGCAATCCCACCACCACCGAGGCCAGATTTCACCACAGCAAGTGCAATACTTAGATGGCTGCAGCAGAACAACAACTCAGTTGCACTCGTAAGTTTAATAATTAATTTGTTAATAAATCTCATGTGTATTTTTAACGTCGATATTAAGAAAAGGTACACCATTTTGCTTTTAGGCACCAAAAAATCGTATGGTAATTTATTTAATATAGCGTAAATAACGTGACTTTAATATAGGATTCAATACTTATTGAAATATTTGATTCATTGAATCCTTGCGTAAATATAATACATGGTAATTAAAAAGTAGTTGGCACTATTTAGCAAGCAAAACAATAAATAACATATCTCAGGTTTAATACGAATGTTTTAACATTAACTGTAACTGTTCATAGTTACAGTGATGATACAAATAAAGATTTCATTAGAGCTTATTAAAAATGAACATTGTTTAGCACTCTGGCACGTGCCAGACACAAGCAGCAGGATTTAAAACCTATTATTGCTATATATAAATATTGGAGTGACAAACGTTTTAAACACGAGCCGAGTCCAAAATTCGCGTTTTTAATTGCACAGTGGTAACGTAGCTGCAAGGCATAACCGCTGAAATAAATGCCTCGGTGAACACGGGTGATTCCATGTCGCTTCATAATATTGCAATAAAAATATACTTCACAAATATTTGTATTACGTCAAAATGCAATATAGAGAAGTCAGCATGTCAGAGGCATATTAATTTAAGTCCTAAGTTTGATATGTAAGAAAATTATTGTGTCTATGTAAAATAAATAGATAAGAAAGCAGTTAGAGATAGATTAGGGTCGTTATTATAAATAATTTAATCTTGCTTTAAAATGTATGTCGAAATAAGATCGTATTGCAGGAGAGTGCAATTTTTTCTCTTTCTCATGCGATATTAAAATTTTAGCACATAGTTGAAGGCCTTTGAAAGCGCGGAAGTGAACTAATTGCGCTCTCTGTGAGATCGAGGCACGAGCCTCGGTCGGCAACTTTACAATATTCAATGGTATTTGGTCATTCCAAACATGACCTAATATGATAATTAATTTGTATTATACAAAAATTAATAAAGGCTTTTTTTACCGTTTGACGAAATATTTGATATCGAAAGGCTATTTATTTATAACAGTCCCACATACTATTCTATAGTCTATATATAGAATACTAGGAGCTGTTTCCCGCGAGTTCGTCCGTGTGGTTTAAATACAAAAGGAATTTGGAAAATCGGTTTATAAATGGCAGAGTTCTGGTTTAATTTGTATACAAACTTTCATACTCCTGTCCTTCCCTAAAGTTTAGTCTATCTTCATACCAAATATCATTAAAATTGATACAGTAGTTAACGCGCAAATTTCACGCTTTATAATATATTGTATTATTTATAATATTAGTATGGATTATAAACTATGAAGTCGCTGGTTACGCCCACCGTTATTTAAGTATATCGTACGAATTTATACAGAAACAGCTCGTCTTGATTGAGTGTGATAACAATATTAATAACTGTTGGAATATTCGCCCATATGATAAAGTCGTCCTTAGTTATTATAATAAGTAAACGTAAACTGGTACGTGAAAAGTCCGTGTTTTTCACTGAAAATATTCTAAGAATGTAATGTTTTTTAAAGGAAAATAGTCCCATTGTACGGTTTCAATAGGAATGAACGCGTTCTGTCTGAATTACAATGCTTACCGCGAACAATTCGCGACCTCGTACTATTGATCCGTGTTTCCATGTCTGTAATGAAGAGGCCTAACTATTGAAAGGAAATGCATATTAAAATAATGTGTGATGTGTGAATCTTTGAAAGCATGGGTTATTTTCGACATTCGTTGCCCCGCTCAGCAAAAACTGACAAACTTCTTATTGTCTTCTTATAGAAATCTATATGAAAAGTTCTCGAATGAGTTTTAATAAGCTGGACATTTTGTTTAATGGAACAGCTGTTTGCGGCAGAAACCGGCCCAGACCCATCGACTATCGTTATAGAAGTTAGTGCAAGTTCAAGATGCAATTTTGTGTTTGCGACAACTATTAAGTTTGCAGACTTGTTGGTGTGTTTAGCAATGCATAAGAAATATAAAAAAAATCATTTGAAATTCAAAGCATAGGATACAGTTGGTTTACTTAGAATGTTCTGTTATATATATGCTGTTATTGTGTTGATCATAATAATTTACTCATTTCAAGTATTTAAGTATCGTTAAGGAAATTGATATTGCAATTACAAATCTATCATGCTTTACTGCATTTATTGAACGGGGTAATGTATCACGTGACCTGGGTTTCGTCCAACTAGAATCCGAGACATGGAGACGTGACTATTAAAATTGCAATGACCCACGTGGCAAAGTGGGACATTGGCTAGAGATGAATTGAAAAATTCCCACGCACTTGGCTGGAAGGACCAACTGACACATTTTGTATGAAAGGATGTATACACGCAAGGATTGAGTGCACTTTGAATGCATATCGTGTGGATCACTTAGGCATTCATTGAAAGCGCTTCCCTCACGGGGTAACTAACCTGACTTTGCATGAATTAAACGCCCTGTCTATTTCCAACGGCCCTTCACCCTTATGCCACTGTCCAAATTGCTCATTGTCACCAAGTTTACGATTTGATAGTCTGTTTTGTATAATATTTACACTTATATATATAAAATTTCAATGTCACAATGTTAGTTACCGTACTCCTCCGATTTGTCTTGATCAATTTTTCACAACCCTAGTGGAATTACAAAATACATACAACCTTAAATTTTTATTTTTTTTATCACCAGCCCAATTTTTTATGGCTAATAATTTATATGGTGTTCAAAACAACCGCGTCAGCTGGTATCATAAAGTTAAGATACATACATATTATAATTTCCGAAGTCTGGTTAGATTTAATATATGCAAAATTTTAATTAGCAGTCTAGAGTAGCTGTCATTGATAACTGTAAGCTCAGTTTGGGAACATAGTAATGCCGAATGTACGTCGAAATTCCAAATTCATTGTATCTGTTTGATGAGCCTTTAATTAAATTCTGATGTGAAATAAGCATCGTTAATTGGATAGAAACCCGTAGTCTGATAGTTAAATTAAATGATGGATTGTCGGTGATACAATTTAAGATAATTTTATATTTTTAAGGGCCAGTGGGTAATTTATACTCTATAGTGGTTTATAAGCCAAGTAGACGTGCCATGAATTATTGAATCGATATACGCCTAGTTAAATATATGTTTTCGTGCATAGTCACTTGGTTAGATAAATATATGCCATCGAGCCACAGAGGCAGTCCCTTATAAGAATAGTTAACGGTTTACTTAATAAGCAGGGTTTATTTATTTTAGACCCAAAAGTACAATTTATATATATTAAGACAATAAAAATCGAATGTCTGTACATTAAATATTTTTCCAAAAAACTGATAGGAGGAAATTAAAGAAGAGTCATAATACAATATATATTTGTGTTATCTAGTCACTCACTAACAGGTAGATACAGTGTGTACATATTTTCTATCTATGTGAGTAATCAACACTTGCTTCTATACTGAAGACAAATATCGTGAAGAAATCATCATGGCTTTGCCTCGAGAAGGCTTTAAATACCTATAAAAAAATGTTTACCCTAGAAATGGAGACTGGATTATGATTTCGCCGATAGGTGATTAAATTCCCATTAAAATCTTAAATTTATCAGTCACGCGGTGTAAGTTCTAGTATTGTTTTATCGAACCTAACATCGATATTATGTGCAGGTCAATGTACAACAAACCCATTGAAAATATAATATTAATCAAAGTTGCTCCCTCGTAAACTAGGCGATTCCAGCTGAACGCACGATCCATTAGCGTTAATTAGTATATAACCAGGTAGGGCTCGTAGTTAATTTAAGGTTATATTACTCGAGTATTCTCTGAGTACTTTGTCTGAATATACCTTAACAATCATTTGTTCGTAAATTTCTGCATTTGTTTGATACGACGTTTTAAAAGTCTCCTGTGTCTGACACAGGCTGAAGTTGGTATGTGGCTTTTTTACAATCTTAACATGTGCATCAAGATAAAAATGTTATAAGTGAAATTAGAATTACGTCTTAATTGGATTATTTTGTTATAAAGCAATAGTCCTAGTATATTTTAAGACATTTAATAAAGTAAAATATTTGTATAACAATACTAATACTTTTTACATTGAAACAGTTATTAATATCCATACTATTATATAAAACATTATAAATATTTTTACTTAGGAAGCTGCTTTTAATCCTGTGCCAGACTCCATAGACTGTATAACATTAATTAAAAACTAATTAATACAATTTTATTGTCAATCGCTTCCAGTTTAATCAGTCCTACACATATCAACTTTTAATTAAAATATTGGCACAACCGTGTTATTATAATGTCACACCGCACAGACCTAAATAGTTAACGAATATTTTGAACGCACGATTTGATATCGTATGTACCCTACAAAATTTACAGTGTTTTATTAAAAAAAATACTTAAATAAAAAAGCTCCGTTAGTAATACAATAAAACTAAATACAAATGCAACGCAGTAAATTAACTCACTTGTAGTTCAAATTTTTAGCTAAGATTAGATTATCCACCTCGTATCGGCACCGCAATATGGCGCTGAAAGCTCTAGTGCACTACCAGGGTAATACTATTGCCACAGAGAAAACTGGGATCAAGTGATGTAATAGGTTCATCCTTGCGTTTCATGATTGAGAAACGCTTCCTTTCTCTCTTCTATTCTATTCTATCTATGCTTTTAAAACCCATACGCTTGTTTTCCCATATCTTCCTTACCACTACTTTATGGGCGGCAAATGTTGGTGACCAGTGGCCACGGTTGATGGTCAAAACTTTGTTCCAATAGTCTGCTCGCTTTGCCAATACAAAAGTATGCCATTAAGAATTACCTTTTTTTTTATTCATCTTCATTAAACATAAACAGTGGTTGGTGAACACCATCACTATTTACAGTAAGAAAGTGTTACAACACACTGATATATTTAAAAGCAAATGTGCGTTCTAAATTTTTACTATTAATTGTAAGTTTCATCACGAACAAATATAAACACACCTATAAACAACTTCGAACAGCACTCGATTTCAACGTAGTAAAATCAATATGGACTGCCCTCAATTTTTTGCTGGCTACCTGTGAATTGACTTCGTCTAATTGGCTCTTTCTTTGAAGGGAAGAGGATATCTGGTATGCCAGACTACATATTTTTCTATGTTTCTCTGACACCAGTTTAATTAAAGGTTATAAAAATCTTATATTTGTGCAAATATAGGATTATTGTAACAGTTAGGTTATAGTTACAAGGCGAAGTATTACAAACCTAATTAGACCACATATTTTTTATTAGTTTAAATTTATAAAAAAAGGGGAAATTCGCTGCTCTGCCCTCGAACAACCTTGATATCTTTTCACGTGTATAAATCCTCGTAAACTATGAAAATTAAAATTTTTCGAATAGTCAAATTCCTAACAATAGTTATTAGAAGCTTCAGTACTTCATTACCCGTTGGGCCCGTTGTCAAGGCATCACGGAGCTTGAAAGCGAGCAACTTCCGCCACCCGTTTCCGATCAAGATCTCCCAGTTTCTCCCCAAAATGGTTTTCTTTATCTTTTCTCTAATATATTAATATAATATTTTAAAAGTATTTCATTATATCCCGTAATAATAAGTCATATATACAATCTATAGGAACACTGCGCTACATGGGCGTTTACTAATAAGAAAAAAAATTATGTCTGTCATAGAGATTTCTGTGTTTCTTTAAAGTAAACTTTTGTCAACGCAATTTGCAAATTTATACCGAACGGTGTTTAACGAGAAAACAACATCGCTTATTTCAAAATTAAATACATTTGCGAACCCCTTGTGCCATATTTTAAAGGAAATTGATGGTTGACAGTTTAAATTGTACCAATCACTGTTTCGAGTTTATATTGGTAATATAGTTCTTCTCGAATTTAGAGTTACTTCGATGTCAGCTTTTGTATCGAACTTTGAATACATATTAGTAATAAATTTTCCCGTATTTCTCTATAAGGCATTTTAAAAGTAGCTTATTCGTTGGCAGTGTTTCTTAATAGTAAATGTGATCAGGCATCTCGTAGTCTCTTCTGAAACATATGTTTATTCTAAGCTGAGCTACTGTGATCTTATAATCTACCTTTTATATATCCTAACACCATAAGGTGTGTATAATAAAGTTCGTTTAAATGCGCGCGCGCATTTTAGAAATAAGTCATCGCTCCAATAATGGTGAGACGTCATACATATCACACATCGATTACAGAGCACTGTCAATGATCCATGGTATATATAAATGAATTCGTTAACTATTGTTAGTCACCGAAATATATCTAAAAGATTTCTAAAGGTTTATTAACTGCCTGTTTATATTGTATCTACTCGTATATAAATATATATGAAATCGGATGAAATGAAATGTATAGTATATATATGTATATATCATTTCGAACTAGCCCAGATTTGCATACGTCCAATGATATGCACAAATTAAAATGTAACGGGAAAATGATTTCTCCATTTCCCTTTCAATTTAACGATAAAAGTTTGAATATATGTGAAATGTATTGAACAAACGCAAAATCGAAGGGATTGTTTTTTTAAAATTGTTATCCGAATCTGGTCTAATCAGGTCTGTATATGTGCTCTGCGTAAGCAATTGCGACTTGATAGAATCGTATTAGTTGTATTTAGTTTGTATTACAATGGATTACAGTATTTTAGTATAAGGCAAATTGCCCTACGATTGTCAGACTACCTGGTATTTACGCCTGTGATATTTAGGTTTACATATATATTTTTGTCCATGTAAGAAAATATACAAGAAACCATTTAGCGAGTCATAATATCCATAAACATCAGAATAATATTTAATTTTTTGCTTACGTTGTAAATAAATTTAAAAAAAATGTATTTTAATGGCAGTTACATTCATTATATTTGTGGGAGGGTCATGCAGCAAGGCTGTGTTTACTGGCTCAGCAAATTTGTGCAAAGTGTAATTTAAAATTCACCCGACTCAGTCGCGTCAGCGTCGAGCCCCTCATTATTGCTTTTATCTTAGTTACAACACAAAATTGCACTACATGTTAGCTTGTCTGGTTAGAATTAGAGTAGTTTTTGCAACTATTTATTACATTTTATACTTATAACTAACACAGCTTGGAGGCATATGTAACGTAAAACCAAACTTAAAGTAGATTCTGTTTCAATCAATAAGGACGAGCAAAAATACGATTGTTTAACTTAGATTTTAAATACAAATATATTATTATTTATTAAATTTTGTATATCATCTTTCTAACACGTGCTCGATTTGTTATTATTAAAGGCGCCGTTGGCTAATATTTGTAAATTTGATTTTAGTGTTCTACTGTAACTATATATTATAAGGTAACCATATAAATTAATGTTTATTTAAATTAAGATTAAACAAAAAGATAGAAAAATATTATTATTATAGAAGTTATTATTACCCGACGTTCATAGTATATTAAAATATACGTTTTCCGCACTAAAAACTACTTTTAATAGCTACTTCTGTGAATATCTGTGTCAAAAGCATCGTGTTGTATCATAATATTTTAATATGGAAAACGTATGAATTATTACTATGTATATTCCTTATATACATAATAGCGTCGGAGCTGGCGGACGTGCACGTACTTTGATCAGATTCAGAATGTTCTAGAAAATAGGTAGGCCGTAATCACCATTAGCCTTACGAGTATGTTATATATTTTGAGGTTTGCAAGGATTTTCCTTCTATCTTAATATTATTGCATTGATATATCGAAAATAATAAACCGATTGGGAATTTAAAAACGGATTCAAATGAGAATTTATGCGTCTCATTGAATTATTTTTGCAGAGCACTTGAAGGTTTAGGATCGATACTATACCGTCAAAGATAAAACGACAGTTATTTTGTTATTATTATATTAATTAATCTTCGTTATTAAGTGTGTGTTTGTGTTAATAAATTAACGCATTGAACTAGGTATTGATCATCGGTTTAATATACATATTACAGTATGGTATCCCTATAAAAATCTGTATATATGAATGCCTCTCTTTGAATACATGTGTTTTATAGATTTCCCTCGCTCCATTCTCGAAATTAGGGCATTCCAAACGATTTCTTCACCGTATCGTGTTTGTATAATCTGGAATGAAAAATACGAACTAAAAACAGTATACTCGTGGTTTACATTTCAATAGGCAACGTTAAATGGAACGAGATTATAAAATTGTATTTTTAGCATACGCCAAAACGGTTGGAAAAGATGCTGTGGTTAATACGTTTATAGATTGAAAAATATTGTTAATTCGTGACTGACTTTCTAAGATTTCGAAAAGACTTTAGTACAGAGATGCTATTCTGGAAATAGCTGGTCAATCCGGGTTGAGGGACAGCCATTTATATTATTTCATTTAAATCTAAACATTTAATAAAGGAGTCGAAATTAACAAATTACATTTGCTACGGTATATCCGAGCTAATACTACTTTTAAAGAGTACCACTTCCTAAAAGGCACATAACAGCTCCCGGCCACGTGAGTCTATGGGCGGCGACTTCACCATTATGGTGTGCTTTCTGCTCGTTTGCTACCCTCTTCTATAAAAAAAATAATGGCCAGTCCTGGAGCGACCCAGCGACATAATCTAGAGATTTCGTATTTTGTTAGTTTTATAATAAAAAAAACAGTAAAATAATAATGTACAATACATTATAGCACAATAGAATCCAATTTCCGATCCACGTACGCTTCCCACATTTATTTACGTTAGTTAATAATTAGAACAAATTTATATTAAGAAATGTATTATTGTTCCGAATACATCCAGATCGTGTCGTTGACTTTACGTGAGTCTGGTATTGGCATCTATTTATTAGTGAGTCGTGAAACAGTAATGTTTCGATACAATACTGAGAAATCAAATCGGTAAGAATAATTAGTGTGTTTTTGTGGGATTTTTTATTCTAATAATCAGTGAAATGTTAATTTTAAAAGTTGTGTAATATTTTAATCGGGATATGTAATAGACATAATTAAATTATAAGCTTAAAATGTGTTTTTACCTGCGATATTATTTTGTACTAAAAGATGGTTCTTTTAAACCAATGTTTGAGATTTTCTACACGTTTGTCTCGTCGTCGTAATCGATTGTAGTTAGTGGTTACAGAAAGCGGTAGAGCTGGAATAACGGTATATACAAAAACGGTAGATTTTATGGAAAACACCCATGGATGTTTTTCATAGTAACTGTTATTGATGAGGTTTTACTGTGTTTTTATTTCTTTTAAATATTAAATTATTTAATCAAATGTAATATTTATCTGATAAAGAAGTGGTCCCGGAAAGTGCTAAACCATAATAATTTGATTTTGTTTTAAGCAGTATAAATCATAATAACAGTAGCTCTACTGTAATTAAAGGGAGTCTGGCAGCACTAATTGTGCAAGGAAAAATTGCGTCTAGCAGCAGCTCGCTGTCAAGTCCAGGTTAAACTTTGTGTATCTATTTCAAGTTAAATACACTTGAGATCTCTTGGAGCGCTGTAGTGGCATGCTAGTGAAACAAAACGATTGACATATTAGCCACTAGTTTTAAACATCTTTCTATAGTTGTCTAGTTATTTAGGTAACTAAAATCCTTCGTGTGTTAAATCGTGGCTTAGTCGTATTGGTATTTATCCTGGGAAGCATGAATTCTCGGCAACACACGTACAATATTTCTTGCTCAAACCCATCGCAAATATTGATTTTCTTTTAAATTTATTACGAGACGTTTAAAATGAATATCAATATATTATCAGAGTTATAGACTCAAATTAAAATTATATTTTCCAGTACATTAAGGAAGACAATTTGATTGGTCTTTCACTCCTTAAGTTGATTATACTTTATAAATTGGCAGAATAATTTTATTAAGAAACAATTATAAGTCTACATAGATCCTCAGCTATATTTGTGTATCGCATACCAGTCATAGTGATTGTTATTAAATTATTTATATGCGAACAAGCAATCATATATGAGAAGAGTCTGATTAATTTATTTTAATTATTGTCTATTAAATTAGTTTAATTAATATAAGTCATTTGAGGAAGGTTCTAGCTTTGATTCTTCAGAAAACATCGTCCGTACTATTAAATGACAAACAAAATGGGTCTATAAGTCTGCTCTAATCTATTCAAACCGTAAATCTTATTTAAATCCCATTCCGGTTACATACCAAATCTTTTGACATATTTCGATGAGCATTCTCGTTTAACATTCTCAACCAAAACGACTGTTTCCTCTTATAAGCATTGCAGCATCTTCATAAGATTCCGAATATAAGACTTTTATAAACATTAACGAAGGAGACAGCTGTCGTCTATTTCCGACACGAGGGGAGGTTTATTATCCGAAATATTCAACATTACACGTGACGCGACGTAAAATTGTTATACAAGTCAATAGTAGGTACCTACTTGATTATTTATATCAATAATTTATATAGTTTTACAGAGTAATAGGTTTCTTTTAATTGATTATTTTCGTAATCGGCTCATTTAGATTCACGAAGAAAATGAACTGCCTCACTCCGAAGAGCAGGCGACGTAATAACGACGAATCAAGAATACCATCCTGCTATTCACAGCAACCCCCATACAATCCCGACTTCATGTATGAAAACTTTGAAAGTAAAACAAGTTTCAATTTCCCTGGAGCACGATGTACTATTCAGCATACATTAAACTATGGAGATGAGGAATCCTATGGGCGGGGGCGGCGGCGGTCTCTATATGAAGGCGTTAACTGGCAACCGGTGAGTGCGCAAGTGTTGTTACTTGTGTGCATCGCGCCGCACGATACATGCGCTTACGCAAAACATTATAATCAATGTTGTGTTTGTTTACATAACGCAATTTATTTTTGTCACGTAACAATTATTGTGTAAACAACTCTTAAACGGTTTTGTTTATGTGAAAAAGCTATAACACTTATGCTCAATAAAAGGATCAAAGTGTGAAGGGTGTGCGGCTGAGACGCACGTACTGTGGTCTATTTTTACAACGTTTGCCGTGTTAGGCGCCAGTCATTTCGAACTAAAACATGCGTGAGCTCAGCCGTGGGGAATCAATAGTGGCTGCTACCACTGCAACATTGAATAATCGTACCACCATCGATTCTAAACCTCAACCGGTCATTACACGATTGACCACGGAGCTGGAAAGGAATTTGTTACGGTCTCCAAGGAATAATATTTATGAGGATAGAATCCGACGTGCTTCTGGAATCAGTGAACGTCCCCTGTCAACGGCGTCGGAAACTTCTGAACGCGATTCCGTGTCCATTCAGTCGAGCGAGGAACCTCCCTTACAAGATAGTACGTAATACGCTTTGTAAACGTTTCAATGACGTAGTATAGCACTGGAACGTGGCCAAGCTCTAAAATAGAGGTGCGTTTGTGACTCGTACACAGAGCTTGTCGCGCAGTGTCGTTTACGTGAAGACTCATGTCCGATCGCGAATTTCTTACGGAACCCTTTGAGGATGAAGATGATGAGGAACGGACTGCAGGGGGGTATCTCCATCCTGCGGTTCGTTCCTACATGTATTTTCCTATGGGTACGTGATCGCTGTCGCGCATAAGACTTTAAGCGTGTAGTTTTGTTTCTTAAGTAAAATGTGATACTAGGTGGTGACTCGGACAGCCCTGACGAAACTACGGTAAAGTGTTCCGGGTGGAAAAACCAAACTGTGCCACTTCAGCGAAGTGATTCCTCTGATTCCGACACTTCAACGAGTGACGATGATTCTGAAGGTCAGGAATATGTGACGCGTGATTGTGATGCAAATTACCGAACGCTGACCCCCAACAAACGTACTGATGATGGCACACGTTGTGATGCCGATTTTAAATGGTTACAAAGCGGTGAAATAATGGACGAAACCATAGAAGCTCAGTCAGTTGGCTCTCGCGGAGATAAATATAATTCAGCGAGCTTAGAGAGAAGACGTCGAACACCAAGCGATCGTGGCGAGAGAGACCGTAAAACAAGGTCGTCGTTATCCACAAAACCACCGCAACATCCATCGAGTCTCAGGGTTTCACCGAAACCGAGGCGTTCGCGTGAGGAGACTCAACCGGATTTACAGCGACGATGGAACTCATACGAGCATTTCCGCTGGCCGGAGGGTGGTTGGTGGCCCCCAATGTGCTGGTGTCACGGACCGCCACCTCCACCGCCATGCTGCATGCATTCCGAACAATCTTGGCCGTCACACCCGTCTCTTGCGACAATGCCACCGCGTCCCTACAAGGTACTAATGGTTTTAGGTGTTCTAACAATGCATTAAACAATTAACACATTTTTTTTTGCGAAAACATAACTCTATGATTGTAAATAGAGGTAATAGCAAATTAAAATAGAATATAGAAAAGAATAATGAGTGTTGTGATTATTGAACTGTTAGCAAAGACGAAAAATATATATGACCTTGTGTGTAGCTAAGGCAATTGGCTTGGTTATATTTATGACAACGATTTATAACGTTTCAGAATGACGCTGAAGATCGTGTGCGTCGGCTGGAGTCGGATAAAGAGAGTCTACAGCTGCAAGTACAGGTGCTTTCAGAGCAGATCACAGCGCAGACAGAGAAAATGACTGATCTTGAGCGAACGCTCCACGACGCACGGCAAAGACTAGATGACACTGAACAGCGGCTTCAAAAGGTATGATGTAAAAAATGTAATGTAAATAAAATTTGATGTCCTCATTAAGTTTGTACGAAGTGAATTAGATTGAGAAGCAACGGTAATACAACTGAATTATTCAAAACAGGTGTGTACTTAGCATTTAAAACGTGATAGAATAGTGATTGAATATACATGATTGGGCCGTGCATTTTCTGCAAGTACTTTGTAAACAAATGAATTATTTAACTCAAGATTCGACTGCTTTGTAATAATGAGCTATCTGATTCAAAAGATATAATAGAAATATGTTGTACTGTTGTAAATTATATAAAACCCTTACCAGACCTCATTTAACACAAACAGAGGAATAATAAGTTATTTATTGTGATATATATATACATTTAAATATAATATGCCCCAAAACATTTCATGTGTTAAAAACAAACTAAACAACATATGAAATATATAATTGATTCAGGTAATAATTATATATACATTTACAAGTCAGACTGCGCTACTTATACGTCGCACTTTCACACAGCAGTATATATGTATTGCAGAAAGTCATTAGTACAAATTCCAAGTACAAGTTGACAAAATAAATATATTAAAAAATTAACTTGTATACTTAAGGATTACCTTTACTTACACTTTTATGTAGCTTTCATTTCGTTGTTCCGTCATTTGTGTCACAATAGTTTTATAAAAATATCGGCGTGTGTCAACTCGTGTCGCGTAGTCAACCTAGTCATTATTTGCAGTACCTTTACAGTACGTCTATGTGTCGAACCATTAAACGAAGTTAAGTGGGCGTGTTATTGACAATAAATCCATTTAGGTACATATAGATAAAATAATTTATGTTTTATTCGAAGTAACGTCTGTTTCTCATCAGATTGATATCGGCCTACAGCGATGTACGTACCTAAAAGTAATGATGACTCAATTGGTGTCTATTATGCGTAGGCAGGATTCGTATGGCTTGATTGTTAATGGTGCTACTACTGTCTAGATTTAAGATAACTTGTAAATTGTTTATATATGTATTATATAATCATATTTGTTACCTAAGCAGGGGAAATAGAATAGTTTTATATTTGTTTGGTTTTCATGAAGATAAAGCAGAATATAATATAATATTTAAAATTCTCGCTTCTCTTTGAATACGTTAATTATTCAAGAAATCACTTTCTAAACAGTTTTGCAGTAAAAGTAAGGTGTTATTATAGTAATTGCAATGCATCGTAAGGCCGTGAACAACTGGTGTCGATAATTAAAGATAATATTACCATTTAGTGTATTAATATAGAGTAAGGTTAAAATCACTTGGCAATAATTATTGACAAAATCAGTATATTAGTGTGTAAAGCATGTACTATAATCGTATTATCTATATTACTGTATATACATAAGTAATCAAAATATTTGTTTTTATTTTATTTTATTATATCTGTCCCCGGACATCCCATGTGCCATACACATCTAAAACAATAAACGAGACAACACAACCAGGTCTACACACAAAACAATTAAATGGGAACTTGAGACAATTTTTATCGTTTATAATTAATAATTACTAAATTATGTAGTACTCCCTACTTGTACTTGTACTTATATGTTGAAATCCTGGAATTACGAATAATGTAAAGAAATATATATTATATTGATAGTCGAAATATTATTTCAGTCATAAAAAATTTGCTTTGTACGAACGTAATATCTCACTCGTACGGTGTTCACATAGTTACAATATTCAACACAGCAAGGCAAGCAGACCGATAAAATTTATATACTCTAATTTCGTACTCCATTTGCATGCGGTGTGCATTTTTATTAAACGTGATAAGAGATGCTATAAAATGTCTTATTGGTAAAGTGTCTGTTCTGTTTATGTGCCACAGATAATAATACGTTACGTCAGTATTGACGAGGCCCTAAATTATACGACGCGGTTTAATTTGAGTATGCATGTTTTATACACCAAATTGATGATAATAAGCCTGGTTAGGCTACATGACAATTTTAGACTACAATACAATTTTTGCGGTTTTATTTATCTGCGCGACATTAAAATATATACTTACTTTCCGTGATACAAAGTTCAGCACTCGTAAAATTTCTTTTGTTGGAGGGCTCCATATTTCCTCTTGTGCCATCTTCTCCTTAATGAAACAATGATTTGACTATTGCCATGCTGTTACTTAGAGTTTCAGCCGAATGGGCAGGCACGGCCGGAGAAGTACCACTCTCTCACAGAAAACCGACGTAAAGTGATACAATTGGACTTAGTTCATTTTGTACTCGCGTTTCGTTCGGTGAGTGAGATCTTCCGTTGCCCATCCTTTTCCCCTTCCCTCGTCCCTCTCCCCTTTCCTTTAAAGGCCGGCATCGCACTCACATGTTACCAGCCGCATGATTGTCTATGGGCGGCGGCTTCACCTTTATGGTGGGCCGCCTGCTCGTTTGCCCCCTCTTCTATAAAAAAAAAAAAATTGCTGAAAAATCTTCTGCTCAGTCTGCTTCTTAAAGTTCTACCATTATTTATATTAGACGTAAGCGTTCTTCAAAAAGTTTCAATTCTTTATACTATTGCAAAGCACGAGCGTGCACTCTTGTAGCGTGAGTGTCTATTTAGGCGTCGATCCCCTGTTCTACTGTGTGCTAGTTTGCCCCTATCACATATATTTTTAATAACATTATTTGAAGATAACAATTATTTACAAAAAAATCATATTTACCATTTTATTTGTAAATTAATTTCAAAATATCGTACCACCTGGTTTTTGAGTACAGTGAAATAAAAGCTCTATGTAACCATGGTGACATTAAAGCTCGTCGGGGTTCAAGAGCGCTCTGCATATTAATAGACATCTTAACCTTATTGGGCTTTGGTAATTATTCATTTAACGTCTCACAATTTTTCAAGTCACAGCAGCTTAAATAGCAATTACATTGAAAAATATTGTATAGGCTTAGTGACAAATAAAGATCGGAGTACGTATTAGAAAATTAAAATTTCATCGAGTGGTTTCATACGTTTAACTAGAATAATATTAGCAACTAGTCGGGCTTTAAATTGATTTTATTTTATCCTAAAATGATTTAGGCAACAAGGTTATGAAATAAAGATCGCATAGAAAATACTACATTTAAGGCATCATATAATGAATCCACGCAATAATGTAACAAAGAAATATGGACTGAAAGCTCTTGAAGTATAGTTTCATAGTTTAGTGCGCAGTGGGTATTTTAATTGCATCCGTGGGTAACGGCACAGTTTTTATTATGAGCTGGAAAATAGGTCTTTCTTTGACCTGCCAAGACGAATATGTAACATCTCATATTTATACATTACCTTATTATTTATAGGGATCGTTAAGTTATAACAATCCGTGTGTAGTTCTAATAGTCATCGATCTGCCTTCTTCCCAAGTACCTGAATACGTACTTGAATATATGACACCTTGTATTTGGAACCATTAAGGAGGCTTTGCTAAAGAACGAAAACTTTTTCGTCAGGAGCAAAACATATTTGAATTGTGCTATGTATCTTAATAAAAAAAAGAATAACCTTTGACCAATAATTTTATATATAATTGTTGGCCTAGTTTGCCAAGTAAGTAATGAGCCTGTCTTCCAAATTGTAACAATAACAATACATTAAAATATATATATAAGATTATACCTGGCACATTATTTACATTGAACTAAGTTATAATAATATTATTTAAACAGGAAATGCTACAACGCTCGTCACTCGAAACACAGAAGTTGGAGTTGTTATCAAAGTTAAGCGAAGTGAGATTACGTGCAGCGGAAAGGGGTGTGTTGGAGCGGTCACCGCCGCCTGAGCCCACACCAGTCGCTAGACCGGCTCCACCCAGGGTATATTAATTTGCGATTAATCATATATTAAAAATTATACCTTACTATAAGCATTATTAATATGATTTTTTTTTGGAACGGGTAGTAATCACCCTTGATTAATATAAATAATTCGATGTTTACTTTTAGAAGTATGTATGTAATAGTAGCTTTTGTCCGAGACTTCCCCCCCGTGATTTAAATACCAAAGGAATTTGGAAAATCGTTTATAAATGGCAGAGAGTTCTGGTGAAATTTTTATACAAACTTTCATTCCCTATTTCTACACCTTCAACCCTAGCCTTCCCTAAAGTTTAGTCTATCTATACAAAATTTTATCTTAATCGTTTCAGTAGTGTTAGCCTAAAAAAGCGTCTTACTTTCGCATTGTTAATATTAGTATGCATATAGCAAATATTACGTGCACCTGCGGACTTAAATAACACAAAAAATCACAACACTATCTCTGAAAGTAATAAATAAAAATCAATATTGCTGTCTAACTCTAACACGAAAACAATATTAAGATAAAGACATTACTGTCTACTAAATCAATTATGCGTAGGAAAATTTCCGTACACACAATATTTTAGGACGTACTGACGAAGTAAACAATATTATCAAGAAGTAACAAGGGGACTAATGAGCCGCTCTGCACTCAAATGGAGGCCTAATGAGCCATTTTGAACGTCCTCGACAATTTCAGTCTCCAACTAACCCAGATTTTTCTACTTAGTAGTTGGCCTATTGGTGTCTTTGTTCCGAAAACGCGTTCAAAATTAACAGACATTTTTGACGTTAGAATAACATTCCAAGTTTTTCAGCGCATTTGATTTGTAACGAGACAGTTCTTTATTGAATTTTTATTTTGCTCTTACCATGCCCTTTCGTTGATAATTTGGTTTTAGTCAATACACTTGAACGTGAGATCTCTGCTATTTATTTATTTGTATGCACAAAACATAACTATAATATTCTCTAAGAGAGTCCGTAACTGTACAGACGCTATCGTCTGTATCGTCTGTAATACAGTAATCATAATGTCGGGCAATTAATAATTAAAGTGTTAGTACGATAAATATCTATCGGTAAAAGAGAAATTCTATATATATTCATTGCTATAATTGAATGAAATCAAAGAATGTTTAAAACGTTTAACGATAACTTTATTGATTTAGACACTTTTTCGTGCTGCGTTCAGGTGTAATATAGAACCGAAATTGAAATCAATGCTATAGCAAATTTTTGTGTATTATATAGTATTAACAATATATATTATATTTCACTTGTCCTTTTGTGTTTGTAATAAGGTATGTTACTTTTAATTTATATAATTTTTTATTTTTGCTTTTCTTCCCGTGGCGTTTTGTGACTGTGTATATAACATATTTTATCTGTGAAAAATGTTTTAGGATGCTTCTGTATTTTTCGTCATATATCTTTTTCTGTTATTGTATTTTATTATATCTGTCCCCAGATATCTTATGTGCTAAATACGTTTAAAACAATAAACTTATGAGACAATTAAATGGGAACTTGAGACATTATAACAAAATACAATATACATAATAATACGAACAAGATACAACATACATGTGACCACCACCAGGATTCAAAGGTTTTTTTGGAATGTGTTTAAAATAAATAAAATAATGTTTCCAGACTCCGCCTGCGAACTACGGGCGTCAGATCGAGCGTAACACTCACATGTACTCGTCATTGCCACGCTCGTCGGTATTGCCATCGTCGACGGTCGAGGCTCGGCTGGCCTTCGGTAAAAACAACATGGTGGTGGCGCGTGGGAAGGGTCACTCCGTACCAAATTTAGGTCTCTAGGGTCTATGGCATGACGACACCCTTAGCTTATCCTACTCAATACTAACAAAGCGATTTTTATATATGCATGCTCCTCAGTATTCCTTAATCTATGTTGTTACGTCTCTGTTATATGAAAGAAATATATTTAAACTTGTTTAACGGATTGAAACATGTATTTAACCGTTGACGAAGTAATTATTAATGAAATGATGTAAATGTACTGTATTATAATAATATATGTACTGTTTTGTTATTTGGCTTTGTCGCATATTTAAGCATTTTCTTCGCTAGTAACATAACCGATGCTTTTTGGCTCAAATTTTTTGATTTAATAAAACAATGTTAGTATTGCACCTCTTTAACTCATTTAAACATTTATGTATGAAATTTTTTAGCGGAAAAAGAAGAGGCAATACCACGTGGTAGTCCATCACCCTCGTTGCGCGAAGTGAGAGCCAGACTCGGCAGTGGCGGAGTGAGATTGGAAGGGGATGAACTCTCTCGCTCCTCATTACGGGCCTCTGCGCCCAGACAACGGACAAATATGCCTTGGTGAGTTTATCTCTTACTCTCACTTCTCTTCGTCTCTTTGGCGAATCATTTTTTTTAAATTTGTAATATCGCAGGCAAACAACGGATGTCCGTCAGTGGGATTGTGAAACGACGTGCGGTTGGTTGGAACACCTTGGCCTCGAGGTGTACGTGCCATCCGCGAGGAGTTGGCTCGGCCCGTCTGACGCGAGAGGCGTCATCGCCACGGCATCCCAGCAGGCGATAGAGAAGGAGTTGACAATCAAACATCCTATGCATAAGAAGAAGATTGTGCTCGCACTCACAGATCTCTTGGTTAGTTTGAAAAGACATCAAACTGAAAATATCTTTATTCAAGTAGGTCTTTATAAAGACACTTTTGAATCGTCATTAACACTACCACCGGTACGGAAGGCAGTCATCTACCGAGAAGAACCGGCAAGAAACTCGATAGCTGCTCTTTTAAAATAAACAATTAATACGAAATTGTGAAATTAAAATAACTGAGCATTGTAAGGCTACTCAAGAATTGAACTGTCCCGATGCTGAGCCAATTGCCGACACATTAAAGTGATCTTTGTCCTCTGAATAATCGTTTACGGTATAGTATGCCTTTTCAATCAAAATCCTCTTTACGCGCGTTTTATGTGGTTATAAGTGGGACTTTGTTATAAAAACGTTTGCTCATACCCACAAACGAATTATGAATTTTACCAAATCAATAAGAATATTAATTGATATTCTTAAAAACCACTCTATTTTTTTTGGGATTGTATCTGAAGCTACAGCTGACGTGTGTGTTATAATTAGGATCTCATTTGTTTTAACTATAGTTCAAAAGGCTTGTATAGAAACATGTATGTAATATTTTAATATTTAACGAGACAAAGACGAATCATTTAAAATTACAATTAAGCCTTAATTATGTCTTACGAGTGATTTATCTAATTTAATTTACTACTTATATATTATGAGAATAGTCAACAGTAGTTGACGGATATTTTTTTTTTAATAAAAAATTGTCAGGGTGGACACGGCGATTCGTTTCTGACCGCGGCTGGTCGCCTGGACGGCGCGTGGGCGTTGCGTTGGCTGGAAGACGTGGGCGTGTGCGGCGCACGCGCAGCGGCCGCCGAAGCGGCGCTCGACGCAAGACTTTTGCATCGGCTCACACACTCCGACCTCTACACGCATTTGAGGGTCACACACGCGTTACACGCGTTGTCCATACGTAGAGGTTAATAATCTGCTATGCCAATGTGTAGTCCCGTAGTACAATTTTAAATATATATATATATATATATATATATATATATATATATATATATATATATATTTACAAATAGAATTAATAGAACACAAATTTATGCTTATATTAGATGTAAATGGAATCATATAATGTGGAAAAGATATAAATAAAATAAATATTTATTGGCTTAAGCATAAGTGAAATGTCCATATGTTATAAATATTGCAGGAATTCAAGTGCTCCGTGATAATAAATTCAATCCGGAAACAATGATACGCCGTGCCGCTGAGGGTGAGGTGTCCTTGGTTGGTGCTGAGGTGGCCGAGAGCGAGGGTCAAGGGGGCAGTACGCCGGCGGGCGAATTGGCAAGGTGGTCTTCCCACCGGGTGATGCAGTGGCTGAAGGAGATCGACCTGGCCGAGTACGCGCCCAACTTGAGGGGGGCAGGTTAGTATCGAATATACGAAAAGAATCAAGAATGACATCCTCTTCCTGTTCTTTCTTTCTGTCTTCTCTTACACTCGTCTGCAGTTTTCATATAAATATTTAATAGAAAATTAAATATATTTTTTAATATCAATGCTTAATGAAGCAATAATTGATTTACTGGATCAAATACTTCTGTCACAATAAACCCTTGTTAGACAGAGGATATTCGTTTACTTATAATAATGTACTTGTACCACATAAATAAGTATTCTTTCTGTCAACAAATTTAAAAAGAACGCCTATAAAAATATTGTTTATAATTCCAGGTGTTCACGGCGGTCTTATGCTGTTGGAGCCCCGTTTCACGGCCGAGCTTTTAGCAGCCTTACTCAATATTCCCGCTAATAAGACTTTACTCAGACGACATCTTACCCAAAGGTTTTTAAACTTATTCATTATATAAGTATTTAAAAAAAATCAATTTTACTTCCCAGATTTTTTAGTTTATATAAATAACAAAAAACAATCATAATGGTTCAAATTAATAGAAATTGTTCTATAATGAGTTTAAGATTTAAAAATTGTCTTTCAACAACGTTCTTGTATTTCGAGAACATCCCGTTTCTTATAAACAATATATACAATTCTATATGTAGTTAATAAAATGTTTATGGAAATCTCTAAGAGAAATGTTTTCCAAATATTTCCTCTGTACTGACTACAGTAATAAATATTTCAGGTTCAATGACCTCCTCGGTCGCGATGTGATCCAGCAGAAACGGAACGCGGAGCAGACTTTAGGATATCAACCTCTCACAGCCACAACCAAATATAAGGTAGCGCGAATCGAAATATACTTATATATATATTCAATTTACATATATAACAATACCGGTTCGCAAGACGTATTCTTTTAATATGGTGACATCGTGTGAATATTAATATATATTCACACTTTGTAGTACAGAAACAGTAGAATGTTAATTGATGTTAGTACATATAAGAGCGACATACAACGGGCCTTATCGCTAATAAGCGTTCTCCTCCAGGAAACATATATAAGCTCCATGTTACGTCTCACGATTTAACGACAAGCTCTCAAAAGCGTCGAGATTAATTGATTTTGGTTGGTTTAGCTTGTATTCCATGCAATGATTTTTCTTCTCTCTATAACGCCATAAAATGCACAGTGCCTTCAGTGTCGCTGAAGACTTGAATTAATATCAGTATTGAATAAACGACAGTTTGGCTACTCTGGCTCTCATCATATGCTATCGATTATATCCCGATCATCACGTGGTCCTTCGGGCCGGACTCGATTTTCACTGATCGAAAATTCTTTATCGACGAAAATGGTGTATTGTAAAAATGGATTTGTCATTTTAATATTTCAACAAGCAAATTGACTTTTTTTTGTATTAAGTCTTGATATTTTTCAGGTGCCAAAGAGAAGCCAGTTCTCCTTGAAGCGCAAGAAGAGCCGCGATGATATGGAGTTAGGCGAACTGGTGTGTCCGCTGCACGACGACTGCTCAGGTGACACTAAACCCGTAAGTCATACTAACACAACTAACTTGAACTAACCTTTTTTTTAAACCAAAAATAACTTATCAATAACTTATAAAAAATACTCCAAATCAAGAGCGGAGACCGAGAACTGGCAAGAAACCGCCACTACAATAATATAATTTAAAATAATACATTATCTATACAATGTTTGTTCCCGATTCTTATGCAATTTTGTAGCCATATAGAGTAGGACTAAGAATCGGCCAACATCTATTTTTAGAGACATTTTTTTTTTGGCAAAACGAAGATTGTCGGGATCAGCTAGTATAACAAATACAAATTGAGCTTTGATAAAAAAAAATTATATTTGATAAATATGGAAAAATTCTCAAATAGACATTAAGTGATAATGTTCCTTCTTAACCTTCTTGTATTTATCGATTTACCGAATTCTAAATCGAGTGACAATTTTCATTTAAAGACGGCTAATATCGCGTGAAGTATGCAATAACTTAACTTATATTTTGTATAGTTCTAACAGTTTAACAGTAATAACAGGTGTGGGTTAGTGGGTTTTTGTGGTGTGTAAATATTACCTTTGCCAATGTTTTTTTTTTGTTATTTATGTTAACCAATTGTCTGTTGCACTTTCATTCGCAAATATTTGTCATAATGCTTAACCAGTCATGTTGCTTTAATCGATTAGATATATTTGGTTTTTTTTCTATTTGTAAAGACAGGCCGTGCTTCATCAGCAAAGCAATATCACACGGTCTTATTGTGAAACGTGAATGTAGTCCGTTTTGTTACCATGGTAACGACGTTACATATAGAATGGTAACCATAGCAACAGATATCGCAACTAATGCATACAAAGGATATAATTTCTGGGTTATCAGACAATATGGCAATCCAATTTGAGCATGGTTTCTGACCATGCCATGCATTGGCATGGTCAAATCTGATGCTACAAATCGACAGTCTGATAGTAATTACATGTATTTACAACAGACGACGAAAGCAAAATCAGCATCGGACGTCGAGTCGGTTGTTTGTCCCCAGCGTGACGTCACACGCGGTCACTAGCACTCGTTACGCCCCATCTTAATGCTGTAATACCGAATCACCCAATAAACTCTCGTATTCAACCAGATTGAAACCGATACTTAACTTAATATCTTTATTCAGTATTGAAAAATATGTATTTAATACAGACGTTGGATCCCATTTGTGTTTTGGGTTCAGATTCCAGGTACAATAATAAGTGAACTAATACACGTGTATTTGACGGTATATGCATTCGTGAGATATTTGTTTGGCAGCTATAAAAAAACGTTTTAAATTTTGTTAGGTATCGGTTTATGTAACTCCTAATTTTTGTATATCCGTAAATCTAAATCCAATGTTAACTATACTCCTACCGTCTCTATCTGTCAAATTGTGTTAATACAGTAGTGAAAAGAGACAACAGTATTTTAAAATTATAATGGTGAGATCAATATTGATATTATTTCTTGGATTTATGTTGTAATCAACAAAACTATCCTTCATACATAGAAAACAGTTGAACTAAAACATCGGTCTGTCCCTTTCCATCACGGCGTACACAATATGATAGAAAGAGACAAGAGTACTATAGTTATATGCTATTAAATTAGTTGGGTGAAAAAACATGTTTGTTGAAGTTCCGTAATATATTCCGATTATTAATCTGTGAAACTATTATGACGACTCATTAATTTTTTTTAATAATGGGTGTGCATTAACGATGTGTATATGTACTAAAAATATAAATTTTTAACAATTTAATTTTTGTTTTATAATAATATCAGTAAATGTTCTGTCTTTATCACTTTCACAAGAATTGTCATTCTGTTAATTTAGTTTCGTTGCAAATTGTAAATTTCAATTCATATAAATAAATTGGTAATTTTTAATGTATTATTTAATTATTATTGGCACAATCTATTCGAGAAATAGACATTCCACACCATACATGATATTTGGAAGAACATTTTTAATTAATAATTTATTTTAATTTATGGTATCGTAAGTTTAAACGCGAAAATTTCAACGGAATTTCACGGTGTTAATGTGGACATGACTTGTGTATAACCAAAAGCGATATCTATATAATGCTAATTTTAGTTATTTTTAATTTAAAAGTTAATCTTAAAAGGATATTTCTGTTAATATGTCATCGCAAATGTACTTATAAACGACTGAATCCAGCACAAAACATTGATGATCGTCTACGCTGTCCGTGCGACCATCTTTAGCAACGCGTCTAATCGAACCACACACACTTAAACACACGCACACACGGTTGATAAAAGTGTTTAACACATCGTCATAGTCGTAGAACAAAGTCATATCTAACAAATGCCAAACTTGACAGGGCGGCCATTTTAAATTATTCAAACGTCATTTTTACTACGAGCGCATTTCAAATCCGTCGTTAAACCGACTGACTAATTTGAAAACTAAATAACATAGAATTTTTTCCGTAATGCTGTAATAGCATTTCGAAAATATGGTAAAAACTAAATTTCGCATTTGTATCAAATCCGTCTTTGTTCTACGACTATGACGATCTGTTTCGTAATACAAATTAAACTATTCACGAACAAATATAACTCGATTTTAAGTTTCGTGCTCTATTCGTCAGCTATTTATTTCATCAGTATGTTTAGGTATGTAGAGTTTACAAATGTGTGAGAGCTCTATGTTATTTTGTCTAGTACAAGGTGGAGATGACATTAATCGTGACAGTTCTGACGTTTGACATCTTGTCAATGTTAATTTACGATCACAATTTTATCTGTGTCAAGCTTTGTTAAGAACTCTTTCGTTCGAACAACTAATTGTATTGTCAAATTGTCTATGCTGTGATGAAGATAGTTGAAAGAGGTTAGGTTTTAGTGATGGCATATTCATACAAATGTAATCTTTGCCTTGTATCAGTGCGTGTTGAGTTTAAGAGTTTTTCATGTTTAGAGTTTTAATGTATTAAGTATGAATTGCAAATTAATGAAATGCTTGTAAATCGCACAATACCAAATAATGCATTTTCGAGGGTTCTTTAGCTTGTCGATTTTTATATTTCAATTTGTAATTAATGTTTTTGATACGTTTACTAAATGATCCGAGATCCTGTTCCTAGTAATTGTGCCAAAAAGCATAAACTGTGCGGTCTGCCCATACGAACCCTTGTCTTCCATAAATATGTAAAACTAGCGTAAGTGTTATAATCCAGTTGAAACACAACTCGTTTATACAATAAATATATTAAATAATTTTTACAATAACTTAATATCATGGTTACATTAATAAATACTGATTGAATATTTTTCGTTTCATTCTTTCTCCTCGAACAGATGCAGCGATTTTGCAAAGTTTGTGTCTGCGTTCTTCAATATTTTCAGGCCCTCTGATAACGATACCGGTAATAATGAATTACTTTGATATGGATAACCACTATTCTTAAGAAACACGATTAATTTACAATTTGTATTTTTTACATCTGCTCACACGTACTTTGTATTACTATAAAGTTATGTTTTCACAGGCAAATAATGATGATTCTATTGTTTATAAATACCAGAAATAACGATAAGCTTGCTGTTCCCACTAAAGTTGGTAATTCAAAAGGCAATGTGCCTCCATAACAAAATCCCTAACAATTTGTTGACTGACTGAGAATTTATCAGTACGGAAATTTTAAAAGTAGCTAATTTGAAGCTCTTAGAAAAAGCATTTTTTAAATTATCAGATTATTTGATGATAAAATAGTTTGGGAATAAATTACTTCAGCTTAGCCTTGATAAAAAAGTGTACTGGGATCATTACCAAAATGATCAAACCAAGCCGAGTTTGTTGCCTGCTTCTTTTCGTCTTGGTCGCGTACGAACAGGCGTAGAATCGTACGTACCTTGGTGAGTAAAGATTTTGACTTTGACTTTTAATATAATCTTAATCCACATTAAGAAATCCCAATAATAGAAATGAGTTGTTTTTTTAATTTTAAATATGGTGCCTATATAATGTTAATCCACAAATAAAATAACCTTTCCCTCGTCCCTTGCGTCGTAGTTCCGCAAGTCTCTCCACTTCACCCTCATCCTCAAAGTGCTCAGTTTCGCGTTTCTGCGACTCTTCTTGGGCTTGCTTCAGAAGGGATTCTTCGAGAAATGTTAGCTCTGAAAAGTAAAATAATCATTTAAGGAAGCTATTCCTTTGTTTATCAAAACACTTCTTTTAATGCATTCATATAAGGAGTGGAATGTTTAGTTATATTTTATTATGTGAATTCTATAATATACGCAAAACATTATTTAAAGACGGTAGAGGGGACAAAATTGAAGTTGATGGAAAATATCGATTTTTGATTAAATTATTTCAATCGGAATTACGAAGCTCAAATCATATTGATATTTGGAATATTTTCAATAGCTGTTACATAATAATGATTCAATTAACAAAAAAGAACGTTTTAGTTATCAATAAAAGTTACTTTTCATACACTTCTAAGAAAAAAACTAAATATCAAAAAAAGTATAGTATTTATTGTATTGTCAGTCGTTTAATTTTTTCGTGATTTTCCAGGACTCGCTGGGTGCTATTTCCTATAACCCCTAGGAGGAGCACAAATGCAAAACGCGAGATGCAGTATATAAGAAGCCTTCTCCTCGTAAGAGATATAGGAATGGATAATTACTTTAAACTTTTTATTGGGGCTTGTTAAAAAGTGGCTGATGGACCAGAGATGGTGCCCAACTGGATGTTACTTGCACCGTTTTGGACTAACGTCAAGTCCTGTGTGCGAATGCGACCCAAAAAAAAATCGAACCAGCGGATAATGCGTAAACTGTGACAATTTTCATCCCGATAAATGATAAATGACTCACTGGTCAATCTTGGGTCCATAGCGATCCAGGGCCCATTGGATAAAGAGGCGGCAGTGGGTCTTGCTTTGGCCTCTGGCTCCATCAACTGCGTCACCTGTTGCTTGCATTCAGTTGATAGCTGATTCACCACACCCGTGCGAAATCGCCATTTACGCATTACCTAACAACCAAAAATTTGTAAAATTGCATTTACTTAGTTTGAATTCTCATATCGAGCACTTATTCAGATTTCCGCTGTACTTAGATGAAAAATGTGGTTGTAACAAGTCGTAAGGTTTTCCGTTAACACGTACCTTATTTTCCATAAAGTTATAAAAAAGCACGTCAAATTACCTCAGTAGATAACTAACTAAAATGGCGAAAAACATTTTAACATAGGAAACAATCATATTAACTCGTCAGGATTTTTTTTATAGAAGAGGGGGCAAACGAGCCGGAGGCCCACCATAAAGGTGAAGTCGCAGCCCATAGACACTCACGCGCCTATAAAGGAAAATTGGGGTTAGGGGAAGAGGACGGGGGAGGGTTAAAGATGGTCACCGGAAGCTTTCACTCACCGAACGAAACGCGAGTACAAAATGAACAAAGTCCAATTGCATCACTTTACGCCGGTTTTCTGCGAGAGAGTGGTATTTCTCCGGCCGTACCTGCCCATTCGGCTGAAACTCTAAGTAACAGCATGGCAATCCCACTCAAAGAATTCAAGGCCAAACGCCAAACATCTCGTCTATACATAAACTAATCCATCGTTAATTACCTGTTTCTCATACAATTTCTTAACCGAAGTCTCATTGAACGGCAGCGCCTTATTCAGCATCGTGTACATTATGATACCGACCGACCACATATCCGCCAATTTGGGCAGATACGGCACGCCCTTCAACACCTCCGGTGCGGCGTACGACAAAGAGCCACAGTACGTCTCACTGAGAACGTCGCGGTCCCGCTGCCTGACATTGCGCGCAAAACCGAAATCTGTTATTTTCACATTGTAATTAGCCGTAATCAACACATTCTCACATTTCAAATCCCTATGCGCAATATTCAGTGTGTGTATATAGTGTACTCCCGATAATATTTGACGCATCCACAGCCTACTCTGATTCTCGGGCACCGCGCCGTTCTGTGTTAGGAAATCAAGTAAATCACCATTCTCAGCGAAACGGAGGAATATAAAATATTTAGCGCGACGTTGAAATATATTCGACACGTGAATAATGTGCGGGTGATTTACGCGGATCAGTACATCGAGTTCGCGTGGCAAGAACTTTGTGAGATAATCTCGTGGTGCCTGCGCTGTATCAATTACTTTGCACGCCATAATCGTGTGCCTGGTCTCATCGACCATATGAGTCGCTTTGAACACCTGAAATCAATTATAACGGTATACGATAGTTAACGTTTTAAGTTAACATGTTTGTATGTACCCTTACTTTAGCATAGGAGCCTTCACCGACAATTTTCTCTAATATAAACCCCTTTTCCTGTAACACGCCAATATCTGATTGTGTTGCTGTGAGTTCAAATTTTTCTGTTGCCGGCATTTATACGACTGAACGCCACGCGCGCATTTTTTATTTTATTTTCACTTTTATTCGCATAATTATAAACGATTTTATAAGAGGGGCATTTTGAACATATGATAATAGAGCTACATTATTGTGATTAAAGTGACATTCCAACTGTGACAGTTATTAAAACGACATTTGAAAATATTGAAAGAGGTGCTATATTTTACCAAGACGACGTTGACTCATCATACGTAGCATGTATTAAAGACTGCGTGTCCTTTTCCTGCTTTATAGGCTCTGTCACTTCCACCTGCTGCATGCTTAGAATTCTTTCCTCCCGTGCTTTCTTAAAAGCCGACGTTTCCTGTGTATTCCATTCTAAAAAAAATCCATTAGATTAAATACAGCACTATTGAATCAATAACACTTGAAAAATTTAATTTACCCAACAATCTCGAATCCATAGCGATCCACGCACCATTAATGATACTATCGACTTTAATTCTATTCCTATAATTCGGCTCTAACATTAAATGCACGAGACGTTTACAATTCTCTGATAGCGATTCATTGTATCTAGTGCGAAACCTCCAATTTCTGTTTAACTGTGATTTGTACAGTTGTTTTATATGTTTATCTTCAAACGGCATTGCCCTATTAAGCATGACATAAAGAACTATGCCCAGGGACCAGACATCAGTCGGTTTAGGATAATAGGGCGATCCTTGTAAAATCTCCGGGGCCGTGTACGATAACGAACCACAAAACGTTTCGCTGGGAACGTCCTTGAATCGTTTGTCAACGCACAGTCTTGCAAAGCCGAAATCTGACAATTTGGCATTTTGGTTTGCGGTGAGAAGGACATTCTCGCATTTAATATCGCGATGCGCTATTTCCAATTCGTGCATGTACTGTATGGCGAGTGCGATCTGTCGAGTCCATATTCTAGCTTGGTCTTCTTGTACGGCACCCTTTTGCAATACATACTCCAACAGATCACCGTGTTCCATGTAACGCATGAATATGAAATACTTGTATCGCCTTTGGAAAATGCTATGTGTGTGAACGAGGTGTGGGTGGTTTAGTTTTATCAGCATATCTATCTCTCTAGGTAGAAACTTCTTAACAAAATCTTTCGGTGCAGAATTCGTATCTATGATCTTACACGCCAGTACTGATAGACGATCGTTTTTATTGGGATTTCTGTATTCTGCGAGATAGACCTAAATAAAAAAAATGTATCAAACACCTCATACAGGATGTTAGCTTAACGCACCCAAGAAAACAAATATTTATAAACCATTTTCATTGGACTTAAAAACTTTTATGGATACCTTAGCATAGGAACCTTCATTAATTTTCTTTATCATTTTATACCCTCGTACCGAAAGCGTCAGTTGTTCAGAGCCACTCAACTTTAAAGACTCCTCAACGTGAACCTATATTTGATTGATTTGTTAACAATTCATTAAAAAAAAAAACTATACAAATTAACAAATACAATACCTTATCTTTCGCTTCCATTTAATCGTATTTCTTCTGTCTGGCCGTTATATTAGCTAAAGATTTTAACATTTCACTTGCCTAAAAATTAATCAATCATAAGTAGAGATTAAAAGACGTATAGTCTCTTACATTGTTCTTGCTATGCTAATAATTATTCCTGGATTAGTCTAGGAGAACTGTGCGTTTGTGGGTTGTTCTCATTATAACGTAAATGTGTGCTCCTATTTCGCTATGCCCACCAATAATAGTAAAGATTTATTTTTTATTGTTTCTATTTAATATAGATTCTGACGCATTCGCTGGTGAATGGTGTAATGTTTGCAGATTTTTACAAACGTGCTGTGAAACATTCTTGGCGATTTGAAGGAGTGGCGGAGAGTTTCTTTCCAGTTCATCACGTCGGCTCTACGCCCTTGATTTGGGAACTGGCACTAAATGTAGAGTCGAAATTTTTTATTACTTATTGTGTTGACGATTCATAAGTGTACCTCAGTTACCTATATGAATAAAGATATTTTTGATTTTGATTTTACAAAAAGTAGACATACTCTATAGGATTCTCTTGTCTCTCTGCTCAATATGTCACCTTGCCGTTTCGGTGGGTTGCGATGCGAATCTGATAAACGACGGCGTTCGTCCCGCGCTCTCTGTAATGCCGCTCCTTCGGTTGTGTTTAAGGCTAAACATAAATAACAATAAAATAACAAAGAAAACATATAATACTACTATACTTATGAAGCAGAGGACAACAGGTGGCTTTAATGCGGAAAAGCGATCTTTTGAGAGAACGAAGAAATAGGAATGTAGAGAGAAAAAATAAATAAATTAAAGAGGGTTCTGTAATACACCGACATTAAAAAATATATAATACCAATAACGCTAAAGTTAATGGATAGAATAATTAACAATACTAATCATAATATAATGAAATTAGAGTTGCACCGAAGACGCAAGGAAATAAACATTAAATGAATTAAAATCAATCAGGCTATGTGCTTTTCTTATATACATACATAGGTAGCTTCCAATAATTTCCAAAAAAAAAAACTTTAGATACAGAAGGATTTTGGAAAATCGGTTAACAAATGGCAGACTCCTGATGAATTTTTATGCAAACTTTCATCCCCTTTATCAACCTCCTCAACCTTTTTTTTGATATATAGTAGCCTGTCTTAATTTTAGTCTATCTCCATACTAAATTTCAACAAAATCGTGAATTTAAGCGTGAAAGCGTAACATACAGTGTCACTTTGGCATTAATAATATTAGTATGGATTTACCTGTAAGCCTACTATCCATAGCAATCCACTCGGAATTGATTGCCTGTGTCGCTGAATGGCGCAACCCAGGATCCGGTTCCAATAAATGCTTCACAACAGACTTGCACTCTAATGATATCGTACTTGCAACGCGTGATCTGAACCTATACTTTTTTCCCATCTGCTGTTCATAAAGTTTTCTCATACGTGTATCGTCAAATGGCATAGATTTATTCAACATAACAAATAACACAACTCCCAACGACCATAGATCAGTTGGCTTTGGCGAATATGGTTTCCCCCTCAATATCTCCGGGGCTGCGTATGACATAGAACCACAATAGGTATCACTTAGTACGGCCTGATCGTCTTCATCAACACAAGACCTTGAGAAACCAAAATCGGAAAGTTTAACGTTAAAATTCGCCGTCAACAAAACGTTTTCACACTTAATGTCACGATGTGTTATCTCCAGTTCGTGAAGATATTGAAGGCCCAATGCCAACTGGCGGAACCAGACCCTCGACTGGTTCTCGGAGACGCAGCCGTTTTTCAAAATGTAACCCAGGAGATCGCCGTTTTCAGTGTATCTCATGAAAATGTAATATTTAGTTTTACGTTGGAATATACTGTGTACGTGTATTAAATGCGGATGGTTTAATCGTATCAAAACGTCTATTTCGCGAGGCAAAAACTTAACAACGAAATCCTTTGGCGCTTTTGAAGTCTCTATAATTTTGCACGCGAGTGTTATTTTGTTGCCCTCCTTAGCTGCGTATTCTGTCAAATAGACCTGTGAAATAGGTAAGGAATAAGGATTTTTTTTTCATTAATGAATAAAGTATCTCATGATATTGTAGGACCTTTGCGTAAGCCCCTTCGCCAACAAATTTCGTTAATTTATAACCTTTAGCAGACAAAGTATTTTCTTCGGATGCTGATGTTTTCAGATCGGTCATGATAGATATTGCATGAGGCCAGGGACAGAGCGGTGCTCACACCTAGCAAAGCACGAATCCAACACATTGAGTGAAACCCGAGCATTTTTATATGTTTTATTATTTTACTATTAATTTTGATACACTAACATGTCGACCTCATCTTGACATGACAATGTGACACATGTGTACGAAAGAAGATTTATTAGGTGATTTGAAATCAGACAATATCGATAATTCGTTTATTGAAACATCACGAGAAACGTTTTATATTAAGGTAGGGCCACATGCCGTGACGCTCGTTTCCAGCGGCCTGGTCACGTGATCCCGTCTCAAGTTCTAAATTGTATGAGGCTGTAACTTTTGTCTATGGAAACGAGCGTCAAACGGCATGACGAGGCCGTACCTTTATAGGTTAATATTTTTCATACGCATTTCTGTTATGACCAAAATTGCATAAGCCACATTATGTAAATAATTACGAACGTCTATTAACAAGACTATGTCAAATTTAAATATTTATTTAAAAAGGGTAGCTATAGAGTTTCTTGCTCGTGGTAATATACAAAAAATACAATTATGGCATATCCGCTGTAAACATCAGAGTCAGATAATTGTATTGAAAAAGTTTTTTTTTTAAGCGGATATATTTTCTTTCAATTTAATTTCTTGGAATCCACACGTTTCCACATATATATATATATATATATATATATATATATATATTTAACTTTTTTTTTAAATTTTAAGTTGTTCCTTTTACTACAAATACATATAATAGAACCTTAAAAATAAATAAGGGGAAATCAATCACACCAAACTACAAAAAACAAAAACTACACCAATTGTTTTTTATTCAAAAACTCCCCAGCCAACGATATCCGCTGTAAGAAAGACGGCACCGGCGTCAACAACATTTCGTACCTACCAACATCCGGATGATCCGGATATTTGCTCTCACGCCTCATCCGTTCGAGCATATGCTGCGGTTCGCACTGCGTCGACTTCCAGCCGTTATTCAAAAAGTCCCGAATCACTTTCGGCAACATTCTCATTGTACCGCGTGCTGTCGGCAATTCCAAACGTTCCGGCTCAGCCACGATTATATCGTCCACATCCACTTTATCCACTGTAACGTTATCGTCTGTATTATTATACAGACTGTATTCCTTCAACACGTGGTTTAACGTCTCGTTGATCTTGTCTCTTTCCGTACCGTCAATGTTCACGTAACCGGTTCTCGTTTCGGTTTTAATGAACGCGTGCCTGTCGCGTACAGTCGACGTCGATCCAGTGTCGGACGACACTTCAGTTACAGTGCTATTGTCAACCATAAAGTGTATGCTATCCTCGTCTTCCAACATTTGATATACTCTGTGGACTTCGCTGATATTTATCCTGGAAATATATTTTGTATGTTTGAATCGAATACTTGGAATTCTTATTGACATATTTTAAACGCGTCGTAAAACAATAGATGGTAAAATAATTGATATATATATACAGGCATTTTATTTTATAAAATCTGTCCCCAAACATCTTATGTGCTAAATATATTAACAAACAATAAACTTATAAGGTAATAAAACAAGGTATACACACAAAACAATTATATGGGAACTTAAAACATTTAAGAGATAAAACATATAAGATACAAGTGCGAACACAATCAGGATTTAAAGGTTTTTTTTACGGTATTTAAAATGTTGCATGTATATAACAAAATAGGTTTAACCCGTTGTACTAGATTCAGCGGCCACCCCCACCCCTCCCACTTTTTACCTATACCAATATCCTTAAAGCAACAACACCAGAACCCACCAGGTGTTCCTGGACGTTAAGTCCATTAACCCATCTGCTAGTTTGTCACATGTTCAATAAAAAAACGCGTTTAAATCCGTTAAAAACAACTCACCCCTGCCTTGCTTCGTGGCAACAATACAACATGGCAGGATCGATTGGATGAGCTTCCGTATTAAAAATATATCCACCGACATCAACTATACATTCGCCATTTGGTGTATCTATAACCGTTCCGTGTACGCCCGGGTTGTGGATAAAGTTATCCGGATCAAAAAGGAGGTATAAATATTTCGTTGTCTCGGCTAAGAAAAACGATTCCATTCTGTCCTCTTTACGATGATCGCGGACATCTTTTATCTGGAAATATTATGTATGGCATTGGCTAAGTTGTTTAGATTCTCGCAAACTTGGGGACGGTCCCATCCCGGTATCTTTTTTAAAGGATAATAAACCTACAATTTCCCCTCAACAATAAACCTCCCCCGATGAAGGCAAGCATCAAGAAATTTTATTAAAAATATTTTTCTTTATTAATTCATTTTACATTTACATCTTACATTAATGGTAAATTGTGAGTTGCCCGGACGAGATCGCTTATTAGCGATAAGGCCGCCGTTCTTATATGTATTAACATCAACGACTTCTACTGTTTAAGTGCAATGAAGTGTATTTAAAAACCAGACATTTATTTAGGTAAGTCCCTAAGAGTCATAATCTCAGTGCAAACTGTCAACATGACGGATGGCATTATTCCAAATTTAAATTTTGTCCATATAAGAAATATTTTAAGAGATAAAATGTATTAATTAGTAATAATGAATATATTACTAAGGTATGCACTCACCGTGGCATAACCACAGGGTGTCCTGGCACTGTGCTGAATACTTCTCAATATATCCTCTCCCATCTGCAAAAGTATGGGATCCCTAGTGTCTCTATATAGATACATTATGGACTCTATGAGCTCGGGCCTTAAGGGATAACTTTCCCTTGATGCCGATGCCTCCCCCGTACCAAGATTGTATACCTCCGGTGTAAAACCATATTGTTTCCATACACTGTGGTAGTTGTGTATAATTCGCATGGCTGTGTCACTTTCACCTGAAATTTTTCGTTATCATTTTAAGTTATGAGTGTTCCACTTGTAAAATAGATCTTACTAATAAGAAATAGACACTCTTAGTACTAGGACACTTGTTTCTATAAATAATTTATAATAGTTAGCTATGCTAGACTAAACTTTATTTTTAAAAAAATAGGCTAGTCTGTAATTTTTAGTGTCTAGTCATAGTGCTTTTAATCAGTGTTAACCCATGTGTCAGAAACAAATTATTTATGTATCAAAGGGTCCTGTAATGATGTATAATGATATAAGCAGCAGCATGTTATTTCAATATTAAAAAAAAGATTTGTTTACACCCAACGTTCGAATACAGGCTCGGTCACGTGACCAAATTTGTATGTATAGCTCACCGATTAAGCTCAACACGCCTGGCCAGTAGGACTCAAGCGACTGAAAAACGGGCAGCGTGACATGCCCCCGCAGCATAGTGGCCCACACGTACCAATCATCCTTCTTCAGATACTTGTCTATGGTTACGCGCGCCTCGTTAAACATTGACATCAATTCCGGCCTCTCTAACAGTATTGCACCTGAAAATTAATTTTTAATGCTATAGTTAAGATAAATAGTTTTTTTTCATCACACACTCCTAACATTTTGTGTTATTGCAAAGAAGTTTGTTGCCAATCGTTGCTTAGCAACGATTTGTTATCCAACATTTGCCAAAAGGACACAACACTAGATTCTAGGACGTTATATGTTGCCAGTTTATTCTAAGTGACTTATTTGAAAACCCTTAAAAATCACAAATTCGCCTATACAATTAATTACCTTTAACTAAATATTCAAAATATGAATCCACACCACCCCCAATACCAGCATCCTGTGCCGTCCAACGGCCAGTCATCACATCTATATGATTACCAACTAAACCAATCGGTGACCTATGATGATAGAGAGCTTTCAATGCATTATAAGCTACCTGCAATTAAACAAATTTAATGTTAAAAATAATAAGTTATTTTGAATTAGTTATTATAATTTATCAGTTAAAATATCAAAACAGTAATTTTAAGTGTCACCCGCAATAAACTAACAGTACTATCATAGCAATTATTTAATTACTTTCCATAGAAAATACAACGCAAAACCTAAATAAACACCAGTTTAAAGGCGCTAAAAAACTTGCCCTACCAGACTTAAACATGCAGGCTGCTGGGTCAAAGAAAATATATACTGTAATGCAGTTTATGTGAGAGATAGTAATAGCCACATACTTCTATTAGAATCCCATAGTTTAATAAATATGCTGATTTTTCATTTGCAATAAAATATATTCCGTAGGTATGTTCTGTATGTACTCAAGGCAGAAAATGTACTTGTAATGCAATCAATTTAAGATGTACCTCTTCATACAAAGGGTCCCCAGTCAGTCGGCTAAGAGTACCAAATTCAATAATAAATGTCCCCACACCAGCAGTGCAAGTAATACTTGTTTCCCCAGGTGGAATTCCAGATTTCAAATTAATTGTTCCATATGGCATACCAGTGGTAGTATCAAATGCCGCTATAATTCTTTGAGCAACATCTTCAGCTAGTCGTAATAATGGGCCATTGCACGGCCAGCCTGGCTCTAATTTCATACCAGACCTATAATATAACATCAATTGAAAAATGGCCCAACACCAATACTTTTATACCTACTTCAGTAAGTAGCATCAGTACTAAATTTTATTTAACTGTAGGTTGTTGTATCTTTGTAAACTTATAAACAGTTATATTCTAACATACAATGCTAAGGCCTTTACATATTTTTAAGTTTAGAAACTATCTATAATAACTAACTAACTAACTATAATAACTTTCCACTAAAAGTTTTGAAATTTTATGCTAACTGTAATATAGCCTCAACTTAGCTAATAAAAAATGGTTTTAAGTCTGTATTTCTAGTATTTTAAAAGAACTACCTAATTAACTAAGCACTTATTTTCATTGAACTTTATCATAATAATCTTTGTAGAAGCAATTTATAGTTGTATCAAAAAAAATATTCTACATCCAGTTGCACCAATATTATAAGCTAATATGTGAACCACAACTGCACATGTAATAAACAGTATTGGGCTACTTACTTGTGAGATAAAAGGTGTGCACTCAATAATCCACCAATAATTCTTATATTAGTTTCAAATACTGACACATTAATATCTGAATCAAAGTCTTTTCGCTCCAACACAATTTCTACAACTCTGTTAAATTCAGTATAATTTCCCATTATAACTAACATATCCAAGGCATCTATGAGAGTTAGGGAATAGCTACCCCAAGTATCCATGCCATCACAACTTAAAGGACGCAACTCATCATATGGATATGCATATTGTAAATAACTGTCATAGGCATGCTGAAACATTTCACGAACCTCTTCTCTGAAACAATATTTATTAATTACGTGGCTTTTTTTCTAAAACATACATACAATTAAAAGTATATCTAAAGCCTGTTAACTTACCGCAGCTTTATTACATCTTCCTTTTTATATTCGCGAATTGTGTAACATAATTGACTCAAACTTATTACAGCTATTAAATAAATATGGAATTTTGGCACAAATTGCATTGTTAATTGTCGATTTGATCTTGGTTATAAAGGAATATTCTACAATTAGTCTTGTTCGGCTTAATAATGTTACATATTTATCGATTCTTATTCATAAAAACACTAAAGTATACAACCAATATTATATTTTTAAATTAACTTTATAATTTCACTTTTCGTAGCCCGTTAGATAAACAAAATAGTAAACTCGAACCCTTAAAATAAATTTTGATAATAAATATTAATTCATAAATACCTAAAGATTATACATATTTTTTATTAGATATTTTATTATGTACTGTTTTATGAAGTGCACAGATAATTAAAAGCTACAAGGTACATTATCTATACCCCACAGTCGGGTCTAATATATTAAAAATGAAAATATCAGTTATTTGTTATCTGTGCAGAAGCGTTTGCTTTTGGTTTTCATTAGGGTCTACCATTGGTTGGAATTTAAAATAAACCGTAGACTACAGAGGAACAAAAACTGCAACAGCTGAATCTATCAAAATGCATTTTTTCCGTTGACGCTATTCACATTTTGAGGGTGAATTTCACATTTTTGCGGAAATATTTTCTAAATCTACACTCATTTATTCTTCAAAATGCAATTGTAAAAGCTTAACTTACTACGTATTTCCGCAAATTGTCTTCCTGTATGTGAACCCCGCTTTTTACTAATTTAATACAAGTTAAACGGTTAGTGTTTACGGAAGCTGAGGCAATGGCATCGTTCAGAATTCACGAGGATCAAGAAAATTCTTCCCTAGCTTCAAGAAAAGAAGCAGAAGTATTTGCTGCTGCAACTCAGAGGCGTGCATTAGGTGACCTAAGCCAGTTTAACTGTAATCAAAACCGCAACGTGAAAAATGTAAGTTAAATTTCAGTTACCGTCTATTGTTGTTGTCTGTTTAAAAACCTATTTAAACTTTTGTCTTAGGTTGGACTAACGAATGGACCTTACAAGATCCAAGATGAAAATAGAACGGTGCGGAATATAAAGAACGAAAAGAACATAGTGCCCCCTGTGGCGCAGTTTCGCGCCTTCAGTGTTTATGAAGACAATCCCAATAAAACTACAGACGCAGAAATAAAGAAACGAGAGCAAGCATTTAAGCCTTTCATCGCCAAAGAATTAAAAAAGGATAACTTTTTCCTCAATACTGCTGAAAATGTTAAGGCACTATGTGCTCAAGCTGAGAAGCAATATGAAAAGGATAAGCCAATGCCTAATGTTAGGTAAGTAGTTCATTAGTGCAGATTTAAAACTTTAAATTCAACACTTAACTAACTTTTAAAATGTTGTTTTATGCAAACTTTTATAGGCCTAATTATAATAAAGACTTATTTGTAGTTCATAAGAGCTTTGCAAACTTCATAGTGAGAAAATTAAAGACACACACTTACTTAGCTCTTGTGTGATTTGGCAATTGAAGTTTTAGGTTAGGACTTATTATTCTTATACTTATTGTTTATTCTCATATTAATCAAAATTAATAACATTAATGCTGACATGATATATTGTAGTATCACAATTAAATGTGTATCATTGTGTCAAGGTTTTGTTAAATCATCAATATTTTTTAAACTCACTAAATAAATCAGACCAATTGAATAATATGTAATTAAAACTGACCAAAGTAGTAGTGTATGCTATAACCAACTGTTGATAATATTTTTTATGCATCCATCTACTGTGCAAAACTTTGTAAGTAATTCTTATAATTTTTCTTCTTTTTCTATCTTTATATAGTACTTTGTTGTACGTTCTGATACACATTAAGTCAACTTTTAGATAAAATATTGTCAAACTTACCTGTTTTCATACTGACTTTGTAGTAACATACCACTTACTGAAAATGTATTGTCCCTGTCCAGAAAACCCCTGCAAGATAAGAAAGAAGAAGAAGATAACAAAGAAGACAAATCTTTAAAAGATGAGATTGAGTCACCAATGTCTGTGGTAGACTCAAGCATATTGTCTATGTCCATATCCAAGAATGAGAGCCAGCTTGATGTGATTGATGAAGATGCAACAACAGCTCAAACAAACAGGGAACTGTTTTTCCATGTGGTGGAGTATAGACAAGATATTTATGACTATATGAGAGAGATAGAGGTAAGCCTAAATGTATTCTTCTATCAATTTGACTAAAGAGCTTTATTTATTGATGTATTTTATTATGAATAATAAGTTAACATAGCCAATGGCTTGCAAGTTTTAGATTAAGTCATGATACTTTATATAAAAAGGAATGTATACAAATTAATGTTATGTTCAGGTAAAGAATCGTGCCAACCCTCGCTACATGCGTAAGCAACCAGACATTACTCATGTTATGAGATCGATTCTTATTGACTGGCTGGTTGAGGTGTGTGATGAGTACAACCAGCAGAGTGAGACATTGCATCTTGCTGTCTCGTATGTTGACAGGTTCCTGTCTTATATGAGTGTGGTACGCACTAAACTACAGCTTGTTGGTACTGCTGCGACATACATTGCCTCGTAAGTATTATTAAATTTCTTGATTTATAAATACATAATGTGTATTTTTTATTTAAATGTCAAAAAATAAAATGCTTTCAAAGATTCTTAAACAAGTCTTGTTATGCTATTTATTTTTGTTTATTGTTATGTTATGAAGTTAACTTATTTGTTTTCATGCTTAAATGTTACAGAAATTAAATGTAATTTTTGAATACCCAAAAAACCTTTTTGTCTCAGCTGTTGTAGACTGTACAAGAAAACTCTGTTTTATTTATTTAAATAGGATTTCAATGATACTGGTTAGCACAAACTAATACTTTTCCTTGTTAATAAATAGGAAATATGAAGAAGTCTACCCACCAGAAGTGTCAGAATTTGTATACATAACTGATGACACATACACGAAGAAGGAAGTGTTGCGCATGGAACACCTGATACTGAAAGTGCTGTCGTTTGATCTCTCGACACCAACATCTCTAGCTTTCCTATCACTCTACTGTATATCTAATGCACTCTCCAAAAAAATATTCCATTTGGCAGCGGTAAGTGAAATCATTAATATATTACTATGTGATTACCAGTAGATATATAACATAGTGGAAATATGGCAATTGTGCTTGTCTGCTCATATTATACTTAATATAAGTGTTAAATGACTGGTTCCTTAAAACATTGAAGGCCAGAGATCTTATTTTCACTACATTTTCATACTTTATTTAAAAATGTATATTATCTGGATAATATTTTATTCCAGTTGATTTTAAGAATATTTCAATTAATTTTTACAAGGAGCCTTATAGGAAATTATTTTATTTCAGTTCATAGCAGAGTTGTCCCTACTGGAAGCCGACCCCTACCTTCAATTCAGACCTTCAATAATAGCAGCTAGCGCTTTGGCCACGGCTCGTCATTGTCTCTTGTGTGAGAGACAAGACTGCAGTCTTAGGACCGGAGACGAAGACCAGGGATTGCGGCCTCAGTGTGCTAACATAGGTAAGTACAATTGTGATGTTTACACATGCTTACCACACAAATCAAATCTAGAAACCTCTGTTCTGCAGTCTGGCATAATTGTCTTCCTTTTCTTTAGTGTTTTCCTTTACTCTTTACCTTTACTTACCTTTCAAGCATTGTCATAATCACTTAAATCATCTAGATTATTGATATTTAGTAATTAGGTTATTGGATAAAAATTGACTTTTCTGTATTTTGCATGCAATATTTAGAATGTTTTAATAATCGTTGTATGAACGGTAGCATGGCCGGCGGCGTTGGCCCAAAGCACCGGCTACTCTTTGCGCGAGCTGGAGTCGTGCGTTCGCGAGTTGGCTCGCAGCCACGCGCACGCGCCCGCCCAGCCCTACCGCGCCATTCCCGACAAGTACTCCAACAACAAGTGAGTGTTTTGTCACCCTTCGCATCCAGCCTGACTGGCCAACACTTGGTCGCGTGGCCATCAAACTACTTAAGTTTTTTTTAGAAATGGGCAACTTAGACGTATATTGAAATCTTAACGTCACATGATATATCTTTCAGGTACGATGCAGTGTCAATAATCGAACCGAAGCCAATGTATCCAGTTGGAAAATACCAACCGCCAGCGCCACCTGCCGCACGGAACAACGAGGCAGCGCGCACTGGATAGATTCAATACGACAATTCGACGCATAGATCATGTAACTGGACTTTTATGGACAATATCACAAATACAATTACCATTTTAATACGAGTTTTCAAGAACTTTTATTCATACGGACATTTGAGATTTTGCAGTCATTTAACGTAAAACACATTTTTCCAATTGGACGCAACATTCGTTTCATAACAGCACAATTTTGCCACTTTGTTTAATTGCTTATTGAAATTGGAAATAAATGGCAACACTGGATTTTTAATGCAATTCACTTGCGATGGTAACATTTGAAATATGACTGGAATATTTTCGTGACGGTTTTGAAGGAACTCATTTGACACGTGGACCAACTGGATACCAGGTTGAAAGTCAATTAGGCTTATATTAGTGTTAATTTGTAGCGATGCATTTTCAAAAGTCAACGGTTATATCGATTGGCCGACTTTTAGTTTGTATTTCATTTTGTTAGTAAATTATTATTATTTTTGAGATATAAGGTATGTTTTTAATGTTGATAAGTAGTTTTTAATGTAATTTAATATAATTAATCTGCATATCTCCAGCATTTCTAGTGGAGCCGAGTTTGAGCTATTTATAATATATGGTATTATTAAATTGGTTTTGTGTTTTATTTGAAAAAATTAAACTCGTAATCCCCAATAAATATTCCAGTGACCTAACCAGGAATGAAAGAGAGGATTTCTTAATGTTAAATAATTGTCATCACATATATAGTTTTCTGGTGTTTCTGATATATTTAAATTTATACTCTCACTCTCAAAGCACCCAAATCGTCGAGTTATAGAAAAGTATATTGAATTCGTGTTTGTGTTATTCTATTATAATTACGAGATTTGTTGAAAATTGTAATCGGTCGATGGCAAAATGGCTAGGCAAAGAATCTAGCAGCGAATTGAATTCTATTCGCAGAATGGTCGTTACGCGTTCCGGGCTACTTATTCCGGTAGCGAATTACGATCTCAAACACCCGAGGACACGTGTGTTACAGCTATCAACAAGCGAACAAATTGAAAAATGCTTGCAGTCGAGTAAAAATGGTCAAATCAACAGTCTTTCATCCAACTTCGAATTTGTTGTGGAGTAGAGATTTTTAGAACTTATTGAAGAATTAAGTAGGCGCCTGTCAGTACCGGTGACCCAAGAGCTGGTGCTTTTCACGCTTAATGTATAAGTATCGCGATACATATAATAATTGTCAACCAGGATCGACAAGGACCGAACTTTTAAAATTTATTTTATTCAAAATTGTATTATTAATAACACTGACATTAACTTTTGAGGCCAAGGTTTTTATTGTATAGTTAAAGCTATTTATATAGGTAAATACTATTTTTAGAGGTAGTTGTCACAGAGATGATATCTAGATATAAATTAACAGTTGGATTTAAAAAAGTTATAAATCATCTTGAATATATTTTTATTATTGTGTTGTTTTTACTATTAGATATTACAACATGTATTTTTGCACTTACTTATTAGACATATAGGTGTATATGAGAAAAGAAACAATATGTACTGTAATTGTTTAATTACCCAAAATTATACTATACTAATCAGTAGGTAATAAATAATTTCAATGTTTGTGCGAGGTTTTTTAAACTTTGTACTTGCAAAGGGATTAAGTTGATTCGGTGGTAATTCAAGAGTGTTTTTCTTGCGTGTACACATTCCCGCCTTTAGCTAAAGGTGGACCTGAAACAAAAGTTTAATATTTAAACACAATATCAAATGAAAACATCGCGTTTGGTATCTCTTTAATGTTGCTACACGTGTAATAAAATTAAATAAGTTTTAAAATTGTGACCCTTCCCACAAGTCGGTTAAAAGTATTATGCATTTTCAATTGCATTATGTCAACGTTTGCAATATAAAAAAGTACCAGAGTCAATACTAATTGCGGTTTGTTAGCCACATTTGAATTTACGGCGTGCGTGCATGCATACGGAATTGTAAATGGATCGCAGCTGCTCATTGCATATTACACTGGTCTTCGTTGACTCGAAATAAATTATGCTTTTTTCTACAACTATCTTAAGACTGAGCCAAAAATTTAAATAACTTTGACCTCATATTGTGTATCATTATTTTAACCCAAAATCTCTGCCAGAATTGAGATTTTGAATCTATTTAATCTACTTCTCAGAAATGAATCAAGCTACAAATAATTATTTGTTTATTTGTTAAGGAAACATGTAATGTAATATTTAAAAATTAATGATCTTGTGATATTAGGTGGAAATAACAAAACATTATAGAATGAGCAATTTCGCAACCCAGACTAAGTAATGCTATCAGTTAATATCCCCCTAATTTTTAAACATAAAAATTCACAACAAAATCAAATAATCGAAGCAAAGTCGTGTGCTCTATAGATGCGAGCGAGCGTTGTTTATAAACATCGTGATATTGGCAAGGGTATTGGGAACGTGCGAGAAATGCCTATTTCAGTCTGCATTTCCAGGAAACATCTAAACAAACAGACTGGCTTAAACGTATTCTCAATATTCGTCTGGTTAGCGAGACTGTTTAAAAATTATTCGCGAACGACAGACTTTGAGACGATCGGGGCAATAAATCATTTTGCATTTGTGTTTATATTGTAGGGATCGTGAATTACAATGTTGCAGCTAAGTATTACTGTATTTCTCTATAATACAGTAGAATTTATTAGTTCTCAATATTTCTGTTGTATCTAATTTGTAACATATTGCAAAAAAACATCTGTTCTATTTACATTCTTTATAATTAAGCAAGGTTGCTTATATATATGTACTATGTACATACTGATATATATATTTTTTTAATTAACAAATAAATTTGATAATCAAATGATACTTATCGTTTATTCATATTCCTTTGAGGTGCTACGTCGTTTTGGTTAAAATATTAATAGATGTCAGAAAGAAAAACATAATTAGAATATAACGTGAAAAATATCGAATAAATATTGAATGCAATTTGTCTCTTCAAACAAATGATTTATGTGATCACTGTACACAAGTATTAAAAACATCTACTGATATTCTTACAGTAAATAATTTAAAATCACAGTAGTTTACAGTATTGGGGTGCGTACATTTAGCTTGTTATGATTGATTTTCAAGGGCCATTACTCAAACCACATGAGACTGAGACTGCTCGTTGTAATAATGAAATGGATAGCTTTAATTGGATAACAACCTCTAGTGTAATGCAGGCAATATTATATAATAACTACTTATTGCTACCGATTTGTTTAGAAATAATAGGTGAAATTCTATTTTGCATTATTTTTGCTAAATATTTTCAATGGGTATGAAAATTCATACTTTCGATAGAAGAACGAGTAATTTTTGCATCTACACGGAACTTGTTTAAATTTTTGAAAAAAAAAATCTAAATAAGTAACCGACTAAGAAGTCGGTTTTGGTCAAATGTTCATACATAACTACTCTTTCGCTCAAGTTTCCAATAATCGACCCATCAGGAGAACCGCCAATAAAGATAAATTGTTCGGTAATGCACGGTTAACAAAAAAAGTGATTTTCAATTTTATAATACGATTCATTATATAATATTCCAGTAGGTACGTTGACTTCATAATCAGACGATAATGCAGTGTGTACCTCCCATGATGCTTTCACAACCGTTTATACCTCGCATTGACAATGACACACGAACAACGTGATATGATGGCTATAAAGCAAAGTCGGCTCAGGTAAATGTGAAATTAGAGATAAGTCTATTAGTATTCAGTTCAACAAATTGTCGTGAACACGTATATTCAATACAATATCGCAATGACAACAAACAATACAAGTCAATGTAAAATTTAAAAAGGTCGATTACGAGTTCCGAGATGAAAATGGTTTATTTCAAAGCAAAGTTAAACCTAAATGCAACGCTAGAGGCATTTTTCAATTCCATACAAAGTAAGTTATATACTAGTGCGTTTAATATCTCGAGCACACATACAACAGCTTAATTGATGAGAGCAGAGATGCTGGAGTTGTTGTATACACCAAAGAGTCGATTGTTATGAATAAGTTTTTTTCATAAAGCGGACATACTTTCTTGTAATTTGATTAAGTGCACCAGAGTGGCAGTGAATTTTATCGTTATAAGATCTGTGATTACGAATATTTTTATGAATTGTTCATTTTATTATGTGTAGATAAATGTATATATACATAAATATACTCTATAAATGTAGTCAGTACCAGTGATCCAAGAGCCTTGCTCAGCGTATAAGCATCGCGATACAGCGAGGAAATGCCACCAGCATTGTGGGTACTCCGCCACAGGGACCAAACTTTTTAAATTTGTTTTAGTTTTGTGTTTTTTTTTTAAGTTACTTATATTAGTTAATAACTCTAATAGTCAACTTATTGTTTCAGCAGGAAAATTCTAAGGTAATGTTTGGATATTTTGCCAGGGCTTAAAAAAATCTCTACTGGAACTTGGGTTAATATTTGTCGCGAGTGTATGAGTTTTTATCACAATAAGTGCTGCTTTTTATAATTTGTCGTGATAATCGTATCATGGATAGGTACCAACACGTGCGTAGAAAATTCAATTATACGGTTGCGCAGTATCAATAGCTAGATCTGTTAGATTTGTATGGTATGTGGGTATAAGCCGGTTTGATTTATATACATTTATTACATGCCAGTGTTTATATATAACGTCATGGGTATAAGAGTTTTAATATAAAATTAAATCATTTTTTTTTAGTAGAGTGATTTGGTCGAACTATGACTGACGCTTATGGTTTTTTAATCTTGTGTTCTGCAGTAGAACCTGCGTAAATTTCGTCGCGAATGCGGTGCCTGCAAATACCTTATCCGGTTGGATGATTTGTTTTTAAATAATACAAAAATTATACTTTTTATTTAATATCGACTATATTAAATACATAATTCGATAACAATCGAATACCCACTGTAACCTGTGTACGGTGTTTCGCATGTTAAGAGGATCGTATCGCACTTCCGTGCCCCAAAAGGAAAGGAAATTCACCTGTGAATTAGCAATTGTGTGCGACGTGCTTATTAACTAATGCGTTGTCATGACAACAATACTTATACGTAAAATTTGTTTAAAATATTGATGAAATATCGTCGTTATGAAATTGATAGTTTGACGTATTGAGATCCTGTATATACATGTCATACAATCATCAAGTTGAAGAAATAGAATATTTTTGAAATAAACATTTAGTTCCAGAGACAGGTCAACTTACTTTGACAGGTCTTAATTACGTTAAGCCTTGTTACTTAAAAGGGCACAGTTAAACTTATATATTGTTTATGCCTAAAATATGGTATTACTGACTACAGTTGCCACAATTTTAATTAGAAAACATGTGAATTTTTTTCATCTAAACAAGAGAAAATATGCAAAAATAGCCGCTGCTGATACGTCTGCAGAAGTTAAAAACATAACGTCTCGACTCGTAATATCGATATTAAACGAAGTGTAGTCTATTATTGACTACGCAAACATCTTGAAGGAAGCTTTCGGCTCGTTTCCTGAGAGAAATGGGGCCGTACGTGACGCACGTTTTTACCTACATCCGTCCATATTTATAAAATGATTTTTTTTTAGTTATTAAATGTGTCAAGATATGAATGCTTCCGTTTTGTTGTGTTGACTAGTAATATAATGTTTTATTGTATTACGATTATACGATACACCCCGCTAGGCTTTAATAATTGTGTAAAATTGTGGGTTGCCTGGAAGAGATCGCTTATTAGCGATAAGGCCGCCCGTTGCTCTTATATGTATTGACATCTTCTACTTCTACTGTTTAAGTGCAATAAAGTGTAAATAAATAAAAATGGAATGAATAATTCAGATATTGGAAATTCTTTTTCGACTTTCTCCAAGTATATTATAACTCTACCTTATACTCTTGGTAGTTATAATGTATTATTCTTTAAAATAGAGCCCGCATAGATGCCCTTATCCCATGATATGTGCTCTGTTGAATAATAAAAGGTAGGCCTGAGTTCATTGCTCATAGTAATTCTGTTTATTCATGTTTGTATAAATAAAATGTAACATTTCTGACCAGACTATAAATAAACAAGAGTTACAAAGAAATGAAACTGTTCGTTAGGCAATTTAAGTACGCACTTCTCACGGTATGAAACGTTATGTATGAATTGTACATAGCTTTTTTTTAAATTCTTATTGGAAATTAATATATGTTGCGAATTAATATTAAGGGACTTACAAGAATATTGAGGTAATCGTAATAACTAAAGATTTTTTTGGGATCCGCGCCGATTTTTATGATGCTGTTAGAGATTGGTTTCCAAATATTATGGGAGAGAACTTTGAGTGAATTACCCAATCAGCGTAGCAATCATGGTATATTAGCCATCGAACTTGGGACAATACTTACATTTTGGATGCATGTACATATACTTACATATATGATAATATATTGCTTTTAACTTACGATGGTGTAAAACCAACTTCCGCACGTGTTGCCCACCCAAGGCTACGCCACTGTCGTGAACTCGTAATATCTAATAAAACTATATTTTTCAATATGAAAAACAATAAACATGATTTTTATGCTTTAATAAAATAAATTACTGAGGTAAGATGTTGAACGGTTAACTGTCAAACACAAACACTTTGGCAATTTACGCGGGTAACAACATAAATAAACAAATAGCTCCCAGCCACGTGAGTGTGGCGACTTCACCTGGTAAGCCTGCTGCTCGTTTGCCCCCTCTTCTAAAAAAAATAGTTCAACGACCTAACCAATTTAGTATCGAAACATTTAATTGTGGTCAAAAATCGAAGAGCAGGAAGTAAGAGTCTTCCCGGCGGGCCGAGTGAAAACCTCGCAGCGGAAGTTCTCGGTGGCAACGCTTGCATTACAAATTACTATTAATATTAAAATAATCGTATTGTCTGTACTTTTATTATGATAAAATCGCCTGCAAACTTATACTTGTTCACCATCGACGACATTGATACACGTGGTAAATTATTTTTCATCAACGTTAAGCATCTTGTCGATTGTGTAAGCACAACAATTTAAATACATATATGATAAAATTAAATATTAATAATTCTTTTGTGTAATTTAAAACATTTGTGTGTCATATATGCTGGTTTATTCACTGTGTTCTGGTGTTTGTGTCTGTTAATTGACTTTGAGTGTATCAAATATGATATAACTATAGGAATTCCAAGTATTAGATATATATAGCAGATAAAGTCGCGGGCATGAGCTCGTTTTAAATGAACCCACGTGCGTCTATTTAACGCAGGAAAGGAACTATTGTGTTATAAATGATAAGTCCCGTAATTTTAATTATATGTATATCCTTATAAACCTGGACTATACGTACGATTAACCTTAGAAACCATAAAAAGTTCAACGATATTATTTGTATTGTCTTCTATGAAAGATGTAACATACGAATACCGACCGAGCTGATGGATTATCGCGAAAATAAATAACAATGAGTACCTAGTCAACAGTGTTCTTCATCAGTTATCGGATCGTTCAATAAATCATCTTAAATTAGAACGGATATGAAATAAATAGGCCAATATGTACTTGCGTTGTAGTTATACGCCAAAGTTAAATGGTTTACCTCGTATCGTATTGAATACAATGTTTTCAAACGTTATATCTAATATATAAAATTCTCGTGTCACAATGTTCGTTCCCAACCTCCTCCGAAACAGCTTGACAGATCCTGATATTATGTGGCCATATTGTAGTAGGTCTGAGAATCGGCCAACATCTATTTTCAGTGACATGTTTTTTTTTGGCAAAACAACGTTTGTCGGGTCAGCTAGTATTGTATAAAATCACAAGTATAGCCAATGGAATGAAAAAAGTCCATTCGATGTAAATTTTAAATGCAAACACGCTATTTTAAATCTAATCCTGCTGGCTACATCAGATGAGTTGAGCGATAGTTTTTTTAAAAATGTTACGTATCTAAAATTACTTATATTATTTTATAAAACTAGTTGCTTTCCGTTGTGAAATATTTTTACATCAATAACAAAGCTATAATAGAATTGAATGACCTAAGAATTACGTATAAAAAGTGTAACTAACAGCTATTACGTCTGGTTTTAGCGTTTTTTTTGTGTTCATGTCTAGGATAAGAACGAATTAAGCTTTCGAGTAAGAACTGGCAAATCATTTATTTGATTTTTGTAGTTTTCATTATGAATATATTGTGTAAATTTTCATGGCACTCCATAGAACTATAGCCTAACTATATTTTGATGATTTAATAACACAAGCGATCTACAAATCGCTAATATATGAAGACGATTATGTGTTTTACAATCGCATGCAATAACATAGATCTATGGAATAATTTTTTTTCAATATATACATATTTCTTCGTATCGTATAAAAGATGGTCTGTCCGTAGCTTGACTGGCATTTTGCCAGGTATGCCATGTTAAAGAAAGTTATGACTGTGACGTAGTAAACATTCCTTTTTAGGATTTCTTTTTTGGTATCCACATAGCCGTTTGTTAGCCGTAGGATGCCATCACGCGTAGGTTATTGCACTTTCTCTAATTATATTTCAGAACGGAATGCACCTAGTGGACCATATCCTAATTTTGGATGCTAAATTCCGATGAATTATAAGAAGTATAGTAAAACGTGGAAAATAAATATCGGAAAGATGTTTAATTTTAGTGTCTATTATTATTTGTCAGTTAATAAGTATTCAATGACTGTCTGAAAGAGCTTTCAGAGAAGGTCCTGTGACGGTTAAGTGTGATTTTACAATTCCATGAAATGAACATAATAAATAAGTAATATTTATATTCGATCATCTTTAATTCGTTATATATAAATATATTATTTTTTACTCACCAAGTAAAGCATCTTTTCCTATCTGTATGTTACAGTAGATGTGATCAGTGGGAACCAGAGGCTCGGCTCGTGCTTCGCCTGCCTCCATCAATCTCAGCTTAGCTGATAAATCGTGTACGTCTGAAATATAAAAACAAAAGTTGAGTTTAACGTTTCAAAAATTAAAAATAAAATAATTGTGATTTTCTGTTTTTTTATTTATGGCGCCAAAACCCGGCACAAGACGTCTACCATAGATTATTGTAAATGCGTATATTGCAAACAGTAGATATGGCGCTGTTTACTTGTAAAATTCAAACGATATTTTTACAAAAAAATATTTTTAATGGAATTTGTTTTAAGTCTATTCTATGATGACGTCGACATAAAAGTCTACGCCTAACATACACGAAATTTAAACACTAAGATATCATGGAAAAATAATATGTCAATAATAATTAAATCAATAGAACAACGTACTAAATCGTTTCAATAACATTAATTTAACAATATAATGTACCTAATGCATAATATGAACACTATTGTATTAACTTTATCAATTAACGAACCACATCACGTATAACAATACATTTTTAGTCAAAATTCATAAGCGCATAATATCCAACGACAACAAACATTCTGTTTCGGTACAATGAAAAGCACACAAAAACCGCCGTTACCTATTGTTGTTGGGCACGCAGGTCAAAATTAGTAGCACACATGTTAACATTGTTTACATAGACTATTTTAGTTTATGGACTGAACGGCATATTCAAACTTTTTAACGGAATAAAAGGCGTTCCATTCTTAATACAAATTTTAATGTCATACAATATTTTTTTTGTTAGTCAACTTTCAATTAATTGCTATTTGACATACGTATTTTGTAGTAATTCAAATTATAGACTATCACAGACATAATTCGACGTACTAAGCATTGCCGTCAACACGACATTATTTAATAGTTTATCTTTAACATTCAGGGGACGTCGTGCAGTTTCGTCAACGTTACCTACATACACGAGTACGCCCACATATCCACAATAATACATGGGGGTCGCTTGATCATCGCTGTCCTGAATAAATAAACTGTACGCGTGCTCTTACGAGATTTACCTTTACAGATTAAGATATTGAAAAGTATCCTAACCAAAGATATACTAAAATCATTTTGGTAGACGTGACGTATTGTTGAAATCTTAAAACAATATCACATCTTAACTTTAAACGAGATTTTGTTGATAAACTTGGAATACGGACATTACATCACTGCCAGTTCAACGTCTTATATCCATGTACCAAAAAGACCTCTATCAGAAGATACATGATAAATCAAGATAGATAGATATATTGAGATAGATGCGATCACCGGTGAAACTTTAAGAGGATCAAAGTTTTCAATGGCGTCTTTTCCAAATAAATAAGTCTGGCAGATTATGGATGTTGGCCAATAATTTATTTTTGAGCGTACCAGTAAACGAAAGAATCATGTTTTTTTACATCTGAAGCAAGATTATATGAGTTCATACTTTTAAAAAGAAATGCATAAAACGTTTTGTAGTTGAATGTTCTAATGATATTTATTTTCGACTTTATGTTTGTATAACATAAATAATTTCCGTTATTCGAAAGGGTTTCAATCTCAACATACTACATCTACACATGATGTTGTATTGTCTATCATATCATAGACAATTTATAATTGAAATAGTTTTTATACAAATCTCACCTGACTTAAGAACTTTTTTGAGCGCGCGCCACTGTCTTGCATGGTAAAAGGAAAGCGTCAACACCACCACAAAGAAAACGACACACCCACTAACAGCCAGGGTCAAAGTAGACGTCTGTACGTCCCACACAATATCATCACTCTCAGTCACTTCACCATAGTCCGCGTACTCATAGTATTCGTAATCACTAGTTTCACTCGTGTTTGAGTCCTCTTTTCGGGGAGTGTTGAACGGCCAAATGCGAACCTCGTACAGAGGCTGACAAATGGTGTCCCTATGGACCTCACATGGGTATTTAACAGCGAGGCGGCGTGGATCGCAGTGGGTGCATGGCATACAAATGCCATTCTCGCGATGCCACCAGGTTCTTCCACGCTCGCAGGCTCTGCTACCGAGCACAGGTGCGAGCGACAGGGTGCTGATGAGCAGGCATAGTGATAGTCCTCCTCGCATTACCTGAAAATGTATGTGTTCATTAAATACCATCGATACTTGTGCGGATTTTGTAAAAATATTTTCATTGTATCAGTAACTTGCGTATATTTTATTTTTAAAAAGAGACGATTTTATAATAACATTTAGAGATCTGTTTACTATTCAGTAGTACAGTAATGTAGTGTGAACGAGACAAATATACTGGTTTTCAATTAGCTTAGAAGGAATAGCTTTCAGGTACACTTTCTAGTCTAAGTTGTTGTGACACTCGATCACAACTCGGTAGGATCGGTGTACTTAAATACCGATAATATTAATTTATCAGATATATTAGTTTGCACTACATGTTAAGGTAATTTTAAATTGTTTGCATCTTTGGATATAAAACCCCCTCAATTTATGTCAGTTCAGTTTAGGCAATTCTTTTTTTATATATTATATTATGCAAATGGCCCCGTGTGGGTATAACTTATAGTTAAGTCGCAGTCAGTAGTAATGTAATTGTATGATTATCAAATGCAGCAGAAAGCAAGACTACTTCGTAACATTAATAATCTTTTCACGCCAAATAATTCTAACGTTGCTATATAAATTGAAATTGGTAAAGTCACAATTATTGGAATCAGTAGTTAATAATAACGATGTAAAAACAAATTGTTAAATTTATTTTTAAAAGTTTAACTTACTTATCATAGTTCAGTTTATAGTTATATTAGGCACGAAAATATATTGACAAACCCGTTATTGTTTTAAGCTGGTTAAAAAGAACGTGTCGTGCACAAGTCTATTTTAGATCATGGTGGCTATATTATGCTACTGAATGCACTTTTGCATTTTATATTAAAAAAATAAATTCAAGTTTTGTCATAAATTATATAAAATATTCATTTTATTTAGTAATGATACCAATTACTATATTTTTACGATATTTATAATCATCCACAAAAGCATATAAGTTATTACTTCTTACATTTCTAAAGGTTGAAAAACCACGATATTTAAAATAGAATGACTTTTATTACCTTCAAGCTTAGATTCATGTAGGCTGGCTATGTCTTCAGGAAGGTCCGCATCTCAATTTAAATCAATCCTCATTGATATTTTTAAAACATAACTACTCATCTTGAAAGCTAACTAAAACCAGCCACTACTTTATTTAACATACAGTTTCATACGTAATAACGACCGTTTATATAATAAAAATTATTGTAATTCGTAACAAGTTAAAGAAACGCTTTCGCCCGTTCGATATATACGTTTGCACTCGAGCTTAAATTTTGGTTGACTGCGGCGTCGACAACAGAAAATAGAGACGGAGAGCGCTGCGCGTCGCAATTACAATGATAGTGTCAACTGTAAACTCGGAACTATTTTTTAGCTGGCACAGAATTTTTATTTCACAAAATGGGCTGTCTTTGGTGGATTAATTGTAGCTTTATTGGGAATATGACTATCCGATTTCATCTATATTCCCAGTTAACATCTAATTAATATTTCATGCAACGCTAGGTCAGATTTATTTATATTTTTCATTTTGGGCAGATTTGTTGATTTGTAAGAAAAATCTTGCAAAACAAAAGCTTAAACAACTTAACAAAAGCTATATCGTATGTAAAAATCCTGCGGGGAAAACTAATCTGTGATGGTATTTATAGAATATAGATAATACTAGTATAATTTGTTAAATGTCATCTTGTCCGTAGGTAGTGTGTGCCAACTGGCAATTGTCTTATCTGTGTACTGTTCTGTGAGACTGAGACGTGAGTTTGTGTTTTGAATTTCATGAACTCGTAGTCGAGGTTGAGGCCCGAAATAAAACTCTAATTTACAAACACATTAGTATACATAGTTGCATTTTTACTTTTAAAATTATTATAGTTTCTAATTCATTCACGTACAGAAACATTTTTAAAATTACAATAATGAATGTAACGAATCGAAGACAGAATCAGGGATTGAGAAGCCCTCAAGGTGAAGTAATTATTCAAGATCCATCCATATCATCTACTATGAGGAAACCAGCTTACATTGTAAAGAAGGATAGCATTGGACAACCAGACCCTATTCAAAGTACCTACCTCAATCCTATTTTTCCTATCTATCCATAGATGGCTTTAATAAAGCCTTGTAATTTATTGTAAGGCCCTAAACAGCATTGGTGGTATAAACTTATAGATTTTTCGTATTCAACATAACTACACCTAATTAGGTACTAATTAAATAAATTATTATTTTACTAATAATTAATTTTATTACAGACTCCCAAAATTCAGTAAGCAGTAACACTTTATCAACATCTAAAGCTGTGACAATAGTTGTTATTCTCTTTTTGTCCTCTCTATTAGCCTTGGGATTTCTATATAGACAATTTCCAGATATAGAACAGTAAGTTTTTTATACATTTTTTTAACTAAACTTTATTTAAGTATTTATTGAAATACTTCTTGAGATTTAATATATTGTATGTGTGTTTTTAATATTGTAAGGTTAATTGTTTTGAAAGTGATTGATGGTGCCTTTATTATTATAACATGAAGACTGTTTTGTTAGCAAAAGACTGACTTCAAGTTATGTAAATATTTCTTAAGCTTATATAAATACTAATATTTATTAACTAATTTAAATCTATGATTATAAATGTTGTTTATTGATTTGTATGTAAATATTATATTAATTTATTTTATTGTGTTTTCAGTCATGAAAGACAACATTTGAAGTTACCATGGGATCTCGAAGAAGCTAAACACCTTGGTCTCGTTTTAGATAGATATAAAGAAAAGTATTTTTATGAAGTATTACTAGGAGTGTTTTTGGTATATATATTGTATCCTTTTGATGGTTAATATTATGAATTTGAAAACCATCATTTTAGAACTGAACTTGCAAAATAATATATGATATTTATGTATAATTACAACACTTTGGTCCATAATCTAAGGATTGCCTACTTGACCAACGGACCTTACCCTCAATGTTCATGACAAATGCATTATAATTACAATAATAACGCTTCAATAATATTCCCTAACTAATATTCAGTTTGCAAACATTTGCAATACCAGGTTCTTTATTTCTCAGTATACTTTCAGGGTTTCTTTTTCCATTCTATTTTGCACTATTCTTAGTATGTTGTTGTTCCGCCATCGGAGCAAGTTTGTGTTTCTTTTTATCAAACATACTAGGCAAGAGAGTTGTGAAGAAATTTTTTCCTGAAAGAGCTGCACAGTGGGCGCTGGCCGTTGATAAGCACAAGCATAATTTGCTCAATTATGTGATATTTTTGAGGGTCACACCATTTTTACCCAACTGGTTTATAAACTTGACAGCACCTGTTATTGGAGTTCCATTGGTGCCTTTTGCATTAGGAACTTTTATAGGTTAGTGTGTATGACACAATGGTCCTTTTACATGGTATTTCTAAAATTACTATTTCTTGTCATCAGAAAGTTATAATTAATTAATTTTCATATAAGATTAGAAGAAGATAATGTGTTCAATATCTTTTAGGTGTGGCTCCACCATCCTTTGTTGCCATACAAGCTGGTCAGACATTGCACACCCTGACATCAACCCGTGATGCATGGTCATGGACCTCGATGACTGTACTGGCTCTATTTGCCATTATCTCTTTGTTACCTGTATTACTGAAGAAAAAGCTTAAGAAAAAATTTGAATAACTATTTTGTTTTTAGGTAATTTATTTTAGATGAATTGATACTTTGATTAAATGTTGTAACATTGTAATGTTTATTGTCTGTGTTATTTAATTCAGTTAATTTTTAACAATAATGCTTTTACTTTAACAACTAGGTACTCCTTTAAAGAATCCATTGGTTTTGACAATTGAATTCATTTATACAAAATCAAATTTAAAAAATGTTTGTTATTAATTTTCTTGGGTAAAATATAATTAAACAAAAAAAGAAGGTCAAAGTCTTTCCTCCAACTTTGTTTTTTTGTGGAGTAGAGACTTTTGGTTGGGGTGCAAGTAGGCGTCTGGTGCTTTCCTCGCTCAGCGTATAAGCCTCGCGATACAGCAAGGAAATGCCACCGGCATTATGTGTACTCTGCCACAGGGACCAAACTTTTTAAATTTGTTTTAGTTTTATTTTATGTCATATTCCTTAGTTTGATATTTGGAATGTATATTTATATTGAACATAAATGATTGACAAATTACTTAAGTCGCGCTGATATTTAAATCTAGGATACAAATCTAACAAATCACTGATAATACTTGATAAGCCGTGCACAATTGCAATACGTATTAAAAAAAAGCCCCTTAAGTATTATGATTTTTTACAATACATGCTCCGAGAGACTAACCACAAAATAATTATGATAAGATAACAGTAAGTAGCCGTGTTCCGATAATTCTGTCAATGCATCCAAAAGCGTCGATACATCGATATGCTCTCTTAAAAATCTATTTACAAATAGTACAATGTAAATGATCCGCCTAGTGATACGTCAATTTAGTGGTAAAATGTCCGTGAAAACTTCCTGAATGGATTTCAATGGACAACAAGGCGCTGGGTGGCGCTGGTCACTTCTTTTATCAGTTATATTCCTAAACGTGAGTAACAGTTGCAAAATATTAACATAGTGAAAATATAAACAGGCAAATCCATTATAAATATTTAATGTGTGCTAACGGAAATTCATATGCGTCATTATTAAATAATTACGAATAACAACGTAACAAAACAAATACAAGCACAATTTAACAGAACAGAAGTATTAGGAAATGTTGATGTAATACGACTTTAAAATCAAGAAACTAGTACGTTATAAAACAAGTAGTCTTAATTCTTATCGTGCCTATCTCGTGTTTTTCATCTTGCTCTCATACTTAGGTCATACATATCGTTAATGTATTTGTCAAGATATTTACGTCAATAGCTAATTAGAACATTGTTTTGTAAGCAAGCGAAAAACACATATTTTAATGGATCTATAGATAGTTTAATTTTTAATTCATTAAAACAATTAGCATGATCAATAATTGTGGATCTCAGTTAAAAAATCAGGATTGACTAAGGAGGATTTGATAAATCGGGCATTAAATTTCGTAGCCAATACAAATATCCCGTAATTATGCACAATATGAGTAAACCTAGTTAAACTTAAATTGAATATTATTTAATTGACGTCTCTGTGTTGTTAGCTAAGTGTATTTTATGACATTTTGACGTATTCGAGCGTGTATTGTATACGCTATTTAGACCTAATGGCTAATGGTTTTATCTTTCCGAGGCCATGTCAGTCGAACGTTATCATGAGACCGTCAATATTACAGGTGACAGATAACAGTAAAGATGAAAATATCGCAATCTTATTTATTGTAACTAATGAATTTTAAGTAAGCAATTATATATTAGTAGACTAGTACTAAGTATAACTTTTACGGTTCTCCTATTTATCACAACATGAGGTTAGGCGCAACCTAGGCGCTACCTACTTTAGAAGGAAAATCCGACAAGTGGTGTGGTTGTGGAATGAAACAGAATTGTATTGTTAAAATAAATGATTAAATACATTAAAGTCTGTTTTACAACGTAAATGCAAGTGTGTGTGTTTTTAAAACTTGTATATTGTTTTTAAAGACAATCATATCGATGCATCAATCTTTGCTACCTAAGTCTTCAAGTTACAAATTAAGTATTATTTAATTTAAATCATGCCAATTTGATATATACAAATAAAAATTAGAAATTTGTATTATTATGCAATATAATATAGTTTCATGCAATATTTTTTTAATATCTTAAACATGATAATATAACAATTGATTGGTAATTATTTATAAAATCGTATCTAAGTGATTACAAAATATATCGATGACGTACAAACTGATTATGGCTACAAAGAAATTCCTAGATACAAACGTATTTCTTACTAAATATATGTATTGTTTGGAACCAGGAAATTCATACACAAATATTTTGTTACGAAATAAGTCGTTCTGTTTCTTTTACGTTATTGTTCAAAATTTACAATAAACACATCTTTGTTAATGTTGACCTATAATAAATCGATCGATCGATTGTTATAATATTTTTAGTTTAGTAATATTTTGTTCCAATATACAATCTCAATGAGGTTGTATCATTATAATCCAATAGTAATTAAGATACAGACTAGCGTTTTTAATGATTTATTTCACACAAAACGATCCATTTATTAATGTTACTAAATCTATATTTTAAGACTAATTTTAGGAAAATAAATACAGTATTAAGTAAAGAAACACATTAACATTAACTTTGCAACCGAAGTCACTGCCATAACAAAGAAAAACTTTTAAATACAGGACATATTCTTAAATATTTGACAATATTTTCTGCCATTTTATTGCCACCTTTAGGTATATATTATAAATATATAGTCAAGGTGGCACTATATTAAGCAAATCGTAGCAGATACGTGAAGTATACAGTATACAAATCCATGTTTCAAACAGATAAAGATTGGAACATCACACTCCAAAAAACTGAGAGGATTAACATTCTGCCACTTCACAATCGAAGATTTTATCATAACAAACTAGCATGGATGTCAACGTCGGCTATCGGTCGAATACCTATGACCTTCCTGGCGAATCGAATAATTTTGTATATTGTAAATTAATATTCAATAAGATATGTCGTTCAAATAGGTCTCCTCCATTAGGCAACAATTAATTAAGGGGTATAGTCTCAAAAGCCACAAAGTCCAGTGACGGCCTAAATGCAGAAATTAGGAAATTGTGATGACGTTGTGTCGTGAGCACTTATTAATTTATTTATATTTATTATGGTTTTAGTATTTTTGGGGAAATTGGTCGCTTACAATACATTTTGTAACATTATTTATAATGTATACAAACGTGTAAAAAGCGAAAATGTGATGGACATTGCTGTTCACGAAACTAAACCCTAAACTATTAGTGGGGTTGTCTGGAAGAGATCGCTTATTAGCGATAAGGCCGTCCGTTGCTCTTATATGTACTAACATCTGTTAATGTCATTTGCTTCTAGTGTTTAAGTGCGATAAAGTGTTAAATAAATAAATAAATTCCATTAACGTTTAATATTAATGTTTCAGATATGTGTGCCGTGTTTGGTTTTATCCTATGGCGTTATGTGGGTGCACAGTTTTTCAAGTTTCGAAGGCACAGTGTGGCTTGGCCTTATCACACCATCCATATTTATGGTCACGTATAACCTTACTCGTAAGTTAATATGTCCGCCGTTTAAGGCATCTATTCCCCATTGTTACATGACCTATTCAATGCATGGTCTTAGGATAGGTTAGGGAGGGGATTTTAAATCAAAAACACATTGCTTACAGAATTAACGGCCGCTAGACAATTCGCGAGCGTCCTCTTGTCAGAGGACCCCTCTTTTATATAAATTGATAGTCAATTATTAGTCGATTAACGTCCAGTTATAGGTGATTTTAATTGATAATCGTCTAATAACAATATCAGGCATTGTTTATATATAGAACGTTGTTAAAATATCTAATATAAAAGTCTTTTAAAATATTTTATATTTATTTGTCGTTCATTTCTCAGAGTGCTGGTTTAGAGAGGCCGCAGACTCGTGGGGTGGCTCACTGGGCTATCGAGTGATGGCAACCGCTGGTCTCTTCTTTGTAGTCTTTGGTCTTCTTCTGTGTGCATTTATACCTTATGAACTGCAATCGTTTGTCTATGGTATTTTTTGCGGTAAGAAATATTCACAATTCTTGCTTTATAGCATGCATTTCTTTATTTGAGCGTTAATTTGAATAAAAGATCTAATACGATAGACCAATAGACGATAGATAGATTAGACGATCCTTATCTATAGCGAATATAACATATATTTTCAGGTGTGGGTTCGTCGCTTATATCAGCGCAAATCGACGCTGTTATATTTGAAACATACGACTCTCACGTAGTAGCTGTCCGAGGCTTATGCTATTGCGGACAGGCAATTGGGTTGACAATTTTCCCCCACATACTTACTGCTTTAATCGACACATACAGCTATACCCTATCACACATTGTGATAGCAGGCATAATGCTACAATCGCTGGTGGCGATCATGAATCTGAATATAGACGAAGAAACAAGGAGACCTGCGTCTTTCTCTCGATACAAAGATCTATCCCAAGCCTACTTGGTATACAAAAATGAAGGAATGGATTGTATTTATGGAACGGAATTACAGTTACACAGCATGAACAATAAATCTTGGAAGAGCCCCTCAGATGACACGCATCGGGAAGGAGAGATTTGTGATGATGGATATGTCTCGGAGACTGTCACACCACCACCCAGTCCTGAAGAGAAACGAAGAAATATCTTTGGTGTTGATATTCTACCACAAATACCTGAAGAGAGTGAGGAAAGTGAAAACGAAGAAGAATATACTAAAGACACAAATAAAAATAGACGTCTTAGTGTAGCCATTACAAGACTGAGCACATTAGGAGATAGCATTGATGAGTGTATAACAAATCAAGTCAGGAGAGATTCGCAGTCGGAAGATAGTAATAAAGCATTTGTGGAGTTTTTAGATGTGAAATATGAAACAGTGGCGCCCATGACAGATATACGGACTGAAAGATTATTGAATACGTTTAGTTTCCGATGGCAATCGGCGTGTTTGAATGCCAAGAAAATTGTTTGTTTGCCGTCATATAGAATGTATCGAATCAGACGGAGGTTGAAATATTTTTCATATAGTGTGGTTGATACGTTCGTTAAGCCATTGACACGATCTCTGAAGTGTGGGAAATTTTATCCAGCGTTACTTTTAAGTTTCTCTAGATTGTGTTTGTTATCAATATCATTAGTTTTGCTACCAATGTTAGCATCGGAGGTTCAGCCGAAAATTTCCGTTCTAGAAATGAACTTTCTGATGTCCCTTCATGGGTTTACGTGGTTATGTTTTTTGCTCTGTACTCCATGGTTAGCGCAGACGCCTAAAAGGAATTATAAATATATTGTTGTGGTGGGTCTACTCATTTCTACAGCTTCAGCATTTCGTAAGTATCCGAACTAATTATTATCACGACGAATCTCTTACCTTTGTAAACCGTGGCAAAACTTTGTAATTGTAAGCCTTAGACCTTTTTTTATATAATACAAAAATAAAAAAAATATCCATTTGTTACTAGCGAACACAGAATTTCGTTAAAACATTTGCACGGCCGTGATAAAATCGCGGTTCTCATGGCCAAACACTTGACCATGGCGATGCCAATCGAGAAAATATTAAATTTAATATATATATTCTTTTGAATTATTCAATTAATAGAATAATTTACCGTGCAATACTTGATATTATGCAATGATTTTTCAGTACTTGCAGCGGACAACAACCACGATTCATACTCTATTGGTTGTGTCGTCGCCGGTTTTGGTTTTGGCGCTGTGACGTCATGTTGGGAAGGGGCCACCCAGGACTACATTGGGGCGAGAAAATGGCCAAAAGTTCACAGTGCGTTGGAAACTCTATCAGCAGCCATGTTAGCTGTATTTATTTTAGCACTCATGTTACTTGTAGACGTGGAGAACGGATTTAAACTGGTCATGTTCGTGTTAGGTATTATTTTAGCGGTGATCACAACGGTTTGGCTTATCATAGCGTTTGTAGCTATCTTTTTGACCAAACTGAAAACGATACTACATTCAACCTCTGTATGAATTAACAAAAAAATTAAAATGATAAACACATAAGCAAATAATAATAAAATTCTTAAATTTATATTTTTTCTATGAACGGGTAGTATTTAATGTGTGAGTTCTGGTTGTATGCGAGTTATAGGAATACTGTTAATTATTTAATAAATTATACATTTTTTAAGAGATTTATTGTTCATATTCAAAGATAACAACAATGAAGGCAATCTACTTTTAAATACCTGTTTACATAAAACATTTAATACGATATGTCTAAAGTGGCCATGGAAAATTGGTATTGGGTTTTTGTGAATATCAGTTGCCTGGACGAGATCACTCATTAGAGATTAGTCTGGATAAGCCTGCTGTTATTTTCTTAATGTGCAAAAAGCGTGTTTTTTCGTCCTCCAATGGAATTCGACTCCAAAAATTTTAAACTTATGCGAGAATGTTTACTGTCGCAAAGATCAAAACAATTTATAACGCCTATCATAATAATAGCCTAGGATATAGAGCCTACAATAGATAAGGTATATTTCCAGTATCTGAATGTATTTTATGTCGCTGACTATATAAATAAGCACAAATTGTTGTATAAAAATAGCTGAAAAGTAGCGTTTTTTAATGATCTCGACAGGGCTTTCTTTCACGGGCTAAAATCTTGTTACAATTGGAATTATATATAGCCTGTGTTACTCAAGGATGATGTAGCTGTACAAATGTTATCAACATCCTCTGTTTCTGTGGACTTGATGTTTACTTAAGATTTACGTGATTATTTTTTTGTTTGGTACGTGGTAGTCATGCTATTAAATTGGTTTACCATAGCAGTGCCATCTATTGATTACTTACTCAACCCAGTCGAAATGTATCGACATCTGTTAGAATCTTTTGGGAGTTAAAAGATAATTGTGACTGTCAATTAATTATATAGACAAATAATTTGCAATAAAATAAAATTGCGACTATAATTAAAGATCTAAGGTATCCTATATCTCAAGTTGGACCAGACTGCTCACGGTGTGCCAATTTAATTTAAAATCGGTTATGTAGTTTAGGAATCCATCGGGGACAAACATCGTGACAGGAGATTTATAAATATAAGATAAGCTCAAAATGTCAAAATGGTCCGAAAGTCAACTTAACTTATGAATGGATCGGGCCAAGACGTATCCTTGTCTTATCATAGCTTTAATAAACATTTACCCAACGAAATCCACGATAAGTGGAAAATAGAATTTCCCCATGAAAGAAAAACATGAACATCAAGCTGCGTACAGAAAGCTCTTTTATTAGAAAACATAAATATACATATAAATATAAAATACAGGCACCAAAAAAACTAGTAGGGGATTTCTGTTTCGTGCCGAGATAAATACATTGTTTTAATTATTAATAATTGTATGAAAATAATTAAAAATCATGCTTATATATAATATATATATCATACTTATTACCCGCATCAATTTGTCATTACAATACAAATCATTCATTTGAATATTTTTCCTTTAAAAGAGGGATCAACGCGTAAGGTACCCATATCCACGAAGCGTAAGTTTTTTATTTTCTTCAACAACAATAAAAATTTTATAATCACTATGGGCAGACCTTTACTATAAGGCTTATAGTCTTGTTTATGTAATTTGTTTTGTAAATTACTGCTGTATTAGCGTTCATAAACATCTTAAAGCATATTATAAAAAAATATTATTTACGTTTAATAATATAACTTTCAATATTAAAAATGTGCTGCGCATGAGCTGCAGACCCAAGCAGACCCGGTTCGTTACTGCACTTCACAGACGGAAGACAATATGTATGGCGATAGGACCTCTTATATTTGTTGCGGAACCTCATGAGCGGCCTGCCGTTATAATTAATTGACCGTACAAAATGAAAGAATACTTCCTAGTCAATATTTGCCCTGAAACTATAGAAAACGAAGGCCCCACAGGCAGCGAGGCCTGAGCTCAGCCGATATTATATTTTTCATACCTTTGTAGGTACATTGATTCGAAAAGAAATAATCTAGATATCTTAAATTTAACCTTGTTAATTTTATACATAACAATTGTATATGTAAACAGTGTATCTATTTGAGTACTACAAAGTATTTCTCTCTGATTTTACAATTTCAGTTTTATGCTGTTTAAAGTTGCGAATACTTTACGACGAATGTTCTTTATATAACATGACGGGAAATTATATGTCAAGATGTATTTATCATCAAATGTAATCTATGTGTGGTATGTAAATGATTTGAGCTAATAACTGCCTTGACGATTTATATTATCTTAGTTCAACAATCGAGGCAGACATTTGACTGAAAAGTCAGCGGGACAAACGACGCATGTTCTAAACAATCAAGTACTTATTAGTGTATAACTATTACAATGTGGTCATGCCTTTCGAGAAAAAGGAAATTGAAAAATTGTGTGTTCTCTTGTTTTTGGTAAGTACACAAATCCGATCATTCTACAATGCTCCGTGATGATTTAATTAAAATTGTGTTAATTTTCAGGCGTTCACTAGTCAAGTGACTATTGTCGCTGCCAAAAATTATGATTGCAATGGAAAAGCATTCTACTGCTTGAATTCAACTCATTTTATGATATGCTTGGATTTAGGATATGGTGTATCAACAACAATGGAAGATTTTGTACTACCGTGCCCACCTCCAACTATATGTATAGACAGTAATGATTTTGAATGCGAGTATCATACACCAACCACGCAAAAACCAATTGTGCGGAGTGAAACGCCTGTTACTAAATTAAATACACATATGCCCGATGACAGTTATACGACTCTATTACCTATTTGGTATAATAGAGACGATTCTGTAAAATCAGAAAAATATCACGATATAATAGATGAGCAGTCTAATTTATTGGAATCAGAATATACACAGACACCTGAAATGATTACAACTGAAACAACAACAAACAATGAATTGAAAATAGAGACAACTACACCTTTCCAAGAAGAAATTAATAGTCGACCGACTATTTATTATGTAACAGAAGAAGGATATGAGTCCCAATTTGATACTGTGAGTACAACAACAATATCAGAGAGCACTATACAAGCAACTACGGAATTTTACGAAACAGAAACTTCGACTAATAAAAATGATGAACAGATTTCCAACGGGATGTTATTTACCAACGAAGAACCCCCAGTTTTAAATTTTCATACGTATCGAGATGAGTCCTCTATACAAAAATTTACTATGTGGCCACAAGAATCAACTGTTCCAACAAATTTTGAATCGGGTACGCTAATAGCGACAGCACAGGTGACTGGAAAGGTTACAAGAACCACTAATGAAGAAATAACCACTTCGGTAACTTCAGATATAGAGGGATCTGAATATTCAACAACTGATTCAATTTATGTTAATATAATCAATTCAATAACAACATTTCAAGAGGCAAAGGAGATGTTTAACGAAGTATCGAATAAGGAAATAAATTATGAAAAACCTACAGATAGAAACGATAATATAAGCGATAAGATATTACATACAACGACACCGTTAACAAAAATACAAGAAATTGAGAAAGATGTAGTAATGAATAATACATATAAGATAGAGGATTTTATAAATAATAATTCAATAACAACTCTTCCAGAGGATGAGACTGAAATATTTTGGGGGAAAACAGAGGTCACCGAAATTAATTACGGTAATAATATACAACTCCAAACAAACCCAACAGCTACAGAGATATATGAATATATAAATGCTGCATCTCTAACAGATGAAAGAAAATACACGCCCACCGAAGAAAATACAATAAATTATGAATATACCACAAATCGACCTAACCCCACGACTGTAGTAGACGATAGTTCTGTGACAGATATTAAATATACAACACGTTCATATAAGGAAATATTTAATAATGATATTAAATATATAACTTTGTATGATGAAAAGACCGCCTATCCAAATACTCCAACACCAAATGTCATTTTTTTAAACAAAAATAATAAAGATGACATTGATAAACCACAAGAGACCTCTACAGTTCCAGTTGTAGCGTATTTGATGCCAGCTCAGCCTAGCACCGAAATCATTACAGAATTAGATGTTTTTCCTACAACAAAATATAATTTAAAAGAGATACGTTTAGAATCAACTGCAAAACCAGATAATGAAATGTCTTCCGATACTTCACTTTTACCTCTAATTGAGACAGAAAAGACATTAGAAACATATATTATACAGAATATTACCGTTCCTAGATACCCAGCTCTGCTCACAACACAGAGCAACAGTAAACAACAAAGTGAAATAAACAAAATATCTTATACAACACAATCATATGATTCTACCAGCCCTTTACGTGTAAATATATATGATACGAAAAAAGCCCCACCTGATTTGGAGACTCCAATAAAAACCTCTACATCAACAATCGAAGAGTATTTAAAAATTGTGGCTACCGCTGTACCAGAAATCAATAAGCAAACTAAACATGACATGATCACCGTCGAAGACAGTACTTTAAGATCGACATTAATAACGTCTCCATTGCCGTTCACTGATTTGTACACAACTGAACCATCAAGGGAAATAAATTTAGCTACAAGCTCTAGTATAGCCTCTACAACACCGCCAGTAAATGATCTTACAAAATTAGAAAGAATTGTAACTGGTAGTATAAATAATATTAAGACTGTAACAGATCCCACAATCGAAATGCCTTCAACGGTATCTATGTCACATGAAGTGTCTAGCATACGCAATGTATTGAAAAACGGAATAGTTACCGAGTCGTATGCATATCAAAATGATATGACTAGTGATTTACAAGGTGTCGAAATATCTGAGAGTACGAAACAAATAAAAACTATAAATCAATCATTGGAGCAACCACAAGCCTTAGGTACCATGAATGCAAAAAGCAATAACGAAACAAAAAACCATTCCACAAAAGCGACACAACCCATAAATACGATGAATAATGAAGATAAATACTCTATGGTACAAAATATTCACCCAATCGTTGAGAAAAGTGCAGGTAACATGATGACAATTGATAGGTTTTCAACAAGAGTCCCGTTAAGTCCTACAACCACAATAGTAAATGACACTAAGACTGTTAAATACTCTGAAGATTTAAAGACTGAAGGTAGAAATGACCTTTACGCATTTAAACCTGTCTCTGAAGTAAATAACAGGCACTCAACAAAAAATACAAAAATCTCAGTAAATCATACTGCAAATATTTTGGAAAACGCTTCGCGGGTGAATAGTAAATTACCATTATTAAGTACATCACATGTAGAGAAGACGGTAGAAATCAAGTCTATCAGATTGACTCATAATACTTCCGATAAAGATGAAAATACAGGAAAACATAACCAACCAATGCTTCAAGATAACCAAAGCGTCTCACATACTAGTGATTGTTGCAATAAAACCATATCTGACGAGAACATCAGTCAAACTAAATCAACTGCACCTGTAACTAAAGAAAAAATAAATTTCACTTGCATAAATCGGTACCCCGGTAAATATTCCGATCCAAACAACTGCCAAACTTTCTACATGTGTGTTGGAGTAATGAGTCCTATTGTGGACAAATGCCCTGAAAATTCCGTATTCAGTGACATTTTAAATCAATGCACACGCAATATATCGCATTGTGTCAGAAACAATCAATTTCAATGTGTTGCATCTGGAAGGTTCGGTGATCTTTGGATTAGTGACACTTATTACATTTGTGTAAAACAAAAACACAAGTACTTAAGGTTCAAGCTGCGGTGCCAAAGGGGATACTTTTTAAACAGAACTACTCTAACATGCGTTGAATCTGTGAATAGTCTTTTATTATCTTTAAACTCGAAGTCCTCAAGCAGCAGTAGTAGTAGTAGTAGTGGGGATTCCAAGCCGGAGCGAGCTACTATAAATAAAGAATTTAAATGCAAGAAGGAGGGAGTATTCCCCGATCCTAACAATTGTAGGAAATACTACGTATGCAAAAAAGCGTCTAAATCAGGAATGCAACTTAAAAAGAAAAAATGCGATTCAGACGAGGTTTTTAATAATAAGAAGAAAAAATGCGTTGACGAAGACAGCTATGAATGTGAAACATAAGTTAAACACTATTTATATTTTATTTTGGTTTAATCAATACAACATATAAATCAATTACATGATTTTTAGTTAACTTACTTTAATGCTAAGTTGATTTTTATTAAGGTAACCAAAACAAATATATAAAATGAATAAATCTTTATTTAACTAACACATTTGTTTAGTAGAATGTAAATGTCTCAAATACAAATAATGTTATAAATACTTATTGTAATTATTTCTTTTATGTTTTATAAAATGCATATAAATTATGACATCTAAGATCAACATAGAAGTAGAAACATTCGCGCGTTATAGGTAGTAACTGCGCACAAATCTCGCCCAACGTAACATTACATATAAAGGAGTGCAATCTTCCAAAATGTGAAAGTTTAAGTCGTTGGGAGCACTTAAATGTAACATACTACATTCGTCATAACATACATACAGTCGGAATTTATTTACGATCACTATTATATAACCTAATATCGCTATATATTTAAATTTATTGTTTTTCTGTTTGTTAACAGTGAAATCAATGTATATAAAAGAGAATAAACCTAACATACAAAATAAAGGTAAAAATTCAGTCTTAAATATTTGAACTAAATTAGCCTAATTAATATCGTGGTTTTCTAAAAGCAGAGCCTACACCTTGTAAAAATTGATCTTCATCATCTTTCTCTAGTGCGAGGCAGAAACTGTTCGAGAATACCGTACAACGAATTTTGTTTTGTCCGCGTGGCGGCCTCGTGGGACAAAAATACGTAACACGCGTTGGCCTGTCCTCACTAGTCACAGCGAATTTGTAATTCTCACATTCAATTGGCTTATGCAACTGCTCATACGGATTCAAAGGTTTTTGATAACCCGGCGTTTCCGTGTAGAATTTACTTTGTACAGTACTATTTGTAAGCGGACATTTATATTTCTCCGGCGACGTGCACGAGCGTGTGAAACCGTTAAATATTGTTTTACCCGTACACTGAAATTTGAGGCCTTGAAAACGATTCTTATTTGGAATACACATGATATATCCTTTGCAATCTGGAACGCTTGGGTCTGCGAGTCGTTCGTTACGATAGCAGCGGATATTTCTGATGATCAATGGATCTATGTAATTTAAAGTACTCTCGCAGACATCTGTTGACTCCTCATTGCATACGGTATTCGATGGACAGCGAAAACTAGCACCTAAAACATTACCATCCTCACAGATGCGTACTCTTGTTATACCATCGCACACAAATCCATATGGACCACATTCCAGTCTGCTGGAGACGTAATTACGTCCTCTGCAGTGAATAGCCGGCAAAATCTAAAAAGAATGTGTAGTATAGCTTTTAATCACTTTATTTAGTCATACCTTAGATTCGTTTCTGTAGAGATCAGGATTAATTATACATGTACTTATAACAGCATTATATTATTGTATGTTAAGACGCGAAAAATTGTCTTCCTATCAAGTGATAAGAATTAGTTTAACTTACCGCTATTAAAAATATAACACAAAGTAACTTTTCCATTTTAACATAAATTAGTTGTAACTCGGAGACAACCAAACCAACACTAAAGTAAAATGGTGAAAACTTTCAAAGTACGCATCTATTTAGCATATTTAACACCTCGAACGAATGAGTTCGTGTCACTAGATCATTGTGTTGTGATAAATATACTGACCGAGTTCCAGGTAACATTTTAATGTATACGATACAATTTTTTAGCAAAGTGGTATACTTTCATACATCTTGACAAAATGAAAGTGATTCGATTCGTTTTTACTAAATTTATTGCTTAACAATGCGAAATCTAGTTTCAGTTACAATGATAGGTGTCACCGACCCTAAATTGCGCTAAAAAAGTTCTTTATATCTTAACTGTGTTACTAATAAAAAATCTCTATACTAAGCATGAACAAGGTATAATTATACAGAGTATAAGTAGCGGTATACAAATGTATATCACGTATAAAAGTTCTCGACTTTGTGGTTGCCAAGCACACGGCTCGACAAAATATTTTGACCCAAACCTAACATGAAGCTGTTTTTTTAGTTATTATTTTACACTGACTAAACAATTTTAAAAATCGTAGGATCTGGTTTAATATATTGCATATGGTTAAATTGTACAATGGATTCCTTGTTGTGGCGTTCATAAGTCGGGTTGTTCCTCTATCGAATATGGCGAAGGCTCGTGAACGGGTCAGCGGGTGCTACGTGTTTGTAGATCTAGATCTAGAATGCTTTGAAGAGTTTTTTATATATATAGAGATGTATTTTGATGTATTCGCTGGAGCATGATGTATTGCAGCTCCTTACAAACGTACTGTAGTTCTCCTCCACTCTACGCAATTGATTTAGAAAGTGGCAGTAAATGTAATTGTAGAGTTAATTTTATTTCAAATTTTTCGACAATTCATAAGTGAATAAAGTTATTTTTGATTTCATTCAGGACTGGTATATTATTATAAGGATGTTAAGAAATTACGTGGATCTTAAGTATATTATGGTGTTAAAAACCAATGGCTCCTGCATGTTTGTAAGATTAGGCAATAAATAAATGATATATGGACTGATTGAAATATTTTTCAGCAGTTTAAACGTCAAAAATATGACTGTAACTATAGCAAAAAAAAATATTTATTTGAGATTTATAAAGACACATTTGAATCGTAATTTCTTCCGTTCGCAAGTTATCTGCCATGGCACCTGCTTTTTGAAGAGAGATTGGATGTAAATAAAATATAAGCTGACTAATGTTTTATTTCAAACTAAATTATAATTAACTTAACTTAATCACTGTCCGATGAATCGTTATCACTATCCGAACTAGTCGAATCCATTGGAGCACCCGTCTTAGCTCTGTAAACATTTATTTGTGAATACAATGTTCTTTATAGGGTACAGCAGGCAAACGAGCTTGGAATAAAGCCTTGTTAAAGTTAGCATGGACATTATCAGAGTCGGAACTGAATACAGTAATATTCTGTATTGATTGTTAATATTATACGCAAATGATAATATTTTCTGGAGGAGGCATCCATTGCTGATAAGCTCTCGCCAGCAAAGCCTCTTAGCATATACTTCATTAACTCTGCACCAGAATGTGACATTTTTTACGACAGGTTAAGGAATGATAGTGGAAGAATATAAGCGGTTGTATATATATACACCTGATTATAATTGTAATTACGATTTGACATTTAATTTAAGCTTGTTTTTAACTTTATGAAAAATAAATAAATACGAAAGTTCTGTGAGAGTAAATTACTTTTGATATACATATAATGTTAACGAGGGGATGTAAGAAGGAAACGAAAAGAAATCTATACTTACAAATGAAAGGCCTCAGCTATGACAAGCGCCGAGGGGTGCAGGGAAGACGCAAGGGCAGACCTTGGCTCCTGAAGTAAGGTCTGGACTTCATCAGATGGTCTATTTAGCATAACGCCAAGTGTCTCCACACATGCGTCAGTTGCCTCTTCGAAACCACATTCCGCGAGGTAAGTTAGTGCAGTCTGTGGAAAAAATATTATGTAAAACACAACACAGCCACATAATTTCACAAATAGAAGTAGGTATAACAGGTGTATATTCTAGCCTTTTCCAAAGTTCAATATTTGAATTTAATAATTAAAAGTAGCGAAATATATCTCGAATTTTGAATCTAGTGGAATTTATTCGCGTAGCAAACGTTGTTATTATAATATTAGAACAAAACACTCACTTTGTGCTTTATTCCATTAGCGTCCCAAGCAATTCAAAGCATGTGGTTAGTAAATTTTGAGATTTCGTTGTAAGCGTTAAGTAGTCACTTATTGAGGCGTCACCTGGGCACGATTTATCACGGCCAACGCTACGGCTCACAAGCAACGCCAAAACAATTCAATCATGTCGTCTGGCATTATAAAATAACACAAAAACTCTCATACATAGGTTTATTTATTTATGTTAAGTCTCGGTGAACCATTAACATTCTAGTAACAAAATATGCTCTTGATATTAATAAATATTTACATAAATTACTACGCAATGATGAGAAGTAGACCTTTGCTAAGGCATGCTCGGTGAGTCATTGCCTGGGCACGATGTATAACGGCCAATGCAGCGACTTACAAGCTATGTCTTAACGCGTTTGATGATAATTAATTACAATAATATAATACAAATGACTACGTAATGATGAAAAGTAGACCTTTGCTAAGGCATGCTCGGTGAGTCATTGCCTGGGCACGATGTATAACGGCCAATGCAGCGACTTACAAGCTATGTCTTAACGCGTTTGATGATAATTAATTACAATAATATAATACAAATTACTACGTAATGATGAAAAGTAGACCTTTGCTAAGGCATGCTCGGTGAGTCATTGCCTGGGCACGATGTATAACGGCCAATGCAGCGACTTACAAGCTATGTCTTAACGCGTTTGATGATAATTAATTACAATAATATAATACAAATGACTACGTAATGATGAAAAGTAGACCTTTGCTAAGGCATGCTCGGTGAGTCATTGCCTGGGCACGATGTATAAAGGCCAATGCAGCGACTTACAAGCTATGTCTTAACGCATTTGATGATAATTAATTACAATAATATAATACAAACTACTACGTAATGATGAAAAGTAGACCTTTGCTAAGGCATGCTCGGTGAGTCATTGCCTGGGCACGATGTATAACGGCCAATGCAGCGACTTACAAGCTATGTCTTAACGCGTTTGATGATAATTAATTACAATAATATAATACAAATGACTACGTAATGATGAAAAGTAGACCTTTGCTAAGGCATGCTCGGTGAGTCATTGCCTGGGCACGATGTATAACGGCCAATGCAGCGACTTACAAGCTATGTCTTAACGCATTTGATGATAATTAATTACAATAATATAATACAAATTACTACGTAATGATGAAAAGTAGACCTTTGCTAAGGCATGCTCGGTGAGTCATTGCCTGGGCACGATGTATAACGGCCAATGCAGCGACTTACAAGCTATGTCTTAACGCGTTTGATGATAATTAATTACAATAATATAATACAAATTACTACGTAATGATGAAAAGTAGACCTTTGCTAAGGCATGCTCGGTGAGTCATTGCCTGGGCACGATGTATAACGGCCAATGCAGCGACTTACAAGCTATGTCTTAACGCGTTTGATGATAATTAATTACAATAATATAATACAAATTACTACGTAATGATGAAAAGTAGAACTTGTTAAGGCATGCTCGGTGAGTAATTGCCTGGGCACGATGTATGACGGCCAATGCAGCGACTTACAAGCTATGTCTTAACGCGTTTGATGATAATTAATTACAATAATATAATACAAATTACTACGTAATGATGAAACGTAGACCTTTGCTAAGGCATGCTCGGTGAGTCATTGCCTGGGCACGATATATAACGGCCAATGCAACGACTTACAAGCTATGTCTTAACGCATTTGATGATAATTAATACAAATCAATAATATAATACAAATGACTACGTAATGATGAAAAGTAGACCTTTGCTAAGGCATGCTCGGTGAGTCATTGCCTGGGCACGATGTATAACGGCCAATGCAACGACTTACAAGCTATGTCTTAACGCATTTGATGATAATTACAATAATATAATACAAATTACTACGTAATGATGAAAAGTAGACCTTTACTAAGGCATGCTCGGTGAGTCATTGCCTGGGCACGATGTATTACGGCCAATGCAACGACTTACAAGCTATGTCTTAACGCATTTGATGATAATTAATTACAATAATATAATACAAATGACTACGTAATGATGAAAAGTAGACCTTTGCTAAGGCATGCTCGGTGAGTCATTGCCTGGGCACGATATATAACGGCCAATGCAACGACTTACAAGCTATGTCTTAACGCATTTGATGATAATTAATTACAATAATATAATACAAATGACTACGTAATGATGAAAAGTAGACCTTTGCTAAGGCATGCTCGGTGAGTCATTGCCTGGGCACGATATATAACGGCCAATGCAACGACTTACAAGCTATGTCTTAACGCATTTGATGATAATTAATTACAATAATATAATACAAATGACTATGTAATGATGAAAAGTAGACCTTTGCTAAGGCATGCTCGGTGAGTCATTGCCTGGGCACGATGTATAACGGCCAATGCAGCGACTTACAAGCTATGTCTTAACGCGTTTGATGATAATTAATTACAATAATATAATACAAATTACTACGTAATGATGAAAAGTAGACCTTTGCTAAGGCATGCTCGGTGAGTCATTGCCTGGGCACGATGTATAACGGCCAATGCAGCGACTTACAAGCTATGTCTTAACGCGTTTGATGATAATTAATTACCATTATATAATACAAATTACTACGTAATGATGAAAAGTAGAACTTGTTAAGGCATGCTCGGTGAGTAATTGCCTGGGCACGATGTATGACGGCCAATGCAGCGACTTACAAGCTATGTCTTAACGCGTTTGATGATAATTAATTACAATAATATAATACAAATTACTACGTAATGATGAAAAGTAGACCTTTGCTAAGGCATGCTCGGTGAGTCATTGCCTGGGCACGATATATAACGGCCAATGCAACGACTTACAAGCTATGTCTTAACGCATTTGATGATAATTAATACAAATCAATAATATAATACAAATGACTACGTAATGATGAAAAGTAGACCTTTGCTAAGGCATGCTCGGTGAGTCATTGCCTGGGCACGATGTATAACGGCCAATGCAACGACTTACAAGCTATGTCTTAACGCATTTGATGATAATTACAATAATATAATACAAATTACTACGTAATGATGAAAAGTAGACCTTTACTAAGGCATGCTCGGTGAGTCATTGCCTGGGCACGATGTATTACGGCCAATGCAACGACTTACAAGCTATGTCTTAACGCATTTGATGATAATTAATTACAATAATATAATACAAATGACTACGTAATGATGAAAAGTAGACCTTTGCTAAGGCATGCTCGGTGAGTCATTGCCTGGGCACGATATATAACGGCCAATGCAACGACTTACAAGCTATGTCTTAACGCATTTGATGATAATTAATTACAATAATATAATACAAATGACTACGTAATGATGAAAAGTAGACCTTTGCTAAGGCATGCTCGGTGAGTCATTGCCTGGGCACGATATATAACGGCCAATGCAACGACTTACAAGCTATGTCTTAACGCATTTGATGATAATTAATTACAATAATATAATACAAATGACTATGTAATGATGAAAAGTAGACCTTTGCTAAGGCATGCTCGGTGAGTCATTGCCTGGGCACGATGTATTACGGCCAATGCAACGACTTACAAGCTATGTCTTAACGCATTTGATGATAATTAATTACAATAATATAATATAAATGACTACGTAATGATGAAAAGTAGACCTTTGCTAAGGCATGCTCGGTGAGTCATTGCCTGGGCACGATATATAACGGCCAATGCAACGACTTACAAGCTATGTCTTAACGCATTTGATGATAATTAATTACAATAATATAATACAAATGACTACGTAATGATGAAAAGTAGACCTTTGCTAAGGCATGCTCGGTGAGTCATTGCCTGGGCACGATGTATTACGGCCAATGCAACGACTTACAAGCTATGTCTTAACGCATTTGATGATAATTAATTACAATAACATAATACAAATGACTACGTAATGATGAAAAGTAGACCTTTGCTAAGGCATGCTCGGTGAGTCATTGCCTGGGCACGATGTATTACGGCCAATGCAACGACTTACAAGCTATGTCTTAACAGTTATACTTTGTGTAAGGACTATTTAAAAAGTACGTTCGGTAAGAGGTTAACTTATAATGTTTAAAAAAATGTAAAAAATAAAATGATACGTTATTAAAACAGTTGGTAAGTTATGAACCAAAATATGTGTTTTTATGTTTCGATATAAGCATGTTGAGTCTATTTGCAGCAGCGGTAGCGTTAGAGCCAGAAACTAACCATGTTGTTACAAAATCAGTTTCACTTGCCTTTACTAAAAATAGAGGCTACACTAATTCTAACGCTGATAGAAATAGACTGCAAATATAAATTAAGTAAAACATGCTTGGTATCGAAATTTCACATACGTACAATAATTTATCATAGGTAATTCATATAAGTATTAATTTATATAAAAGTAGACCTTTGCTAAGGCATGCTCGGTGAACCGTTACCCGGGCACGATGTATTACGGCCAATGCAACGACTTTCAAGCGATGTCTTAACGCATTTGATGATAATTAATTACAATAATATAATACAAAATACTACGTAATGATGAAAAGTAGACCTTTGCTAAGGCATGCTCGGTGAGTCATTGCCTGGGCACGATGTATAACGGCCAATGCAACGACTTACAAGCTATGTCTTAACACATTTCATGGTCAATCATATATCATACAAAAATTTACGCAGGATTAACTTCAGCTAATGTCGTTATCATATACTTACACACGTTTTCTTGTGTTTGCCCAGAAAACACAAACCTTTTGTTTGGTTCGAGGTGAATTGTAGTTAAAACGAACCTGGCGAGGCATTGCACCGGCGCCGAGGAAACCGATGCAACGCCTCACCAAGTACGCCATAACTTGACGACTTTAGCTTCTATTTACACAAAGAAATATTATTAGCGATGAAAGCAGTCGCAGTCGCATCGCACAGAACGCAAGCACAATATCGATTCAATCAGAAATCGGTTAATACGTTATTACCTTGACACGATATGCAAGGTCAATTGTTAGTCGGTTTGTGATAGTAAGTCCATTGTCTATGTGTTATCGCAAGCATCATGTATTTAATATGTTCAAAATAATGGAAAATTCTATAAATAGGTTTTTTTAGTAGGAATAAGGATACTTACAGCTGCGATGCCCGGTTTTCCGATTGTGGCGGCTTTCTTCGCGACCGACGCTAATATTTCCGGTTTATTCGGAACACCCACTGCTTGCTCGGAACGAAGCCGTACCAAAGCTTCACCGACCACGTCCCAGCTGGGGTCAGCTTTATCGTTGACGTCAGCGCACAATTCTATTATATTGGCTAAAGCCGTTGCTGATAACCTATAATACATATATATCTTATATATATAAATCTCCTGTCACGATGTTTGTCCCCGATGGATTCCTAAACTACATAACCGATTTTAAATTAAATTGGCACACCGTGAGCAGTATGGTCCAACTTGAGATATAGGATATATAATATTTGTCAACAAATATTTGTCTTAATAATTAATTGACAGTCACAATTATCTGTTAACTCCAAAAGATACTAACAGATGTCGATACTTTTCGACTGGATTGAGTAAGTAATCAATAGATGGCACTGCTATGGTAAACCGAGAAACGTGTCATATAAGCTACAATTCAATAGCATGACTACCACGTGTTATTGAGGCTAAAGTATAAATTAAATTTATTTTGTAGTAAACGAAATACCGTGAAATTCAATTATGTCTACTTTTTTAATAATTTATATGACAAAACAACGTTTGCCGGTTCAGCTAGTATATACTCGTATATAAGTTGAGCTTTATCAAAGTTAGTAAGAACTTTGATAAAGCTCAACTTATATTCTTGCATCACTGAGCAAATAAAGTAGAATCCGGATATAACGACTTTCAAGGGACCGGCGATACAATGTCTTAATAACCGGTTGATGTACAAAACGGACGGATTATATATTAATACTAGCTTTCCGCCCGCGGCTTCGCCCACGTGTAATTTGGTTAAGTGTATAGCGTTTTTTAATGATCTCGACAGGGCTTTCTTTTACAGGCTAAACTCTTGTTACAATTGGAATTATATATAGCCAGTGTTACTCAGGGATGATATAGCTTTACAGGATCCGATGATTCAGGGAAATCGAGGGCAACTCTTAATTTAACTTACAGGCAATTACTTTTCTGACAATTTTATATTCTGACAGTCATCTTATGTGGGTGAGCTGATGATGTAAGGTAAAACTCCTCAGCGGATGAAAGAAAATTCTTACGAAGTTATGAATACGAAATACGTACTTGTGAGGTTATTACTTATTATCTTGGCCAAATAATATAAGGTAAACCTTATTAACGTTAAGGATGTAGGTGGAAGAACTAATGCAGACAAATGATAAACGTCTCTTCAATCGTTTCCTTTTACATGTTTGTATGGATAGTATTAACTCAAAATAATCATAGAATAAAAAAGTACACAATAGAGCATCTTCATACCGCGATCTAGGTTGATGACGAATTTTATCAACGCCATCTATCGAGCACATTGTTCAACACTTCAACCGCGCCCGCGCGCCCTGCGTTATTTGTTATTTTTGTTACCTCTCATAAGTTTTAATATTAAGATTAACCTATATTAGAACATATTTAACAATATATAACTGTATATTTATCAATATAAGTGTTAAAAAATTTTGAAGCAATGGTTGAAGTAAACTTTTAATTGACCATAACTTCGTTTTCCCTTAACCAATTTTGAAGAAATAAACTTTTGACTCCCATTATTTGTAATCCAACTGTGAAAACCGCGTTCAAATCCATGCAGTAGTTTTGAAGTTATAACGTACCAGACAGACAGACAGACAAGAATTCCAAAAAATGTTTTTTTGGTTTCTATGACTCTTCTTTAATTGCCTCCTTTCAGTTTTTTGGAAAAATATTTAATGTACAGACATTCGATTTTTACTGTCTTATAATAATAAGTATATAGATAATGCGATACGAAACGAAAACTTGAGTAAACATTGTAGTCGCTAAAACCGGTTGGTCGTTATAAGCGAAGTCGCTACATGAGAATCCTACTGTATCTACATATCGAAATAGAAACAAGTATACAGCAATACAACAGGTTTATCCTCATATTTTGTGGAATGGGTGAGATTCCTGGGAAAGATTTTCCTTTAATTCCTGCAATCCCTTTCAGTCGTTCCCCAAACCCAACCAGTCAGCCCCCGGATGTTGCGGGTAATATAAAATAACTAAATATTCAAGCTCATTATCAAATTAATTATAAAATACCGTTGTATGGGCGTCCTCTTGGATTCGTTCTGTTCCTCAACCAATTGGCCGAACTTTAACATATCGGCAGCGGCGTAACGAATTTTCTCTTTGATCTGCTCATCTGTAAAGTGTTCATTTGTTTAAACGTGTTTTTAAATTTGGAACAGGATTTAAACATATAATACCGATAATATTCCACTTGTCTATAAATCGTAGAATACCGATAATATTCTACTTGTCTATGAAACGTAGAATACCGATAATATTCCACTTGTCTATGAAACGTAGAATACCGATAATATTCTACTTGTCTATGAAACGTGTAATACCGATAATATTCTACTTGTCTATGAAACGTAGAATACAGATAATGTTCTACTTGTCTATGAAACATGGAACACCGATAATATTTTACTTGTCTATGAAACGTAGAATACCGATAATATTCCACTTGTCTATGAAACGTGTAATACCGATAATGTTCTACTTGTCTATGGAATGTAGAATACAGATTATATACGATTATGGAGCAAATACAGAAGTCTGCTCTACTGAGACTGTACAAAACATGCACTTTATATTACCTTGGTAAGAATAACAGTTGCAGAGTGCATTCAATAACTGTTCGACGAGTTTAATTCTTTTTGCGTGGCCAAATATGACCAGCTGGGACCAAACTTCTGCGAGTCTTTCACCAGCACCGGCAACTTCCAATGTATTTGTTATCTGGCAATAAATTATCATTCTTTTATTTATCAACAAATTAGAATTCAATTATATTTTTTTTTTTAAATTCTTAAGACCTCAACAAGAACTTTGTTACAACTCACCTCTTCCATAACAGACGGCTCGGGCACATATATGTTTGGGATTAAGGTGTCCAATGTCTGTGCTGTTTTTTCGAATGGGGCGTGTCTAAAAAAGGATGAACTTTACTATATTACTTGTACTAGTATTTAACTTATTCAATTTCCGATTGGTTCTAGCAAAAACATTAACGCAGCTGCACTGTAACTAAACAAATACGACTTAGGGTACCACTCCCTAAAAGGCCGGCAACATACTCGAGCTCCCGGCCACGTGAGTGTCTATGGGCGGTGACTTCACCTTAATGGTGTGCGTTCTGCTCGTTTGCCACCTCTTAAATAAATAAAAAAAAGTGTGATCTTACCTACACGTAATGGTGACTAAATGCCTGTAATAAATGCTTTCCTTATACGCATCACCGACCAGCTTATAATTATCGTCTTTCATTAGCAGTGCGTGAACCCGGTCCGCCATATTTATATCCTAGAAAAAACACAAATTTTTGCGCTAACACTTAATGCGATCTAGCGCTTCATGTTTTTTTAATAAAACTAGACGTTATATATAATGTAGCGTTATATAATCGCTTTAAATCTTAAATTGTGTACTCCTAAACTCAATGATAAAATCTCAAGACATTTAATATTTCACTGTATTCAAGCGCTAAATGCTGAGAAGCACTAAAAAGTCATTTAAATGTATATTCAAACGACTCTTAAGTGTTTCGCAGTATGTATACAATAGACCGGTTCTCAAAATGTGCACCGTAGAATGTGGTCATCGTGAGCTGATCGTCTATTAATTATCCTAAACAATAAACCAAATTTAGCCAATTACAAAAATTGCTAATCTATGGGTTAATATGGTCTGATAAATATATGGTAACTTCTATTGTAGGTACCTATGTATATCGACTGAGTACATATTAAAAATACGTGTAAATGCGCCACCTATTACAAAAGATTGAGAACCCCTGCTGTACAATGTTACTTTACATATGAAAATTTTACAAGTTAATAATGTTGGTATTTCTACCATTAAAAATACCTGCAAATGATCACTGCACACACCCATTGCTGTAATAAAGAAATGTGTGTCCATAGCATCCGTGGACTCCAAACAGTCTCTGTTTTCCAAGTCGTTTAATATAGACGATAAGATGTCTGTGCGTTGTCCACCTGACAATTTATTAACTATTTAATAAATAAAACAACAAATCACATTTAATACATCAATATTGAATTGTTTTAAAAAAAAATACACTTATTACTAGTTAGGTTTCAGTTTGTCACCCAACCAAGAGAATACTATTTTGTTTTTATTAGTCTTTAACTATTAAAATTTTGCTGAGAATTTAAAATAACGTATTGTATTGACCAATCAGAGAAGAGGTAGGCGCTTCGAGTGGCATCTAGGCGCCATCTTGTTTTTGTTCCGATCTAAGGGCAGAACCAAGAACACATCTGTTGATATTCTGGGCCCTGAACCTGCGGCTCTCCACTCTTATTAACTCTTACTAACTTACGTTCTTTACAGAATAAACACAGCATGTAGTAATAAGCAGCCAGGCTTGGCTGAATTTTCAACTGTTGGAATTCAGCAAACACTTGTAAAGCAAACGTTTGTAATGTCTTTCCACCGCCCCAAGCGGATATCGAACGCAGGCATGATGTCAATGTTTCTGCGTTAGGTGATATACCCTAAAAGCATTTTACAATTTAATGTATGCAGTGTTGTCAGAATAGAAGTGTAAAAATCCGTTTTGACACAATCACAAGTGTCAATTGTATTGATTGACACTTGTGATTGTGTTATATGTTTTAATTTCAATACCAATAACAGTCTTATTCATAAAAAAATACCTTATTTGACAACGAATTCAGGCAACAACTTTTCCCAAAAATACTTTTATTAATATATATATTTACGAATAATAATATTAAAAATTAAAAAAAAAAATTTAAATCAATTTTCTTAGGTAAAGTAATGTTTAGTTTTACACCTGTTAAATAAGATGGTTTTAAGACTTACTTGTTGATTCATTTCAACGAGAAGGTTCTTCAATGCTTCAATACGTAACGCTGTACCCTCTTTAAGAAAACCAACACAGCTGAGAAGAGAGTTATAAACTCCGGTAGATAGAGGAATACCCTTTTCCAAAGCCTCCTGCGCAAATGCATGTGCTCGCTCTGCCTAAAAATAGTTTATTTTTCATAAAAAAGTCCTAACTATTACTAGTGAAATATATTCGTATTGTATTTAATGTTCTGTGCTGTTTAATTATGGGCATTGCTAACTTAAATTTAGCCACTTAGCTTATAAGTATACCTGATAATATTTTGCCATTCCTTGAATAAGTGTACAGTATGCCTCCGGTGTTTTAGGATTCATTGATGCAAATATCTTATCAGCAAGTCCACCCAATCTTAATAAGAAAAAAAAACAACATTGAAGCATGTTATGTGGAAAATTGATATATGTATGTTGAACAATTAAATTAATTTTAATGAAATACAAGTTCTTTGATTAATTTTTAATTAGGCTAATTGAAAAGTAGCTGAAAATGATATGTTTTAAAATAAGATTACACGGATGGTGGCTGAAATATTTCTCATAGTCTTTTTAATCTTTCTTAGCATACATAATGATTTTAATATAAAAAAATCTGCCATGATATCCTCGTAGGTGGTCCTATATTCGCCCACACAATATTGTGTCAACTTGAATAACCATTGTATACTAACTTCCATGTTGCAGCCTGTCTTTCTCTTGTAGCTGCAGCAAACCACCGTTCCTCCAACCACTCAGCCCCGATGGGTTCTTTTTCATTATAAAAGCATAATAATTGTAGTAATGAAAGCTTTAATTCATTACTAACACCCTCTGATGCTCCTAAGAGTTGATACACTTTAATAGCATCTTCTACAAGGGCATTATTTATTGTGTATAGAAGATCTTCTTCAGTCACCTGTCAATTTAATATAAAGATTTTAGGAATTTAAGAATTGAAGAAAAAGAAACATATTTTGTGTAAAAAGACAGTTATATATATGAAATATTAAATGTAACATTTCCATATATCTTACCTTACTTTCATCATTATAAATTGGTCGTGGAGAAAATGCATCAATATGTGGGTCTGCATTATAGTAGGGAACCTTCATTTTCAAAGGAGGATCCAACTCACGGGTATTAAATAAATGTGCCTGCTCATCTCTTATCCAGGATGCAGCTTTGCGTCCTGCCTCAGCAGATAGGGCATATGCTCGTTTCCGATAATTTGACTGAGGTATGAGGAAAGGGTCATCATGGTATCTAAAATGTTATATTAAGTTGATATATTTTATTTTTAATAATTAAAAAAATTGCATTTGCCTTTTGTAGTGTAACAAAGAAAATATATGGATTGTTAAATAGTTAATTTAATCAGGATATTGAGAAGAGGCCTAGGATAACCCTAAAGTACCTCAACCCTTAAAATATATGAGATGTGTTTTCATAAATGTCAAAGGTGACTATTATATAATATTTGCAAATTCATAACTAGCTTTACTAATTATGTTGTGTTCCATACTTGAGGATTGGATATTATTCAAAGTTATTTGTCAAAATAGGTCTTCTATTTATTTATGTGTGACTAAAACGGATTAGAAAAGGTTTTTCAACTTGTTGACCCAACTGTTGAGACAGGCCTTAAGAATGATGTTTCTTCTTCAGACCTATTTTTTTATATATTTACAGTTGCAATATGTATTTTTGGGTAATTTTATAAGTATAATATCTTAAGGGTTTTAATCAAACTGATTTTAATTCTTAATGCAGATGTACAGGATAGAATCAACAAGTGAACAAGTCAATGTGGAGGTAATAAAGATTTTTTTAACATTTCACGTAGTTTTATAAATTTGTGATATTTATTGATGATTTTCATTCATCTTCTACAAAATATCTAATAAGAAATGCATATTACAATTGAATTAGTAAATGTTGAATAACATATTTGGACCACACCCAGTTTGAGAACAAAGGACAGATATGATAAGGTAATAATTCAATATAAATTGTTCCAATTCTCATTGGATTGGACTTGAAATCTTAAGATACAAAAAGAGTTTAATAAAGTAAAATACAATATTAATTAACACTTACTTGTAATGAGGAGCTGTAGGATCGACACCGACCGTGGCAGCCAACGCCTGCAATATGTCTGTAGGGTATCGGGATATGCGCAGTGGCGGTGAAATACCGTCTATTGATTTCCTTCCCACAGGTAGCTTCTGACCCTCCAATGACGATAAAGCTCGACAGACATGTGCAAGCCTCGCCCACTGTCTGTTATAACAAGATGTATAGAACCACAAATCAATAATCTCAACAATTTATTCAATGTAATTCAAGTGACATACGCAAATACCGAATAAAAAACATCTACATACCTTTGAAATGGAATGCTTGAATACATAGCGGTTTGGTACTACCACAAACGAAATCAGAAACGTTTGATAAAATAATTCATAGATTTGTTCCACCACATAAAGTCGTTAAAAATAACTTTTAAATTAATTAATAATTGTATGTATTAAAAATATGCGCTTAGTTAGACATAACCAAATAGTTTATATTATGGAACTTAAAACAGATGTCTTTGACAATTGACAGTGACAATATTGAATGAAATGAGGGATGCCAGTTGCCACCCACTAATTTTGATGTTATGTCAATTCGAGTTATGAAATTGATATATTTTAAAAGAGTTTTAAAACGTGGGCCATATAAAATTGTTATTTTTTTTAAATTTTAAAGTACCAAACCATATAGTTTGAAAATTGTGACAGCTGACAAGAAATTTTGCCAACCAGTTTAATCAACCTTCCTATAACAAGTAACATAGGTACGTACCTATTGGAGATCTATTCCGTTTTTGTCATTTCCAAGTATGATGTATAAATTTAATACATAATAAAAATTATGAATTAACGTACAGTCTCAAAAAATTATAGCTATTTATAAAAAAATGCTTTATTGTCTAATTTATTTTGAAACTAAAATGTTTAAATATTATAATAATTTATAAATATACACCGCTATGTGTATTTTTAAATATCTTAGTACCTTATATCTCGGCTTATTTTTTGTACGTTAGCGAGTATTCTGATCGAACAAATAGATTCTGAATCCCCGAAGGGAATGACGTTTTCTATATCTGTTTCATTGATGCTTTTTAGCTTAACATCACGATAATTAGCAATTAGGCTTATACTACAAATGTATTTTGAATTATATTCATAAGGAATCGAAAAAAGTTTTGTATAGATGTGTGTTAACCGCTAAACCACGACAAATTATATGCATTATTTAACAAAATCTGATGTGATATTGTGTGCCTCATCTCAACCTTGGACTCGTTTGCTTGACGCGACCGACATTAACCACTTTAAGTAAACAAAAGTAAGCGCAGGAAACGCATAATAAAACGATAACAATGTTGGTGTCGTATTTATTGTAACAATGTTAAAATAAAAAGAATTACAAAACTTAAATGTAAATATGTCGTCGCGGCTGAGTTCACAGTGATATTACCTTCGAAACTTTTTATCGTTACTCCAATTGTTGGATTGTCTATGCTTGGACATTGATAAGTGTCACTTTTCACACAAGTCCTTCCGTTATAAATAGTATTTAGTGGACATTCAATACGTCGAGCAGAAAAGACATCCTTCAAATCCTTTATGCATGTTACATAAGCCGTACAATTTTTTAATGGAATGTCCTCCTCCTGAGTACAATTATAGTTAGACATACATGTATACTCTGTTATATTTGTGCACTGACTATCTATGTGACTGAATATCGTATTTTCCGGACAAAGTAGATTGTATTCCGTGAATCCTGCAGCGCCACTCAAGCACATGGTGAAACCTCGGCAGTCTGCTTCCGAGTTATTCGGGAACCGTCCATTGCCCAAGCATGTAGTGTGGACTAAGCTCGCGAACTAGAAAAAAACTTAAAGCATAAGTTATAAAAGTTATTTTAAAATATTAATTTATGAACACTTTGTTGTGTTAAAAATACTAAACTACAAATAACTGAACTAAACTAAAATGTAGTTCCTGAAGTGTACATTTTTGTACTTTCATATATGACTTATAAGATGTATTAATAATAATTTTAATTATTTTATATTACACATTAGATTAGTTTTGTCTATACAGGGTTGTTTGCTTTCATGTAACAAGTATATTATACATTACAACTTACCGATAATATCACGAAAGCACAGTAAAAAGTAACCTTCATCGCGATTCTAAAAACTTAATATGTTGATGGCAGTTCCTGGCTTTATAGCGACTATAGTAAGATATAAAATGATAAAACTACGTGATCTCTCTCAGTGAATCTATAAAAGAGATGTTCATTTGTGTCGATGACCGTCGAAATAAATATTCGACAGTGCAACGCTCCTGAACTTAATTACCTGAATTACTTTTTAAGTATGCTTTAATTAATATCAATTCATCACTCAAAAATTTCAAGTTATTAATGTTTGTAGAACAGTATACTTATGACACGTCGTGGCTAGTTCACGTTAATAATTTTTCAAGCTTTTTTATTTTGGTTTAGCAAGAAGTTGTTAAAAATTAAGTTAAAAATTTAGTATGTACAGTCAAGTATACGAATATCGTGGAATAGTCCCCGCACTATGTTTGTATAAGATAAAAGGTTTACATGTTGGTATTTAAAACATAGTTTCACGATTAGACATAGCGTACCATGATAATATTACGTATATGAAATAACTAGGATCTTCAAGCAGTTTTGTATAGTTCCTTTTGGCCATACCCATGATTTTGAGACATGACCTTTTAAATTTCCAAATATATCCTTGAAATATAAATAGAATAAGAAATATAGATAGAATAGAATAGAAATATAATAAGAAAATACATATGCTACGTATTTTTTCGAAATTAAATGTTGTTTTAAAATAACACCACATTACATCAAAATTGAAAAAGACATACAAAAAAGACATAAAAGTGTAGACAAGTTAAAATGGAAACCCCTTTTAAAATCTGAATAGCAAATTACAATGTTGAACGCATTCATAGGATATATTTAATAAGATCAGTAAAATATAATATTTATATAGAATATGACAAAATCTCTATTCCAAGGGAACAAATTCAAAAGTGGATGAAAATCCCTTGTACTTTGAACTTTTGTCTTTTTCCCCCTGCTCTGCGGCCTCGCCAGTTAATGTGCTTTTTCGAGGGAAGTGCTAAGGAGCTAAGCGTCCCAAACACAAGTCCAAGGAAGAATCCATAAAATCAAATCTTTTATGAATTTATTTCACTTAAACTAACATTACCATTGTTTACGCAGTTTGTGTTTTTGTACTTTACAGAACAAATTTCCGTACTTTAAAGACTCACATTTTTTTATATGCCTTATTCAAAAACAATTTTAAAAAATCATCATAATTTCTTTCTTATGATAAATGAAAAAGATGAAAGGAAATAATTGCATCGAAATAAAAAGCCGTAAAGATAAACTGTTAGAAATGTATACTGTAGATTTAGGCTTAAAGTACCAAACTATAAAAACCGGACAGTTTTCAATCTTTATTGAGTTGAAAGAGTTACAAATGCAGAGTCATATTTGTATAGTCATTTTGGTAAGTGATACATTACACTATAGATCTATTAGTTTTCTTATTTAAAAATCCCGAAACTGTCCATTTATAGACATATCAAGATCATATCGCTATATTGAGTAACAGCGCCTTTCCATTTTAAATACTTTTATTTGATAAATATTGCCTGGTATAAACATAATATTGTTTTTGATAAAAAAGTAACAGTGAATTAAGTGCATATAGTAAATTTACAGCTGCTGGCCATATTTACTGCAAATACATGATACGTCCGCGTAATTTTATTCTTAGTCACAATTCTGTTGCAGCTCTCCTGCGTCGTGTGGCATGTTCAAGCAACTGTCAACTGCACATCAGCAGGCAGATATGCAGACACAGAAGACACCACATGTCAAAACTACACGCTATGTATTTTAAACACAGACAACACATTCATATCCTACGATTATACTTGTCCCTCAACGTCCTTATTTAGTCCCGTTACCCAAACATGCACAACAAATTATGTGTGTAACACAACCACCACGACCAACACCACAACATCAGTATGTACAGCCGACGGATATGTTGCCGACCCATCATCAACGAATTGTACTACATACGTTGAATGTGTACAAATAAACGGTACGTTTATTGAAACAGTCCTAACGTGTCCGGTTGATACATTTTACAATCCGAACACCACACTATGTGATGCGAGTTATAACTGTACTTCTGCTGTGACATCAACTTGTACGGCCGCTGGTAGGATAGCTGATAGCACTGATACAACATGTCAAAGCTATTTCTTATGTGTCCTTGCTACGAATGGAACATTATTACAATATACCTATACGTGTCCCAGTACATCTGTTTTTAGTCCCGTTACGAATTCGTGTACTACAACGTATACGTGTTCTACTTAATTGATTTAAATATGTTGCATGGTGATACATAATTTTGTTAAATGTTAGTAATAATTGTTAATTGATATCAATGTTATAAGGTAGATTAGAATTTAAAGTAATAAGACCTACGCGATGTCAAGGATAAATTGGTTATTGTAGTAATAAATATATTCAAGCAATGCGTTGTTTAATTATAATTTTCTTGAGTTAGTTAACGATCATTTTATTTATTTTACAGATGGAATCGTTTCAGCGATCACTTTTGTATAGAAATAGTTATCTTTTTATAACTATTTTAACGTAAAGCGACCGGAGATGACACCCACAACAAAATCAGTTGGTTATCCATCATTTCTTTAATCGTAATCACTATTTTACAAATGTGCTTTTAATCTTTTATTACATCGCAATAACTAAAGATTTTAAAAAAGCCACATTTTTTAGAGTGGGAGTGCCATGCTGTTACCATAGGGTTTCAGCTGAATGGGCAGGCACGGCCGGAGAAATACCACTCTCTCACAGAAAACCGGCGTGAAGTGATGAAATTGGACTTTGTTCATTTTGTACTCGCGTTTCGTTCAGTGAGTGAGATCTTCCGGTGCCCATCCTTTCCCCTTCCCCGCCCTCTTGTAACCCTCCATGTCATATTTTTTTTTCTTCCTTTCCTCCTCATTCCCTCTCCTTCCCTGTCCCCCCAAACAAATACTTGAATGATGGTGCAAAATAAAAAGAAATTACCCCAGAGGGGTACCACCTGTCGTGGAGAATCCCCTCCTGCGTGTCCACCTAACTGTTTTGTTGTTGGGCTCCCAGGCTGCCCTTCGTATTCTGGGGGGGGGGGCAATTTTGCGCTCATATCTAACAACACATCTCATAAATGTCGGGGCAAACAGAGTAAGCATCACTTGGCGCCTTCCTCATCGCTTACTGTGGACTTCTGCAATGTGAGGGGGCTTGTTTCGAACTTAAACGCTGTTCACCACCACCTTGAAACAGCTTTTCCGGCCTTACTCTTTCTTACCGAGACACAGATTTCTTCTCCTGGCGACACCTCTTTCCTCTCCTACCCTGGTTATAAATTAGAACATAGATTCTTGCCAAGGGCTGGAGTGTGTGTCTATGTCCGGGATGACATTTGCTCCCGTCGCCTCACGTTTCCTGAAGGAAAAGACCTATCGATGCTTTGGCTCCGCGTAGACTGCGATGACCATCCGCGATTCTACGTATGCCTTTATAGGTCTCATAGCGGTAATGCCGAAATTAACCGACTTGTGGAGCACATACAATCGGCTACAGACTCCTTGATTGCAAATGTTCCTACCGCTGAAGTCATAGTTTTTGGCGATTTTAACGCCCACCATACCGACTGGCTCGGCTCTACTACCACCGACTATGCGGGAAGAACAGTTCACGACTTTGCCTTGGCCTATGACCTGACTCAAATGGTGCCCTCGACCACGAGAATCCCAGATGTCGAAGGTCATAATCCTTCTGCTGCTGCTGACTTCTCACCCGGAAGGGTATCATATATCAGTTGATTCCCCATTAGGATCTTCAGATCACTGCCTTGTTCGGAGTACTATAAAAACAACGCGACTCACTCGACCTCGTTTTGCAGGTTGTCGTCGCGTCCAGCAGACTGGGATGGAATGCGCTCCTTTTTTGCTTCCTACCCGTGGGGGCCGATTTGTTTTTCGTCGGATGATCCGAATGCTGCTGCCGACTCTGTCGCTGTTGTGGTGTTGCAGGGAATGGAGCTTTTTATTCCTTTCTCTGCTGTGCCCATCGGTGGCAAGTCCCAACCTTAGTTCAGACAGTCTTGCGAAATGGCGGCATGCCTAAAGCTTGAATGTTATCGTACCTGGGCTCAAGCGGCAGCATCACGTGATGTAAATACCAGCGTTCTTAAAAAAGCATACAACTCGGCCTCTAGGTCCCTCAAAAGTGCCATTGCTAAGGCAAAGTCTATTCACATCAGCAGAATTGGTGACAGGCTGGCTCGGCTCCCTTCTGGGACACGTGCATTCTGGTCTCTTGCCAAGGCTGTTCAAGGAAACTTCTGTAAGCCTTCTCTTCCACCACTACTTGGGGCGAACAACCTGATGGCCAACACCCCGAAAGAGAAAGCCGATCTTTTAGGCTCTCTTTTCGGGTCTAACTCGACGATTGATGACCACGGGAATACTCCACCGACGTTATTGCGGTGTGATACCTCGATGCCCGAAATTGTTTTTCGGCTTCGTGCTGTTCGCAAAGCCCTTACTTCCCTGAATATTCATAAGTCAAGTGGACCGGATGGTATTCCTCCAATAGTGCTGCGCACTTGTGCTCCTGAGTTGGCTCCGGTCCTGACGCGTCTTTTCCGGCACTCTTATTCACTCGGCATTGTCCCGAACGCTTGGAAGACCGCCTTGGTTCACCCGATTCCTAAAAAAGGCGAACGCTCTGATCCTTCCAACTACCGCCCAATATCTGTTACCTCTTTATTTTCTAAGATAACGGAGACCATTATCAACAGCCAGCTCCTTCGTTACCTAGAGGAGTGCCAGCAGGAGTGACCGTCAATACGGTTTCCGCCGTGGCCGCTCAGCTGGTGATCTTCTAGTTTTCCTTACTCATAAATAGGCAGAAGCTGTTGAGTCTAAAGGGGAAGCACTGGCGGTTAGTCTGGACATGGCAAAGGCCTTTGATCGGGTATGGCACAAGGCGCTTCTCAATCATCAAGGTCGACAGCGACCTTGATGATTGATTATCCATCTGGAGAAGAAATTGAGGCGTTTTTACAGAAAAGTGTCATTGTTTTATAAGCTTCAATTTGGTAAGCTTCAACTATAAAACGCCATCATAAAATAATAATTTGTTAGTCTTACGATAAGCTTTTAATTTGGATTACTATTGGCATTATTAACCTTATTACAATGGCTAATAAGCAGTGTTGATTGTTTATTCAGATTACAGAAATATGACGATCCCCGCTACAGGTATCTTGAAAGTTATAACCGAGAAACTCTCCACAATATGTGTAACTTGTTAGCCAAAATTAAATTCGATTCTTAATTCATTTAATGAATTAGGTATTGTTTTCTAGCTTTCGTCTACTTGCAATTTACACGAATAGTATGGAGAAAAGTTACCTAAATTAACCATAACTTGCCCGGGATTATTAGGGACCAAAAATACTTCTAAGTGCGATTCTACTTAAAATTCTATAGCTGCTTTTACAAATACTGATGCTTCAAACACGATTAGCCACTTATATGTATACTAGCTTTCCGCCCGCGGCTTCGCCCACGTGTAATTTGGTTAAGTATATAGCGATTTTTAATGATCTTGAAAGGGCTTTCTTTCACGGGCTAAAATCTTGTTACAATTGGAATTGTATATAGCCTGTGTTACTCAGGGATGATGTAGCTTTACAGGATCGGATGATTCGGGGAAATCGAGGGAAACTTTCAAATTAACGTACAGGCAATTAATATTCTGACAATTTTATATTCTGATACTCATCTTCTAATGTGGATGAGCTGATGATGGAAGGTAAAACTCCTCAGCGGTTAAGAGTTGAAAGAAAATTCTTACGATGTTATGAGTACGAAATACGTACTTGTGAGGTTATTACTTATTAGCTTGACCAAATAATAAAAGGTAAACCTCATTAACGTTAAGGACGTAGGTGGAAAAATGGATGCGGACAAACGATAAACGTCTCTTCACTCGTTTCCTTTTACTTGTTTGTATAGGTAGTGTTCACTCAAAATAATCATAGGGTAAAACGTTAATGAAAGTTTGAACTGCATGGTAGTCATTATACAATGAAGCATCTTAATACCGCGATGGATATATTTGGCCTAAGTAGAAGTTCTTTAACAAAAAAACTAAGACTCAACCTCGCACACTCACTCACACAGCAACAACATTGCACACACTGATACACACTCACACACTAAAATGTTCGTACTACACATTGTTCCACTTGTTCATGTGTATATATATTTTTATTTATTCTTTTTTGTTCGTGTTTTTTTGTTATTCTTTTTTCTATATTTTTTCCGGTTCTATATTTTAACCTTATTTTGGCTTTATTTTTAATCTATTTTTATTGCGTAAACTGTTTTTGATAAGCTGTATAGGTTTAAGAAATAAAAAAATAAAATAAATCTAGGTTGATGACGAATTTTATCAACGCCATCTATCGAGCACATTGTTCAACACTTCAACCGCGCCGCGCGCACTGCATCATTTGTTATTTTTATTACCTCTCATAAGTTTTATTATTAAGATTAACTAATATTAGAAAATATTTAACAATATTTAACTAATCAATCAATATAAGTGTTTAAAAATTTTGAAGCAGTGGTTGAAGTAAATTTTCAATTGACCATAACTTCTTTTTCTCTTAACCGATTTTGACAAAATAAACTTTTGACAACGCTCCCAATTATATGTAATCCAACTGTGAAAACCGCGTTCAAATCCGTTCAGTAGTTTTCAAGTTATAACGTACCAGACAGACAGACAGACAGACAGACAGACAGACAGACAGACAGACAAGAATTCCAAAAATGGTTTTTTTGGTTTCTATGACTCTTCTTTAATTGCCTCCTTTCAGTTTTTTGGAAAAATATTTAATGTACAGATTTTCGATTTTTACTGCCTTATTATTAGTATAGATTAAAAAATTAAGTACTTTATTATTTAAAAAAAATATTTAAAAATAATTTTAATAGTAAAGAAATAAATAATTTAATACTAAAAAATACATGATTTAAAAAGGACGTTTACCCCTCTTGCGGAGGTTTTTAAATTCTGAAATGTGGATATCATCTTTCGGGACCTCGGCCTTTAATAAATAGGCTAGATGTCGTGCTTTCTGAAGGTTACCGTCATAAGATAACACATCATACGACATTTTGTTCTCTACGATAGCAGTTTGCGGTGAGGTTTTCTTGGTAGCAAAGAAATTACGGAAATAATTCTCCCGTACCCTGTTTATAAATAAGGCTGGTAGTTGTTTATGCTTTAGTTTCTTCTCACCAACTCTAACAGGTGTAGGCTCTTGCCGTGTATCAAAAAACGCAGAATATCGCCTGTCGTTCACGGGAACAATTTGATTCTCAAAATCTAAACAATCTGGAAAACACGTAACTAAATACGTGGTTTCATTAATAAGCCTTACTTGATAATTCTTAACGGAGTTACATTCGTTTATAAGCGAATTGAATATATAAAGAAAAAAACATTTTATTAGATACATTCATCACATTTCTTCTAATTCTTATAAATATATGTCAATGTGACATTGGGAATCAATGTTGATGTCGATTTACTACAACCTTTTTAGAGCTCCATTGAAAAGAAGTGTTTATAAGTTCCGTAGAAGCCGACAACACTTGCTCCATTGTATTAGAACATCCTATATAAAAAAATAGAAATAAGCTTGTCTATACTGTAGAACAAAGTAGTAGAAACTACTGTGATTAAGTTCTTGGGCGTGTACTTAGAGACACCTACTTCACGCTTACACAGATATAAGTTTTAAAATAACAAAATGTTTACGAGTTAAAACTAACGCAAACAACAAAATACCTCATTACTTAGAGTAGTGAAAAGTAATTTTAATGTATATGATAATAAAAATAAAACCCGTTTTAATTAAAAGATGAAATACGTGTTTTAAGACATAAATCATACAATTTTAGTAGAACGTTGTAAAAAGTTGTGAATTGTCGGGGAAACGAGCATGAGACCGTTCCCCATGTTTATTGTTTTCAATGCCAACAAGTGCATGATTCTTAATTGTTGCTTCCGTTAGACATATAAAAATATATAGAGTCGTCTTTGTACGAAATTATTTCAATCTCAACTCCACTGTACCAAGTTGCTTTTACGTTTTTATATAAATTTTCAAAAACAAACTTTATCCATTCCAAGCCTTTACAGTAACATCATATCTAGAGAAAATAACCTACTTTAAAAGACTTCATTCAACTCGTTACCATAGGAAAATCTTTAACAGTTAAACAAAGCAAGGAATTTCATATACTCATGAAAGTATACACTAACTATATATTTGCAACATGTGTGTGAAAATGAAATATTATTAGAAAGTGTTAAATATAAAATATAGTATAAGTCGACTCAATTACACTCTTGTCCATACTTTAATCCGCTAACGTGAGTGTGATATTCGCTTTCACTAGCGTGTCTCAAAATTCTTATCGATTGATTTTTATATGTTTTATTTTTAGAATTAATACGTTCAACTCTATGCAAATGTCTAAATAATTGAAGTTCCTTTAATTAAGAATTTTCACAAACTTAATATCATATTAAGTTAGTTACAAATTCAGTTTTATGGATTAAAACGTTGATTTGGTATAAGAAACTGTAAATAATGGCTGGGCCTTAAATACAGGGTGAGGATGTAGCAACAATGTGTACGGTGTAATAAATTACTTGACTCATTTCACTAGGAATCTTAGTAGCGCCAATTTAAAGGAAATCTTATAAAATACTTTTTAACGATAAACCAACCGACCAAAAACATTTATTGCGATCCCGTAACTTTAACATGTACACACTAAGGTGGTTTTACAAATATAATTGTAAACTAGTTTAAGACAGTTTTTTACGATTTTTAAGTAAGGAAAAGACTTATATAACAATGTATATATACCAAGTTGAAATCTAATAAATTGTATTTTTAATTATGTTACGATCATCGACCAAAGATCGCGTCAACCCTAACTTAACACAGCTATTGTAATGAAAATCAAAACAAACATATCTTCAATTGCATAGTGCATAAATATTAAAACCAAACGTAAAGACTAAAAGACTTTCATTGCAAAATTGCGAATTCAAATTCATATTAAATGTGATACGTAATTATTGAGTTTCGTAATAAGAATAATTTTACTTAACAGACGTCAATAGCAGGTAAATACGAGTAAAAGTTTCTCAAGTCTACGTGAATGGAATCAGTTGTGGGCTTTCGCAAAGTATCTGATTAGTAAACTGTCCACTTCGCTTCGAAATTGTACAGTTTCACTAAATAACGACGAACGACATGCAAAGTATTATTGCATTTGTGTTGCCTTATTTATATATATTTGCAATACTGCCAAATGTTATGTGAAAGCATAAAGGTTATAAATATATAGTTTACTTTAGTTATTGTGTATTTTGGATATTATATTTTTATAAGCACTTAATAATAGTGATAGATCGATATTCTCTGAAAGTTTATTACATGGAGTCATTATTGGGAATTGGTATGTTTAAAAGACAGATCGATATTTTCATGGAGTTTGTCAATATTGGGAATTAGTTCGAATAACGTTAACATTTTAAAAAAGAAATGATTTATTTACGTTTTAAGTTTTACTTATGTAAATTCGCTATGCGAATGAAATTAGTTATTTTAAAATATAATCTTACCATACCTTATCGGATTTTTAAGAAGTGTTGAGGTGTGTGACCATGATGTATCACTACGATTACTTCATAGATTCTGAATCGCGGTTAGCACAACCGCAACCGCTAACCACAGGGGTTTTCAGGCTGCCAGTCAGTTGTTTCGACTGGTGGAGGAAACCATTTCTATTGGAAGCTCTACCTTCCTTCTTCTTTCCTCGACAGAGTTTTAGAATTGCGACTAAAATAAAAACAACAAATTTTAACCAGATCCCATTATTCAACATAGAAAGTCAGTAAAATGTAATCATCAATACTTGACAGCTGACATAATCGGAATGGATCTGTGTAAAATTAATGATTAATGAATGGAAATAATGATATGTAAACATGTAATGCGGACAACGCTTCTTCCGTAGTGTATGCACGGAACATATCATTGTAAATGCAAAAACTCAGTTTAGTAATCATGCATCATATATCGTGATAGAATGTATAATAGGTAATAAGGAAAGTGCAAGTAAGGAAGAAGATTATCTTGTTTAAATGGAGATTTGTTTATAATTTTACTGTGTGTGGTTCCGATGTTTTGTTCGCTGTCAAGCTGTAAAGGAACACGTATTAGAATCAATTAATTGTAAAATAAAACTATTTTTAGATATAACTGTAAACATACTTAAAATTATTACCAAAATGTCTAATATAAGTGTCTTTAATTCGCTTATAAGTGACCCTGTGTTTAAGAGTATACATTCTTTAAACCTTATTGAAGACCAAGTTACCCTTTCAATTTAAAAATGCTAGTACCCGGCATAAACTTAGTCCTTTGGAATATAATCACTAAATAGCAGTATTATCTTACTTTACGATTACGTCTTATAAAAACGAAATAATGATTGACAAAGATATTTTAAAATTAGTCCCAGTTCACGACCCCACATTCCTATCCAATCACGTCACGATTGTTCCATTTGTAGAGCCTTAATTGTAGTGAGATCCTCCAAAATAACTGACACTCCCAAACCATAATACTTAAAAACCTTATGTAAGTGTAAGTACCTTTTAAGTGACTCACATATAAGTCTTTTATTTATGTACGGAAAACCTTTGATACTTTTCTAACGAAATCGTACTTTGAGTTGTTCTTATATTGTTGTTAATAAATTATTCTTAATGCTGTTTTGGCATTGAAAGGTATAAAATATATGTCGAAAAAATTCTGTGAATAATGATTTTCACATACACTAAATATTGTTTGTTATATAAATACAATATTAAATAAATATATTTTATAATAATAAATAGAATCAAGAAATCTACAGAAATATCAAAATAAAATCTTATATGTATAATCATTCGATACTAAGTTTGAATTATTTCGGACCAGAGAATATCGTTAGGAATGTTCTATATCTTACACAAACATCTCTGTTTGTGTAAGATATAGAACATAGCAGATAAGAATAAAGGAAAAGCAAAAAAAAACATTACGAAGTTGTTCGAACTAACACTTAATTATTATGAGTTACGATTAATTTACTCAGGATATTGATGCTGTTTTTATTTAAAAGCACATAAGGTAAAGCCAGCGGATAGGCACATTGATGAAAAATATTAATAATAGTTAGGTGTACATCGTCCGTAACAAATGAATGTATAAATTAATAGTTTATTGTTTTTTTCTGTCAATTTTTATTGTAACAATTTGATATATCATGGTCAAGGGTTGGATTCCGGTAACGAAATAGGTCAGCAGGTAAAAACCCCCGCCCGTTCGACTCGCGCGTCGATCGCATCACCTTGCACTCATTCACTTTTTGCCCACCTTTCGACTTACGCGCAGCCTCCACCATTGTTCGTTTAACGCATTTCTCCTGCGTGGGAACCGTCGACTTTTTCGTGCTTTACTTGAACTTATGTCTCTTCAGAGCGTGCACTGATAACAGGTTTTGTGAGGTGATAACTACTTAATAAGTTAATGAGTAATGTGAGTGGGTGCAAGTGATGAACAATATATAGTGGGAAAACCTACGGAAATGGCTGTGTCTACGGTGAGTTGGTAATCTGGGATATGTGAGAATTTTATGTTTGGTTGCGTTATCGATACGTACCAAAACTCAATTTATTTATTTATAAAACGATGTACTAAGTCTTATCTATATTTTTGTATTATTGATTGTAAGTCAAACCAACGAAGATGCAACTCGGTAACGCTTTCCACAAAAAACGCGAATTAAAAAAAAATATTTTAATTTTCTCGAGGCCAATCATGTATTTTATAATAAAGCTCCTATATATGCTTAGGCTATGTTGTAAGTTTATCGTTTGATACGGTATCGGGTTATGTGTATACATAGACATATTCCATTGTTTCGTCTATATCAATGTGATATGTTAAAAGACAATACGAGTTTACATAATTTCGTACAATATTATGTAAGATCGCACCGACAATGAACAAAAAAGTTTGTCAGCTTCAGAAGAGAAATTATGTCAGAAGTGCAAAGTCATAACGTAATACTAACAAGTAACTATGAATCTATAATTAAGTGATTCGATATATTTTATTACTTACGACTACTAAGCAATCACTTGAAATGTCGAATTTTGTAAATAAATTATTAAAATGGGTTCTATCCGTTATGAATTAATCAAAAATATAATAAAAAAAATTAGCTTTTAAAAAATATACTTTTTATTCTAGCTAAAATGTTTTCCTTTAAATGGTAGATCCCGCGAAAAAACTTGTACCCATATACGTTACCATGGTTACCATTTAGTATGGAAATAACGCGCCAATCTTAAAACATACGCTGTAGTTACATAGATAATAAGCATTGTTAGGCACAATAATTTAAAAACTAAACTTAAACTACTCACGAAAAATTAGTGGTAAATCAAATCAAAAATATCTTTATTAATGTAGGTCACCAAGGTACACTTATGAATCGTCAACAAAATAAGTTTTAAATTTTCGATTCTACATTTACTGCCAGTTCCCAAATTAAGAACGTAGAGCGGAAGTGAAGAATTGGCAAGAAACTCTCCGCCACTCCTTTAAACAATGTACCAGCAAGAATAATTTTCATTTCTAAATATTTTAAAACATTAATTCCTAGTGTTAGTAATTTTTGATGTGAATGAATTTTACAAGTTTGACCACAGCGTTCAATAATTACATTTCGTAGAAATCGATGACTACAAAGAGAAGTAATGTTTATTTCGTGTTTGTACTATTTGTTTCGTATCATCACGAGTGGATTTTAACTTGGATCACAAAGCTTCGATGATCATTGTTCTACACAATTGTTTTATCTTCGTGAAAGCGTTCTCACTCAGCTCGTAAAACATTAATATGTTTGAAAATTTCGCGTGCCAGCATGCGTGATGACATTTTAAACGTTATAATTGTTCAAAAATAATATGTGACGAGTTTCCGTAACACGTTCGGAAACCATTTAAATAATATTTGAGATATAGACGTTTATATGCATTCAAGTACATAATGTATTTTATGAAATTCAGATTAATGGTATCACACACATCAATAGAATTGTCAGTTATTAAAAATTAAAATATTTATATAACTAAATGTAACATTAAATACAATTGCAACATGATATTTTGCCTTAAAATATGAGACATTAATTCTACAACATAAATACTTATTTTATGTTTTAATACCGTTCATAATTTTCCAATGGATCATTAAACTCTTAGGGTAAATGAATTAACCTTTGTACTTTCAAACTCTTAAAAAAGTTCATTAGAATTTACCCAAAAAAATCACTTTAGTTACATAAGTATTTGCTTAGGAACTTAACATTTCGTGGACGTACGAGTAGGTTTTTATATACTTTTCTGATATAACATGTCTAATTTATTACCGAAAACACAGTGTATATTAAAACTACCTGTTTTTAAACGATTTTTACTAGGTTTTCTGACATTCGCCAAATCCAACCCATAAATGTAAATTATCGTTTGTTTAATAAGAACCTTCTAAACGTATTGTCATCACCACTCTAAAGAAGTCTAAAAGACCATGAATTAAACATCATTTTTACACTAATCAATTATTCCTTAGAACGACGTAGTGCTTTTAAGTCTTTATTTTAGTCGAGGTTTTAAGACCAGTGACATTGTATGTGTCAATGCTGTGCCTAGCCATAACTTATTGTATTAAGTTTTAGAAGATTTCTAAACAAACAAATGTCGATTAAAATTATATTGGATTACGCAATGAAAACGATTTTATTTATATTTTAAATGGAAAGTGTTGGTATCATCATCATCAGCCGATCGACAAAAATTTTATGGCTGTACTATTATGTCAGTTAGGTAGACCTTTCACCTGTGAATAACGATAATGATTATTACAGTGTATGTCAATTTTATTTTAAGTTCCATTTATTCCTACAGCCGTAGTTAATTGCATACACCACGCACCACCACGTTATGGAACAAGCTGCCCGCCACGGTATTTCCGAACCACTACGACTTAGGGTCCTTCAAGAAAAAAGCGTACAAATCCCCCCCCCGGCAACGCACTCATGAGCTCCCAGCCACATGAGTGTCCATGGGCGGCGACTTCACCTTTATGGTGGGCCTCCTGCTCGTTTGCCCCCTCTTCTATAAAAAAAAAAAACATTCATAAATAGTCAGTCATAAATAAAAAAATAAGTGTTAATAAAAAATACAGGTATATTGTAATTTCGCGGTAATATATTGAATTGCTATATATTGTTTAGAATAATCAAAATAGTCGAATCTAAAATTTACAACATTAAATCCCATACTGTTATAAATTCGGGTTTATCCGAATTTTATTATTCATAGACAATTGTAGATTTGATAAGTGTTGATTGTTCTAGTTCTGGATTTTAATTCGGCGATCGTAACTCTATCGTTATATAAAGGAACATATTGTGGTTTTTGTGTATAAGCAATTTATGTAATAATAAATTAAATTAAATGAGGGCGTCATGAATGTCGATGGACCGTTTATAGAAGACGTTACTACGATTAGGGTAGAAAACATCTTTTAAATGACCTCAAATATTTAAATACCTCACGTGTACAACATTAAGTATAATTTATACCGTGCAACGCGTTTAACTGCCAACATTCCTTGAAAGCTGTAAAATTGAATAATCCTATTAAGATTAGAACCCAACACGTCCCTTAATTTCACGGGAATGACTTTGAAGAACGAAAAGTGAGTCAGCGATCACACGGCGGTGGACCACTTTCGATTTCAATTGAAATCTCATTTTGTTATATTCAAGCTATGATTATATAAAAATTCGACATCTTGTATGTAACTTTTGAATTACATACTAATATAACAAATAGGTACCGAGAACCAAATGAGAACTGAAATGAAGCCTCTTTAACTCTGTTTAAATAGTCTTAGCCTAATCATAGTAATCGCTTAGAATTAAGAATACCATAATATCACAGTATACTTAAAAAATCTTGTGTTATAAAATATAATAAAAATTCAGTCAAATACATAGAATTTTTAAACTTTAATGAATTCTCCATCCTTGTGTATGTTGGGTTTTAATGTCACTTCTCCGTATCATAAACATTTCTGTTAACATTTCCTATGAGATAGTTTAAACTTTAAAGGAAGAGTGTATTTATTTGTGATAGTATCTAAATGCCCTTTACCCTAGAGACTAGAAACCGGTCTTATCTCTTCATCTTATGAAAGCTTTGCTCAATTGCTGTGTATTGAAGAGAAATAATTAAACTTGGCTTTGGTTTTAATTAGCTTTTCGTAGAAGAGACCTATAATATTGCTATAATTGAAATATGTCAATACTTAATTTCACGTAAGATAAAAGTTAGAATCATTACAAGAGTTTTTTTAAAGCAATGATTTTTGCAAGCCGATGATGCGATGAACGTATTGGATTAATAAATAATATCATCTTGATAATTTGTTAATTTATTTTCGGTACAAAGACAGACATGCGCTGTGACATTTCTAGCTAATTTAAATATAATTATGAATACTTACGTAATTAATCACAACTATTTTATGTACACGAAATAGATTATATGTTATATTTAATAAGTACATTATAGTAATTATAGAAGCTAAATAAATGATAACCCACTTCAAATATCATCTCAATCTGAAATTAAATTAAATATTAATATATTTATATATAATTATTGACAGGTATGTTACGATTCTTTAAAGAAAACTATTAACAAAATTGCCTCATTTACTGCCAGCACGTAAAGGGTGTAGTGCGGACGAGAAGAATTGGCAAAACTCTCCGCCACTTTTGAATCGCCATGTATGTGAAGAAATGCGTTAAAATCAAGATTATATAAAGAAGGTTAAGTCCACGAGATTTTTTGTATCATGAAATTTTCATTACGCCCATTGTTTTCCTAAAAATAGTTACCCCAGTTTTCACTTTCGAGAACATAATCTCGTGACATAGGAACATCGCATTTTGTGTAATTAAGTAAAAGTTATAAAAGAAGCGTGCGAACTCAGTGAGGCAAAGGTCAATGGCTTTTCTTTGACCTTTAGTTAAATTAGATATATGAAACAACTTACCTACTATGACTAAGTCATGAATATAGTTTCAAATATAGAACAAACGTTAAGGAACATACTGGCATGACCAACAAAATAATTCCAAATTTAAATTAGTTTATTAAGATATTGTGAAATGGAATGATGATTACTGTGGCGTTCGTAAATAGTTCTCTTATAATTATATTAAATTATTTTTGAACAGGTTTAATTCCTAATTAAAACACAAATTTCTTAAGGAATTTATGCTTAGTACGTACAATAATTATACTATTATTATAATCATGCTAGTTGTTAAATGCATAGAAAGATGATCAGCAAAAAGGTGCTTATCAATAATTGTTAATCCTGCAATTGAACCGTGATAGACGACCGTTGCTCATACAATGTATTGCAGAGACTTTTTGTTATGTTAAATCATTGCTTGTAATATATAATAACTGTTGGTTAACATTTTATAAGCGTTATTGAATTTTAATACTTATGTAATGTTATTACTGAAATTACAATGCAACAGTAGCAATGCATTCAAACATCCTTCAATAATACGTGCTTCTAATTATTCATTGAATTGAGAGACATTTCACTTTTACCCATATTTATTCAAGTGATGTGCCCAAACGAATGACGAGTGTTGAAACTTGTTCCACATACGAGTATACAGTTTTCTATATTCGTAATAAAGACTTTATAATCGGATACATTTCCATCTGAAATAAGGCATTATAGCTTTGATAGGAATAATTATAAATCGTAGCATGCGGTTTCTTCCGTTGGCACGTATCGACGATATTGTATGGGAAAGAGAAAAGTGTAAAGAATAAACTTGTGGGAAGTAGTTACAATGGCGCAATGCAGCGTGTTTCTCTAATTTTCTAACTAATTACAAAATGAACGGTTATCGCAATTTCTACTTCATATATTAAGTAATAATTGAAAATTTGCGTTTTCCAGGTGGTTGCGGTTGTACTCATCGCTGTGATTGTAAGATGTGAGCCGATGATGGACAACTTCATATATAGGAATGAAGCATCCCAATTTGGTAATTTGTTGAGGCCACCGCCGCCGCCGCTACTACAGATTCTACCTGTGCCTTTTCATGGGCCACCTGTAAGGTCTGCATACCAAAACGAAGATATTAGCTACCAGTACCAAGTGCCTCCACCGCCGCCATCACCACCTATTGCCTCACCAAGTGACTTTAAACTCCCAGCTCCATTTTACAGACAACATAATTTCAATTTTATTCCACAACCACAGCCGTTTACAACAACGCCCTCCCCATCTATGTTCCAGAAGGTATCACAATGGCTGTTTCCCTCACAACAAATTTCAGATGATCTGAATGGTGGTTCAACTAATAGTTACAGTTTACCACAGAAAAAAGATTGTAATCCTTGTAATTTTGCTCCGTGGATACCAGTCATTCGATATGATATAACTAAGAATCAAAACAATCCGAAACCCGTTTATGGTGTACCAAACCCGAGTACTCCAAATAACTTAAATAACGTTCATAATGTTGCCCAAAAATTTTATAAAAGCCCTAATCAGAATCAATATTCAACAGATGGGTCTCATGTTACTTATGGTCTACCAAAACAAACATTTGGAGATAGTAGTAGCTTTTCTAGTCCAAGTTCAACGTATGGGCCACCAAGCCCAATACATACCGTCACAATATCACATACTTTGCCAAGTGTTACTCCCTTAGTAGCTTCGTCTTATGACATTTCAAGTAATTCATATAGTTCTCCACTGTCGAATCATCATACACCAAATGTGTATAGTTCATTGACGTCAAGTTCTTCCATATATATAACGCAATCTACAACAATAGCGCCAAACTATAATATTCAGCCAACCACAAGCCAACGATTACAAAGCAATAATTATTTCGATTTGTCTTCAACGGTAAATCCTTCTCACGATTTCCAATTACCAAAAGTAGAACGTCCAACTCAATTTAAGAATTCGTACGGTGAACCAATCGTTAACACATATGCTTTAGATATACCTTACTCAGTGTCAGCAACTGGCGCCGAATCCCATAAGGTGAACACAGAAGTTCTTCCAGATAGTAAACCACTATCAAATGCTCCAAATGTTTCTATAGCTTTGTCTAATCCAGCTCCATTTAGTCTGAATAAGGGCAGAAACATTCATACCTTACAACCTGTTGCTCTACCAAATTTAAGCGTATCTCCTTTACCTCCAATTTTTAACGCTCGACCTTTCCGGCCATTTTCACCGAAATATTCAACTACCAGTGCAAAACAAAATGATCCAACAGATCAGCATATAAATAATCTTGATATAGCTAAAAGTATACCAATTTCTGAATTTGTTCACTCTGTTGAATATCCAGCAACAATCATTCAATCTCCTGTAATAGATATAGATACAACTAAAATTAATAATCAAACAAAGGCCTACAGAAACATTCCAAACAGTTTTATAATAGACGATTTTCGTGATATTTCACCTCAAGCATCAGAAGACCATATAGCTGCTGCTAATTCTCATTCCGATGCAAGTTTTGAGAGTACAGGAGCTGATTATGCAAATGACCTTTATGACACTGGTTTACCACATGAGCTTAAACAAATCAGCGTCCCCTCTAATCATAAGCCTATTTTTGCTGACTTAAGAGGGTTTAAAGATCAAGATATAGACAAATACCGCATTGAAAGTAATCTACAATATATTGATTCACCATTATTATATCTCAAACCAAACGCCCCACATAAAGGTTTTTCAACATTTATAACTCCGTCTACATCAAGAAATATTAAAGACTATGAATTATATGATGAAGTTGTTACAACAGAAGCTCCACAGGAGTCTACACTTACTAGTGCTTGGGATGAAAGCAGAATGTATTATGCTCAAGATTCACCAGAAAAAGAAAAAAATATAAATAGAGCCAAAGTTGTACAAATTATAATACCTTATACTAGCGAAGATCGGGAAAAAGAAAATAAATATGACGAAAGCGACTGGCCGTATAATATAAAAAAGAATTTCCAGGCTAGAAAAATTCAAACGCAAACAGAATCAACTTATAATAATGGACCAACTGAAAGTTATGAATCTTCATCTACAACAGAATTACCTACTTCTGTTGTTACTGAGTATTATAATTCAGATAATATAAATACACAAACTAACAATCAGGACGATGTTAAAGAACCTCCATTTGACATTATAACATTACAACATACAATAGATGCCTGGACGCAACAAGAATACACTAAAAATTATAGTAGAGAACATAACAAGACAAAACCTAACGAAAAATATGCTAAACAAATACCAAACGATTTTTTTACAACATTAAATCCCTTAAGTACACCAACAGACAATTACAACTATAACTATGACCTATATGATCATGAAGGCTCAAGTAGTATACAATATACAGTTAGACATAATAAAACAAACAATGTCTCACCTAAGCCATTCATGCAGTTGAATACAATTGAACGTAGCAAAATTAATCATGGTAGCGGTAAGAGTGATGAACATCGTGAAATTCAAAAGTTGCATGTTTATACTGCGGCGTCAAAATTTAAGAAAGTAACAACAACACCACCTCCCTGGGGCTACATACAAACATCTATATCACCTTTAACAAAAGAAAAGGTGTATGTAGTAACATCGAAGCCGTGGAGAGAAAAATCAATTGTTTCATATGAATCAGCTAATGTACACTCAAGATCATCGGTCGATTCTGATGAGATGCCGTTTAAGTCACCTAGGTTTTCAAATCGACCTCCAATTGGTGAAAAATCTGATGTTTTCACGAAAGGGTGGCACCAGATAAGTGAGTATATTGTAATTTTTATTATCAAATATTGGGTAATTTCTCATGTTGTTTAATATTAATTACAGTTAACAACTTGGAGAGTCGCATGTTCACTGGTGGTTCGTCACTTGAAGATGTTTCCAACGAGGAGGAGCAAAAAGTAATATTTGAATAGACGTTTATAAATATTGCTTTAAGTAAATGTATTCAAAATTTTAAAGCTATATCAAATATAAGACAAGGAAGCGATCATTTTTCTGTCTTTTTGGCGAAATAAATATATGTAATTTGTCGTGAATTAATCTACAGGTATATCTCCGATAGTAAAAAAATAAGCTATTTAGAGACTTTTCAAAACTTCCGATATGCTATTTCACAAGATTAATAAAATTAAGTTAAAAACATACTACCTTTATTTACTTGAGCTACTGTACTTCTGTAGTTTTTCTAATCCAATTTAAATAATTTCAGAATGAAGAAAGAAATACTGAGCCTCAGAGCTGAAGGTTTTGAATACAAAAATACATGTGCGAAATGACTTATAATTTGTGATAGTGTGAAGTGACGTTAAGACTAAATACAAGACGTTTTAGTACCTGCGAATCTATATTTCGCATATAAAATAGACTATTTTAGTAATAAGTACTAATTTTATTAGTGGCAACCTATACTTTTAGTATTTCTTTCCTATAATTTAGACTGTAAAAAACGTACATGTTATAATAATTCAAAAAAAGGCTAATAATTAAAACCATTAGTTATTAAGGGGTTATTTTTGAGATATGAAAACACAAGACTATTTAATCATCTGCCATATATTTGGACAATGATTTTGTATTCTTAAATTTGTATGTACATAAATTGTAAATATTTGTTCTAGTTTTATATCTAAATATAATAAATATTTAAAAAAATATAAGCTACGAATGATATATGTACATCACACTTATTTATCCCTAAGCATATTTAAACACTACTTTTCACTGTTATTTTTCGTTATTCTAAAATATAAAAATTCTGCACTCCATAGGACAATTGTTAAAAACGTTACAAAATTCAGGACTGTTATGGGTGCTGCGTAAGATCCTGTTATATCACGAATACGACCTGAAAAAAAAAGTTTAATTTACTCATAATTAAAAAAAATCTTTACAGCATGAAAAGCTCAGTTGTTGCTCAGTTGTTGAAAAGCACGCTAATAGGGTCGTAATTATAAGTAATATAGTAATGTTCTGCTGGTATAATCGTAGTACAATATGACTTTATTTCATTCGTAAATTTAATAGGAATTAACTTAATAATGATTTAAGTGAAGTTTCAAATACTTTATAAATACAAGAAGTCGTGCAAAAGTTCTATGCATAAAGATGCATAGTCATTGGTGAAGTAAGCGTGTGAATTTCAAACATGAGGTCGTGCATTAAAATCCCAACAGAGCAGGCAAAAACGAACAGAGAAAATGGCAGACTCCACTAGATTATTATTTCATGAACATAAATTGGTTAGATTTAAAGTTACAACTTTTGTCACGCAATAAATGCAAAATAGTTTGTCCTTACCTAACGATGATCCAATCGTTATAATAACGATACCGTTGAAGAACATTTGTATTCCTGAAGCAAACGGTAGCCTCTCAAGAGGGACGTAGCTCGGAATAATAATATTCATATATACTGTTCTAACACCCTTGGTGATTCCTATTGCAAGCCCCACAAGGATCATTCCGAGGTATGAAGTTGTGAAAAGCATTACTGAAAAATAGAACAAGGATTTTTCAACACGTGAAAATTTAATTTGAATGAATATAACAAACATTTGTCTTTTATACTATATAAGTAGTTATCACGTCTTTCATATTATAAGGCTATTAATCCTTAAAATGTAACCTTGTAAGACTTGGTCAAGTGTTTAAATACTCATTTTGAAACTAGGCACAAAACACTTGTAAGCCCATTTAATTATCTATACAATTAATTTGCTCTTATAATTGATTTCTATAGGCCAATAGGTTAGGCTTAGCTTAACAGTTTATATGTGATATATACCAATTTAAAAAAATTAATCACAACTGTAATCTATGTATGTATTTAAAATAAAAAGGAACCGTAAGTGCCGGACGTCTGAATCCATTTATTTACGTCATTAATTATTTAAAAACTGGTATATTCATATAACAATAATGTTATCTATATTCACATCAATAGAGTAGACGCGAAAGTCACAATTGTTGCCATCCGATTAAAGTGTATCTCATTATCATATACCATTCAAATAAGTACATAATATACTTTTATTATTAATGCGATTATGAACGTTATCTTTGTGAATTAACTTATCGTATTTAATATAAAGAAATTAGTATTGTTACTTTTTTTAAGTATACAGCAAAGACAATTTTGCATTAATATTTGGATGACCTTGATGTTTAGTATATAAATATATACATATCTATATATATAAAGGCCTAAGAGTACTTACTTGTCCTCGTAAAGATAATGACCAGCAAACTGATCATATACATAACACGAGGTGGTTTGTTACACCACTCTCCTATAAATGGAGATAGTAAACGAAACAGTGTGTCCGAAAATCCAATCACTGCCATGATCTTCGCAATATCAGAAGTTTCAAATTGTAGCATATCCTTCAAGATGATCGGCAGGAGAAGTGAAAAGTTCGTTTCCACGCAGGACGCGAAGGACATTCCAACTAATATATTCACGAATATCGGATCGCTGAGTAACGTCAAGTCGAAGAAATCTATAAATCTCTGCATAAATGTCTTGTCCTCCGTCTGTATCTCGTATATCTCAACCTTGTCTTTTCTTTTTACATCGGACTCTCTGAATATATTGATTGAACTACCCAAATTAATTTCTTGAGATTCCCACCACTTGTACCTTGATTCTGAAAAGTTTGATTCACCAGTAGCGTTCCTCCGAATATCAGGCTGTGAAGTAGCGTTTCTATTTTTTAATATGTCTCCTAGAGCATCTCCGTTTTCCCTTATCTGGTCGGAGGCTGGTAGTGATGAAATGCCTATAATAAGAAAGTGTATAATTATAAACAAATTTATCTTAAAGTAGATATACTAGATAAATATTACGCATACCTATATCCTTTGGCGTAATGCTACCGTTGATTAATTCAACATCTGGTTCTTTATTCAATGGCTCCTCTTCTTCTGATTTTGGGGTGTCCTTTAAGTACCATTTTGCTGGTCTTAGAAGACACGCCGCTAATAGTGAGTGGAGGCATATTGCTCCCAAAATCAGTACTGCATATCTCCAGCCGTATGCGTACATAAGAACGCTCATGACTAATGGCATATAAATAGCACCAAGACCCGTAATTGACATTCCGACCCCTATGGCTCTTCCTCTTTTCTCTTTGAAGAATGAGTTTATTGCTAGCGAAAATGCTGCCATCACAGCTGCTACTCCCATAGCTGAAAGAATCAGTTGTGCTCGTGAAAATATGTAATGTTGCTGACCGTTAATGAAGAAAAATGATACGTACAATTAATAATACTGTAAGATAGTAGAAATAGCCAGAAATTAGAAGAAATGGCTGTCAGCATAAGCCCAAGAGATATAAGTATGGCACCAACCACAGCAACTTTTCTGTATCCAAATCTACGGAGAACGGGCCCCCCAAAAAAAGATAAAAGCATTCCAATACCATGGTTTAGAACAATGATAAGAGTCCCTTGTGTCGCCGACAGGCCAGTATCGGCAAATGCCTCTTGAAACACAAGACCGAAACCTGCTATTAGGGGGAGTACTACAACCTGAAATGAATCAATTAATTATTATTGTCTATTTTAAAATTACAACGCAAACAGTGGAATTATGAAACCTTGATAAGTTTACAGATTCAAGGATTTATGTTAAAATGTTTATTTAATAAACATTATAATTCAACATCATATCAATTAATTACCTTGATTAAATTTAAATTTACAGTAGTTAAGAGGCCCCGTCTACACCGCACAACCGTGAAATGAGTATCATTTACACACGCGATGGACCTCGTCATTTAATATTGCGATACAATTTAATACTTACATTGTTCAGTGCATATGCGAACGTAACGACCCAGCCGTAACCTCCATCAGGTGGAATCTTAGACATAATGCTTCTCAAATACTAAAACACCGCACAAATCCTCCACTCAGTTTTCATAATTACTTTAGATGCGCACTTCCGACTCATATGTTAAGAGTTAATCCACTTAACAGTTTATTGACTCTTGTGTCCCAAATAGAACCCACTCAAGTCGAAGAACGGTAGCGTGTTACTAGTTCAAAAGTAGACGTTCCAACACTTGTTATCGCAATGAGTTAAATGTATTATCAACAGTGAGGTTTTATTGGACGACAGATATGCGTAATCTTTATTGAATTAATTTCATATAATTTACAAATGTGGTTACCAAATTTTGTGGCTATATTTAATACATAAATTATTCGTATTTAGATATGTATTATCGTATGTTGTGTGTTTAAATCTCGCCAGTATTTATCGTAAAAAAAGTTAGTATATTTTTATATAAATATTGAATTGTTATTAAAGAGAACGCCAACGATTAAGTATGTAGAATCTTTTGTTTTTAAATTTAACTCGTAATTGCATTATATGTTCAATGTTTAAAAAATATATAAAAATAGAGTTTTATACATTGAGTAGGTAATAACTAAAAGCTCTTGAAAAAATTGAATATGTACAGTCATGATTAAAGAATAAAATGTGTTTAATATGATCATAATCAGGGCAGGGCAGAAGGGTATATATTCTCAGTATTAAGTAATATTTTATAAACACAGTTTACACACCGAATCGTTCAAATAAAACATCCATAATAAATACACTATTTACACAGTCTTGATGACCTCGTTTATATTGTACTAAAACCGCCAGTTACTGTCCTAATTTAAATTTGAATTGTGATTATTTTATATAGCAACGTTCTGTTCACCCGTTAAAATAGGTTTTATTTTAATATGTAACAAAGCTACAGACATTATCACCAGACTCTGACATTTCGAAATATTATTCTCCGCTTCAATTCATGATCATGATTCTTAATTCAAACTTTCAAATAGAACACTTGTTATACCTTACTACACAGTATAAGTTGACGTATATCAGATTTTCGTAAATATATATCTCGGTGAGGAAGTACAATTCTTAACGGACTTAGTGGGTCATGGTATGGGTTATGTGCGAGCACAAAGACACGCGTATTACGGCCGGAGAAATACCACTCTCTCACAGAAAACCGGCGTAAAGTGATGCAATTGGACTTTGTTAATTTTGTACTCGCGTTTCGTTCGGTGAGTGAGATCTTCCGGTGCCCATGCTTTTCCCCTTCCCTCGTCCCTCTTCCCTTTCCTTTAAAGGCCGGCAACACACTCACGAGCCACCAGCCGCGTGAGTGTCTATGGGCGGCGGCTTCACCTTTATGGTGGGACGCCTGCTCGTTTGCCCCCTCTTCTATAAAAAAAATAAAATACAAAATTATAAATGGCAGCAAGTTTTGGGCACCGTTCTCACTGTCAACAGTTGTGTCTACGACTTGGTCAAACGTGCCGTGCAATGGTTCCCCAAAGACTCCCCAACTAACTGTCACCACAACAAGATGACGCTCAGAGTCCACTCGAAGGGCTAGCTCGGCTGCTGGTCAATACAATGAACGTACTTTTAAAAATGTTGTAATCTATTTCAAGAATTTATTCGAGACAAGTATTATATATAAATAATAATATATATTTTTTTTACAAGTCAAAAGTGTTTAAAAATCATTTATTTATTTAATAATTTAGTATTATTTGACAATCGTTTAAAACTATTATTAGATAACAACAGTTGTAACACACATTGTTAGCAATTTTGGCTACAAATAATCCGTATAATCAAATAATTACATTTATCACTTACAACTTATCGTGGTGTCATATGATTATTAGTTATGTGTGCTTATTTTACGTGAAAGCATTTATTGCACCAAACTATTGAAGGCACTAGATATCACTAATGTTATGTAAACAAGTGTTATGGTGTTATCAAAATAAATGGCACGAGTTTGTAACCGACAGTGAGTTGCCCGCGTCACGACTAAATTGCATGATGAATAATTAATGTTTCTACCAAACACTAGTTTCTACTATTAATAACATTTGGTAATAATTTTTCCTAACATCAACGAATGTTACTACAACACTATCGAGTGACGTCATCAATCATTCCCATTGGTCAATTATACCGAGTTAATACCGGATATACGTAATTTCGCTCATCCTTTTAATTCAACATGGCGGATTGTAAAAATTTTCAATTTAACAAAAAACCTATTAACGTTGCACTACACTTAATCTTTCTAATATTGTTATGTGTTCTGTGATATTGTTTTGTATATAATTTAAGAATATAAAATAAAACAACAATTAATAGTAAATATCACGATGGTATTTCTTTATCTGTGGGTTTGCGTGTGATGTACTTCTCTATGCCCCACGAGATGGCAGTCAGCCAAGTGAAGATATTCAGACAGTGCAATGTAAAAGCAGTCGTCGTGTTGTCTTTGATCCAACCTGGAATGTTACAAAATATGAATGAGCAAAACTGTATTACTTTGTGTGAAAACGTAAAAACTGCAAGGCGTTATTTCAAAGTACTGAAATGAAATACACCATCTATTTATACATGTTGAATTAGAAATTCTCGTTTTAAATTTTAAGACATGTTTTTTTTAATAATACATATTAAACAATACATTAAGCAATGTAATTTTGTTGTATAATTATATTTTTTTAATAACTAGATTAGTCTGAACACGATTTGCTGTACGTGCTACAGCAAAATCCGTTAATAGGAAATAACTTTTAATTTAACATCCGATTCTATATATGTAACGTCAAAAAAAATAATAAAATGTAAACGCAAAATATTTAAATTTCTAGGTACAATAAACGCCTGATTAAAATTATTAGCAAAACTTACCCACGACAGGTCCCAACGTAAGATATACAATTCCAGCGGTCAAAAGCTGTATGCCAGTAGCGCCTGGCAGTTTGTGTAAGGGGACATGTGTTGGTATCACCAGTGCCATGAATACTGTTCTCAAACCTTTACCAAAACCAATTATGACGGCTACTAAGAGAACTACGTTGTAATCTTGACAATACGCTAGTACTGTAACAAAAAAATAATCTGTCAATTAATCAGAACTATTATTACTATATTTGATCCACCTTTCATAATAAAAATATAATTATTTCTGGATTATTAGTCCAGGGACGTTAAAGGCAAAAACTCCTTATAGTATTTTTTATATAAGAGTAGGCACACCATTAAGGTGAAGTCACCGCCTATAGACACTCACATGGCTGGGAGCTCATGAGTGCGTTGCCGGCCCTTAAGAGAATGGTACTCTCTTTTCTTGAAGGATGTAATGTTTTGTAACCTACACGTGACTTGTAAATACTTACCAACTCTTCCCATCGCCATAGATATAACACCGAATAAGAAGAAGGAGTTATTATCCCAACCAATTTTCCCAGCTACGAAGGGAATGCAAAACCTAACGCAAATATCGATTCCCGCTAAAAGTGACATAAACAATGCGATCTGTGGTTTCGTCAACCCATAATCGCCAAGAATGAATGGAGTGAGGATAGAAAAGTTCAATTCGTTGAAGTTTGCAAGGGTTATCCCAAGCATGAGGTTGACAAAGGTTAAATCTTTTAATAGATCCAAGTCGAAGAATAATGTTAACTTCTGGCAGAATGTTAGCTCTTCATCTATCATTTCATTGTCTTCCTTGTCACCAATTTGATTTTCCATTAACCTATAGTTTTCATTATCATCTTCAACTTCCTTGAGATACTCTTCCAGTTTTAACGAAGCTTGCTTCAACACTTCGCTTTCGTAAGCAAAATTATTAGATTTCCGTCTTGTTTTTGACTTGTTCGATTGGTTGCTATGGTTGTCTTTCAAATATTTTCTTTCTTCAATGTCGTCCAGATTTTTAAAGGAAATATTACTGTGATTATTTTTGCTATAGTTTTCACCGTATTGGCCGTCCATTTTGAATGATTTGATACTCTTTGTTCCAGCGTAATGTTTCTCAGCTCGATCTGCGATATATTTCGCCTTTTCTGGATCTATACTCTCAACAGCCGCTTTTTCTTCGGCTTTTAGATCCTGTGGTGCTTTTAATGTTGGACAATCTTCGATTTCCGATTCTGGGATTTGTAAGTTTACATTAACAGACGTTTGTCGTTTTGCTTTAGTGGGCGGTTTTACGTCTTGGTTAAGCAAACCCAAATTGACCGATGAGTTTTTCTTGGATTCGTTTAAGTAAAACGTTGAGGACTTTCGCGATCTATTCTCTAATAGATTAGACATAGATGGTTTTTTTGAGTTTAAAAGCGATGCCTTAGCGGATGCGTCACGCGAAGATATTCTCGATTGTCTAGATTGGCTGAAATACCCATCGTTTGCACGAGTCATCATTGGTATACCGGGATCGGTGATTTCATATCCCGTATTGACGGGGTCATCTTCATTATAAAGATATTGGCTGGAGAATACACTAAGGCTCTTTAATTTTGACACCTGACTGAAGTAACCACTTTCATCTTTCTTTTCACCTATCAGTTGTGTTGTAGGTAGGTTAGATATAAATTCGTCTTCTTTAGAACTTTGTGATTTCGCGTGCCATTCAACTGGTTGTAAGATTAAAGCACACGCAATAGCATTTAAGGAAAATCCACTTAATATTAAAACTGTGCCGGTCTCGCCGAAGTAGGCGAACAGGGCAGTTATAATATGTGGCCATAGCATTGGTCCAAGCCCAGTTGTAGTCCATGATAGTCCAGTGGCTAATCGCCTCCTTCTCTTCCAATACGTATTAAGAGCTAAAGCATTAGCAGAACTGCTAATACCATAACCCGCACCTGTAACGCATTATATTGCAGTGATTAAAGATATATTTATTATCTTCTGATAAATATAAGTATGGTTTTATTTTTAAATTGTTATCATTATCAAAGTGCGCTTTTTGAAGGTTAAATTACGGTATAATATTTAAAAATGCCCATCATGAAAAAAATGATATCAATAATTTATGAAGTGTAATAATTTTATCGTTGCCTATAAAAAACTACCTAATGTTAACGCTACATATTTCAAAGGCAATTACCACTTACCATATAATATGGAAAAGCTTATCAGGTATGTCGTAAAATTGTAGGAAAATGTTGTCAGCAGAAGTGCGGTAAAGACGACTATCGCTCCAGTTAGCGATACTTGTCGATAGCTGAACGTTTTGAAAACTGGTCCATTAGCCAATCCTGAAACGGTAGAGAACAATGAGCCTGTTTCTTTAACAAATTTTAATTAACTACTTTTCCTACTAACTTCGCGATTGTAGACTCCGGTTGATTCACTACGATTTAACTTAATTTAAATTTATTAAATTGCATTAATCTTGTTCAAAATGTGACCAAGTTAATTTCTGGAATGAATAACCTAACCTCATTAAAGAGGTTAGAAGTTTATCATTCAAATGAGGCATGTCAGACAAATTAATATACGGATAGATTATCAATCTCCGTTCAAAAAAAAATATAACCCCATGGTTTGATATGGAGTCAGATAATTACAGAAATATACGCTAGAAGTATAACTCGTAGCTATGGGCTAGGTTAGGTTTACAAGCTGCAGAGTACTTGTGGTATTAACGTCTTAATAAAACTGTAAAGATCCATAAACACAAAAAAACTTAAAATCGTAAATCCATAATGTTCAACATAATTCTCTTATCTTATAGTTACACAACATATTTGGTAACGTTTCCAAATACCAATTCTTACCAAAATAGCGTTCGATTAAAACGCATTTAGAAGGCTTTACAATGCATGAGTAATTCAAACTTGCCTATAATAATTTAACTATTAGACTAAATTGGGTCAACATTATATGAAATATTATATTTTAGAGATGGATTTAAATTAAATAGAACCTTACAATCTCACGCCGTTAACGGCGTTAATTTGTAATATATGATTGTATGATAAGTATGATTTAAGTTGTTTTTTTTTATTTAAAACACATTTAGTAGTTGTATTGTGTCGTTATTGTATAGTAAAGTTACCCTATATATCGCGTCACGCACCGACGCATGAAGTCAGCGCCGAGTTCATGTTGATAATGGTAGTTGTCTCAGCGCTACTGATGCCAAGCTGGGCGAATTTGTCACGAAAGAGTAGACCAAATTGTTGGAGAATCGGCAGCGCAGACAACTATCGTAAAACACATTATTATAAGTGATTAACATGTATGAAATAATCGCTATTAAAATTTTCGTTTATGATATCTGAGCGATAAGAACATTAAATTGATACAAATAAATAGGATCGTAAAATCATTATACACTTGAATTATGATATTTAACCGACGTTGTATCGTTTTGAAATTATATAACATCTGATAAGTGTGTTATATAGAATTTTAGTTCATTTATCGAGTCTTTAATAATATACTTTAGTCATAAATGCTTTTGTGCCCTTGGCGGTAATTGATTTCAATTATCTTAGTATACAAACGCACAAGTAATAAAGGCATATATCATAGGAATATTTCAGGGTGATATTTACTTACGAAGAAAGTAGAGTTTGAAGTAGAATATCTAATAATGTTATGAATGATTCATAATCTAAGATAATTCTAAGTACTCGTAATCATTAATCGTCCGTGATTGTATTGTTCAAATTACTCATCATAACATTGTTATATGTTTGTATCTTTTATAATATATGTGTGATTTGTAGATATTCTCAAGATTTTGATAAATCATTGTGAGGAGTAGAATTTTGGTTTGGGTAGATTACGGATATGTACTTCATTATTGCAATTAAGTGGCGATTAATTATAGCTTTCAAATATTTTATTTACAATATTAATAAATACTGATTGTATAACTAAATAATCGTTTACAAAACTTACATTAGAAAATCCGGCAGCGAAAATTACCATCCAACCCCATCCCCCATCAGGAGGAATGAAGTCTTTTTCCTTCAAAAGTTTGGTTGTAGCTTTAGATTTCATTCTGAAGCAAATTAACACAACAACTTATCAGTAACTGTTTAGTATAAATGATATTTTAATAGAACGCGAGCCGCTTTTAATCAAACAGTCATTTGAGATAAACGGTTTATTATATTAGTCGTATTTACAACACAACGCACTCAATAGAAAATGTTGTTATCTGTACGCACTACGCATATTTTAGTCCATATGATGTTAACTAACGACACATCTTTTTAATAATTGCGTAGCTGTGCCCAATAGCTTCACCCACGTTAATAAACGTCATCAAAAGCAGCGTTATGTTATATATTTTTTATAGATTCCATCCCTTTAATATGTCCCTTAAGTATAAAATTTGAATGTACTCTGAAATTATGTCAAACTGATGTTTGACATAACCTGCGATGATTCGCAGATAGATATTTCATATTAGTGTATTACTAACAATATTCTCGTACTGTCATCACTCAGAAGTCTCTTTATTGACATTTGTCAACACTCAGTAATGACGTTTAACTACAGAACAAATATTCACATTTTACAATCATACTAAAGTTTCAAAATTCTTAAATAAATACAAAGTGAACTAGGTACTGCGTGGTGACGACTGACGATTATGAATTAAATTGTGACTCGAGTGTTGTGTTGTGAGAGGTTGACAATAACATAGATTAATAGTGGGCCGCCTATGAAGTTGCCGACTGTACGATTTTAGTAACATTTTTGATTGAATACTTTGTTCACAATTGTGTCTGTACCGCATACATATATTTTGGATTTTTTTTTAAATACATTATAACAAAGCGCATGGAAAGCATTTTATGTAAATAAAATATTTAGATACTGCATTTATGGGACGTAAATTTTGTTTGGTAAGTAGACAATTTTTGTACTTAGTTTAAAATGTAATTTGTTTTTTTGACATCAATTCATAAATATTATCATTTGTTCATGGCCCAGATTGATTTAAAAAGTTTGTCTATTGATGTTTAAATTTCAAATTATTATCACATTTAGTCTGGTCCTATCAAAAAACTCTACAACTAGTCTTGGTAATCTAAAAATACATGACATCATTTATGATCAAAAAAATTCATTGTTTTATAACACATCATATCTTTAATCCACTATGACAAAAGATATAATTCTGTTATTTCTCAAGTACAATTAAATATTTCTGTAAGCATATACTGACATTCAAAACTTAGCTGAAGCTAGTCACTGCCTTTCTTTATATATTTCTTGTTTACAGATCTAAATATTTAGAAATGTTACATTTAAACTTCGTATATTTATTTCATATGTCTTAAAACTTTTCATAATGTTAATTAACTTTGAAAAAGTTAATTCAATGATGTTCATTATCATAAAAAATTTCTGCCCCGGGACTCAACTGTTACAGTTTTCTTTTTTATCATACTGCCAACTATTACAATTATATTATAGGAAGGTCAAGCATAATTAGTGCGGTTTATGCATTCAATAATCCTCAAATAAAATATTATATAATAAGTTAAAATAGAACATTACACAACCTCATTTCATCAAATTCCTCGAAACTACATTGATGCAATAATGTCCGAATGAACAATGTTAATTAGTATTTCCTTTTTATTCACTTTAAGTAACATTGAATTAATTTTTGTTCAGTTTATGTACACTTTAGTTTGTTTTTTGTGTAATTACTGAAAGCATAAGAAATATTATATATGCATGTGAATAATAGGAAAAATGTATTCATATATTGCAGTAGGTCGTTGCATAGTTTATTTAACCCAATTAAATAAATGAACTATGTAGATTCAGCACTTATATTATAACAAAAACCAATACAGCCTAACTATAGACAAATTAGAAGTTCTGCATTAGTTTAAATAATAATCTACTGTTTTTTATTTCACATTTAGTTTTTCTCTTAAAATTTACAAGAAGATTATGTTTATAAAATTGCAGAAAATTTTTACTATACATAATATTGTATGAATATAAAAGTTGGTAAATATGGTAAATATAGGTATAAAAGTACGTCATTTCGATACCTTTGTCCCAAAGCTTATTGATGATTCATCATTTTGCATTTCATTTCACTTTCCATAATATGCAAATATTCTTTCGTCAATAATATATATTTTTAAAAGGGGACAAATCAATCTGCTTTTGCACATAAAACCATAGTTTCTTAACCTCTTCTATTACAAAATACATAGAAATTTATGAAAACAAAGAGTGACGAAATTGCTTAAAGCATTGTTTACTTTGGCGAACTAAGCCGGCGTAGGAGTAATTAGAACACGTTTCAACTATCATGAGTTATTGTTGTGTACATATTCACGTACATACATACATATACACGATTAAGAAAAGAAAAATACATTTAAATAAATAAAACGATTTTGCTGTTAAAAATCCTCCGTCACGTATCTTCAGTATCAACTCAATAATACTAATATAACCGATAAAGCGGCGGACATTCGCAGAAAGGTAAAAAATATAACTAAAACATTACAAGTATACGTACTTTGGCAAATAGAAACTACATTCGACTTTTTTATTAGAGAAAGTACCAACACTAGATTCTAGAAGTCCTAGATTGTGTGCGAACGCCTTAGGTCATGATGAATGCGTGTATTCAGTCTAGTTTTTATACAGTCAGTTGTCAGCCATTTTAAATTCTACTAAATAATAAGAACAACTTAATTTACTTATATAAATTTAAAAAAAAGTATAATATCATCTTTGCATTGTTATAAATATCTATATGATATAAATATATAGCACTAAATTCACGAATCGAACTACTGACGTGATATTGTGCAATAAAAATTCCAATATCATTGAAGTGTTTGATAATGAAGATTGTCTAGATTGGCTCAGGACATATGGTATTCCATTGACCTACATCTAAGAGTGGTTAATACACGAAACAATTAACGATTGATCGATTGTAAAAATAATGAGGTTATTTCTACTTACGCGGATAGTCTTTTCGTACTGTATTAGAATTAACAACACTGAACAAACTATAAAAAAATATACTCGTAATATAACTCATTATGCATGTACTAGGCACCTATTCAAATTTCAAGCACCTGATGTAATAGCAATTGTGCAGACATAAAAACTAAGATATAATGGCTTCAAGCAAGATATTCTACTATTCCGCTTTATTAATGAATTATTTAGTTACGAGTACTGTCGCCTTTATTAAAGTTGCACAGGTTACTAATTTAAGTTAACCTTTTTAGGCAACATTCTAGTCATAATAGACAAAAAAACATAAATAGTAAGCTATGGTAATTTCAAAAGATGTCAAACCTTTTTGGAGTAATTTTTAATAACAAATTCTAAATTCAAATACGCCATATAAATTTACTATTGGCGTTTTTGAATTAAGAATTTGTATTAAATAGAATTTAAATTCTATTGGATACACTTGCATTGTGTGTCCATTCATGTGTGGCGTGACAAAACCTATTGTGCTTTTAGAGGTATTTAATTTCCCCAGAATTTTCCACTTGAATTGCCTTGACACTTAAGACGATGTATTATTTTGTCACGTACAACCTTCATGGTCAAAACTTGAAAACTTCGTATGGTATAATTCGTGTCCATTGATTCCACCCACATTTATTGTGAAATAGATACTGCAGAAACATATTTTGTATTCAATTTTGGCAGATCATAACACGAACCAATCTGAACTATTCATTTGTTTATTTTCACATATATTATATTTACGTATTCAAATTCTCCTTTTTTAATTAAGCATATCGCTAGTTCAGTATCGGTATTTTTTTTCGATACTAAATAACTTCATAATATAATGGTAATATTAATTTGTTTTCTTAACCTCCAAAACTTTTTGAACCTATGAAATACTACTACACATTCGAAATTAAAATCAATGTGAACAAACAAACTAAAGCACCCGAATTTGTGTCACTGGAGTATTTTTAGAATGTCAATAGCGCTTCTCGTTTTAACACGGTGGCAACACTTTATTGATACCGCGTGTATTTTTGACCGAAACTTGTGTCAAAGAATTCCCTACGTATCATTGGATCGCATCGCGAAAGGCACACAAAAACCGAAGTCATTGCTCTCGTATATACGTTCGGTATGTTATTCCGCTTTCCGATTTGAGGTGACCTCGAGCACGTGCTGCTTGGCCCATTCACGCCACGTGAAACTTGCATGATTCTCGCTTGTGGAACTCGTGTTACCGGCATTTAGTATAGAAGCGTACCGGCTGCGAATCAAAACATGCTTGCTGATAAGAAATGCTTACGTCAACCAGGGTTCGAGTGCTCACTTGTATGATCATCTGTCACTTAAGTTTATTAAAACATCAAATATTGCTTAAACTTAAGGTTTGGTTTATAGAATATCTAATGTCAATTGTAAAGACAGTTGGCCTGAATACAGATAAGAAATCGTGTAGAAAGTAAGAGTGGATTGTGGACACTCACTATTTGGCTCTAACTTTGATTTTTTTCGTTAAATATAATAAGCAACAGTTGGCGATTCACTCTGTGTTATGTTAATTCTGATGATAGTTTTTGTTGTTTTTTTTTTAAACCAAACGCGTTTACGTGGGGTACCGTCTGCTTAGGAGGTGTCTAGTATCTTGAAAAGGTTTATTTTCTTAAGAAAACTGATGGGGTTTCCATACCATGGTTTAAACTAAGAACGACGATTTAAATGACGTGTCATCTGATGAAAGGAAGAAACTCCAACTAATTTTTTATTATTAAATTAAGCTACTTTCATGTATGAGAAATTTAAAAAAAATTAAATAAAGTACACAAGCTAATAATTAAATTATTTTTAACTACTTCAATTTCAACTATCATTCCTAATCCTGTCATAAAATCGTGGCTCTAATGTAGAGTTAAGATAACGATTAATTAGGTTGATCATGCGGAACGGTTCTTGCAAACTAGACGAATTGCAAAATTGTTTGTAAACAAGATTTTGTTATATCTATTTTGTGTTGTATAGTTTTCGTTTAAATTGCAGACACGTAGCTGACAAAAGGCAATATGACGGTGGAGAAGAGTAAAGGTTTCCCAAAGATGGGTCAACCAACTACAAGGAAGGTTGCCCCGGATGGTGGATGGGCGTGGATGGTCTGTCTGGGTGTTAGCTTAGTTAATGTGAGTATTATTTTATTAAGAGTTACACGATCATGTAGGAAAATGATTCATTTCTATCAAGCGGCAACAGCATTAGTAAAATGTCCAGTAATAAGTACCATATTAATAAGATTAACTTTTATCTGTGACACGGCAAGCAGAATACTTCTGTTGGAATTAGGCAGTAGTATTGTAAACTACATACTTCTTATTTTAAATTAGTAACATAGCATTTTGATGAAATGCTTCATATATTCTCACAGACATTTTGGTCACGTGAGAGTATTGATAAAAGGTCGTTAGCTTATCAGTGACCTTTTGTTTGTCTATTTATTTCGTTTTATGTTACGTTAATTATTAGTAGCGCTGTTGGAAATATGTTACTTCCAGCAATATTTCATTGTATGACCTTGGATGATTCTATTTCAACAGCTTCGTCTTCTATTCTAGGAAGTACTATTATTTAAACAGTAATGCGCCGACAATAAATGTTTATGATGCTTAACCGGTCACATGACATAAGACAATCACATAAGCTCCAAAGTGCATTCGATGACAATCTTTTGACGCTTTGATATGATTATTGTGAAATAGATAAGTTGTATGAAATTATATCGTATACAAACAAGATTCGATAAATTGGCTAAATCTTTTATATCCAGGTTGTCACTTGTACAATTTACTCCCTTATAATACCTTAACAGTTATCCAACTGTGTTGAATAGAAAACATATTGTGTATTCAAGAGTTATACAACATTCATGAATAATGCAATGGTCAGTTATTTTTTTTTTCAGTTCTCCACACGATCACTGGAGCCGTCTTTCGGTCTTCTATTCAAAGACCTTTTAGACGACCTCGGCGTCCATACAACTGGGGCATCCGTGATCGCCAGTACTCTAGACTCAGTAGTCAATTTCTCGGGTTTCTTCGTGGGTCCAGTGATAAAAACGTTTTCATATAGAAAAGTCTGCTTTGTCGGCTCAACAATATGTGCTTTGGGACTATTGTTTACCGCCCCGGCGAATAGTATAGCGCACATTTTAGCTACGTACAGTATAATAGGAGGTGAGTATCATAGATATATAGATAATAATAGTGTCATTGTAAGCTGAGTGCTATTTTTCGGTATATTTTCAAATTTATAGGTTCATTCATAACGTTACTAACAGCGCAACTTGACCTTGAGATAGCGTTCATACATCGGCAGTATAAATGATTTGATATATATTGAAAATCGTGTTACTGGAGGGATTTTTTTCATAATATACCTTTGGTCAAGGGCGTCGCCAGCCGATGGCGCAGGGGGAAGCAAGTTGACTTTTTACATACTGCAATTCATACTTTTCTCATTCTCTATGAATGAGAATTGTAAGTATTCCGTGACAGTACAGAGTCCAATGTGTAAATCTACAACATGTAAATAAGTTATAATAACATTTATTAGAAAAAAAAAATAGGAAGGAGTTTGAATTTGAATAGGTGTACAGCGTTTTTTTTTTAATATAATGATATTATAATGGTCGTTGTTTGTTTATATTAGGTTTATTAAAATATAATTTTCGGGGATTCATTATATTTGGCAACTTTTTTATAATCTCTAGGGTACAGGCTGCCGCTTGCCTTTGGTTTCACTTGTGTGCAGTATTAAGTATGCGCATGGCTGATGACTATATAACTGTAACGAACGTGTGACCAAGTACAAGGAAAAGTACCATCCAAACGCTAATTTCTATTCAAGATTACAGGGAATGAATTGTTTTGTCCATGAACAATAGAGTAATTAAAAAGTTCGTGTTTAACTGATAAGAGAAGTAGTATGTTGCCTGATGGATCTTATTTTATGAGCATAATTGATATATTTTTACGATATAATAATCAGGTTATACATTTCAATTCCCAATTTTTAAAATGTTTGTGATCTGTATGGGTGTAACGCATGTCTCAGAAGTGTCGGTATCCTCAAGATGGTTTGCCTTGACCGTAGTAGAGTATTCAGTTCAGTTAAAGATAACTCCATTCACACCCGGTAGAACTAACGAAGTTACGCTTGAACCATTTAAACGCTCTTTAATCCCAATAGATAGGCAACGATCTATGTGTGTTTATAAGATACGGAGATATAATATATACGCTTAATTAACGGATACGTTGCCGGCCTTTATAAATATTAGAATGTATAGATAATTAGAGAATTCAAAAAGAAAATTATCATGTTTTTAAGCGATGAAACTAAATTGCATTTTCAATGTTAAATGTAAAGAAACTGTCATTTTGAAATACTCAAGCGCGTCAGATATTAATAGTCGTGCGTACGACCCACGTGATTCTGAAAGAAATTGTACCGATCCCAAACTATAAGTTTAGCTATCCATACGCTACTAGCGTATATAATTTCACATCTACGTATAATCTTGATGGAACTCGATATAATAACAGAAATGTTTCATAATAATATTGCTTTTATTAATATTTTGGCGCAAACAGTCGACTATATAACACGTTCTTGAGTTATTAATCAAAGAATTACAGACACTTACAAACAGTACTGAAATTAAATTAAAATGTTAAATGATTTACACAATATGAAAATTGCTGTAATTTCCTTAAATAGCCCAATTAAGTAATATTAAATATGACACATTCCACATACATTCGGTTGGACACAAGTTAAGTATTTAATATCATGTGTTATGGGCGCATGATAAACATACGTATAACCACGTATTACCATCTTCAAATCTTCTACAAAATAAGTTTTAAATTTTCGATTCTACATTTACTGCAAGAACTGGCAAGAAACTCTCCGCCACTCCTTCAAATCGCCAAGAAAGTTTCACAGCACGTTTGTAAAGATCTGCAAACATTACATCATTCACCAGCGAATGCGTCAGAATATATATTAAATAGAGACAATTAAAAAAATAATAATAATAACCTTTACTATTATCGGTGGGCTTAGCGAAATAGGAGCACACATTTACGTTATAGTGAGAACAACCCACAAACACACAGTAGACCGAGACTAAGCCAGGGAAAAATATTAGTATAGCAACACAATTGTTTCAACAGTAAAAAAAACGACTTAAATAAATAAGGGCTTCTTAAATACAATAATATATTTTGGACTGTGGGGTGCAAGTGCACAGGCGCTTATTAAAGAATTAAGTAGGCGCCTTATAGTCAGTACCGGTGACCCAAGAGCTGGTGCTTTCCTTACTCAGCGTGTAAGCATCGCCAGACAGCGAGGAAATGCCGTCAGCATTGTGGGTACTCTGTCACAGGGACCAAACTTTTTAAATTTGTTTTAGCTTTGTGTTGTGTTTTATTTTAAGTTACTTTTTTAGTTAGGTTAATATTAAGAATATTTTGTGTTTATTTAATTGATCTTTTATCGTATACTAAATGTCAAATAAGATACAAAATCTATAATAATATATTTAGTTTAAAATATGTTATTAAATGTCATTAATGTGTGATTGAAATTGAATAGGGGGCGTTCATTGAACTTGAGTTACTCTTAAAACAACTGTCAGAATTACTTGTATGCCGTATGCGTCATATTACATCGTAGTTTTATAATCTTTAAATATATTTTTTTAATTCGTATAAACTTATTTTCCTTATTTGGAAGACGTCTGCACCTTGAGAAAAGTATTTTCCGTTCCTAAGGCCTCGTCAGAATAATACTTCACATTTATTGTGGGCATTGTTTTTTTTACTACACGATTAAGAGAAATTACGTAGGTTAACATATATTGTTACATTAACATGAATATTTAGAATTGAGTGCATTTTTAAACAAATTTCAGAAACTTAACTTATAAAATAGTAATTTGTATTTTTATTGTTTACTTTTTAATACGTATTAAATTTCGTGATATACTTTTTTCAATGTGAGCATGTTTGTTGATTTATCAGAATGACTAAGGTTGTTATTTCCATTATCACAACCATTCACAGTATTCGATTATGTTTTTGTGACCTCTTGCCATCTGGCAGTTAGCACAATTTATTTATTTTTTATACAGAATTGTATAAAACGTCTGTGCGATTGTCTATGGCTGTGTGATCAGACAACTCCATAGATGTTAGAAGCACAGATTAGAAAATACATTGAAAATATGAAACCTCTTTCGGTTTTATCATTTTTTTTAGGTTTTTAGGCTGTCCCATCACGGCTTTTGTCAAAAAGATTTTCTTTTTGATTTCAACACTTATAGGAAAACTGGACAAACTTTACACCCATGACGGCGTTTATTTATCTTCCTGTCGACATTTCAATATTGATAATAGACGGACCCTATACGATCCGTCTAGTTTCAATCTGGGCGTTTATTGTTCATTATAATTCTATCGACATTAACTACATTATGTTTATATAGCGATCTATACAAATGGCACATAATGATGTTCATTCTGGGAATAATTATTCTTTGTACGGCTTCTGAATGCATTAATCAGCGGGATTTTGTAATTTTCCATGACACAATGACACGGTTCGGAATATGCAAATAAGGCAAAATTTATTCAATATTAAATTTAAGGCTAATAAATGTGAATTTAATTTTAAACCGTTGATGTCATAATATCATAAATGTGGTTATTTCACCCACGGTTAGTTTTACAAAGTACGAACGGAACTGATAAACTACATTTTTACTTTTAAGAATACGTATCGAATATTGATTTGTTGACCGCACCGGGAAACGAAATGAATTATTCTATTATAAGTACAAATGTTTCCTTTATTGAATTCGGTTAAAAACTAACCCGATTTTAAAATTTATACAAAAGCTAATATTAAGCTTAATAATTATTTATCACCATTTTGAGATTTATAGTAAATCAATTAAACTAATGAATAATTGTCATCAGTAGTTTGATTCGGATTAGACAATGGAAGGATAAACTTATTGAATTATTTAACAGTGTCTAGGTTACGTAAATACTTTCATTGTTTCTATAGACGGTTCGATGATTTACTTTAAAAACACTAGTACTAGGCAATTAATACAAGGGAACTTATTATTATTTTTTTTAATTATGCATATTTCGTTTTCAGGTTTCGGTGTAGGTCTTGCTTCAGCGTCATCCTTCGTGTCGTTGAACCATTATTTCTCTAAAAAGCGTGGTCAGGCCGTTGGTTTATCGATGGCTGGTACCGGTTTCGGTCTCATGGTGATGCCTCAGCTAGTCAAGATTCTGTTAGGAGAATACGGTTTCAGATGGACCGTGATTATATTGGGGGCTCTAGCCTTCCACGCAGTCTTGGGTTCAACGTTACTACAACCAGTGCATCGACATTTAATTGATGAACCAGTGGATTGTGAAATGCAGCCAGTTAAGGTATATCCTTATTTATTGATTTAATATGCGCCCGCGCATCGCAAAGGGTGCTTTACTTCTAGCTTAAGTTATTTATTGTTATATGATTTAGTTATTGTCACATTAAAAATAGTGTATTTATTTTTAAAAAAGAGTTTTTGTTGTCTTAAATAAATAAATAATTATTATTATTAAGTCTACTTAAGTTTGTTATATGGTCACTATATCTACTTATTATGACGTAAAAACATTTTTTGTAATAGAAGTTTTTCTCGATAGGAAATAGTCTTAAGATGTACTTGACTTAGTATATAGATTAAAAACGATAAATAATATATTTAAAAATATAATAAACACATTTTAGGAAAAAAGCCGAAGTCATTATACTCTATGGGAATAAAATTCTAAAATCTTGGAAGTATTCACTCAGCTTTTGTTTCGCCAATTCTCAATGAAACTAAATGATTTCAGGAAATGGAGTGTATAAACGAAAGCGACGAGGAGGATGATGACAAATTTGAAATTAACCCGTTAGTCAGTCATCCGATGCCCAAATTGACCACTCAAAAGTCGTATAACAACATGAACCATCCGTCAGTACGAACCGTGGGTCTACCGAGGGCCAAAACCTGTGATAAGCCCTTGCAAGACTTCGAGAACTCAAAGCAAGGGTTGACAACGGCTGCCTCGTTGGCGGCGATGCCAGTGGTGAAGTCGAGTGGCAGTATCAGTGAAGCGGCGAGGAAGAGGAAGGTGTCTGTGATATCGAATATATCAAATATGGACTTTACTGGGAGCTACTTTCAATTGTATTTGGACGTAAGTAGTCCCGACGTTAGCATTCAATGGTGTCTTTGGTCCTGAATCGTAACTTACCCACGTGGTCCTTTGAGCCAGTCAATAGTTTCCACTGGTTAATACTACGTTAAACTACACGTCTAAGCAGATCTATCATTTACAAATATCTTTATTATTTAGGCGAATCATTGCCACTTTTGTTGCTTCATTCATCCATTCAACTATAATAGGACAATTCAAATTGTCAAAACCAACGATATTATAAATCTTTATTTACTGTGTTATTTATTTGTATCTTCTAAAATAAATTTAAAAAATCATACTCTGTTACTGTCAAAAGTGACATTTATACAGACAACGTATATAGAGATATGTGTATGTATTTCAGACAGCAGATGACGATGCGTTACAAATGAAAGCTATTAAGAAAAGTGAACCCCTAGAAAAGAAAGAAGGTTTCATAAGAAAGTTCATAGCGTTAATGGACTTGGATTTGCTAAAAGACTGGTCTTTTCTCAATCTTCTACTTGGGCTCTCTCTGTTCTGGAGTGGTGAATTGCAGTTTAGGATGTTGACGCCTTTCTTTATAAGGAGTTTAGGTATGTAAAATGTGGACCTTTATAGGCCTTAATGGGGTTTGAAGAAAATTTAACCACAATATAAGCCCAAATAGGCCCACGTCTCACTATATGAAATTGTATCCGACCTTTAATTTGAAAAAATTAAAATTTTATTTATGAAATGCAGATGAAATGTTAATAACAATTTTTATAGTGGCTATAACTTTGTATTTTATGCCAATCGGTTGGCAATCAACTGATAAAAGTAATTTAAATGCTCAAACAAAATTTATTAAAATTTGTGGGTTGCCTGGATGTGATCGCTTATTGGCGAAAAGACCGTCCGTTATATGTATTAAAATCTTCTACTGTTGCAATTCAATAAAGTTTGAATACATAAATAAAACACGCAGCGCTAGATCGCGTCATGAGCACATTTTTCATCGCTTTTTTTCCAAAAAAAAAAGCAAGAGAAATAATTTCGCATTTCTATTAAATACGTAATTCACAGGCGTATATTGATACAAATTCCAAATAAATTCCAGGTTATAATATGAACGAGACAGCGTTTTGCCTGTCGATGACAGCCATCACGGATATCGGAGTTAGGCTGGTGTTGCCGCCCATATTCGACAGGACCACAATTTCCAAGAAGATGATCTTCTTTGTGTCATCATTCTTCTTGGCCGCTACACGATCGGGTAACACTCTCAATTAGTATTTTACGATTTATTTCATTCTTGCCTGAAACTAATTGCTGATAGGGATTTGGCCACTTTAATATGTAAATAGGTAATCCTAATCTATAAAATGTCGTACACCTCCGAAACGGCTTGACCAATTTTTACCAAAGTTTCTATGCGTATTCAGTAGGTATAAGAGTCGGCCAACATCATAGCCCTAAGTAATCAGGATTGTTCACCCTTAATTTTTTTGTTTTTTTTTAATGTGGCATTAAAAACTACATCAAACTATATTTTTATCCTTTTATAGCCATTTTAGTATTTTAATCATTTTTCATCCTGCTAAATAACGATATCATTAAATAAATAAATAAAAATAGTTATCCCCGCTAGTTATTTGATTCCCTATACTAAAAATAATTTATATGGCAAAACAACGTTTCTTTTTTTCTTTCTTTTCTTTGTAAATAAAGACATTTTTTTATACGATTTTCTTTGTCCTACAATTACTTTTGATATTTCAGTGTTAGCGGAGCAATCAGAGTGGGTACCGCTCATGATATGGCTGTCGATCTGTGGTTTCTTTCGTGGTATGTGCTTGAGCAACTTCACACTAACCATATCCGAGTATTGCCCGTTGGAGAAGCTGCCGGCTGCTTTTGGTCTGCACATGGTCAGCAAGGGAGTGCTGGTTGTACTGATCGGTCCGCTCATTGGTTAGTGTAATGTATTTGTAGAAGTGTATCGAATTTTTTTAGATAATTGTGAAATAATTACTTCGTTTTTTTGTCAACTTTTTTCCATTGTTAGATATTTAACAACAATAACTTAAAAAAAATCAATTTTCAGATAATTGAAAAAAAAAATAACTTTTTTTTCTTCAGTCCCTCGATTTAGCGATGAAATCTTAAGCGTCGAAATTGGCTTTGGTTGGTTTAGCTACAATGATTTAACTCCTCTCCATTTAACGAAAACTTTCAACAACGCCATAAAATGCACAGTCCCTTCAGTGTCGTTATATAGAGTTAACACTGTTTTATCTATTTTTTGTTTGGAAAAAAAAACATTTAAACAACGTTTGACATGTGACACGAGTGTCCATATACTAAGATACAACATTGAGATCGTTTTAAAATACTTATTCAATTCAAATTGTACCAATTGAGTGCAGGATAAAGGCCGGCAACACACTGATATGAGCCTCTTGGCGTTGCAGGTGTCCATAAGTGGCGGTTATTTATTTATTTATTTAACACTTTATCGCACTTAAACACTAGAAGCAAATGACATTAACAGATGTCAGTACATATAAGAGCAACGGGCGGCCTTGTCGCTAATAAGCGATCTCTTCCAGACAACCCACAACAGTTATCAAAACAGTCACTCGAAATGACCCGCCTGCTCGTTTGCCTCCTGCGACATAAAAGAAAATGTGTTAATAAATAAATAAATATGACATTTCTCCATTTGCAGGATACGTGAGAGACTTCACTGGCAGCTTCGCGATATGCATTCACGTACAGAACGCACTTATAATGTCCTGCGTGCTCGTGTGGGGCATCGAGTACGCGTACAACTTAATACGGCGACGCAAGATCGTACAGATATAGTACTTATACGGTACTTAAACTTGAACGGATATTTGGATATTTTTTAATCTATAGCTCGTTTTATTGTTGGCTAATTGGACAACGAATGGCGTTATTTATAGATATAATTTTATAATTGTTTATCGTTGGACACTGTTTGTGTTTATGAATTCTCTATTAAGACAATATCAATGTTTGTAGTGGACGAAAGACGAGACTAGGGTTTTTTTCTTCTCAATTTTAAAAGGCCGGCAACGCACTCTAGAAGTATATGTGACGTCTATAGGTGGGTTTCTATAAAAAAAAAACTGCAGGAAAATTTACTAAAATGGCGCAATTCTTTAGACTACGCCAATTGTCACTGTATGAGGCTGAAACTGGTCTGTTTTCTTGGCTATCAACGTAAATACAAAACACTGAATCAAATATTAGCCATACCTGCTAAATGAGCATATCAATATTGTCCGTTGCCTATGAAATCATATCAAACATTGAAGGCTTGATATTAAACTCAATTTTCGGCACTACCATGACTTAATATCGTAATAATGTTTTTGAGAAACTATTTTTTTTTATTATCCTCAACGTCTGTGTTATAGTTTTAAAGCTGTAAATTATAACAATTACACGTTTTAACTTTGTAGCTCCTTTATCGATTGTATTTTTAGATGATTGTTGTAGTTTTTGAACTTTTACGTAGTATCCCTAATAAATGCTCTTTATTAAATATTTACGCGTAGCGCTTAAGTAAATTGCCTTATAACCTTTTAAGAGATAACGACTTAAAAACCTGGTTTAGTATTAACATTCGGTTTCTATATTTAATTAAAGCCACTTATCGTGTTGACAATAGTCACGTTACCATGGAAACGAGCGGGATGTCATTGAAATGTCACTGTCATGGCATTTGACAGCTACACCCGCGGACGAAATCCGTTAGATATAGAAACCGTAATTTATATATTGGTCAAAAGATACGTATTTTTATATAAATTATTTATAGAAACTAAGTCAGACTTATTTGTTTTAAGGTCGTTTTTCATTACAACATAACATACTGTATGAGACAACAGTTTAATAAGACTGATATAGTTCTTATAAATAAATTAATACCTTGATACCATGACAGCTCTATTAGCAGTATCTTTAGCACAATTTATCAACATCATATTGGGTCCAATATTGGAAATAGGCCTCCTCCAGTCTCCTCTTACTTGACCATTGGCCATTTGGATCCATTTACAGCCTATATATATATTGTCGATCATATCAGACCAGGTCAGGTCGACCATTTGTTCTGAGATTCAAAGAGATTCCTTGTCCATGCGGGTCTAGCACTAATTCATTGCTCTTATTTGTATGTACTTTTTTAATCATATGGGTACTGCTAATAACTAAAACATTAACTGACAATTGACACTTTTCCTAACAAGTGGCTTTGTTGTCTATGGTATTAAGTTAGGACCACAAAAATGACATTCTAATTGCATCTTCATCGGGGTTTTTGTGTTATTTCATATTGGTTTTATTCAGTTAAAAATGTTTAATTGTGATACTCGCGTAATTGAGTTTTTAAACTGTTGTTCAAATGATTCTATGTTTTTGGTTGTGTTAAAAGGTAATGTTAGGAATGTTCCAGTGATATATTTTATTAAACTTTTGATGAATTTTAGTTGGGTTTGTGTTTTTTTCGTAATTAATATTTCTGTGAAAGCGTTTCTCTCTAAAATGCCAAATTTGACATATGTGCCAATTGACAAATTGTATTATATAACTCAATGTTACATGGACTGTCTTCTATGTAAGTTTTAGTATGTACTAAAATCAATTTCTTTCAAAAAAAAATATGCTCTATTTTTTAATAATCAAGTTTGATAATTGTATCTCATTTATTGTTTTTGACATTGAGAATTTTGACAATTGACATCCCATTGTGTGATGCGGATTTCGCGGATAGTTAAATTTTGTTTTATTTTTTTTTTAGCTGTAAGTTTTAACAATGACCACTGACTCTATAACACTTGAAGTGTTATTTGTATTAATGTTCTTTGTAATCTTGCGTACATAATCAAACGTATGAAATTAAACAACTACTTGTTTAGTTACTTATGCCTTTTATTATTCTACCTTCAAATCCTGTCTTAGTACCTACCAATATAAGTTATGAAAGAAGAAGATCCTTATCGTACGGTTGGTACCACTAATATATGAGCCATCAATCAAAATGTTCGACTATTATGGAAGTATTTTACCGAACATATATTCTTAGCCAGTTTTCATCATTTTTCATCATTAATCAACACCTACATAAAAACATTGCTTAAGTATGAACAATCTAGGTTCAAAATGATTTCAAACTTACGTGATGTAAAGTCCTATGTTAGCCCCAGCCGAATAGGCAGGCACGGCCGGAGAAATACCACTCTCTCACAGAGAACTGGCGTAAAGTGATGCAATTGGATTTTGTTCATTTTGTACTCGCGTTTCGTTCGTGAGTGAGATCTTCCGGTACCCATCCTTTCACCTCCCCCGACCTCTTCTCCTACACCTCCATTTCCTAATTTTCCTTTAAAGGCCGGCAACGCATTCACGAGCTCCCAGCCGCGAGAGTGTCTATGGGGGGCGACTTCACCATTATGGTGTGCCTCCTGCTCGTTTGCCCCCTCTTCTATATAAAAAAAATTGTCCTATCGGTGTGAGAGATCTACAGCGATACTCCATCGTACTCTGACCGTTGCTTCGCGTCTTATCTCGCTCCAAGTCTATCCCTGCTCATCGCCTGACCTGCTATAGTACTTCACTAAGTATGTTTGGGTCTGCCCCGCTTCCTTTGAGAACTCCAGTCAAGCGTCTGCTTAGAGACGCTTTATTTGCTAGGGAAATGGTTACTCAAAATGAGGGCTCTCAGTGTTTAATAAATAGTGATATAAATGTAACGAGGAAGCCGTAATAGCGAATTGAGGTATCTCAGATATAAAAGCATGGCCTACGCGAATTGTATGTAGTTTACATCGATAACTTAAAATAGTTTAACACGGTTCGTTAGTCAAACCTGATAGAAATAAATTTAAGTAGAAACTGCTATATGTATTTATTTAAAAAGAAAATTTTCATATATATAATATGTATATATAATATAATTGGGTCTAACCAACCATATGTAAAATGTGTCCCATAGTAATATTATTATTTATAAAGAAAACAAAAAATGAGAATTATATTGAGGTAGACAAACTTTAGTTAAAAATAAATCCGGGCTTAATTCAGGATATCATATTTCACCAAATTAGATCACTTGTGGAATGAACCATGTTTAAGGAAACCAAAAAAATATCATAATCCGTTACAATATTGATTGCCTCTGATCCTGGGTTGGCCGTATTTCGTTAAGATGAAGTTCGACTTAGAGCGTACAAAAAACCTGATATATAACTCCTATTTCTTAAAAAAAATCGGGTTTAAAATTTGCAATGTTTAATGTCTCAACTAATTTTCAGTTGATATATATTTATTAAGGGAACATATACATTACAATAAATCACATGTCAAATTAATACATTTATTGAGCATAATGAATATCCTAATCGAAGTTTCACTGATAAAACAGGAATAAAGACATATCGTGACGATAGAAAATAAATTACTATAAAAAAGAGCAAAATACTAAGAAACAAACGAAATGAATTATTTATCGAACACTTATAATTTCGATAATTAGTACATATATCGCAGTATATATATTTATATTTAACAAGACAGTCTTTCGTCCATCGTTGCATTTGCTCCCATTGGAGTAGATAGTCTTAGATCTTGGTGTAAAAGTGCACAGCCTGAAAAGAATCAAGTAGGCGCCTGATACTCAGTACCTGTGGCTCAAGAGCTGGTTTTCTCCATTCAAACCGCTCATTGTAAAAGCATCGCGATACAGCGAGGACATAAACCATACTTTTAAATTTATTTTAGTGTTCATATTGCATGACATTTGTAATAAATGATTTTTTTATTCAAGAATACGGTTGCTATATTTGAAAACGTTACTTGAAATACGATACTAAGGTCAGCTCACATTGATGGTGTCGTGTATTATGAAAACTACATAAACTACCATAATACGATTGAAGAATTAATGATGCAGAGATAATCGTATTAGATTTTGTCCTACACCGTTTTTAACCACGTTAAATACTGCAGCTTAGTTCGCATTTACAATCGGTTACAAGAGGTTAGTCGATTTCATATCCATTCATTAGCTTGCCACTACAATATGTAAACATTGTGGTTTGATACTGATACATCTGACCATGCTGATAAGACATCCTTGTAGGTTAAGGTCCTAATAAAATAGAGATCCGGTTCGTAATATAATATATTTCCCGTTTCTCACTTACCTACGTAAAAGAATGCAAAAGTTCGTAGATATAGTTTCATAGAACGTTGCACGGAAATATAATCATACATAAATGATTTTAGCGATCGTCATGTCTTCTCAAATTCTGTTTATCGGTAGGTACTGAACAATGATTTGGTGCTTTGATATAAAACAACACATTGTAAAAAATACTAACTAACTTAAACGCGATTAAATCTTGAAGTTTTAAGACACTAATTAAAAAAATGCATTTAAAATTACATTGCTTTAATCTATACATACGCAACTACCAGTCACCACTAACTATTACTTAATAAAGAATATCCCAAATAAATTTAAGGAGTAAATACACGTTATGTACCAAGGAAGAGCTGTAACCCACAACGCAGGCACGCCACCACCTTATTTGCTACAAATAAAATATGTGTATAAACGTCACGAACTTGATTCTAGAAAAAAATAGTATATATTTATTTATTTTACGGAAACAAAACAGACACATCACAATAATACAATAACAGAAAAATATATATAATAAAAATACAGAGGCATCCTAAAATATGTTATATACATAGTCACAAAACGCCACGAGAAGAAAAGCAAAAATAAAAATTATATAAATTAAAAGTTACATTATTTATTATATTTATTACAAACATAAAAGGAGAAGTAAAATATATTGTTAATACTATATAATACACAAAAATTTGCTATAACAGTGATTTCAATTTCGATTCTATATTACACCTGAACGCAGCAGAGGGGCACGAAAAAAAATATATATAATATTCGGCAAAAATAAACAAACACGTGCAATGTGAATGGACCACTTGAAAATGTTGCCAAAATAAAAGGATACTGTGTTGCCATGATACAATCATTCCGCATTTCGGCCTGTCACGAATTCGAGGCTTCGCGGATAACGAGACACTAATTCCTTACATAATCGTATTAACTGTACCATTAACGTATTGGGTATTTTTTATATATAATTGCAAATAGGGTTACTTGCTTTTTTAAATGTGTTTTTGATTTTTTGATAGACCATTTCGTTATAACTAATTATCACTTATATTTTCTCGTTCACCGTATAAGTATCGCAATACAGCGAGGAAATGCCAGCATTACTGGAACTCTGTCACAAGGACCAAACGTTTTAAATTTATTTATTTATTTTAAGTTTATTCTTATTACGTATAAATATTATAAAAATAAATAATTGGTAATAAACATTATGGTAATTAAAATGTACTGAACTATATATTAAGAATGCCTTCGCGTCTAGGATTTGTGGCTATATTTATAAAATTTCTTAAAATTCCAAAATTCTATTAGAATAATATTCGGTTATACCATGTAATCATTAATAATTTAAAAAAATATATGGGAGGTATGTATACAATAACTTCGTAGTAAAAACAAGTTATTCAACTATACACAATCTAATGAAGTATTGTGAAATTGAAATAACGTTTAAAGCTTTTTGTGTGTTCATTTGGTATAAGAATTCATTTATTCATTTATTTATAACGTAGGTACCTATATATATATAGCCAAAGAGAACAACTGACAAGAAACCTGTCTGCCAAGTGTCAATCGCACTCCTTATAATTCCCACATAGGAGTTTTAAAAGAAACATTTTTCATATCAATTACGTTTTTATTAGAAACATGTTAAAATTTTATAGTGAGCGGGTAATATGTTATGTATAATATACCCATATTATGTCTGAATTTGCATCTAGATAATAAATACCTGTTTCTATAACAAGGTCTTTGGAATGACTTTAGGATTATCTAAATGTTTTATTGGAAATGCACGCGGACACAGACGTAGAAAATGGATTAGGAGCTTCATAAGGATTTCAGCCTTAACTTGTCAATATCAAGACGAAACTAGAAGCCGTCGCACATATGTGCTTTTAACAGTAATGTTAATAAACACCCACGTTTGAAAATCTCATTAAGTAACCTACATTTTTTAAAACGATAAAGAAATAAAATTAACAGTGTAGAGACTGATATTAGATTATTCGTAGGCAGCAATATATAAATAAATAAATATGTGTTAAGAAAGAAACAAAATCTTAAAGTTAATTTTATAAAATTATTCTGTTGGAATTAAAAAATATTATGCTTATTTAATATAAAGAATGTCGCAGTGAAAATTCACGAACCGTTAATACGTTCAAAAATCAGATAATCCGTGGCCGGGAATGACATGTGGCATTGACGTCAAAATGAAAAAAAAGGGAACCGTACTGTTTTACGAAAGCTAGATAGATAATCCAGCTCATTATACACTTAATGCAAGTTTATTATTGTATATTAATGTATTTTGACAATCGTCGTTCGTAAAATAAAGAAAATACTAATTTCACTGTATCATAGTAGGGTTGTGAATAGCGTCTAGTGGGAATCTATATTTGTTCCATATAAGTCATATAAAATGGTGACAGACACAAGTTATACGCACCGCGTACCAGTCGTCTCCAAAGTCTGGAGAAGTATGTTAAATATTTTCAACCTAATAATGCAAATTTAATTGTTAATATTCGTGTCGTGAAATTAATAATGGACGAAGCTTTTGCACACCTGGAAGGGAACAGGCGTGTGAATGGAAAGAAGGCTGTTGCCCCAGATGGGGGTTGGGGCTACGTCGTTTGCATTGGTGTTGGCTTTACATTTGTGAGTACAATCAATTATACTGACTGCCAATTTTTTGTATTATTTAGAGTTATTTAAAAAAAAGTTCAAGTTTCAAGTATGGTTCAGGGATACCAAAAAGCCTAGCAACTAGCTTTGATAATTTTAAATATTGGAAACGTAATAAAACCATTTGATATTTAAGTTAAATTTAAAATAAAATATTGTTTTTTAATTGCCACGAAATAACACTTTTAATATTATAATCGGTGTATTTTTAATTTTAAAATTAAAATAGTATTTGTCAAATTTATTCTATACCTGAAATCTGTTGTTTGAAATAAGATAAATCCGGTTTGAGTATAATAATATCTAGATTTTATGTAAAAATGTGTTTTTTATTACTGATAGAGTATAGATATATAAAACAAACCATGTTTTATATATCATTTATTACATATAAGGACTTCGTAGCTTGATTTTTTTATGTTTGTCTATGGTAATGTATAAATCCAGTAATATAAATAACGATAAAATGAAGTAATCATTAAGTTTGAAGGTATGATAATTGAAACTTAATGTTTTTAATGTAAGAGTCTTCACGTAATTTCTCAGATTATATATAATTATATTAACTAAGATTTATCTATTCGGAGAGTTATTATGTGCTGTGCTTTATTAGTTAGTAGTTATTTTGTTAGTGAAGAAAAAACCTTTTTTGCGTTTTTTAAATTAAGAATGTACATATTATGAATGAATGCAATCACTAAGGTGGAGCATTGTATGAAAAAGTCAAATGGAAGATATTTAAAAAAAAACTACACTACAAAACCTTTTAAATGTTGTACCAAAACAAAATCTAATTTAAAATATTTCCCATGTCTGGGTTGTTCATTATAATAGTTTTTGTTAATTATTATAGTAGTTTTTTATTTCACACAACAAAAAGTCCACACAGTTATGTTAGTATAAATCTTACCTAACTTCTAAAATTTAATAACGGAAATAACTGACGCCGTAGAAAGATATTTTTACTCTTTTTGTTAAGAGATATAATATATTTAGATAATCTAAATATTCGTTATATCTAGTGCTAATAATAAAGATAACGTCTTTGTGGTAAAGTTATTATCTATTATTATTTACTAAACAAACATTAACAGTTAATGATGTTTATTTGAAAGTTAATTTTTAGTTTTCTCAGATTAATATAATTTTCACCTAAATACTTTAAGTTCTATTCTTGAAACATTCAATGAATGAAAAATTATATAGTATAGTTATAGAATATACTATTACTGTAATACGTAAATACTACCGTGCTCGAAAGAAGTGTTCTTCTTCTTCTAGGAGCACTTTTCCAACTAGTGCAGGTTGGCTATCAGCAATCATGTCAAAAGAATTTAGATTCTTTTATTGATTTAGACATCAGAATTTATTCTAATATATAAAGTTTTCATTTTCCATGCAAATTTCCATGTGTGTTACCTTTACACACACCTTTACAGTTCCTTACTCCACCGAAACGGCTTGACCGATATTTACCAAATTTAATATGCGTATTCAGTAGGTCTGAGAATCAGCTACTATGTATTTCTATACCCTAATTGAAAAGGGTTGTTCAGCCTAATAATTTTAACATTAAAAATATATACAACCTTAAATTTTCCTTTTTTTATCACCAACCCTTATGTTTTTATGGCCATTTCGGAGTAATTTAATCACTTTTCACGCCGCTCGATAACGTCGTCATTTAATAACTTATCCCCATCATTTTTTTTTCTCTGTACTAGAAATAATTTATATGGCAAAACGTTTTTTTAAAAAAAGTATTTTTATTATAAAATACAGTTAGGTATATTTATTATGTTAAAATATGTTAAAGTGTTCTTAGTAGGCTAGTTAGTTTTATAGAATATATAACGGATACAGGCAAATAGGGAGTCTCATAACCCCCAGCCAATGGATTTTCTTTCGATTTTGAAGTTGCACTGGGGAAGACGCCTTAGAAAAACATTGGCTATAACTTGGAATCTTTTAAACAAAAATTACTATTTCAACGCGAAGTTTGTCCCCTCTTTGTCAATACTCATTATTAAATTGTTCAAATTGATTTAATAAATTTAGTGATAAAAATAATACACTATAGAGTAGACTTAGTTTAAACGATAAAACACAGCTTTATCTTAATGTTAATAAACTCCTCAATAAATGCACACTGTTTGAGACGCACAGTCTTGTTCAACAATGTGAATCAATTTGTAATGAGTGTGTAAAATGTAATTGTTTACGTAAGGTTTTATATAGTTTCCCGCAATCTTATAATTTTTTACTTTAAGAGTAATTATTACAGTTTTAATACATAATCAGTTGAGGTAATTTCTTGTGTTCGAAGAGGTTCTTTTAGTTATATGATCGATCTTTAGACACATTATCTCGATGTACCTAAAACGGATAAATCCATGCTTGCTGTTCAGTCTTGAATTAATCTTGTTTCACTAGCACATGGAATACGAGTCAGCTCACATATAAACTTAGACACGCTGATTCGGATCCGGTACGTACGGTAATATTTACGTATTATAGTAAAAGTTACGTAATACAGTAAAATTTACGTATTATATTAGAATACGAGAGCAAGCTCACAAGTACACTTAGGCACGCTGATTCGGAGTACGTACGGTAATATTTACGTATTACAGTAAAATGTACGTATTACAGTGAAATTTACGTATTTAAGTAATATTTACCTACTACAGTAATATTAATTATTTATAATTGGTCTAAATTGATTTGAATTTATAATTTGTGTCACTCACCCATAGTAAATTTGAAACTCATCTCGAATATGCAAGAATAGAATTATCAATGTAGTTAAAAGTGATTTATTAATAAGTGAATGTTGTTTATACATAATAAATATGCAATAATATCTGTGTCGTAACGAATACAGTTTTATCAGAGATTTATTTGTTTCTTATTAATTGTTGTATTGGGGTGGTGTTAGGAAATCAGTGGTTTTATAAAGAACATTTGGGGAAACGGTGTCACACCAGAAAGGTGATATACCCATACGTCCCAAAAGGCCGACAGCGCACTCACAAGCTCCCAGCATCGTGAGTGTCTTCTCGTTCGAAGAGGCCTATTCTATAAAAAAAGACACGCTGTCAGTGAGTGCGTTGCCGGCATTTTAATTTAAGCTCTTTTCTGAAACTGGTTCCTTAACGTGCGTAAGAGGTGTATTAAAAAACGATCAAGACACACATCGAGACGATACAGGGTGGAGCGCTTTTAAATTAATATATTACATCACGACAATTTTCACACATGGTTAGACCCCAAGAAGGAATTACGAAACAAAAAATATCCTTTGGTATAACTTAGTTTAACATTATTGCACAATAATGCGTTATTTCTACAATATATATGTTAGCACTAAATCAATTAAAACATATTTTCAAACATCATATACAATAAACAGATAAGTTTACAACTTTATAGTGCGTTTTAAATTAATTTTATTGTAAAAAAAGTTTCAAAAAAATCAGTCAGTTATTTTTAGCACAGTCAGTGGACGCAACCAAATAAAACAAAATGGTTAAAGCCAGGTTAAATTTCTGCATAATATTTCGCAATAATGCGTAATGCGTATGCGTAATATTAAATTAATCTTTTCATTCAAACTCAAACTCAAACTCAAAATATCTTTATTCAAGTAGGTCTTTATAAAGACACTTTTGAATCGTCAATTTTTACAGTACCACCGGTTCGGAAGGCCGAGATCTACCGAGAAGAACCGGCAAGAAACTCGATAGCTGCTCTTTTAAAATAATTAATTAATACAAAATTGTGCTACTGACAATTAAAATAACAAAGCATTGTAAGGCTACTCAAGAATTGAACTGTCCCGATGCTGAGCCAATTGCCGACACATTTAAGGGATCTTTGTCCTCTAAATAATTAAAATGATAAGTCATTTTTAACTTCGCACGGCAGGTAAACTTAAAAATAAGAAACAAAACTTTGACCAGCACAATGGTATTCTACTGAAATTTCTTTCGACAATATTTCCAAATAAGAAATTGTTTTAAAAAACGTTTTTAAACCAATAGAATCCGAACCCCGCTATTCGACGGTTCAGCATGGTGCTGGAGCCATCTGAGTAGTCAAACATCAGTGATCAGTCTTAGATTTTATCATTCTTTTCAGATGTTTGGTTTTGGATCTTCGAATGCCTTCGGTATACTTTTCAATAACTTTTTTATGGAACAAGACGGCGCAAGTGGGCTTCCTCTAGTCATAGGTGTATATAATGGGGCCTTGTCCATCGCAGGTAACTATTTAAACTTTTTTTTAATTCAATAATCTTCTTCAATTCACATCGTAAAACTCTTCAGGTAATTTTCTCTATGACGGGTGTAAAGTAGTGACTTTATAAATCCTCCCTCGGCCACATCAAAGAGCAATTAAAATATCAATTGAACCGCAAGATCTTAAATATTAAACTTAGATCATATTTCATCAGATTGACCTTAATCTATATTTAGGGTTAACTAATATCCTAATCTATAGAATTAAAGGAGCCATGTCATTGTCGTTTTCATTTTGCCATCTGCTATTGATTGATTTGGCCGAGTTATTAGATGAAAATCAAAAAGGGATGACCTATTTTCCTTCACGTTTCAATTGAATTGACAATTCAAATCCTAGAACTATTGATTGGAAGATCTTGGTGATGGCTCGCTAGCCATTACGCTAGCTGTAAATTTCTACATTTAATAATTTTGTATCTTTAAAAAATGAATATTTTATAAAAACCTGAAAAAATTGTCTGCTCATTTTTGTTGGCTTTTAAATCGATATTTTATTAACGAACAACATACGAGGAAAATGCCTTTAATTGCAGATCGTGAAAAAAGCTTCAAAAGTTTATCGTATCGTGTAACTGATTTTCCACGAAAATATCGACAATTTGCAGTTAAACTTATATTGGCCACGCGCAATATTCAATATTTGGTTTGGTTCATTTTCATTTACTACGCGTTTTTTTCTGACGTAATGACTGAACTCAGTAGTGAAGGAATTCTTCTAATTTTATCGCTATAAGAGCAAGGTCGGGGAATATAACTCTACCACCGATAAAATCTGTTGTAATCCTTTTGATATTTTTTGCCCCCAGTCCTAAATTATAATTAACATTGTCTTTCGTTTACTTAGTATTTGACAACTTCATTTTTTTTGCTACACTTTTGCTGCTGCTCTGACAAATTTAGCTATGACGGAAATTACCACTTAGAGAAATATACTTTCAACAGTGTAATATTGTAATTGTCACTAAATACACATTGATATATTTTTCAGGGTTTCTTAGCGGAATAGCTCTCAAGAAGTATTCATTTAGGCAAGTTGGTTTAGTCGGCGCTGCTTTGTTTGTTTTAGGAGATATACTGACAATATTTGTCCAAAGAACTTATCAACTAGTATTTACATTTGGAGTTATACGAGGTATATATTTCAGTTGTTTTACCGTAAATTTATATTATGCAATAGCGGATAATAAACATGTGTTGGTTAGCAATATATTTGACGTACAACGCGTTTTTTTTTATTTAAAACTTTCGATTCCACTAAACGAGTAATTTCGTCATGCCATGTGTTTGTTAAATATTTAGTTATTTTTTTTAAGCGTAAATCCTATTTTCTAAATGTTCTTATCTCAAGCATTATAGGGCGATTCACTACCGTGCTTTTCTATCGTTCAAAAAGTTCACAAAAATTTTCGCTTAACAAAGTGTTTGTTTTAAAAGACAAATTTGGAAAATCGTATGGAAGTTTGAAAATACATATACAATTACCAGAGTATGACTACAACGATTATCACACATTTTCTTTCACTGTTTATTTCAAAATTTCCATTTCCAGGTGCCGGTTTCGGTGTTATGATACCAGTTAGTTTTACAGCATTCAATTGCTATTTCACAAAGAAACGCACAGCTATGATGAGCGCCAACCAAACTATGAGTAGTATGGCATCCATCACCTTTCCTATTCTAGTCACATTTTTGTTATCAGAATATGGCTTCCGTTGGACCCTTGCGTTAATAATGGCGATCGATCTTCATTTATTATTCGCAATGATTGTAATGCATCCAGTTGAATGGCATATGGTTAAAGCGCCCGAAGTTGTTGTAAAAGGTAAGAAATACCAAAATATACAATACTCGTATATATGTATAAAGAAATTGTATCAAAATATTCGGGACTGTAGCCAGTAAAAAAACTGTTTTAAGAGAAAACAAAGACGATATTAATGTCTTATTTATATATGGAGATTACAGATATTCTTTAGAATACACTTAGGGATTTTAATAAGTGGCGGAGAGTTACTTTCCAGTTAGTTGTACTTGGTTTGGGAACTAAACATTTTTTTTAATTTGACTATTCACAAGAATGTTAAGCTGTAAATTAAATGAACGTAAGAAAAGCTTACTGTTAAAATATATTTTCGATTATAATTACAAAGTAATTATTTATTGTAAGTACTACATATTCTTATTACATGATAGAATTTTACCTGCCCATAATATATGTATAACACCTAACAGACAAATATTTAGTCACTAATAATTATCCCGCTGGAGTATCTTTCTTGTTTCAGGGCTCTGTGTTGCACTTTCATTGTGTTTGTCGCTTGTGTGTTCATTGCTAATACATTTTCAGAACTCTCATCAATGTGTGAAGTCAAAAATAACTCTGATTCTTTTGATGAAGCTATAATAAAAATGTTGCCAGGTGATGACGTCGTTGAGATAAAGAAATCACCACTCCGACACGAGTCAATCCAGAAGAGTATTATGTAAGTACAAGTATTTCAAACACAAGAAAATAAATGACAGACAGAGTAATCATCAATTTTTCAAACAAGGATCAATTTTAAAACGAAACTTTACTTGAATCAGTGTTTTTACAATCGCACTTTGCCAGTTCTCGTCCGCTTTACGCCATTAATTTGGGAATATTTATGATTTCGAATCGTATCGTTTTGTATCGTATCAAACGCGCGGTCATTTTTGAAGTAAGCGAGATATCGGCAACATTTTACATGACAATTATGTGGTATTAAATATAAATAATCAATTTTATGATAATATGACATTTACTTGAGATTTTTTTTAAATATAGCTTAAACGTATTTAGGCTGCAATGACGCACATCGTTCTAATTAAAATTCCATATATGTCCGAGTACTTTTCTCACTATAAACAAGTTATAGATTTTATCATTTAAGGAATAATATTAAAAAAAAGACCGTTTATAAATATTTTGTATCGTTTATTACTTTCAGAAAAATTATATACGACAATGTTGAACTCGATCTGCTAAAAGATCCGAAATTCGTGAGTACGTTGGTGGGACTTGGATTTGCTTTTGTATCAGACGTAACATACCTGGCCATGGAACCGATGCTATTATTCTCTTATCAGTATACCAAGGTAAGAGAAATTGAGAGCTTCATACTCACTTTAGTCTGAGAATTAAGTCCCGGAATCAGAAGACGCCTTTCTATCTAGTTAGGATATCAATGGAATAGTTTTTGCATTATAAACTGGAAAGAGATTAAGTCAAAGATTGTTTATTCAATTAAGATTGTTAAACTACAATTTTAAACTTGGTTTAAAAAAACTACTTTGGAACGTCACTACAAGTTTAAATGAGTTCACTGCGAGCCCTCTGAGAAGAACCCACAAGAAACTCAGTGGGGTCGTCATTTTCTGATGATTGATTTTACAATTATCTTACTGCAGTGATTAACATCAATAGTAATAAATTGTGGACCTGAAAGAATATTTTCCAAGAATTTTCATGATATAATATTTTTTTATAATAGTAATCTTTTGCAATTAATTTCTTAGTAATTGACAAGTCTTGCCCCCTTTAGTTAGTTAAAAAAACGCAACACTGACCTTGAATTATTTAGTGACAAGGTTTTTAATATTACTTAAATTTAAACTATGTACAGTTTTGACGATGTTTTATTCCTACTGGGAATGTAAAGCTTTTAATAAGATTATCCAGATGTTTGTTCCCAATATTGACACTGACTGTGAAAAATTGAACGTTGTTAGAGGCAGATCTGACTCCAGTATCATTCCTAACTCCAAACCAGTGACTTGTTTGTGACCGGTTCTGAAGTGTTCGATTTAAGTAGTCTTCGTAATAATTTATACCTAAGTAATATATTAATTTATGTATCAATATTGTGACAATACATGCTTTTTTGTTAGACCTTCATGTTTCCTTTATTTAAAAAAAAATATATATTTTTCAGATGCAAGTAGCCACGTGTGTAATGGCTGGTGCGATTGCTGATTTGGCCGCTAGGTTTTTCCTAGCAGTTTTCACTTATTTCTATTCAGTCGACAGTAGGAAAATTTTCTTCGTTGGCACTTTTATAACAATGGTTTTAAGAATAGGTAAAATTTATTAATTTTTTCTGAAAGTTAGCAAAAGTCCTTACTGTTTTTAAGTTTATTGTATACTGTTTAGCCGAAAGCTTGCTAAAACAAGTTGTAAATATGCTTAGCGGTCCTGAGAACTTCGTTACCACGATTCAAAATCTATGACGTCATCTTATTTATTCTATCTGCAAATCATAAATGTCGCTGCAGACTTATAAGCAAATATTTTTGGCGCTTGGAAATTTCGAAAAACAATATTAAATTAGCACACAGTCATTTATTCATATATTATTTACATACATTTTGTAGCCTCCTGAAAGTCTTTGTTAAAATATCAAAATGGTCACACGATGAAATAAAATAATGTGTTACACAATCTTACACCACAAAATTACTTGTTTGGACAAGCTTCTAATATTTTAATACCAATCAAGACAAAGTTAAGTCTTTCTACTGTACTGTGCTGTAAACACCATTCACGCAGGCATCGTTAATATCAAAATTTTGTTTCAGTTCTCGTGCTGTCAGATAACATAACATATGTCTTCACAATAACTATAATATCGGGCCTCGTAAGGTGTTCTGTGCAAGTGTTATTTCCACTTGTGTTGGTCACCGCAGCACCAGACAGATTTCCAGCAGCACTTGCACTTCACATACTATTCTCTGGATGTCTCATGTTGATGGCGGATCCTATGATAGGTATACGCCGAATAATGTTAAATATTATGTTGAATATTAAATTTAATGGCTATAACTTAACAAAAATGCGGTACTGATAGTCTGTAAAAAACTTGTTACAACAAAAATTGTAATACGAACTAAGTAGTTATAAAAGAAGACTAAATTCGCATAAGTAGTTAGCAATATATACTTCCATACTAATATTATAAATGCGAATACAACTCTGTTTGCGTGTATGGATGTGACGGCCCCATCGCCCGCTGGTGGAATAGTCTGTGACAGAGATTATTTTACCAGTGCAATCAGTCAACCCCCTTCCTAGTGGGAGTGTCAAACTGTTGCCTTCGGACTTCAGTCGAATGGGCAGGCACGACCGGGGCAGTACCACTGTCTTACTGAAGACCGGCGTGAAGCGGTACAATGGGCTTCACCTGTTGTATTTGCGTTTCGTCCGGTGATTGAGATTCCCGGAGCCCATCCCTCTTCCCCTACCCAAATTAAATAATGAAGGTGCAGAACAAAAAGAAACTACCCCAGGGAGGTACCACCCGTGTCAGCGGTGGAGAATCCTCCTCTGGGCGTCCACCAACGGGAAGTTCAACACCCGCTGATGGCCGCACAGGCTGCCCTTCGTACTCTGGGGGGGGCAACTCTGCGCTACAAAAAAAACACCGTTCTCGGGGCAAACAGGGCAAAATTTCCAAGGCGTCCCCCATCTCACTCACTGTGGATTTCTCAAACATTAGGGGGCTCAACTCCAACATCAACGCAGTCCACCACCATCTAGAGACTGCGAAGCCGGCCTTGCTCTTCCTTACTGAGACCCAGATATCCTCTCCGGCTGATACTTCCTACCTCTCCTACCCGGGGTATAAATTGGAACATTCCTTTGTGCCGCGGGCGGGAGTTTGCGTGTACGTCAGGGAGGATGTCTGCTCTCGGCGCCTCGGGACGCTTGAAGGCGTGGACCTATCTAGCCTATGGTTACGCGTAGACTGCGATGACCATCCGCGATTCTACGCCTGCTTGTATAGGTCCCATAGTGGAAATTCCGAAACTGACCGACTCATCGAGCACATTCAAATGGCGACAGATTCCTTGCTCGAAAGGGTTCCAACCGCTGAAATCGTGATACTTGGCGACTTCAATGCCCACCATGCCGAGTGGCTTGGCTCTGAAACCAACGATCACGCGGGCAGATCCTTTCACGACTTAGCCTTGGCATATGATCTGACACAAATGGTCCCTGCGATTACGCGAATACCAGATGTGGAGGGTCATAAACCTTCTTTGTTGGACCTTCTGCTGACTTCACATCCGGAGAACTACCAAGTCTCCATCGACCCTCCTTTGGGTTCGTCGGACCATTGCGTGGTCCGGAGTAGAGTGCCAACCACGCGCCCTCCACGGCCTCGCTTTGAGGGCTGTCGTCGCGTGTGGCATTACAAGTCAGCAGATTGGGATGGGATGCGGTCCTTCTATGCATCCTACCCTTGGGGGCTGTTATGCTTTTCGTCGGATTCTCCAGATGTCACCGCTGACTCTGTCGCCGAGGTGGTGCTGCAAGGCATGGAACTCTTTATTCCATTCTCTGCAGTGCCGATCGGTGGCAAGTCTCAGCCCTGGTTTAAACGCTCCTGTATGGCGGCTTCACGTCGAAAACGAGAATGCTTTCGAGCCTGGGCAGACGCGGTGTCATCTCGCGGCTTAGAGTCCGCCGAACTTAAAAAAGCATATAACTCAGCGTCTAGGTTTTTAAAACGAGAGATTGCCAAGTCAAAGTCAGAGCACATTGCCAGTTTTGGTGAGAGATTAGCTCGCCTTCCATCTGGGACTCGTGCGTTCTGGTCTCTGGCCAAAGCTGTCCAAGGGAATTTCTGTCAGCCGTCCATTCCATCTTTGCGTGGGAGGGGTGACTCGCTGGCCCATACTGCGAAAGAGAAGGCTGATCTTTTAGGCACCCTCTTTGCGTCAAACTCGACTTTGGATGACCATGGTAAACCACCACCGTTAATCCCGCGGTGTGATACTTCTATGCCGGAAATTGCATTCCGGATCCGAGCGGTCCGCAAGGCTTTATTCTCCTTGGACGTCCATAAGTCGAGCGGGCCTGATGGCATCCCTCCGATAGTTCTGCGCACTTGTGCTCCTGAGTTGGCTCCGGTCCTAACGCGTCTCTTCCGGTTCTCATACTCACTCGGCATCGTCCCATACGGATGGAAGATCGCTTCAGTACACCCGATCCCTAAAAAAGGCGATCGCTCCGATCCGTCAAACTATCGCCCAATAGCCATAACTTCCTTGTTCTCCAAAATAATGGAATCCAGCATCAATTGCCAGCTCTTGAAGTATCTAGAGGGCCACCACTTGATTAGCGATAGCCAGTATGGCTTCCGGCGTGGTCGGTCAGCGGGTGACCTTCTAGTATACCTAACTCATAGATGGGCGGAGGCAATAGAGTCCAAGGGGGAGGCACTGGCAGTTAGTCTTGACATAGCGAAAGCCTTTGACCGGGTGTGGCATAGAGCACTTCTTTCAAAGCTTCCTGCGTATGGGTTGCCCGAGAAATTGTGCAATTGGATCTCCAGCTTCCTGGCTGATAGGAGCATTAAGGTCGTTATCGACGGAGCTTGTTCCGACCTCAAACCTGTGAATGCCGGGGTCCCACAAGGCTGTGTCTTATCTCCGACCCTCTTTCTTCTGCATATCAATGATCTGCTGCAGCATAGCAGTATTCATTGCTATGCGGACGATAGTACTGGAGATGCATTATACACAGGCCGCGCAAATATTTCTCGGGCTGATGTCGATCAGTTCCGGAACAAACTTGTGTCTGAAGTCGAGACCCAACTAAGTGTAGCCTCGGACTGGGGACGACTTAACCTAGTCCAATTCAACCCCAAAAAGACACAAGTTTGCGCGTTTTCCACTAAAAAAACACCCTTTGTCGCTACTCCTCTCTTTGAAGACACCCTCCTTAAAGCCTCAGCCAGCATCGGAATACTGGGCGTCGACATATCGGACAATGTTCAGTTTCGCGGTCATCTGGAAGAAAAGGCTAAACTTGCCTCTAAAAAGCTTGGTGTGCTCAGTAGGGCGAGACGATACTTCACTCCGGGCCACCGCTTGCAACTTTATAAAGCGCAAATTCGGCCCCACATGGAATATTGTTCTCACCTCTGGGCGGGAGCCCCCCAGTACCAGCTCCTTCCTCTTGATCGCATTCAACGTAGAGCGGTTCGATTAGTCGCTGACCAGTCACTCTCCGACCGGCTTGATCCTTTGGCGCTGCGTAGAGATGTTGGATCTCTCAGCATCTTCTATCGCATTTACCATGGGGTGTGTTCGGAGGAGTTGTTCGGATTAATACCTGCAGCTAAATTTCATCTTCGGACATCAAGGCAGAATGCGAAATTCCACCCGTATCACCTTGATGTCTGTCGTTCCACCACTGCGCGTTTCGTAAGACACTTCTTACCACGCACCACCACGTTATGGAACAAGCTGCCCGCCACGGTATTTCCGAACCACTACGACTTAGGGTCCTTCAAGAAAAAAGCGTATAAATCCCTAAAAGGCCGGCAACGCACTCATGAGCTCCCAGCCACTTGAGTGTCCATGGGCGGCGACTTCACCTTTATGGTGGGCCTCCTGCTCGTTTGCCCCCTCTTCTATAAAAAAAAAAAAAAAAAAAATGTTTCACGTTTTATACAACTGAACCGATTTCGATGCAATTTGGTATGCAGATACAGAAATAGGGGATGAAATTTTGTATAAAACATCACCAGAACTTTGCCATTTATAAACCGTAATTTTCCAAATTCCTTTTGTATTTAACACGTGGATGAAGTCGCGGGCAAAAGCTAGTTTTCAGACCCACTTTTTAAATATCGAATAAAATATTCGATATTAAAAAGTTAACTGGTTAACTTAAAAGTTAGCCAGACAGACAAACTACAAAATACATAAGACACATAGACTATCAATTATTAAAATAGATAGTGCGTACTGCGACAAATGCCCATTTATATAGCTAAAACTTTAAAATTCCTCTCAGTCTAGTTTTTGCCGTATTTAAATTAATATTCTTATTCGCTCTTTTCAGGTGTAATATACGAAGCCACCGGAAGTTACGTGAACTGTTTCATAGCAATGAGTTTTTGCTGTTTAGTGTGTATTGTTTTATGGACAGTTGAATACTTTGTCTATCGTAAAAAAGCATGATATTTATTATATTCGCCTTAGTTTGTTTTTTGTGACATTGGCAAAAGATCGACGACAGATTTACATATAAGTGAAATTCATTGTCAATTTGAACATGATATGTTTAATGAGGCTTCTATGTATTTAAAATATTATTTATAATTCTAAGATTATCGTACAATGTTAGTATTAATACACTTTGAATACATTGATTGAATCAGAAATAATAAAAGACATTCCTAATGTCTTTGGGATGAGTGCGAAGCAAAAGCTATATGCAAATGTACTTATACATCAAGACACTGTAGTCATTATAAGGTCAATTTCGGGATTAAGCCTGATTTACAATTAACCCACCAAGGTAAAGATTTTTAAGTTGCATTTCTATTCTGTAAGTGCTGTTTGACATTCAGGAGTCAAAAAGTGCGTTGAAATGTTGATAATGTACAATCATTAAATAAAATAAAATATTTTAATGACGTCAAATTAAGGCGTAAGTCTTGTTCCTCTTTCAATTTGAAGTATTACAAGCCGCAGCCTATTGCCAGTACATATACAGCCTATACTAATAATATTAATATAAAAATATTTTAATAGGGTCTAATTTTAGAAGTGAAGTTTTATATTTAAAAAGTTTATCCAGTATATTATGTATTGAGATGGCGTATCAAGGTTTCGTTTTCGGTTCATCTGTATAACACTATTATTAAAACATTTGTTCTCACCAAAAGTCCACTGATAAGCATTTTTCACCTATTCTATGGATCTGTATAATATTTTAAAAAAGTGCTTTGTTTGTATCTCGACTATGCAATAGAGCAATAATCGTTGTATTCATGTGACATTTAATGGAAAAATTGTCAAATAAAAGGAAATGAATAAAACCACTCTACGTCTTCTTAAAGAGCATTTATTTCATGATATAAAAATCACCTGTCACAACCAGTCAATAATATAAATAACCCTAATTACATAAATGATAATCTTATATCAATTAGAAATTAGCCATATCTTAATTTGTAACTTCTTTCAAGTGACTATAATTGCAGACCAATCGATATTTTGTTATTTCTCTTCTCAAATTTAGCCATGTATCAAATAAAATGATTTTGATATGGTAAATAGAGAATAGAGTGGTCTGCGGTTAAGAAGTTTAAGCGGTTGTTGGCACCCGTTGCCTGGGTTCAATTTGTACCCTGAAGCCGTCGGTTCTCTTCAGGATAATATCCGCCTGTAGTACAAACTGGTCCTCGGTGACATCTGACTCCATCTTGTAGTTACGGAGAATAGTAGAGAGGAGTACCTTCAGTTTTAAAAGTGCGTATTTGCGGCCTGCAATACGAATGTATTAGATGTTACTTATTTAAGTTGGTTAAACAAAGTGTTATAAAGTAAGCTTGAAAATAATTATTTAAAGTATGTAATCGAACATTCAAATATAAACGCGATTTATGTGCTTTGCAATAATCGTAGTCTAAGTAGTAGTACTAGACTAAGCGTTAGACTAAATTTGTGTATATCCGTGATTATCTCCATATTTTTCAAAAGGGTCGTAAGGTAACTCACCAACACAACTCCTGGGTCCAGCACTGAATGGAATGTAGCTGTAATAGTGTCTGTTCGATGTGTTCTCTGGCAGGAAGTTGTCAGGGTCGAAAACATTGGGGTTCTTGTAGTATTTGGGGTTGCGGTGGATCTTGTATGTTCCCACAACGACAGTTGAACCCGCGGGAAGAACGTAGTTGTTTGTTGCTATAATTATTATTTAATTATAGGTAAAAATTAGCAGACAAAACCAACAGTGGTACACAAGTTCCACCAATATAAAAAAAACTAATACGATATGTTATGTATCAATAGTCTGCAAATAAATTATATTATATATTATGATTAATGTTTTAACAAAGAGATTGGATTGCAGCGACATCTATGATTGGTAACTATAATCAGTAGGGTGACTGCATTGATCTATATCGCGTTAACAAAGCTGTCTCGACTGCTCAGCAGCTGCAAGAGCTGGGGACTACGTACCGGCCAGTGGTTTTTAACTGGATTCTATGTTTTTCAGTTGGCGTGCACATCTTCCTTTCTCTACAGGTTTGAGATTACAATGGACCAAAATACTAAAGGTTCATACTGTTATATACCTTCAAATATCAAAATTATTACACCGCAAACAGGATTTGATATAGATACTTACAAATCTTAACATCACGGTTCAGCTTCCTTGCAATAATTGGCACAGGTGGGTACATTCTTAGTGCTTCGAAGATCACTCTTTCGAGGTATTTCATCTGGAGTGTATCTTCAAAGGTGCATGGACGGTCAGAGTCACCGAAGATGGAGTAGAGCTCATCATACACTCTGGTTTGGATGTCTTTGTGGATGCCGAGAAGGCAAAGTACGAAGCTGGATCCAGCTGCTGTTGTGTCGTGGCCCTAATACGTTTTATGTGAAATAAAATTTAAAGTAAAGGAAAAGAGAATTAATACAGCCAGCCATGACTGATAAGGATAGTTGAGATATAGCACTAAGTACGACTCCCTTATGTCAAAAAACTTTTGGATGCTTCTCTTTTGACTCTCAATATTATGGTTGTAAAATTTCAATTCCCTATTTAACTTCGCTTTGGGGTGAAGGCACATTGGCATGTTTTAATATTAATTCGAAAATTAAGGTTTTCTTGCACGTTATTTCTATCAACAATATTATAAACTACATCAATATTGCGATTCATTGACGTTTAATGACTTCTCTATAAATTTAATTGTGTTTGCTTCACTGTCACATCGAACGAATTTCACGAAACACTAAGGATTACTATATAACTATAGTATCTGGCCGGTTCTTCTCGGTAGATGACTGCCTTCCAAACCGGTGGTAGTGTAAAATTTGACGATTCAAAAGTGTCTTTATAAAGACCTACTTGAATAAAGATATTTTATATGAATAAATGACATTGTACACGCTAATCAAAGAAACAATTAAAAAACTACCTCAAACATAATGGTGTCAACCTCTTCTTTGATTTCGTGGTCTGTGATCTTGTGTGATCCACTCTGAGCGGCTTCAATCATAAGGTCCAAGAAAGCAAGACGTTTCTTTTCACCTAAAAAAATTAAAATATGTATGAATAAAGAAATGGAATAAGAAAATCATCCACAATCTTTTACATTGGATTTGATCTATCAGTTTCATAAAATAATTATCATTTAACATTAGATATATTTAAGATCAATTATCAATTCAAATTGTACCAACATATTTTAAGGTAATTAATTGACTTTAAAATCACCCAAATTTAGGTTTAACTGGGGGTGTAGGTACATAACTGCAATTTATGAGTTCACAATAAATTACACCTTTGTCCTCTGTTTCTTCATTGTTTATTACTCTTATATTTTGTAAGTTAGTTTGTATTATTATATTATGTTATTTAATTATTAACATTTATTTTTAATCCTTACCAACATCATTCTCATCGTTAAAGTCCAGATCATCACGGTAGCCCTTGAATACAGTATCAGCCAAAGTTTTAGCATTGGCAAGTCCAGACGTGTCCTTGTCTGATGACTTTTCTTCGACAACATTAGCTGTGGCTAGACCCCTAGCCTTATTGTGGATGTATTTTTCTTTCTTGCTCTTGATCACCTTTGTGAGAAAATACTATGAGTCTGAAATTCTATATAGAGCCGTAATTCATTGTTATACAATTTTGAGTGCCAAAAGTCGAATGTTTCACAGGAATTCGGACCCTGCGTAATAGTTACATAAACTGTGTCATCGTAATAAAGACTTAGATCTTAAATGTCAACCTTCGCTGATAGGAGTCGAAGTAAAAGAATATGGGAATTTCATTTCATGTGATGATATTTTTACAACTTTTTCAAATTAATTAAATCCGTAAGTAAATAAACGATTGTTTTGTTATTCATTTAAATGGTATAGCGTGATCATATCTTTATATTCAAGTTATTCTAATCATATGATTAAGATAATTTGGATTGTTGATTTAATTGTAAGTGTATCATACTGAATATAACAGATAAGATTTATTACTTTATTTGTAAGTCCGTGGATGATTCCTAACAGCTTCTTCTGTTTCTCGAAGAATGAAGTGAACTTGAAAATATTATCGAAACGAAGCCAGAATTTGTAGTGCCTCTGATGAATGATATCACACATCCTGTGAAATAGATTTAATTATATTAAAAACTAATTTATATTATGTCACTTGGTTTCTCTTGTTATAAAACATACTTCATGACAGCCATAGCATAGTCAAATCCGGATGCATCTTGTGTCTCCTTTGTAATACCCATAGCAGTTTCTGTAAAAAAAATACCATATAAAAATTTCTTGAATTTTTACTATTGAATATAAGATTTGTTAAGTACAGCAGTAGCAGTAAGAACTGCTAGGTACTGCAGGGATTCGAACGTTTACAGGTACACAGCTGAGACTAACGGCTCACGCTATACCCAATTAAGGTTACAAGTGCGTGTCATGATTACAAAATAACCCTGACTTACAACAATATACATAATCTACAATAATAATTGGTGGTGGTGATTTAATATGTTTATATTTTCTATGTTAAGGTTTGGAACTGACAAATTCAACTAAGATTGCATTCAAAAAGAGGGATAACGAATAAATAGATAGAGTAAAGCCTTACTATGTTTACTCTATCTATATCTTATCTATCTCTACTTCTATATGTAGGTAATGGAAATCACAGATGAACGAATCTTTTCGATAATAATAAGATTTTCTTTTTGAAACATTTTTTTTAATAGCCCAAGGCAATTGATTGGTGTTCTGAGCATTGTAAAGTTTCTATACTCAAATCGCATACCTAAAGGTCATTGGTTAATGTATAATATGTAAATATGGATTGCGTTAATTTATTGAACAATAAAGTTAATGTATGTATTTAAATTAATTTCAATTTATTTTCATAAATTAATCATAACTACAAATACTGCGTGTGACTTAAACTGAATATATTACAATTTTAATAAAATATTTTGTTTTTTTAAATATATGTAGCATTATTTATAACATATTTATGTATTCACAATTTCTTGCTCATTTACAAGGAGTTAGTAATTAGTGCGTATACTAGCAGGGCCTATAAGTAATCTTTTCCAGGCGATCATAAAAATGTTGACTGTCTATAAGCCTATAAACTTACCCAACAGAATATCTACTGTAACACCGCTCATGTAGTCATGTACATCGAACACTTTACCCATTTCTGTCTTCATCTTTTTAACCACAGCGTTGCTGTTCTGGTTAAATGTGTCGATGAAGGATTTAAGGATGTTAATGTGGAATGTTGGTGCTATGATTTTGCGGTGTGACCTCCATTTTTCACCTTAAAAAAAATGTATATTCGTTAAAATCATTTGATAGAAATTCGCTCTATTTGTGTTCAATTTGCATCCTAAAACTATTTTTTAAATTCATAATGTCTTTAAAGTACTAAAGTGTCAGTAGACTTAGGATCGTTAAATTAAGTGTCGTTAAACACTTTGACAAATGAATAGAAAGTTAAACATATAATATAATAATGAATTATATAATATATAATAAAATGTTAGACAACTAACATTTTATTCAATTTAATTTATTATACTAGTTTAATACTTTTCGTATAATTATCTAACACATTTTTAATATGGAGTAATGAAATTTACCTGAGCTGATAAGTAGTCCTTCTCCAAGCCAAGGCTGGAAGAATCTGTACTCGGAGGCCTTGTCAATGTGAACTTGGCTGTTAAGGATGTATTCCACATCATCGGGATCAGTTAAAAACACGACTAACTGAGATCCTACCCAACCACGTACGACTGAGCCGTACGTGTCTGCAAACTGAAGAGCATATTTCACCAATTCTGAAATAAATATATAGCATGAATCTTGTCACTTGAATCATTAAATAAGTAAGTAAGAAATTACGTTAGTAAGTAAGTAAATAGTCAAGTAAGTAAGTAATATAATACAACGTAGTTGTGTAATATCTTATTATAAAATTATTTATCTGTATATTTTGTTTGTAAGCTGGATATATTGTAACTCCTCGCGGCTTATTTATAAAAAAAACAACTTATTTTTTAAATTATATTGTACAAATCCTTTATGTTTTTAACGGAATATTCTTTACACCTTTCTTTGAATACTAATTCAAATTTGAATTTGCGCACATTTGAAATTTCAAATTTTATTTATTAACGTGTATAAATCTAATTAAAGAGGTGTATTATGATTGGTGAAGCAAATAGTATAAACCAACTGGAGTTACGATATTCCCCGTGAGAATCTATTTATTACCAAAGCATTGAATATATGATGAATTTATTGAACACTTTTGAGCTTTATATGTTTATTTACCGTTTAAAGCTCGTGCTGTTGCACAAGCACAAAACTAAGTCGTGGTAGGTAAACATGAATATTGTAGCTTACCTTCTGGTTTTTTACCAAGAGCCAATAGTGCATTACCGAATACTGGTAAGGCAATAGGTCCTGGTAACTTGTTTCCCATTTTGTAAAGTCTTGACTGTTGCTGCCATCTGTATAGGAGCCAGAGTCCTGTGGCGACAAGTACTAATGGATAGAAGATCAGTCTCGTTGACAGCTGATTCGTCTGGATATCATCGACGAGCGTCATTTTGCTGAAATAAAGATTATATAAAACGATATTTAATACGTATGTTAAAACGTTCGAGAATATTTGGAGCGAGACCAATTACACCAATAGATAAGAATTTTCAAAAATAATCCATAAAAATCACCAGTTTACAGAATTTTTACCGTGAACCTTGCGTTGCGAACGTTTTTATATTTTTATTTATAAAAACAGTTTTTAATAAATAATAAATAAAGTTTAAAATTTAAAAAAAAAACACTTTTTTCTACCACTGCCCTAATTTTCACTTAGTACCTGGCCTTCCAGACGGTGTGGTTTAAGAATTATAATCCTCACCCCGCTAACTACTTTTATTGGTGAGTTAGGTTTATTTGGCGTAATAAATTGCAAATCAACTGTTTTTATACAATGACGCTGGCCAGTAAGGTATAATTTGTTAAGGTTAGCGCACACTGTACATTGATTATAATGATTCTGTGTTGCATGTACGAAATTTAACATGTTGAATATACATATTTTGATAGATGGAATACCAAAATATGTATATTAAAAATATACATATACAATAGTATATGTAATCTAAGTTATAAACAATCAGGTGACCCATTTATGAGCCAAGCCGAAACCAAGCAGTAGCTGAATTAAGAAAAATATTCAAACAGATCACGTATTTAAAAAAAAAACCCGAATTTTCTAATTTCATCGTACATGCGACAAGACAACGGGCTGCAATTTTGCTAAACGATATGTTTCAGGCAACCAAAATATTGAATTTATAGGCATAGTTAGTAGTAATATTAGCGTAGTTAGTATTGTAAGTATAGTAAGTGCAGTTAGTATAGTAAGTATTTTTTTTTTTTCATAGAAGAGGGGGCAAACGAGCAGGCGGCCCACCATAAAGGTGAAGCCGCCGCCCATAGACACTCACGCGGCTGGTAGCTCGTGAGTGCGTTGCCGGCCTTTAAAGGAAAATTAGGAATTTGACGGGTAGGGGAAGAGGACGGGTTAGGGGAATGGATAGGCACCGGAAGACCTCACTCACCGAACGAAACGCGAGTACAAAATGAACAAAGTCCAATTGCATCACTTTACGCCAGTTCTCTGTGAGAGAGTGGTATTTCTCCGGCCGTGCCTGCCCATTCGGCTGAAACTCTAAGTAACAGCATGGCACTCCCACTCAAAACAGTAAATGTAGTAAGTGTAGTTAGTACAGTAAGTGTATTTAGTGTGGTGTAGTTGGTAGTTAGCGCAATCAACCCTTACGTGATCGTACTTGTCTGTAGCTGCAGCTAGTCCTTTTATTTTACAACACGGAATACCTGAAAAATAATTTTAACAATATGTAATTACATGATTCATTTCTGCATTTTAATGTTACTACAATTAAGATAGAATATTAATGATAGTATAGATAATAATGAATTAATATAGTACTGTTTATTAAATTTTAAAAATATACTTTTCAAATACGTACGTTAGAATAACGTATGAGAACGGTGCCTTACAATAAAATTAAACTAATATTCATTGACATTTCACCTGAATTTTTTTCATTGTTTGCTAATTGATTAAATTATTATTCGCTATCAATAAAGGGTGAGGCATGATTAAGTATATTCAGGTAAATAAGCAAATTATTGGTTTAAATATGATTGTCATCTAAAAATTGGAAATGTACTAATGTAAAGGTTAAAATCTAACAACTTTGGAACAGAGCAGCTTCGGCAAACTTACTCAATTTATTATTTGCTCAGAGATAAGTGGTAGGCGTCTATAATTGTAATGCGTAGTTCGAAATTATAACATTATGGTTATTAAACCATAATTAGAAAAAAAAGCGCTGTGTTCATATAGTACTCACTTCACTTCACTTAGTATCGATAGAGTTATAACCACAGTATAAACAAAAGAAAATTGCGGTATCGTTGCTTTTTCCGGTTCAATTGTCGGATATGACAATTTGCTAAACCGGACGCTAAGGTTATAAGGTATTTGTTTTAGATTATTTTTTAGGATCAATTAGTATTATCGAACTTAACAACCAAAATCATTTAAATTCTTATATTTTTATTAGTAACTAGGTTTAGTTATTAGGTTTAACCAGTAATTATTAAGTAATATATTTTGCCGCAACCAAATAAGAGAGGTTATTTTTCTTAAACCGTTTCATATGTGTTTTGTTAACCAGTTAATAACCAAAATATCACTCCTATAAAACTAATGTTAAAAATTGGTTAGTTTTTTTACTAATAAATATACAACTATTGTGGGTTGTCTTGAAGAGATCGCTTATTAGCGATAAGGCCGCATTCGCTGGTGCATGGTGTAATGGTTACAGATCTTTACAACCGTACTGCGAAACATGCTTGGCGATTTAAAGGAGTGGCAGAGAGTTTCTTGCCAGTTCTTCTCGTCCGCTCTACGCCCTTAATTTGGGAACTAGCAGTAAATGTAGAGTCGAAAATTTTTATAACTTATTGTGTTGACGATTCATAAGTGTACCTTAGTTACCTGAATAAAGATGTGTTTGATTTTGATTTTTTAAATTTTGCCGCCCGTTGTTCTTATATGTATTAACATCTAATAACATCGTCTACTTCTACTCTTTAAGTGCAATAAAGTGTGAATAGATAAATCAATTAATAATAAATAAAACTATTTAATTTTATATTGTATTAAAATTGGCTTCATACAAATAAGTAATTTTAACTCTCATCGATAAGAAAAAGTCTTAGCATCCATTTGAGAAATGATTTTTAAATGAAAAGTATAATATACATTAGCGCTAGAAAAACATTTCTAATCAAAATATATGTTTCAATTTACACTGTCACTGTTACGCACAAAGCGAAGTTGTTTTTGTATTAGTCATAACTACAGCGTAATTATTTAAATAACTAGTAATGCAAATTATATTTTCATTTCACCTTTATGAATCATAAGACATACCAAGTCATATCAAGGCACTGGCAGTCATACAGAGATCTTTATTAAGATGTCGATTTAACGGGAAGAAGTGGTTTAATACGACATAATAAACCCGTCCTTGATTGGGAGTTTAAATATTTAAATGCTAAAATGCACTTGATTTTCTTTTTAAATTATGAAACGTAATTGAAACTTTATATTTAAAAAATCATCTCTAATCAGTTTATAGTAACATATAAAAGGTAGTACAGCGTAGGCCTCCCCCAGACCACTCCAAAGATCGTGATCAGGCCTTCCACCAGCTGCTTACTACCGATCTTTATCCCATCTGTACGATAGTCTTTCTTTCGTTCGCTTTACCCTCTCTGGGGAACCAGTCACGTCCCTGGCCTATTTTACTTGAATCTGATGATATGAAAAGCCCATTTTCACTCCATGTGTCTAGCCTGAGATACATCTATGATTTTATTTTATTCTTCAGGTCCTTCTTTGTACTTCTTTCCATATTGTGGTGGATTACTTTTATTTTTTTGGTAATTTTGTGTGTTAGTGGCCATATTTGACATCCTTAGTTTTTACGGGAAGGATACAAAATTTATGTAGCAATACGTTAAAAACTTTTTCAAACGTTTTTAATTTGAAACAAAAGTACATCAACACGTTAACGGGAACTTGCCGTTCAAAGAATGCAGTTTGACTGCGTAAAGAAATAGAGCACGCGACTTCGACTATTTTTAGTGTGTAATATTTTTAAGTTAAAATTACATTTTTACCGCATAATGTTAGTACTAAATTTGAATTTTCATTATATAATATATAAAGAAAATTCCTATATGGGAATACGTAGGAATTGACGTCATTTTATAAAATTTATTTTCTATTGTGAATGTAAAACTCTGTGGTGATACGAATATAGATGATGGCCTTAATGTTAATATCGTTAATACATTAATAAGCCCTGAGTACATACTTTATATTTCCTTGATCACACAAATTTATTTAATAGTAAACAATTGTTACATATAAATAAATAGTAAGTAAACAGTTATGACTTTCTAACATATCAAGTTATGTAAATCCATAGTTTAAGTTGGAGGTTTTATTAAGGAGCTTAGTTATATATATCAATAAATTACAATAACGAAGGCAATCTACCAATACATATTAAATTTTGTTATTATATAATGTCTCGAATTCCCATTTAATTGTCTTATGTGTAAACCTAGTTGTGTTATCTCATAAATTTATTGTTTTAAATGTATTTAGCATATAAGATGTCTGGGGACGGATATAATAAAATAAAAAAATAGAATAAAATACAGACGTAAAACCAATATGGCGCTAGACCGCATTAAAACATATCCTCACAAAATCTTAGTTTCCCAGCAAGTTATGCTCTGTTCATATTACCAAATTATTTTATCTATTCTGTTTGTCTTGTACTTGTACTGTTTATTAAGCCTATTTCTTTTTTATCGACGTATCGAGTTTTTAGAACAATATTGTTGATAGGTTTTTTTTAAGTATGTAAGGTATATTTGGAATTAAATTGGTAATTACTGTAATTTCCGTTTGTTTCTTTAAAAAAACATTACACTATATGGAAATACATTGGTCGTAAAGTCATTTTAATAGTTATAGATATGCATACAAATATTTAATTGTATTTATCGTACTGGGGTTTCTAGAAGGTATTTTCAAACTAAACTAAGCGATATAATTGTATCGTTATTACCACATATATACCAATTCGAAAAAGTCTTGAGCTAATGAGTGCAGTTTAATATTTGATCTTATTGCGAAGGAAAATGTGGTGAGACAATGATGGTGTCAGTTAAGGCTGATCACCTTGTCTGTTAAGAAAATAATGATTATTTGAATTTTAATAAATTCATTGTATATATAGTGTTGTTATTTTATTAATTATTTTCTGACTATATTGAATGTAATGAACTTATAGGTTTACGTGTAGAAACATTTTTTTCCTGACACAGTAGAAAATATCGCCCAGATATAACCTTAAAGTTTCGAAAAATGTAAGAAAAACGTGCATAATTATTATTATATATTTTTTTTAATTACCTAATTTACATATAAAAAATGAGTGACAGTACGAATGATCGCACCGTGAACGTTATAGCAATTAAACTATTGAAGTAAGGAGTTCTTTCTTTGACAGTAATATAATATGATAAGATAAATTGTCAGTGATTGTAGAGTTGACTCGTGCAGTGTTCTTCCATGTTTGACTCGAGATGGACAACGGAACGGCTGAGTTGGAAAAGATAAATATAAGTGATGATGAAGTGAAATCTCCTAAATATGTGGACTCAAATCAACCATTTCGGAGACAGGTATTTTAGTTATGTGTAAAATATTGATTGAAAATTTTATCTGTCACGACTACAAAGGCTGTGATAGATGATTGATGCCTGAGTTTCTTGTCGGTTCTTCTCAGCTAAGGGCACGCAGTGAACCCATGAACCTAGTTCTAGTTACGTTCTAAAAGGGTTTATATATATATTATTATTTAAGTTAAAAACTGTATGTGTTTTTTGGCTTCGGCCGTAAATAAATAAATATATATTTGAATTTTATATTTTGGATTCAAGATCAACTTTTTTAGACTGTTATGTTTTATACAGTAAGTAACTTAATCTATTGAATTTGCAAAACGATTTTTACGTAACACCACCTATCCTTGAAACTAGTACCAGAAACAATTCTGCGTCTGTAGATAATTACTCTTTTTAGACAAACAAATCCGATAACTTATCGGATTTTTAACCTACGGATTTTTTCATTACATTAGGAACATGTTCGCGAATTCCTTTATTTTATTTTATTAAATCTGTCCCCATACATCTTATGTCCTAATATATTAACAAACAATAAACTTATAAGAAAATAAAACAATTATATGGGAATTTGAAACATTTAAGAGATAGAACATAGAAGATACAAATGTGAACACAATCAGGATTTAAAGGTTTTAATTTTTATTAAATTAATAATATATCTACAAATTATATATTAATTGTATAATAATAATTACAAGGTTATTTGATTTTTATGACCCCCTAAAGTAGATAAACGTACAAGGCCATATAAACCATTTTCAATTTGGAACACTGTGGTTAAGTAAGATAAGACGAAATAAAATATTACAAAATAGAATATTGGTTTAGCATAGTGATTGAATATAACCTTTAAGTTCAAAGCCCGGCTGAACATAGTGAATCTCGTATTTTATATGTGTCACAGGTCAACGACATATTGATGCCCAACTTGACGATATTCTGACTGAAGACTGAAGGAGTCTGAGTAGTGTAGTGTGTTTGAACTATGTTTCAAGTGTGTGTGTGTGTTTGTAAAAGCACCCTTAGCTGATTACCGATAAAGTTTATAATTTATGTCTTTGCGTTATTGTAAAAACGCGAAAGAGATGAAAATAAAAGCGATTAAATATGACTTAAGAATTACAGGCCGAGTATAAGAGACGAGTTAGCATTTCTTAACTAATTAAGAAAAATAATACGGTGATAAAAACAAGACGACCGAACGACGATGATCACAGATTATTTTGCACTGAGCGATATTTTAAACACCGTATTTATGATGAAAACTCTCAAGAAACTTCCCAATCAGTCCAGTTTTGTGTTTACATAGAGTGACTATAAAAAGCCCTATTTTTTGAAAAAAGGTATCGAAACAGTGGCACAAGTGTATTTCTTGTATTAGCAGTGAAGCTAAAAGCGACCCAGAAACCAAGACAAAAAATTCCATACCATTTTAAAACATTTTATGGTTATAATGTAATGTATTCGACCTATAGTCCTTTTAGGAAAGCTTGGGTCATTTAGCTCGTTACAATCAATCTTGGTTGGAAACGAACGTAACGAACTTCATCAGAGTTGACCATCGAGTTGCTAAACAATCCATACGATGCTTATTAAATAATTTTCCACTCTAAAGTGGCAATAATCCTATTTTAACCCCTTTCAGTCGTGTTTATAAGCCTACATTCTGTACAGTAGTTCGGTGGGTTTGGCAAAGTAGAGTAACATAGGTAATGCGATTCATTTGATTTAAAATTCACTTTTTATTTAAATTTAATTACACTTATTTTATTAGTGTAAATGACCTCCAATATAAACATTATTTTGCTGAAATCGATGTAGGAAAGTTTTACATTTTTGCTTAGGAAGAACCGCTTTTAAGTTTTAAACGCTGACAAAATGCATACATTCAACCATTTGAACTTTACCTACATTATTTCTACATCAGTGAACTGCATGATCCAAGTAAATTTTCTTGTCAATATAGCGTTTTAATATGTGGGAAATAATGGTACACGTTTTGTTAAGTAACCTTGGTTTAATGAAGGGCATACATATAAATCAGATAACGCCAAGTTACAAATTAACAATAATCGTTAAAGTAAATTATTTATGTGTAATTCGTGTAACTAAAATATAAATTTATTACTTTCTACAGTGGCCTTTTTAAAAACCTATTAAGACCGTTTTAAATAGTCATCATATAGGTTTTCTATACTCTGTATCATTAATTTTACTTTTAACTTATCGAATTGTACGGAATAGAGGGGTTCGCTTAAAAATTCTAGATTTTTTTTTAAATTTATAGCTTACTATACGAGTAGAAACAAAAACAGTTGTGGGTTAATTATTAACATATTAAAACAACCTTAATTGTATTGACCAATCAGTGGGTTCTAGGCGGCATCTTGTTATGACAGAGTGTTCGTAATTCTGAGGTCAGTCTTTGACAAACCATTTTGAACGTTTGACTTTGACTTTGTTTATTGTATATCCATGTTTTTCTTCCCGCATTTAACCCATATCATGATCCCCACTGGACTGGTTGAGAACGATGTTTGTTCTGTAACAACCCTAAGAGCATATTTTTTGTTTTATGCTAGAAAAAAACCACTCACTCTACGTTTTTATACTTTTGAGGCGACATCTATAATCTGTAGCTAAAACAAATGCACATTGTACGGTCGTCATCGATCCTGAATTGTTATGACCAATTTCCCTCGGCCGCTGAGCACAAGTTCTAGAAGTTTACACTGCGACCTTTGTGCTTTAGTGGTTTGAACTAGTATGGGATCACCCCATTTCATTTCACACATATAGGAAATACATCACTCTACACTTTAAAATTTTAAATATAATTTTTTTTTAATATTTATTTTTCCATTTCCATTCCATTGATTTAGTTGACAATTACAACAGATTGATATTGTTTACATTATGTTTGTTAATAATAACACAATATCACGTGTTTAATGATAGTAATAAAACGATCGTGGTTTATGTAGTACATTAACCTTTTACATTTAATGTTTATGTATGTTTATTTAATGTGTATTGTAACAGGTTTTTGAAACAACTACGTCAATTCATTATCCATGAGCCCTTATAATAACACTTATGCAAGTGTATTCTATCAACTAATAAGACTGTTTTATAGACAGGTTTTCGGGGTTCACAAATCAATAAGAACAAATGAACTAAAGATTATACAACATTTTCAACGGTCATATGTTCCAAATTTGAAATTCAAATTGAACTTTTACTTTTAATTGAATTTTAGATTAAGCAGTCAGACTTGTTTGCGTGTATTTAAATAACAATTTTTAAAAAAATATATGATAATCTGTTGACCTAATTCTGGAATTATAGTAAGCAGTTTCTAATAATCGTATAATTCAAAATTTTGTATGGGTGTACCATTAGTATGTTATACCCAAATATGAACAATTTATATAAAAAAATAATTGTTTATTTTTTTTGGCAGCCAGTATTGTTTTGATGCAATGTTGGCATTCGATCTCATTGGTGCTTGAAACGTTTGCATATTTCAAATTCAAATTATGATAGAGTTATTTACATAGAGCAAAGTTTGTAAAATGTTAAAAAATATAATAGGTACTACTAGGTACTGTAGGTATTTACAATACTGGTCGCGACAATGACTATTAATTATACAGATTTAATTGAAAGCAATTTATTAACGATTACGGAAACAGCCACGTGCAGTCAATGTGGTTTTATATATATATTATATAGTTTTCATTACAATGTATAGAAGAATACATAACCCTCAGTGTGTATATATGTTAACTGAGTTTAATGATACATTTAATAAGTAGTTTTTGTCAAAATGAGGAAGGGTTAATTAAAATAAAAAAAACACAGTAACTAACGCATGGCCTTAGGGATTAGCATCCCTACAGTTAAGGTAGTTTATTTATTTATTTACACTTTATTGCACTTAAACAGTAGAAATAGAAGATGTTAATACGTCTTAATACGTATAAGAGCAATTGGCGGCCCTATCAGTTAGGCTGGGATATTAAGAACATTTAGGCTTCGGAAGCCTCGCCACAGCCAGCCCAAATATTATACGCGTAGATATGAATTAATTTTGATCTGGTATTGTGTGGATTTCAGGCATTTGTTGCAATGGGCTCATTTCTGCTGTCATTCAGTGCTGGAGCAACTGCTGGAATCTCAGCCATCATCATACCACAACTGTTACATGAAAGGGGAAAAAATAAATATAGTACAGAGATGATGTCTTGGGTAGGTATGTATTGAAATAGACAATCAATCGTTTCATTTCTGAACTTGAGTATTAAATAGTACTCAAGGTATAAAATAGGCCAATGCTATATTTTAAAGGCTAGAGATAATAAATAATAGATACAAATTCAATGAAATTTCGGTGTATATTGTTTGGCATTATTATTAAATATTAATTTTTTTCAGCGGCCATGTCGTCATTGGCTCTGCTCTTCGGTAACATGATATCTGGGTACCTTATGGAACGGCTGGGAAGAAGGATGTCTCAAATCATCCTATCTATGTTCTATATTAGTGGTTGGCTCATCATTGGATTTTCAAAGAACATCTACTTCATGCTACTTGGCAGATTCATTACAGGATTTTGTCAGGGATGGCTAGGCCCTTTAGGACCTGTATTTATTGGAGAAATAAGTTCACCAGCCTACAGAGGTCTATTTTTAGCTGGCCTGTCCTTGAGCATAGCATCTGGTGTGTTCATGTCACATTTGTTTGGAACTTTCCTTCACTGGAGTAACGCGTCAATTCTGTGCGCTCTATTTCCTTTGTTCGGATGTGGTATCCTATATTTTTCACCCGAATCGCCTTCTTGGCTCGCATCTAAGAACGAAATTGATAAATGCAAGAAATCATTTTACTGGTACAGAGGCAAAAGTCTAGTGATGCAGAACGAACTGGATAAGATGTTGGTGGAATACGAGAAGAAAAAAGAAATGAAACCCAAGTGGGAAACATTGAAAGATAATATAAAGAAACCAGAGTTCTGGAAACCTCTGTGTATAATGATTGTATTTTTCATAGTCACACAATTGTCGGGTATAAATGTTATATGCGCATATACAACGGATATAATGAAAGTGTTAATAGGGAATAACAAAAACACGTACACAGCCATGCTGGCAACTGACATTTTGCGTGTAGTAGCCTTAATTTCAGCCTGTGTCCTTCTACGCAGAATAGGTCGTAGACCACTGGCTATATTTAGCGGTGTTTTTACAACCCTATCTTTACTAACATTAGCTATATACTTATATCTTGTTGAGGAACGGATTATAAGACATATATCACCGATAATATCATTAGGATTAATGGCTGTATATATTGTAGTATCCAATTTGGGAATATCACCTTTACCATGGAATATGGTGGGCGAAGTATTTGCGTCTGAAACAAAAGGATTAGGTTCCGGTATCAGTGTAATGATGACTTCGATGGCATTTTTTGGGACTGTAAAAACAGCTCCCGCCATGTTTCATACTATCGGGCATCACGGCACATATTTATTCTATGGCTTATCAACACTGTGCGGTACGATATTCTTGTATTTCTTTCTTCCTGAAACCAAAGGTAAAACACTATTACAAATAGCTGAACATTTTAGATACGGCAACAAAGAAAAAACTAAAGAATCAAATGACGATTGCGTATAGGTTTAAATAAATGTCAGTGTGATAAGATAACACTTAAAACAGGTCAATACAGTCTTACGTAATTAAATTCATCAAAGTGTTAGATAGTCTCAATAAATTGGGCTATTATGAATAATTGTTGTCATAGTTTAAATAGTAAATAAGATATGTAGGAGTAATTTAGGGAACATTAGGTGTAACTTTGTCACGCAAGATGTCTGAACTGCCAACAATAATGATAACAATAATTAATTAATGATATACATGACCTGATTAAAAGCATTCGATATTACGCAAGTGAAACAAATGTAATATACCTTTGAAAAACATTAAAATAAAATTGTAGCTTGTTAAATCTTACTATACTATAGCGGTATAACTTATGAACAAATAAATTAGATAAGTGTAGTGCCCCATGTGTTTACGGATGCACCGTTGCTAATAAAAACACTAGACAATTTCACAGTCCGTTTGAGATGGACAAGTGGCACGCTTCTGTTACGACAAGTTATGAATTTCTTCCTGTTGTGACACGTGGGTATGACCCGAGGGATTCGCATCTGCATCGTTTTTCAGAAACCACTCAGTTTCCCACGTTGCACGTTGGTACGCGACATGTTTTTGTACACCACAAAAAATCGGGATAGCATCTGGAGTGGTTATTTTCGGAGTACCAACTCGAGGACGAGGAAGTATGTGTAAAACCATTCATGTATGAACGTATTTATAATTTAACTAACTGTTTATCGTCTTATCTCCTTTATTGCCATGATAGTTAAGATTCTGTCATTCGAACTGTATATGTACGCGAACAAGAACTAGTAAATTATGATTTATTATTAAATAGTGAATTTGTATTACGCATTCAAAAATAAGAATAATTCAAATAAATAGCGTAATTTTGACGTCAAGTGTTGTTCCGGTGTTGTTCATTTGTTTATTGTTCTGTGAACTACTTGCATATCATATCAGTAGGTCAAAATGGAATATTTTATTAAAGAGACACGTGTCGGAAATGGGTGCACGTGGTTTCAATTAGATTGAAAAAAAACGTTGTCTAGAATAAAAAGCCTCACCCCTAAGTGGGTGGAGTCTATAAAGATCTAATCGTCGAACTACGTGTATTTTGACCTTTGACTGAGCCCGAAACATTGTACTTGTATATTGAATGATTTTATTACCGTCTTAAATAGTCCATTAAATTACGCTTTATTTGCAATATGTAAATATCAATTTGAGATTTTATTATGCGGTTGAATTGAGATTATATTACTATATATGTAATACTTGTCTAGTCTATAATTTTATACAGTTCAAATAAATTTCATGAAATGTTACAAGGTAATTTAATACATCCTATACACCTCTTATTGTTTCTATTTGGTAATCAAAGCTTTGAGGTTATTACTAAATGTAATATTCGAAAAAAAAATTAAGGATTAAGATTAAATTTCTGCACACAATGTCTATATTGTCTTTAAACAATTACTTGGATTTAGAGCTAAGAAGGGCTCTAAATCCATCAGCTCGAAATCTACATCGGCCATTATCTGATGTCAAGAGATTCTAGCACAGAATTATGAATGATTCATAAAGTTCATATTATTTATTTAACACAAACAATTTTTATTATTAAAATTGCGTGAGTGATTTAGCATTTCCTAGATAACCGGATTCATGCTTTAGCAGTGCACACTGCACGTGTAGCGTTTCCTGGCGACAGATGTGCCACTCAAAATGAAATATACATACATAATTATGTGCTTATACATTTTAAATTTTTGAGTACAGTACAAAAATATATATCATGTGTCTGGTTGAAAATCAAATGGGTACGATTTTGACCTGAATTCACTCGTAAAAGACGATGTTTACTAATAATAAAATATTATTTTAAAAAAATCAAAAATATCTTTATTCATATAGGTAAATAAGGTACACTTATGAATCGTCAACAAAAAATATATAAATGAAACTTTCCGAAGTGATATCTGATTATTGCCAACTATAATAATATCAGGACACGGTCGGCTAGTCGCAATGTAAACGATTTATAACTTGTGTTAATACAACTGATAAACTACATATTTGAAATAAATACATATCATAACAACTACAACCACAAATATGTTAATTACATAATTGTTACCCGGGATCGAACGGAGGACCCTGAGTTCGACAGTCCGGCATGGTTGCGCTCCGGCTGGACTGCCAATTACATCATTTACACACATTGGCGGTTTAAAAAGAAATAATCGTATTAAGAACAGCCCCTTTTTAAAATTATAAATTCAAAAAAACTAATTAACAATATAAGAATTAGTTAACAAACTTTAAAGAGGTAAATTTTCTATTGACTTATAAAAATACGTAATTATTTAAACATGTGTTTAAGTTCGACGCACAAAACACACTCAAATCCTTTTACTTTACCTTTCGTTACTGTTGCTGTTATGAAAATTACTTATTCTTAAATTCTGTGAAACGTCTTTTGTTAGATGATACATAAATTCATATGGCGTTAGATAAACCGTAATCTTACATAAACAAAGCAATTAGCGATGAGTAAGTATTCGTAAACATCTAGCGTTGATCTTGTCAAATATGTCACAATATTGACAAATGGAGTGTTATTAATTTTATACCTAATTGACTAATCGCGTCATATATATAATTACCAATTGTAATTACAGTCCAAACTCTACATTCAAATTAAATTAAAAGCATATGCCACCGTGACTTTTGCTTGTTCTGGAGTTAATTTAGTTAGGTTTTTGTATGCCATATGGCGAGAGGATCACGTATGCCGTATGGTATGAGAACACTGTCGGGATTCGGCGCAATTTCACTGTCGACTATCTCAAACAATCTGGCTTTGCGTCTGTTGTCAGATAAAAAAAACTGCTCGGTTTTTTTGTCTTACTCAACGTATGCTGAGTGTCCTTGGAGTGGGATAAGTGTTTTTAAGGGTTAATACGAATTTGTAGTAAAAGTGAAGAAATATTTTTTATAGTAAGTAAGGTAATGAAAGTTTAAATAAAAAGTTTTAGGACTGTCTAATTATTACGTGTTTTATATTATTACTTAATAAACATATTTATAGTAAATAATATAATACATTTAACATATTATAATTGCTTACATCAGGAACTTGTAGTATAGAATACACGAATAATTTTAATTAAATTTTATGTGTTAATAGATAAACAGGTATCATTTTAATGTCCTTTATTTATATAAAACCTTCAAAGCTGTAAAAAAAACCAGAGATTACAATCATCCAAAAATAAACACAAGCATCCTTGCATAAAACGTACAGATTATAAACGTCATCCTAATCTGTGAACACGTGGATATCATACTTTGTGCGAGTTGAAAAGTTTTGTTCGGTAGTTTCAAAGGTAGGTCCATTTTTTGCCGGTTCCCATGAACCCTGTCACAATGGATGCGACCTCGCTGAAAGACTCTACGAAGATCCACGCAAGAATAAATATTACATAACAATAGGTTAGCTAGCTTCTTTGACTTTTAGCTTGGTGTAGAGCGATCATTAATGTTAATACTAGTTAATTTTATTTATTATTCTAATCAATTATACGCTAATGATTATCATTAATAAAATTACGGTCGTGTACAATATTTCTAAAGAATGAAGTATTTTTTATAGAAAAAGATGAAGTCGCCGCCCATAGACACTCACCTGGCTAGAAGATTGTAAGTGTTGCTGGCCTTTTAGGAAAAGTTCTTTTTATTGAATGGGAAATATTTCTTAATTTTAATTTAACCAAAATTTACTTTTCCTTCCGATTGTAAGTTTTGATAGATAGGTGAAGTAATAGTAGAAAGATTAACTATATATAATTTTTGAATTATATTCTATACATAATCTAAAACATAGTATGAGTATGAATAATAATAGATAGTATTTATATTAATATATAATTTGTATAAAATGTAGCATTTATTAACTAAAATTTCAATTGTTTAGTGAAATGATAGCGAAACCCCGTTGATTATTGCTTACGAAAATAAAGTATCAAAACTGTGATTCCGTTAAGACATTTGACAACAATAGTGTCCCGTAACGGACTTTTTTTTAACGAGAATCAATCAGGATATGCTGAAGCGTCGTATTCCCTATAGGCATATTGTTAGGTATTTTCCCACGGAAATTATTCTAGTACTTACCAAATTCTAACATTTAAGAAAGAAAAGTCTGTCATACACATGTAATTTATTTATCGTTTCGAGAACCTTATAAACTTTTTTTTTTAATTCTAATATATAGTTTGATTCAATTAATTTAAAACAATCAAAAATATCGGTTTTGTTTAATTATATCCTTAAAAGACATAATAGATATTGAAATATAACCACAATATCAAATATATTCTCATGACTATTTTATTTGGTTATATACCTGCACTTCATTTTAAGACACGATAAACTAAAATCTAGTAATACTAGTTATGATTTAGTAGTACTATCGAGGAAGATCTCGATTAAGGATATGTATATAATGAGACGAAAGTTATATAGTTTTTTAGTATAAAGATTACCGAAATGCATGCTAAACTGCTGCAGACTTAAGTACCGGAATCATGAGCGAAGTTGCGGTCATAAGATCTAAAAATATAATAGTTTTGTTTACAGATAATATTAGTGGTTAATGTGAGGGTTTTTTGTGGATGGCAACCTCTAATTACAAGGAACAGCGCCTGACGAATGAGGCGGAAAATATTAAAATGGAAGCCAAAATAGCGTGCCGCGTGTTATCCCCGTGAAATATTACAAAAATGGAAAAAAAAAGCAGTTTTCAAAATAAATTAAAATTCCTGCACCCGGAAGTTTGATGTAAGGATGAAGCAAGAAATACGATTTACACTAAATTGTTGACATTCTTTGGGATTGCAATTTTTACCTATAACCATAGTCATATTTTATTAAGTGAATGGTTTTAATAGTGCGCTAACGCCTTAAATCAGAGAACGTTAAAATTTAATCGATTTCGTAGGACTAGTTCCAATGAAATCCTTCGAAGCCAATTTTCATTTTCCAAGGAACGTATCAATTCCTTGGAAAATGTCTCCTTAAATTGATATATTTAAATTTTTCCATTTATTATAATCTATTTTGTCTAATTGTCTACTGTTTTCAAACATATTAATTAACTTTTGTTTATTAATACTAATATCAACAACATATCTTAAACAGTTTTAAATAAATTTAATGTAGTCTATTAAAATAAACAAGACACACACATAACTAAATCTAAAAATGTTGGTTTCTATGGCAGAATACGCGTAATGCTGGTGGCATTTCCTCGCTGAATCGCAATGCTTATACGCTGAGCGAGATAAGCACCAGCTCTTCGATCACCGATACTGACTACCAGGCGTCTTCTAATAAGCGTCCAAAACTCTCTACTCCAAATTGTATTAAACATTTTAAAATAATCCGTTAACGGTTTTTTTTTGAAAGGGTAAATTAAATGAATTAAAAGAGATAAATTAATGCAAGAAATATACCTGGACCTTTAGATGAAACCAGAAACGGTTGCATATCTACAAAACTCGATCCCAAAAATTGTAAGTCGTTTGTTCGCTCCCTCGATTGGTATTTTTATTAGGGGTAACAGCGCATTACAATCATAATAGCGACACCACCGAACCGTTAACGGACTCAAAGCCGGGTTGCACTACTTTTAATCACGGTTTACTAAACGAGTTTAACTGTGCTTGATGTATTGGCGATTAAGATTTTGTTTATATAAATGTTTATTCATCTTCTCCACATATAATTGTATAAACGATCAGTTGTGTACCTCAGGAAAATGTTTGAAATAAGTAAAAATATTTATAAACTTACTGCTGATATTCTCGTTTTTTTTAAAACGCTTAATTACTGTTATTCTCTTGGTTATGCGGTACCTATATAAATTAAAACACTGGGTCCATACTCAAACTTTATTTAACCATTGATTAAATGTTCCATGAAACTAAGCAGCCGGTACTTTCACAAAAGCTTAAGTAGGCCCGAAAATTTGTCTTATTAGCATGAGGGTTTTGTTTCAAAAGGATTTACAAAGATGTGACATTAATGACGTCATTACGATTATCAAATTACAAACATTAATATGCGAGAGGGGTTTATTCTATAGTCTAATAAATAAATTAGTTTTAAGGCAAGTATTTATTAAATTAAGTTAATACTATAATTATCTAACATCACATAGTTTTCATAAAGGCACAATAGAAATTCATTTGTATTATTCGGTGCCCTATACATTATATACAGAAAAACTCGTTTTAGCAATTTTAATCTACACTAAGAATGTATATAAGAATTTACAATTATGCTAGCCGCAAAGTCTAACAGTCTTTAATCTAAATATATGACCGTTACAGAAACACCTTGCGTTCGCGTCGAACATCGACTTTGGCACTGACAGCTGTATGTTTAACCACATAAGTACACATACTTATTTACAACATGCAACTATAAAATTCTAATATCCTAAGTAGAAGAACTAGTTAAGGTTTATTTTTAGATAAACTGCGAGCCTGTCGTGTTTTTTCCTGCCACCATTTTAGAGTCTCTTCGAACTGTTCGCGATCTTCGGGAGTAACTTGGATTTCCGGTAGCTCTTTCTTCAATTCGACATCGTTGTATGGTTCAACAAAGGGAGCCTCCTCTTTGAATTTGTACTGGCCGAGAAGTAAATCCGAGTTAATAGAATCTAGATGTAATTCAGCACCTTCATCGAAATTGGGCTGGATATGTTGATGAATGACGTCTACATATTTGACGTCAAAATCACTTTCACTTAACGGAACTTCTGGCTCACTACAATAGTTTTGTTCAGGAATCACAGTGAATTGCTCAGCTGAGTTCGGGAATTGGAAGTGGCTATCTAAAAGATGTTGGTTAATTTCTTCATGAGCGATCAGATCTGATGACGGTGTTAGGGGCTGTCCAGTAGCATCGTCCTCATCGTACAGTTGGGGTGTGGTCACTAGTTGAAACGCTTCTGATCCTTGTAAGTTAACATACTGTTGTGCTGATATTTTATGTAACGAACTATCTAGTTCATCTTCATCTAAATCCTCATCCTCTAGAGCTGGAGAATTCAAGCAATAGTAACTACGTTCTTGACTATTCTCACGGGGGGAAGAGGATGCTGGAGAAGGAAACGACTCCATTGATGGATTTGATAAGTTCTCCTTATTTGTGTGGCCAATATTTAGTAAGCTCTCTAGGTTTCGTATATATTCCACGGCCATGCGTAACGTTTCCACTTTACTTAGTTTTTTATTTGGTCCCCGATTTGAATTTATGTTTTCGAATTCGGCTGCGACTTCTTCTGGTATATGACGGCGTAAGGCGGCAAAACCGTCATTGACTTGACGCACGCGATTTCTTTCCCGCGCATTTCGTCGTGCTACGGCAAGCGGCGTAGCACTTCTTGTATCTTCGGTCACGCTGGCGTTTTCACGGTACTTTGGACGTTTGCCATATGCGTTGTTGTTATCTATTGAGTTCACTAATGAAGACACTGACACTGTGTTCGTTTGGAGTTTTGTTTTCTTTCTAACAATAACGATTTCACGTCTAACATTGTCGTTGTTTGTAATGTTCACTGAATTATTCACAGATTCTTGCAGTACCTGCGGCTTCAGCGGCGAGTTGCGAAAAACAACGACTCCAATGGAACTCATGTTTGTTAACTATTTTCACATATTATAACTGTTCTTTCTTGTTAGTTCTGTTTGTGGATGTTATATAACTGTTATTTTAGGTTTAAGTTATTTGTGTGGCGTCAGAGCGCCGTCCGTCGCGGGAATGGCGCGTGCCGTTCGTCCGCACCTGGGGTGGCTCGCGGCTCACGGGGGGATCAATAGGGGTAGGTACTTACGTTTGCTAGTTGCACACACATTTTTCAAAGGGCGGTTCGGGGAATCGTTGTGGCTCAGCACATTGCCTGAATACCACACGATAATATAGGTGAGTTTTGTAAAGATTTCACGCAAATAAAACTTCCTGAATATAAAACTCTTGAAAATTGTAATGTATAACCAAACGTTTTCTCAAATTATTAAACAAAACATTGTTATAAATCTATTTTCAATTGATATTCATTATATTAGTTCTTACAGAAATTTACCGTAGATACCACACCAGATATAAGAGCAAAAACAAATTTACGTGTTTTAAGTAACTTATCGTCTAATAACAGTCGTTATTGCTTAAGTTGTATGAACCACAACGCTTCCCCAATCTTGGCTATCGGATTCGTTACTTTCATGGGGTGTCGCACCCAACTACAATTGTGAAAGTGTGAGTTACACACACATGGAAGCAATCAAATGCATTACACATTATAATATGATTGTGAGGTAACAGGGATAAAACGTTCGCGTGTTTCATCGCCGCCTGCGCAGGGTAAGTTTGCAAGCTGCTTTTATTTAACGGGATATTTTTTTAAATATTTTTAAAATCTATATGTATAAAATTCTCATACATTTATACAATAATCTCTGTTTCTTAATAAACTGAATCATTCAATAATATAAACATTATTGATATTAACCTAATATAGCTTAAAATAAAACAAACCACACAACTAAAACTTTTAAAAGTTTTGTCCTTATTGCAGAGTATCCATAATGCTGGCGGAATTTTCGCGCTGTATCAATAAATAAGAATATATTTTTGATTTATCAAACATCTTAAAAAAAAACAATATGTACAAAAATTTGAAAACAAACAAATATAATAATAACAATAACAAAATATTTACTGTTTCATTTAAAAAATCGAAAGCTCACGGTATCATTTAACCGGTTTCCCGCCAAATCGTATTTTTTACCATAGACTATTGTCTATGTGTGCCACGTGTCTACAATTTAGTAGTGTGTGTACGCCTACGCCAGCTGCACTACTTCTATCGGCACGCGCTGGTTTATTGTTCAGCTTCTATAGGAATGATAAAAGTTAATCACTTCAGATAAAATTGAGTAACGGATATTTATTTCATATAAACTTTTACTCATAAAACTAAATACTGGTGTAAGGTTGTAAGTACTTAGGTACTAAGGTTACTCAACTAAAATATGATTCGCAGCTGGAGAGAAAAGTTTTAATAACTTATAATAAAATAATAATATCAAAAACACTTTATTATCACAGAACAAAGGAATACATATTATAGTAAGAGTTAAGCTGATGTTAAGAAACAACACGCGGCCTGATCGCTGAAAAGGGCTCTCTGAGGCACCTCTTTTAGGCAACTAAAATAGGAGAAAAATAAATAAAGTAAATAACTGACAATTAATAGCACTGAAAGTACACCCTAAAAGGCCGGCAACGCATTAACGAGCTTCTAGCCTTGAGTGTCTATGACCGGCTACTTCACCTTTATAGTGTGCCTCCTCTTCTATATAAAAATACAAGGTAAAGCACTCAAGAATGTCCTGGTGTTGTGTGGCGTCGAACTTTTCTGATGTGCTTCTCATTCGGAATCTATAAAAAGAGTAGAAGTATCTAACAGAAAATGTATGTGTTAATAAAATTTTAAGAATTTAAAAATCTAGTTAAAATACTTATATATAAATTCAAGGATGAAACCAGTCAGACAGATGTTGAGGATATGTGGTGAGTAACATTTGGGTTTCGACGTTCATACATTTCTCAACGTTTGGACATAAAAAAAACACCAAACACCTTAAGACGTTCAGCGCCTGCTGTTTGTTCTGCAGCAAAACGCATTATAGAAAACTTAAAGACGAATATCTGACGAGGCTATCAGTATATAAGTTTTCTATGATCGCGATTTACGGCCTGGTGATTTAATTATAAAGATAATTTACTTTTTGATTTTGCCATGTCATATTTGCAGATTTTTCAGAAACTTACAAAACTCAGAACGAAGTTCTTCCATTTGAAAGCTTTAATCCCACTAAAGACAAAAATAACAGGAATGAGTTAAGTCTTCCTAATGCAGCAAAATGCATCCTGTAACTCAAGATGAGTTTTTTCGCCGACAATCCGATCAGTAAGGTGAGTGCCGCCATCTTGCGAACATGTGGAAGACGCACCCCATGACCTAATGAGAGCTATATTTAGTTCACCATATGCTTATAGAGCTCTTAGAGGTGTAGCAAAACAGATTTGAAAGTCAATGTCAAAATATTCGAACCCTTCCTATGGGAAATATAAATCGAATCTCAGACAACAACTGAAAAGTTTTATATTACATATATATTATAAGGGATTTGTGTTTAGAAATATAATAATTTTCAATAATTTTAATGGCCTTCTAACAAATGCCGTTCAATGAAATCGACGTATTAACGACATTACGCCGAAAAGTATAAGAAAATCTATATTTTGACACAATTCAAATTAGTGATAATTATTTATTTAGATTTTGACCATTTGGCCAATTGAGTCGTTATAAAAAATAAATCTCCTTAGACGATATCAATAAAATGTGCTCGTTTCTAACGTAATAGAAATAAACAAAGAAGTCTGCGAACCTGTGCATTTTCATTCAATCAGGTCCAGCTGTGTTTTGAATAGACTTGCTGGCGATTACCTTCAACTATAACCTATCTCAATACAGGTTGCCTTGAATTTGAGCTTTTGTACCCCATCCAGACGCATTATACCTTATAAGAATGCAAATAAAAGGGAGCAACTTGTAAATTAGAGCTAAGGTCATCTAATAAAGGGGTTAAGTTGCATCTAGACTAGAGCGAGCGCTATTTCGTCATGGGGGAAGAATTCTAAAGGGCGAATATCCGGTGAATATTGTGCTAATTCTGAATTCACTTTTGGCATTTCAAATATTTGTTGGAACATTTTCTAAATTTAAAATTTGAATTATTTTAACATTTTACTTTAAAGAATAAACTTGCAGTTTTTGTCGCCTATTAGAAATGCATATAAATAATTTTAATTAAATCCGAGTTATGTTTTATGTATTAGTAATAATAATAAAATTAAACATATCATTTCACTTTTAAGTTATGCATTTGAATTTGTTTCACTTTTTTTAAATAAAAGTTTGCACGTGTGAGTTGTATAAATAGTTCTTAGGAAGTTAGTTATATAATTCGTAAGAAAAAATCTGTGTTTCGTAATTTAAAAACTACATAAAAGGTCTTAAGACCTATATTTAAAGCTTTATTTGAATTCCTATTCAATAAAATATCTGGAGCAAAAATAACAAGCATCCAGTGTGCTTTCAATTTGTGGTCCAGACATAAAATGCTTTTCAAATCCATTGTTTCTCTCTAGACGGGACGCAATTTGCCCCCTTCCTTTGGGACCTTCAGAACTGCATTCGTTTTCAATACTGACGAAGTACAAACTTGTTTATTGTGTGACTATACAAAACGCCAGACGTTTTTAAGCTTTATTACGACGTAATAGGAGTCTTCAATATATGCGGATCTGTTCCATTCAATTATTTAGCACTTGTGAATGGTGTAACCGTTACTCGCAAAGATTTCGCTATGGGAATATTTTTGAATTTCGTGTGTGAATACTGAAAGCTTTATATATTATACATAGTTCATACTGATCGAACTGTTTTGGTGGGTTGGTTGTTTATATGATTTTTTTTGAGGTAAGTTTTTGTAACGATTTTGATTTTATTTTGATCAATGGTGTGTTCGATAAAAACTAACACGGCAGCTGTTTCTACACATACATTGCATCTCTTTCTTGCAATGGATTTCGTGTATAAATGAAAGAGAGGCATGACTTAACAGGGATGAAGCGAGGGTGCCACGTGAACGGGAATAATAGAAATATGAACGCACACATAGATAATACAATCCCCTATTATTTTATCGATTAAAAAGGGAAATCATTTTTGAACGATTCATACTTTTATTTTTCCATTGAGTTATTTATAATGTTATTAATACGAGGAACATTATCCACACTGATAGAATAACTTTTTCATTAAGTTAATCATATTGTGGTAAGTTTTCTATGGTTATAGATACATTATACGCTACTAATTTTAAAGGCCTTGAATAATAAGACTTTTTCTTTTCATCATGTATTTAAGGCTGTAAATAATAATAGTTTTTTTCTTTAATAGCAGTAATTAACAACTGCATTTTACGTAATGTGGGTCAGCTTCTACTACTCTCTACATGGTTGTGCGATCCATGGTCTATTATTTCTATATGCATATAACACTTGCTGATGTTAAAGGCTAACGTCATGTGGAAATTAGTATATTAGATCCAGGTATCAAAGATACGCGTCAGGAACATTTTAATCACCTATTAGCAAAAAAAAATTCATGAAATGGAAATCACGGAATTTAATAGATATTTAATACGATGTGTTAATCCATGACATGATAAAATTAACCTTAATTGTTTGTTACTCGGAATAAGGTATTTGCGTTTACCTACATAAAATAGTTTAAATAACTCAATAGATGAATTGTGTTTTTTTAAATATATACAAATATAGATAAAAAATGATCTACATTATTTCTGTCGTAATGCGAAGCACTAACCACAAAATCACCCATATTAAGCAATTCGCTCAGCAATTGGTTGCACAAAATGAGGGCCATCAAATAATATTCGGCTTCCGATTTGGTAAAACAAATAACTCTCATATTACACTACTTAAACTGTCGTCAGACGCCACCCACGCGTTTTTAGGTTTTTTTTAAACAACTGCATAGATTTCCTGTTACAAAAAACATTTATTGACTCCAGAATTTAGTTCCCGAACGTCTTGTTTGGGATGAGTGATGGATTTCGAATGACTCTTGATCTCATGACAGAATGACGCTTCCGATTCTGATGGGACCAATCGCGATAAAGTTTTAAAAATATGAGGTACAATATTATTTAACATTCGTATCTATACTAATAATAAGACAGTAAAAATCGAAAATCTGTACATTAAATATTTTTCCGAAAAACTGAAAGGAGGCAATTAAAGAAGAGTCATAGAAACCAAAAAAACAATTTTTGGAATTCTTGTCTGTCTGTCTGTCTGTCTGTCTGTCTGGTACGTTATAACTTGAAAACTACTGAACGGATTTGAACGCGGTTTTCACAGTTGGATTACATATAATTGGGAGCGTTGTCAAAAGTTTATTTTGTCAAAATCGGTTAAGAGAAAAAGAAGTTATGGTCAATTGAAAATTTACGTCAACCACTGCTTCAAAATTTTTAAACACTTATATTGATTGATTAGTTATATATTGTTAAATATGTTCTAATATAAGTTAATCTTATTATTAAAACTTATGAGAGGACAAATAACGCAGTGCGCGCGGGCGCGGTTGAAGTGTTGAACAATGTGCTCGATAGATGGCGTTGATAAAATTCGTCATCAACCTAGATTTATTTTATTTTTTTTATGTCTTAAACCTATACAGCTTATTAAAAACAGTTTACACAATAAAAATAGATTAAAAATAAAGCCAAAATAAGGTTAAAATATAGAACCGGAAATAGAATCTAAGATCAGAAAAAAGAATAACGAAAAAAACACGAACAGAAAAAAATAAATAAAAATATATATACACATGAACAAGTGGAACTATGTGTAGTACGAACATTTTAGTGTGTGAGTGTGTATCAGTGTGTGCAATGGTGTTGCTGTGTGAGTGAGTGTGCGAGGTGTAGTCTTATTTTTTTTTTAAAGAACTTCTACTTAGGCCAAATATCGCGGTATTAAGATGCTTCATTGTGTAATGACTACCAATGCAGTTCAAACTTTCATTAACGTTTTACCCTACGATTATTTTGAGTGAACACTACCTATACAAACAAGTAAAAGGAAACGAGTGAAGAGACGTTTATCGTTTGTCCACATCCATTTTTCCACCTACGCCCTTAACGTTAATGAGGTTTTATTATAAATACCTTTTATTATTTGGTCAAGCTAATAAGTAATAACCTCACACGTACGTATTTCGTACTCATAACTTCGTAAGAATTTTCTTTCAACTCTTAACCGCTGAGGAGTTTTACCTTCCATCATCAGCTCATCCACATAAGAAGATGACTATCAGAATATAAAATTGTCAGAATATTAATTGCCTGTACGTTAATTTGCAAGTTGCCCTCAATTTCCCCGAATCATCCGATCCTGTAAAGCTACATCATCCCTGAGTAACACAGGCTATATATAATTCCAATTGTAACAAGATTTTAGCCCGTGAAAGAAAGCCCTTTCAAGATCATTAAAAATCGCTATATACTTAAACAAATTACACGTGGGCGAAGCCGCGGGCGGAAAGCTAGTATTATATAAAGAAAGGAGAAGTGTTTCAACAGCCACAGTCTTTACTGGCACTGCAGCCTTAACCTTGGCCTCCGACACGAAATATCTTATAGATATAGGAACTACTTGTTAGCTATTTTGGTTAATGAAAAAATAGTATCACTATTTTGACACTATACATTTTACAACTGTAGTTTTTTTAATCACACGTATCTGTTGTCTATTCGTAACTTAAAGGCCTACCTCAGAGATATTCCCACATAAATTTACGCTACTTGATTTCTAACGTTATCTGTTCATCAAAATAAGTTTTATACCCAATATATCAAATATACGAAAATTTTAAATTAAGCTGCTGGTGCGTGGGCAGTGATGTTAATCGGCGATCTTTTGTACGAATCGGTTAAACGGCTCAACGATTATATCATATTAATCATATCAAGTTCATTTAATACTTGGTGTTGGATGATGTTTTATTTTGAGAACGATTTTGACGTTTGGCGTTTAAACGAAGAATTTCCTTACAATAAACACTTTGAACTATTTGTCAAATTGATGTAAGATGCAGAAATATATTTGAATTAGGTGTGTAAGTAGGTACCATAATAGGCATATTATATTGCTTTTGTTATCTCATTTTAAATTAATAAAATCATGTTTTTACGACCGCATATACTGCCATGAATGTGATAAAGAACAAGATACAGAAACGAAATACAGGCAACTTGGAGAAGAATACGTAAGAAAAGAGACAATCTTCATCGATCGATCAATTTTCACGGTGGCAGGAAGGTCAAGTGAGACTCCTGGTATGTAAACGCGATCCCAGGAGCTTTGATGCGGAAGCGTAACATACACCCGAGTTGTGTTTAAGGGGGTATTGGTTACCCGGTTCTCTGAGTAGAGTAGAGTAGAGTAGAGGATGCATGGTCACTGTTGTTAGTTCCCATATCCCTGTAACTTTTGGGTTATATTAAACGATATAATTCTTTGGGGAATGCTTAAGGCATTTCCTTCTACGTTATCAAAAAACAAAAAACGATCTCAAACAAAGATGACAAAGACAACTATTATTTAATAAAAAATAAAAAATAACATTGAGTTATCTGAAAACGTTAACTAGGTACCAATACAATCCATGTAATGTTAAGTTAGCTCTATATGAGTTAAAATATTTCCCAGGTAAAAAAGATTGTCAATATTGAACAATGATGTTATCTCATTCGTAAATTATTAAAAGGATAGCAACTAGAACTACCGTGGACACAGCTTTGATTTACGGGAAATAAAATTTGGGTTGTCCCTGTGCAATTAAAATATTTAAAGAAGCTCCCCACAGTGGGTGGTGGGCGACAGTTCTCACAAACCTATTAAATATAATTTTATTTGTTTTTTAGGGCGTGTTGATTTACTGATGCGGACATTCGGTGTCCTTTGACGATTTGATGAGGCGGTGCTTGTATTGTTTAGAATGCATTATTGCTTACAAGTTGATAGTAAATATCAGTATTTCTATACAGTACTACAGAATTATAAGATTGTACATCAATTGAAACTTCTAAGCTTATTTCCGCAAATAATACATTATAAATTTTAGTTGGATAAATTAGAATGGATATATATCTTTATACAGCAGAATATATTTTTAAATAAAATTGCACACGTAATTTCGTTAGACCTAAGGAAAAATCTTGTGTAAATCTTCACATTCCAATGTATGCCTTGTATCTAGCTATAACTTACAAGCTGTGCTGATAGCAAGTTATGATATCACGACAATTAATTGCCGGTCCTTGTCATTCAAAGGAATATAAAGAGAGCCGTTCAAATGTCAACATTCATAACCGCTTGATTTTATCAAACAGTACACAATATCCATTAAATAAACGATTTGTGAAATGCGTTGTCAGCATGACGGTTGGTTTAATCAATTTTTCCAAGGGTTATAATAGTCTAAGACACTATTATGATGTTGTGACGAATATTTTTGGTAAGCTCAGCGTGTGGCTCGCTGACAGTTCACCGTTTGGGAGCGGATTTTAACATAATATCTTTTAACCCTTGGATCATAAAACTTTTTAGCTCGAATGTTCATCGGGCCGGATAAATTTACTCATATTACTTTAAATCATGGTGCATGTTTGCTTTATCTATTGCAATAACTCGGCGTTAAAAAGGCCTGCTTCGTAATTGAATGAAATTAGCCAATAAAGCTCGCATGTCGAACTACAATGGGACACCGCTTTCAATGCTCGTAAAACAGTGTTATTTAATGTTGTATTCGTGAATCAGCATTTAGAAGTCTCTATGCATTTCATGTGTCCATAGGCGGCTGACTGTTACTAGAAGTGACAACTTACTTGTAACAATGCTATATGCATGAAGCTTGTTTATATAGATATTTTTTTTTGTATATTTCTAAATGTTCATCAAATTTAATACCTATTAATTCGTAATAATGAGGAAAAATGCAGGTTCATCAGACAGTAATGTATCTTTTTGTCTGTGTTAACGCTGTTTTGAATACGATGAATTTGTAAAAAGAAGGAAAACATCCTACATAAAACCATAAGTTTAACCAAGTCATAGTAAGGTCAAACACCGGTTATAATTCCTTCGGAAACTCATATTTATTGTAATTGCAGGGCAAATATATCAGAGTGTTTTTCTCGTAACGTATATTACATATAAGTACACATTATAAATACTCTCATAATTTACGTACAATTGTATCAAATTAGCTATTAAGTGCAGTCGGGGATGACACGCGCGTAGCCGCGGGGCACCTCGAAAACAAGAAGTCTTCATCAAGAACCAGTTTGTTTGTTCTCTTTTGTGTGATCAATAAATAACACAATTGGAAGTTGAGAATTTTTAATTATAGATACAATAAAACGATTCTTTAAAACGTATGTCTTTAACACCGTTGGCTATTTCTACTAATTATTATCGGTGTAATAGGTAAAGGTCCAGTTTGGTTGTTAACACATTGTGTTATTCGTAGATATTTCTTTGTTATAAGTATAAACCTGTATATGAGAGAGTGAAGCCACGTGAAGTGGCAGTAGTTTAATATAAAAGCCCTAATGAGACTGCCGAGACATGTCTCTCCTTTGAATAAAACATGTAATATAGAGGAGAATGAATTATCGATATTGAGTGCACTAAATTAAATATGCAGATGGAGACATCACTAAGATTATTTATGTTGTAAATTTGTCGTTGCCAATTGCCGACAAAGCATAACTTATTCGACAACTTAATTGGTACTTTTCGTATGACGTATTTGAATTCGATATCCAGCGATACACTGATATATATATATCTCATCATCTTCATAATATATATTAACAGTGTATATAAAAATAATGTTATTATATTTTTTCGAGTGAAACTTAAATTAGAATACTTAAATATAACATATTTATTTTTATAACTTGTATTTTTTATGATGTATTTGTATATATAAGTTAATAAATAAATAAATGACACCTGCCTGTGGCCTACCCACTGGAATATTAATAATTAGGTTTTGGTATTGCCAACTCAAATACGAATTGAAGTTTAAATGTTAAACTAACATTGTATGAAACAAGACAAACAATTCACTTAAATTATTTAAAACTCATATTTATTACGTACGTCCAGTTTGAATTATAATGACGCACCGCGGCTGTAATCATGTCGTTTCGTTTACACATTGCTTCCATTGCATTTGAGGAATTATGTCCTTACCTTTAAACTTGTTCAAATTCCCCTATCCCCGTCTCACTCTGACATGCGAATGTAACGCGAGACAGATTTAACACTTTTGTTGTAAATTTTTATTTCGTACAGTGAAAGATGCTCGCCTGTGGGCTTACTTATAAACGATGATTCCTGAAACCTCAATTTGGAATCTGATATTGGATGGTACCACACACTGCGGTTTCGACAATCCTATACTTATTATTGTATATGCTAAGAATCCAATCTTATTCATTTCATATAGACCACAACATATAAATTCTTAGGTAATTAATTAACATCTCGATATTTATTTACTAAACAAACTGAGATAATAAATCTTTTTTTCGTTGCAAAATAGAGTTTTTGTGTATCACCTGTTGCGACATTTTAGTTTAGTTCGGGTTCTAATCAGGGTACAATCTTAAGAAGCAAAGAATTATGGCATATTTAAACAATTTATTGATGCAAAACATGGGATATCCTGATAATTCTGTACGTTTCCGATAAGGACGCTTTAGTTTCGTTTGCCGAAAACATACTTTTTTATGATCGGTCGGTCAATATAATGAAATCGTTTTTTTGTGATTTTAAATAAAGTAGATTTTAATTTGCTTACTTTTGCGAATGAGACATAATTTACAAGTAGTTGCGCAGCTATTTTAAATATATAATGAGGTTTAATGATTAATATTTTATGAATAATTATGATATTTACGATATAGGTTGCATACGAATTGTTTAGTTTGGTTGTCTTGTTTCTTTTGTGGAGCAGACAATGTTGCGTTATTACTTATAATTATGAATGGAAATTCTGTATGGTCGGCATAAAAAAATGTTAACAATAATTTGCACTTTTGTTAAACTCTAGTCTTCGAATTAAACAGAAGCACCCTTTAAGGAATATAGTTGTATTGAAAAGTATTATTTACATTGGTAACATGATCGTTTTTGCTGACCATGATTATCGCACGCTTTGACGTCTTAATCCAATCAGGAAAATAAGTGATTAAGTTTCAAATAAGGTCGTTCGTAAATGATCCTAATATATCGATAGCTCTCAGTCCGATTAACATTTGACAAATTGAGGCAGGTCCGGGGTATTTTAATTATGGCAATTTGTGAATATTAAATGAACAAGTTAATTAACAGAAAAATCGTAAACAACGGGTTTATTTTTTTTTATTAATTGCTAATTAGAAAAGAGGTTTTATTTGTTCTATCGGATAAAAAGTTAATTACATTATTACGTTACGAGTAAGTCCCTACTGTATTGCAATCGAACTAAGTGAGAGACTAATAAGATAACATGTTGATCGATATATAACTAAAATGAATTGGAGGAATCTCTATTCGTCACTAATAAAATGTAGGAACGAATCAATTTGTTTTATCACACATATATCAATTAAAACCTGTTATTATAATTATTTTTTAATATTAAATTTACTATTTTTTTATAATCGAGACAATATGACGTTTGAAATATAGGAAGTATAGAGACAATTAATTGTATTTATTAAAATGTATGAAGACTCATCAAATGTAACATAAAAATAAATGTTCTACTATCGTTTACTACTCAGGTAGATAAAAAAAGCGATAAAAAAGATTGGGCTTCGGAATCCTAGGTAAAAACGATGACATTATGATTATTAATACGAATATATCAACACCCTTTTCTAATCTGTGTGCACCACAATGACCACTACGGCCATAGACAATGACTTATTCTATTTGAGTGCGTGTTATCGAAATAGACGTAGCACTAAAACCATTATTAATACATAGCTTTTAAACCGCCTCGTTATCATCCGAATCCATTCTTATTGTTTTTATACCATTTTTTTATATTGATATCAATTTTTTTTCTCTCGATCAGAACAAAGATAAGATGTGATTTGTTCAAAACCGATATCGTGCCTTATGCCCTGTGATCGGTTTATTTTGTCGGCAATATTCCTTTGTAAATAACATATTTAGGTTTACGAGAGACTTCATACAATTTGATTGAAAATTTAAAGCCAAGTTGAGGCATAATAGAAGTCCAATTAATTAAGCTTATTCCGATCTTCATCTGACGTTGATTACATTTTAATGGCGGCTAAGTCACATTAAGACGTTAACGTTTTTATTTGTAATTTGAATTCGATACACGGGATTTTATAAGTAGAAGGTGAAATATCTCCGTTTTTATGGCGGCTGTCTTGCGAATCTCTCTCTAAAGAAATAGCAGCTTCCAAGCGACAAATTTGATATTTTATTGACGCAACTCCCACTTTATTGAGACATATTTAACTTGAATAGATTAGTACTAACATGTATTTTCAATGTGTAAGGTCTTAATGTAATATATTACACAAAATAAACCACGATCTTTAAGAGCCTAGTTGGAATGTAAGCGTTTGAATATCAAGTAATGTGAATTGATTTAGTTGTAATTGAAATATCGATTATAATCGTTCCAAATTGTATCGTCATGATTGACATGACCTCAGACGTAAACTCGATCGAATTATAATATAAACATGAGTTCTCGATACAATTTCGATGGGTGATACTTTGCTTGTTATTTCTTAGACCTTTAAATGGTTTGAGAAATTAATAGAGCTGTTTGTTTTAGTGGTTGATTGCCGCGGGCGCCCGGATATATACAATTTAATGGAGTGTCTGTGTTGATTTGTGCTTAGGGAGGATGCGGTAGGAAATATTGTTACTAAATTATCAGGTTGTTAGACTCTTAAAGTGGGTATTATTTAAAATTAAAGTTCATTTTACATTATAAAAGAAATATTAATCCTGAATTAGCACTCGAATGAATTTATATGATGAATTTATACGGTGTGTGGATTAACTTTAAAGCAACTGAGAAAGTATAAAATCGAAGAGTTTGTTTTTTTTTTAATGTCATCTCTATATATGTAAATTTCGATATAATTAAAAAGGTGTTTTGCTTAGTTTTGCTACAAAACAAAGAATATAGAATTTTATATTGATAAAATTTCATCTGTTAAAATAGATCTGCCTTAGTTTTCCTTGATTTTACAATAGTATTGAATACATTATTTAACAACGTATCAAAAATACAAGTATTTTTTATAAAGTCGAGTACTATAATTTATTCTAAAACCCTTCTATCTATTTCAATTATCACTTTTTTCATTATAAAATTTAATATAAAACCAATTTAAAGATTGCCGTGCGCCAGTACTAGACGTGCAGCGGCCAAGATTAACGTGAAAGGCAATATTAAAATTTCCATAACACGGCCCTAACCATGAATTAATCTAAGTACGCTTCAAGCTATCTTGCGTGCATCACAATCCGCTAAAACTGTAGCCGTGAAAAAAAGTTTAATAATTCCAATTAACCCTAATAATAGGCTCCGGGCTAGGCAGTGCGATTAAAAAGACAAATTCCACTAGTACAATAGCCGGTTGTGAGCATTCCCGTTTAAAATACGCTTATATTAATAGACCGACGACCGGTAGCCGAGCGAAAGAAATGATTAACGTTTACTTGATACGTAATTGGAAAAAATATGGATTATGAAACTTGAATACCGAGGCACGCGACCGTAGTCGTTCGCCATTGTGATGGCAATGTTCATAGTTCCTAGTTGTATTGCATATATTAACAAAAACAATTATTACAATTTTTCATAGAGTTGCATATATTAAACCTATCGTAATCTAAAGTATCTTAAATTCGCGTATCCCAAAGCTGATATATATGTATGCTTTGTTAAGATTTCGTTTTTTTCCTCAACTCGGCAATTCTTCCCAGGCATATCGTTTGGGTTCGTGTTACAATTATTATTGTATTCAGCGTCGAGAGATGTCGAGCGCTTCTTAATCATTTATGTTTCGTGACGAATAATGCATGAACCGGTAAAATAAAATGTAGATAGATATCAATAAAAATATGTGAATACGTCAAGAATTTTGTGTTAAAAAATCGTTGGAGTATTTGTTTGGAGATCATTATCATTTTTTTTTATAAAAACCCCAAATTTATTGAAGTCTTTCTTCGATTTATGAAATTTCGCTATGAAATCTTGTCTATCGCAAGAGTTCCCAATATGAAACAGTAGTTCATTATAATAGATCAGTTTTTAATCTACCATCTGTTAAAGAGCCGAAGGCTCTAATAAGACTTCGGCCTTTGAATTATAATTTAAGAACAAGATACAAACGAATAATTTATTATTGTCTCACGATAAATACACAGAGGCGATTGTAAATATACAAATGACAAGCGATGTAATTGGTTGCCTCTGCGCGTCAGATTTAAGCTCTTAGTTTAAAAAACCTTTAAAAACAAGATATTTTTTTAATTTAATAACAAATGTATAAGTAAACTTCACTAGTATCGTAGGTACTCTTCAGGCGTTAAATTAAAAGCATAAAAATTCTGCGAAAAAAAAATCAATTGTATAATAACGCATTAATTTCAATCCAGTAATGAGTTGAATAGAATATTCGATTGTATAAATGAATTTTTATATGTTATAATTAGAATTCATATTATTCAAAAAGCAACATTACTGCATCGTATGAACATAACTAATGACGAGTATCCGCCAATTATACTACGACTGCAATTCAAGGCGTGACAAAAACATGCCCCAGTGCCTTCAGAGGCGCTACCGAACTTAATTGGGCTCAATACTACTTGTTATTGACAATTGACTACTGGTTATTATACTAGTGTGGCAGTGGATCGAAGGTCGCATAGCTGGATTCCTAGCATTTATACACCGACATACGCCATTCCTGTACTTTAATATAAAAACATGACGTGAAATACGATAGACGTATAGGAATTTTAAATTTTCATCATTCATGGAACTACACTTATTAGGGACATTTCCACTAGAAAGTCTTATGATACTGATATGAGAGATTAGTAGAATTTGAACCCCCTATAGAATTGTACCCTTCGATCCCAATAGTCATTGCAAAGTTTATCAAACTAGTCACCCATTTCTTTTATTAGCAGTAAGTAGTGAATCGAGTCTCAGACTGTGACAAAAATCGACAAGAGACGGATCAATTTATAAATGAGACCGTATGTTTATCTTATAAAACGTTCAAATTGTAAATGGCAAAAAAATCACATATAATTAGTATAGAATGTATTAATCTACAAATTATTAGCAATAAATTATATGTAATAGATCAGTCCTACAGTTGATTGAACGTTTAATAACAAAATCCGATAAACAAATATGAAAAAAATCCTTACGCAGTTACAGAGTATTTATTTATATAAAGTAATTCAGTAACATTTTTCTGTGAAGTCGATACCGCAATCTTCTTGATATTTAAAAAGGCGTGTTCTTCATTTATTTCTTAATAAGCAATGCCAGTGTCCATTGCCTTAATTAACCACTATAGAAGCCCATTCATTTTGCAGAAAATCTGCATAGGTATTTGTATTTTAATAGCCAGTATTTATCGTGGGCTTTCTATTTTGTCAGGCGTTTTATTAGTAATCAGAGGCTATTTTTATACGGAATGACAAATTGCCCAGTCTCTACCAGACTTTTAAGCTGTTACTTTGAGTCCTTTTCTTTATTTTTCACGCACAGTGTTTTAGTTTTGTTTTATAACCGATTTAATAAGAATCATGCATTCAGCTATTACTTCCAAAAGAAAGGAGAAGAATTGCCGAGGCACAGTTTTTAATTTCACCTCCGCTATACTTAATATCTAGCACGAGAAATATACTTTAATAGTTCAGTCGTTAACTTAAATATTAGAGTACGATTTTCAGTACTATAATTGGTACGCGTTCAAAAAGCAACCGCCCATAAGTTCAAATATTATTCTATAAATGCATTACACTACAATATAAAACCCATCAAAATATAAAATATACTTGATTGGATTTTACAAAGTACATTGTGGTCACGTTGAAGACGGCTATTTAATTAATTTTCTTATACGTTTGCTAGAGGGAAGACATGTTGTTAATGAGATGAAAGTGAGAGTAATGCTACCTTATACCAGTCTTAACTCTTAAGTCATTTATTAAAATGTAGCACCTTGAATTATAAACATGTCAAAATGCGTGTCATGTACATGAGTTCCTTCATTAAAGCAAGATATTTACAATACTAAGGTCGATATTATATTTATTTACGTTACTGTTACGTTAGCGATACGTTTTAAAAAAAATACTGACAATAAACAGCTTGCATTATGCACTAGGTCTGTTATACTTTTTATCATAAAGCGAGGATCCTTAGCCAATTGTGAGTGGGCCACTGACTGGGTAAAAGGTCTTCTTCGTTTATGGATATTAGAATAGCTTAGCTTGGAATCTAAAGGCGCCTAATTATGTTGGCGCCTGGCGGTCAGTGCTGGTGACCCAGGCTGGTCGTATAGTAATGCAGCGAGGAAATACTGCCAGGGTATTGGCAATTTGCCGCAAGACCAAACCTTTCAATTTTATTTTATTACTTTTTTATTTTAACTACTAAGATAATACCAATTAACATTCAAACTATAAACTGTGATCTATTTTATTAAAACGCAAGCGTAAGTAAATAGAGACGAAATTTATTTATTTACCATTTTTTACCCATTTACGCTCCTTCCGAAAATCCATCTCCGGTATATATATACATAGTGACCTGTCTTCAAAGCGGCAGCTTCTATAGTTCATTGAATGCGGTAAAGCATTACACGAGCTGAAAACTCCCGAACATCTTAAACATATATTATGATACTTGTTACGCATTAAACAGTGAAAGCTTTATTATTATAGCTTGGATTACGAATTCATGAGATCGTAAAGTATAATTTTGAAAAGCTCTCGTGTACGATGGCTTTTACAAGAGCGGTAACATTATTCCGCAAGTGATCATCGTCAATTGACGAGAGCTTTTGTTTGTGTGAAAGAGGTATCGTGATAAAGAAGGTTATATATTAGAATAAACTCAAAATACAATCAAATTGTTTATCAAAATATTAGGCTGTAATATTTGCTGTTAAATAAAATATAATTTCATTGACCACGTGACATACCTGGTTTGATTATCCAAATATTCTAATGTCTGACCTTATACGAGGATATATTTATTTATTAACACTTTTTTTCTCGCCACTTCCAGTTGATGAAGTAAGCTATTATTATTTTACCATATATGACACATCTATATAATAACAGTTTAATTTTGACTTCGACGTACGTCATAAGTAACATTCGTTTGTCAATTTGGTGTAGACATTAATAGGAAACTTGTTTTACAACGAAATGAATCTGTCGATGCGTGATATGAAAATTGGTTGTAAAACGTCAATAAATTGTAGAAGTGGCTCGCACTCATCAATCTGTAATTTATTAAGACGTGAAGTATTGATTGCATAGTGTGAATTCAAGGCACCGCCTACAATTCGCACGAATCCGCGAAATGTGTTTATAACGATCCCATAGCTACACCCACTGGGCCTGAACTTTTTCAACAACTCATTTCCTTGTTAACTAATAGACAATAATGATTGATGTATTCAAAAATTATTCCACAACACATTAGTCCTTTAACATAAACCTTATAATTATTGTGAGATTAATGTGTTTTATAATGAGATATTAATTTTGTTTCTTATTCTACGAATCGCATTTCAATTGCAACGGAAATGACAGCAGTCAGATTGAAGATATTGAATTTCCGCTATACATTATGGAAAACAATTGGAACATGGCTACTTCCCACGATAAAAACGAATGCAATCGATAATATTTAAATCGAAGGAATCGTTACTAAGGTAACATAACGATATCATTAGTCTTTTATACTTTCTTATATGACACTATAATTATCTTACGGTTTTAGTCATAGTGTCTGATATGTGGGTAATAAAAACGGATCTCTTAAAAAAATGTTTAAAATGTTTTGGTGTCTCATAAAATATATAAAAGTGACTTTCCTTCTCTTGAAATCATACTGTTAACAAATTTTGCCAAATTAGATAAAACACTAAAAATGAGGCGTTGTAAAGTCTATGTCTTGAGAGTCTTCCCGCCAAAAACTAAATAATTATCTCATAAGATTTTTTAAAATGGTACAAGAAAATCTCTAGTTTTACACAACACCAGGCGCGTCGTTATTTACATTTTATAACACAGACAAGTTTCTTAAACGATACAAAAATATTGCGCATCTGTAAAACCCAGAATAAAAAAAAACCGCGCGAAACTTCCACAGATTAGACAACAACGTAGGGAGGTCTTATTCGAATTTCTTTTCATTTATAAGTCAGTATAATGATGTGTTTACCTGAACAATATTGATTTAAGATTATCGCACATTGACAACTTACTCTAATCTACTAAAAATATTTTGAATTCCATCACAATTTTTTTAATCTATTATTTTGAAAACACGTCTGAATATACTTTTTTTGTTTTAAGGTATAAGTCACATGTTTCGTTGTTTATTCAAGCACACATTACGATTCATTATAGTTATTTACAGTTTTAGAATTATAAACTTCATTTCATTTCAATAATTATTATTTATCAAATTCTTATTAAAATTGACAGTCTTATAAGAAATACAAACGGAGAGGTCAAACAATTATAATTAGTTAAAATTCACGTCAACGTAATATTATTTCTCTCATCTTGAATTATTTATGATACAAATATTTACATAAACGTGCTATTACATTTTTAATTTAACATTCACACCTACTTTCAACAATATGACAATTTTTTATGGCATTTTGATATATTTTTTAATAGTTATGTGAATGCTGATAGAAAGTTGTTAAGGTTCCAATATATGCATTATAATAAGCGAAAATTCTCATTAAGAGAGAAATTGACATATATATAAAAATATAACTTAAATTTTTCTAATGCCATTCAGAGGCTCTCCGGGTACGAATTTTTATAAGTTTTTATAAGATAGTGATATAGATATTAAGGTATATTTTTGATTTCAACAATTCTAAGATGAATTGTTTTGTACTTATAACACTTATAGATTTTATTAAGTACATATATTTTCATAATTTATAATTAATAACGTAAAAAAGACTAGGATTGATTTAAACTGTCATCAGTGAATAATGAATGCGCCTTACAATACATTTAAAAAACGTTCAGTTATGGAAACAATGTCTTAGTGCAAATTGCCATGAGGGACTTGTAGCTTTAAAGTAATGTTGGGATAATTACATATTGTTTTATTGTGTAATTAATAACAACACACCGTTGTAATTAATTAATGTATTCGACATTTACAGGGTATGCAGTACAAAATCCTTCGCCCCGAGTGTTCCGTTGTTGGTATCAGAGGCGGATGCATAAACAGCTTTTTGTTAAGTCGGTAAGTCACTGATATACCTTTAATGAGCGGATAGAAAGGCCTTTATTCCCAAGACCTACATTTCATACATATTTTTTAATCTGTGTTTCCTCTCAAATTGTGCAATAATTTTTTATTGTCTTGTTAATAAAGGTGAAATGTTTCTATATTTAAATTTAATTCTTGATAAAATTTGACAGATATATTGAATATATTAACGGTCTTGAATCGGTAAATTGCAGCAAAAGAGATACTCCATTTACCAAACAATAGGCTATGTTTTACGGTATTAATAATACATTTTCATATCAATATTGTCGATTAGTTAAAGATTATGACTAATGTGAGTTAAACTTAGTTTTAATCATCACGTTTCGGTCAAATTATGAATCTTATATACAAGTTTGCAATGTTACCCCATTTATTGGTATTAAACAGATATTGTTATTAATTCAAAGGGAGGCAAGTCGCGTGCGTGGCTGTGGACAGGTGTGTAGATATTTTCGGAGGAATTATAATTGTACTGCGTCATACGTCCTTAAAATAACAATACAGTTTATTATTCCCCACAAAATTACATTGCTAGAGAGTTCTAAATATCTATTTCAAATTTATTTTATGGAAAAATAAATATGGTGTATAGTTTCTCTTGTTATTTCACAGGGATTGGGTTCTTCGTACAATTAAATCTTTGCTGCGAATTTCCAATGCTTCGTTAGTAATTGAGTCTGGACAGGCAAATGCACCGTATGTTTACTGACTTTTGCTTACTAAGTTCAAACAAGCAATTATACGAAATATTTTTTAATAGTTTAAGTTTAATACATATTTAAATTGAGTTATGAGTTTCCAACGAACAAACGAATACTAATGAACTATTCAAATATCAACTAAAAACAAGTTCAAATTTTTGCTGGTGCATTTAATCAACTAAACAATAAAAATCAGTCACCATATTCAGATTTAGGACTTGTTCCATACAACAGACACCCTAGTATAGAGTTACCATTATAAAATAAAACCCCCAAATTAATATAATAGACGCAAAGCGAGGTCAAATAATACTGGTTGTTGAGCTGTCACGTGTCGCGTGTCGAGGGTGCTGGACAGGTGTGAGGCACCCCTTATATAAGGGAATTTCAGTATAGTTATGTGTTATGTGACCATAATTTAAGAGCATTTAGGACTACTGTTAGAATATTTTTTTCAAATTTCTATATAATTGTAATAAAATTGTTTTAAATATATTTTAAAAAATAACAATTGTAATATTTTTTTGAAATTATTGAATTACTACAATATTCATTTGACTTTTTTATTGTTAACGATTTGACATTACTTCAATAACTATAGTAAACAATAGAAGCTTCTAGAATTTAAAAGTTAAGCAAGAATATAAATACCATTAATTTGTTACGTTCATTAAAATTTTAAGTATCATCATTAAGTCGAGCCATATACGTTTGTTAATATGACAGTCAATCAGATATTGGCATGGAATTGTCAATTAACAAAATTATGGGCAAAACGCTTTATTTGGGAAAAAGCGAGAGACAGATGTGGTTGTAATTTATGGTCACCGCTTATTAAGCGTTACACTTTATCGTATGCAAATAGGCGTTGTTTTCAAATTCAACCCTTACACATGCTCATACACGCACCAACATTATGGGTTCTAAGCAAATAAAAGGTGTTTCTTTTTTTGTCCTCCTGAATTATTCATTATTGAAAAATCAAGTATTTAATTTATTTTACAAATCGATATTCCATTATTAATTAATCTATCATTTTTAAAATAAACACTGACTTGAAATATGGAAGAGAGAAAAGACCAAGCACAGAAGAAAGGTGCGGTGTTGTGTTGCCGGCCGTTTTGTTCTTGCTGCTTGTTCAATAACGTGCCAGTGTAATACGAAGTGTAATATTAGAGTTTTTAAAACAAAATCAGGGGATCAAATTATTTTGAATATAATCAACATTCAACATAAAATTATAAACGGATAGCTTAAATAGCTTAACACGGTCTGAGACAAATATTTTATATGAAAAAAAATTCGTAACATAAAAATATTCTGTGTGTTGAGTGCTGTGCACGACACAAGCAACTTCAAATTATTTTTCGATTTATTTCCTCTTGCAAAGTATGGTATGATTAGAATCTAAAAACGATTAATCGCCACATGTTTGGGTACTTTGACCACATGAATTCATAACGTAAACAGATCATCAAAGATATTCTCGAAAAAGGTTTTTTTTTGTTAGAAATTTTATGTCAAAATTTTTAGTAAATCCGCGATAGAATCGAGGTATCTCAACACCATTGTGAAATTTTCCTTTGAAATCGGTCCTCTATTGAAATTTATACTGTGATGGGATTCTTATCAAAAAATCGCTATTCTTGTTCGAGTCGATGATAGGTTCTTTGTAAGTATAAAATCTATACGTAAAAATAGAAATCTTATTTACATCGAGTAGGTACAATATTATAAAGTGAATATTTTATTTCAACTGATATTGTAGTACGGTAACGACCCGTCATTTTTCAAAAAAAAAAAAAAATTACTAACATTTAATTAGACGCTATTCATTTTTGTTACAGAAGTGCCCCCTTCCCACTAACCCCCAAACGAGCAGGAGCCATAGTCACTCCTGTGTCTAAGAGCTTCTGAGTGCGTCGCCATCCGTTTAGGAGTTTGTACACTTTTAAAGGACGAGACATTCATTTAATTTTACATAAAAACTATGTTGTTTTTTTTATACATACGATGGAAATACTCACATGTAATAGACAGTAGTATTTTCCTGTATAATTGACATAAGGCTGTTATCGAGTTATGATATGCTTAAACGATTAATCAGTCACGGTTGGTGGTCACTGGTGAACATTGTGGGAATAATGAGACGAAACAACGTGTCTCTCGTGTTTCTTGCGTGCCAATTATTGACGATATTATATTGAAAATATGATCATTCCTTTGTGATATTGCAATATATTGATGTTACCCTGTCTGCGCTTATTGAATTCCAGATCGTTTATGAAATTCAATAACTATACTTTATTGGAGGAAGCTATTATAAATATTTTATGATCATAAGTTTTATTCCAACTATTATAACCGTATGTGATATATAACTTTAAGATATGATAATATATTTTATATATGTTTATACAAACTACAGTAATAAATATGTGGGGTGTCTTAAAGCGATTTCTTCAATTAGAACCAAATACCTACAGTACAATAAATATGGATGCTTTTACTTAAAATAATTCATTTATTTATACTTTGTTGCACAAAAATAGTGGAAGTATACAATGTTAATAGATGTACATATAAGAGGAACGGGCGGCCTTATCGCTTATAAGCGATCTCTTCCAGGCTTACGTTAATTTATGCGATTATATCGAATGGTCATATAAACTATAGATCAGGCCTCAACCATAGACCACAACACTTAATCTCAATAAATTAAACTACAGGTTAGCGTCTAATTTCAATAATCATAGTAATATTTATCACTGTAACAATATTCCATAAATAATAAACACCATTCCATAAATAATAAATACAATTTAAATGTGTATCTATAAAGTTTATTAATAACCTCAATCACAATCCAGGTAGCTAATAGTATGCAGTTGAACTTATCGAAGCGGCTGACACTTAAAAATTGACCACAGATTATACCACGTTCACACTGAGACAGCCTATTAACAGTACAAAAAAAAGTTTATCAATTAATTAGTTTACACCCGAGCCGATAAGACGGTGTTTCTCATGTGAAGTTTAATTAAGAGTGAATTAAAATGAGAAATACCATCGTCACGGATTTTTAATGAATAGCAATGTTTCCTATTTAGGAATTCGCCATCTGAGCGAAATGAGAATATCGGGATTTCAGCGCTGTGCGGTGCGCGCCCATTAAACTGTCCTCTAGTAATGGATTGGGAATTTCACGCACCAAAGGTCAATTTAAATTAATTTATACATTAAAAAGACAAGCCGGTGCCCCAAGTAAATAGTGTTAAAACCATCTGATCTTGAACGAGCTTCGTACCAACTGGATAAATGGGACCAGAACTCGTAATTACTCTAATAAAACCAGTGAAATTAATTATATTCTATTTAAAAACACAGTAACGGGTAACTTAATGATTATCCATTTAGTAAATGTTCAATGAATTTAAATTTGAAACTTATAAAAGATACTTCAGTTCATATATTTGTTTTTAAAAGCGTCTATGAAAATTGTTTTTTTTATAGACAGTCGCCATTTTATAGGTGTTTTTAAGTCTATAATTGTAATGACATTCAGCATTTGTTATCAAAGTCATTTAAACAACCCACCATACGCAGACTATAACTATGTCGTTAAGTTATTGTAAAGTTTTAAATAGTTACACAATTTTAGTTAGAATAACGTGTTTTCTTTAATAACTGTATGAAAATTTGTATAATAATTATATTTTCTGTGTACAAACTGAAATAATAGATAATAAGCGTTGAAATTGTACTATTTCAATTAAAAATACAGTCTTAATTCGAAATATTAGTCATATTTAATACATACTCTCTAACTTAGAATTATCCTCACATCATCTACGCAAAACGGGTTAGATCAGAAATGCGTAACTAATAAAATATTAATTTTAAATAGATCAAGCGTAACCAGACGCTCATAATATCAATTTATTTCTTGAAACTGGACATCTATCGGATTAGTGTCTTGCTCACAAGCAGTTCTAAGATCGCGAATCCCTTCTGACTGACAGTTTTAAAATAAAATAAACGGAAGCCCGTATGGATATTGACCCTTACCCAAATACAACGAAGGACGAAGAAAAATAGAGAGTTGAGCGCACGCCGATACATCTGCCGGCCACTATCAAATAAATCTACTAAAATAATATTTTTATTTTGATTACGATGCACGGGTTAGGCAGATGTTAGACGCTACATACGTACGTGTAAAATTTAGTGCATCTTTATAAAGAACATATTGTATTGAATATTATGCGAAAAAAGAAATGCAGTCAATTTTGCCACTTTATAGCTTCCAAAATTTTAAAATTTATTTGTTTATATGAATGTTTTTTACATTAAATTGTATTAAAGATTGTGCTATAGCTTTACACATAACACAGAAGTTTGTCATTGGCGGCATCTGTATGTCACAGGTTTTAAGGGTAAGGCATCCAGTAAGTGTTAGAAGTAATGTATCAATAAGTTTGTAATGTTATATTATCACCTTATTGACCCAATGCAAGGTGAGACCTTTGCAGGGTGAATTGAATGTGAGATAAGGAGCACTATGTTAGCATGTCTTGTATTTTTTTTCAACTTAAATATCTTAAAGGTTTTTTACTATTTATTAATATGCAAACAGACGTATTGAAAAGACCGAGATGTTAAACATCTAAACAATACTATATACGAAATACAATTGAGTTATTAAAATCTGAAATTAATAATACACATTTTTAATGATACTTTCTCTCATTGCTACAAAATAAACAGTTTATTTCATTCTTTCTCTCTCGTTTTGTGCCACTTTTCTCAAGCCCCGAAAGAGATAGCTCGTTAAGGATAAGGCCGCCCGTTGCTCTTATATGTACTAACATCTATTAACGTCATTTACTTCTACTGTTTAATATTCTAAATACCATGGATAGAGGAAGAAGATGGGTGTATATACAGGAATTCCACAGCCATGTTTTAGGTCACCTTAAAATTTGCCAACATATAGTCCCAATCAAGTTGTTTTCTCTTAATAGCATTTTTTTATATTTGCTGCACAGTTAAGAATTTTACGCAACATTTATTAAAATTTTACACACCATATAGTTTAAAGAAGCCGAACACTGTCAAATAAAAGGTACCATCGCGCAATAAAGGCGACTAATAAATAAAATTAGTTGTTGCGGTGACAATAATAGTGCCGCGCTGTCCTTGGGCGGGTTTTATCTTAAAAAAAAAGCTCAGTACCTGTGTTATTAGTAGTCTGTGCTGTGATCGCCAGCGGAATTTTAATTTAAGCGTATTTTAGCGGTTAAGCCCAAAAATTTGCTATAACAGTGATTTCAATTTCGATTCTATATTACACCAGATATAGATATTTCTGTTATCATCAGTCACACTACTAAATGATTGATTGTTTTAAAAAATGCATTAGGAAACTCTTGTGATACAAAACTCCTTGCGACCAGCAGTGATATAAATCTTAAATGCTTCGACACTTTTTGACCACACGTCAAGTTATGATCGGTATAAGGTTCTCGCTTTGTAGTTTTGCCTTTTACGTCATTGTACAATGGACGGACGTCTAACTTATAACTTTTTGTACGGACAAAGGCGCTATAACGACAATGTCTCTGAATATTATATCGATAAATGGACGGGTGGACTGTGATATTAAAATATATCGCCCGTAAGTTCGAAGTAAATCAATAAAGATGATCGCTTAAATCATCATCGGAATTTCGTTCAGACCGAAGATGGAATACGGGAGGGGCTGGTTAAGACGTGTGTGAAATTAAATTAATAAATTATGTTCGTAACTAAACAATAGTTTTTCGTGTTCGCACAGTTTTGTGCAGTTTTTATTAGTAAAATTATATATGTAATTTAATAAAAACATAGTATATTTAAATTACAGTAATCTACGTAGAAGTATGTAAAATTTAAAAAACGAGGTTAGTTCTATGTTTTTATTAGTAATGATAGAACAGGTTTTTATCACTTTCTTCTTATTAATAAGATAAATGTTCCCACACCAATTTTATTTTTTTATAAATTTGTATTGGTTATTTGTTATAAATAAAAAACAGACATTTTCTGAACTGTTTCACTCATTTTTAAAGATAGCTCTTGTGGTAAAAAAACATCCTAAATGGTATTTTTAGGTTCCTAAAAACCAAGTATTATATTTACAGTATACGGAGTACACAACATAGTATTAAAGTATTTTCTTATAGTGCATAGTTATTACATCTCCGCATATCACTTAAATGTAAAGGACGCACTCCGGTGGCATTTCACGTCTATGTCACGTGTAAGTCAATTGTCACACAAAACAACAAAATGTCATCCGCTCAATTTCCCGAAATGTCCACAGATTCGAACATATTTTAAAATTCAACAATTTTTTATGCACAGCGTGTCGCGTTATGCAAAGTTTATGTCAAGAACTCAGGTCCATTTAAACTCGATGCATCGAATTTTCAATCGAATTTCTAAGCTCGATCAATCGAATCGATTCTTCAATACCAGTTTAGTTACAATGGGTACTATTTGATTGCTTCATTATGCGAAATGGGACCCCGCTCATTGTATATCATTTTGCATGTTATATTTGCTTGCATCCTAATTTAATCATCCTGAAGATTGGACCACCGGGCTGAGTTTTGAATGGGTGGCATCAAGATTTTGGTTTGATTGAACAAACTTGACGATTGATGGAAGCCTTGCACACAACATAACCCAGCATAACATTATTGTCATATTGGTATATTTAATTAGCTCCATCGAATACGATTAATGTATATTTTAAGCTTTATGGTTTTACGCATACGTTAATATGAATAATTTATGTTAACCAATTAATAGCTAATTTATTATGGTAAAAAATATACTTACAACTGTATTTTACATTTTTAATATGCAAATTGAATGTTACGGAGAGGCTTCAATTTTTAAATTAAAACATAACTTGTGACCTAGTTTAAATTGTGATTTATGTTTTTTACTTCTGTATTTTTAATCTATGCTTACAGTAGCTGTTATTGACGTGCATATACTCAGCGCTAGTGTCTTATTGATTCAAAGTAGGTTATACATGGAAGGTAACGAGCGATCTAGAGCCCAGAACCACTGGCTATTTAATTCTGTGCGCAATTAACTTATACGATGAACGAAACATGGTGAAACCCGTTTCTGATAAAACCGAAAATTTATAAAAAGCAAATTGAAATTTTCGATAAAACATTATCCTGTTTTTCCTTTCAAATGTCTGATACTTGCGAGATTAAATTTTTGTGTAATAATACTTAATAAGAAGGCACATGTTAAACCTTAAAGTTTGACTTATGCATGTAATTTCGCACGGGTACTTGAACTTCAAAAAACATAACAAAGGAAACATTTATAGTAACACGGCATGAAGTGTAAAGAAAGTGTAACAGTATCCACCGTAACAGGCATGACAATGGGGTATTGGTTCTCTGAGGCTGGACGAGTAAAGTCGCCGCCAGACTCATGTTAAATTTAGCGTTGTTGATCCCATTTGCATTGTAACCTTCGAAAGTAAAAGCAAAACTAAAATGGACGCACAGTTAAGATGCATTGTCCTTGGATTATTCCTATTTTGAATTTGGAACATATTATACGTTGTATTTATATTAATTCTAGTTATATTTATTTATTCACATTATGTTGCACTAAACAGTAAAAGAAGATAATGTTAATAGATGTACGTATAAGAGCGACGGGCGGCCTTTTCGCTAATAAGCGATCCAGGCAACCCACAAACCAAAATAATACTTTTTTTTACATACAATAATACAATAAATAAAAGAATACAATAAAAACAACACAACATACATTAAATTAAGTAAAACAGAAAAAATAAGCTACAATAAAATAATTACATTACGGACAATATGCTTACGAAGAAGAGATTTAAAAGATGATAGTGAGGAGGCTGGTCGGAAAGTAAGTTCCAAAGCTAACTAGCTGGTTTTATTGATGTTTTATTATGTATTTACGTAGTCTATATATAAGTCGTCATAACGCAAATCGACTAACAGAACATTTTTGATAGTCATATTTTATGGAGTACTTGTCTCCAATTATGACACTTATAAGTGGCAATAAAACTCTATTTATTTTTACGTTGAATTATTACGCCCTTAAGCGAAATTTATAGCAGATAGTCAGAACTTGTTTAAGTATAAAAATGTTTGATGTAACATGAATGGAATACAATTGTGAGTTGACTTATTTATGTTTACGATTATTGTAACTACTACATCCCGACTGTCTTACAAGTGGGCCATCGGTTTTTTGATAAGTTAATAATTTGTCACAGTTCGATGCAACTTGTTTCAATAAAAATTGATGGCTGAATAAGTAGGCTGGATAATACAGTTTTCGTGATTAACACAAGTTGCCCGTTACTTGAGTATCATTATAATGTGGCAAAAAGCCTATCACTATAAATTTTTCATTCGCATCGATCTTAAATGAATTACATTGATGAATTGATACTGCCACTTCACTTTAAATACAATAAAATTTAATGATCGCAAGGTATGAAACTGTCTGTACACTCGTCAACCAGGAACAGATTCCGCGATAGCAAAAAATAACATCAGAGCCTGAGACTGTCTGGAAAATCTTTGAATGACATTACATTGGGTTATGTTGGAATCTGTTCTGTGCTTCAAATCTATAGACTGCTCTCAAATGGCACAGAATATAGTGCTGTATTTTTTATCTTGACCTCTAAGCTTGATTGACAGCGCCAGTTTGGTTAATACTTAAACCACTTTATTGAAGTATGGAAGTATGGTATGGACATTGGCATCATCTTCTACCAACCAGCTGACCAATAAAATTGTTCAAATTAACCAAAATTATTAAATATATCTATTTATCATACGATTTTATTAGCAAACATTTATTGCTGAAAATCACAGAAAACGTCAAACTGTGAAAATTAAATTAATGTTTGTAACATTTTCATTTCCATGTTAGGTTTGAAAACACCTTATTTCCCGCTGGCAATATATCCCTCTACATTATATAAACTCTGTGTTCACATATATTACGTCATAAATATGATATACGACATAGAAAGAGTAAAAAGTGGTATGTCACCTAGTTCAGTCGGGCTTTGTTCAATCAGATAGTGGTCTCACGCCATTGATTATAGTTATCGCGAGGCGGATGCTGTACGCAACTTGCTTAACAATCTCAGCCTGTAATGTGCATCCGTTTGCATTATATTGAATTAAACTTAATATTTCGTTATAAATATGACTAGGAAAATAACGACACTGACGGGACTGTTCATTTTATAGCGCAATACAGAGGTACTTTTATGGAGATAAGAAATATCATTGTATGGAATACATGCTAAATAAACCAAAGCCAATTGATTCGCCAATAGAGACTTTGTCGTTAAATGGAGTGACGTTACATACAGTATTCACTGTCATAATGGTGACATAGACAAAGTTTACTTGGTATTAACACAAAGAGTGAGAAGCGAATGAGCCCAAAACAAGACAATATAATCTTAGACTATTTTACGTAATTGGTTACTGAGAGCTCAAGCAGGTCTTCCATTACATCTCTAAGTTCGAACTGTATTCCCAGTTATATTTGAAAATAAAATCAAAACAGGTCATTTCACCATGAAGTTTTTATACTGAAGACGGCATCAATACAAAAACATGTCCGGATAAAAGACCGACAACTAATCAACACCATCATGTCTTCATTGATAGTGTATCTTGCTACATGTTTAAGATAATATTAAATATAAGATTATAATGTATATAAAAAGGTGATTTTATTATGTCATCAATCTTGTAGGTCTACGTGTTTTTCATATCAACATTATACATAGGGATTTTCAAGGCAATTGATATTGTAATTGAGATAAAAACATAAATCCTGTGTGGGTGATTGAATTATTTCTACGTCGTTTTCTTATTATAATTACACTGCCTTTAACAAAGTTGGTGACAATCTTATATCGCAACGAGAAATTACTTTTATACATAACTGATATAATGTGACGGCGCTAAGATTTAATCAAAATACATACTTTTTATAGAAGAGTCAAACAAGCAGGAGAAAAGTCTTAAGTCGCCGTCACAACCACGTGGCTGGGATATTAGTTTGGCTTTTAGGCTGCTTTAAAAAAAACCATTTCCTAAAAGCTCCCAGGAGAAGAAATAAATACTCCCGTTTGTATTGATAAGGTTATTTTTAAATTTTAACTTTATTAATTTCTCCATGTTTCTTTCTGTAATTCTTAAACTGTGTAAACTTAATAAATTCAAGTCAAATCTCCTCACTATTTATACATATGTTTATACTGAAATTATAATAAATTAATAACCAATTGTAGAATGAATCAAGGATTAAGGCCATCCTACGAATTCCCAAATGAATTCTAGGAAATATACAACTGGGACATTCTTACTCATCAGAACTTTATCTCGCTATTAATTGTCCAACGATGACGATGTGAATCACTCGACCAAAAATATTTTGACATGTCAATTTTATAATATCCGCTCTTATCTGTCGCGTTTCCTTTGTGCTCTGTGAGCTTATCTACAAATCTTGTCTATGGTCTTGTCTATGGTATTATCTCAGATTCTGTCATAAATGACCCCTATCCTTCCTAATTGGTACATTTATATGGATCAATTAACTATTTCATATTTATTTTACTTTATAATGTAAGGTCTATTATGGGTTAATTAGTAACAGAAATTTATTACGCTACAATTTTATTGTTATATTCAAATGAAGAACAAATTGGGGACTAAATCTTTTTACAGATAACATTCACTCCCTTCTTCAATCATACGTACTAATGAGTATTATTTATAATAAGAAAAACTTGTACACCTATTTAAGTTAAATAAAATATATTTTTTTTATTTTTTTAGTTCGTTTTGACAATACCAGGATAGTGCCTACATTTAAATAAGAACACGCTCTCTCTCGTTATTGAAATATATTATTATGTTTATAGTTTGTATATTAATTTTATACTCAGGCTTTGATAAAAATTACAAATTTACACTGTAAATATTTCTCTTATATAAATCTGGTGTTTGATGTACCAAACTAATCATTTCAATTAATGTAAATATTTGTTCCGCCACTTTAAATCGAAACACATGGTCTAATAATACTTTATAAATCCTTTAAAGTAACGCTCACAGTTTAAACACTTTCACTTGAATATTGGTTTTATTAAAGCCGTTTCTGTTTGTCAATTTAATATTGATTTTCTTAGGGTAGGCAATGTAATAATATACGAAATTTCCGGGGGTCGAAAGTCAGGTTCGTGACATCCGTCCAAATAGTACTCTGTTTGTTTATTACCGGAATTTGAAAGGAACAATTACACTGTATTGGTATTTGTCTGTTTTTATACACTTCAATTATCGTCGCTGTCTTCTTAACTCACCGATGCTAAGATTACGAGTACTCAACGTTCCATTACCAAATATAGTACCGAAAAATAAAGCTCATTCAAGCCCGTGGGAGCTCTCGCATACTTCAGTCGACGCCACGCGACCAGCTACGGCAAAAAACTGTCCTGTCATTGCGCAAACCTATAATAAGGTCCATTCACATGAACCCTGGTGGATATTTTTTTCGTTCTCGAGCCGGGACAGCCATGCAATTTCGTTGAAAAAATGGCAAAATCAATAATGGCCTTGTGCACGTGTTGCCGATGGATTATAGATTATGTTCACGAACATTTTCTCAGCATACCGTGCCCGGGTCAGATATACCTTGCAGTAAAGGTATGGAGTAGTCCTTGATATAAGGATTCGTTTTTTTGAATAACACTACTATAGTATTACAAATCTTTGGTTATAATGACCATAAGTTTCTTAGAAACATCGGATCCTCATCCTCAGTTTAATATAATATTATAAAGATCTGAAAATAAGAAGTATTTCAAAGTTTTAGTTATGGTTGAAACAGGAAATTATGAACAATTATGTAAGTAGGAGTTTGGTATGACTCTGTAGCTTTCCAGTGCCAAATCATATGATTTTCATATATCTGAAATGACGTCTCCACGACAATTTTGTTCCTCTTAAAGAACTGAGCTTCACAAAGAAATTCTATACAATTATAACGGCCAAAATCGTAACTGTCTCTTAACAAAACTTTGATGTTATACTACTACAAAAGCAGGTAATTTTATAGCAACTCTGCCTTTTTTGTAGAAAATTATCGAAGATATAAAGCATTGATAGCGTTGTTAATAAATAGGTCAGCAGAAAAATTCATATAATCAACATTTCGGCGCATACTACTTAGGCCTAAAATATCGTTTTTTAATAAATAGACGCCAATCTGCGAAACCGCGTTAGATACATATCTACAAATAATGATTTATTGACTGAAAAATACTAGTATTAGGTATAATTGGTTATATTTTAAGGTTTCCATGCTTCAAATTTGAAAGCATTATAAATATATCTCAATGGTGTATTTGAGAGAATACTGAATTCTCGTCTTCTTCAAACACAAGTAGATTATTTTTTAAATGTAGGCACTATAGGAACCTCGTACTGTCAAAACGAACTCAAAAGCAATAAATATATGTATATTTTTTGCATAGTTTATTGATTTGAATGCATTAAAATAATAGCTGTAATTAATCATAAATTTAAACCGTGTTATAAATTCGTATAATTTGTTGTAAAGGTTTTTCATACGTTTACTCGTCTCGGTTGATAACTATCTTCTGAAACGGTGGTAGTGTAAAAATTAACGATTCAAATGTGTCTTTATAAAGACCTACTTGAATAAAGATATTTTGAGTTTGAGTTTTGAGTTTACTTTCCTTAAATCTCAGTCCGGATTCCCAAGTGAGCCAAAACGGGTCATCGACATAAGCCAGAAAAAAAACCTTTTTCGAAAACATCATATGAAACGAGTAATGTCAGTTGCGTGTGACGCGGGCGCATCACTGAATAACAATAATCGTGAATGAATTGTAATGGCGGCTGGTTTAATTGATTCGGCGACCTGCCAGACCTGTCTCCCCTATAGGGAGGGCTTCTGTCGATATATAATAACTCCTTTGAATTATTTTCTTGCAAAAGTCTTAGCTCACGCAAATTTAAAGCTTATACATTTAAACCAATAAGATGTCTATAGTGTTTAATTTGTGGATCGTTTATATTTGATATCTTTTGTCTTTTGGTAACAAGTATTTATACGTCGTTATGTAGTTCCAAATCAAGTAACATAAGTATATTTTATTGTAGTAATACAATAATCAATATTGTGCAGAATATAAGAATATTAGTATTAGAATACAGAATTAGCTCTAATTTCACTTTTTAAGTAGGCTTTATTTCTATTTATCGTCTCGTGCACAACACTACTCGCAAAAAGGACGTCTCATTCAAGACATTCTAGCGTTCGTACTCGAAGCGGTAATTCATTTAACAATTGAGGGGCAAAGTCTACCAATATGACACTAGTTCAAATCTATTGACACTACCCTTGACACCTAATCGGAAGTCGCATCAATTGTCGCAGTTCTTGGCAACTTGCATCATCGAATGCGTCAAGTCATCGTCCTACCACTTATCAAGCGGATGTTGTTAACCGTGGGTTGATTAGCCGAGACGATGTAATACGACAGTCCGGGCAAGTTCAAACAATTAACTGTATAGAAGTGTCCGACTCTAATGAATGATACAGACTTGGTCCATTACACAAACACCGTGACAAGACGCGGCTTACAAATTGAGATTAATTCAAGACTATTATGAACTGCACTGGTGCTAGATATAAATTTGAGCTCTATCCAATCGTCTATTTGGCTGAATATTGAATAAGTGTTTGTTTTTTTTTATTAAGTAATAATTAAAGGAGCAGAAATGTTAAGCGAAATTATTTAACCTTACCAATTCAATGTCCCCAAGCTATTTTTAACAACAATGGCTTGAACGCTTTTAGAAACTGTTTACTGTCAACGGTTCGTTATTTTATTTGTTGTAGGCGTATTGTAAGAAACATCACTGCGTCATTGATTTTATAAGTGTATAAACATTGCTTTAGATAGTATCTATTTTAATTCTTTAACTAGCCGCAGGCAGCTTTGTATATTCCTTAATAAACATACCAAAACTTTTATTATAAAAAATATATCAATTGAATATGTGTTTTATAAATACATATAATAATAAATACACTTCTCCCTCGACGTATAAGCATCGTGATACAGCGAGGGAATGCCGCCAGCTTTATGGGCACTCTGCCACAAGGACTAACATTTTAAAATTGATTTAATTGTTTTAATTAATTTTTGTTTATGTAAGTTACATACTTATTATTTGGTTCCCATTGTATTGTTAGTAATAATATTAATTTTATTAATTTTAGAGAAAAGTCTACACTTTAAATAACAATAATTTCTTACAGACTATATCGATTCAAAAGACACTTTAGAATCGACATATACCACATTATTGGTATTACTAAACAAAAATAACCAAAATTGTGAATAAAACTTACACATGGTCAACTCTGCAAGCTTACAAATGCCGCAGATAGACACCTTTGTCACACAATTGTATACTACATACTACTGTAATAAATTAGGTCATTAAATAAGTGGGTTAAATCAGCAATGAACACACACAGTGTTACACAGGAATACTTATTTTTCAAATCATGTGGAAATAAATTATACAATTTATCATGATAAACGTAATAGCACTTTAGGTGCCGATGATTGTGATTACACCCACGCTTCGTAAATATTTGTACTAGATATGAGCGACGCCAAGGAAGTTATACTAAGAAATTGTGTACTGATAGTTTTTATACCTAAATAGATTATGATGACATGAATTGTGCTAACACAGCCGCTATTCATACCATTCTCTTGTCGATGTGATGAATCATTATCCCTACTGATTAAACATTTATACAACAGAAATTGCTTTGAATGGATGTACTGAGTTACATATAATTTGTGATTTAAACCACCAATTGCGAAGTATATTTATAATTGTAAATTGTCATTCTTCACGCGTCCATACAAGCCCAATACTAAAGTTGTATTATGCTGTGTTTTAGAGAAATACAAAGTAAGTTTTTTTTAATTATTCAGTTTTAAATTCGACTAGGTTTTAAATATTAATAGCCGTTCTAATCTGAATTGCTGACAACAGAATAAATTGTACTCGAAAGGCTCACCATTTATTTGTCATACAAAGCATGTTCATTCATAAATCGTACTCATTTTAATGATGTCTTATGAGTTTAAGCGCTTCGCATACATAATACAGTTTAAATTTCGGTGCAGTAGTCATATTTTCAATACGTCAGAACAAATATAACGCCTTCAAGTGTTACCCATAAAGAGACAATAATGAAGAATAAATGGTCAAGTTTGCACCACAATAGTTACAAAAGATAAAAGGAAGAATTACACGGAAATTTTGAGGCGTGAACAAAGATTTAGGCGCCCTTTACAAGACAATAATTTGCAGTTCGAGTACCGTCTATTGTATCATAAATACATTACAATGACTACCAGACTTGTTAAGGCATTGACACGCGCGGTACAAGCCTTTGAAATAAGGTGCTCGGAACAGCTGATCTATTGTTTGTCTAATTTGACAATAAATCACGTAATATATTTTTTATAAAGTTTTGGTCGAAAGAGTCGGTATATAAGTGAACGTTGAATATAAAAACAGTTAATTTATATGCATATTCTTGTTTTACGTGAATTATAGAACGCAGTAATCATTGTATTCTATTGGAAATGTTTATGATTGACGTTGCATGATTTTTTAGTGATAAAACGAGCAGAGACCTGCCAAAAAGGTAATGTCAAAGTCATGAACTCTTGCTCACAAATAAATTACATTTGAACGACACTAAAACTAAGTTTACTTGGGTGTACTGCGCGCCCTCAAGAAGAACGTACAAGAAACTCAGTCGGGTTGTCATTTTATGGTTGACAAGTATCTTAGCGCTGCAGTTACATCAATTAGTAACAATTTGGACCAGAACAATTCCAAGCAGTCTCCTAAGCTAAGTATCGTAAGCTTTTTCAATAAGAAGCATTCACCTCAAGAGGGTGCCATGCGTCGCCGGAAGAATTGCTGTACACCCTGTTTGAAGCGCAAATAACAATTTTGTAATAACTAACACATTTCAAAGTTCACTTTCACATTTCAATAATGTAAATGATTTATTAAAATGTATCAATTAAGTGTAAAAACTTAAACACATTCATAGGACTATACCGTAAATAATAACCGTCCTAAGCATTGAAATAACTGGAACCGGTTCTAAATTTATACAGAAGTGGTTATGATAAATAAAAACAATAAAAGGTCCGAACTTAATAACTCGCATTTGAAGATTATGATGCTTCTCATTAACCTGGAGCAATCATAGATTAGAGCTTTTTGTTATTAATTTATAGAAAGTCATCGTTCGCCCATTAGTTGAGATAACTATATCGATCGTTACGATATGATTGCAAGCTTACCGATGCTTGCTTTTGTGTGTGATTGCCCTAATGATCACGTGCTGCTTGTTAGCGATGACCGGGTGCCGGGTATTATTACCATCGATTCTTCATAGGTGCCGCTAAGATTTATGACGTTCACAGATTCTAATGGTACAATTATAACCAAATTCGCTGGCTTGTTAGTGACGTGTGAAATGCATTGTTAATTCGTGTTCGAATTTTAAATGTCTTCAAAGAAATAATGGTTCAACCAAATCGGAAGCAACTCGTTAATGTCCTTCACAGTTAGGTCCACGTATTTCACCGTTATCTTTTCTAATCAGTTGAGAGATCTAATGAATTAATTCCTTTACACCCCATTAATGTCAAATGTGATACATTAACAATACAAATGCAAATACGATTGATCACTTGAGCATTCTGGTTCTGAGTGTTTCACTTCGCCCAATTAAGTGTAACGTAACTACGTCTCTAAATTGGAAACGTTACGTAGCTCACATAAGAAAGGTCGTATAAGTTTGAGTCGGTAAAACGTCTTAATTAACGTTACCCGTATAATATATGACTTGGAACTTTTGGTTTTACACTGCTGCTTAATTCAAAACGGTCTCGATGGAGATGTAAAAAAAACACTATAATGGAATTCAACCTTTATCAAGCTATGAAAATAAACACTAAGCGATCTGCGTTTTAATGCACTTTATAATAGGGTTTCAGTTTTAAATTATTTCAGATGGTATTCTGTACGTTGATAAGCGCTTCGTTATGGACAGAATTAAAATTAACGAGAATATTAACAAATCAATGATGTGGTACCAATTAAGTAACTCTGTGTATTACGCGGTGGTTTTGCAGTTCTCGCGTCTTCGATAATTATCATAAAATGAAATCTTGAACGAGGCACATCTTTGCAATATTTTATAGATACGTAAATTTAAAGTCCTCACATATATTTACACATAATCTTGATTCTACTTGGTGGTATGTTATTCGTAAATTACGTTGAATATACATCTTGATCTTAGTACTTTTGATTTATATAAACTAGCTGGTGGACCTTTTATAAATATAAAACCTGTATGTTAAAATATAACTTGGCGAGATGTGCTTAAACTTTTTTGGTTCTGTTTTGCGATATCGCATAATTCAAATTTGTCTTCTACTAACTAGTTTAATTTAGATTCTCAATTCGTCTATATTTTAGTAATAAATATGGAACACATTTCACATTATGATAAGCAATTTAGTTCGTACTAAATAATACCATTGATATTGGAAATCATTAATAAATTGATTTTTAATTAAAAAAACCCAGAGCCTTAAAATCAGCTCATCACACAAATGTGGCGCATCCCGGGTTTCGAACCTGAGAGTCTATTCGTCAGTCCGCGCCAGATCAGTTGGCAAACGCTGTTTGCCAATTGGCAGTTGCCAGTTGCCAAACAGTGGCCAGTTGGCAAACGAAGCTATACAAATATCGTAGGTCATTGCATTTCGATGTAGAAGGCTCGTTTGTGAATATAAAACAATACGTAATTAAACATTTCAAGTGGATTTAACAATAGCCAAGATCGTGGTCGTTAAGTTTACTCCGATGTCATATTTTGAGTTGAGCGTTTTTATCGTAAAACTTTATACTTTAACTGTAAAATTCTTTTAATTAGCCTTTGTAGATTTAACACTTACTAGGTTTGGTTTTCTGAAGTTTCTTTTAAATATACAAATCGTAAGTGATGAGATATGTTAAAGTATTTAATTAACAGAATTTCTAATATTTCGTAGTAGTAAGGTAACAATAAATAGCCAATTACGTAAAATAGAGAATTGTAAAGTTCGAGTACAATTTGCGTGGCAAAATATTAATTGCATCAAGGTTTTGCATATTTATTATCAGTATAATAAATAGTACATTCGATTCTCAGTCGAACTATTACTACTACGGATTTTAAACGACAGCGTTACAGTAGTATATGGTTTTATATAACATAAATAAAAGTCTGATGACTTGCGACGAGGATCCATTTGGTGATACTACAAAATGTTGCAGGCCTTGTTTCGCCATACTAACACGTTTATTAATTTTTTTTTCATATTTCATAGTTGGTGTAAGTGTATTCTGTGTGTATAGTTTTTGTATATTATATAATTTTCTTTTTTTTTTCTTTTCTATGCATACCTTTAATTTAGTTTGTATATGTATTGTTGGTTTGCCTTATGAAATAAATTAATAATAAAATAATTTTGCAAACCCTACAATTATTTAACGGTTAAAATGTAATGCATTTTGCCATAACATGTTAAGGAGAAATTTAAGCCAATTTCAAATATCGTTTATGGGTAGCGGCATTTGTCAAAGTTGGCACCTGTATCCAAACCGTTAAACAAATAAAAACCTGAACCGTTCAAATTTACCATAAATATTAATAACGCTAGTTTTGAGTGTTACACGAAACTCGGGTGACCATGGAGTCGAATATTTTTTAAATTTAAATGTAGGTATTTTCGGATAGTATTGCCTAGCGCTGTGTTATTATTAATATATATACATAAATAAGAAATAATTATATTTTACTGTATTCTATTTGTTCATTTAGTTATAAAACCTAACAAAATTTAAAAGTGGTTTAGATACGATATAGGAATTGATATATATTTTATTTCTATAATATTATCGATTACATAACAACATGGTTTACATAAAAACTGTCTTATTTTAATATATTACTGTATTCAAGAAGTTTAGATCAGAAAGTTCAACCCAATTATGATTGGGTTCTGAACTCTGAAGAGAACCAGTTTCAAGTTATAATATGTTTTAATGAGATTACACAAGGGTATTTCTTAGGAGAGACATTCTGTCAAATTTAGAACAGAAGACTAGACTAGACTAGACTGTAGAAATTAACCTAGTAAAACAATTATTGTTTTGCTAGGCATTCATTGGAACCCAATTCCAATCAAATTATCCTCTTTGTTCAGTAACTGATGGTGCTTCTACTACGAATGCAATATTAGCGTCAATTTTGACGATGCGCCACGATATTCACGAGAATACGCCCAATCGCCCAAAAAATTAATCAAAACGCCTCTTTTTCTAACCTGTTTGTTTAAATAATAGTTTTGCCTTTATATTTAACCGCTGATTAAGATTTTATTCATTGTTACATAATTTATGGAGCTTTTTAGCACAGTTTTTAAACGGTTTGTGATTTCACGCTATGAAGCAATTCTAATACTCAGTTCGAAGTTAATTCGTTTTGCAGTGAACACGAAATTTTTTGTCTATCTTTTAATTTATAGATAGACCTTCAGTATTTGAAAGTATCTTTGTAGACTACTATAGAATACTTCATACCTAAATTATTGTTAATTAATTCGTTAATTGGAGAGAAGAAAAACCATCGTATGGAATACAAGCTAAACCAATCAAAGATTTTGACGCTTTAGAGTGTTTGTCGTTACATAGAGTTTGCACTTTATATAGTTTTGAATCTGTATGAAAACCTCATTATTAAATGGCAATAGGAAAAGTTTAGTGATACCCTCCATAATACTAGAAAGTGTAGGTTGAGTAAAAAAATACTTACAGTTCCAAGAACATACCGCGGTTTACGACATACTACACTTTATCGGTCACTGGTGATTATAGATCAATATTGCAAGGGTATAGGCAAAAATAGTGCTATATGGGACAGCTGCTCCTGACCACAACAGCAAAAAATCCACAGATACGATCAGGTCATATTACATTTGGCCAAGAGATGGCGGTATGGAAAAAAAGTGCCCAAAAAAGAATCGCACCGCAGTGTAAACAATTTTTTAACGGACATGGTTACTCGAGTATGAATATTTACTTTGTATTCAGGATTTTACTGTACCTCAAAGTACAACGCATTTTTTTACGTTAACGCCTTTTGTAATGGAACTGTAACATTCTGATAACGGCAAAGGTATAATTAGCCAGTATTTTAAATAAAGTTTTATTTTTTATTTGAATTACTAAAATACTAGCTAGTGTTTGTGTTAATAGGCGAGGCTTAATATACTTCTATTGACCAATAAGTAACGTACGCAAATAATTTAAAATGTTATTTTTTTATTTATTTCTTAAACCTATACAGCTTATCACAAAGAGTTTACACAATATAAATAGATTAAAAATAAAGCCAAAATAAGGTTAAAACATAGAACCGGAAATAGAATCTAAGATCAGAATAAAATAATACAACAAAAAAAACACGAACAGAAAAAATAAATAAAAGAATCAGTTTGAATTCAGACTTACCTATAAAAATACTTGGCTACAAGTGGTAGGTTAAGTATACAAGTAACTCTTAATTGTGTAAGTGTTGGCAACACTGGTTGCATAAATCAAGACTTTCACAATTTTAGCAAGCGGCGTTTTGAAAAAAACGAAAATTTATAACCATATAAAATTATGTTCTGTGTCGAAAAAATTTCAACGGTCAACTATAATACGTTTCTCGTTTCATAATACGATTCTAATTTCGCCACCGCATTGCCCCCGCGAACAATGCACATTTTCTACGGCTTTTAAACGTCAATAGTGTGGTATTTAGATGATATTTTTTCATACGATTCAAGGTAATGTTCCCTTATTTGCCTTTTGTCAAGTTGTGGGCGCGACAAAGCCACAAACATACCCTGCTGCGTGCTTTACAGATTTTTTGCGTAAAATTCGTATTTTATTTCATTTATTGAACTTACATACAGAATTTAATAGAAGACGCACATGATATATCGTCTTGAGGCTAGGTCTATTCAGTTAAGGTGGCTTTGTGGTGGAGTTTGATTGAACGGTCAGTGTTTAAATTACATTAAAATAAAGATTTTATTAAATACAAATTTATACATTTAAAAAATATATTCGACAAAGCTTACATACGTAGTATAAATTCCCACTTTTACGTCAAGGTTAATAATAAAAGCTTTCTTAGTTGTAAACGTACTAAATTGTTGCCGATGCATACGTTAGGCTCTGAAATTAGGCATAACTCGTAAGGCTTTCATTTCTTTTTAGTCACTTTGATTGCATTACAAAAAGTACCGGAACACGTGCAAGTTCGCACAATGAGAGTTTGCATTTCCGCCCGCCATGCACTTCCTTTACGTCGATTTTACTTTTTATTAAGCTTTTATTGCGGTCTGGACGCTTTTGTGAGGCTGTATTGTATTCAGTACATTCAGACATAACGCTCAGTAGGTTTCGATTTCGTTAATGATATCGGTACATTTTTAACGTGATTGAAAACGAAAGGAAAAGAAATATACTTAGCGAAACTACTTCCGAATTCTTAGTTGGCTTTATTAATGTGCTAGCGGGAATGTTTTGAACTTTTCAATTTTATACATACAAATTTGTAATTTTTTAAATATTTTATTTTAAAGCCAAACAATAAGCACCTATTCAACCATTAGGTCTCTTCTCTAATCGTGTATATGTTATTATAAAACATGATTATAACACCTTTAATCTCCCCCAATCAACAACCCACGTCAAGATAAACGGTAAGCCACCAGCAGAGCACTTTTTGCTTAATATATTTGCAAACATATATTTAAAACAAAAACCAAACGCCATTATTCTTCACAGAAACAATACATAGCAAAAAATCGCACAAGTAAGTGCGACAAAAAATTGTTTGGATATTTGATGATAAAAGGTTTTTATTATAAATATAAATTGATGTATGTCCATTATAGAATTAACCTTATATCAATAGTGGTAAGTCCAGAATTGGTTACACAGATAATGTCAATGTAAAGAGTTCTGTTGTGGTCAAGCCCTGATTATTTTATCTCTGAATCTTTAATGGCGTCAAAACTTATGTCCGGCCCGCTGTGTGTAACAGGAAGGTGGATGGCAGGAGGTCGCAGCCACACAACGTGATGTCTCACTTTTCCAAATAATGTTATAAAATATAAGTCGGTAAGTGACAAATTGTCAAAATTAAACGATCATGCGGGAGGTCCGTCTTTCAATCCCCAACGTTATTTAATTTCAAATCAATACCTTCCGTGATCGGAAGCAATTTTAAAGGTGTCATGTGGGTTGACATAAATAGAAATTACTACTATTATACATGTTGCATGTGGTCAATTGATTACGCGTGTTCTATGCTTATTTTTTATTATTTCTGCATCATAAATATTTAATAATATCATTTATACGTCTGGCGCGCCACTACTGTACGTTTTTTAAGGCAGTTTCTGCCGTGCACCGCCTCTTTGTGAAACCAACTGCCAGTGCAGGTATTGCCGATCCGCTACCACTTGGGGACCTTCAAAAAAAGAGCGTTCCTCTTCTTTAAAGGCCGACAACTCACTTGTAAGCCTCCTGGCGTTGCAGGTGTCTATGGGGTGGCACATCACTCGAAGTAACCCGCCTGCTTGTTTGCCTCGTCTTACATTAAAAAAAGTTAGGTCCTTATTAAAACTTAGATATTATAACTCCCGTAAAAAACATATACTCTTCTTTCTTATGAGATCACTTGTAAACATTAATATAATATAAACACACCCATTAATTTATGAGTAATTTGAAAAGGGTTAAAACTTAATTTAATCAAATTAAACTTAACTTAATTTAGTAGGCTTTATATAGATATAATTTTGTATTATTTAATAAAAAAACACATTTATTAACACATTCACCGAAATAATAAAAAAAGTACGCAGTATTAATTAAGCCTCGCTCAGTTCACTAGCCGTTGTTAACATAACTCAAGGATCCAAAGGCTGTTTGCAATAGTGACTAGACTGGCGAGACAAAGAGACATAACAAATTAAAATTAAATACCATTAAAACAAATCAATATTCAGTTAGAAATTGTATACTTTCTGCCATTAATTTATAACATAATTAAGATACTAAAATGCGAATATTTAAAAACTACTAGGAATCCATAGATAGTTATCGCTTAGTAGAAACGGTTGTCAATTTAACGGTTACTTTTATAACGGACAGGTGGACAGTCCGAAAAATTCAAATGTGGTTAAATGTTGTCAGTCTAGTTATAAGTATCGATTTTAATTGGAACGGATAATATTCGACTGAGTCAAAGGCACCGCTTTTAAAATATTAAAATGGCAACCCTAAATAACCAGAACTAATCAGTGTGTTATATTATTAGTTGCAAATTAAATTCATATTGTTGAAGTCTAACGAATCTTGGCAACAACTGTACTCAATATAGAAGGGGGTTCAAAACTACTTCTCTTTAGATTTAGACTCTTTAGATAAATCTTAGTTAAGCAAACTAACAAAAAGACTTATAAATAAGTAATTTAACTAATTTTAAGTGGCCGTTTTACGACTATAAGTAAATGAGCGACACGAATAAATACGTAAAGAAATGATGGACCTGATTGTCTATTTGATTTATTGGGTAGATTTGTCTCGTTAAAGATTTACGCCGTGCGAATTTGATTTTAGAGCTGTTTTAATACATACGAAAAATTTTCTCACAAAGAATTCGAGAAGGTAAGAATTGTTTTTCTTATTATTGGGATATCTGATACACATACTTAAAATAAGTCTCATATAGGTATCAATTAAAATATTAGAAGCCCAATTTTATAAACACTGAATGTGTATGCAAACAACAATTCTCTAAAAAGTATTATTAGTAACATTTATAAACATTTAAAGCACAATTTATAGTTACAATAAGAGTTGTAAAATTTATTACGAGATTACAATATGAAAAATAAACATTTTGTTGCGCAATGAATAGCGAAATAATGTTTTATGTAAATTCACATAAAATAATTTATATTCGTGTTTCTCGGTGGAGAGGCTTTAAAAATCTCCTCGGCTCCCGAACGTAAATTAACTAAATGTATATTTCTCGTGGATGCGAGATAAATTACTCTCATTTTTCACGAACAATTATGATAATTAATTGTCTTGCACTTAAGGCGGTTCTCACGTTGCGACTTTATAGCTCAAAGGTACTTTTATTAACTTATGCCAGTAATGTTCAAAGTACTTTTCATATATAATTTTAATGTTACGTTAATTGTCAATTTCAAACAGACATAATATACTTACTTGTTTATATACTGAAATTTTTGTACACTTATGAATCGATAGAGACAAGCATTTAGACAAGATCAAACATTAATTCTAGAGCATTTTTGCTAAGTCGAGCAGCCAACTAAGTAACCTGGTCCCACTTATACACAATACCACAGATAACCGTCATCAAATGAGGCTGGGTTTATCCTTTACTCGTTTCGTGCAGTGAGATACAGATAACTAATACATTCGATACTAGATAAACATCCATAAACAATAGAAGATCCTAGACTGGTAATTACGTGAGAGTTGTATGGAAAATTTAAAATGCAACATTCAAAAAAGGAACGAAGCAAGGATTGTTTGTGTGAGTATCAGCGTATTACAGCTTCCGTGGCGCGATACTATCTACAACATAATGTGTTCAATAGCACAATAAAGATGTCCAAAGCGATAGCCATAAGTAAATGTAACATGTTCGTTAGCGAGCTGACTTTACATAGTAACTAGAGTATTAACTTGTTTGGTAAGACCTTTTTATACTTGTATACCTCCGATCGTTGAGCGAAAATTAAAAATAAATTGGCAACATTCATACCGTTTAGGTAGTTACATTTATAAAAATAATCTAATGTCATAAAAACCTTTCCAAATTTAAGTGAAATAAAGCTTCTTAAAGCTTTCCTATAAATAATTTTAATTAGTAAAGCGATCTTTAACTTATATATACATAAAGGTTGCCTACGGTAAAATAGCACTGCCATTTTATAGAAATTCCCTCAAGGCTCTAAGGATAGCACTTACGCCATTAAGCTTACAGCAGTGACATTGCATAATACGCGAATCGCACTAACTCAGCAAGACATCGCGTCTCTAGATATCATCATTATGTTAAACCATTTAAAGAACACAAAAGCTGCAGTCATTACTTTGTGCGACCGTAATGCGTGTAATCAGCTCCTGATTGGCTTGAATTAATCGTGCGCATGCGTGACTGCTACGTAGTCACTCCATGATACTGTATGATATACCGTCTCAACTTCAAGAGAATTAAAAATAATGGTATAATTAAATGTTACTTTGCTCTTATGTCTCAAACTAATGTACTGTCAGCAAACACCATGTAATTTCTAAAAGTATATACTGGTGATAATAGGATTTTCACATCAAAATTTCATTAAAATAATCTAATGGTATATTTTAGTCAGTACAGTATTTCATTATGAACGTAACAAAAAAGCTCACTAAAATAAAATACGTATGTAATGGACTTATATTGCTAGCTGTAGTTGTGATTGTTTTCGTTTTTAATTATACTCACTTATATCTTCTGAAGCTTCATAATTCTTACGATTGCCTTCAATTAGCAATTTTGCTCTTCAATTAAAACCAGTACCATTTTAAATTAACGTTGATTCAAAATTTATTAACGTAACATTAAATCATAAATCGACATCACTGTTAGATCTCAATACGGTAACAGGGAGACTCCGTTAACACCGCTTAATGGTTGTTAATTCAAATTCTAATATTTTTAATAATTAACCGATTTGTGTTGCAGTGGGCGCATTCGTCACTGCTATAATGCCGGGCTGCTGTGCGACCACCTTTGAAATTTAGAATCTCATATTGGCTATTAATATTAATGCCTTTTTAATCGTTATACATTTATTATCCAATAGTATCGATAGTAAAGCAATTATTCAATAACGCAACATGTTAAATCGTTTATTAGATGTATTAAACGAGTCTGCATTACCAAATATTTTAAAAGGCATAGTTTTCTTTATCGAGATTCGGTAAATGCCGTAGTTTTAATAAGCATTAATGTGTTCGCACGTTACTATGTACCTACTCTTAAGACCACATAAGTTTAATTAAGTATTGGATTAGGATGTTCGTATGTGCTGGTGATAAAACACATAGTTACTCACTAGTCCCTTTTTAATTTCATTTCGACACTATTTGTCTGTAATTCTTTAATTTATTAGTTAAGAACATGTTTAATAGTTACTGTACCAGAATAATAATAAAAAGGTTACGAAACGAGACATATAATGAAAAATATCTTAATGAATGGTAACAGTTTTATGACTTCCTTGTGACTGAGTGATAATAATCATCTATGTACATATGAATTAAATAATCAATGAACGAATTACTTTGGTGTTTTGATTAGGTTAAATTTTTATATGCTCCAACGATTCGTTCTAGATTTCATGTAAATTGCTACTGTTCATGATGACACTATTCCGAATTCGTTATGCCTTACAGAATTACACTAACGATAATTATAATCTACTATTCGTTCCACCTCATTCAGTAATGAAGACGTCGCGGTAACATTTTAATATAGTTTTATACTATGGTCACAAAAAGTGAGAATTCTTCACCGAATTGTTTACAATGTCATTACGTTTTTATGAAGTAAATCTTGATCTTTTTTAACGTTACCTACATTTATAAAGCTGCTCTCTGAATAAGTCGGGTAAGTATGCTGCATCTCTGGGTACGATATTTTTTTTATAGAAGAGGGGGTGAGCGGGCAAGAGTCACACTATAAAGGTGAAGTCGCCGCCCATAAAAATGCGGGCTAGCAGGAGTCAAGCTAAGCGCAATGATCTCCTTCTCTTCTAATTTCAATAAATTAGAGCTTTGAAGCGTATTTCAAGCAAGAGCTACATTTATTTATTTATGTATTGCACTTAAACAGTAGAAGTAGATGATATTAATACATATAAGAGCAACGGGCGGCCTCATCGCGCATAAGCGATCTCTTCCAGGCAACCCACAAAATAAAAGAATACATTGTAAATGTAAACAAACTAAACCAGTGAAATAAAACCACAATTTCCTTAATTCAATTGTCCGAAATAATTCATTTATAATCCTATATACATAATAGAGACTTATTTGTAAAAACGATAAACTTTTAAGAGTTCCCTAATAAAATTAATATTTATAAAATGTTAGTTAAAACTTTTATGTATAATGTTCGTGGTGCGTGTGAGGCGGTCATAAATTAGATTTCTTTTATGCATCTTAATGTGAATGAGCAATAATCTTCACCGGAACTACGCAGTTACTCGCTTTTACCCAATTTTTAAGTTGGGCTAAATAACATTTGCGGTTATTATATTTTAATATATATATTTTAATGTATATATTTTAATAGCGAAGATATTTGTAAATTATTCTTACTTGATTATTTGTAAGTACGAAATTTAAATTTTAAAATTAGGTCTACTGGGGTAGAAAGTCCTAGAATGCGGATCAGCCAGCGAAGGTGGTGGGCCACCGCTAGGACAGGCGACCTGGTGTAGGGGACGACTCTGGACCGCGAAAGACCGTTCCACTAGAAATTAAGGTGAGAAGCTCGTATCGTTTGTCAAAGACTAACGATCGAGGTATGAAATTATCGTTTTATTTACGGAGAAAATCTTCTTTTTTTAAGGCTTGGGGACAAACCAGGTTTCGTGCTGCCGAATGAAACCACTATGGACACTCAGTTTTAATAGGTGCGCCGGCCCTTAAGGCTCGCTCTTAATGATACTCATTCTTTGTTCAATTATTTTTGAAGGGAAAATTAAGTATATATATAGAGTATAATAATTTAGATAATACATTAAGTTTATATATAAAAATAAATTCCTTATTTACAATTATCTGTGCTACAAAGGAAACAAAAGTTAAAATTATCTCCAATTACTGATAATGTTCTACAGTCTAGCAATTTTTGACTCGTGCTTTACCTTAATTTGTGCATCGGAACAGAAAATTGTGGTCAATTTTATGCGGTTTCGATCTTAAAACGTTGACCTGTGATGATTTTGATTGATTTAATGTCGATGACTTCAGTTCCATGAACGGGCTACAATATTATTACGATTATATTTTTGCCTTGTTAATTTTCAACTACAATAAAAATGTATATTTCAAACTTGCATGTACGTAGTTCAGTAATCTCCATATCGTTTGGAATCTTAGACATACCATGAAATAGTGTTAATAAAATAATGATGACACAATGTGTAGTTGAGAAAAAAAACACTTATATCTATTTATGAAATTTAGCTTCGACTATCGAAAGCTTAGCATTCGATATGAATTGATTGTTAATAATTGACCTTAAATAAATAAGTAGAGACTAATCAAATAGAGTACAATAGTATTAAGATTTTTAAACAATACAAAAGTATTTTAAGTTCACTTATGTAATTATTATTAATTACTCAAATATATTCAGCTCATCTATTGCTTTCCTCCGACATATATATTAGTCTACATTTTGATGGCAACGTATTAATTTGATATTTTATTAATTACATTTACATCTGCTCATTAGCGGTGTATAAATGAGCTCTGATTCTATGATTATAAAGCTATTTGTATGTATAACGACAGCCATTAATACAATAAGAATATTAAATCGATCAAATGATCATTCGTTACATGGTTGCGTTATTACAAATAACTGTACTTCCTGTTTATGCTGTGTAATCGATTTTATTAAAACACCGGGTTTTGTTGTAATAACAGTTCGCCGATACATTAGCATTGCACGCTCCTTATAAGGTAGTATGGTATTGAGTATATGGCCCTAACATTAGCGAATTTTGGTTGGAAATCAGAAGCGTGGAAATTACTCGTATGCTGCGCGTTAATACTCGATTGTATGTTATTACCAAGTAGCGTGTATGACACGATTTAATATAAGCGTTCGATGATGGAAATCGGTCGTTCACCCGATATAATTTTTATGATATCCCATGTTAATTAATTTTATGCAGTTAAAGACAGAAGATTCATCGTGACACTATCGGACCACCGGGGACGTGGTTTTTTGACCGTGCCTTCATTAGAGCGAAACAAGTGACTGACGTACCGGACAAGCCTTTTATTGCGTCTTCCCAGATTAGTTTATAGTCATCTTTTAATTAGATTACAAATTTGAGAAAAGAGATTACAATTTCTATTAATTAAATACTATTAGGATTAAGATTAGAGCGGGTAGTAAATGTTTTATGCTATTAGCTAATCAGTTTATTAAATTGATGTCAGAAACCCTAGATTAAGTAGAAAAATAACACATAATGTATTTTATTTATTTTGTTTTATTTATTTGTTGATGAGCATACATACACAACATAAATCCACTACTTGTCAGGTACTTGGCGTCTTAAAAATATATCAAGGTAAAAATTATAATTATCGGATAATTTACAACATTTATAAAAAATAATAGTCCATTTGTATCGGCAAGTATTAATAATTATGAATTATATTTAATTATAAGGTTGAATAAGAACTTTTTATACTACACTCATTCTAAACATATGTATTATACGTAATATACCTATAAAGCTTCCCTTAACTAGCACACAAAAGAGGCTTTAAAATGACACTGACAACCTTAAATGATGTCTTATTATGAATTTATAAGTAATTTAATTTAGTTCAAATCTTTGACATCGACAGCTGGCATTGTGATACCGAATTAGTGTTATTGTAGCATCGGTTAATCTGGAACGTATTATGTTAGGTCAGTTCCTATCGCTATCACCAATAAAACGTAATTTCTTCCGTTATCTATATTTATTATCACACACCTGGCCCGGTCATTGATCTGTCATTGTTCAAGAAACAACTGCCCAAATCATATGTCTTCAGTTTCGTATATATATTTTAGATCTGATTTGGTCGTCATTCTTCTAATGCATAGATTACATATCTTGAACTAGTACCGTCGTCCAGAACACAATAGTGTTTCTAAATTCGAATTACCAACAAGAGAGACTAGCCGCACCATACTCGTAAATATATATATCTCGTAAATATGCTTTAAGCCTACGATTACACAATACTCGCCATGATAATCTTCTCCTCCCAGTCCCATAGAGCATTTATTTAGGGTGACCCGAAGCTAAAACCGCGAAGACGCTGGTAGAATGTAAACGCCACCATGTAGTCTCTATATGCAGAATCATGGGTTATCAATGTGGGTATAGCTCCTAGTGAGATATATCCTGAGTAGCAGAGGTTTCCTGGTGTGAGTTTTGTCCCACGTGTGTGACTTTCGGGTTACGAGGAATGCGTAAAGCATTTTCCTACTCGGTTAAAAAAAGTGCATAGTTGAATTTTACAATAAAAGATATTCTAACATATATACTAGAATGTTTTATATATTCTAATAGTATCTCTATTGTTAAAAGGCAATATTTTCCCCCCATTTATAATGCTGATAATAATATTCTATCCTTTCTCAATCCTGGCAATCCGCACGAGTTTATGTGGTTTAATTCGATCTATAGCGGTTCGATCGGCCCTAATTATTTGAATAATGCGACACCAATCCCTTTGAGCGGTGCCGACTTGCGTGAGGATGTATTAAAGATATTGATAAGATTGTTCGTTGATCGGCGTGTTGGTTCTATTTACTAGAATAATTGAATATTATACTACTCGTTGGGCCGATACAAGGCTGATTAAAATCTTAAAGGGAAATGTTTAATAATTTATGCGTAAAAAATAAAAATGTCTCGTACTTTACGGAGTGAAGTTTACTAGTTTACTCCCGGCGAAACACTGACTTTGTAAATAACCATAACATTGGGACGTCTCTTTTTTAAAATAATAGGGATTGCCTAATACTATATTTTGTATAGCTATCTTATAAATTAAAAAAATAAGTTTAAAAACTTAACTTAAAGCGTTTTTTTTATCTGTTTTATATATATTCGTATAATTTTATATTAAGTATTCCATTTAGAGTTCTAAGTATGCTATGATCTTATAAGCTGAATAGGTATATTATGCGAGAGAAATCAAGATTCTGTCAGCTGGGGATGGCTGGTTTTGAATGTAATTTGTATTAATATAAAAAACATATTGTTACGTTTAGTTTAGTTCCTAAGTTATTGTATATCTCTTGTCCCTTGTTTTGTGTAGATTAAATTAAAAGTGGGTTAAATTTTTGAACTGTTTTTATTTCTTAAAAAAGAAATTCTTGCCCGCAAAAAAGGCAATATAAATTCGTATGGTCGGCATATTATTAAGGTTTTAAGGAGGCTGTCTTGTCAACGTTCCCTTACGGTACAACGGTTTGGGAATTTTCGGAGATATTTAAAATATGTTAGACCACTACCTGCACCGAACCCAATTCATTAACGGTCATTAATGACGTTTATTACGGCCCTGTAGCTTAATGTGGGATTGAAGTCTTACAGAAAATCTAAAATATCTTTATTCACATAGGTAACTATGGTTTTTTTTTTTATAGAAGAGGGGGCAAACGAGCAGGCGGCCCACCATAAAGGTGAAGCCGCCGTCCATAGACAGTTACGCGGCTGGTAGCTCGTGAGTGCGTTGCCGGCCTTTAAAGTAAAGGGAAGAGGGACGAGGGAAGGGGAGAGGGACGGGGGAAGGGGAAAAGGATGGGTACCGGAAGACCTCACTCACCGAACGAAACGCGAGTACAAAATGAACAAAGTCCAATTGTATCACTTTACGCCGGTTTTCTGTGAGAGAGTGGTATTTCTCCGGCCGTGCCTGCCCATTCGGCTGAAACTTTAGTAAGTAACAGCATGGCACTCCCACTCAAGAACTATGGTACAATTATGACAACACAATAAGTTACAAGAATTTTGACACTACATTACTGCCAGTTCCCAAATCAAGGGCGTAGAGCGGACAAGAAGAACAAGCAAGAAACACTACGTCACTCCTTTAAATCGCCAAGCATGATTTACATTTGTAAAGATCTGCAATCATACTGCACCATGCACCAACGAATGGGTCAATATCTATATTATACTAGCTGATCGTGACAAACATTGTTTTGCCAAAAAAAATGTCTCTAAAAATAGATGTGCCGATTCTCAGACATACTCCATATGCTCAGAAAATTTCAGGAGAATCGGTCAACCCGTTTCGGAGGAGTAAGGAACGAAGACTGGGACACGAGAATTTTATATATTAGATAAAGCAATCAAAAATAACCTTTAGATAGATGGGCAAACCGAAATAGGAGCACACATTTACGTTATAGTGAGCAAGGACGACGATTAATTTCCACAGAAAAAAATGTATGTCAGTTATCTCAAAACAAAAACCTATGAATGTGTTGATAAGCTTGACAGAGACAAAAAAAAACTATTTTTAGCACACTTAAGGAAAAACCTACTCAGAATTGTAAGTACTTTCTGGTTTTTAAGTCGTTTGCTAGTTAGCCATAGTGGTGAGTATTTCATATTTTTTTGACTTTAATGCTTAATTCTGTTTTAATTTCGTACATGTAAATGTAACTTGTATTTAAAAAAAAATGTTTGATTTTCAATAGAATACATATATTTTTAATTTAGAGTTAATAAATAATATTTTAATTAACTTCATACAAGATTACACGTCAAAACAACACACAAAAGGTTTGAAGTCACTATAACTATAGTTCCTTCCCCAATATAAGTACTGCTAGATCATTTATACATACGTTTATATGTATAATTTAAAACGAAAATAGGTAATTATTAAATCTTATTATATATAAATTGAAATAATATATAATGTAAAAAAGAAAATTCATTTATAATATAAAGCGGTCTTAGATAGGTAGATATACCTTATAAATTAACAAGCCATAGTTATTTAGCGTATAAAAACCGGATTAGGTAAAACCCGATACGAAATTGGAACAAAACATACAAATCAGAATGTCATGTCTGTGAACTTAAACTTCCAAGTAGTTTTAACTAATTATTCATGCGTGCTACAAATCTGGAATTCGTGTTACCATACAATTATACTCGTAGTAGGCACTGGATTTTTTCAAAATTCAAATATAACAGCGCGTTGTGCCAGAATTAGGTCATACGTTTTATGGTCGCGACTGTACACTTCAAGTCAAGGTCATCGTACCATTGGAGTAAGATTGGTTTTATGTTTGTTTTCAATAAGGTATACAGTTTTATTTTATTTGTGAATTTGTTCAACTAAACCAGACTAGTATGAAATCGTAATTTTGATCATAATTTATTTATATAACTAGGCTTGATATAACACACTTTTAATTGATACTAATTATTATAAATTTTGTAAAAATTAAAAATTTGAAATTAAATATAGTAAAACTGAAGACTTAAGGTAGAGGTTTTATTCGTCTTGTTCGAAACATCCGATCCAAAAAATTTAGATATTATAAACAAACTCTAATATTTTAGTAAACTAAGTAAATAAAAGTGAAGTTCTAAAATTACAGCCAACCCAAGTTAATTACATGCGCATTTCGAAAAACAATCGGTTCTGCACAGGCGGCCAGTGCTCAGCAGCTGCAAAGCTTACGTGCGCCCGTCGCGTGCCGGCTACGCACGAGCGGAGCCGAGCGAAAACCGAACGCTCCCGACTTGAAAGCTCGCGCGCGGCGCGCGGCTTGCGGCCGCTGACAATTTTCATACTTCGAGGCAAAAAAATATATGACATTGAGTTTTAACGAACTATAATTAAATTATAAAATTAAAATAACCCGATTACAAATGAGTGAAATGAAATATCGACAATTATTATTTCATAGTATTTTAAATTAAATACAAAATCGCGTAATTATTTTGGTACCTTGAGTGATAAATTATTATGAATTTTATCGCTTAACCTTATCTTTTTCAGATAAATAAAATATAATTCTCAGACAGGAATTCCATTGTAGTGTTTTTACAAAACTTATTGACTATAATAAAACAAAAGCCAATACAACAAATCAAACATAAATAAAACTTAAAATATATATGCAACAAAAAGTTGAGGTATGCACAGCATACTCGTCAAAACTCGTCAATTATAAATAGCATTGAAGAATAATTGTCTACATACTTTATCCGTAAAAACTTGATCTAAACGGATGCATTTACGCATAGTGAACAATTAATAAGGAGAATTCATGAAGGGCATGTTCTGACAAACTATTCGCGAATGTCACAGGTGTTCTATCAAGTATTGCCCGTTTTCAAACAATTAGTACCAACGGAAATATCAACCCATAATCGTGTTCTTCCCTTACATTATCGAAAATTACTATTGCAATACGATGTCGATGGGCGTAACGAAACTTCAAATTAAATGTTATAACGAAAATTATTTGCGAGAGAAATATGAGTAGGGGCACGTGGTGTTTTGGAAAGCTAGGTTCAAAAAAGCTCTTTAAATTCCGGCTATGTATCAATAGATTTGTGTTCATAATTAATAATCCAATAGCCGAACGCTTATTATTATATATATTACTTTTCTTTTTTCATAATTAGTGTTAGTATAATTGTCTTGTTGTCAAAATGTTCTATCCTGTGCTTACTTGTATGTGCTATACCTGTGCTGTGCTGTGCATACATCTAATTTACGCACATACCTATTCCTTGTGTGTTCTTGAAGTTTTATTTTCGTTATATTTGTAAGTGTGCGCTTGGTCTGCCGAAATAAATAAATAATTACAAGCTGGTAACACGGTGAGTTTTCATATGACCCAAATTTTATGACCGTTGAAATATATAAATACTAAGACAAATATTAGTTGTTCCTGTTGTCTTGAAAAATAAGTAATCGTTTGTTGGTACAATTTTAAATGGTAAAATCATGTGCCCATTTTTATACGTCAAAGAGTATTAAAATTTCTATTCACATTCATTATTCTTGTTATAATTAGATGGGCGGCGTTGAGCGATTTTCTATTGGAAAAATTACGACTATTTAATAGGGATATTTATAACCCACTAATGGCCTAACCGGATATTATCTAACGTTTTAAATATTCTGCTCTAAATTTATATGTATAACTAACTATTTCAAACTATAATAATTACAGGTCGATTTTAATACATTTAAAAAAAATATTAAATACTTTTTTGAGCCAATTCACGATGGAGGAAACACGTATTTGACGTAGATTCTGAAATCTCATCAGTATTTTCTTTATAGTTATATTCGACTATTTTTGATAAATTCTCATTTCAATAAAATTGTTTAAGTATTGATTTTAAAAGTACTGATGTTAGGAAAACTGAACTTTATATCTGCAGTGCTCTAAGTAAGTTATGAGCAAGTGCGAGTTAGTTCTGCAGTTTATCTTAATTTATGCTGAAACGAGGTATTTCTAGTATTTAAACTTTGAATAATAAAACTTGAAGACCCGTATTACACAGTAAATTGTTCAGTACTTCGTTTAATAATAAAACACAAGCATACTTTGAAACGTGAAATTTATTGTATCCGATGGATTTTCTTACAACTTTATATTATTAGGAATCTTTTCCTTAGGTGCTAGAGAACTATACCATACTGTATTTACAAATTTACTATAACTGAATTAAGCATGTAATGAAAACATCAAAATCATTTCAGCCAATAAGGCAATAATATCTGTACAACATACAATATACTTAAAACTAATGACTAGATAAAATATTTAAAACATAACATTAATGTAATTCTAATTGGAAGTAATGCTAAGGCTAGCTAAAGGCACAGCGTTTAAGTCTTTACAATTAAACTAAATGCATCTATGGAACAATGAATATTTCAGTCTTAATGCTGCGATTCCATACACGTATGAAATGTGAGCAGTGTCTTCAGTCGTTCGTTCGCTCGGCGGAATGCATCGATGGGATCGTTATAGTCTACCATTATCCCCTCTCATTAGGAATACACTGATTGCGCTTAATTAGAGGTTCACTCGGAGTCCCTTGCGCTCCGACGCTCAGCTTCTTCTTAAATCATTTTTTTCACAACCAATAGCGGTTTACTGCCTTCACTTTGATCACCGACAAGATTAGTATCTGTAAAAAGGAAAGAGAATGTTAATAATGAATAGGAAAAAGATATATAAAATCCACATAAGTTTTTACTAAACTGGTTTATCACCAGATGTTTGCTCGGGATTTAGCAAATATTGTAACACGTGTGCTTCCCTATATTTCCTCTTAAGTTATCGTCTTCCGGTACAAGATATTAATGGCCAACGAGAGGTGCTCAGTTTTTACTAGTGATTTTGCGAAGCGAGCATTTTATGAGTGGACCGACAGTCATGTGAATTCGCTGACCGGATGCACCTTATTGATTTAAGATAAATCAGCAGAGATGAGGTACGTAACCTGTTTCCACTTGTATCAAATCAGAGCAATCATATGCGACCACTTGTTATTAGAATACACCACTTTTTATGTGCAATTTTCCCACTATGCGGGGCGAACCACATCGTTGTTAGAAGTAATTGCTGTTTGGTCATTGGAATTATGAAGACATGCGGGTATTGTCTAGCCTATTAATTTTAACTAAGAGAATAGTTGAAAACTAAATATCAATGATATTTTAGAAGATGAAGGAGAGATGTTTTTTAAGTCTTTGTCAGTTGCAACCCATTGTGTATATTATGTGATCGTGACAAAGAATAGATAAAGGTCTATGGTGATGGTTCAATGCGTAAGTATAATAGATATATGTGTTTACTTTTTGGCTCGCAAGGTACACGGTCCCAAATCCATTGAATTTGTGCAATATAAAGGAACAAACCTGACCCGGTAGGTAACCGTGACTAACGAATAGAGCAAAAAGCTTAGTCAGTAACTTTATTGGCAATAAAAAGTTTAGATACCTGCGGGGACTTTGAATTTATAAGGACATCGTGTTTCAGAGCGTTTACTTAAAATCCGTGATAACAAATGTAAACATAGTCGGGACCAAAATGTAAATAAACTGATAAGAATTTCAGTATTGTCAAGGTCTTTACAAAAATGTTCACTTCGATAAATATTTTATAATTTAAATGCAATATTAATACGGTTAACGCTTACCTCAGTTCACTGTTGTTGCCACCACGATATAACATCGAGAAGCTCTTCATCTTCGGGGCTCATGGGTTCGTAGGAATCATAGGCCTCATGACAATTTGCACTAGCAGAACTTTCTGATACTAGTGACGGCGCTGGAGACAGAGATTCTTCAGAAGAGGGTGGTGTCTGTGGTCCACCAGTATTTAATCCTATATTCAATTGTGTTTCAGAGCAGCCTTCGTCGCCGTCATCCAGTAATTTTTTTAAGCTCTTAATATATTCAACTGCGAGCCGAAGGGTATCAACTTTGCTAAGTTTTCGTGAAGATCCTCTGCCACCAGCTAGGGCGGCCGAAACAGCTGATGGTATGTGTTGCCGGAGTGCCGCAAATCCATTGTTTACTTGCTTCACTCTATTCCGTTCTCTTGCATTTCGCCGTGCTACTGAAGCTGGTGGAGCAGGGTAGGTCTGCTGAAGATATGTTTTCTTCTTGCATCTGCCTGCATCGGGGGCTGGCGCAAGTCGTCTTGGCGTTGTGTTTTGAAGTTGAGATAGCTTTTGATTAACACCGAGATTTTGGTAAGCGTGTATCGTCGCCATGGGCATCGCGTATATATCGATGTGCTGAGAGAGTATCGAGCGCACGTGTGCGCGCCGCGGAGGTTGTCAGTGGATTGGCGGAGGTGGCGTGCACCCCCGACTCTAAGTAGCGCACGCGGCGGTGGGGCGCGGGCCACCGCACGCGCATCGCACGGGCCGACCCTCCCCGCACGTTGCGGACCCTGTTTCATAAACTGATCGTTAACGCCAAAAGAAGTTTGCTATTAAGCTTTGTGTTTTTGATCTAATGACCGTATTCATTATTTTTGGTCCACAATTTAAAAGGACATTTATCATTGTAAATGCTTTGTACTGGTTTTAAATTAATATTTTACAAAAAATCTTAATGTTTACGCATACATTAGTTATATTAAGAGTATATTTTGATTACACATTTGTATTTGTCTTAAACAGTGCTCATAATGTGATATAATAATTAAGCTTTGAGTTCAAATTAAAATCATGCTTTAAGAATTAAAATATATGATTAAATTTAATCAAGAATCAAGTTCAGCTATAACCCTTAATCGCTAGTCATTGACTTATGAAATATGTCTATCGGATCGGCTACTTGTTGCGCACTGATCAAAATACGCCGACACTCATTATGCCATAGAGTATAGACGCACTGCGCTCGCGCCGCTATTGTTGCACGTTGTTACGCATAATTATCCTGTCCATTGCCTTGTTCGGAAGACGAGATCTTCTCAGATCTATTTAGACGTCGTTAGGCAGAATAGAGGCTGTAAACGCGTTGGCGATATACGGCGCTATTAAACTTTTGGAAATTTTATTTCATTAACGACTAATATAAACTTTTATATGTAGTGAGTACACGGTGTAATTGGTTGATACATATCGTATTTATTCCCATAAGAAGGGTTAATTATAAGGGATGCGCCTACGCACGGACAGGTGCGTAAAAGTTGTCTTTAGACATGCCGCGACTTTATTGCAGTATAGACAAATTTCAAATCTATAGAAAACAGACAAATTTGTATTCAATGTAATAAAAACGTACAATTTTTATACTCTTACGGCTCCTTTTAACAAATATAAGAACTACTTAACGTATTGTAGGTGATTTAAAACTCATTTTTACTAGAATTGAAGTAGATTTACACTATCAAATTAACTAGTACTGATTTGTAAATATTTATCTTTTAGGGAAACGTACAAACTTTCTGACCGTACACATAGAATTAATATTTTTTTGCAGAATGATTAAAAATAAATAGGCGATATATACGAGACTACAGCCAGCAAATATGTTTATTACACAAATGTTTACCGTGGTAACGAACACTGGACACTATGAACGTCAGTCCGTCGTGGACTAACTGGGTCGTAAGGTGGGTTCAACTTACGTTTTACATAATATTTTACGCTATAAAATGACGTAATACCGAAACTAATCTCAATAATAATTAATTGTGAATACATTAGTCCCTTGATCCGTTGTCATACTGACCTCCATACTAAGGTTACTCTGATTGCCTCAAAATGGCAGGTGTACAGCATGCGACACAACACCTTGCTATTCATCTTGATATTTGCAGAAATTAAATGACCATAAATATTTATGTCTGATACATAATTAAAAATAATTTTAAATTAAATTTTGTTAACAAAATTATCACATAACAATTTAATTAAATATTTAATTTAATATCTGAAATTACATTTATAATTTTCATTGTACCACAGTATGAAATTAATTTCATAATAAATAAACTAAGAGCCATGTCTGGTCTAAGCAGGGATCTTAATGTATTTGAAAACTGGAATCTCCTGGCGTCAGGTTATCGGCAGGTGTGTTAGCATGCGTCGTAGAATGTGCCACCGTGACGTCAAATATGCGATTATTGTGGCATAGACCATCGTACATAGTTAATAAAAGTGTATGAAAACTACACAAGAAAATGAAAAAATAACTAAATATGCATACATATTGTTTAACTATTTGAATACCAGGTGTAATATTTTCCCGTTCAAAACAAATAGGCATTGACTTTTTGAATAATAAATACAACGAGAGGACATGCTATCCTTGCGCCATCTACAAACTACCCTTAACGGACCGGAACTAATATCGATAAAATGTTACCACCCCATGTTAAGTTTCCCTTTGAAGCAGATAGATGGCGGTTACTTAATTTTAAAAAAGAACCAACAACAGTATAGTTGTTAATTTATTCTAAAATTGAATAGTTTTATAAATAATGAGGTTCTAAACAAAATTTTATTCCGTACGAAATGATTGGCGCCGTATAATCGTACAGCCACGAGAATTGTGAATAATACGATATTCAAATCGTAACATGGAAGACAAATCGCCAAGTAACCACTCTGTTATCGAAACTCTTACATTAAAATACGCTTGAATGCGCCTCCAATGCAATTACATTGTCATTTGCTAAATTTATCGTTATCCTTAATAACCATACAACTCTGTCATTCGTCATGGGCCTTGGAACCTGTTAAAATTTAATCAACGTCAACAAAGATAATAAAAACTATAAAGGTTATGTTTTGTACGCTGTGATATCAAAAATATTTTGTTAAAGTCACAAGATACGAGCCTTACAAATGATATTAGCGCGTCAACGGACAAGGACATATTCTGATTGTCACGGAAACAAACGTACTACGATAGTTACACCTCTAAATTACGTATACCCACAGCAATAACTTATCTAGTGTCTCGCAACGTATCATTTGAGAAACCAAAAAATAAATGCATCTCTATCTATACGGGTATTAGAGTAGATTGGCGTAAAGTTTAAACTGTAATTTTACGTTGCTGACACAGACTACATAATTGCAATACCACAATATATCACAGTAGAGTAGTTAAAGAGTATAATTCGAGTAATTTATAGGATGCGGTGAGAGTAGCTACAGTAGACGGTTAATAGCTATGGACCACGCGACTCAAAGTCTATGTAGACATTCAATGTTAGCATCGATGAACAGTCGGGAGCACAAGCCCTGAGGCGAACCTCAGGCGTTCTCCAGTCAAATCAACGACAAATTGATGCTAACATTATATGTAAACACATAGGCTATGTGAGTGTGCACTGTATCATTTCAGTATACAGCAATTTTGATTTCCTTGCGGCGTTTTAATATTAGCAAATATTTCGATTTTTTTCACATCCAGATACATTTTGTGTGTTCTGGCTATTGTTTACTTTTTGCTTGGATAATGCAAATTTCAATAGGACTGTACTTAAAATAGTTGGGTAGTGTACACTGTGGCAATTTTATTTATTGGCTGTACGAACTTGCGAGATAATCCTCGCTGCTTCTATTTTAATTCCTCATTATTCATTTATCAAACAAATAGCATTCCTGCATCGGGAAAGTATCTTTGAAATCCACAAACAAGTCCTATTTCGTATAATTAATTGAATACTCCTTTATAAAGCTGTTAATTTATTATCATTGTGCGTTAACATTTTTAACCGTTTCATTAATTTACAATGGTATGCAAATACGAGCATAACGAAATTCTAGAATATTTTTTTGTTGTCTTTTTAATATTGCCAGTATCCAAGAAGTTTTTATATCTTAATAATACGTACACAGTAATTAAATGTGAGCTATCATTAATCTTAAATTGGTTTACAACATCCTCTTTATACCAAATTGAATTCTTGTACTCAACACTCGGTTTAATTTAAGTAACTTGAATTAGAGAACATAAAAATTAATCTTACTTAAGGTGCAACTAATTGACATTAAACGCTATAAAAAGTTTAACTCACCCGAATCGGCGAAGTTTGATTTAAAAACTCGAAAGCGGAATCTTCTTAAGTTAATCTTATTTGCTATAATTAGTAAGGTTTAGAAACAGGTGTGTGAAATTTAAAAAACTTTCTATGATAGACCAGTTTAAGACTGTCACAGGTCCGCTTTGAGCGGCTACTGATTAAAAACAACGTAATAAATTAATTTGATACCATATACATAACGAAAATTTAGTTAATTACATAAACGCTTCGATTATCGTTTTACATATTATAAGGGAAACATATTCTTTTAGTATTTTTGAAATCCGATCGATAAATCGATCTAATCTTAATTAATAAGCTGATAGCACCTAGGTGGTCCGAATAAACTCGTGATTATGATAAACAAAAAGCTTACGAAACACAAATATGTTTTAATTTGATTACGCAAGGTTTCCGCGAACGTCACATATTGTTTTAATGTTTTTACCCAACGCTTTCTATTGCTAGAGAAAGTTCTATACACATCATAGTCATAGAGAATAGAGATGCTCGGTGTACGTCATGCGCGTAGCACTTTCACTGCCAGCTCGCCTATTGTTGTATGAAGGTCTGTGATTGGTGCCAGAAAGTCTATGTGCCTACACGCCGCTCCAATCAAATCAGTAGGTTCTAGTTAGAAGCGCTTAGATATTTGCAACATTCATAGACCGGTCGTGGTTGGTTCGCACGGAAATTCAATTTATTACAGTTTCGCACGCGCTAAGTCCTAACTTCTAGGCTTTAATACAAGTCTTGTTTCATTGGCTACATCTGTGACCTGCTTTCAAAATTAACTCATATATAGAATTAGAAAATACATACAAACCGTGGGATCTTATTGGCGTGGAGGTTTCTTATTGGCTATTGGTTTATATACTTGTTAAATTCTTATTATGTTCTTGGTTAAGTAAGAACGTTATATTGTAATTATTATATGTGTATAGCTTAAACAGTTAGATTTTTGTTAAAATATGTTTGAATGAAATGCATGATTGTCACGCTTATAGTATATAGTTACAGCTTACTAGGCTCATGAAAAAAAACGTTTAATTTGAACATAGTTTAAGCCGCACCCATAAATATATACTTACCAGTTAATTATAATAAATAGTCAAATCGGACACCTTTTTACGACGTCTAGACAGCTTACAGGACACACCCACTCCGTTTCCAATCAACCAAGTGTTAATAGTATAATTATTCATAGCGTATTGGATATAATTATTGGAATTAATAGATTTTTTTATTTCGAAATATATTTCTTCCTACCGTAACGAAATTATGTGAAAGCGTTGTTTTTACAGGTCTTAGAAAGCGAGTTATGTTTATTTTACAAATATATTATATGGTCGTTTGATCTGTCAAAAGTTTCCACAGATTCGCCACCATTTCATTATGCGTTGTGTCAATTTGTAAATGACAATTTAAGTGTATTTTTATGATACAGCAACAGTAAAATAGCAACTTTGCATTTCTTAGCGCTCGTATTCTATGTGAGTGGTATGTGTTTTTAGCCTAAGCACTCCAAATTCTTACAGTGCAAATATTGTAAAATTGGATTCAGATTGAGGGTTCCAAACATGTAAAAATCTTGTATGAATTTGAAGTGCAAGTGATATTGCACTTGTCTCTTTAAACATTATCAATTAAATAGGTCCTACTGGATTTTGGTTCTATATTGGTGATTATAAGATCAGTATTCTGATTGGAAGATTCAATAGGACTTACGTACAATAAATACTCTTATAAGAAATATAAAATACATAGTTCTATTTAAATTTACCTATAGATATTTCCAGAATACTTACATAATATAAAACTTTATATATACTTCTTATATAGTAATTATTAAAATATAAATGTATGTAAGGTACATTGAAAAAAGTAGCGAAAAACTGCATAAGATCATGCATGGGATCTACTTTCTATCGCACGCACTACTTATTAAAAATTCATTGTTAGGTAATCCTCAATAATTTGTTTTTATAAATTTTAAGACTTGAATGAACTACGGTATACAAAAGTGTTTAAGTACTCAAAAAGTTAATCTTCGTGTTTCGTATTCACAGCACAGTGCGCTGCTTCCGAATTGTTCCAGGAGGGTTCCACTTTTACTTTTTTTTTCAAATAAAAAACAAAAGCTATGGAATTGTCACGTAGCGATAATTTTGGTGTCATTATGTTGAACGTGTGATAATCTGTGTTAAGTTGGCGCCAGATTTTTATTGTTCCACGGCCGGTAGCATCTTCGTTTTTACGTGATTTGTTTTTTAAAAAACTCTTTGTTTTTTCATGTTAACAAGGTTATTTGTTTCGTATTTATTTCCTTTAAATCGGAAAATATATACAATTTATAAAACTGCAATTGGTATAACTCTGAATTCCATTAAATATGAGTAGATTTTGCCTAGTAAAGAATGTATTAATTGTCAATATTCACTTTATAGAAGTTCTGGATTAAGTCGTGTCTTGATGTCTCACTTGACTGTATTAACCATAGACAACTTGTCAGAACTGTCATCGTGACTTTATTAGTTAGGCCACCATTTTTTTTCATTCATTACCTGTATATACTAACAAGCAACGATCATATTATTATAGTTTTTTATAAGATACAAGGACAGATGAATATTTTTCTTACGAAAAATATTCATATTGTTAAAACAAATTCTTCAATTATATATTCGATACAATTAACGATAATTACTTGTCTACTTAGCGGTTGAATTTATGTTCAACTGAAGTACCTCAATCGATACCTTTTATCGTTCAATCAGATGCCAGCAGTAGCTATAACTGTTAAAAATTAATAAATACCTTAAAATTTTGTGTATCGGCGTAATTAGTGAGCAAGAAAGTTAAATACTGATTAAAATTAGTTCCCGGAAATTAATGTTGTAACCGGTTATTTTGATGAATTATAGCTAAGATATGATTACATATCTCATATATCCATTGGAGATGTGGCCCCTCTCTCGTTTTTAAATTGATATTTTTTTCGTTACAACAGATTAACACATATAGTTAAATTTGAGGTGCGACACGTAGGTTATACACCTAGCACTACTTTCCTAGAATAGATCTCATCTTTTTTCAAGTAATATAATGAGAAAATTCTCTAATAAGTACGCTATTCTTATAACTTATGAGAATTTATATTCTTTCAATGAGTTATTTTAATTTGAAAATAAGTTTCATTTAGTGCTTGTAATAGTAATTAATTATGCATAAAAATGTTAATAATCATACAAATAAATGCTTTATCTAACATTAAAATCATGTTTCTATATACTTATTTTATACTTATATATCGATTAGGTACAAAAAACAATATATGCAAGCAAGTTTAGGTTAGTTAACCACACATTAAAAGTGTCATCACACTAATTTTTGGGCACATATGACTGGGTACTTAGTAACGATATTATTACACATTTAAAAGTATCATAAAAAGCAAAGACCTGTATCGCTTTGTCTTGTTAAATGTTCTAAGTAACAATCACAAACCTAAATGCTTTCAAGTATATTTGTATCACGTATTAATAATTGCAATAATCATTGACAATTGACAATAGTTAATTTGAAGATAATGTACCACGTGACTTCATTCACGTGCCTTGTAGTAAGCCCTAAACCGTCGGTCATTGATCTGTGCCGATACATTCCGTAATTGATCGGCAAAACTGAATTTGATTTGAATACATTTTAAGGTAGGACTTTTAGGAATTACTTAAAGCTTTCTCAGTGCCACATTTGCATTTAACCATAACCACTAATACTAGTTAATACATGTATGAAAAACTTAATAGCGTTCATACAAAACGCTATTAAGCAGGAGTATGAGACCGCTTCATTATTTTTAACTTTAATATGTAAAGAGAAACTCGGCCAATAGGACTAAAAGTTCATCAACTAATTAGCAATCTTACGTTTTATTATACAATAAATAAATAAAATCGGGATCTATTTGATCGCTTGAGAACTGTCTCGCCGCTCGGTTTTTCCTTTGACGTGATGAAGACATCCTGGCTAATTAAAGTGAGTTACACATTAATATGTATAAGTTTGATTCATTGGTTATTTATCTTGCTATACTAAGGTAAGGTTGTTTCTCATAGGAAACCCATAATTAAAAAATATTTAACCACTATTGAACTTTTAATTTAGTGAAAACAGGCACAATATAATAGCAATGTACTTATTACGAAGTAGATTATACAAATTATGACGGATCATTGAGAATTTTTAAAAAGCATTAATCAAATCAAAAATATCTTTATTTACATGGGTAACTATGGTTCACTTATGAACCGTCAAAAGAGAAAACTCATAAAAATATTTGACTTTACATAACTGCCAGTTCATCAGCAGACACTATACATCTGAAGTGTCTAGACAGACATTCAAGAAACGAATATTGTTTGCCTATAAAAATCAAACTTTTATTACACCAGACTCATTATATTAAAGGTTTGCTTTTTGAGATCAAAATTGAAGCTGGCTTTAACTTAGATTATTAAGAAAAAAAAATATTATAATTCTTAGATGTTTTATCGTAATATGATTTTTATGCGGCATTTAAATCATCAATATAAAAATTACAATGCGTTAAAAGGCCAGCAACGCATGGGCGATATCCATATCTACTCGCGATGACTTCACCTTCCTCGTATAACAATAATAAAATATATAAATCCGTATTGACAAATAGCTGATTCTAGAGTATTAACTCAAAACAATGTGTTTGTGCGTAAGTCATTATAAATAGTGGTTACCCGCTTTTCATCAATCATTCTTAAATATTAATACCATTGAAATTAATCCGTATAATGCACATCGATGGAGCAAAAAAATTAAATGCATCGAAATTGATGAAATGGCAGTCAATTAAAGTGATCTGACCGCAGGAGGCCTAGCTATTAGGGATACGAGCTTTCGTTCGCCTGCACTTTTTTAAAAGTGTATTAGATATTGCCTTTGGATTATATTATAGCTATATTCAAGGACACGTTTTATCAAGAAATTTAACATTTCTGAATTGAAATTAAATAGATTTATTTTCGTTATAACAACAATGCGGCATCGGTCTCCATTTCCCTGGGAATCGCTCCCAGGACTAAAATCCCTGTCTAGTAAAAGGACCAGTCCTACAAGACTTCAGATTCAGATTTTATTCTGTATTATCGAATAAGTAATAATAATGTGACAATAGTTATCTCAAGCATATAAAAAACGAAAATTGAGCCGTTCCAAAGTTACTTAATCAGTATATTTTAACTTTATAATACCCAGCTTATTCGCTTACATGCAAATAAGCACTCAAACAAGATATTATACTTTTTTACAATCGTAAGAAACCGGGATTATTATAGAAACGTATAAATGCAACAAAATAAGTTGATCGCTTAGCTTATTTGAGAATAAAATTCTTTAACTACATAAACAAGTACGTTTATACATGCGATAAGTTCATCAATTCATTTTGAAAATACCGGTAGGTATTAACATAAGATCATAATTACAAAATAAAAAAAAACATATAATAATTATTTTATCGTTTCAAAATGTTCCATGATAAAACCTTTATGAAACTTAATTTACACGGTACGAATAGGATTGTATTAGTTTATAAATGTTAACGTTGGCCGATTATCGGTAATGTATAAATAACGAATTACATGTACATGCGAAATAATAGACAGAAAAAGTATGTAATATATATATGTGAGCTTTAATATATGCAAATGTCAACGGCAAACCAACACTGCGTGTGGCTCGGGACAAAAACGTACTTTTGAAACATGAAACGATAAATCAAAGCGCAAAAAAATACGTGTCACCTTGGTCCGTTGTTTACACGTACAAATCGCATTGTCGCAACACCTAAAAATCATTATTACATGTAAAATTTAAGGAAAGGTCTCCATCAATATATTGCAGCGTTAAATATTGGCGTAATTTGCGGAATCAAGTAAATCGCGCTATTCTGTCTCTTCTTATTATAGCTTAAACTTATAAATGATAAGGTAAGCGATTTTCACCTGCGCATTTTCAATAAACTCTCAAATGATGTTCCAAATTTGCCTTTTAATAAATTCAAAAACTTTATTAAGCAAAATTGTTGAGCAATGCCTATTGTAGTGTAAACTTAAACGACAAAATCTTGGGAATGAGTCGACCTAAATGCTAAAACACTAACCTTTGTAAAACTGTGATCGCGCTTAAAAAATGATAGTTAACCAGCTGAGTTTGTGGATATCTCAGTCCGGTTTATTTTAGAACCGTCGTATCTCATATGAAAATTATTGACGTACGATCGCTGATTATGCAGAAAAGATATAAATAAATATACAACTAAATATTCACCAATATAACAGGCAAAAAATATGTTGGAATTGACGACCCTCTATTAGGCAAACCGGAGTGGCAACCACTTGACCACGTCCAACCATAATTTACGACAGTTTATATACTTTACCGCGTCATTAACATCTAATAGTACTTTTTATGTTTATTTAATTAGTTTAAAAGCTTTTAATTTAAGAAAATATCAATGTTACTTAATGGTAGTAAAATTGCACTGCAGCTTAAAAGCTTGGTAATAAATACTTCGCTCTTCTCATTACCCTACCGCCCAAAACGACTCAACAAAAAAGCAATTGACATACGTTCATATGAGAATGAATTCACTTAGTAAATTGAGAAAACCACTTTTTACCTATCAAAAGTGCTCTAATTGATATTTTGATCGTCGCTCCTCTCGTTGGGTGGCGAGACATCAGTGACGAAAATGATTGCAATGGTGCGATGTGACTTTTGCTTATTATTTTTTTTATTTATTTACAATACAATTTTAATTAATAGCATACTCGATTATAAATTTCGCGCAAATAAAAGGCGCATACAATTGCAATGTATGCATTTTTGATTTGTTATAATGTACAGGTTTTAAGTAGATTGTTAATTAAATTGAGGTACTATCCGGATATTGTCAAAACGAACTAAAAACCAGTAAATTCTTTTTTACATGTGAATTATACTAAGCACACGCAGGTGCAATTACATGCTCAATTAAAACTAACAATATGATTGAATCATACAAAAACACAACCCTTTCAGAACAATTGATTTGATATCTTATTTGAACTTAAATTATATGTTACTTTGTTTTTTTACGTGTATCTGTGGTATTGGTTTAAAATGATAGGAATTAAAGATTCGTCGATATTTATCATAATGAAACTTTTTATCTATTTGGTTATCAAATTGTTTTTATATATTAAAGGCGATTGAATCAGTTTAACAGTGACAAAATACCTGAGACAGTATTCCTTTGTCGTGCTGGGAACAAGATGGACCTCTTGATACTTTACCTTATGTCATTATTAAGACATCACTTACACGGTGGCTCGGAAGATCCTTTTGTTGATAACAATTCGATCATTTAATCGAAATATACATTTAAATTATTTCATTTTGAACAAACTGTAACAGAGCATATTTCATATTCTGAATTCAAATTTTCACTTCATTTTTTTATACTATACTTAAGATTTGTGGTGTTACCACAAT